>OV702293.1:98252500-99672052 GCA_916181665.1 Avena sativa
TGGATTTTTCTCTTGGTTTGTTCTTGGTTGGGTTATATGATAATTCCAAACCATGTTTGGGCACAAGTTGTGACATGATCCAACCCGGTTTCACCAAAACGGGGAGTTCCCGGCCAATTAAATTACAGGATATTCGTTTTTAGGTGATAGTGCATGTCCGCAAAGAGGGTGACACTTAGGCACCATGTTTTGGACATTTTAGCATTCCAACACACTTTAATACACATGCTAGGTTACATTGCATGGGTTTGGAGGTATTCCTATGCTCTGAGGCGCTTCTTCTTATGAAACCCTGATCTATAAGGGCCCAGAATCGTCTACCCCCCTAGATGTTCTTATGAAAGGGGTAGCCCGGTGGATTTTTCTCTCGGTTTGTGCTTGGTTGGGTTATAGGATAATTCCAAACCATGTTTGGGCATAAGTTGTGACAAGATCTAACCTGGTTTCAACGAAATGGGGAGTTCTCGACCCCCTAATAATTAAATTTCCAGAACACCTTCGTTTTTAGGTGACATCGCATGTCTGAAAACGGGTCACGCTTGGGAACCAGATTTTGGACATTTCAGCATTCCACCACACTTTAATACACATTCTAGGGTCCATTGCAAGGTTTGGAGGTATTCCGATGTCCCGAAGAGCTTCTTCCTACAAAACCCTGATCCGTGGGCCTGGATCGTCTACCCCCCTAGATGTTCTTATGAAAGGGGTAGCCCGTTGGATTTTTCTCTTGGTTTGTGCTTGGTTGGGTTATATGATAATTCCAAACCATGCTTGGGCACAAGTTCTGACATGATCCAACCCGGTTTCACCGAAACAGGGAGTTCCCGGCCAATTAAATTCTATGATCTTCGTTTTTAAGTGATAGTGCATGTCTGCAAAGAGGGTGACACTTGGGCACCATGGTTTGGACATTTCAGCATTCCACCACACCTTAATACACATGCTAGGCTACACTGCATGGGTTTGGAGGTATTCCGATGCTCCGAGGCGCTTCTTCCTACGAAACCCTGATCTGTCAGCCTAGAATCGTCTACCCCCCTAGATGTTCTTATGAAAGGGGTAGCCCGGTGGATTTTTCTCTTGGTTTGTGGTTTGTTGGGTTATAGGATAATTCCAAACCATGTTTGGGCATAAGTTGTGACACGATCTAACCTGGTTTCACCGAAATGGGGAGTTCTTGACCCCCTAATAATTAAATTTCCAGAACACCTTCGTTTTTAGATGACATCGCATGTCTGCGAACGGGTCATGCTTGGGAACCATGTTTTGGACATTTCAGCATTCCACCACACTTTAATACACATGATATTGTCCATTGTAAGGTTTGGAGGTATTCCGATGTCCCGAAGAGCTTCTTCCTACAAAACCCTGATCCGTGGGCCTGGATTGTCTACCCCCTAGATGCTCTTATGAAAGGGATAGCCCGGTGGATTTTTCTCTTGGTTTGTTCTTGGTTGGGTTATATGATAATTCCAAACCAAGTTTGGGCACAATATGTGACATGATCCAACCCGGTTTCACCGAAACGGGGAGTTCCCGACTAATTAAATTACAGGATCTTCGTTTTTAGGTGATAGTGCATGTCTGCAAAGACGGTGACACTTGGTCACCATGTTTTGGACATTTCAGCATTCCAACACACTTTAATACACATGCGAGGTTACATTTCATGGGTTTGGAGGTATTCCGATGCTCCGAGGCGCTTCTTCCTATGAAACCCTGATCTATATGGGCCCAAAATCGTCTACCCCCCTAGATGTTCTTATGAAAGGGGCAGCCCGGTGGCTTTTTCTCTTGGTTTGTGCTTGGTTGGGTTATAGGATAATTACAAACCATGTTTGGCCATAATTTGTGACAATATCTAACTTGGTTGCACCGAAATGGGGAGTTCTCCACCCCCTAATAATTAAATTTCCAGAACACCTTCGTTTTTAGGTGACATCGCATGTCTGCGAACGGGTCACGCTTGGGAACAAGTTTTGGACATTTCATCGTTCCACCACACTTTAATACACATTCTAGGGTCCATTGCAAGGTTTGGAGGTATTCCGATGTCCCGAAGAGCTTCTTCCTACAAAACCCTGATCCGTGGGCCCAGATCGTCTACCCCCTAGATGTTCTTATGAAAGGGGTAGCCTGGTGGATTTTTCTCTTGGTTTGTGCTTGGTTGGGTTATATGATAATTATAAACCATGTTTGGGCACAAGTTGTGACATGATCCAACCCGGTTTCACCGAAATGGAGAGTTCCGGCCAATTAAACTCCAGGGTCTTCGTTTTTAGGTGATAGTGCATGTCTGCAAAGAGGGTGACACTTGGGCACCATGATTTGGACATTTCAGCATTCCACCATACTTTAATACACATCCTAGGTTCCATTGCATTGGTTTGGAGGTATTCCGACACTCCGAGGCGCTTCTTCCTATGAAACCCTGATCTGTGGCCCAGAATTGTCTACCCCCCTAGATGTTCTTATGAAAGGGGTAGACTGATGGTATTTTCTCTTGGTTTGTGCATGGTTGGATTATAGGATAATTCCAAACGATGTTTGGGCATAAGTCGTGACAAGATCTAACCTGGTTTCACCGAAATGGGGAGTTCTCGACCCCCTAATAATTAAATTTGTAGAACACCTTCGTTTTTAGGTGGCATCGCATGTCTGCGAACGGGTCACAATTGGTAACCATGTTTTGGACATTTCAGCATTCCACCAAACTTTAATACACATTCTAGGGTCTATTGCACGGTTTGGAGGTATTCCGATGTCTCGAAGAGCTACTTCCCTACAAAACAGTGATCTGTGGGCCTGGATCGTCTACCCAACTAGATGTTCTTATGAAAGGGGTAGCCCGGTGGATTTTTCTCTTGGTTTGTGCTTATTTGGGCTATATGATAATTCCAAACCATGTTTGGGCACAAGTTGTGACATGATCCAACCCGGTTTGGCCGAAACGTGGAGTTCCGAGTCAATTAAATTCCAGGATCTTCGTTTTTAGGTGATAGTGTATGTCTGGAAAGAGGGTGACACTTGGGCACCATATTTTGGACATTTCATCATTCCACCACACTTTAATACACATTCTAGGGTCCATTGCATGGGTTTGGAGGTATTCTGATGTTCCGAGGCGCTTCTTCCTATGAAACCCCAATCTATGGGCCCAGAATCGTCTACCCCCTAGATGTTCTTATGAAAGGGGTAGCCCGGTAGATTTTTCTCTTGGTTTGTGCTTGGTTGGGTTATAGGATAATTCCAAACCATGTTTGGGCATAGGTTGTGACAATATCTAATCTGGTTTCGCCGAAATGGGGAGTTCTTGACCCCCTAATAATTAAATTTCCAGAACACCTTCGTTTTTAGGTGACATCGCATGTCTGCGAACGGGTCACGCTTGGGAACCATGTTTTGGACATTTCAGTATTCCACCACACTTTAATACACATGCTAGGGTCCATTTGCAAGGTTTGGAGGTATTCCGATGTCCCGAAGAGCTTCTTCCTACAAACCCCTGATCCGTGGGCCTGGATCGTCTACCCCCCTAGATGTTCTTATGAAAGGGAAAGCCCGGTGGATTTTTCTCTTGGTTTGTTCTTGGTTGGGTTATATGATAATTCCAAACCATGTTTGGGCACAAGTTGTGACATGATCCAACCCGGTTTCACCAAAACGGGGAGTTCCCGGCCAATTAAATTACAGGATATTCGTTTTTAGGTGATAGTGCATGTCCGCAAAGAGGGTGACACTTAGGCACCATGTTTTGGACATTTTAGCATTCCAACACACTTTAATACACATGCTAGGTTACATTGCATGGGTTTGGAGGTATTCCTATGCTCTGAGGCGCTTCTTCTTATGAAACCCTGATCTATAAGGGCCCAGAATCGTCTACCCCCCTAGATGTTCTTATGAAAGGGGTAGCCCGGTGGATTTTTCTCTCGGTTTGTGCTTGGTTGGGTTATAGGATAATTCCAAACCATGTTTGGGCATAAGTTGTGACAAGATCTAACCTGGTTTCAACGAAATGGGGAGTTCTCGACCCCCTAATAATTAAATTTCCAGAACACCTTCGTTTTTAGGTGACATCGCATGTCTGAAAACGGGTCACGCTTGGGAACCAGATTTTGGACATTTCAGCATTCCACCACACTTTAATACACATTCTAGGGTCCATTGCAAGGTTTGGAGGTATTCCGATGTCCCGAAGAGCTTCTTCCTACAAAACCCTGATCCGTGGGCCTGGATCGTCTACCCCCCTAGATGTTCTTATGAAAGGGGTAGCCCGTTGGATTTTTCTCTTGGTTTGTGCTTGGTTGGGTTATATGATAATTCCAAACCATGCTTGGGCACAAGTTCTGACATGATCCAACCCGGTTTCACCGAAACAGGGAGTTCCCGGCCAATTAAATTCTATGATCTTCGTTTTTAAGTGATAGTGCATGTCTGCAAAGAGGGTGACACTTGGGCACCATGTTTTTGACATTTCAGCATTCCACCACACTTTAAAACACATGCTAGGGTCCATTGCATGGGTTTGGAGGTATTCCGATGCTCCGAGGCGGTTCTTCCTATGAATCCCTGATCTATATAGGCCCAGAATCGTCTACCCCCCTAGATGTTCTTATGAAAGGGGTAGCCCGGTGGATTTTTCTCTTGGTTTGTGCTTGGTTGAGTTATAGGATAGTTCCAAACCATGTTTGGACAAAAGTTGTGACAATATCTAACCTGGTTTCACCGAAATGGGGAGTTCTCGCCCCCCTAGTAATTAAATTTCCAGAAAAAACCTTCATTTTTAGATGACATCGCATGTCTGCGAACAGGTCACGCTTGGGAACCAGATTTTGGACATTTCAGCATTCCACCACACTTTAATACACATTATAGGGTCCACTGCAAGGTTTGGAGGTATTCTGATGTCCCGAAGAGCTTCTTCGTACAAACCCCTGATCCGTGAGCCTGGATCGTCTACCCCCCTAGATGTTCTTATGAAAGGGGTAGCCCGGTGGATTTTTCTCTTGGTTTGTTCTTGGTTGGGTTATATGATAATTCCAAACCATGTTTGGGCACAAGTTGTGACATGATCCAACCCGGTTTCACCGAAACGGGGAGTTCCCAGCCAATTAAATTCCAGGATCTTCGTTTTTAGGTGATAGTGCATGTCTGCAAAGAGGGTGACACTTGGGAACCATGTTTTGGACATTTCAGCATTCCACCGCACTTTAATACACATGCTAGGGTCCATTGCATGGGTTTGGAGGTATTCCGATGCTCCGAGGCGGTTCTTCCTATGAAACCCTAATCTGTGGGCCCAGAATAGTCTACCCCCCTAGATGTTCTTATGAAAGGGGTAGCCCTGTGAATTTTTCTATTGGTTTGTGCTTGGTTGGGTTATATTATAATTCCAAACCATGTTTGTGCATAAGATGTGACAATATCTAACCTAGTTTCCCCGAATTGGGGAGTTCTCGACCCCCTAATAATTAAATTTCTAGAACACCTTCGTTTTTAGGTGACGTCGCATGTCTGCGAACGGGTCACACTTGGGAACCATGTTTTGGACATTTCAGGATTCCGCCACACTTTAATATACATGCTAGGGTCCATTGCAAGGTTTGGAGGTATTACGATGTCTCGAAGAGCTTCTTCCCTACAAAACCCTGATCCGTGGGCCTGGATCGTCTACCCCCCTAGATGTTATTATGAAAGGGGTAGCCCGGTGGATTTTTCTCTTGGTTTATGCTTGGTTTGGTTATATGATAATTCCAAACCATGTTTGGGCACAAGTTGTGACATGATCCAACCCGGTTTCACCGAAACGGGGAGTTCCCAGCCATTTAAATTCCAGGATCTTCGTTTTTAGGTGATAGTGCATGTCTGCAAAGAGGGTGACACTTGGGAACCATGTTTTGGACATTTCAGCATTCCACCGCACTTTAATACACATGCTAGGGTCCATTGCATGGGTTTGGAGGTATTCCGATGCTCCGAGGCGGTTCTTCCTATGAAACCCTAATCTGTGGGCCCAGAATAGTCTACCCCCCTAGATGTTCTTATGAAAGGGGTAGCCCGGTGAATTTTTCTATTGGTTTGTGCTTGGTTGGGTTATATTATAATTCCAAACCATGTTTGGGCATAAGATGTGACAATATCTAACCTAGTTTCCCCGAATTGGGGATTTCTCGACCCCCTAATAATTAAATTTCTAGAACACCTTCGTTTTTAGGTGACGTCGCATGTCTGCGAACGGGTCACACTTGGGAACCATGTTTTGGACATTTCAGGATTCCACCACACTTTAATATACATGCTAGGGTCCATTGCAAGGTTTGGACGTATTCCGATGTCTCGAAGAGCTTCTTCCCTACAAAACCCTGATCCGTGGGCCTGGATCGTCTACCCCCTAGATGTTATTATGAAAGGGGTAGCCCGGTGGATTTTTCTCTTGGTTTATGCTTGGTTTGGTTATATGATAATTCCAAACCATGTTTGGGCACAAGTTGTGACATGATCCAACCCGGTTTCACCGAAACGTGGAGTTCCCGGCCAATTAAATTCCAGGATCTTCGTTTTTTGGTGATAGTGCATGCCTACGAAGCGGGTTACACTTGGGCACCATGATTTGGAAATTTCCGCATTCCACCACACGGGGAGTTCCCGACCAATTAAATTCCAGGATCTTCGTTTTTAGTTGATAGTGCATGTCTGCAAAGAGTGTGATACTTGGGCACCATGTTTTGGACATTTCAGCATTCCACCACACTTTAATACACAGGCTAGGTTCCATTTTAAGGGTTTGGAGGTATTCCAATGCTCCGAGGCGCTTCTTCCTATGAAACCCTAATCTGTGGGCCGAAAATCGTTTACCCCCCCAAGATGTTCTTATGAAAGGGGTAGCCCGGTGGATTTTTCTCTTGGTTTGTGCTTGTTTGGGTTGTAGGATAATTCCAAACCATGTTTGGGCATAATTTGTGACAAGATCTAACCTGGTTTCACCAAAATGGGGAGTTCTCGACCCCCTAATAATTAAATTTCCAGAACACCTTCGGTTTTAGGTGACATCGCATGTCTGCGAACGGGTCTCACTTGGGAACCAGGGTTTGGACATTTCAGCATTCCACCACAATTCAATACACATTCTAGGGTACATTGCAAGGTTTGGAGGTATTCCGATATCCCGAAGAGCTTCTTCCTACAAAACCCTGATCCGTGGGCCTGGATCGTCTACCCCCTAGATGTTCTTATGAAAGGGTAGCCCGGTGGATTTTTCTCTTGGTTTGTGCTTGGTTGGGTTATATGATAATTACAAACCATTTTTGGGCACAAGTTTTGACATGATTCAACCCGGTTTCATCGAAACGGGGAGTTCCCGGCCAATTAAATTCCAGGATCTTCGTTTTTAGGTGATAGTGCATGTCTGCAAAGAGGGTGACACTTGGGCACCATGTTTTGGACATTTCAGCATTCCAACACACATTAATACACATGATAGGTTACATTGCATGGGTTTGGATGTATTCCGATGCTCCGAGGCGCTTGTTCCTATGAAACCCTGATCTATATGGGCCCTGGATCGTCTACCCCCCCTAGATGTTCTTATGAAAGGGGTAGCCCGGTGGATTTTTCTCTTGGTTTGTGCTTGGTTGGGTTATAACATAACTCCAAACCATGTTTGGGCATAAGTTGTGACAATATCTAACCTGGTTTCACCGAAATGGGGAGTTCTCGACCTCCTAATAAATAAATTTCCAGAAGACCTTCGTTTTTAGGTGACATCGCATGTCTGAGAACGGGTCACGCTTGGGAACCAGATTTTGGACATTTCAGCATTTCACCACACTAAAATACACATGCTAGGGTACATTGCAAGGTTTGGAGGTATTCCGATGTCCCGAAGAGCTTCTTCCTACAAAACCCTGATCCGGGGGCCTGGATCGTCTACCCCCTTAGATGTTCTTATGAAAGGGGTAGCCCGTTGGATTTTTCTCTTGGTTTGTGCTTGGTTGGGTTATAAGATAATTCCAAACCATGTTTGGGCACAAGTTGTGACATGATTCAACCCGGTTTCATCGAAACGGGGAGTTCCCGGCCAATTAAATTCCAGGATCTTCATTTTTAGGTGATAGTGCATGTTTGCACAGAGTGTGACACTTGGGCACCATGTTTTGGACATTTCAGCATTCCACCACACTTTAATACACATGCTAGGGTCCATTGCATGGGTTTGGAGGTATTCCGATGCTCCGAGGCGCTTCTTCCTATGAAAACCTGATCTATATGGGCCCAGAATCGTCTACCCCCCTAGATGTTCTGATGAAAGGGGTAGCCCGGTGGATTTTTCTCTTGGTTTTTGTTTTGTTGGGTTATAGGATAATTCCAAACCATGTTTGGGCATAAGTTGTGACAAGATCTAACCTGGTTTCACTGAAATGGGGAGTTCTCGACCCCCTAATAATTAAATTTCTAGAACACCTTCGTTTTCAGGTGACATCGCATGTCTGCGAACGGGTCACGCTTGGGAACCAGATTTTGGACATTTCAGCAGTCCACCACACTTTAATACACATTCTAGGGTCCATTGCAAGGTTTGGAGGTATTCCAATGTCCCGAAGAGCTTCTTCCTACAAAACAGTGATCTGTGGTGTCGTGGTATTGCACGGCAGATGCTACTGGGGGTAGCTGACGAAGAGGGAGCAAGGCGACGTAGGAGAATTCGGGAGCGAGATTAGCACACGATGTACCCAGGTTCATGTCGACTCGGTGGAGGATCGCTATGTCCTGCTGTCAATTTAGTATATGATCATAGATTGATTTACATGGGTGCCGCCGTAGGCGGAGGGAGAGACTAGATCTAATCTATTGTGAGAGAGGATACCCCGTGGGGGTGCCCCTGGTATATTTATATATGCAACCAGCTTGGGTTTACAAGTATTTGGTGGGCTTTGCATTGAACTCGCCGTCTTGGGCCTCCAGTCGGCGGGTCACCTAGGTCTAGTATACGCTAGTCGTCATATTGGGCTAGTCGACCCGCTCAGGGCTTGACGATCCAACTGGTGATTCCTCCTCATGGGTGTACCCCGATTGGTATTCCCCAATTATGTGGGCCTGGATCGTCTACCCCCTAGATGTTCTTATGAAAGGGGTAGCCCGGTGGATTTTTCTCTTGGTTTGTGCTTGGTTGGGTTATATGATAATTCCAAACCATGTTTGGGCACAAGTTGTGACATGATCCAACCCGGTTTCACCGAAACGGGGAGTTCCCGACCAATTAAATTCTATGATCTTTGTTTTTAAGTGATAGTGCATGTCTGCAAAGAGGGTGACACTTGGGCACCATGTTTTGGTCATTTCAGCATTCCACCACACTTTAATACACATTCTAGGGTCTGTTGCATGGGTTTGGAGGTATTCCGATGCTCCGAGGAGCTTCTTCCTATGAAACCCTGATCTATATGGGCCCAGAATCGTCTGCCCCCTAGATGTTCTTATGAAAGGGGTAGCCCGGTGGATTTTTCTCTCGGTTTCTGCTAGGTTGGGTTATAGGATAATTCCAAACCATGTTTGGGCATAAGTCGTGACAATATCTAACCTGGTTTCACCGAAATGGGGAGTTCTCGACCCCCTAATAATTAAATTTGTAGAAAACCTTAGTTTTAGGTGACATCGCATGTCTGCGAACGGGTCACGCTTGGGAACCAGATTTTGGACATTTCAGCATTCCACCACACTTTAATACACATGATAGGGTCCATTGCAAGGTTTGGAGGTATTACGATGTCCCGAAGAGCTTCTTCCTACAAACCCCTGATCCGTGGGCCTCGATCGTCTACCCCCTAGATGTTCTTATGAAAGGGGTAGCCCGGTGAACTTTTCTCTTGGTTTGTGCTTGGTTGGGTTATATGATAATTTCAATCCATGTTTGGGGACAAGTTGTGACATGATCCAACCCGGTTTCACCGAAACGGGGAGTTCCCGGCAATTTAAATTCCAGGATCTTCGTTTTTAGGTGATAGTGCATGTCTGCAAAGAGGGTGACACTTGGGCACCAAGTTTTGGACATTTCAGCATTCCACCGCACTTTAATATACATGCTAGGGTCCGATGCTCCGAGGCGGTTCTTCCTATTAAACCCTAATTTATGGTCCCAGAATAGTCTACCCCCCTAGATGTTCTTATGAAAGGGGTAGCCTGGTGGATTTTTCTCTTGGTTTGTGATTGGTTGGGTTATAGGATAATTCCAAAACATGTTTGGGCATAAGTTGTGACAAGATCTAACCTAGTTTCCCCGAAATGGGGAGTTCTCGACCCCCTAATAATTAAATTTCTAGAACACCTTCGTTTTTAGGAGACATCGCATGTCTGCGAACGGGTCACACTTGGGAACCACGTTTTGGACATTTCAGAATTCCACCACACTTTAATACAGGTGCTAGGGTGCATTGCAAGGTTTGGAGGTATTCCGATGTCTCGAAGAGCTTCTTCCCTTCCAAACCCTCATCCGTGGGCCTGGATCGTCTACCCCCTAGATGTTCTTATAAAAGGGGTAGCCCGGTGGATTTTTCTCTTGGTTTGTCCTTGGTTTGGTTATATGATAATTCCAAACCATCTTTGGGCACAAGTTGTGACATGATTCAACCCGGTTTCACCAAACGGGGACTTATCGGCCAATTAAATTCCAGGATCTTCATTTTTTCGGTGATAGTGCATGCCTACGAAGCTGGTTACACTTGGGCACCATGTTTTCGACATTTAAGCATTCCACCACACTTTAATACACATGCTACGGTCAATTTCATGGGTTTGGAGGTATTCCGATGCTCCGAGGCGCTTCTTCCGATGAAACCCTAATCTGTGGGCCCAGAATTGTTTACCCCCTAGATGTTCTTATGAAAGGGGTAGCCCGGTG
Organism: Avena sativa; assembly: GCA_916181665.1. Lineage (NCBI taxonomy): Eukaryota > Viridiplantae > Streptophyta > Magnoliopsida > Poales > Poaceae > Avena > Avena sativa. Next base: position 98,263,398 of record OV702293.1, read on the forward strand.
GATTTTTATCTTGGTTTGCGCTTGGTTGGGTTATAGGATAATTCCAAACCATGTTTGGGCATAAGTTGTGACAAGATCTAACCTGGTTTCACCGAAATGGGGAGTTCTCGACCCCATAATAATTAAATTTCTAGAACACCTTCGTTTTTAGGTGACATCGCATGTCTGCGAACGGGTCTCACTTGGGAACCAGGGTTTGGACATTTCAGAATTCCACCACACTTTAATACACATGCTAGGGTCCATTGCAAGGTTTGGAGGTATTTCGGTGTCCCGAAGAGCTTCTTCCTACAAAACCTTGATCCATGGGCTTGGATCGTCTACCCCCTAGATGTTCTTATGAAAGGGTAGCCCGGTGGATTTTTCTCTTGGTTTGTGCTTGGTTGTGTTATATGATAATTCCAAACCATGTTTGGGCATAATTTGTGACAAGATCTAACCTAGTTTCCCTGAAATGGGGAGTTCTCGACCCCCTAATAATTAAATTTCTAGAACACCTTCGTTTTTAGGAGACATCGCATGTCTGCGAACGGGTCACACTTGGGAACCATGTTTTGGACATTTCAGCATTCTGACCCCACTTTAATACAGATGCTAGGGTCCATTGCAAGGTTTGGAGGTATTCCGATGTCTCGAAGAGCTTCTTCCCTTCCAAACCCTCATCCGTGGGCCTAGATCGTCTACCCCCTAGATGTTCTTATAAAAGGGGTAGCCCGGTGGATTTTTCTCTTGGTTTGTGCTTGTTTGGGTTATATGATAATTCCAAACCATCTTTGGGCACAAGTTGTGACATGATCCAACCCGGTTTCACCAAACGGGGACTTATCGGCCAATTAAATTCCAGGATCTTCATTTTTTCAGTGATAGTGCATGCCTACGAAGCTGGTTACACTTGGGCACCATGTTTTCGACATTTAAGCATTCCACCACACTTTAATACACATGCTAGGGTCAATTTCATGGGTTTGGAGGTATTCCGATGCTCCAAGGCGCTTCTTCCTATGAAACCCTAATCTGTGGGCCCAAAATCGTTTACCCCCCTAGATGTTCTTATGAAAGGGGTAGCCCGGTGGATTTTTATCTTGGTTTGTGCTTGGTTGGGTTATAGGATAATTCCAGACCATTTTTGGGCATAAGTTGTGACAAGATCTAACCTGGTTTCACCGAAATGGGGAGTTCTCGACCCCATAATAATTAAATTTCCGGAACACCTTCGTTTTTAGGTGGCATCGCATGTCTACGAACGGGTCTCACTTGGGAACCAGGGTTTGGACATTTCAGCATTCCACCACACTTTAATACACATGCTAGGGTCCATTTCAAGGTTTGGAGGTATTCCGATGTCCCGAAGAGCTTCTTCCTACAAAACCTTGATCCATGGGCTTGGATCGTCTACCCCCTAGATGTTCTTATGAAAGGGTAGCCCTGTGGATTTTTCTCTTGGTTTGTGATTTGTTGGGTTATATAATAATTTCAAACCATGTTTGGGCACAAGTTCCTGGCCAATTAAATTCCAGGATCTTCGTTTTTAGGTGATAGTGCATGTCTGCAAAGAGTGTGACACTTGGGCACCATGTTTTGGACATTTCAGCATTCCACCACACTTTAATACACATGCTAGGGTCCATTTAATGGGTTTGGAGGTATTCCGATGCTCCGAGGCGCTTCTTCCTATGAAACCCTGATTTGTGGGCCCAGAATCATCTACCGCCCTAGATGTTCTTATGAAAGGGGTAGCCCGGTGGATTTTTCTCTTGGTTTGTGCTTGGTTGGGTTATAGGATAATTCAAAACCATGTTTTGGCATAAGTTGTGACAAGACCTAACCTGGTTTCCCCGAAATGGGAAGTTCTCGACCCCCTATTAATCAAATTTCTAGAACAACTTCGTTTTTAGGTGACATCGCATGTCTGCGAACGGGTCACGCTTGGGAACTTTATTTTGGACATTTCAGAATTCCACCACACTTTAATACACATGCTAGGGTCCATTTCAGGGTTTGGTGGTATTCCGATGTCCCGAAGAGCTTCTCCCTACAAAACCCTGATCTGTGGGCCTGGATCGTCTACCCTCCTAGATGTTCTGATGAAAGAGATAGCCCGGTGGATTTTTCTCTTGCTTTGTGCTTGTTTGGGTTATATGATAATTCCAAACCATGTTTGGGCACAAGTTGTGACATGATCCAACCTGGTTTCCCCGAAACGGGGAGTTCCCGACCAATTAAATTACATGATCTTCGTTTTTAGGTGATAGTGCATGTCTGCAAAAAGGGTGACACTTGGGCACTATGTTTTGGACATTTCATCATTCCAACACACTTTAATAAACATTCTAGGTTACATTGCATGGGTTTGGAGGTATTCCGATGCTCCGAGGCGCTTCTTCCTATGAAACCCTAATCTATATGGGCCCAGAATCGTCTACCCTCTAGATGTTCTTATGAAATGGGTAGCCCGGTGGATTTTTCTCTTGGTTTGTGCTTGGTTGGGTTATAGGATAATTACAAACAATGTTTGGGCATAAGTTGTGACAAGATCTAACCTGGTTTCACCGAAATGGGGAGTTCTCGACCCCCTAATAATTAAATTTCTAGAACACCTTCGTTTTTAGGTGACATCGCATGTCTGTGAACGGGTCACGCTTGGGAACCAGGTTTTGGACATTTCAGCATTCCACCACACTTTAATACACATGCTAGGGTCCATTGCAAGGTTTGGAGGTATTCCGATGTGCCGAAGAGCTTCTTCCTACAAAACCCTGATCCGTGGGCCTGGATCATCTACCCCTAGATGTTCTTATGAAAGGGGTAGCCCGGTGGATTTTTATCTTGGTTTGTGCTTGGTTGGGTTATATGCTAATTCCAAACCATGTTTGGGCACAAGTTGTGACATGATCCAACCCGGTTTCATCGAAATGGGGAGTTCCCGGCCAATTAAATTCCAGAATCTTCGTTTTTAGGTGATAGTGCATGTTTGCAAAGAGGGTGACACTTGGTCACCATGTTTTGGACATTTCAGCATTCCACCACACTTTAATACACTTGCTAGGTTCCATTGCATGGGTTTGGAGGTATTCCGACGCTCCGAGGCGCTTCTTCCTATGAAACCCTGATCTGTGGGCCCAGAATCGTCTGCCCCCTAGATGTTCTTATGAAAGGGGTAGCCCGATGGATTTTTCTCTCTGTTTGTGCATGGTTGGATTATAGGATAATTCCAAACCATGTTTGGGCATAAGTCATGACAATATCTAACCTGGTTTCACCGAAATGGGTAGTTCTCGACCCCCTAATAATTAAATTTGTAGAACACCTTCGTTTTTAGGTGACATCGCATGTCTGCGAACGGTTCAAACTTGGGAACCATGATTTGGACATTTCAGCATTCCACCACACTTTAATACACATGCTAGGGTCTATTGCAAGGTTTGTAGGTATTCCGATGCTCCGAGGCGCTTCTTCCTATGAAACCCTAATCTATATGGGCCCAGAATCGTCTACCCTCTAGATGTTCTTATGAAATGGGTAGCCCGGTGGATTTTTCTCTTGGTTTGTGCTTGGTTGGGTTATAGGATAATTACAAACAATGTTTGGGCATAAGTTGTGACAAGATCTAACCTGGTTTCACCGAAATGGGGAGTTCTCGACCCCCTAATAATTAAATTTCTAGAACACCTTCGTTTTTAGGTGACATCGCATGTCTGTGAACGGGTCACGCTTGGGAACCAGGTTTTGGACATTTCAGCATTCCGCCACACTTTAATACACATTCTAGGGTCCATTGCAAGGTTTGGAGGTATTCCGATGTGCCGAAGAGCTTCTTCCTACAAAACCCTGATCCGTGGGCCTGGATCATCTACCCCTAGATGTTCTTATGAAAGGGGTAGCCCGGTGGATTTTTATCTTGGTTTGTGCTTGGTTGGGTTATATGCTAATTCCAAACCATGTTTGGGCACAAGTTGTGACATGATCCAACCCGGTTTCATCGAAATGGGGAGTTCCCGGCCAATTAAATTCCAGGATCTTCGTTTTTAGGTGATAGTGCATGTTTGCAAAGAGGGTGACACTTGGTCACCATGTTTTGGACATTTCAGCATTCCACCACACTTTAATACACTTGCTAGGTTCCATTGCATGGGTTTGGAGGTATTCCGACGCTCCGAGGCGCTTCTTCCTATGAAACCCTGATCTGTGGGCCCAGAATCGTCTGCCCCCTAGATGTTCTTATGAAAGGGGTAGCCCGATGGATTTTTCTCTCTGTTTGTGCATGGTTGGATTATAGGATAATTCCAAACCATGTTTGGGCATAAGTCATGACAATATCTAACCTGGTTTCACCGAAATGGGTAGTTCTCGACCCCCTAATAATTAAATTTGTAGAACACCTTCGTTTTTAGGTGACATCGCATGTCTGCGAACGGTTCAAACTTGGGAACCATGATTTGGACATTTCAGCATTCCACCACACTTTAATACACATGCTAGGGTCTATTGCAAGGTTTGGAGGTATTCTGATGTCTCGAAGAGCTTCTTCCCTACAAAACCCTGATCCGTGGTTGGGTTATAGGATAATTCCAAAACATGTTTGGGCATAAGTTGTGATAAGATCTAACCCTGTTTCACCGAAATGGGGAGTTCTCGACCCCCTAATAAGATCTAACCATGTTTTGGAGGTATTCCGATGTCCCGAAGAGCTTCTTCCTACAAAACCCTGATCCATGGGCCTGGATCGTCTACCCCCCTAGATGTTCTTATGAAAGGGGTAGCCCGGTGGATTTTCTCTTGGTTTGTGCTTGGTTGGGTTATATGATAATTCCAAACCATGTTTGGAAACAAGTTGTGACATGATCCAACCCGGTTTCACCGAAACGGGGAGTTCCCGGCCAATTAAATTCTAGGATCTTCCTTTTTAGGTGATAGTGCATGTATGGAAAGAGGGTGACACTTGGGCACCATGTTTTGGACATTTCAGCATTCCACCACACTTTAATACACATGCTAGGTTCCATTGCATGGTTTGGAGGTATTCCGATGCTCCTAGGCATTTCTTCCAATGAAACCCTGATCTCTGGGCCCAAAATCGTTTACCCCCCTAGATGTTCTTATGAAAGGGGTAGCCCGGTGGATTTTTCTCTTGGTCTGTGCTTGGTTGGGTTATAGGATAATTCCAAACCATGTTTGGGCATAAGTTTTGACATGATATAACCTGGTTTCACCAAAATGGGGAGTTCTCGACCTCCTAATAATTAAATTTCCAGAACACCTTCGTTTTTAGGTGACATCGCATGTCTGAGAACGGGTCACGCTTGGGAACCAGATTTTGGACATTTCAGCATTCCACCACACTTTAATACACATGCTAGGGTCCATTGCAAGGTTTGGAGGTAATTCGATGTCCCGAAGAGCTTCTTGCTACAAAATCCTGATCCGGGGGCCTGGATCGTCTACCCCCCTAGATGTTCACATGAAAGGGGTAGCCCGGTGGATTTTTCTCTTGGTTTGTGCTTGGTTGGGTTATATGATAATTCCAAACCATGTTTGGGCACAAGTTGTGACATGATTCAACCCGGTTGCATCGAAACGGGTAGTTCCCGGCCAATTAAATTGAAGGATCTTCGTTTTTAGGTGATAGTGCATGTTTGCAAAGAGGGTGACACTTGGGCACCATGTTTTGGACATTTCAGCATTCCACCACACTTTAATACACATTCTAGGGTCCATTTCATGGGTTTGGAGGTATTCCGATGCTCCGAGGCGCTTCTTCCTATGAAACCCTGATCCGTGGGCCCAGAATCATCTACCCCCTAGATGTTCTTATGAAAGGGGTAGCCCGGTGGACTTTTCTCTTGGTTTGTGCTTGGTTGTATTATAGGATAATTCGAAACCATATTTGGGCATAAGTTGTGACAAGATCTAACTTGGTTTCACCGAAATGGGGAGTTCTCGACCCCCTAATAATCAAATTTCTAGAACACCTTCGTTTTTAGGTGACATCGCATGTCTGCGAACGGGTCACACTTGGGAACCATGTTTTGGACATTTCAGAATTCCACCGCACTTCAATAGACATGATATGGTATATTGCAAGGTTGTGAGGTATTCTGATGTCTCGAAGAGCTTCTTCCCTACAAAACCCTGATCCGTGGTCCTGGATCGTCTACCCCCCTAGATGTTCTTATGAAAGGGGTAGCCCGGTGGATTTTTCTCTTTGTTTGTGCTTGGTTGAGTTATATGATAATTCCAAACCATGTTTGGGCACAAGTTGTGACATGATCCAACCCGGTTTCACCGAAACGGGGAGTTCCCAGCCAATTAAATTCTAGGATCTTTGTTTTTTCGGTGATAGTGCATGCCTACGAAGCGGGTTGCACTTGGGGACCATGTTTTGAACATTTCAGAATTCCACCACACTTTAATACACATCCTAGGGTCCATCGCATGGGTTTGGAGGTATTCCGATGCTCCGAGGCGCTTCTTCCTATGAAACCCTGATCTACATGGGCCCAGAATCGTCTACCCCCCTAGATGTTATTATGAAAGGGGTAGCCCGGTGGATTTTTCTCTTGGTTTGTGCTTGGTTGGGTTATAGGATAATTCCAAACCAGGTTTGGGCATAAGTTCTGACAAGATCTAACCTGGTTTCACCGAAATGGGGAGTTCTCGACCCCCTAATAATTTAATTTACAAAACACCTTCGTTTTTAGGTGACATCGCATGTCTGCAAACGGGTCACGCTTGGTAACCAGGTTTTGGACATTTCAGCATTCCACCACACTTTAATACACATGCTAGGGTCCATTTCAAGGTTTGGAGGTATTCCGATGTCCCGAAGAGCTTCTTCCTAGAAAACCCTGATCCATGGGCCTGGATCGTCTACCCCCCTAGATGTTCTTATGGAAGGGGTAGCCCGGTGTATTTTTCTCTTTGTGTGTTCTTGGTTGGGTTATATGATAATTCCAAACCATGTTTGGGCACAAGTTGTGACATGATCCAACCCGGTTTCACCGAAACGGGGAGTTCCCGGCCAATTAAATTCTAGGATCTTCGTTTTTAGGTGATAGTGCATGTCTGGTAAGAGGGTGACACTTGGGCACCATGTTTTGGACATTTCAGCATCCCACCACACTTTAATACACATGCTAGGTTCCATTGCATGGTTTGGAGGTATTCCGATGCTCCTAGGTGTTTCTTCCAATGAAACCCTGATCTCTGGGCCCAAAATCGTTTACCCCCTAGATGTTCTTATGAAAGATGTAGCCCGGTGGATTTTTCTCTTGGTTTGTGCTTGGTTGGGTTATAGGATAATTGCAAACCATGTTTGGGCATAAGTTGTGACAAGATCTATCCTGGTTTCACCGGAATGGGGAGTTCTTGACCTCCTAATAATTAAATTTCCAGAACGCCTTCGTTTTTAGGTGACATCGCATGTCTGTGAACGGGTCACACTGGGGAACCAGGTTTTGGACATTTCAGCATTCCACCACACTTTAATACACATGGTAGGGTCCATTGCAAGGTTTGGAGGTATTCGGATGTCCCGAAGAGCTTCTTCGTACAAAACCCTCATCCGTGGGCCTAGATCGTCTACGCCCCTAGATGTTCTTATGAAAGGGGTAGCCCGGTGGATTTTTCTCTTGGTTTGTGCTTGGTTGGGTTATATGATAATTCCAAACCATGTTTGGGCACAAGTTGTGACATGATGCAACCCGGTTTCATCGAAACGGGGAGTTCCCGACCAATTAAATTCCAGGATCTTCGTTTTTAGTTGATAGTGCATGTCTGCAAAGAGTGTGATACTTGGGCACCATGTTTTGGACATTTCAGCATTCCACCACACTTTAATACACATGCTAGGGTCCATTTAATGGGTTTGGAGGTATTCCGATGCTCTGAGGCGCTTCTTCCTATGAAACCCTGATCCGTGGGCCCAGAATCATCTACCCCCTAGATGTTCTTATGAAAGGGCTAGCCCGGTGGACTTTTCTCTTGGTTTGTGCTTGGTTGGATTATAGGATAATTCCAAACCATATTTGGGCATAAGTTGTGACAAGATCTAACTTGGTTTCACCGAAATGGGGAGTTCACGACCCCCTAATAATCAAATTTCTAGAACACCTTCGTTTTTCGCATGTCTGCGAACGGGTCACACTTGGGAACCATGTTTTGCACATTTCAGCATTCCACCGCACTTCAATAGACATTCTAGGGTCTATTGCAAGGTTGTGAGGTATTCCGATGTCTCGAAGAGCTTCTTCCCTACAAAACGCTGATCCGTGGTCCTGGATCGTCTACCCCCCTAGATGTTCTTATGAAAGGGGTAGCCCGGTGGATTTTTCTCTTTGTTTCTACTTGGTTGGGTTATATGATAATTCCAAACCATGTTTGGGCACAAGTTGTGACATTATCCAACCCGGTTTCACGAAAACGGGGAGTTCCCAGCCAATTAAATTCTAGGATCTTCGTTTTTTCGGTGATAGTGCTTGCCTACGAAGCGGGTTGCACTTTGGAACCATGTTTTGGACATTTCAGAATTCCACCACACTTTAATACACATGCTAGGGTCCATCGCATGGGTTTGGAGGTATTCCGATGCTCCGAGGTGCTTCTTCCTATGAAACCCTAATCTATATGGGCCTAGAATCGTCTACCTGCCAAGATGTTCTTATGAAAGGGGTATCCCGGTGTATTTTTCTCTTGGTTTGTGCTTGGTTGGTTTATAGGATAATTCCAAACGAGGTTTGGGCATAAGTTCTGACAAGATCTAACCTGGTTTCACCGAAATGGGGAGTTCTCGACCCCCTAATAATTTAATTTCCAGAACACCTTCATTTTAGGTGACATCGCATGTCTGCGAACGGGTCACGCTTGGTAACCAGGTTTTGGACATTTCAGCATTCCACCACACTTTAATACACATGCTAGGGTCCATTTAAAGGTTTGGAGGTATTCCGATGTCCCGAAGAGCTTCTTCCTAGAAAACCCTGATCCATGGGCCTGGATCGTCTACCCCCTAGATGTTCTTATGAAAGGGGTAGCCCGGTGGATTTTTCTCTTTCTTTGTTCTTCGTTGGGTTATATGATAATTCCAAACCATGTTTGGGCACAAGTTGTGACATGATCCAACCCGATTTCACCGAAACGGGGAGTTCCCGGCCAATTAAATTCTAGGATCTTCGTTTTTAGGTGATAGTGCATGTCTGGAAAGAGGGTGACACTTGGGCACCATGTTTTGGACATTTCAGCATTCCACCACACTTTAATACACATGCTAGGTTCCATTGAATGGTTTGGAGGTATTCCGATGCTCCTAGGCGTTTCTTCCAATGAAACCCTGATCTCTGGGCCCAAAATCGTTTACCGCCCTAGATGTTCTTATGAAAGATGTAGCCCGGTGGATTTTTCTCTTGGTTTGTGCTTGGTTGGGTTATACGATCATTTCAAACCATGTTTGGGCATAAGTTGTGACAAGATCTATCCTGGTTTCACCGGAATGGGGAGTTCTTGACCCCCTAATAATTAAATTTCCAGAACACCTTCATTTTTAGGTGACATCGCATGTCTGTGAACGGGTCACACTGGGGAACCAGGTTTTGGACATTTCAGCATTCCACCACACTTTAATACACATGCTAGGGTCCATTGCAAGGTTTGGAGGTATTCGGATGTCCTGAAGAGCTTCTTCGTACAAAACCCTGATCCGTGGGCCTGGATCGCCTACGCCCCTAGATGTTCTTATGAAAGGGGTAGCCCGGTGGATTTTTCTCTTTGTTTTTGCTTGGTTGGGTTATATGATAATTACAAACCATGTTTGGGCACAAGTTGTGACATGATCCAACCCGGTTTCACCAAAACAGGGAGTTCCCAGCCAATTAAATTCTAGGATCTTCGTTTTTTCGGTGATAGTGCATGCCTACGAAGCGGGTTGCACTTGGGAACTATGTTTTGGACATTTCAGAATTCCACCACACTTTAATACACATGCTAGGGTCCATCGCAGGGGTTTGGAGGTATTCCGATGCTCCGAGGTGCTTCTTCCTATGAAACCCTGATCTATATGGGCCCAGAATCGTCTACCCCCTAGATGTTCTTATGAAAGGGGTAGCCCGGTGCATTTTTCTCTTGGTTTGTTCTTCGTTGGTTTATAGGATAATTCCAAACCAGGTTTGGGCATAAGTTCTGACAAGATCTAACCTGGTTTCACCGAAATGTGGAGTTCTCGACCCCCTAATAATTTAATTTCCAGAACACCTTCATTTTTAGGTGACATCGCATGTCTGCGAACAGGTCACGCTTGGTAACCAGGTTTTGGACATTTCAGCATTCCACCACACTTTAATACACATGCTAGGATCCATTTCAAGGTTTGGAGGTATTCTGATGTCCCGAAGAGCTTCTTCCTCGAAAACCCTGATCCATGGGCCTCGATCGTCTACCCCCTTAGATGTTCTTATGAAAGGTGTAGCCCGGTGGATTTTTCTCTTTGTTTGTTCTTGGTTGGGTTATATGATAATTTCAAACCATGTTTGGGCACAAGTTGTGACATGATCCAACCCGGTTTCACCGGAACGGGGAGTTCCCGGCCAATTAAATTCTAGGATCTTCGTTTTTAGGTGATAGTGCATGTCTGGAAAGAGGGTGACACTTGGGCACCATGTTTTGTACATTTCAGCATTCCACCACACTTTAATACACATGCTAGGTTCCATTGCATGGTTTGGAGGTATTCCGATGCTCCTAGGAGTTTATTCCAATAAAACCCTGATCTCTGGGCCCAAAATCGTTTACCCCCCTAGATGTTCTTATGAAAGATGTAGCCCGGTGGATTTTTCTCTTGGTTTGTGCTTGGTTGGGTTATAGGATAATTGCAAACCATGTTTGGTCATAAGTTGTGACAATATCTATCCTGGTTTCACCGGAATGGGGAGTTCTTGACCCCCTAATAATTAAATTTCTAGAACACCTTCGTTTTTAGGTGACATCGCATGTCTGTGAACGGGTCACACTGGGGAACCAGGTTTTGGACATTTCAGCATTCCACCACACTTTAATACACATGCTAGGGTCCATTGCAAGGTTTGGAGGTATTCGGATGTCCCAAAGAGCTTCTTCGTATAAAACCCTGATCCGTGGGCCTGGATCGTCTACGCCCCTAGATGTTCTTATGAAAGGGGTAGCCCGGTGGATTTTTCTCTTGGTTTGTGCTTGGTTGGGTTACATTATAATTCCAAACCATGTTTGGGCACAAGTTGTGACATGATCCAGTATCTTCGTTTTTAGGTGATAGTGCATGTCTACAAAGAGGGTGACACTTGGGCACCATGTTTTGGACATTTCAGCATTCCACCACACATTAATACACTTGCTAGGTTCCATTGCATGGGTTTGGAGGTATTCCGATGCTCCGAGGCGCTTCTTCCTATGAAACCCTGATCTGTGGGCCCAGAATCGTCTGCCCCCCTAGATGTTCTTATGAAAGGGGTAGCACGTTGGATTTTTCTCTCTGTTTGTGCATGGTTGGATTATAGGATAATTCCAAACCATGTTTGGCATAAGTCGTGACAATATCTAACCTGGTTTCACCGAAATGGGGAGTTCTCGACCCCCTAATAATTAAATTTCTAGAACACCTTCGTTTTTCGCATGTCTGCGAACGGGTCACACTTGGGAACCATGTTTTGCACATTTCAGCATTCCACCGCACTTCAATAGACATTCTAGGGTCTATTGCAAGGTTGTGAGGTATTCCGATGTCTCGAAGAGCTTCTTCCCTACAAAACGCTGATCCGTGGTCCTGGATCGTCTACCCCCCTAGATGTTCTTATGAAAGGGGTAGCCCGGTGGATTTTTCTCTTTGTTTCTACTTGGTTGGGTTATATGATAATTCCAAACCATGTTTGGGCACAAGTTGTGACATTATCCAACCCGGTTTCACGAAAACGGGGAGTTCCCAGCCAATTAAATTCTAGGATCTTCGTTTTTTCGGTGATAGTGCTTGCCTACGAAGCGGGTTGCACTTTGGAACCATGTTTTGGACATTTCAGAATTCCACCACACTTTAATACACATGCTAGGGTCCATCGCATGGGTTTGGAGGTATTCCGATGCTCCGAGGTGCTTCTTCCTATGAAACCCTAATCTATATGGGCCTAGAATCGTCTACCTGCCAAGATGTTCTTATGAAAGGGGTATCCCGGTGTATTTTTCTCTTGGTTTGTGCTTGGTTGGTTTATAGGATAATTCCAAACGAGGTTTGGGCATAAGTTCTGACAAGATCTAACCTGGTTTCACCGAAATGGGGAGTTCTCGACCCCCTAATAATTTAATTTCCAGAACACCTTCATTTTAGGTGACATCGCATGTCTGCGAACGGGTCACGCTTGGTAACCAGGTTTTGGACATTTCAGCATTCCACCACACTTTAATACACATGCTAGGGACCATTTAAAGGTTTGGAGGTATTCCGATGTCCCGAAGAGCTTCTTCCTAGAAAACCCTGATCCATGGGCCTGGATCGTCTACCCCCTAGATGTTCTTATGAAAGGGGTAGCCCGGTGGATTTTTCTCTTTCTTTGTTCTTCGTTGGGTTATATGATAATTCCAAACCATGTTTGGGCACAAGTTGTGACATGATCCAACCCGATTTCACCGAAACGGGGAGTTCCCGGCCAATTAAATTCTAGGATCTTCGTTTTTAGGTGATAGTGCATGTCTGGAAAGAGGGTGACACTTGGGCACCATGTTTTGGACATTTCAGCATTCCACCACACTTTAATACACATGCTAGGTTCCATTGAATGGTTTGGAGGTATTCCGATGCTCCTAGGCGTTTCTTCCAATGAAACCCTGATCTCTGGGCCCAAAATCGTTTACCGCCCTAGATGTTCTTATGAAAGATGTAGCCCGGTGGATTTTTCTCTTGGTTTGTGCTTGGTTGGGTTATACGATCATTTCAAACCATGTTTGGGCATAAGTTGTGACAAGATCTATCCTGGTTTCACCGGAATGGGGAGTTCTTGACCCCCTAATAATTAAATTTCCAGAACACCTTCATTTTTAGGTGACATCGCATGTCTGTGAACGGGTCACACTGGGGAACCAGGTTTTGGACATTTCAGCATTCCACCACACTTTAATACACATGCTAGGGTCCATTGCAAGGTTTGGAGGTATTCGGATGTCCTGAAGAGCTTCTTCGTACAAAACCCTGATCCGTGGGCCTGGATCGCCTACGCCCCTAGATGTTCTTATGAAAGGGGTAGCCCGGTGGATTTTTCTCTTTGTTTTTGCTTGGTTGGGTTATATGATAATTCCAAACCATGTTTGGGCACAAGTTGTGACATGATCCAACCCGGTTTCACCAAAACAGGGAGTTCCCAGCCAATTAAATTCTAGGATCTTCGTTTTTTCGGTGATAGTGCATGCCTACGAAGCGGGTTGCACTTGGGAACTATGTTTTGGACATTTCAGAATTCCACCACACTTTAATACACATGCTAGGGTCCATCGCAGGGGTTTGGAGGTATTCCGATGCTCCGAGGTGCTTCTTCCTATGAAACCCTGATCTATATGGGCCCAGAATCGTCTACCCCCTAGATGTTCTTATGAAAGGGGTAGCCCGGTGCATTTTTCTCTTGGTTTGTTCTTGGTTGGTTTATAGGATAATTCCAAACCAGGTTTGGGCATAAGTTCTGACAAGATCTAACCTGGTTTCACCGAAATGTGGAGTTCTCGACCCCCTAATAATTTAATTTCCAGAACACCTTCATTTTTAGGTGACATCGCATGTCTGCGAACGGGTCACGCTTGGTAACCAGGTTTTGGACATTTCAGCATTCCACCACACTTTAATACACATGCTAGGATCCATTTCAAGGTTTGGAGGTATTCTGATGTCCCGAAGAGCTTCTTCCTCGAAAACCCTGATCCATGGGCCTCGATCGTCTACCCCCTTAGATGTTCTTATGAAAGGTGTAGCCCGGTGGATTTTTCTCTTTGTTTGTTCTTGGTTGGGTTATATGATAATTGCAAACCATGTTTGGGCACAAGTTGTGACATGATCCAACCCGGTTTCACCGGAACGGGGAGTTCCCGGCCAATTAAATTCTAGGATCTTCGTTTTTAGGTGATAGTGCATGTCTGGAAAGAGGGTGACACTTGGGCACCATGTTTTGTACATTTCAGCATTCCACCACACTTTAATACACATGCTAGGTTCCATTGCATGGTTTGGAGGTATTCCGATGCTCCTAGGAGTTTATTCCAATAAAACCCTGATCTCTGGGCCCAAAATCGTTTACCCCCCTAGATGTTCTTATGAAAGATGTAGCCCGGTGGATTTTTCTCTTGGTTTGTGCTTGGTTGGGTTATAGGATAATTGCAAACCATGTTTGGTCATAAGTTGTGACAATATCTATCCTGGTTTCACCGGAATGGGGAGTTCTTGACCCCCTAATAATTAAATTTCTAGAACACCTTCGTTTTTAGGTGACATCGCATGTCTGTGAACGGGTCACACTGGGGAACCAGGTTTTGGACATTTCAGCATTCCACCACACTTTAATACACATGCTAGGGTCCATTGCAAGGTTTGGAGGTATTCGGATGTCCCAAAGAGCTTCTTCGTATAAAACCCTGATCCGTGGGCCTGGATCGTCTACGCCCCTAGATGTTCTTATGAAAGGGGTAGCCCGGTGGATTTTTCTCTTGGTTTGTGCTTGGTTGGGTTACATTATAATTCCAAACCATGTTTGGGCACAAGTTGTGACATGATCCAGTATCTTCGTTTTTAGGTGATAGTGCATGTCTACAAAGAGGGTGACACTTGGGCACCATGTTTTGGACATTTCAGCATTCCACCACACATTAATACACTTCCTAGGTTCCATTGCATGGGTTTGGAGGTATTCCGATGCTCCGAGGCGCTTCTTCCTATGAAACCCTGATCTGTGGGCCCAGAATCGTCTGCCCCCCTAGATGTTCTTATGAAAGGGGTAGCCCGTTGGATTTTTCTCTCTGTTTGTGCATGGTTGGATTATAGGATAATTCCAAACCATGTTTGGCATAAGTCGTGACAATATCTAACCTGGTTTCACCGAAATGGGGAGTTCTCGACCCCCTAATAATTAAATTTGTAGAACACCTTCGTTTTTAGGTGACATCGCATGTCTGCGAACGGGACACACTTGGGAACCATGTTTTGGTCATTTCAGCATTCCACCACACTTTAATACACATGCTAGGGTCTATTGCAAGGTTTGGAGGTATTCTGATGTCTCGAAGAGCTTCTTCCCTACAAAACCCTGATATGTGGGCCTGGATCGTCTACCCCCTAATGTTCTTATGAAAGGGGTTGCCCGGTGGATTTTTCGCCTTGTTTGTGCTTGGTTGTGTTATATGATAATTCCAAACCATGTTTGGGCACAAGTTGTGACATGATCCATCCCGGTTTCACCGAAACGGGGAGTTCCCAGCCAATTAAATTCCAAGATCTTCGTTTTTAGGTGATAGTGCATGTCAGCGAAGCGGGTGACACTTGGGCACCATGTTTTGGACATTTCAGCATTCCACCACACTTTAATACACATTCTTGGGTCCATTGCATGGGTTTGGAGGTATTCCGTTGCTCCGAGGCGCTTCTTCCTATGAAACCCTGATCTATATGGGCCTAGAATCGTCTACCCCCCTAGATGTTCTTATGAAAGGGGTATCCCGGTGCATTTTTCTCTTGGTTTGTGATTGGTTGGGTTATAGTATAATTCCAAACCATGTTTGGGCATAAGTTGTGACAAGATCTAACTTGGTTTCACCGAAATGGGGAGTTCTCGACCCCCTAATAATTAAATTTCCAGAACACCTTCGTTTTTAGGTGACATCGCATGTCTGCGAACGGGTCACGCTTGGGAACCATGTTTTGGACATTTCGGCATTCCACCACACTTTAATACACATTCTAGGGTCCATTGCAAGGTTTGGAGGCATTCCAATATCCCGAAGAGCTTCTTCCTACAAAACCGTGATCCGTGGGCCTGGATCGTCTACCCCCTATATGTTCTTATGAAAGGTGTAGCCCGGTGGATTTTTCTCTTGGTTTGTGCTTGGTTGGGTTATATGATAATTCCAAACCATGTTTGGGCACAATTTGTGACATGATTCAACCCAGTTTCATCGAAACGGGGAGTTCCCGGCCAATTAAATTCTAGGATCTTCGTTTTTAGGTGATAGTGCATGTCTGCAAAGAGCGTGACACTTGGGCACCATGTTTTGGACATTTTAGCATTCCACCACACTTTAATACACATTCTAGGATCCATTTCATGGGTTTGGAGGTATTCCGATGCTCCAAGGCGCTTCTTCCTATGAAACCCTGATCCGTGGGCCCAGAATCATCTACCGCCCTAGATGTTCTTATGAAAGGGGCAGCCCAGTGGATTTTTCTCTTTGTTTGTGCTTGGTTGGGTTATAGGATAATTCCAAACCATGTTTTGGCATAAGTTGTGACAAGATCTAACATGGTTTCACCGAAATGGGGAGTTCTTGACCCCCTAATAATCAAATTTCTGGAACACCTTCGTTTTTAGGTGACATCGCATGTCTGCGAACGGGTCACACTTGGGAACCATGTTTTGGACATTTCAGCATTCCACCACACTTCAATACACATACTAGGGTCTATTGCAAGGTTTGGAGGTATTCCGATGTCTCGAAGAGCTTCTTCCCTACAAAACCCTGATCCGTGGGCCTGAATCGTCTACCCTCCTAGCTGTTCTTATGAAAGGGGTAGCCCGGTGGATTTTTCTCTTTGTTTGTGCTTGGTTGGGTTATATGATAATTCCAAACCATGTTTGGGCACAAGTTGTGACATGATCCATCCCGGTTTCATCGAAACGGGGAGTTCCCAGCCAATTAAATTCTAGGATCTTCGTTTTTTCGGTGATAGTGCATACTTACGAAGCGGGTTACACTTGGGCACAATGTTTTGGACATTTCAGCATTCCACCACACTTTAATACGTAGGCTAGGGTCCATTTCATGGGTTTGGAGGTATTCCGATGCTCCGAGGCGCTTCTTCCTATGAAACCCTGATCTATATGGGCCCAGAATCGTCTACCCCCTAGATGTTCTTATGAAAGGGGTAGCCTGGTGGATTTTTCTCTTGGTTTGTGCTTGGTTGGGTTATAGGATAATTCCAAACCATGTTTGGGCATAAGTTGTGACATGATCTAACCTATTTTCACCGAAATAGGGAGTTCTCGACCCCCTAATAATTTAATTTCCAGAACACCTTCGTTTTTAGGTGACATCGCATGTCTGCGAACATGTCATGCTTGGGAACCAGGTTTTGGAAATTTCCGCATTCGACCACACTTTAATACACATGCTAGGGTCCATTGCAAGGTTTGGAGGTATTCCGATGTCCCGAAGAGCTTCTTCCTACAAAACCCTGATCCGTGGGCCTGGATCGTCTACCCCCTAGATGTTCTTATGAAAGGGGTAGCCTGGTGGATTTTTCTCTTGGTTTTTTCTTGGTTGGGGTATATGATAATTCCAAACCATGTTTGGGCACAAGTTGTGACATGATTCAACCCGGTTTCATTAAAACGGGGAGTTCCCGACCAATTAAATTCCAGGATCTTCGTTTTTAGGTGATAGTGCATGCCTGCAAAGAGTGTGACACTTGGGCACCATGTTTTGGACATTTTAGCATTCCACCACACTTTAATACACATGCTAGGATCCATTTCATGGGTTTGGAGGTATTCCGATGCTCCAAGGCGCTTCTTCCTATGAAACCCTGATCCGTGGGCCCAGAATCATCTACCGCCCTAGATGTTCTTATGAAAGGGGTAGCCCAGTGGATTTTTCTCTTGGTTTGTGCTTGGTTGGGTTATAGGATAATTCCAAACCATGTTTTGGCATAAGTTGTGACAAGATATAACTTGGTTTCACCGAAATGGGGAGTTCTTGACCCCCTAATAATCAAATTTCTAGAACACCTTCGTTTTTAGGTGACATCGCATGTCTGCGAACGGGTCACACTTGGGAACCATGTTTTGGACATTTCAGCATTCCACCACACTTCAATACACATACTAGGGTCTATTGCAAGGTTTGGAGGTATTCCGATGTCTCGAAGAGCTTCTTCCCTACAAAACCCTGATCTGTGGGCCTAAATCGTCTACCCCCTAGATGTTCTTATGAAAGGGGTATCCCGGTGGATTTTTCTCTTTGTTTGTGCTTGGTTGGGTTATATGATAATTCCAAACCATGTTTGGGCACAAGTTGTGACATGATCCAACCCGGTTTCACCGAAACGGGGAGTTCCCAGCCAATTAAATTCTAGGATCTTCGTTTTTTCGGTGATAGTGCATACTTACGAAGCGGGTTACACTTGGGCACAATGTTTTGGACATTTCAGCATTCCACCACACTTTAATACGTAGGCTAGGGTCCATTTCATGGGTTTGGAGGTATTCCGATGCTCCGAGGCGCTTCTTCCTATGAAACCCTGATCTATATGGGCCCAGAATCGTCTACCCCCTAGATGTTCTTATGAAAGGGGTAGCCCGGTGGATTTTTCTCTTGGTTTGTGCTTGGTTGGGTTATAGGATAATTCCAAACCATGTTTGGGCATAAGTTGTGACAAGATCTAACCTATTTTCACCGAAATAGGGAGTTCTCGACCCCCTAATAATTTAATTTCCAGAACACCTTCGTTTTTAGGTGACATCGCATGTCTGCGAACATGTCATGCTTGGGAACCAGGTTTTGGAAATTTCCGCATTCCACCACACTTTAATACACATGCTAGGGTCCATTGCAAGGTTTGGAGGTATTCCGATGTCCCGAAGAGCTTCTTCCTACAAAACCCTGATCCGTGGGCCTGGATCGTCTACCCCCTAGATGTTCTTATGAAAGGGGTAGCCTGGTGGATTTTTCTCTTGGTTTTTTCTTGGTTGGGGTATATGATAATTCCAAACCATGTTTGGGCACAAGTTGTGACATGATTCAACCCGGTTTCATTAAAACGGGGAGTTCCCAGCCAATTAAATTCCAGGATCTTCGTTTTTAGGTGATAGTGCATCCCTGCAAAGAGTGTGACACTTGGGCACCATGTTTTGGACATTTCAGCATTCCACCACACTTTAATACACATTATAGGGTCCATTTCATGGGTTTGGGGGTATTCCGATGCTCCTAGGCGTTTCTTCCTATGAAACCCTGATCCGTGGGCCTAGAATCATCTACCCCCTAGATGTTCTTATGAAAGGGGTAGCCCAGTGGACTTTTCTCTTGGTTTGAGCTAGGTTGGGTTATAGGATAATTCCAAACCATGTTTGTGCATAAGTTGTGACAAGATCTAACTTGGTTTCACCGAAATGGGGAGTTCTCGACCCCCTAATAATCAAATTTCTAGAACACCTTCGTTTTTAGGTGACATCGCATGTCTACGAACGGGTCACACTTGGGAACCATGTTTTGGACATTTAAGCATTCCACCAAACTTCAATACACATGCGCAGGTCTATTGCAAGGTTTGGAGGTATTCTGATGTCTCGAAGAGCTTCTTCCCTACAAAACCCTCATCCGTGGGCCTCGATCATCTACCCCCCTAGATATTCTTATGAAAGTGGTATCCTGGGGGATTTTTCTCTTTGTTTGTGCTTGGTTGGGTTATATGATAATTCCAAACCATGTTTGGGGACAAGTTCTGACATGATCCAACCCGGTTTCACTGAAACGGGGAGTTCCCAGCCAATTAAATTCTAGGATCTTCGTTTTTTCGGTGATAGGGCATGCCTACGAAGCGGGTTACACTTGGGCACCATGTTTTGGACATTTCAGGATCCCACCACACTTTAATACACATGCTAGGGTCCATTGCATGGGTTTGGAGGTATTCCGTTGCTTTGAGGCGCTTCTTCCTATGAAACTCTGATCTATATGGGCCTAGAATCGTCTACCCCCCTAGATGTTCTTATGAAAGGGGTAGCCCGGTGGATTTTTCTCTTGGTTTGTGCTTTGTTGGGTTATAGGATAATTCCAAACGATGTTGGGGTATAAGTTCTGACAAGATCTAACCTGGTTTCACCGAAATGGAGAGTTCTCGCCCCCTAATAATTAAATTTCCAAAACACCTTCGTTTTTAGGTGACATCGCATGTCTGCGAACGGGTCACGCTTGGGAACCATGTTTTGGACATTTCAGCATTCCACCACACTTTAATACACATGCTAGGGTCCATTGCAAGGTTTGGAGCTATTCCGATGTCCCGAAGAGCTTCTTCCTACAAATCCTTGATCTGTGAGCCTGGATCGTCTACCCCCCTAGATGTTCTTATGAAAGGGGTACCCGGTGGATTTTTCTCTTGGTTTGTGCTTGGTTGGGTTATATGATAATTCCAAACCATGTTTGGGCATAAGTTGTGACATGATCCAACCCGGTTTCCCCGAAACGGGGAGTTCCCAGCCAATTAAATTCTAGGCTATTCGTTTTTTCGGTGATAGTGCATGCCGACGATACGGGTTACATTTGGGAAAAATGTTTTGAACATTTCAGCATTCCACTACACTTTAATACACATACTACGGTCCATTGCATGGGTTTGGAGGTATTCCGATGCTCCTAGGCGTTTCTTCCTATGAAATCCTGATCTATATGGGCCTAGAATCGTCTACCCCCCGAGATGTTCTTATGAAAGGGGTAGCCCGGTGGATTTTTCTCTTGTTTTGTGCTTGGTTGGGTTATAGGATAATTCCAAACCATGTTTGGGCATAAGTTGTGACAAGATTTAACCTGGTTTCACCGAAATGGGGAGTTCTCGACCCCCTAATAATTAAATTTCCAAAACACCTTCGTTTTTAGGTGACATCGCATGTCTGCGAATGGGTCACACTTGGGAACCATGTTTTGGACATTTCAGCATTCCACCACACTTTAATACACATGCTAGGGTCCATTGCAAGGTTTGGAGGTATTCCGATGTCCAGAAGAGCTTCTTCCTACAAATCCCTGATCTGTGGGCCTGGATCGTCTACCCCCCTAGATGTTCTTATGAAAGGGGTAGCCCGGTGGATTTTTCTCTTGGTTTGTGCTTTGTTGGGTTATATGATAATTCCAAACCATGTTTGGGTATAAGTTGTGACATGATCCAACCCGGTTTCACCGAAACAGGGAGTTCCCATCCAATTAAATTCCAGGCTATTCGTTTTTTTGGTGATAGTGCATGCCTACGAAGCGGGTTACACTTGGGCACCATGTTTTGAACATTTCAGCATTCCACCACACTTTAATACACATGCTAGGGTCCATTGCATGGGGTTGGAGGTATTCCGATGCTCCGAGGCGCTTCTTCCTATGAAACCCTGATCTATATGGGCCTAGAATCGTCTACCCCCCTAGATGTTCTTATGAAAGGGGTAGCCCGGTGGATTTTTCTCTTGGTTTGTGCTTGGTTGGATTATAGGATAATTCCAAACTATGTTTGGGCATAAGTTGTGACAAGATCTAACTTTGTTTCACTGAAATGGGGAGTTCTCGACCCCCTAATAATCAAATTTCTAGAACACCTTCGTTTTTAGGTGACATCGCATGTCTGCGAACGGGTCACACTTGGGAACCATGTTTTGGACATTTCAGCATTCCACCACACTTCAATACACATGCTAGGTTCTATTGCAAGGTTGTGAGGTATTCCGATGTCTCGAAGAGCTTCTTCCCTACAAAACCCTGATCCGTGGGCCTGGATCGTCTACCCCCCTAGATGTTCTTATGAAAGGGGTAGCCCGGTGGCTTTTTCTCTTTGTTTGTGCTTGGTTAGGTGACATCGCATGTCTGCGAACGGGTCACACTTGGGAACCATGTTTTGGACATTTCAGCATTCCACCACACTTCAATACACATGCTAGGGTCTATTGCAAGGTTGTGAGGTATTCCGATGTCTCGAAGAGCTTCTTCCCTACAAAACCCTGATCCGTGGGCCTGGATCGTCTACCCCCCTAGATGTTCTTATGAAAGGGGTAGCCCGGTGGATTTTTCTCTTTGTTTGTGCTTGGTTGGGTTATATGATAATTCCAAACCATGTTTGGGAAGAAGTTGTGACATGATCCAACCCGGATTCACCGAAACGAGGATTTCCCAGCCAATTAAATTCTAGGATCTTTGTTTTTCCGGTGATAGTGCATGCCTACGAAGCGGGTTGCACTTGGGAACCATGTTTTGGACATTTCAGCATTCCACCACAGTTTAATACACATGCTAGGGTCATCGCATGGGTTTGGAGGTATTCCGATGCTCCGAGGCGCTTCTTCCTATGAAACTCTGATCTATATGGGCCCAAAATCGTCTACCCCCATAGATGTTCTTATGAAAGGGGTAGCCCTATGGATTTTTCTCTTGGTTTGTGCTTGGTTGGGTTATAGGATAATTCCAAACCAGGTTTGGGCATAAGTTCTGACAAGATCTAACCTGGTTTCACCAAAATGGGGAGTTCTCGCCCCCTAATAATTAAATTTCCAGAACACCTTCGTTTTTAGGTGACATCGCATGTCTGCGAACGGGTCACGCTTGGGAACCATGTTTTGGACATTTCAGCATTCCACCACACTTTAATACACATGCTAGGGTCCATTGCAAGGTTTGGAGCTATTCCGATGTCCCGAAGAGCTTCTTCCTACAAATCCCTGATCCATGGGCCTGGATCGTCTACCCCCCTAGATGTTCTTATGAAAGGGGTAGCCCGGTGGATTTTTTTCTTTTTTGTTCTTGGTTGGGTTATATGATAATTCCAAACCATGTTTGGGCACAAGTTGTGACATGATCCAACCCGGTTTCACCGAAACGGGGAGTTCCCGGCCAATTAAATTCTAGGATCTTCGTTTTTAGGTGATAGTGCATGTCTGGAAAGAGGGTGACACTTGGGCACCATGTTTTGGACATTTCAGCATTCCACCACACTTTAATACACATGCTAGGTTCCATTGCATGGTTTGGAGGTATTCCGATGCACCTAGGCGTTTCTTCCAATGAAACCCTGATCTCTGGGCCCAAAATCGTTTACCCCATAGATGTTCTTAGGAAAGGGGTAGCCCGGTGGATTTTTCTCTTGGTTTGTTCTTGGTTGGGTTATAGGATAATTCCAAACCATGTTTGGGCATAAGTTGTGACAAGATCTAACCTGGTTTCACCGAAATGGGGAGTTCTCGACCTCCTAATAATTAAATTACAGAACACCTTCGTTTTTAGGTGACATCGCATGTCTGAGAACGGGTCACGCTTGGGAACCAGATTTTGGACATTTCAGCATTCCACCACACTTTAATACACATGCTAGGGTCCATTGCAAGGTTTGGAGGTATTCCGATGTCTCGAAGAGCTTCTTCCTACAAAACCCTGATCCGGGGGCCTGGATCGTCTACCCCCCTAGATGTTCATATGAAAGGGGTAGCCCGGTGGATTTTTCTCTTGGTTTGTTCTTGGTTGGGTTATATCATAATTCCAAACCATGTTTGGGCACAATTTGTGACATGATTCAACCCGGTTTCATCGAAACGGGGAGTTCCCGGCCAATTAAATTCCAGGATCTTCGTTTTTAGTTGATAGTGCATGTCTGCAAAGAGTGTGACACTTGGGCACCATGTTTTGGACATTTCAGCATTCCACCACACTTTAATACACATGCGAGGGTCCATTTCATGGGTTTGGAGGTATTCCGATGCTCCGAGGCGCTTCTTCCTATGAAACCCTGATCCGTGGGCCCAGAATCATCTACCCCTAGATGTTCTTATGAAAGGGGTAGCCCGGTGGATTTTTCTCTTGTTTTGTGCTTGGTTGGATTATAGGATCATTCCAAACCATGTTTGGGCATAAGTTGTGACAAGATCTAACTTTATTTCACCGAAATGGGGAGTTCCCGACCCCCTAATAATCAAATTTCTAGAACACCTTCATTTTTAGGTGACATCGCATGTCTGTGAACGGGTCACACTTGGGAACCATGTTTTGGAGATTTCAGCATTCCACCACAGTTCAATACACATGCTAGGGTCTATTGCAAGGTTGTGAGGTATTCCGATGTCTCGAAGAGCTTCTTCCCTACAAAACCCTGATCCGTGGGCCTGGATCGTCTACCCTCCTAGATGTTCTTATGAAAGTGGTAGCCCGGTGGATTTTTCTCTTTGTTTTTTTCTTGGTTGGGTTATATGATAATTCCAAACCATGTCTGGGCACAAGTTGTGACATGATCCAACCCGGATTCACCGAAACGAGGAGTTCCCAGCCAATTAAATTCTAGGATCTTCGTTTTTTCGATGATAGTGCATGCCTACGAAGCGGGTTGCACTTGGGAACCATGTTTTGGACATTTAATCATTCCACCACACTTTAATACACATGCTAGGGTCCATAACATGGGTTTGTAGGTATTCCGATGCTCCGAGGCGCTTCTTCCTATGAAACCCTGATCTATATGGGCCCAGAATCGTCTACCCCCCTAGATGTTCTTATGAAAGGGGTAGCCCGGTGGATTTTTCTCTTGGTTTGTGCTTGGTTGGGTTATAGGATAATTCCAAACCAGGTTTTGGCATAAGTTCTGACAAGATCTAACCTGGTTTCACCGAAATGGGGAGTTCTCGACCCCCTAATAATTTAATTTCCAGAACACCTTCTTTTTTAGGTGACATCGCATGTCTGCGAACGGGTCACGCTTGGTAACCAGGTTTTGTACATTTCAGCATTCCACCACACTTTAATACACATGCTAGGGTCCATTGCAAGGTTTGGAGGTATTCCGATGTCCCGAAGAGCTTCTTCCTAGAAAACCCTGATCCATGGGCCTGGATCGTCTACCCCCTAGATGTTCTTATGAAAGGGGTAGCCCGGTGGATTTTTCTCTTTGTTTGTTCTTGGTTGGGTTATATGATAATTCCAAGCCATGTTTGGGCACAAGTTGTGACATTATCCAACCGGGTTTCAGCGAAACGGGGAGTTCCCGGCCAATTAAATTCTAGGATCTTCGTTTTTATGTGATAGTGCATGTATGGAAAGAGGGTGACACTTGGGCACCATGTTTTGGACATTTCAGCATTCCACCACACTTTAATACACATGCTAGGGTCCATTGCAATGTTTGGAGGTATTCCAATGTCCCGAAGAGCTTCTTCGTACAAAACCCTGATCCGTAGACCTGGATCGTCTACGCCCCTAGATGTTCCTATGAAAGGGGTAGCCGGGTGGATTTTTCTCTTGGTTTTGCTTGGTTGGGTTATATGATAATTCCAAACCATCTTTGGCACAAGTTGTGACATGATCCAACCCGGTTTCACCGAAACAAGGAGTTCCCGGCCAATTAAATTCCAGTATCTTCGTTTTTAGGTGATAGTGCATGTCTGCAAAGAGGGTGACACTTGGGCACCATGTTTTGAGCATTTCTGCATTCCACCACACATTAATACACATGGTAGGGTCCATTGCATGGGTTTGGAGGTATTGCGATACTCTGAGGTGATTCTTCTTATGAAACCCTGATCTATGGGCCCAGAATCGTCTACCCCCTAGATGTTCTTATGAAAGGGGTAGCCCGAAGGATTTTCTCTTGGTTTGTGCTTGGTTGGGTAATAGGATAATTCCAAACCATGTTTGGGCATAAGTCGTGACAAGATCTAACCTGGTTTCACCGAAATGGGGAGTTCTCGACCCCCTAATAATTAAATTTCTAGAACACCTTCGTTTTTAGGTGACATCGCATGTCTGCGAACGGGTCACACTTGGGAACCATCTTTTGGACATTTCAGCATTCCACCACACTTTAATACACATCCTATGTTCTATTACAAGGTTTGGAGCTATTCCGATGTCTCGAAGAGCTTCTTCCCTACAAAACCATGATCCGTGGGCCTGGATCGTCTACCCCCTAGATGTTCTTATGAAAGGGGTAGCCTGGTGGATTTTTCGCCATGTTTGTTCTTGGTTGGGTTATATGATAATTCCAAACCATTTTTGGGCACAAGTTGTGACATGATCCAACCCGGTTTCACTGAAACGGGGAGTTCCCATCCAATTAAATTCCAGGATCTTCGTTTTTAGGTGATAGTGCATGTCAGCAAAGAGGGTGACACCTGGGCACCATGTTTTGGACATTTCAGCATTCCACCACACTTTAATACACATGCTAGGGTACATTGCATGGGTTTGTAGGTATTCCGATGGTCCGAGGCGTTTCTTCCAATGAAACCCTGATCTATATGGGCCCAGAATCATCTACCCCCCTAGATGTTCTTATGAAAGGGGTAGCCCGGTGGATTTTTCTCTTGGTTTGTGCTTGGTTGGGTTATAGGATAATTCCAAATCATGTTTGGGCATAATTTGTGACAAGATCTAACCTGGTTTCACCGAATTAGGGAGTTCTCGACCCCCTACTAATTAAATTTCCAGAACACATTCGTTTTTAGGTGACATCGCATGTCTGCGAACGGGTCACGCTTGGGAACCAGATTTTGGACATTTCAGCATTCCACCACACTTTAATACACATGCTAGGGTCCATTGCAAGGTTTGTAGGTATTCGAATGTCCCGAAGAGCTTCTTCCTACAAAACCCTGATCCGGGGGCCTGGATCGTCTACCCCCCTAGATATTCTTATGAAAGGGGTAGCCCGGTGGATTTTTCTCTTGGTTTGTGCTTGGTTGGGTTATATGATAATTCCAAACCATGTTTGGGCACAAGTTGTGTCATGATTCAACCCGGTTTCATCGAAACGGGGAGTTCCCGGCCAATTAAATTTACAGGATCTTCGTTTTTAGTTGATAGTGCATGTCTGCAAAGAGTGTGACACTTGGGCACCATGTTTTGGACATTTAAGCATTCCACCACACTTTAATACACATGCTAGGGTCCATTTCATGGGTTTGGAGGTATTCTGATGCTCCGAGGCGCTTCTTCCTATGAAACCCTGATCCGTGGGCCCAGAATCATCTACCCCCTAGATGTTCTTATGAAAGGGGTAGCCCGGTGGATTTTTATCTTGGTTTGTTCTTGGTTGGATTATAGGATAATTCCATACCATGTTTGGGCATAAGTTGTGATAAGATCTAACTTGGTTTCACCGAAATGGGGAGTTCCCGACCCCCTAATAATCAAATTTCTAGAACACCTTTATTTTTAGGTGACATCGCATGTCTGCGAACGGGTCACACTTGGGAACCATGTTTTGGACATTTCAGCAATCCACCACAGTTCAATACACATGCTAGGGTCTATTTCAAGGTTGTGAGGTATTCCAATGTCTCGAAGAGCTTATTCCCTACAAAACCCTGATCTGTGGGCCTGGATCGTCTACCCCCCTAGATGTTCTTATGAAAGGGGTAGCCCGGTGGACTTTTATCTTTGTTTGTGCTTGGTTGGGTTATATGATAATTCCAAACCATGTTTGGGCACAAGTTGTGACATGATCCAACCCGGATTCACCGAAACGAGGAGTTCCCAGCCAATTAAATTCTAGGATCTTCGTTTTTTCGGTGATAGTGCAATCCTACGAAGCGGGTTGCACCTGGGAACCATGTTTTGGACATTTCAGAATTGCACCACACTTTAATACACATGCTAGGGTCCATTGAATGGGTTTGGAGGTATTCCGATGCTCCGAGGCGTTTCTTCCAATGAAACCCTGATCTATATGGGCCCAGAATCGTCTACCCCCCTAGATATTCTTATGAAAGGGGTAGCCCGGTGGATTTTTCTCTTGGTTTGTGCTTGGTTGGGTTATAGGATAATTCCAAACCATGTTTGGGCATAATTTGTGACAAGATCTAACCTGGTTTCACTGAAATAGGGAGTTCTCGACCCCCTAATAATTAAATTTCCAGAACACATTCGTTTTTAGGTGACATCGCATGTCTGCGAACGGGTCACGCTTGGGAACCAGATTTTGGACATTTCAGCATTCCACTACACTTTAATACACATTCTAGGGTCCATTGCAAGGTTTGGAGGTATTCCAATGTCCCGAAGAGCTTCTTCCTACAAAACCGTGATCCGTGGGCCTGGATCGTCTACCCCCTAGATATTCTTATGAAAGGGGTAGCACGGTGGATTTTTCTATTGGTTTGTGGTTGGTTGGGTTATATGATAATTCCAAACCATGTTTGGGCACATGTTGTGACATGATTCAACCCGGTTTCATCGAAACGGGGAGTTCCCGGCCAATTAAATTTACAGGATCTTCGTTTTTAGTTGATAGTGCATGTCTTCAAAGAGTGTGACACTTGGGCACCATGTTTTGGACATTTCAGCATTCCACCACACTTTAATACACATTCTAGGGTCTATTTCATGGGTTTGGAGGTATTCCGATGCTCCGAGGCGCTTCTTCCTATGAAACCCTGATCCGTGGGCCCAGAATCATCTACCCCTAGATGTTCTTATGAAATGGGTAGCCCGGTGGATTTTTCTCTTGGTTTGTGCTTGGTTGGATTATAGGATAATTCCAAACCATGTTTGGGCATAAGTTGTGACAAGATCTAACTTGGTTTCACCGAAATGGGGAGTTCCCGACCCCCTAATAATCAAATTTCTAGAACACCTTTATTTTTAGGTGACATCGCATGTCTGCGAACGGGTCACACTTGGGAACCATGTTTTGGACATTTCAGCAATCCACCACAGTTCAATACACATGCTAGGGTCTATTTCAAGGTTGTGAGGTATTCCAATGTCTCGAAGAGCTTATTCCCTACAAAACCCTGATCCGTGGGCCTGGATCGTCTACCCCCCGAGATGTTCTTATGAAAGGGGTAGCCCGGTGGATTTTTCTCTTTTTTTGTGCTTGGTTGGGTTATATGATATTTCCAAATCATGTTTGGGCACAAGTTGTGACATGATCCAACCCGGATTCACCGAAACGAGGAGTTCCCAGCCAATTAAATTCTAGGATCTTCGTTTTTTCGGTGATAGTGCATGCCTACGAAGCGGGTTGCACCTGGGAACCATGCTTTGGACATTTCAGCATTCCACCACACTTTAATACACATGCTAGGGTCCATTTCATGGGTTTGGAGGTATTCCGATCCTCTAAGGCGCTTATTCCTATGAAACCCTAGTCTGTGGGCCCAGAATCGTTTACCCCCTAGATGTTCTTATGAAAGGGGTAGCCCGGTGGGTTTTTCTCTTGGTTTGTGCTTGGTTGGGTTATAGGATAATTCCAAACCATGTTTGGGCATAATTTGTGACAATATCTAACCTAGTTTCACCGAAATGGGGAGTTCTCGAATCCCTAATAATTAAATTACCAGAACACCTTTGTTTTTAGGTGACATCGCATGTCTGCGAACGGGTCACACTTGGGAACCATATTTTGGACATTTCAGCATTCCACCACACTTTAATACACTTGCTAGGTTCCATTGCATGGGTTTGGAGCTATTCCGACGCTCCGAGGCGCTTCTTCCTATGAAACCCTGATCTATGGGCCCAGAATCGTCTGCCCCCCTAGATGTTCTTATGAAAGGGGTAGCCCGATGGATTTTTATCTCTGTTTGTGCATGGTTGGATTATAGGATAATTCCAAACCATGTTTGGGCATAAGTCATGACAATATCTAACCTGGTTTCACCGAAATGGGTAGTTCTCGACCCCCTAATAATTAAATTTGTAGAACAGCTTCGTTTTTAGGTGACATCGCATGTCTGCGAACGGTTCAAACTTCGGAACCATGTTTTGGACATTTCAGCATTCCACCACACTTTAATACACATGCTAGGGTCTATTGCAAGGTTTGGAGGTATTCTGATGTCTCGAAGAGCTTCTTCCCTACAAAACCCTGATCTGTGGGCCTGGATCGTCCACCCCCCTAGATGTTCTTATGAAAGGGGTAGCCTGGTGGATTTTTCTCTTGGTTTATTCTTGGTTGGGTTATATGATAATTCCAAACCATGTTTGGGAACAAGTTGTGACATGATCCATCCCGGTTTCACCGAAACGGGGAATTTCCAGCCAATTAAATTCCAGGATGTTCGTTTTTTCGGTGATAGTGCATGCCTACGAAGCGGGTTACAGTTGGGCACCATGTTTTACACATTCAGCATTCCACCACACTTTAATACACATGCTAGGGTCCATTGCATGGGTTTGGACGTATTCCGTTGCTCCGAGGCGCTTCTTCCTATGAAACCCTGATCTATATTGGCCTAGAATCGTCTACCCCCTAGATGTTCTTATGAAAGGGGTATCCCGGTGGATTTTTCTCTTGGTTTGTGCTTGGTTGGGTTATAGGATAATTCCAAAACATGTTTGGTCATAAGTTGTGATAAGATCTAGCCTTGTTTCACCGAAATGGGGAGTTCTCGACTCCCTAATAATTAGATTTCCAGAACACCTTCGTTTTTAGGTGACATCGCATGTCTGCGAACGGGTCACGCTTGGGAACCATGTTTTGGACATTTCGGGATTCCACCACACTTTAATACACATGTTAGGGTCCATTGCAAGGTTTGGAGCTATTCTGAGGTCCCGAAGAGCTTCTTCCTACAAATCCCTGATCTGTGGGCCTAGATCGTCTACCCCCCTAGATGTTCTTAGGAAAGGGGTAGCCCGGTGGATTTTTCTCTTGGTTTGTGCTTGGTTGGGTTATATGATAATTCCAAACCATGTTTTGTCATAAGTTGTGACATGATCCAACCCGGTTTCACCGAAACGGGGAGTTCCCAGCCAATTAAATTCTAGGCTATTCGTTTTTTCGGTGATAGTGCATGCCTACAAAGCGGGTTACACTTGGGCACCATGTTTTTCACATTTCAGCATTCCACCACACTTAAATACACATACTAGGGTCCATTGCATGGGTTTGGAGGTATTTCGATGCTCCTAGGCGTTTCTTCCTATGAAATCCTGATCTATATGGGCCCAGAATCGTCTACCCCCCTAGATGTTCTTATGGAAGGAGTAGCCTATAACACCCCCGGTCACTCCGGACCGACGGCTGTCACTTCTGGCAGCTCAATAGGATCTCTAGACTAACCCCACAGACCAACACTAGTCTTTTCTGCGCACTTTGTCCTCACTCATGCGCACCCGGTTACCCACTTCCCGGTCGGGCACCCATCCTAGAATTGCTCTAGGCCAAGCACGCTTAACCTTTGAGTTCTTTTCGAATGAGCTTCCGGAAAAGAAGTTGCAACTTGTTGGTATGGGTTTCCTATCAATCCTATTGAGCCATGCGCCAGGGTCTCACATAGCCCGGTGGATTTTTCTCTTGGTTTGTGCTTGGTTGGGTTATAGGATAATTCCAAACCATGATTGGGCATAAGTTGTGACAAGATCTAACCTAGTTTCACCGAAATGGGGAGTTCTCGCCCCCTAATAATTAAATTTCCAGAACACCTTCGTTTTTAGGTGACATCGCATGTCTGAAAACAGGTCACGCTTGGGAACCATGTTTTTGACATTTCAGCATTCCACCACACTTTAATACACATTATAGGGTCCATTGCAAGGTTTGGAGGTATTCCGATGTCCCGAAGAGCTTCTTCCTACAAAACCCTGATCCATGGGCCTGGATCGTCTACCCCCCTCGATGTTCTTATGAAAGGGGTAGCCCGGTGGATTTTCACTTGGTTTGTTATTGGTTGGGTTATATGATAATTCCAAACCATGTTTGGGCACAAGTTGTGACATGATCCAACCCGGTTTCACCGAAACGGGGAGTTCCCGGCCAATTAAATTCTAGGATCTTCCTTTTTAGGTGATAGTGCATGTATGGAAAGAGGGTGACACTTGGGCACCATGTTTTGGACATTTCAGCATTCCACCACACTTTAATACACATGCTAGGTTCGATTGCATGGTTTGGAGGTATTCCGATGCTCCTAGGCATTTCTTCCAATGAAACCCTGATCTCTGGGCCCAAAATCGTTTACCCCCCTAGATGTTCTGATGAAAGGGGTAGCCCGGTGGATTTTTCTCTTGGTTTGTGCTTGGTTGGGTTATAGGATAATTCCAAACCATGTTTGGGCATGAATTGTGACAAGATCTAACCTGTTTTCACCGAAATGGGGAGTAATCGACCTCCTAATAATTAAATTTCCAGAACACCTTCGTTTTTAGGTGACATCGCATGTCTAAGAACGGGTCACGCTTGGGAACCAGATTTTGGACATTTCAGCATTCCACCACACTTTAATACACATGCTAGGGTCCATTGCAAGGTTGGAGGTATTTCGATGTCCCGAAGTGCTTCTTGCTACAAAACCCTGATCCGGGGGCCTGGATCGTCTACCCCCCTAGATGTTCACATGAAAGGGGTAGCCCGGTGGATTTTTCTCTTGGTTTGTGCTTGGTTGGGTTATATGATAATTCCAAACCATGTTTGGGCACAAGTTGTGACATGATTCAACCCGGTTTCGTCGAAACGGGTAGTTCCCGGCCAATTAAATTCGAGGATCTTTGTTTTTAGTTGATAGTGCATGTCTGCAAAGAGTGTGACACTTGGGCACCATGTTTTGGACATTTCAGCATTCCACCACACTTTAATACACATGCTAGGGTACATTTCATGGGTTTGGAGGTATTCCGATGCTCCGAGGCGCTTCTTCCTATGAAACCCTGATCCGTGGGCCCAGAATCATCTACCCCTAGATGTTCTTATGAAAGGAGTAGCCCGGTGGATTTTCTCTTGGTTTGTGCTTGGTTGGATTATAGGATAATTCGAAACCATATTTGGGCATATGTTGTGACAAGATCTAACTTGGTTTCACCGAAATGGGGAGTTCTCGACCCCCTAATAATCCAATTTCTAGAACACCTTCGTTTTTAGGTGACATCGCATGTCTGCGAACGGGTCACACTTGGGAACCATGTTTTGGACATTTCAGCATTCGACCGCACTTCAATACACATGCTAGGGTCTATTGCAAGGTTGTGAGGTATTCCGATGTCTCGAAGAGCTCCTTCCCTAGAAAACCCTGATCCGTGGTCCTAGATCGTCTACCCCCTAGATGTTCTTATGAAAGGGGTAGCCCGGTGGATTTTTCTCTTTGTTTGTTCTTGGTTGGGTTATATGATAATTCCAAACCATTTTTGGGCACAAGTTGTGACATGATCCAACCCGGTTTCACCGAAACGGGGAGTTCCCAGCCAATTAAATTCTAGGATCTTTGTTTTTTCGGTGATAGTGCATGCCTACGAAGCGGGTTGCACTTGGGAACCATGTTTTGAACATTTCAGAATTCCACCACACTTTAATACACATGCTAGGGTCCATCGCATGGGTTTGGAGGTATTCCAATGCTCCGAGGCGCTTCTTCCTATGAAACCCAGATCTATATGGGCCCAGAATCGTCTACCCCCCTACATGTTCTTATGAAAGGGGTAGCCCGGTGGATTTTTCTCTTGGTTTGTGCTTGGTTGGGTTATAGGATAATTCCAAACCAGGTTTGGGTATAAGTTCTGACAAGATCAAACCTGGTTTCACCGAAATGGGGAGTTCTCGACCCCCTAATAATTTAATTTCCAAAACACCTTCGTTTTTAGGTGACATCGCATGTCTGTGAACGGGTCACGCTTGGTAACCAGGTTTTGGACATTTCAGCATTCCACCACACTTTAATACACATGCTAGGGTCCATCTCAAGGTTTGGAGGTATTCCGATGTCCCGAAGAGCTTCTTCCTAGAAAACCCTGATCCATGGGCCTGGATCGTCTACCCCCCTAGATGTTCTTATGAAAGGGGTAGCCCGGTGGATTTTTCTCTTTGTGTGTTCTTGGTTGGGTTATATGATAATTCCAAACCATGTTTGGGCACAAGTTGTGACATGATCCAACCCGGTTTCACCGAAACGGAAAGTTCCCAGCCAATTAAATTCTAGGATCTTCGTTTTTAGGTGATAGTGCATGTCTGGAAAGAGGGTGACACTTGGGCACCATGTTTTGGACATTTCAGCATTCCACCACACTTTAATACACATGCTAGGTTCCATTTCATGGTTTGGAGGTATTCCGGTGCTCCTAGGTGTTTCTTCCAATGAAACCCTGATCTCTGGGCCCAAAATCGTTTACCCCCCTAGATGTTCTTATGAAAGATGTAGCCCGTTGAAATTTTCTCTTGGTTTGTGCTTGGTTGGGTTATAGGATAATTGCAAACCATGTTTGGGCATAATTTGTGACAAGATCTATCCTGGTTTCACCGGAATGTGGAGTTCTTGACCCCCTAATAATTAAATTTCCAGAACGCCTTCGTTTTTAGGTGACATCGCATGTCTGTGAACGGATCACACTGGGGAACCAGGTTTTGGACATTTCAGCATTCCACCACACTTTAATACACATGCTAGGTTCCATTGAAAGGTTTGGAGGTATTTGGATGTCCCGAAGAGCTTCTTCGTACAAAACCCTCATCCGTGGGCCTGGATCGTCTATGCCCCTAGATGTTCTTATGAAAGGGGTAGCCCGGTGGATTTTTCTCTTGGTTTGTGCTTGGTTGGGTTATATGATAATTCCAAACCATGTTTGGGCACAAGTTGTGACATGATGCAACCCGGTTTCATCGAAACGGGGAGTTCCCGACCAATTAAATTCCAGGATCTTCGTTTTTAGTTGATAGTGCATGTCTGCAAAGAGTGTGATACTTGGGCACCATGTTTTGGACATTTCAGCATTCCACCACACTTTAATACACATGCTAGGGTCCATTTCATGGGTTTGGAGGTATTCCTATGCTCCAAGGTGCTTCTTCCTATGAAACCCTGATCCGTGGGCCCAGAATCATCTACCCCCTAGATGTTCTTATGAAAGGGGTAGCCCGGTGGACTTTTCTCTTGGTTTGTGCTTGGTTGGATTATAGGATAATTCCAAACCATATTTGGGCATAAGTTGTGACAAGATATAACTTTGTTTCACCGAAATGGGGAGTTCTCGACCCCCTAATAATCAAATTTCTAGAACACCTTCGTTTTTAGGTGACATCGCATGTCTGCGAACGGGTCACACTTGGGAACCATGTTTTGGACATTTCAGCATTCCACCGCACTTCAATACACATGCTAGGGTCTATTGCAAGGTTGTGAGGTATTCCGATGTCTCGAAGAGCTTCTTCCCTACAAAACTCTGATCCGTGGTCCTGGATCGTCTACCCCCCTAGATGTTCTTATGAAAGGGGTAGCCCGGTGGATTTTTCTCTTTGTTTGTGCTTGGTTGGGTTATATGATAATTCCAAACCATGTTTGGGCACAAGTTGTGACATGATCCAACCCGGTTTCACCGAAACGGGGAGTTCCCAGCCAATTAAATTCTAGGATCTTTGTTTTTTCGGTGATAGTGCATGCCTACGAAGCGGGTTGCACTTGGGAACCATGTTTTGAACATTTCAGAATTCCACCACACTTTAATACACATGCTAGGGTCCATCGCATGGGTTTGGAGGTATTCCGATGCTCCGAGGCGCTTCTTCCTATGAAACCCTGATCTATATGGGCCCAGAATCGTCTACCCCCCTAGATGTTCTTATGAAAGGGGTAGCCCGGTGGATTTTTCTCTTGGTTTGTGCTTGGTTGGGTTATAGGATAATTCCAAACCAGGTTTGGGCATAAGTTCTGACAAGATCTAACCTGGTTTCACCGAAATGGGGAGTTCTCGACCCCCTAATAATTTAATTTCCAAAACACATTCGTTTTTAGCTGACATCGCATGTCTGCGAACGGGTCACGCTTGGTAACCAGGTTTTGGACATTTCAGAATTCCACCACATTTAATACACATGCTAGGGTCCATTTCAAGGTTTGGAGGTATTCCGATGTCCCGAAGAGCTTCTTCCTAGAAAACCCTGATCCATGGGCCTGGATCGTCTACCCCCCTAGATGTTCTTATGAAAGGGGTAGCCCGGTGGATTTTTATCTTTGTGTGTTCTTGGTCGGGTTATATGATAATTCCAAACCAAGTTTGGGCACAAGTTGTGACATGATCCAACCCGGTTTCACCAAAACGGGGAGTTCCCGGCCAATTAAATTCTAGGATCTTCGTTTTTAGGTGATAGTGCATGTCTGGAAAGAGGGTGACACTTGGGCACCATGTTTTGGACATTTCAGCATTCCACCACACTTTAATACACATGCTAGGTTCCATTGCATGGTTTGGAGGTATTCCGATGCTCGTAGGTGTTTCTTCCAATGAAACCCTGATCTCTGGGCCCAAAATCGTTTACCCCCTAGATGTTCTTATGAAAGATGTAGCCCGGTGGATTTTTCTCTTGGTTTGTGCTTGGTTGGGTTATAGGATAATTGCAAACCATGTTTGGGAATAAGTTGTGACAAGATCTATCCTGGTTTCACCGGAATGGGGAGTTCTTGACCCCCTAATAATTAAATTTCCAGAACGCCTTCGTTTTTAGGTGACATCGCATGTCTGTGAACGGGTCACACTGGGGAACCAGGTTTTGGACATTTCAGCATTCCACCACACTTTAATACACATGCTAGGGTCCATTGCAAGGTAGGTATTCGGATGTCCCGAAGAGCTTCTTCGTACAAAACCCTCATCCGTGGGCCTGGATCGTCTACGCCCCTAGATGTTCTTATGAAAGGGGTAGCCCGGTGGATTTTTCTCTTGGTTTGTGCTTGGTTGGGTTATATGATAATTCCAAACCATGTTTGGGCACAAGTTGTGACATGATGCAACCCGGTTTCATTGAAACGGGGAGTTCCCGACCAATTAAATTCCAGGATCTTCGTTTTTAGTTGATAGTGCATGTCTGCAAAGAGTGTGATACTTGGGCACCATGGACATTTCAGCATTCCACCACACTTTAATACACATACTAGGGTCCATTTCATGGGTTTGGAGGTAGTCCGATGCTCCAAGGCGCTTCTTCCTATGAAACCCTGATCTGTGGGCCTAGAATCATCTACCCCTAGATGTTCTGATGAAAGGGGTAGCCCGGTGGACTTTTCTCTTGGTTTGTGCTTGGTTGGATTATAGGATAATTCCAAACCATATTTGGGCATAAGTTGTGACAAGATCTAACTTGGTTTCACCGAAATGGGGAGTTCTCGACCCCCTAATAATCAAATTTCTAGAAAACCTTCGTTTTTAGGTGACATCGCATGTCTGCGAACGGGTCACACTTGGGAACCATGTTTTGGAAATTTCAGCATTCCACCGCACTTCAATACACATGCTAGGGTCTATTGCAAGGTTGTGAGGTATTCCGATGTCTCGAAGAGCTTCTTCCCTACAAAACCCTGATCCGTGGTCCTGGATCGTCTACACCCCTAGATGTTCTTATGAAAGGGGTAGCCCGGTGGATTTTTCTCTTTGTTTGTGCTTGGTTGGGTTATATGATAATTCCAAACCATGTTTGGGCACAAGTTGTGACATGATCCAACCCGGTTTCACCAAAACGGGGAGTTCCCAGCCAATTAAATTCTAGGATCTTTGTTTTTTCGGTGATAGTGCATGCCTACGAAGTGGGTTGCACTTGGGAACCATGTTTTGAACATTTCAGAATTCCACCACACTTTAATAAACATGCTAGGGTCCATCGCATCGGTTTGGAGGTATTCCGATGCTCCGAGGCGCTTCTTCCTATGAAACCCTGATCTATATGGGCCCAGAATCGTCTACCCCCCTAGATGTTCTTATGAAAGGGGTAGCCCGGTGGATTTTTCTCTTGGTTTGTGCTTGGTTGGGTTATAGGATAATTCCAAACCAGGTTTGGGCATAACTTCTGACAAGATCTAACCTGGTTTCACCGAAATGGGGAGTTCTCGACCCCCTAATAATTTAATTTCCAAAACACCTTCGTTTTTAGGTGACATCGCATGTTTGCGAACGGGTCACGCTTGGTAACCAGGTTTTGGACATTTCAGCATTCCACCACACTTTAATACACATGCTAGGGTCCATTTCAAGGTTTGGAGGTATTCAGATGTCCCGAAGAGCTTCTTCCTAGAAAACCCTGATCCATGGGCCTGGATCGTCTACCCCCCTAGATGTTCTTATGAAAGGGGTAGCCCTGTGGATTTTTCTCTTTTTGTGTTCTTGGTTGGGTTATATGATAATTCCAAACCATGTTTGGGCACAAGTTGTGACATGATCCAACCCGATTTCACCGAAACAGGGAGTTCCCAGCCAATTAAATTCTAGGATCTTTGTTTTTTCGGTGATAGTGCATGCCTACGAAGCGGGTTGCACTTGGGAACCATGTTTTGAACATTTCAAAATTCCACCACACTTTAATACACATGCTAGGGTCTATCGCATGGGTTTGGAGGTATTCCGATGCTCCGAGGCGCTTCTTCCTATGAAACCCTGATCTATATGGGCCCAGAATCGTCTACCCCCTTAGATGTTCTTATGAAAGGGGTAGCCCGGTGGATTTTTCTCTTGGTTTGTGCTTGGTTGGGTTATAGGATAATTCGAAACCAGATTTGGGCATAAGTTCTGACAAGATCTAACCTGGTTTCACCGAAATGGGGAGTTCTCGACCCCCTAATAATTTAATTTCCAAAACACCTTCGTTTTTAGGTGACATCGCATGTCTGCGAACGGGTCACGCTTGGTAACTAGGTTTTCGACATTTCAGAATTCCACCACACTTCAATACACATGCTAGGGTCCATTTCAAGGTTTGGAGGTATTCCGATGTCCCGAAGAGCTTCTTCCTAGAAAACCCTGATCCATGGGCCTGGATCGTCTACCCCCCTAGATGTTCTGATGAAAGGGGTAGCCCTGTGGATTTTTCTCTTTGTGTGTTCTTGGTCGGGTTATATGATAATTCCAAACCATGTTTGGGCACAAGTTGTGACATGATCCAACCCGGTTTCACCAAAACGGGGAGTTCCCGGCCAATTAAATTCTAGGATCTTCGTTTTTAGGTGATAGTGCATGTCTGGAAAGAGGGTGACACTTGGGCACCATGTTTTGGACATTTCAGCATTCCACCACACTTTAATACACATGCTAGGTTCCATTGCATGGTTTGGAGGTATTCCGATGCTCCTAGGTGTTTCTTCCAATAAAACCCTAATCTCTAGGCCCAAAATCGTTTACCCCCTAGATGTTCTTATGAAAGATGTAGCCCGGTGGATTTTTCTCTTGGTTTGTGCTTTGTTGGGTTATAGGATAATTGCAAACCATGTTTGGGAATAAGTTGTGACAAGATCTATCCTGGTTTCACCGAAATGGGGAGTTCTTGACCCCCTAATAATTAAATTTCCAGAACGCCTTCGTTTTTAGGTGACATTGCATGTCTGTGAACGGGTCACACTGGGGAACCAGGTTTTGGACATTTAAGCATTCCACCACACTTTAATACACATGCTAGGGTCCATTGCAAGGTTTGTAGGTATTCGGATGTCCCGAAGAGCTTCTTCGTACAAAACCCTCATCCGTGGGCCTGGATCGTCTACGCCCCTAGATGTTCTTATGAAAGGGGTATCCCGGTGGATTTTTCTCTTGGTTTGTGCTTGGTTGGGTTATATGATAATTCCAAACCATGTTTGGGCACAAGTTGTGACATGATGCAACCCGGTTTCATCGAAACGGGGAGTTCCCGACCAATTAAATTCCAGGATCTTTGTTTTTAGTTGATAGTGCATGTCTGCAAAGAGTGTGATACTTGGGCACCATGTTTTGGACATT
Organism: Avena sativa; assembly: GCA_916181665.1. Taxonomy (NCBI): domain Eukaryota; kingdom Viridiplantae; phylum Streptophyta; class Magnoliopsida; order Poales; family Poaceae; genus Avena; species Avena sativa. Next base: position 98,303,010 of record OV702293.1, read on the forward strand.
TCAGCATTCCACCACACTTTAATACACATGCTAGGGTCCATTTCATGGGTTTGGAGGTAGTCCGATGCTCCAAGGCGCTTCTTCCTATGAAACCCTGATCCGTGGGCCCAGAATCATCTACCCCCTAGATGTTCTGATGAAAGGGGTAGCCCGGTGGACTTTTCTCTTGGTTTGTGCTTGGTTGGATTATAGGATAATTCCAAACCATATTTGGGCATAAGTTGTGACAAGATCTAACTTGGTTTCACCGAAATGGGGAGTTCTCGACCCCCTAATAATCAAATTTCTAGAACACCTTCGTTTTTAGGTGACATCGCATGTCTGCGAACGGGTCACACTTGGGAACCATGTTTTGGAAATTTCAGCATTCCACCGCACTTCAATACACATGCTAGGGTCTATTGCAAGGTTGTGAGGTATTCCGATGTCTCGAAGAGCTTCTTCCCTACAAAACCCTGATCCGTGGTCCTGGATCGTCTACACCCCTAGATGTACTTATGAAAGGGGTAGCCCGGTGGATTTTTCTCTTTGTTTGTTCTTGGTTGGGTTATATGATAATTCCAAACCATGTTTGGGCACAAGTTGTTACATGATCCAACCCGGTTTCACCGAAACGGGGAGTTCCCAGCCAATTAAATTCTAGGATCTTTGTTTTTTCGGTGATAGTGCATGCCTACGAAGTGGGTTGCACTTGGGAACCATGTTTTGAACATTTTAGAATTCCACCACACATTAATACACATGCTAGGGTCCATCGCATCGGTTTGGAGGTATTCCGATGCTCCGAGGCGCTTCTTCCTATGAAACCCTGATCTATATGGGCCCAGAATCGTCTACCCCCCTAGATGTTCTTATGAAAGGGGTAGCCCGGTGGATTTTTCTCTTGGTTTGTGCTTGGTTGGGTTATAGGATAATTCCAAACTAGGTTTGGGCATAACTTATGACAAGATCTAACCTGGTTTCACCGAAATGGGGAGTTCTCGACCCCCTAATAATTTAATTTCCAAAACACCTTCGTTTTTAGGTGACATCGCATGTCTGTGAACGGGTCACGCTTGGTAACCAGGTTTTGGACATTTCAGCATTCCACCACACTTTAATACACATGCTAGGGTCCATTTCAAGGTTTGGAGGTATTCAGATGTCTCGAAGAGCTTCTTCCTAGAAAACCCTGATCCATGGGCCTGGATCGTCTACCCCCCTAGATGTTCTTATGAAAGGGGTAGACCTATGGATTTTTCTCTTTTTGTGTTCTTGGTTGGGTTATATGATAATTCCAAACCATGTTTGGGAACAAGTTGTGACATGATCCAACCCGGTTTCACCGAAACGGGGAGTTCCCGGCCAATTAAATTCTAGGATCTTTGTTTTTTCGGTGATAGTGCATGCCTACGAAGCGGGTTGCACTGGGGAACCATGTTTTGAACATTTCAGAATTCCACCACACTTTAATACACATTCTAGGGTCCATCGCATGGGTTTGGAGGTATTCCGATGCTCCGAGGCGCTTCTTCCTATGAAACCCTGATCTATATGGGCCCAGAATCGTCTACCCCCCTAGATGTTCTTATGAAAGGGGTAGCCCGGTGGATTTTTCTCTTGGTTTGTGCTTGGTTGGGTTATAGGATAATTCCAAACCAGGTTTGGGCATAAGTTCTGACAAGATCTAACCTGGTTTCACCGAAATGGGGAGTTCTCGACCCCCTAATAATTTAATTTCCAAAACACCTTCGTTTTTAGGTGACATCGCATGTCTGCGAACGGGTCACGCTTGGTAACCAGGTTTTGGACATTTCAGAATTCCACCACACTTTAATACACATGCTACGGTCCATTTCAAGGTTTGGAGGTATTCCGATGTCCCGAAGAGCTTCTTCCTAGAAAACCCTGATCCATGGGCCTGGATCGTCTACCCCCCTAGATGTTCTTATGAAAGGGGTAGCCCTGTGGATTTTTCTCTTTGTGTGTTCTTGGTCGGGTTATATGATAATTCCAAACCATGTTTGGGCACAAGTTGTGACATGATCCAACCCGGTTTCCCCAAAACGGGGAGTTCCCGGCCAATTAAATTCTAGGATCTTCGTTTTTAGGTGATAGTGCATGTCTGGAAAGAGGGTGACACTTGGGCACCATGTTTTGGACATTTCAGCATTCCACAACACTTTAATACACATGCTAGGTTCCATTGCATGGTTTGGAGGTATTCCGATGCTCCTAGGTGTTTCTTCCAATGAAACCCTGATCTCTGGCCCCAAAATCGTTTACCCCCCTAGATGTTCTTATGAAAGATGTAGCCCGGTGGATTTTTCTCTTGGTTTGTGCTTGGTTGGGTTATAGGATAATTGCAAACCATGTTTGGGAATAATTTGTGACAAGATCTATCCTGGTTTCACCGGAATGGGGAGTTCTTGACCCCCTAATAATTAAATTTCCAGAACGCCTTCGTTTTTAGGTGACATCGCATGTTTGTGAACGGGTCACACTGGGGAACCAGGTTTTGGACATTTCAGCATTCCACCACACTTTAATACACATGCTAGGGTCCATTGCAAGGTTTGTAGGTATTCGGATGTCCCGAAGAGCTTCTTCGTACAAAACCCTCATCCGTGGGCCTGGATCGTCTACGCCCCTAGATGTTCTTATGAAAGGGGTAGCCCGGTGGATTTTTCTCTTGGTTTGTGCTTGGTTGGGTTATATGATCATTCCAAACCATGTTTGGGCACAAGTTGTGACATGATGCAACCCGGTTTCATCGAAACGGGGAGTTCCCGACCAATTAAATTCCAGGATCTTCGTTTTTAGTTGATAGTGCATGTCTGCAAAGAGTGTGACACTTGGGCACCATGTTTTGGACATTTCAGCATTCCACCACACTTTAATACACATGCTAGGGTCCATTTCATGGGTTTGGAGGTAGTCCGATGCTCCAAGGCGCTTCTTCCTATGAAACCCTGATCCGTGGGCCTAGAATCATCTACCCCCTAGATGTTCTGATGAAAGGGGTAGCCCGGTGGACTTTTCTCTTGGTTTGTGCTTGGTTGGATTATAGGATAATTCCAAACCATATTTGGGCATAAGTTGTGACAAGATCTAACATGGTTTCACCGAAATGGGGAGTTCTCGGACCCCTAATAATCAAATTTCTAGAACACCTTCGTTTTTAGGTGACATCGCATGTCTGCGAACGGGTCACACTTGGGAACCATGTTTTGGAAATTTCAGCATTCAACCGCACTTCAATACACATGCTAGGGTCTATTTCAAGGTTGTGAGGTATTCCGATGTCTCGAAGAGCTTCTTCCCTACAAAACCCTGATTCGTGGTCCTGGATCGTCTACACCCCTAGATGTTCTTATGAAAGGGGTAGCCCGGTGGATTTTTCTCTTGGTTTGTGCTTGGTTGGGTTATATGATAATTCCAAACCATGTTTGGGCACAAGTTGTGACATGATCCAACCCGGTTTCACCGAAACGGGGAGTTCCCAGCCAATTAAATTCTAGGATCTTTGTTTTTTCGGTGATAGTGCATGCCTACGAAGTGGGTTGCACTTGGGAACCATGTTTTGAACAGTTCAGAATTCCACCACACTTTAATACACATGCTAGGGTACATCGCATCGGTTTGGAGGTATTCCGATGCTCCGAGGCGCTTCTTCCTATGAAACCCTGATCTATATGGGCCCAGAATCGTCTACCCCCCTAGATGTTCTTATGAAAGGGGTAGCCCGGTGGATTTTTCTCTTGGTTTGTGCTTGGTTGGGTTATAGGATAATTCCAAACCAGGTTTGGGCATAACTTCTGACAAGATCTAACCTGGTTTCACCGAAATGGGGAGTTCTCGACCCCCTAATAATTTAATTTCCAAAACACCTTCGTTTTTAGGTGACATCGCATGTCTGCGAACGGGTCACGCTTGGTAACCAGGTTTTGGTCATTTCAGCATTCCACCACACTTTAATACACATGCTAGGGTCCATTTCAAGGTTTGGAGGTATTCAGATGTCCCGAAGAGCTTCTTCCTAGAAAACCCTGATCCATGGGCCTGGATCGTCTACCCCCCTAGATGTTCTTATGAAAGGGGTAGCCCTGTGGATTTTTCTCTTTTTGTGTTCTTGGTTGGGTTATATGATAATTCCAAACCATGTTTGGGCACAAGTTGTGACATGATCCAACCCGGTTTGACCGAAACGGCGTGTTCCCGGCCAATTAAATTCTAGGATCTTCGTTTTTAGGTGATAGTGCATGTCTGGAAAGAGGGTGACACTTGGGCACCATGTTTTGGACATTTCAGCATTCCACCACACTTTAATACACATGCTATGTTCCATTGCATGGTTTGGAGGTATTCCGATGCTCCTAGGTGTTTCTTCCAATGAAACCCTGATCTCTGGGCCCAAAATCGTTTACCCCCCTAGATGTTCTTATGAAAGATGTAGCCCGGTGGATTTTTCTCTTGGTTTGTGCTTGGTTGGGTTATAGGATAATTTCAAACCATGTTTGGGAATAAGTTGTGACAAGATATATCCTGGTTTCACCGGAATGGGGAGTTCTTGACCCCCTAATAATTAAATTTCCAGAACGCCTTCGTTTTTAGGTGACATCGCATGTCTGTGAACGGGTCACACTGGGGAACCAGGTTTTGGACATTTCAGCATTCCACCACACTTTAATACACATGCTAGGGTACATTTCAAGGTTTGTAGGTATTCGGATGTCCCGAAGAGCTTCTTCGTACAAAACCCTCATCCGTGGGCCTGGATCGTCTATGCCCCTAGATGTTCTTATGAAAGGGGTAGCCCGGTGGATTTTTCTCTTGGTTTGTGCTTGGTTGGGTTATATGATAATTCCAAACCATGTTTGGGCACAAGTTGTGACATGATGCAACCCGGTTTCATCGAAACGGGGAGTTCCTGACCAATTAAATTCCAGGATTTTCGTTTTTAGTTGATAGTGCATGTCTGCAAAGAGTGTGATACTTGGGCACCATGTTTTGGACATTTCAGCATTCCACCACACTTTAATACACATTCTAGGGTCCATTTCATGGGTTTGGAGGTATTCCGATGCTCCGAGGCGCTTCTTCCTATGAAACCCTGATCCGTGGGCCCAGAATCATCTGCCCCCTAGATGTTCTCATGAAAGGGGTAGCCCGGTGGACTTTTCTCTTGGTTTGTGCTTGGTTGGATTATAGGATAATTCCAAACCATATTTGGGCATAAGTTGTGACAAGATCTAACTTGGTTTCACCGAAATGGGGAGTTCTCGACCCCCTAATAATCAAATTTCTAGAACACCTTCGTTTTTAGGTGACATCGCATGTCTGCGAACGGGTCACACTTGGGAACCATGTTTTGGAAATTTCAGCATTCCACCGCACTTCAATACACATGCTAGGGTCTATTTCAAGGTTGTGAGGTATTCCGATGTCTCGAAGAGCTTCTTCCCTACAAAACCCTGATTCGTGGTCCTGGATCGTCTACACCCCTAGATGTTCTTATGAAAGGGGTAGCCCGGTGGATTTTTCTCTTGGTTTGTGCTTGGTTGGGTTATATGATAATTCCAAACGATGTTTGGGCACAAGTTGTGACATGATCCAACCCGGTTTCACCGAAACGGGGAGTTCCCAGCCAATTAAATTCTAGGATCTTTGTTTTTTCGGTGATAGTGCATGCCTACGAAGTGGGTTGCACTTGGGAACCATGTTTTGAACATTTCAGAATTCCACCACACTTTAATACACATGCTAGGGTACATCGCATCGGTTTGGAGGTATTCCGATGCTCCGAGGCGCTTCTTCCTATGAAACCCTGATCTATATGGGCCCAGAATCGTCTACCCCCCTAGATGTTCTTATGAAAGGGGTAGCCCGGTGGATTTTTCTCTTGGTTTGTGCTTGGTTGGGTTATAGGATAATTCCAAACCAGGTTTGGGCATAACTTCTGACAAGATCTAACCTGGTTTCACCGAAATGGGGAGTTCTCGACCCCCTAATAATTTAATTTCCAAAACACCTTCGTTTTTAGGTGACATCGCATGTCTGCGAACGGGTCACGCTTGGTAACCAGGTTTTGGTCATTTCAGCATTCCACCACACTTTAATACACATGCTAGGGTCCATTTCAATGTTTGGAGGTATTCAGATGTCCCGAAGAGCTTCTTCCTAGAAAACCCTGATCCATGGGCCTGGATCGTCTACCCCCTAGATGTTCTTATGAAAGGGGTAGCCCTGTGGATTTTTCTCTTTTTGTGTTCTTGGTTGGGTTATATGATAATTCCAAACCATGTTTGGGCACAAGTTGTGACATGATCCAACCCGGTTTGACCGAAACGGGGAGTTCCCGGCCAATTAAATTCTAGGATCTTCGTTTTTAGGTGATAGTGCATGTCTGGAAAGAGGGTGACACTTGGGCACCATGTTTTGGACATTTCAGCATTCCACCACACTTTAATACACATGCTATGTTCCATTGCATGGTTTGGAGGTATTCCGATGCTCCTAGGTGTTTCTTCCAATGAAACCCTGATCTCTGGGCCCAAAATCGTTTACCCCCCTAGATGTTCTTATGAAAGATGTAGCCCGGTGGATTTTTCTCTTGGTTTGTGCTTGGTTGGGTTATAGGATAATTTCAAACCATGTTTGGGAATAAGTTGTGACAAGATATATCCTGGTTTCACCGGAATGGGGAGTTCTTGACCCCCTAATAATTAAATTTCCAGAACGCCTTCGTTTTTAGGTGACATCGCATGTCTGTGAACGGGTCACACTGAGGAACCAGGTTTTGGACATTTCAGCATTCCACCACACTTTAATACACATGCTAGGGTCCATTGCAAGGTTTGTAGGTATTCGGATGTCCCGAAGAGCTTCTTCGTACAAAACCCTCATCCGTGGGCCTAGATCGTCTACGCCCCTAGATGTTCTTATGAAAGGGGTAGCCCGGTGGATTTTTCTCTTGGTTTGTGCTTGGTTGGGTTATATGATAATTCCAAAACATGTTTGGGCACAAGTTGTGACATGATGCAACCCGGTTTCATCGAAACGGGGAGTTCCTGACCAATTAAATTCCAGGATCTTCGTTTTTAGTTGATAGTGCATGTCTGCAAAGAGTGTGATACTTGGGCACCATGTTTTGGACATTTCAGCATTCCACCACACTTTAATACACATTCTAGGGTCCATTTCATGGGTTTGGAGGTATTCCGATGCTCCGAGGCGCTTCTTCCTATGAAACCCTGATCCGTGGGCCCAGAATCATCTACCCCCTAGATGTTCTTATGAAAGGGGTAGCCCGGTGGACTTTTCTCTTGGTTTGTGCTTGGTTGGATTATAGGATAATTCCAAACCATATTTGGGCATAAGTTGTGACAAGATCTAACTTGTTTTCACCGAAATGGGGAGTTCTCGACCCCCTAATAATCAAATTTCTAGAACACCTTCGTTTTTAGGTGACATCGCATGTCTGCGAACGGGTCACACTTGGGAACCATGTTTTGGACATTTCAGCATTCCACCGCACTACAATACACATGCTACGGTCTATTGCAAGGTTGTGAGGTATTCCGATGTTTCGAAGAACTTCTTCCCTACAAAACCCTGATCCGTGGTCCTGGATCGTCTACCCCCCTAGATGTTCTTATGAAAGGGGTAGCCCGGTGGATTTTTCTCTTTGTTTGTGCTTGGTTGGGTTATATGATAATTCCAAACCATGTTTGGGCACAAGTTGTGACATGATCCAACCAGGTTTCACCGAAACGGGGAGTTCCCAGCCAATTAAATTCTAGGATCTTTGTTTTTTCGGTGATAGTGCATGCCTACGAAGTGGGTTGCATTTGGGAACCATGTTTTGAACATTTCAGAATTCCACCAAACTTTAATACACATGCTAGGGTCCATCGCATGGGTTTGGAGGTATTCCGATGCTCCGAGGCGCTTCTTCCTATGAAACCCTGATCTATATGGGCCCAGAATCGTCTACCCCCCTAGATGTTCTTATGAAAGGGGTAGCCCGGTGGATTTTTCTCTTGGTTTGTGCTTGGTTGGGTTATAGGATAATTCCAAACCAGGTTTGGGCATAAGTTCTGACAAGATCTAACCTGGTTTCACCGAAATGGGGAGTTCTCGACCCCCTAATAATTTAATTTCCAAAACACCTTCGTTTTTAGGTGACATCGCATGTCTGCGAACGGGTCACACTTGGTAACCAGGTTTTGGACATTTCAGCATTCCACCACACTTTAATACACATTATAGGGTCCATTTCAAGGTTTGGAGGTATTCCGATGTCCCGAAGAGCTTCTTCCTAGAAAACCCTAATCCATGGGCCTGGATCGTCTACCCCCTAGATGTTCTTATGAAAGGGGTAGCCCTGTGGATTTTTCTCTTTGTGTGTTCTTGGTTGGGTTATATGATAATTCCAAACCATGTTTGGGCACAAGTTGTGACATGATCCAACCCGGTTTCACCGAAACGGGGAGTTCCCGGCCAATTAAATTCTAGGATCTTCGTTTTTAGGTGATAGTGCATGTCTGGAAAGAGGGTGACACTTGGGCACCATGTTTTGGACATTTGAGCATTCCACCACACTTTAATACACATGCTAGGTTCCATTGCATGGTTTGGATGTATTCCGATGCTCCTAGGTGTTTCTTCCAATGAAACCCTGATCTCTGGGCCCAAAATCGTTTACCCCCCTAGATGTTCTTATGAAAGATGTAGCCCGGTGGATTTTTCTCTTGGTTTGTGCTTGGTTGGGTTATAGGATAATTTCAAATCATGTTTGGGAATAAGTTGTGACAAGATCTATCCTGGTTTCACCGGAATGGGGAGTTCTTGACCCCCTAATAATTAAATTTCCAGAACGCCTTCGTTTTTAGGTGACATCGCATGTCTGTGAACGGGTCACACTGGGGAACCAGGTTTTGGACATTTCAGCATTCCACCACACTTTAATACACATGCTAGGGTCCATTGCAAGGTTTGTAGGTATTCGGATGTCCCGAAGAGCTTCTTCGTACAAAACCCTCATCCGTGGGCCTGGATCGTCTACGCCCCTAGATGTTCTTATGAAAGGGGTAGCCCGATGGATTTTTCTCTTGGTTTGTGCTTGGTTGGGTTATATGATAATTCCAAACCATGTTTGGGCACAAGTTGTGACATGATGCAACCCGGTTTCATTGAAACGGGGAGTTCCCGACCAATTAAATTCCAGGATCTTCGTTTTTAGTTGATAGTGCATGTCTGCAAAGAGTGTGATACTTGGGCACCATGGACATTTCAGCATTCCACCACACTTTAATACACATACTAGGGTCCATTTCATGGTTTTGGAGGTAGTCCGATGCTCCAAGGCGCTTCTTCCTATGAAACCCTGATCCGTGGGCCCAGAATCATCTACCCCCTAGATGTTCTGATGAAAGGGGTAGCCCGGTGGACTTTTCTCTTGGTTTGTGCTTTGTTGGATTATAGGATAATTCCAAACCATATTTGGTCATAAGTTGTGACAAGATCTAACTTGGTTTCACCGAAATGGGGAGTTCTCGGCCCCCTAATAATCAAATTTCTAGAACACCTTCGTTTTTAGGTGACATCTCATGTCTGCGAACGGGTCACACTTGGGAACCATGTTTTGGAAATTTCAGCATTCCACCGCACTTCAATACACATCCTAGGGTCTATTGCAAGGTTGTGAGGTATTCCGATGTCTCGAAGAGCTTCTTCCCTACAAAACCCTGATCCGTGGTCCTGGATCGTCTACACCCCTAGATGTTCTTATGAAAGGGGTAGCCCGGTGGATTTTTCTCTTTGTTTGTGCTTGGTTGGGTTATATGATAATTCCAAACCATGTTTGGGCACAAGTTGTGACATGATCCAACCCGGTTTCACCGAAACGGGGAGTTCCCAGCCAATTAAATTCTAGGATCTTTGTTTTTTCGGTGATAGTGCATGCCTACGAAGTGGGTTGCACTTGGGAACCATGTTTTGAACATTTCAGAATTCCACCACACTTTAATACACATTCTAGGGTCCATCGCATCGGTTTGGAGGTATTCCGATGCTCCGAGGCGCTTCTTCCTATGAAACCCTGATCTATATGGGCCCAGAATCGTCTACCCCCCTAGATGTTCTTATGAAAGGGGTAGCCCGGTGGATTTTTCTATTGGTTTGTGCTTGGTTGGGTTATAGGATAATTCCAAACCAGGTTTGGGCATAACTTCTGACAAGATCTAACCTAGTTTCACCGAAATGGGGAGTTCTCGACCCCCTAATAATTTAATTTCCAAAACACCTTCGTTTTTAGGTGACATCGCATGTCTGCGAACGGGTCACGCTTGGTAACCAGGTTTTGGTCATTTGAGCATTCCACCACACTTTAATACACATGCTAGGGTCCATTTCAAGGTTTGGAGGTATTCAGATGTCCCGAAGAGCTTCTTCCTAGAAAACCCTGATCCATGGGCCTGGATCGTCTACCCCCCTAGATGTTCTTATGAAAGGGGTACCCCTGTGGATTTTTCTCTTTTTGTGTTCTTGGTTGGGTTATATGATAATTCCAAACCATGTTTGGGCACAAGTTGTGACATGATCCAACCCGGTTTCACCGAAACGGGGAGTTCCCGGCCAATTAAATTCTAGGATCTTCGTTTTTAGGTGATAGTGCATGTCTGGAAAGAGGGTGACACTTGGGCACCATGTTTTGGACATTTCAGCATTCCACCACACTTTAATACACATGATATGTTCCATTGCATGGTTTGGAGGTATTCCGATGCTCCTAGGTGTTTCTTCCAATGAAACCCTGATCTCTGGGCCCAAAATCGTTTACCCCCCTAGATGTTCTTATGAAAGATGTAGCCCGGTGGATTTTTCTCTTGGTTTGTTCTTGGTTGGGTTATAGGATAATTTCAAACCATGTTTGGGAATAAGTTGTGACAAGATCTATCCTGGTTTCACCGGAATGGGGAGTTCTTGACCCCCTAATAATTAAATTTCCAGAACGCCTTCGTTTTTAGGTGACATCGCATGTCTGTGAACGGGTCACACTGGGGAACCAGGTTTTGGACATTTCAGCATTCCACCACACTTTAATACACATGCTAGGGTCCATTGCAAGGTTTGTAGGTATTCGGATGTCCCGAAGAGCTTCTTCGTACAAAACCCTCATCCGTGGGCCTGGATCGTCTACGCCCCTAGATGTTCTTATGAAAGGGGTAGCCCGGTGGATTTTTCTCTTGGTTTGTGCTTGGTTGGGTTATATGATAATTCCAAACCATGTTTGGGCACAAGTTGTGACATGATGCAACCCGGTTTCATCGAAACGGGGAGTTCCCGACCAATTAAATTCCAGGATCTTCGTTTTTAGTTGATAGTGCATGTCTGCAAAGAGTGTGATACTTGGGCACCATGTTTTGGACATTTCAGCATTCCACCACACTTTAATACACATGCTAGGATCCATTTCATGGGTTTGGAGGTAGTCCGATGCTCCAAGGCGCTTCTTCCTATGAAACCCTGATCCGTGGGCCCAGAATCATCTACCCCCTAGATATTCTGATGAAAGGGGTAGCCCGGTGGACTTTTCTCTTGGTTTGTGCTTGGTTGGATTATAGGATAATTCCAAACCATATTTGGTCATAAGTTGTGACAAGATCTAACTTGGTTTCACCGAAATGGGGAGTTCTCGACCCCCTAATAATCAAATTTCTAGAACACCTTCGTTTTTAGGTGACATCGCATGTCTGCGAACGGGTCACACTTGGGAACCATGTTTTGGAAATTTCAGCATTCCACCGCACTTCAATACACATGCTAGGGTCTATTGCAAGGTTGTGAGGTATTCCGATGTCTCGAAGAGCTTCTTCCCTACAAAACCCTGATCCGTGGTCCTGGATCGTCTACACCCCTAGATGTTCTTATGAAAGGGGTAGCCCGGTGGATTTTTCTCTTTGTTTGTGCTTGGTTGGGTTATATGATACTTCCAAACCATGTTTGGGCACAAGTTGTGACATGATCCAACCCGGTTTCACCGAAACGGGGAGTTCCCAGCCAATTAAATTCTAGGATCTTTGTTTTTTCGGTGATAGTGCATGCCTACGAAGTGGGTTTCACTTGGGAACCATGTTTTGAACATTTCAGAATTCAAACACACTTTAATACACATGCTAGGGTTCATCGCATCGGTTTGGAGGTATTCCGATGCTCCGAGGCGCTTCTTCCTATGAAACCCTGATCTATATGGGCCCAGAATCGTCTACCCCCCTAGATGTTCTTATGAAAGGGGTAGCCCGGTGGATTTTTCTCTTGGTTTGTGCTTGGTTGGGTTATAGGATAATTCCAAACCAGGTTTGGGCATAACTTCTGACAAGATCTAACCTGGTTTCACCGAAATGGGGAGTTCTCGACCCCCTAATAATTTAATTTCCAAAACACCTTCGTTTTTAGGTGACATCGCATGTCTGCGAACGGGTCACGCTTGGTAACCAGGTTTTGGTAATTTCAGCATTCCACCACACTTTAATACACATGCTAGGGTCCATTTCAAGGTTTGGAGGTATTCAGATGTCCCGAAGAGCTTCTTCCTAGAAAACCCTGATCCATGGGCCTGGATCGTCTACCCCCTAGATGTTCTTATGAAAGGGGTAGCCCTGTGGATTTTTCTCTTTTTGTGTTCTTGGTTGGGTTATATGATAATTCCAAACCATGTTTGGGCACAAGTTGTGACATGATCCAACCCGGTTTCACCGAAACGGGGAGTTCCCGGCCAATTAAATTCTAGGATCTTCGTTTTTAGGTGATAGTGCATGTCTGGAAAGAGGGTGACACTTGGGCACAATGTTTTGGACATTTCAGCATTCCACCACACTTTAATACACATGATATGTTCCATTGCATGGTTTGGAGGTATTCCGATGCTCCTAGGTGTTTCTTCCAATGAAACCCTGATCTCTGGGCCCAAAATCGTTTACCCCCCTAGATGTTCTTATGAAAGATGTAGCCCGGTGGATTTTTCTCTTGGTTTGTGCTTGGTTGGGTTATAGGATAATTTCAAGCCATGTTTGGGAATAAGTTGTGACAAGATCTATCCTGGTTTCACCGGAATGGGGAGTTCTTGACCCCCTAATAATTAAATTTCCAGAACGCCTTCGTTTTTAGGTGACATCGCATGTCTGTGAACGGGTCACACTGGGGAACCAGGTTTTGGACATTTCAGCATTCCACCACACTTTAATACACATGCTAGGGTCCATTGCAAGGTTTGTAGGTATTCGGATGTCCCGAAGAGCTTCTTCGTACAAAACCCTCATCCGTGGGCCTGGATCGTCTACGCCCTAGATGTTCTTATGAAAGGGGTAACCCGGTGGATTTTTCTCTTGGTTTGTGCTTGGTTGGGTTATATGATAATTCCAAACCATGTTTGGGCACAAGTTGTGACATGATGCAACCCGGTTTCATCGAAACGGGGAGTTCCCGACCAATGAAATTCCAGGATCTTCGTTTTTAGTTGATAGTGCATGTCTGCAAAGAGTGTGATACTTGGGCACCATGTTTTGGACATTCCAGCATTCCACCACACTTTAATACACATTCTAGGGTCCATTTCATGGGTTTGGAGGTATTCCGATGCTCCGAGGCGCTTCTTCCTATGAAACCCTGATCCGTGGGCCCACAATCATCTACCCCCTAGATGTTCTAATGAAAGGGGTAGCCCGGTGGACTTTTCTCTTGGTTTGTGCTTGGTTGGATTATAGGATAATTCCAAACCATATTTGGGCATAAGTTGTGACAAGATCTAACTTGTTTTCACCGAAATGGGGAGTTCTCGACCCCCTAATAATCAAATTTTTAGAACACCTTCGTTTTTAGGTGACATCGCATGTCTGCGAACGGGTCACACTTGGGAACCATGTTTTGGACATTTCAGCATTCCACCGCACTACAATACACATGCTAGGGTCTATTGCAAGGTTGTGAGGTATTCCGATGTCTCGAAGAGCTTCTTCCCTACAAAACCCTGATCCGTGGTCCTGGATCGTCTACCCCCCTAGATGTTCTTATGAAAGGGGTAGCCCGGTGGATTTTTCTCTTTGTTTGTGCTTGGTTGGGTTATATGATAATTCCAAACCATGTTTGGGCACAAGTTGTGACATGATCCAACCCGGTTTCACCGAAACGGGGAGTTCCCAGCCAATTAAATTCTAGGATCTTTGTTTTTTCGGTGATAGTGCATGCCTACGAAGTGGGTTGCACTTGGGAACCAGATTTTTAACATTTCAGAATTCCACCACACTTTAATACACATGCTAGGGTCCATCGCATGGGTTTGGAGGTATTCCGATGCTCCGAGGCGCTTCTTCCTATGAAACCCTGATCTATATGGGCCCAGAATCGTCTACCCCCCTAGATGTTCTTATGAAAGGGGTAGCCCGGTGGATTTTTCTCTTGGTTTGTGCTTGGTTGGGTTATAGGATAATTCCAAACCAGGTTTGGGCATATGTTCTGAAAAGATCTAACCTGGTTTCACCGAAATGGGGAGTTCTCGACCCCCTAATAATTTAATTTCCAAAACACCTTCGTTTTTAGGTGACATCGCATGTCTGCGAACGGGTCACACTTGGTAACCAGGGTTTGGACATTTCAGCATTCCACCACACTTTAATACACATGCTAGGGTCCATTTCAAGGTTTGGAGGTATTCCGATGTCCCGAAGAGCTTCTTCCTAGAAAACCCTAATCCATGGGCCTGGATCGTCTACCCCCCTAGATGTTCTTATGAAAGGGGTAGCCCTGTGGATTTTTCTCTTTGTGTGTTCTTGGTTGGGTTATATGATAATTCCAAACCATGTTTGGGCACAAGTTGTGACATGATCCAACCCGGTTTCACCGAAACGGGGAGTTCCCGGCCAATTAAATTCTAGGATCTTCGTTTTTAGGTGATAGTGCATGTCTGGAAAGAGGGTGACACTTGGGCACCATGTTTTGGACATTTGAGCATTCCACCACACTTTAATACACATCATAGGTTCCATTGCATGGTTTGGAGGTATTCCGATGCTCCTAGGTGTTTCTTCCAACGAAACCCTGATCTCTGGGCCCAAAATCGTTTACCCCACTAGATGTTCTTATGAAAGATGTAGCCCGGTGGATTTTTCTCTTGGTTTGTGCTTGTTTGGGTTATAGGATAATTTCAAATCATGTTTGGGAATAAGTTGTGACAAGATCTATCATGGTTTCACCGGAATGGGGAGTTCTTGACCCCCTAATAATTAAATTTCCAGAACGCCTTCATTTTTAGGTGACATCGCATGTCTGTGAACGGGTCACACTGGGGAACCAGGTTTTGGACATTTCAGCATTCCACCACACTTTAATACACATGATAGGGTCCATTGCAAGGTTTGGAGGTATTCGGATGTCCCGAAGAGCTTCTTCGTACAAAACCCTCATCCGTGGGCCTGGATCGTCTACGCCCCTAGATGTTCTCATGAAAGGGGTAGCCCGGTGGATTTTTATCTTGGTTTGTTCTTGGTTGGGTTATATGATAATTCCAAACCATCTTTGGGCTCAAGTTGTGACATGATGCAACCCGGTTTCATCAAAACGGGGAGTTCCCGACCAATTAAATTCCAGGATCTTCGTTTTTAGTTGATAGTGCATGTCTGCAAAGAGTGTGATACTTGGGCACCATGTTTTGGACATTTCAGCATTCCACCACACTTTAATACACATTATAGGGTCCATTTCATGGGTTTGAAGGTATTCCGATGCTCCGAGGCGCTTCTTCCTATGAAACCCTGATCCGTGGGCCCAGAATCATCTACCCCCTAGATGTTCTTATGAAAGGGGTAGCCCGGTGGACTTTTCTCTTGGTTTGTGCTTGGTGGGATTATAGGATAATTCCAAACCATATTTGGGCATAAGTTATGACAATATCTAACTTGGTTTCACCGAAATGGGGAGTTCTCGACCCCCTAATAATCAAATTTCTAGAACACCTTCGTTTTTAGGTGACATCGCATGTCTGCGAACGGGTCACACTTGGGAACCATGTTTTGGACATTTCAGCATTCCACCACAATTCAATACACATGCTATGGTCTATTGCAAGGTTGTGAGGTATTCCGATGTCTCGAAGAGCTTCTTCCCTACAAAACCCTGATCCGTGGTCCTGGATCGTCTACCCCCCCTAGATGTTCTTATGAAAGGGGTAGCCCGGTGGATTTTTCTCTTTGTTTGTACTTGGTTGGGTTATATGATAATTCCAAACCATGTTTGGGCACAAGTTGTGACATGATCCAACCCGGTTTCACCGAAACGGGGAGTTCCCGGCCAATTAAATTCTAGGATCTTCGTTTTTAGGTGATAGTGCATGTCTGGAAAGAGGGTGACACTTGGGCACCATGTTTTGGACATTTCATCATTCCACCACACTTTAATACACATGCTAGGTTCTATTGCATGGTTTGGAGGTATTCCGATGCTCCTAGGTGTTTCTTCCAATGAAACCCTGATCTCTGGGCCCAAAATCGTTTACCCCCCTAGATGTTCTTATGAAAGATGTAGCCCGGTGGATTTTTCTCTTGGTTTGTGCTTGGTTGGGTTATAGGATAATTGCAAACCATGTTTGGGAATAAGTTGTGACAAGATCTATCCTGGTTTCACCGGAATGGGGAGTTCTTGACCCCCTAATAATTAAATTTCCAGAATGCCTTCGTTTTTAGGTGACATCACATGTCTGTGAACGGGTCACACTGGGGAACCAGGTTTTGGACATTTCAGCATTCCACCACACTTTAATACACATGCTAGGGTCCATTGCAAGGTTTGGAGGTATTCGGATGTCCCGAAGAGCTTCTTCGTACAAAACCCTCATCCGTGGGCCTGGATCGTCTACGCCCCTAGATGTTCTTATGAAAGGGGTAGCCCGGTGGATTTTTCTCTTGGTTTGTTCTTGGTTGGGTTATATGATAATTCCAAACCATGTTTGGGCTCAAGTTGTGACATGATGCAACCCGGTTTCATCAAAACGGGGAGTTCCCGACCAATTAAATTCCAGGATCTTCGTTTTTATTTGATAGTGCATGTCTGCAAAGAGTGTGATACTTGGGCACCATGTTTTTGACATTTCAGCATTCCACCACACTTTAATACACATTATAGGGTCCATTTCATGGGTTTGAAGGTATTCCGATGCTCCGAGGCGCTTCTTCCTATGAAACCCTGATCCGTGGGCCCAGAATCATCTACCCCCTAGATGTTCTTATGAAAGGGGTAGCCCGGTGGACTTTTCTCTTGGTTTGTGCTTGGTGGGATTATAGGATAATTCCAAACCATATTTGGGCATAAGTTGTGACAATATCTAACTTGGTTTCACCGAAATGGGGAGTTCTCGACCCCCTAATAATCAAATTTCTAGAACACCTTCGTTTTTAGGTGACATCGCATGTCTGCGAACGGGTCACACTTGGGAACCATGTTTTGGACATTTTAAGCATTCCACCACAATTCAATACACATGCTATGGTCTATTTCAAGGTTGTGAGGTATTCTGATGTCTCAAAGAGCTTCTTCCCTACAAAACCCTGATCCGTGGTCCTGGATCGTCTACCCCCCCTAGATGTTCTTATGAAAGGGGTAGCCCGGTGGATTTTTCTCTTTGTTTGTACTTGGTTGGGTTATATGATAATTCCAAACCATTTTTGGGCAGAAGTTGTGACATGATCCAACCCGGTTTCACCGAAACGGGCAGTTCTCGGCCAATTAAATTCTAGGATCTTCGTTTTTAGGTGATAGTGCATGTCTGGAAAGAGGGTGACACTTGGGCACCATGTTTTGGACATTTCATCATTCCACCACACTTTAATACACATGCTAGGTTCCATTGCATGGTTTGGAGGTATTCCGATGCTCCGAGGCGCTTCTTCCTATGAAACCCTGATCTATATGGGCCTAGAATCGTCTACCCCCCTAGATGTTCTTATGAAAGGGGTATCCCGGTGGATTTTTCTCTTGGTCTGTGATTGGTTGGGTTATAGGATAATTCCAAACCATGTTTGGGCATAAGTTGTGACAAGATCTAACTTGGTTTCACCGAAATGGGGAGTTCTCGACCCCCTAATAATTAAATTTCCAGAACACCTTCGTTTTTAGGTGACATCGCATGTCTGCGAACGGGTCACGCTTGGGAACCATGTTTTGGACATTTCGGCATTCCACCACACTTTAATAAACATGCTAGGGTCCATTGCAAGGTTTGGAGGTATTCCAATATCCCGAAGAGCTTCTTCCTACAAAACCGTGATCCGTGGGCCTGGATCGTCTACCCCCCTATATGTTCTTATGAAAGGGGTAGCCCGGTGGATTTTTCTCATGGTTTGTGCTTGGTTGGGTTATATGATAATTCCAAACCATCTTTGGGCACAAGTTGTGACATCATCCAACCTGGTTTCACCGAAACGGGGAGTTCCCGGCCAATTAAATTCTATGATCTTCGTTTTTAAGTGATAGTGCATGTCTGCAAAGAGGGTGACACTTGGGCACCATGTTTTGGACATTTCAGAATTCCACCACACTTTAATACACATGCTAGGGTCCATTGCATGGGTTTGGAGGTATTCCGATGCTCCGAGGCGTTTCTTCCTATGAAATCCTGATCTATATGGGCCCAGAATCGTCTACCCCCTAGATGTTCTTATGAAAGGGGTAGCCCGGTGGATTTTTCTCTTGGTTTGTGCTTGGTTGGGTTATAGGATAATTCCAAACCATGTTTAGGCATAAGTTGTGACAATATCTAAACTGGTTTCACCGAAATGCGGAGTTCTCGACCCCCTAATAATTAAATTTCCAGAACACCTTCGTTTTTAGGTGACATCACATGTCTGTGAACGGGTCACGCTTGGGAACCATGTTTTGGACATTTCAGCATTCCACCACACTTTAATACACATTCTAGGGTCCATTCCAAGGTTTGGAGGTATTCCGATGTCCCGAAGAGCTTCTTCCTACAAAATCCTGATCAGTGGGCCTGGATCGTCTACCCCCCTAGATGTTCTTATGAATGGGGTAGCCCGGTGGATTTTTCTCTTGGTTTGTGCTTGGTTGGGTTATATGATAATTCCAAACCATGTTTGGGCACAAGTTGTGACATGATACAACCCGGTTTCACCGAAACGGGGAGTTCCTGGCCAATTAAATTCCAGAATCTTCGTTTTTTCGGTGATAGTGCATGCCTCCGAAGCGAGTTACACTTGGGCACCATGTTTTTGACATTTCAGCATTCCACCACACTTTAATACACATGCTAGGGTCAATTGCAAGGTTTGGAGGTATTCCGATGTCCCGAAGAGCTTCTTCCTACAAAACCGTGATCTATGGGCCTGGATCGTCTACCCCCTAGATGTTCTTATGAAAGGGGTAGCCCGGTTGATTTTTCTCTTGGTTTGTGCCTAGTTGGTTTATATGATAATTCTAAACCATGTTTGGGCATAAGTTGTGACATGATCCAACCCGGTTTCACCGAAACAGGGAGTTCCCACCCGATTAAATTCCAGGTTATTCGTTTTTTCGGTGATAGTGCATGCCTACGAAGCGGGTTACACTTGCGCACCATGTTTTGCACATTTCAGCATTCCACCACACTTTAATACACATTCTAGGGTCCATTGCATGGGTTTGGAGGTATTCCGATGCCTTGAGGCGCTTCTTCCTATGAAATCCTGATCTATATGGGCCCAGAATGGTCTACCCCCCTAGATGTTCTTAGGAAAGGGGTAGCCCGGTAGATTTTTCTCTTGGTTTTGCTTGGTTGGGTTATACGATAATTCCAAACCATGTTTTGGCATAAGTTGTGACAAGATCTAACTTGGTTTCACCGAAATGGGGAGTTCTTGGCCCCCTAATAATCAAATTTCTAGAACACCTTCGTTTTTAGGTGACATCGCATGTCTGCGAACGGGTCACACTTGGGAACCATGTTTTGGACATTTCAGCATTCCACCACACTTCAATACACATACTAGGGTCTATTGCAAGGTTTGGAGGTATTCCGATGTCTCGAAGAGCTTCTTCCCTACAAAACCCTGATCGGTGGGCCTGAATCGTCTACCCCCCTAGATGTCCTGATGAAAGGGGTAGCCCGGTGGATTTTTCTCTTTGTTTGTGCTTGGTTGGGTTATATGATAATTCCAAACCATGTTTGGGCACAAGTTGTGACATGATCCAACCCGGTTTCACCGAAACAGGGAGTTCCCAGCCAATTAAATTCTAGGATCTTCGTTTTTTCGGTGATAGTGCATACTTACAAAGCGGGTTACACTTGGGCACAATGTTTTGGACATTTCAGCATTCCACCACACTTTAATACAAAGTCTAGGGTCCATTTCATGGGTTTGGAGGTATTCCGATCCTCCGAGGCGCTTCTTCCTATGAAACCCTGATCTATATGGGCCCAGAATCGTCTACCCCCTAGATGTTCTTATGAAAGGGGTAACCCGGTGGATTTTTCTCTTGGTTTGTGCTTGGTTGGGTTATAGGATAATTCCAAACCATGTTTGGGCATAAGTTGTGACAAGATCTAACCTATTTTCACCGAAATAGGGAGTTCTCGACCCCCTAATAATTTAATTTCCAGAACACCTTCGTTTTTAGGTGACATCGCATGTCTGCGAACATGTCATGCTTGGGAACCATGTTTTGGAAATTTCCACATTCCACCACACTTTAATACCCATGCTAGGGTCCATTGCAAGGTTTGGAGGTATTCCGATGTCCCGAAGAGCTTCTTCCTACAAAACCCTGATCCGTGGGCCTGGATCGTCTACCCCCTAGATGTTCTTATGAAAGGGGTAGCCTGGTGGATTTTTCTCTTGGTTTTTTCTTGGTTGGGGTATATGATAATTCCAAACCATGTTTGGGCACAAGTTGTGACATGATTCAACCCGGTTTCATCAAAACGGGGCATTCCCGGCCAATTAAATTCCAGGATCTTCGTTTTTAGGTGATAGTGCATGCCTGCAAAGAGTGTGACACTTGGGCACCATGTTTTGGACATGATAGGGTCCATTTCATGGGTTTGGAGGTATTCCGATGCTCCTAGGCGTTTCTTTCTATGAAACCCTGATCCGTGGGCCTAGAATCATCTACCCCCCTAGATGTTCTTATGAAAGGGGTAGCCCAATGGATTTTTCTCTTGGTTTGAGCTAGGTTGGGTTATAGGATAATTCCAAACCATGTTTGTGCATAAGTTTTGACAAGATTTAACTTGGTTTCACCGAAATGGGGAGTTCTCGATCCCCTAGTAAGCAAATTTCTAGAACACCTTCGTTTTTAGGTGACATCGCATGTCTACGAACGGGTCACACTTGGGAACCATGTTTTGGACATTTCAGCATTCCACCAAACTTCAATACACATGCGCAGGTCTATTGCAAGGTTTGGAGGTATTCTGATGTCTCGAAGAGCTTCTTCCCTACAAAACCCTCATCTGTGGGCCTGGATCATCTACCCCCCTAGATATTCTTATGAAAGTGGTATCCTGGTGGATTTTTCTCTTTGTTTGTGCTTGGTTGGGTTATATGATAATTCCAAACCATGTTTGGGCACAAGTTCTGACATGATCCAACCCGGTTTCACCGAAACGGGGAGTTCCCAGCCAATTAAATTCTAGAATCTTCGTTTTTTTGGTGATAGGGCATGCCTACGAAGCGGGTTACACTTGGGCACCATGTTTTGGACATTTCAGGATCCCACCACACCTTAATACACATGCTAGTGTCCATTGCATGGGTTTGGAGGTATTCCGTTGCTTTGAGGCGCTTCTTCCTATGAAACTCTGATCTATATGGGCCTAGAATCGTCTACCCCCCTAGATGTTCTTATGAAAGGGGCATCCCGGTGGATTTTCTCTTGGTTTGTGCTTGGTTGGGTTATAGGATAATTCCAAACAATGTTTGGGTATAAGTTGTGACAAGATCTAACCTGGTTTCACCGAAATGGAGAGTTCTCGCCCCCTAATAATTAAATTTCCAGAACACCTTTGTTTTTAGGTGACATCGCATGTCTGCGAACGGGTCACGCTTGGGAACCATGTTTTGGACATTTCAGCATTCCACCACACTTTAATACACATTCTAGGTTCCATTGCAAGGTTTGGAGCTATTCCGATGTCCCGAAGAGCTTCTTCCTACAAATCCCTGATCTGTGGGCCTGGATCGTCTACCCTCCTAGATGTTCTTATGAAAGGGGTAGCCCGGTGGATTTTTCTCTTGTTTTGTGCTTGGTTGGGTTATATGATAATTCCAAACCATGTTTGGGCATAAGTTGTGACATGATCCAACCCGGTTTCCCCGAAACGGGGAGTTCCCAGCCAATTAAATTCTAGGCTATTCGTTTTTTCGGTGATAGTGCATGCCGACGAAGCGGGTTACATTTGGGCACAATGTTTTGCACATTTCAGCATTCCACTACACTTTAATACACATACTAGGGTCCATTGCATGGGTTTGGAGGTATTCCGATGCTCCTAGGCGTTTCTTCCTATGAAATCCTGATCTATATGGGCCTAGAATCGTCTACCCCCTAAATGTTCTGATGAAAGGGGTAGCCCGGTGGATTTTTCTCTTGGTTTGTGCTTGGTTGGGTTATAGGATAATTCCAAAGCATGTTTGGGCATACGTTGTGACAAGATTTAACCTGGTTTCACCGACATGGGGAGTTCTCGACCCCCTAATAATTAAATTTCCAGAACACCTTCGTTTTTAGGTGACATCGCATGTCTGCGAACGGGTCACGCTTGGGAACCATGTTTTGGACATTTCAGCATTCCACCACACTTTAATACACATGCTAGGGTCCATTGCAAGGTTTGGAGGTATTCCGATGTCCCGAAGAGCTTCTTCCTACAAATCCCTGATCTGTGGGCCTAGATCGTCTACCCCCCTAGATGTTCTTATGAAAGGGGTAGCCCGGTGGATTTTTCTCTTGGTTTGTGCTTGGTTGGGTTATATGATAATTCCAAACCATGTTTGGGCACAAGTTGTGACATCATCCAACCCGGTTTCACCGAAACAGGGAGTTCCCATCCAATTAAATTCCAGGCTATTCGTTTTTTTGGTGATAGTGCATGCCTACGAAGCGGGTTACAGTTGGGCACCATGTTTTGCACATTTCAGCATTCCACCACACTTTAATGCACATGCTAGGGTCCATTGCATGGGTTTGGAGGTATTCCGATGCTCCGAGGCGTTTCTTCCTATGAAATCTTGATCTATATGGGCCCAGAATTGTCTACCCCCCTAGATGTTCTTATGAAAGGGGTAGCCCGGTGGATTTTTCTCTTGGTTTGTGCTTGGTTGGGTTATAGGATAATTCCAAACCATGTTTGGGCATAAGTTGTGACAATATCTAAACTGGTTTCACCGAAATGCGGAGTTCTCGACCCCCTAATAATTAAATTTCCAGAACACCTTCGTTTTTAGGTGACATCGCATGTCTGCGAACGGGTCACGCTTGGGAACCATGTTTTGGACATTTCAGCATTCCACCACACTTTAATACACATTCTAGGGTCCATTGCAAGGTTTGGAGGTATTCCGATGTCCCGAATAGCTTCTTCCTACAAAATCCTGATCAGTGGGCCTGGATCGTCTACCCCCCTAGATGTTCTTATGAATGGTGTAGCCCGGTGGATTTTTCTCTTGTTTTGTGCTTGGTTGGGTTATATGATAATTCCAAACCATGTTTGGGCACAAGTTGTTACATGATCCAACCCGGTTTCACCGAAACGGGGAGTTCCTGGCCAATTAAATTCCAGAATCTTCGTTTTTTCGGTGATAGTGCATGCCTCCGAAGCGAGTTACACTTGGGCACCATGTTTTTGACATTTCAGCATTCCACCACACTTTAATACACATTCTAGGGTCCATTGCAAGGTTTGGAGGTATTCCGATGTCCCGAAGAGCTTCTTCCTACAAAACCGTGATCTATGGGCCTGGATCGTCTACCCCCCTAGATGTTCTTATGAAAGGGGTAGCCTGGTTGATTTTTCTCTTGTTTTGTGCCTAGTTGGTTTATATGATAATTCTAAACCATGTTTGGGCATAAGTTGTGACATGATCCAACCCGGTTTCACCGAAACAGGGAGTTCCCACCCGATTAAATTCCAGGCTATTCGTTTTTTCGGTGATAGTGCATGCCTACGAAGCGGGTTACACTTGCGCACCATGTTTTTCACATTTCAGCATTCCACCACACTTTAATACACATTCTAGGGTCCATTGCATGGGTTTGGAGGTATTCCGATGCCTTGAGGCGCTTCTTCCTATGAAATCCTGATCTATATGGGCCCAGAATGGTCTACCCCCCTAGATGTTCTTATGAAAGGGGTAGCCCGGTGGATTTTTATCATGGTTTGTTCTTGGTTGGGTTATAGGATAATTCCAAACCATGTTTGGGCATAAGTTGTGACAAGATCTAACCTGGTTTCACCGAAATGGGGAGTTCTCAACCCCCTAATAATTAAATTTCCAGAACACCTTCGTTTTTAGGTGACATCGCATGTCTGAGAACGGGTCACGCTTGGGAACCAGATTTTGGACATTTCAGAATTCCACCACACTTTAATACACATTCTAGGGTCCATTGCAAGGTTTGGAGGTATTCCGATGTCCCGAAGAGTTTCTTCCTATAAAACCCTGATCTGTGGGCTTGGACCGTCTACCCCCTAGATGTTCTTATGAAAGGGTAGCCCGGTGGATTTTTCTCTTGGTTTGTGCTTGGTTGGGTTATATGATAATTCCAAACCATGTTTGGGAACAATTTGTGACATGATTCAACCCAGTTTCATCGAAACGGGGAGTTCCCGGCCAATTAAATTCCAGGATCTTCGTTTTTAGGTGATAGTGCATGTTTGCGAAGAGTGTGACACTTGGGCACCATGTTTTGTACATTTTAGCATTCCACAACACTTTAATACACATGCTAGGATCCATTTCATGGGTTTGTAGGTATTCCGATGCTCCAAGGCGCTTCTTCCTATGAAACCCTGATCCGTGGGCCCAGAATCATCTACCACCCTAGATGTTCTTATGAAAGGGGTAGCCCAGTGGATTTTTCTCTTGGTTTGTGCTTGGTTGGGTTATAGTATCATTCCAAACCATGTTTTGGCATAAGTTGTGACAATATCTAACTTGGTTTCACCAAAATGGGGAGTTCTTGACCCCCTAATAATGAAATTTCTAGAACACCTTCGTTTTTAGGTGACATCGCATGTCTGCGAACGGGTCACACTTGGGAACCATGTTTTGGACATTTCAGCATTCCACCACACTTCAATACACATACTAAGGTCTATTGCAAGGTTTGGAGGTATTCCGATGTCTCGAAGAGCTTCTTCCCTACAAAACCCTGATCCGTGGGCCTGAATCGTCTACCCCCCTAGATGTTCTTATGAAAGGGGTAGCCCGGTGGATTTTTCTCTTTGTTTGTGCTTGGTTGGGTTATATGATAATTCCAAACCATGTTTGGGCACAAGTTGTGACATGATCCAACCCGGTTTCACAAAAACGGGGAGTTCCCAGCCAATTAAATTCTAGGATCTTCGT
The DNA here is from genome assembly GCA_916181665.1 of Avena sativa. NCBI lineage: Eukaryota > Viridiplantae > Streptophyta > Magnoliopsida > Poales > Poaceae > Avena > Avena sativa. The sequence continues at coordinate 98,328,602 of OV702293.1, forward strand.
TTTTTCGGTGATAGTGCATACTTACGAAGCGGGTTACACTTGGGCACAATGTTTTGGACATTTCAGCATTCCACCACGCTTTAATACACAGGCTAGGGTCCATTTCATGGGTTTGGAGGTATTCCGATGCTCCGAGGCGCTTCTTCCTATGAAACCCTGATCTATATGGGCCCAGAATCGTCTACCCACTAGATGTTCTTATGAAAGGGGTTGCCCGGTGGATTTTTCTCTTGGTTTGTGCTTGGTTGGGTTATAGGATAATTCCAAACCATGTTTGGGCATAAGTTGTGACAAGATCTAACCTATTTTCACCGAAATAGGGAGTTCTCGACCCCCTAATAATTTAATTTCCAGAACACCTTCGTTTTTAGGTGACATCGCATGTCTGCGAACATGTCATGCTTGGGAACCAGGTTTTGGAAATTTCCGCATTCCACCACACTTTAATACACATGCTAGGGTCCATTGCAAGGTTTGGAGGTATTCCGATGTCCCGAAGAGCTTCTTCCTACAAAACCCTGATCCGTGGGCCTGGATCGTCTACCCCCTAGATGTTCTTATGAAAGGAGTAGCCTGGTGGATTTTTCTCTTGGTTTTTTCTTGGTTGGGGTATATGATAATTCCAAACCATGTTTGGGCACAAGTTGTGACATGATTCAACCCGGTTTCATCAAAACGGGGAGTTCCCGGCCAATTAAATTCCAGGATCTTCGTTTTTAGGTGATAGTGCATGCCTGCAAAGAGTGTGACACTTGGGCACCATGTTTTGGACATTTCAGCATTCCACCACACTTTAATACACATGATAGGGTCCATTTCATGGGTTTGGAGGTATTCCGATGCTCCTAGGCGTTTCTTCCTATGAAACCCTGATCCGTGGGCCTAGAATCATCTACCCCCTAGATGTTCTTATGAAAGGGGTAGCCCAGTGGATTTTTCTCTTGGTTTGAGCTAGGTTAGGTTATAGGATAATTCCAAACCATGTTTGTGCATAAGTTTTGACAAGATCTAACTTGGTTTCACCGAAATGGGGAGTTCTCGACCCCCTAATAATCAAATTTCTAGAACACCTTCGTTTTTAGGTGACATCGCATGTCTAAGAACGGGTCACACTTGGGAACCATGTTTTGGACATTTCAGCATTCCACCAAACTTCAATACACATGCGCAGGTCTATTGCAAGGTTTGGAGGTATTCTGATGTCTCGAAGAGCTTCTTCCCTACAAAACCCTCATCCGTGGGCATGGATCATCTACCCCCTAGATATTCTTATGAAAGTGGTATCCTGGTGGATTTTTCTCTTTGTTTCTGCTTGGTTGGGTTATATGATAATTCAAAACCATGTTTGGGCACAAGTTCTGACATGATCCAACCCGGTTTCACCGAAACGGGGAGTTCCCAGCCAATTAAATTCTAGGATCTTCATTTTCCGGTGATAGGGCATGCCTACGAAGCGAGTTACACATGGGCACCATGTTTTGGACATTTCAGGATCCCACCACACCTTAATACACATGCTAGTGTCCATTGCATGGGTTTGGAGGTATTCCGTTGCTTTGAGGCGCTTCTTCCTATGAAACTCTGATCTATATGGGCCTAGAATCGTCTACCCCCCTAGATGTTCTTATGAAAGGGGTAGCCCGGTGGATTTTTCTCTTGGTTTGTGATTGGTTGGGTTATAGGATAATTCCAAACAATGTTTGGGTATAATTTGTGACAAGATCTAACCTGGTTTCACCGAAATGGAGAGTTCTCGCCCCCTAATAATTAAATTTCCAGAACACCTTCGTTTTTAGGTGACATCGCATGTCTGCAAACGGGTCACGCTTGGGAACCATGTTTTGGATATTTCAGCATTCCACCACACTTTAATACACATGCTAGGGTCCATTGCAAGGTTTGGAGCTATTCCGATGTACCGAAGAGCTTCTTCCTACAAATCCCTGATCTGTGGGCCTGGATCGTCTACCCCCCTAGATGTTCTTATGAAAGGGGTAGCCCGGTGGATTTTTCTCTTGGTTTGTGCTTGGTTGGGTTATATGATAATTCCAAACCATGTTTGTGCATAAGTTGTGACATGATCCAACCCGGTTTCCCCGAAACGGGGAGTTCCCATCCAATTAAATTCTAGGCTATTCGTTTTTTCGGTGATAGTGCATGCCGACGAAGCGGGTTACATTTGGGCACAATGTTTTGCACATTTCAGCATTCCACTACACTTTAATACACATACTAGCGTCCATTGCATGGGTTTGGAGGTATTCCGATGCTCCTTGGCGTTTCTTCCTATGAAATCCTGATCTATATGGGGCTAGAATCGTCTACCCCCCTAGATGTTCTTATGAAAGGGGTAGCCCGGTGGATTTTTCTCTTGGTTTGTGCTTGGTTGGGTTATAGGATAATTCCAAACCATGTTTGGGCATAATTTGTGACAAGATTTAACCTGGTTTCACCGAAATGGGGAGTTCTCGACCCCCCAATAATTAAATTTCCAGAACACCTTCGTTTTTAGGTGACATCGCATGTCTGCGAACGGGTCACGCTTGGGAACCATGTTTTGGACATTTCAGCATTCCACCACACTTTAATATACATGCTAGGGTCCATTGCAAGGTTTGGCGGTATTCCGATGTCCCGAAGAGCTTCTTCCTACAAATCCCTGATCTGTGGGCCTGGATCGTCTACCGCCCTAGATGTTCTTATGAAAGGGGTAGCCCGGTGGATTTTTCTCTTGGTTTGTGCTTGGTTGGGTTATATGATAATTCCAAACCATGTTTGGGCATAAGTTGTGACATGATCCAACCCGGTTTCACCGAAACGGGGAGTTCCCATCCAATTAAATTCCAGGCTATTCGTTTTTTTGGTGATAGTGCGTGCCTACGAAGCGGGTTACACTTGGGCACCATGTTTTGCACATTTCAGCATTCCACCACACTTTAATACACATGCTAGGGTCCATTGCATGGGTTTGGAGGTATTCCGATGCTCCGAGGCGCTTCTTCCTATGAAACCCTGATCTATATGGGCCTAGAATCGTCTACCCCCCTAGATGTTCTTATGAAAGGGGTAGCCCGGTGGATTTTTCTCTTGGTTTGTGCTTGGTTGGATTATAGGATAATTCCAAACTATGTTTGGGCATAATTTGTGACAAGATCTAACTTGGTTTCACCGAAATGGGGAGTTCTCGACCCCCTAATAATCAAATTTCTAGAACACCTTCGTTTTTAGGTGACATCGCATGTCTACGAACGGGTCACACTTGGGAACCATGTTTTGGACATTTCAGCATTCCACCAAACTTCAATACACATGCGCAGGTATACTGCAAGGTTTGGAGGTATTCTGATGTCTCGAAGAACTTCTTCCCTACAAAACCCTCATCCGTGGGCCTGGATCATCTACCCCCCTAGATATTCTTATGAAAGTGGTATCCTGGTGGATTTTTCTCTTTGTTTGTGCTTGGTTGGGTTATATGATAATTCCAAACCATGTTTGGGCACAAGTTCTGACATGATCCAACCCGGTTTCACCGAAACGGGGAGTTCCCAGCCAATTAAATTCTAGGATCTTCGTTTTTGCGGTGATAGGGCATGCCTACAAAGCGGGTTACACTTGGGCACCATGTTTTGGACATTTCAGGATCCCACCACACTTTAATACACATGCCAGGGTCCATTGCATGGGTTTGGAGGTATTCCGTTGCTTTGAGGCGCTTCTTCCTATGAAACTCTGATCTATATGGGCCTAGAATCGTCTACCCCCTAGATGTTCTTATGAAAGGGGTAGCCCGGTGGATTTTTCTCTTGGTTTTTGATTGGTTGGGTTATAGGATAATTCCAAACAATGTTTGGGTATATGTTGTGACAAGATCTAACCTGGTTTCACCGAAATGGAGAGTTCTCGCCCCCTAATAATTAAATTTCCAGAACACCTTCGTTTTTAGGTGACATCGCATGTCTGCGAACGGGTCACGCTTGGGAACCATGTTTTGGACATTTCAGCATTCCACCACACTTTAATACACATGCTAGGGTCCATTGCAAGGTTTGGAGCTATTCTGATGTCCCGAAGAGCTTCTTCCTACAAATCCCTGATCTGTGGGCCTGGATCGTCTACCCCCCTAGATGTTCTTATGAAAGGGGTAGCCCGGTGGATTTTTCTCTTGGTTTGTTATTGTTTGGGTTATATGATAATTACAAACCATGTTTGGGCATAAGTTGTGACATGATCCAACCCGGTTTCCCCGAAACGGGGAGTTCCCAGCCAATTAAATTCTAGGATATTCGTTTTTTCGGTGATAGTGCATGCCGAAGAAGCGGGTTACATTTGGGCACAATGTTTTGCACATTTCAGCATTCCACTACACTTTAATACACATACTAGGGTCCATTGCATGGGTTTGGAGGTATTCCGATGCTCCTAGGCGTTTCTTCCTATGAAATCCTGATCTATATGGGGCTAGAATCGTCTACCCCCCTAGATGTTCTTATGAAAGGGGTATCCCGATGGATTTTTCTCTTGGTTTGTGCTTGGTTGGGTTATAGGATAATTCCAAACCATGTTTGGGTATAAGTTGTGACAAGATTTAACCTGGTTTGACCGAAATGGGGAGTTCTCGACCCCCTAATAATTAAATTTCTAGAACACCTTCGTTTTTAGGTGACATCGCATGTCTGCGAATGGGTCACGCTTGGGAACCATGTTTTGGACATTTCAGCATTCCACCACACTTTAATACACATGCTAGGGTCCATTGCAAGGTTTGGAGGTATTCCGATGTCCCGAAGAGCTTCTTCCTACAAATCCGTGATCTATGGGCCTGGATCGTCTACCCCCCTAGATGTTCTTATGAAAGGGGTAGCCCGGTGGATTTTTCTCTTGGTTTGTGCTTGGTTGGGTTATATGATAATTCCAAACCATGTTTGGGCACAAGTTGTGTGATGATTCAACCCGGTTTCATCGAAACGGGGAGTTCCCGGCCAATTAAATTTACAGGATCTTCGTTTTTAGTTGATAGTGCATGTCTGCAAAGAGTGACACTTGGGCACCATGTTTTGGACATTTCAGCATTCCACCACACTTTAATACACATGCTAGGGTCCGTTTCATGGGTTTGGAGGTATTCCGATGCTTCGAGGCGCTTCTTCCTATGAAACCCTGATCTATATGGGCCTAGAATCGTCTACCCCCCTAGATGTTCTTATGAAAGGGGTAGCCCGGTGGATTTTTCTCTTGGTTTTTGCTTGGTTGGATTATAGGATAATTCCAAACTATGTTTGGGCATAAGTTGTGACAAGATCTAACTTGGTTTCACTGAAATGGGGAGTTCTCGACCCCCTAATAATCAAATTTCTAGAACACCTTCGTTTTTAGGTGACATCGCATGTCTGCGAACGGGTCACACTTGGGAACCATGTTTTGGACATTTCAGCATTCCACCACAATTCAATACACATGCTAGGGTCTATTGCAAGGTTGTGAGGTATTCTGATGTCTCGAAGAGCTCCTTCCCTACAAAACCCTGATCCGTGGGCCTGGATCGTCTACCCCCCTAGATATTCTTATGAAAGGGGTAGCCCGGTGGATTTTTCTCTTTGTTTGTGCTTGGTTAGGTGACATCGCATGTCTGCGAATGGGTCACACTTGGGAACCATGTTTTGGACATTTCAGCATTCCACCACACTTCAATACACATGTTAGGGTCTATTGCAAGGTTGTGAGGTATTCCGATGTCTCGAAGAGCTTCTTCCCTACAAAACCCTGATCCGTGGGCCTGGATCGTCTACCCCCCTAGATGTTCTTATGAAAGGGGTAGCCCGGTGGATTTTTCTCTTTGTTTGTGCTTGGTTGGGTTATATGATAATTCCAAACCATGTTTGGGCACAAGTTGTGACAAGATCCAACCCGGATTCACCGAAACGAGGAGTTCCCAGCCAATTAAATTCCAGGATCTTCGTTTTTTCGGTGATAGTGCATGCCTACGAAGCGGGTTGCACCTGGGAACCATGTTTTGGACATTTCAGCATTCCACCACACTTTAATACACATGCTAGGGTCCATCGCATGGGTTTGGAGGTATTCCGATGCTCCGAGGCGCTTCTTCCTATGAAACCCTGATCTATATGGGCCCAGAATCGTCTACCCCCTAGATGTTCTTATGAAAGGGGTAGCCCGGTGGATTTTCTCTTGGTTTGTGCTTGGTTGGGTTATAGGATAATTCCAAACCAGGTTTGGGCATAAGTTCTGACAAGGTCTAACCTGGTTTTACCGAAATGGGGAGTTCTCGACCCCCTAATAATTTAATTTCCAGAACACCTTCGTTTTTAGGTGACATCGCATGTCTGCGAACGGGTCACGCTTGGTAACCAGGTTTTGGACATTTCAGCATTCCACCACACTTTAATACACATGCTAGGGTCCATTGCAAGGTTTGGAGGTATTCCGATGTCCCGAAGAGCTTCTTCCTAGAAAACCCTGATCCAAGGGCCTAGATCGTCTACCCCCAAGATGTTCTTATGAAAGGGGTAGCCCGGTGGATTTTTCTCTTTGTTTTTTCTTGGTTGGGTTATATTATAATTCCAAACCATTTTTGGGCACAAGTTGTGACATGATCCAACCCGGTTTCACCGAAACGGGGAGTTCCCGGCCAATTAAATTCTAGGATCTTCGTTTTTAGGTGATAGTGCATGTATGGAAAGAGGGTGACACTTGGGCACCATGTTTTGGACATTTCAGCATTCCACCACACTTTAATACACATGCTAGGTTCCATTGCATGGTTTGGAGGTATTCCGATGCTCCTAGGCGTTTCTTCCAATGAAACCCTGATCTCTAGGCCCAAAATCGTTTACCCCCCTAGATGTTCTTATGAAAGGGGTAGCCCGGTGGATTTTTCTCTTGTTTTGTGCTTGGTTGGGTTATAGGATAATTTAAAACCATGTTGCGGCATAAGTTGTGACAAGATCTATCCTGGTTTCACCGGAATGGGGAGCTCTTGACCCCCTAATAATTAAATTTCCAGAACACCTTCGTTTTTAGGTGATATCGCATGTCTGTGAACGGGGCACACTGGGGAACCAGATTTTGGACATTTCAGCATTCCACCACACTTTAATACACATGCTAGGGTCCATTGCAAGGTTTGGAGGTATTCCGATGTCCCGAAGAGCTTCTTCGTACAAAACCCTGATCCGTAGACCTGGATCGTCTACGCCCCTAGATGTTCTTATGAAAGGGGTAGCCGGGTGGATTTTTCTCTTGGTTTGTGCTTGGTTGGGTTATATGATAATTCCAAACCATGTTTGGGCACAAGTTGTGACATGATCCAACCCGGTTTCACCGAAACAGGGAGTTCCCGGCCAATTAAATTCTAGTATCTTCGTTTTTAGGTGATAGTGCATGTCTGCAAAGAGGGTGACACCTGGGAACCATGTTTTGGACATTTCAGCATTCCACCACACATTAATACACATGGTAGGGTCCATTGCATGGGTTTGGAGGTATTCCGATGCTCCGAGGCACTTCTTCCAATGAAACCCTGATCTATATGGGCCCAGAATCGTCTACCCCCCTAGATGTTCTTATGAAAGGGGTAGCCCGATGGATTTTCTCTTGGTTTGTGCTTGGTTGGGTAATAGGATAATTCCAAACCATGTTTGGGCATAAGTGGTGACAAGATCTAACCTGGTTTCACCGAAATGGGGAGTTCTCGACCACCTAATAATTAAATTTCTAGAACACCTTCGTTTTTAGGTGACCTCGCATGTCTGCGAACGGGTCACACTTGGGAACCATGTTTTGGACATTTCAGCATTCCACCACACTTTAATACACATCCTATGGTCTATTACAAGGTTTGGAGCTATTCCGATGTCTCGAAGAGCTTCTTCCCTACAAAACCATGATCCGTGGGCCTGGATCGTCTACCCCCCTAGATGTTCTTATGAAAGGGGTAGCCCGGTGGATTTTTCGCCATGTTTGTTTTGGTTGGGTTATATGATAATTCCAAACCATTTTTGGGCACAAGTTGTGTCATGATTCAACCCGGTTTCATCGAAACGGGGAGTTCCCGGCCAATTAAATTTACAGGATCTTCGTTTTTAGTTGATAGTGCATGTCTGCAAAGAGTGTGACACTTGGGCACCATGTTTTGGACATTTCAGCATTCCACCACACTTTAATACACATGCTAGGATCCGTTTCATGGGTTTGGAGGTATTCCGATGCTCCGAGGCCGCTTCTTCCTATGAAACCCTGATCCGTGGGCCCAGAATCATCTACCCCCTAGATGTTCTTATGAAAGGGGTAGCCCGGTGGATTTTTCTCTTGGTTGGATTATAGGATAATTCCAAACCATGTTTGGGCATAAGTTGTGACAAGATCTAACTAGGTTTCACCGAAATGGGGAGTTCCCGACCCCCTAATAATCAAATTTCTAGAACACCTTTATTTTTAGGTGACATCGCATGTCTGCGAACGGGTCACACTTGGGAACCATGTTTTGGACATTTCAGCAATCCACCACAGTTCAATACACATGCTAGGGTCTATTTCAAGGTTGTGAGGTATTCCAATGTCCCGAAGAGCTTATTCCCTACAAAACCCTGATCCGTGGGCCTGGATCGTCTACCCCCCTAGATGTTCTTATGAAAGGGGTAGCCCGGTGGATTTTTCTCTTTGTTTGTGCTTGGTTGGGTTATATGATAATTCCAAACCATGTTTGGGCACAAGTTGTGACATGATCCAACCCGGATTCACCGAAACGAGGAGTTCCCAGCCAATTAAATTCTAGGATCTTCGATTTTTCAGTGATAGTGCATGCCTACGAAGCGGGTTGCACCTGGGAACCATGTTTTGGACATTTCAGCATTCCACCACACTTTAATACACATGCTAGGGTCCATCGCATGGGTTTGGACGTATTCCGATGCTCCGAGGCGCTTCTTCCTATGAAATCCTTATCTATATGGGCCCAGAATCGTCTACCCCCCTAGATGTTCTTATGAAAGGGGTAGCCTGGTGGATTTTTCTCTTGGTTTGTGCTTGGTTGGGTTATAGGATAATTCCAAACCAGGTTTGGGCATAAGTTCTGACAAGATCTAACCTGGTTTCACCGAAATGGGGAGTTCTCGACCCCCTAATAATTTAATTTCCAGAACACCTTCGTTTTTAGGTGACATCGCATGTGTGCGAACGGGTCACGCTTGGTAACCAGGTTTTGGACATTTCAGCATTCCACCACACTTTAATACACATGCTAGGGTGCATTGCAAGGTTTGGAGGTATTCCGCTGTCCCGAAGACCTTCTTCCTAGAAAACCCTGATCCAAGGGCCTAGATCGTCTACCCCCAAGATGTTCTTATGAAAGGGGTAGCCCGGTGGATTTTTCTCTTTGTTTGTTCTTGGTTGGGTTATATGATAATTCCAAACCATGTTTGGGCACAAGTTGTGACATGATCCAACCCGGTTTCACCGAAACGGGGAGTTCCCGGCCAATTAAATTCTAGGATCTTCGTTTTTAGGTGATAGTGCATGTCTGGAAAGAGGGTGACACTTCGGCACCATGTTTTGGACATTTCAGCATTCCACCACACTTTAATACACATGCTAGGTTCCATTGCATGGTATGGAGGTATTCCCATGCTCCTAGGCGTTTCTTCCAATGAAACCCTGATCTCTGGGCCCAAAATCGTTTACCCCCTAGATGTTCTTATGAAAGGGGTAGCCCGGTGGATTTTTCTCTTGGTTTGTGCTTGGTTGGGTTATAGGATAATTTCAAACCATGTTTGGGAATAAGTTGTGACAAGATCTATCCTGGTTTCACCGGAATGGGGAGTTCTTGACCCCCTAATAATTAAATTTCCAGAACACCTTCGTTTTTAGGTGGCATCGCATGTCTGTGAACGGGTCACACTGGGGAACCAGGTTTTGGACATTTCAGCATTCCACCACACTTTAATACACATGCTAGGGTCCATTGCAAGGTTTGGAGGTATTCCGATGTCCCAAAGAGCTTCTTCGTACAAAACCCTGATCCGTAGACCTGTATCGTCTACGCCCCTAGATGTTCTTATGAAAGGGGTATCCGGGTGGATTTTTCTCTTGGTTTGTGCTTGGTTGGGTTATATGATAATTCCAAACCATCTTTGGGCACAAGTTGTGACATGATCCAACCCGGTTTCACCGAAACAGGGAGTTCCCGGCCAATTAAATTCCAGTATCTTCGTTTTTAGGTGATAGTGCATGTCTGGAAAGAGGGTGACACTTGGGCACCATGTTTTGGAAATTTCTGTATTCCACCACACATTAATACACATGGTAGGGTCCATTGCACTGGTTTGGAGGTATTCCGACGCTCTGAGGCGCTTCTTCTTATGAAACCCTGATCGATGGGCCCAGAATCGTCTACCCCCCTAGATGTTCTTATGAAAGGGGTAGCCCGGTGGATTTTTATCTTGGTTTGTGCTTGGTTGGGTTATATGATAATTCCAAACCATGTTTGGGCACAAGTTGTGTCATGATTCAACCCGGTTTCATCGAAACGGGGAGTTCCCGGCCAATTAAATTTACAGGATCTTCGTTTTTAGTTGATAGTGCATGTCTGCAAAGAGTGACACTTGGGCACCATGTTTTGGACATTTCAGCATTCCACCACACTTTAATACACATGCTAGGGTCCGTTTCATGGGTTTGGAGGTATTCCGATGCTTCGAGGCGCTTCTTCCTATGAAACCCTGATCCGTGGGCCCAGAATCATCTACCCCCTAGATGTTCTTATGAAAGGGGTAGTCCGGTGGATTTTTCTCTTGGTTTGTGCTTGGTTGGATTATAGGATAATTCCAAACCATGTTTGGGCATAAGTTGTGACAAGATCTAACTTGGTTTCACCGAAATGGGGAGTTCCCGACCCCCTAATAATCAAATTTCTAGAACACCTTCGTTTTTAGGTGACATCGCATGTCTAAGAACGGGTCACACTTGGGAACCATGTTTTGGACATTTCAGCATTCCACCAAACTTCAATACACATGCGAAGGTCTATTGCAATGTTTGGAGGTATTCTGATGTCTCGAAGAGCTTCTTCCCTACAAAACCCTCATCCGTGGGCCTGGATCATCTACCCCCTAGATATTCTTATGAAAGTGGTATCCTGGTGGATTTTTCTCTTTGTTTGTGCTTGGTTGGGTTATATGATAATTCCAAACCATGTTTGGGCACAAGTTGTGACATGATCCAACCGGGATTCACCGAAACGAGGAGTTCCCAGCCAATTAAATTCTAGGATCTTCGTTTTTTCGGTGATAGTGCATGCCTACGAAGCGGGTTGCACCTGGGAACCATGTTTTGGACATTTCAGCATTCCACCACACTTTAATACACATGCTAGGGTCCATTGCATGGGTTTGGAGGTATTCCGATGCTCCGAGGCGCTTCTTCCAATGAAACCCTGATCTATATGGGCCCAGAATCGTCTACCCCCCTAGATGTTCTTATGAAAGGGGTAGCCCGGTGGATTTTTCTCTTGGTTTGTGCTTGGTTGGGTTATAGGATAATTCCAAACCATGTTTGGGCATAATTTGTGACAAGATCTAACCTGGTTTCACCGAAATAGGGAGTTCTCGACCCCCTAATATTTAAATTTCCAGAACACATTCGTTTTTAGGTGACATCGCATGTCTGCGAACGGGTCACGCTTGGGAACCAGATTTTGGACATTTCAGCATTCCACCACACTTTAATACACATGCTAGGGTCCATTGCAAGGTTTGGAGGTATTCCAATGTCCCGAAGAGCTTCTTCCTACAAAACCGTGATCCGTGGGCCTGGATTGTCTACCCCCCTAGATATTCTTATGAAAGGGGTAGCCCGGTGGATTTTTCTCTTGGTTTGTGGTTGGTTGGGTTATATGATAATTCCAAACCATGTTTGGGCACAAGTTGTGACATGATTCAACCCGGTTTCATCAAAACGGGGAGTTCCCGGCCAATTAAATTTACAGGATCTTCGTTTTTTGTTGATAGTGCATGTCTGCAAAGAGTGTGACACTTGGGCACCATGTTTTGGACATTTCAGCATTCCACCACACTTTAATACACATGCTAGGGTCCATTTCATGGTTTTGGAGGTATTCCGATGCTCCGAGGCCGCTTCTTCCTATGAAACCCTGATCCGTGGGCCCAGAATCATCTACCCCCTAGATGTTCTTATGAAAGGGGTAGCCCGGTGGATTTTTCTCTTGGTTGGATTATAGGATAATTCCAAACCATGTTTGGGCATAAGTTGTGACAAGATCTAACTTGGTTTCACCGAAATGGCGAGTTCCCGACACCCTAATAATCAAATTTCTAGAACACCTTTATTTTTAGGTGACATCGCATGTCTGCGAACGGGTCACACTTGGGAACCATGTTTTGGACATTTCAGCAATCCACCACAGTTCAATACACATGCTAGGGTCTATTTCAAGGTTGTGAGGTATTCCAATGTCTCGAAGAGCTTATTCCCTACAAAACCCTGATCCGTGGGCCTGGATCGTCTACCCCCCTAGATGTTCTTATGAAAGGGGTAGCCCGGTGGATTTTTTTCTTTGTTTGTGCTTGGTTGGGTTATATGATAATTCCAAACCATGTTTGGGCACAAGTTGTGACATGATCCAACCCGGATTCACCGAAACGAGGAGTTCCCAGCCAATTAAATTCTAGGATCTTCGATTTTTCGGTGATAGTGCATGCCTACGAAGCGGGTTGCACCTGGGAACCATGTTTTGGACATTTCAGCATTCCACCACACTTTAATACACATGCTAGGGTCCATCGCATGGGTTTGGACGTATTCCGATGCTCCGAGGCGCTTCTTCCTATGAAACCATGATCTATATGGGCCCATAATCGTCTACCCCCCTAGATGTTCTTATGAAAGGGGTAGCCCAGTGGATTTTTCTCTTGGTTTGTGCTTGTTTGGGTTATAGGATAAGTCCAAACCAGGTTTCGGCATAAGTTCTGACAAGATCTAACCTGGTTTCACCGAAATGGGGAGTTCTCGACCCCCTAATAATTTAATTTCCAGAACACCTTCGTTTTTAGGTGACATCGCATGTGTGCGAACGGGTCACGCTTGGTAACCAGGTTTTGTACATTTCAGCATTCCACCACACTTTAATACACATGCTAGGGTCCATTGCAAGGTTTGGAGGTATTCCGTTGTCCCGAAGAGCTTCTTCCTAGAAAACCCTGATCCAAGGGCCTGGATCGTCTACCCCCAAGATGTTCTTATGAAAGGGGTAGCCCGGTGGATTTTTCTCTTTGTTTGTTATTGGTTGGGTTATATGATAATTCCAAACCATGTTTGGGCACAAGTTGTGACATGATCCAACCCGGTTTCACCGAAACGAGGAGTTCCCGGCCAATTAAATTCTAGGATCTTCGTTTTTAGGTGATAGTGCATGTCTGGAAAGAGGGTGACACTTGGGCACCATGTTTTGGACATTTCAGCATTCCACCACACTTTAATACACATGATAGGTTCCATTGCATGGTATGGAGGTATTCCCATGCTCCTAGGCGTTTCTTCCAATGAAACCCTGATCTCTGGGCCCAAAATCGTTTACCCCCCTAGATGTTCTTATGAAAGGGGTAGCCCGGTGGATTTTTCTCTTGGTTTGTGCTTGGTTGGGTTATAGGATAATTTCAAAACATGTTTGGGCATAAGTTGTGACAAGATCTATCCTGGTTTCACCGGAATGGGGAGTTCTTGACCCCCTAATAATTAAATTTCCAGAACACCTTCGTTTTTAGGTGGCATCGCATGTCTGTGAACGGGTCACACTGGGGAACCAGGTTTTGGACATTTCAGCATTCCACCACACTTTAATACACATGCTAGGGTCCATTGAAAGGTTTGGAGGTATTCCGATGTCCCAAAGAGCTTCTTCGTACAAAACCCTGATCCGTAGACCTGTATCGTCTACGCCCCTAGATGTTCTTATGAAAGGGGTAGCCGGGTGGATTTTTCTCTTGGTTTGTGCTTGGTTGGGTTATATGATAATTCCAAACCATCTTTGGGCACAAGTTGTGACATGATCCAACCCGGTTTCACCGAAACAGGGAGTTCCCGGCCAATTAAATTCCAGTATCTTCGTTTTTAGGTGATAGTGCATGTCTGCAAAGAGGGTGACACTTGGGCACCATGTTTTGGACATTTCTCTATTCCACCACACATTAATACACATGGTAGGGTCCATTGCACTGGTTTGGAGGTATTCCGACGCTCTGAGGCGCTTCTTCTTATGAAACCCTGATCTATGGGCCCAGAATCGTCTACCCCCCTAGATGTTCTTATGAAAGGGGTAGCCCGATGAATTTTTCTCTTGGTTTGTGATTGGTTGGGTAATAGGATAATTCCAAACCATGTTTGGGCATAAGTCGTGACCAGATCTAACCTGGTTTCACCGATATGGGGAGTTCTCGACCCCCTAAAAATTAAATTTCTAGAACACCTTCGTTTTTAGGTGACATCGCATGTCTGCGAACGGGTCACACTTGGGAACCATGTTTTGGGCATTTCATCATTCCACCACACTTTAATACACATCCTATGGTCTATTACAAGGTTTGGAGATATTCTGATGTCTCGAAGAGCTTCTTCCCTACAAAACCATGATCCGTGGGCCTGGATCGTCTACCCCCCTTGATGTTCTTATGAAAGGGGTAGCCCGGTGGATTTTTCGCCATGTTTGTTCTTGGTTGGGTTATATGATAATTCCAAACCATTTTTGGGGACAAGTTGTGACATGATCCAACCCAGTTTCACTGAAACGGGGAGTTCCCAGCCAATTAAATTCCAGGATCTTCGTTTTTAGGTGATAGTGCATGTCAGCAAAGAGGGTGACACTTGGGCACCATGTTTTGGACATTTCAGCATTCCACCACACTTTAATACACATGCTAGGGTCTATTGCATGGGTTTGGAGGTATTCCGATGCTCCGAGGCGCTTCTTCCTATGAAACCCTGATCTACATGGGCCCAAAATCGTCTACCCCCTAGATGTTCTTATGAAAGGGGTAGCCCGGTGGATTTTTCTCTTGGTTTGTGCTTTGTTGGGTTATAGGATAATTCCAAACCATGTTTGGGCATAAGTTGTGACAAGATCTAACCTGGTTTCACCGAAATAGGGAGTTCTCGACCCCCTAATAATTAAATTTCCAGAACACATTCATTTTTAGGTGACATCGCATGTCTACGAACGGGTCACGCTTGGGAACCAGATTTTGGACATTTCAGCATTCCACCACACTTTAATACACATGCTAGGGTCCATTGCAAGGTTTGGAGGTATTCCAATGTCCCGAAGAGCTTCTTCCTACAAAACCGTGATCCGTGGGCCTGGATCGTCTACCCCCCTAGATGTTCTTATGAAAGGGGTAGCCCGGTGGATTTTTCTCGTGGTTTATGCTTGGTTGGGTTATATGATAATTCCAAACCATGTTTGGGCACAAGTTGTGACATGATCCAACCCGGTTTCACCGAAACGGGGAGTTCCCGGCCAATTAAATTCTATGATCTTCATTTTTAAGTGATAGTGCATGTCTGCAAATAGGGTGACACTTGGGCACCATGTTTTGGACATTTCAGCGTTCCACCACACTTTAATACACATGCTAGGGTCTATTGCATGGGTTTGGAGGTATTCTGATGCTCCGAGGCGCTTCTTCCTATGAAACCCTGATCTATATGGGCCCAGAATCTTCTACCCCCCAAGATGTTCTTATGAAAGGGGTAGCCCGGTGGATTTTTCTCTTGGTTTGTGCTTGGTTGGGTTATAGGATAATTCCAAACCATGTTTGGGCATAAGCTGTGACAATATCTAAACTGGCTTCACCGAAACGCGGAGTTCTCGACCCCCTAATAATTAAATTTCCAGAAAACCTTCAATTTTAGGTGACATCGCATGTCTGCGAATGGGTCACGCTTGGGAACCAGATTTTGTACATTTCAGCATTCGACCACACTTTAATACACATGATGGGTTCCATTGAAAGGTTTGGAGGTATTACGATGTCCCGAAGAGCTTCTTCCTACAAACCCCTGATCCATGGGCCTATATCCTCTACCCCCCTGGATGTTCTTATGAAAGGGGTAGCTTGTGGATTTTTCTCTTGGTTTGTGATTGGTCGGGTTATATGATAATTCCAAACCATGTTTGGGCACAAGTTGTGACATGATCCAACCAGGTTTCACCGAAACGGGGAGTTCCCGGCCATTTAAATTCCAAGATCTTCGTTTTTAGGTGATAGTGCATGTCTGCAAAGAGGGTGACACTTGGGCACCATGTTTTGGACATTTCAGCATTCCACCGCACTTTAATACACATGCTAGTGTCCATTGCATGGGTTTGGAGGTATTTCGATGCTCCGAGGCGGTTCTTCCTATGAAACCCTAATTTGTGGGCCCAGAATAGTCTACCCCCCTAGATGTTCTTATGAAAGGGGTAGCCTGGTGGATTTTTATCTTGGTTTGTGATTGGTTTGGTTATAGGATAATTCCAAACGATGTTTGGGCATAAGTTGTGAAAAGATCTAACCTAGTTTCCCTGAAATGGGGAGTTCTCGACCCCCTAATAATTAAATTTCTAGAACACCTTCGTTTTTAGGTGACATCGCATGTCTGCGAATGGGTCACACTTGGGAACCATGTTTTGGACATTTCAGCATTCCACCACACTTTAATACAGATGGTAGGGTCCATTTCAAGGTTTGGAGGTATTCCGATGTCTCGAAGAGCTTCTTCCCTACACAGCCCTGATCCATGGGCCTGGATCGTCTACCCCCTAGATGTTCTTATGAAAGGGGTAGCCCGGTGGATTTTTCTCTTGGTTTGTGCTTGATTGGGTTATATGATAATTCCAAACCGTGTTTGGGCACAAGTTGTGACATGATCCAACCCGGTTTCACCAAAATGGGGAGTTCCTGGCCAATTAAATTCCAGGATCTTCGTTTTTTCGGTGATAGTGCATGCCTACAAAGCTGGTTACACTTGGGCATCATGTTTTTGACATTTCAGCATTCCGCCACAATTTAATACACATGCTAGGGTCAATTTCATGGGTTTGGAGGTATTCCGATGCTCTGAGGCGCTTCTTCCGATGAAACCTTGATCTATATGGGCCAAGAATCGTCTACCCCCCTAGATGTTCTTATGAAAGGGGTAGCCCGGTGGATTTTTCTCTTGGTTTGTGCTTGGTTGTGTTATAGGATAATTCCAAACCATGTTTGGGCATAATTTGTGACAAGATCTAACCTGGTTTCACCGAAATGGGGAGTTCTCGACCCCCTAATAATTAAATTTCCAGAACACCTTCGTTTTTAGGTGACATCGCATGTCTGAAAACGGGTCACGCTTGGGAACCAGATTCTTGACATTTCAGCATTCCGCCACACTTTAATACACATTATACGGTCCATTGCAAGGTTTGGAGGTATTCCGATGTCCCGAAGAGCTTCTTCCTACAAAACCCTGATCCGTGGGCCTGGATCGTCTACCCCCCTAGATATTCTTATGAAAGGGGTAGCCCGGTGGGTTTTTCTATTGGTTTGTGCTTGGTTGGGTTATATGATAATTCCAAACCATGTTTGGGCATAAGTGGTGACATGATCCAACCCGGTTTTACCGAAACGGCGAGTTCCCGGCCAATTAAATTCTATGATCTTCGTTTTTATGTGATAGTGCATGTCTACAAAAAGGGTGACACTTGGGCACCATGTTTTTGACATTTCAGCATTCCACCACACTTTAATGCACATGCTAGGGTCCATTGCATGGGTTTGGAGGTATTCCGATTCTCTGAGGCGCTTCTTTCTATGAAACCCTGATCTATATGGGCCCAGAATCGTCTACCCCCTAGATGTTCTTATGAAAGGGGTAGCCTGGTGGATTTTTCTCTTGGTTTGTGCTTGGTTGGGCTATACGATAATTCCAAACCATGTTTGGGCATAAATTGTGACAATATCTAGCCCGGTTTCACCGAAATGGGGAGTTCTCGACCCCCTAATAATTAAATTTCCAGAACACCTTCGTTTTTAGGTGACATCGCATGTTTGAAAACGGGTCACGCTTGGGAACCATATTTTGGACATTTCAGCATTCCACCACACTTTAATACACATTCTAGGGTACATTGCAAGGTTTGGAGGTATTCCGATGTCCCGAAGAGCTTCTTCCTACAAAACCCTGATCCATTGGCCAGGATCGTTTACCCCCTTAGATGTTCTTATGAAAGGGGTAGCCCGGTGGATTTTTCTATTGGTTTGTGCTTGGTTGGGTTATATCATAATTCCAAACCATGTTTGGGCACAAGTTGTGACATGATCCAACCGGGTTTTACCGAAACGGGGAGTTCCCGGCCAATAAAATTCTATGATCTTCGTTTTTAAGTGATAGTGCAAGTTTGCAAAGAGGGTGACACTTGGGCAGCATGTTTTTGACATTTCAGCATTCCACCACACTTTAATACACATGCTAGGGTCCATTGCATGGGTTTGGAGGTATTCCGATGCTCCGAGGCGCTTCTTCCTATGAAACCCTGATCTATATGGGCCAAGAATCGTCTACCCCCCTAGATGTTCTTATGAAAGGGGTAGCCCGGTGGATTTTTCTCTTGGTTTGTGCTTGGTTGGGTTATAGGATAATTCCAAACCATGTTTGGGCATAATTTTTGACAATACCTAACCTGGTTTCACCGAAATGGGGAGTTCTCGACCGCCTAATAATTAAATTTCCAGAACACCTTCGTTTTTAGGTGACATCGCATGTCTGAGAACGGGTCACACTGTGGAACCAGATTTTGGACATTTCAGCATTCCACCACACTTTAATACACATGCTAGGGTCCATTGCAAGGTATGGAGGTATTCCGATGTCCCGAAGAGCTTCTTCCTACAAAACCCTGATCCGTGGGCCTGGATCGTCTACCCCCTAAATGTTCTTATGAAAGGGGTAGCCCGGTGGATTTTTCTCTTGGTTTGTGTTTGGTTGGGTTATATGATAATTCCAAACCATGTTTGGGCACAAGTTGTGACATGATCCAACCCGGTTTTACCGAAACGTGGAGTTCCCGGCCAATAAAATTCTATGATCTTCGTTTTTAAGTGATAGTGCATGTCTGCAAAGAGGGTGACACTTGGGCACCATGTTTTTGACATTTAGCATTCCACCACACTTTAATACACATGCTAGGGTCCATTGAATGCGTTTGGAGGTATTCCGATGCTCTGAGGCGCTTCTTCCTATGAAACCCTGATCTATATGGGCCGAGAATCGTCTGCCCCCCTAGATGTTCTTATGAAAGGGGTAGCCCGGTGGATTTTTCTCTTGGTTCGTGCTTGGTTGGGTTATAGGATAATTCCAAACCATGTTTGGGCATAAGTTGTGACAAGATCTAACCTGGTTTCACCGAAATGGGGAGTTCTCGACCCCCTAATAATTAAATTTCCAGAACACCTTCGTTTTTAGGTGACATCACATGTCTGAAAATGGGTCACGCTTGGGAACCAGATTCTTGACATTTCAGCATTCCACCACACTTTAATAGACATTCTAGGGTCCATTGCAAGGTTTGGAGGTATTCCGATGTCCCGAAGAGCTTCTTCCTACAAAACCCTGATCCGTGGGCCTGGATCGTCTACCCCCCTACATGTTCTTATGAAAGGGGTAGACCGGTGGGTTTTTCTCTTGGTTTGTGCTTGGTTTGGTTATATTATAATTCCAAACCATGTTTGGGCACAAGTGGTGACATGATCCAACCCGGTTTTACCGAAACGTGGAGTTCCCGGCCAATAAAATTCTATGATCTTCGTTTTTAAGTGATAGTGCATGTTTGCAAAGAGGGTGACACTTGGGCACCATGTTTTTGACATTTCAGCATTCCACCACACTTTAATACACATGCTAGGGTCCATTGCATGGGTTTGGAGGTATTCCGATGCTCCGAGGCGCTTCTTCCTATGAAACCCTGATCTGTATGGGCCAAGAATCGTCTACCCCCCTAGATGTTCTTATGAAAGGGGTAGCCCGGTGGATTTTTATCTTGGTTTGTGCTTGGTTGGGTTATAGGATAATTCCAAACCATGTTTGGGCATAAGTTTTGACAAGATCTATCCTGGTTTCACCGAAATGGGGAGTTCTCGACCCCCTAATAATTAAATTTCTAGAACACCTTCGTTTTTAGGTGACATCGCATGTCTGAGAACGGGTCAAGCTTGGGAACCAGATTTTGGACATTTCTGCATTCCACCACACTTTAATACACACTCTATGGTCCATTGCAAGGTATGGAGGTATTCCGATGTCCCGAAGAGCTTCTTCCTACAAAACCCTGATCTGTGGGCCTGGACCATCTACCCCCCTAGATGTTCTTATGAAAGGGGTAGCCCGGTGGATTTTTCTCTTGGTTTGTGTTTGGTTGGGTTATATGATAATTCCAAACAATGTTTGGGCACAAGTTGTGACATGATCCAACCCGGTTTTACCGAAACGTGGAGTTCCCGGCCAATAAAATTCTATGATCTTTGTTTTTAAGTGATAGTGCATGTCTGCAAAGAGGGTGACACTTGGGCACCATGTTTTTGATATTTGAGCATTCCACCACACTTTAATACACATGCTAGGGTCCATTGAATGGGTTTGGAGGTATTCCGATGCTCTGAGGCGCTTCTTCCTATGAAACCCTGATCTATATGGGCCGAGAATCGTCTACCCCCCTAGATGTTCTTATGAAAGGGGTAGCCCGGTGGATTTTTCTCTTGGTTTGTACTTGGTTGTGTTATAGGATAATTCCAAACCATGTTTGGGCATAAGTTGTGACAAGATCTAACATGGTTTCACCGAAATGGGGAGTTCTCGACCCCCTAATAATTAAATTTCCAGAACACCTTCGTTTTTAGGTGACATCGCATGTCTGAAAACGGGTCACGCTTGGGAACCAGATTCTTGACATTTCAGAATTCCACCACACTTTAATACACATTATACGGTCCATTGCAAGGTTTGGAGGTATTCCGATGTCCCGAAGAGCTTCTTCCTACAAAACCCTGATCCGTGGGCCTGGATCGTCTACCCCCCTAGATATTCTTATGAAAGGGGTAGCCCGGTGGGTTTTTCTCTTGGTTTGTGCTTGGTTGGGTTGTATGATAATTCCAAACCATGTTTTGGCACAAGTGGTGACATGATCCAACCCGGTTTTACCGAAACGGGGAGTTCCCGGCCAATTAAATTGTATGATCTTCGTTTTTCAGTGATAGTGCATGTCTGCAAAAAGGGTGACACTTGGGCACCATGTTTTTGACATTTCAGCATTCCACCACACTTTAATGCACATGCTAGGGTCCATTGCATGGGTTTGGAGGTATTCCGATGCTCTGAGGCGCTTGTTTCTACGAAACCCTGATCTATATGGGACCAGAATCGTCTACCCCCTAGATGTTCTTATGAAAGGGGTAGCCTGGTGGATTTTTCTCTTGGTTTGTGCTTGGTTGGGTTATAGGATAATTCCAAACCATGTTTGGGCATAAATTGTGACAAGATCTAACCTGGTTTCACCGAAATGGGGAGTTCTCGACCCCCTAATAATTAAATTTCCTGAACACCTTCGTTTTTAGGTGACATCGCATGTCTGAAAACGGGTCACGCTTGGGAACCATATTTTGGATATTTCAGCATTCCACCACACCTTAATACACATGCTAGGGTCCACTGCAAGTTTTGGAGGTATTCCGATGTCCCGAAGAGCTTCTTCCTACAAAACCCTGATCCGTGGGCTTGGATCGTCTACCCCCCTAGATGTTCTTATGAAAGGGGTAGCCCGGTGGATTTTTCTCTTGGTTTGTGCTTGGTTGGGTTATATGATAATTCCAAACCATGTTTGGGCACAAGTTGTGACATGATCCAACCCGGTTTTACCGAAACGGGGAGTTCCCGGCCAATAAAATTCTATGATCTTAGTTTTTAAGTGATAGTGCATGTTTGCAAAGAGGGTGACACTTGGGCACCATGTTTTTGACATTTCAGATTTCCACCACACTTTAATACACATGCTAGGGTCCATTGCATGGGTTTGGAGGTATTTTGATGCTCCGAGGCGCTTCTTCCTATGAAACCCTGATCTATATGGGCCCAGAATCGTCTACCCCCCTAGATGTTCTTATGAAAGGGGTAGCCCGGTGGATTTTTCTCTTGGTTTGTGCTTGGTTGGGTTATAGGATAATTCCAAACCATGTTTGGGCATAATTTGTGACAAGATGTAACCTGGTTTCACCGAAATGGGGAGTTCTCGACCTCCTAATAATTAAATTTTTTCAGAACACCTTCGTTTTTAGGTGAAATCGCATGTCTGAAAACGGGACACGCTTGGGAACCAAATTTTGGACATTTCAGCATTCCACCACAATTTAATACACATTCTAGGGTCCATTGCAAGGTTTGGAGGTATTCCGATGTCCCGAAGAGCTTCTTCCTACAAAACCCTAATCCATGGGCCTGGATCGTCTACCCCCCTAGATGTTCTTATGAAAGGGGTACACCAGTGGATTTTTCTCTTGGTTTGTGCTTGGTTGGGTTATATGATAATTCCAAACCATGTTTGGGCACAAGTTGTGACATGATCCAACCCGATTTTACCGAAACGGGGAGTTCCCGTCCAATTAAATTCTATGATCTTCGTTTTTAAGTGACAGTGCATGTCTGCAAAAAGGGTAACACTTGGGCACCATGTTTTGACATTTCAGCATTACACCACACTTTAATACACATGCTAGGGTCCATTGCATGGGTTTGGAGGTATTCCGATGCTCTGAGGCGCTTCTTCCTATGAAACCCTGATCTATATGGGCCAAGAATCGTCTACCCCCCTATATATTCTTATGAAAGGGGTAGCCTAGTGGATTTTTCTCTTGGTTTGTGCTTGGTTAGGTTATAGGATAATTCCAAACCATGTTTGGGCATAAGTTGTGACAAGATCTAACCTGGTTTCACCGAAATGGGGAGTTCTCGCCCCCCTAATAATTAAATTTCCAGAACACCTTCGTTTTTAGGTGACATCGCATGTCTGAAAACGGGTCACTGTTGGGAACCGGATTTTGGACATTTCAGCATTCCACCACACTTTAATACACATGATAGGGTCCATTGCAAGGTTTGGAGGTATTCCGATGTCCCGAAGAGCTTCTTCCTACAAAACCCTGATCCGTGGGCCTGTATCATCTACCCCCCTAGATGTTCATACGAAAGGCGTAGCCCGGTGGATTTTTCTCTTGGTTTGTGCTTGGTTGGGTTATATGATAATTCGAAACCATGTTTGGGCCCAAGTTGTGACATGATCCAACCCGGTTTCACCGAAACGGGGAGTTCCCGGCCAATTAAATTGTATGATCATCGTTTTTAAGTGATAGTGCATGTCTTCAAAGAGGGTGACACTTGGGCACCATGTTTTTGACATTTTAGCATTCCACCACACTTTAATACACATGCTAGGGTCCATTGCATGGGTTTGGACGTATTCCGATGCTCCGAGGCGCTTCTTCCTATGAAACCCTGATCTATATGGGCCCAGAATCGTCTACCCCTTAGATGTTCTTATGAAAGGGGTAGCCCGGTGGATTTTTCTCTTGGTTTGTGCTTGGTTGGGTTATAGGATAATTCCAAACCATGTTTGGGCATAAGTTGTTACAAGATGTAACCTGGGTTCACCGAAATGGGGAGTTCTCGACCCCCTAATAATTAAATTTTCAGAACACCTTCGTTTTTAGGTGACATCGCATGTCTGAAAACGGGACACGCATGGGAACCACATTTTGGACATTTCAGCATTCCACCACACTTTAATACACATTCTAGGGTCCATTGCAAGGTTTGGAGGTATTCCGATGTCCCGGAGAGCTTCTTCCTACAAAACCCTGATCCGTGGGCCTGGATCGTCTACCCCCCTAGATGTTCTTATGAAAGGGGTACACCAGTGGATTTTTCTCTTGGTTTGTTCTTGGTTGGGTTATATGATAATTCCAAACCATGTTTGCGCACTAGTTGTGACATGATCCAACCCGATTTTACCGAAACGGGGAGTTCCCGGCCAATTAAATTCTATGATCTTCGTTTTTAAGTGATAGTGCATGTCTGCAAAAAGGGTGACACTTGGGCACCATGTTTTTGACATTTCAGCCTTCCACCACACTTTAATACACATTCTAGGGTCCATTTCATGGGTTTGGAGGTATTCCGATGCTCTGAGGCGCTTCTTCCTATGAAACCCTGATCTATATGGGCCAAGAATCGTCTACCCCCCTAGATATTCTTATGAAAGGGGTAACCTAGTGGATTTTTCTCTTGGTTTGTGCTTGGTTAGGTTATAGGGTAATTCCAAACCATTTTTGGGCATAAGTTGTGACAAGATCTAGCCTGGTTTCACCGAAATGGGGAGTTCTCGACCCCCTAATAATTAAATTTCTAGAACACCTTCGTTTTTAGGTGACATCGCATGTCTGAAAACGGGTCACTCTTGGGAACCAGATTTTGGACATTTCAGCATTCCACCACACTTTAATACACATGCTAGGGTCCATTGCAAGGTTTGGAGGTATTCCGATGTCCCGAAGAGCTTCTTCCTACAAAACCCTGATCCGTGGGCCTGTATCATCTACCCCCCTAGATGTTCATACGAAAGGGGTAGCCCGGTGGATTTTTCTCTTGGTTTGTGCTTGGTTGGGTTATATGATAATTCAAAACCATGTTTGGGCACAAGTTGTGACATGATCCAACCAGGTTTCACCGAAACGGGGAGTTCCCGGCCAATTAAATTGTATGATCATCGTTTTTAAGTGATAGTGCATGTCTTCAAAGAGGGTGACACTTGGGCACCATGTTTTTGACATTTGAGCATTCCACCACACTTTAATACACATGCTAGGGTCCATTGCATGGGTTTGGAGGTATTCAGATGCTCCGAGGCGCTTCTTCCTATGAAACCCTGATCTATATGGGCCCAGAATCGTCTACCCCCTAGATCTTCTTATGAAAGGGGTAGCCCGGTGGATTTTTCTCTTGGTTTGTGCTTGGTTGGGTTATAGGATAATTCCAAACCATGTTTAGGCATAAGTTGTGACAAGATATAACCTGGTTTCACCGAAATGGGGAGTTCTCGACCCCCTAATAATTAAATTTCCAAACCGAAATGGGGAGTTCTCGACCCCCTAATAATTCCAAACCGAAATGGGGAGTTCTCGTCCCCCTAATAATTTAATTTCCAGAACACCTTCGTTTTTAGGTGACATCGCATGTCTGCGAACGGGTCACGCTTGGTAACTAGGTTTTGGACATTTCAGCATTCCACCACACTTCAATACACATGCTAGGGTCCATTTCAACGTTTGGAGGTATTCCGATGTCCCGAAGAGCTTCTTCCTAGAAAACCCTGATCCATGGGCCTGGATCGTCTACCCCCCTAGATGTTCTTATGAAAGGGGTAGCCCGGTGGATTTTTCTCTTTGTTTATTCTTGGTTGGGTTATATGATAATTCCAAACCATGTTTGGGCACAAGTTGTGACATGATCCAACCCGGTTTCACCGAAACAGGGAGTTCCCGGCCAATTAAATTCTAGGATCTTCGTTTTTAGGTGATAGTGCATGTCTGGAAAGAGGGTGACACTTGGGCACCATGTTTTGGACATTTCAGCATTCCACCACACTTTAATACACATGCTAGGTTCCATTGCATGGTTTGGAGGTATTCCGATGCACCTAGGCGTTTCTTCCAATGAAACCCTGATCTCTAGGCCCAAAATCGTTTACCCCATAGATGTTCTTATGAAAGGGGTAGCCCGGTGGATTTTTCTCTTGGTTTGTTCTTGGTTGGGTTATAGGATAATTCCAAACCATGTTTGGGCATAAGTTGTGACAAGATCTAACCTGGTTTCACCGAAATGGGGAGTTCTCGACGTCCTAATAATTAAATTACAGAACACCTTCGTTTTTAGGTGACATCGCATGTCTGAGAACGGGTCACGCTTGGGAACGAGATTTTGGACATTTCAGCATTCCACCACACTTTAATACACATGTTAGGGTCCATTGCAAGGTTTGGAGGTATTCCGATGTCCCGAAGAGCTTCTTCCTACAAAACCCTGATCCGGGGGCCTAGATCGTCTACCCCCCTAGATGTTCATATGAAAGGGTTAGCCCGGTGGATTTTTCTCTTGGTTTGTGCTTGGTTGGGTTATATCATAATTCCAAACCATGTTTGGGCACAAGTTGTGACATGATTCAAACCGGTTTCATCGAAACGGGGAGTTCCTGGACAATAAAATTCCAGGATCTTCGTTTTTAGTTGATAGTGCATGTCTGCAAAGAGTGTGACACTTGGGCACCATGTTTTGGACATTTCAGCATTCCACCACACTTTAATACACATGATAGGGTCCATTTCATGGGTTTGGAGGTATTCCGATGCTCCGAGGCGCTTCTTCCTATGAAACCCTGATCCGTGGGCCCAGAATCATCTACCCCTAGATGTTCTTATGAAAGGGGTAACCCGGTGGATTTTTCTCTTGGTTTGTGCTTGGTTGGACTATAGGATAATTCCAAACCATGTTTGGGCATAAGTTGTGACAAGATCTAACTTTATTTCACCGAAATGGGGTGTTCCCGACCCCCTAATAATCAAATTTCTAGAACACCTTCATTTTTAGGTGACATCGCATGTCTGCGAACGGGTCACACTTGGGAACCATGTTTTGGAGATTTCAGCATTCCACCATAGTTCAATACACATGCTAGGGTCTATTGCAAGGCTGTGAGGTATTCCAATGTCTCGAAGAGCTTCTTCCCTACAAAACCCTGATCCGTGGGCCTGGATCGTCTACCCTCCTAGATGTTCTTATGAAAGTGGTAGCCCGGTGGATTTTTCTCTTTGTTTTTTTCTTGGTCGGGTTATATTATAATTCAAAACCATGTTTGGGCACAAGTTGTGACATGATCCAACCAGGTTTCACCGAAACGGGGAGTTCCCGGCCAATTAAATTGTATGATCATCGTTTTTAAGTGATAGTGCATGTCTTCAAAGAGGGTGACACTTGGGCACCATGTTTTTGACATTTGAGCATTCCACCACACTTTAATACACATGCTAGGGTCCATTGCATGGGTTTGGAGGTATTCAGATGCTCCGAGGCGCTTCTTCCTATGAAACCCTGATCTATATGGGCCCAGAATCGTCTACCCCCTAGATCTTCTTATGAAAGGGGTAGCCCGGTGGATTTTTCTCTTGGTTTGTGCTTGGTTGGGTTATAGGATAATTCCAAACCATGTTTGGGCATAAGTTGTGACAAGATATAACCTGGTTTCACCGAAATGGGGAGTTCTCGACCCCCTAATAATTAAATTTCCAAACCGAAATGGGGAGTTCTCGACCCCCTAATAATTCCAAACCGAAATGGGGAGTTCTCTTCCCCCTAATAATTTAATTTCCAGAACACCTTCGTTTTTAGGTGACATCGCATGTCTGCGAACGGGTCACGCTTGGTAACTAGGTTTTGGACATTTCAGCATTCCACCACACTTTAATACACATGCTAGGTTCCATTGCATGGTTTGGAGGTATTCCGATGCACCTAGGCGTTTCTTCCAATGAAACCCTGATCTCTAGGCCCAAAATCGTTTACCCCATAGATGTTCTTATGAAAGGGGTAGCCCGGTGGATTTTTCTCTTGGTTTGTTCTTGGTTGGGTTATAGGATAATTCCAAACCATTTTTGGGCATAAGTTGTGACAAGATCTAACCTGGTTTCACCGAAATGGGGAGTTCTCGACGTCCTAATAATTAAATTACAGAACACCTTCGTTTTTAGGTGACATCGCATGTCTGAGAACGGGTCACGCTTGGGAACGAGATTTTGGACATTTCAGCATTCCACCACACTTTAATACACATGTTAGGGTCCATTGCAAGGTTTGGAGGTATTCCGATGTCCCGAAGAGCTTCTTCCTACAAAACCCTGATCCGAGGGCCTAGATCGTCTACCCCCCTAGATGTTCATATGAAAGGGTTAGCCCGGTGGATTTTTCTCTTGGTTTGTGCTTGGTTGGGTTATATCATAATTCCAAACCATGTTTGGGCACAAGTTGTGACATGATTCAACCCGGTTTCATCGAAACGGGGAGTTCCCGGCCAATAAAATTCTAGGATCTTCGTTTTTAGTTGATAGTGCATGTCTGCAAAGAGTGTGACACTTGGGAACCATGTTTTGGACATTTCAGCATTCCACCACACTTTAATACACATGCTAGGGTCCATTTCATGGGTTTGGAGGTATTCCGATGCTCCGAGGCGCTTCTTCCTATGAAACCCTGATCCGTGGGCCCAGAATCATCTACCCCTAGATGTTCTTATGAAAGGGGTAACCCGGTGGATTTTTCTCTTGGTTTGTGCTTGGTTGGACTATAGGATAATTCCAAACCATGTTTGGGCATAAGTTGTGACAAGATCTAACTTTATTTCACCGAAATGGGGAGTTCCCGACCCCCTAATAATCAAATTTCTAGAACACCTTCATTTTTAGGTGACATCGCATGTCTGCGAACGGGTCACACTTGGGAACCATGTTTTGGAGATTTCAGCATTCCACCATAGTTCAATACACATGCTAGGGTCTATTGCAAGGCTGTGAGGTATTCCGATGTCTCGAAGAGCTTCTTCCCTACAAAACCCTGATCCGTGGGCCTGGATCGTCTACCCTCCTAGATGTTCTTATGAAAGTGGTAGCCCGGTGGATTTTTCTCTTTGTTTTTTTCTTGGTCGGGTTATATTATAATTCCAAACCATGTTTGGGCACAAGTTGTGACATGATCCAACCCGGATTCACCGAAACGAGGAGTTCCCAGCCAATTAAATTCTAGGATCTTCGTTTTTTCGGTGATAGTGCATGCCTACGAAGCGGGTTGCACTTGGGAACCATGTTTTGGACATTTCATCATTCCACCACACTTTAATACACATGATAGGGTCCATCGCATGGGTTTGGAGGTATTCCGATGCTCCGAGGCGCTTCTTCCTATGAAACCCGGATCTATATGGGCCCAGAATCGTCTACCCCCCTAGATGTTCTTATGAAAGGGGTAGCCCGGTGGATTTTTCTCTTGGTTTGTGCTTGGTTGGGTTATAGGATAATTCCAAACCAGGTTTTGGCATAAGTTCTGACAAGATCTAACCTGGTTTCACCGAAATGGGGAGTTCTCGACCCCCTAATAATTTAATTTCCAGAACACCTTCTTTTTTAGGTGACATCGCATGTCTGCGAACGGGTCACGCTTGGTAACCAGGTTTTGGACATTTAAGCATTCCACCACACTTTAATACACATGCTAGGGTCCATTGCAAGGTTTGGAGGTATTCCGATGTCCCGAAGAGCTTCTTCCTAGAAAACCCTGATCCAAGGGCCTGGATTGTCTACCCCCAAGATGTTCTTATGAAAGGGGTAGCCCGGTGGATTTTTCTCTTTGTTTGTTCTTGGTTGGGTTATATGATAATTCCAAACCATGTTTGGGCACAAGTTGTGACATGATCCAACCCGGTTTCACCGAAACGGGGAGTTCCCGGCCAATTAAATTCTAGGATCTTCGTTTTTAGGTGATTGTGCATGTATGGAAAGAGGGTGACACTTGGGCACCATGTTTTGGACATTTCAGCATTCCACCACACTTTAATACACATGCTAGGTTCCATTGCATGGTTTGGAGGTATTCCGATGCTCCTAGGCGTTTCTTCCAATGAAACCCTGATCTCTGGGCCCAAAATCGTTTACCCCCCTAGATGTTCTTATCAAAGGGGTAGCCCGGTGGATTTTTCTCTTGGTTTGTGCTTTGTTGGGTTATAGGATAATTTCAAACCATGTTTCCGCATAAGTTGTGACAAGATCTATCCTGGTTTCACCGGAATGGGGAGCTCTTGACCCCCTAATAATTAAAATTTCAGAACACCTTCGTTTTTAGGTGATATCGCATGTCTGTGAACGGGTCACACTGGGGAACCAGATTTTGGACATTTCAGCATTCCACCACACTTTAATACACATGCTAGGGTCCATTGCATGGTTTGGAGGTATTCCATGTCCCGAAGAGCTTCTTCGTACAAAACCCTGATCCGTAGACCTGGATCGTCTACGCCCCTAGATGTTCTTATGAAAGGGGTAGCCGGGTGGATTTTTCTCTTGGTTTGTGCTTGGTTGGGTTATATGATAATTCCAAACCATCTTTGGGCACAAGTTGTGACATGATCCAACCCGGTTTCACCGAAACAGGGAGTTCCCGGCCAATTAAATTCCAGTATCTTCGTTTTTAGGTGATAGTGCATGTCTGCAAAGAGGGTGACACTTGGGCACCATGTTTTGGACATTTCTGCATTCCACCACACATTAATACACATGGTAGGGTCCATTGCATGGGTTTGGAGGTATTCCGACGCTCTGAGGCGATTCTTCTTATGAAACCCTGATCTATGGGCCCAGAATCGTCTACCCCCCTAGATGTTCTTATGAAAGGGGTAGCCCGATGGATTTTCTCTTGGTTTGTGCTTGTTTGGGTAATAGGATAATTTCAAACCATGTCTGGGCATAAGTCGTGACAAGATCTAACCTGGTTTCACCGAAATGGGGAGTTCTCGACCTCCTAATAATTAAATTTCTAGAACACCTTCGTTTTTAGGTGACGTCGCATGTCTGCGAACGGGTCACACTTGGGAACCATGTTTTGGACATTTCAGCATTACACCACACTTTAATACACATCCTATGGTCTATTACAAGGTTTGGAGCTATTCCGATGTCTCGAAGAGCTTCTTCCCTACAAAACCATGATCCGTGGGCCTGGATCGTCTACCCCCTAGATGTTCTTATGAAAGGGGTAGCCCGGTGGATTTTTCTCCATGTTTGTTCTTGGTTGGGTTATATCATAATTCCAAACCATTTTTGGGCACAAGTTGTGACATGATCCAACCCGGTTTCACTGAAACGGGGAGTTCCCATCCAATTAAATTCCAGGATCTTCGTTTTTAGGTGATAGTGCATGTCAGCAAAGAGGGTACACTTGGGCACCATGTTTTGGACATTTCAGCATTCCACCACACTTTAATACACATGCTAGGGTCCATTTCATGGGTTTGGAGGTATTCCGATGGTCCGAGGAGTTTCTTCCAATGAAACCCTGATCTATATGGGCCCAGAATCGTCTACCCCCCTAGATGTTCTTATGAAAGGGGTAGCCCGGTGGATTTTTCTCTTGGTTTGTGCTTGGTTGGGTTATAGGATAATTCCAAATCGTGTTTGGGCATAATTTGTGACAAGATCTAACATGGTTTCACCGAAATAGGGAGTTCTCGACCCCCTAATAATTAAATTTCCAGAACACATTCGTTTTTAGGTGACATCGCATGTCTGCGAACGGGTCACGCTTGGGAACCAGATTTTGGACATTTCAGCATTCCACCACACTTTAATACACATGCTAGGGTCCATTGCAAGGTTTGGAGGTATTCCAATGTCCCGAAGAGCTTCTTCCTACAAAACCGTGATCCGTGGGCCTGGATCGTCTACCCCCCTAGATATTCTTATGAAAGGGGTAGCCCGGTGGATTTTTCTCTTGGTTTGTGCTTGGTTGGGTTATATGATAATTCCAAACCATGTTTGGGCACAAGTTGTGTCATGATTCAACCCGGTTTCATCGAAACGTGGAGTTCCCGGCCAATTAAATTTACAGGATCTTCGTTTTTAGTTGATAGTGCATGTCAGCAAAGAGTGTGACACTTGGGCACCATGTTTTGGACATTTCAGCATTCCACCACACTTTAATACACATGCTAGGGTCCGTTTCATGGGTTTGGAGGTATTCCGATGCTCCGAGGCGCTTCTTCCTATGAAACCCTGATCCGTGGGCCCAGAATCATCTACCCCCTAGATGTTCTTATGAAAGGGGTAGCCCGGTGGATTTTTCTCTTGGTTTGTGCTTGGTTGGATTATAGGATAATTCCAAACCATGTTTGGGCATAAGTTGTGACAAGATCTAACTTGGTTTCACCGAAATGGGGAGTTCCCGACCCCCTAATAATCAAATTTCTAGAACACCTTTATTTTTAGGTGACATCGCATGTCTGCGAACGGGTCACACTTGGGAACCATGTTTTGGACATTTCAGCAATCCACCACAGTTCAATAGACATGCTAGGGTCTATTTCAAGGTTGTGAGGTATTCCAATGTCTCGAAGAGCTTATTCCCTACAAAACCCTGATCCGTTGGCCTGGATCGTCTACCCCCCTAGATGTTCTTATGAAAGGGGTATCCCGGTGGATTTTTCTCTTTGTTTGTGCTTGGTTGGGTTATATGATAATTCCAAACCATGTTTGGGCACAAGTTGTGACATGATCCAACCCGGATTCACCGAAACGAGGAGTTCCCAGCCAATTAAATTCTAGGATCTTCGTTTTTTCGGTGATACTGCATGCCTACGAAGCGGATTGCACCTAGGAACCATGTTTTGGACAATTCAGCATTCCACCACACTTTAATACACATGCTAGTGTCCATTTCATGGTTTTGGAGGTATTCCGATGCTCTGAGGCATTTCTTCCAATGAAACCCTGATCTATATGGGCCCAGAATCGTCTACCCCCCTAGATGTTCTTATGAAAGGGGTAGCCCGGTGGATTTTTCTCTTGGTTTGTGCTTGGTTGGGTTATAGGATAATTCCAAACCATGTTTGGGCATAATTTGTGACAAGATCTAACGTGGTTTCACCGAAATAGGGAGTTCTCGACCCCCTAATAATTAAATTTCCAGAACACATTCGTTTTTAGGTGACATCGCATGTCTGAAAACGGGTCACGCTTGGGAACCAGATTCTTGACATTTCAGAATTCCACCACACTTTAATACACATTATACGGTCCATTGCAAGGTTTGGAGGTATTCCGATGTCCCGAAGAGCTTCTTCCTACAAAACCGTGATCCGTGGGCCTGGATCGTCTACCCCCTAGATATTCTTATAAAAGGGGTAGCCCGGTTATATGATAATTCCAAACCATGATTGGGCACAAGTTGTGACATGATTCAACCCGGTTTCATCGAAACGGGGAGTTCCCGGCCAATTAAATTTACAGGATCTTCGTTTTTAGTTGATAGTGCATGTCTGCAAAGAGTGTGACACTTGGGCACCATGTTTTGGACATTTCAGCATTCCACCACACTTTAATACACATGCTAGGGTCCATTTCATGGGTTTGGAGGTATTCCGATGCTCCGAGGCGCTTCTTCCTATGAAACCCTGATCTATATGGGCCCAGAATCGTCTACCCCCCAAGATGTTCTTATGAAAGGGGTAGCCCGGTGGATTTTTCTCTTGGTTTGTGCTTGGTTGGGTTATAGGATAATTCCAAACCATGTTTGGGCATAAGCTGTGACAATATCTAAACTGGCTTCACCGAAATGCGGAGTTCTCGACCCCCTAATAATTAAATTTCGAGAAAACCTTCATTTTTAGGTGACATCGCATGTCTGCGAATGGGTCACGCTTGGGAACCAGATTTTGTACATTTCAGCATTCGACCACACTTTAATACACATGATGGGTTCCATTGAAAGGTTTGGAGGTATTACAATGTCCCGAAGAGCTTCTTCCTACAAACCCCTGATCCATGGGCCTAGATCGTCTACCCCCCTAGATGTTCTTATGAAAGGGGTAGCTGGTGGATTTTTCTCTTGGTTTGTGCTTGGTCAGGTTATATGATAATTCCAAACCATGTTTGGGCACAAGTTGTGACATGATCCAACCAGGTTTCACCGAAACGGGGAGTTCCCGGCCATTTAAATTCCAGGATCTTTGTTTTTAGGTGATAGTGCATGTCTGCAAAGAGGGTGACACTTGGGCACCATGTTTTGTACATTTCAGCATTCCACCGCACTTTAATACACATGCTAGTGTCCATTGCATGGGTTTGGAGGTATTCCAATGCTCCGAGGTTGTTCTTCCTATGAAACCCTAATTTGTGGGCCTAGAATAGTCTACCCCCCTAGATATTCTTATGAAAGGGGTAGCCTGGTGGATTTTTATCTTGGTTTGCGATTGGTTTGGTTATAGGATAATTCCAAACGATGTTTGGGCATAAGTTGTGAAAAGATCTAACCTAGTTTCCCTGAAATGGGGAGTTCTCGACCCCCTAATAATTAAATTTCTAGAACACCTTCGTTTTTAGGTGACATCGCATGTCTGCGAATGGGTCACACTTGGGAACCATGTTTTGGACATTTCAGCATTCCACCACACTTTAATACAGATGCTAGGGTCCATTGCAAGGTTTGGAGGTATTCCGATGTCTCGAAGAGCTTCTTCCCTTCACAACCCTGATCCATGGGCCTGGATAGTCTACCCCCTAGATGTTCTTATGAAAGTGGTAGCCCGGTGGATTTTTCTCTTGGTTTGTGCTTGATTGGGTTATATGATAATTCCAAACCATGTTTGGGCACAAGTTGTGACATGATCCAACCCGGTTTCACCAAAACGGGGAGTTCCCGGCCAATTAAATTCCAGGATCTTCGTTTTTTCGGTGATAGTGCATGCCTACAAAGCTGGTTACACTTGGGCACAATGTTTTGGACATTTAAGCATTCCACCACACTATAATACACATCCTAGGGTCAATTTCATGGGTTTGGAGGTATTCCGATGCTCCGAGGCGCTTCTTCCGATGAAACCCTAATCTGTGGGCCCAAAATCGTTTACCCCCCTAGATGTTCTTATGAAAGGGTTAGCCCGGTGTGTTTTTATCATCGTTTGTGCTTGGTTGGGTTATAGGATAATTCCAAACCATGTTTGAGCATAAGTTGATACAATATCTAACCTGGTTTCACCGAAATGGGGAGTTCTCGACCCCCTAATAATTAAATTTCCAAAACACCTTCGTTTGTAGGTGACATCGCATGTCTGCGAACGGGTCTCACTTGTGAACCAGGGTTTGGACATTTCAGCATTCCACAACACTTTAATACACATGCTAGGGTCTATTACAAGGTTTGGAGGTATTCCGATGTCCTGAAGAGCTTCTTCCTATAAAACCCTGATCCGTGGGCTTGGATCGTCTACCCCTAGATGTTCTTATGAAAGGGTAGCCCTGTGGATTTTTCTCTTGGTTTGTGCTTGGTTGGGTTATATGATAATTCCAAACCATGTTTGGGCACAATTTTTGACATGATTCAACCCAGTTTATCGAAACGGGGAGTTCCCAGCCAATTAAATTCTAGGATCTTCATTTTTAGGTGATAGTGCTTGTCTTCAAAGAGTGTGACACTTGGGCACCATGTTTTGGACATTTTAGAATTCCACCACACTTTAATACACATTCTAGGATCCATTTCATGGGGTTGAAGGTATTCCGATGCTCCAAGGCGCTTCTTCCTATGAAACCCTGATCCGTGGGCCCAGTATCATCTACCGCCCTAGATGTTCTTATGAAAGGGGTAGCCCAGTGGATTTTTCTCTTGGTTTGTGCTTGGTTGGGTTATAGGATAATTGCAAACCATGTTTTGGCATAAGTTGTGACAAGATCCCCCTAATAATCAAATTTCTAGAACACCTTCGTTTTTATGTGACATCGCATGTCTGCGAATGGGTCACAATTGGTAACCATGTTTTGGACATTTCAGCATTCCGCCAAATTTAATACACATGCTAGGGTTCTATTACAAGGTTTGTAGGTATTCCGATGTCTCG
The DNA here is from genome assembly GCA_916181665.1 of Avena sativa. Classification (NCBI taxonomy): domain Eukaryota; kingdom Viridiplantae; phylum Streptophyta; class Magnoliopsida; order Poales; family Poaceae; genus Avena; species Avena sativa. The sequence goes on from OV702293.1 coordinate 98,364,390, forward strand.
AAGAGCTTCTTCCCTACAAAACCCTGATCCGTGGGCCTGGATTGTCTACCCCCCTAGATGTTCTTATGAAAGGGATAGCCCGGTGGATTTTTCTCTTTGTTTGTGCTTTGTTGGGTTATATGATAATTAAAAACCATGTTTGGGCACAAGTTGTGACATGATCCAACCCGGTTTCACCGAAACGGGGAGTTCCCGACCAATTAAGTTACAGGATCTTCGTTTTTAGGTGATAGTGCATGTCTGCAAAGAGGGTGACACTTGGGCACCATGTTTTGGACATTTCAGCATTCCACCACACTTTAATACACATGCTAGGTTCCATTGCATGGGTTTGGAGGTATTCCGACGCTCCGAGGTGCTTCTTCCTATGAAACCCTGATCTGTGGGCCCAGAATCGTCTACCCCCTAGATGTTCTTATGAAAGGGGTAGCCCGATGGATTTTTATCTTGGTTTGTGCATGGCTGGATTATAGTATAATTCCAAACCATGTTTGGGCATAAGTCGTGACAATATCTAACCTGGTTTCAAAGAAATGGGGAGTTCTCGACCCCCTAATAATTAAATTTGTAGAACACCTTCGTTTTTAGGTGACATCGCATGTCTGCGAACGGGTCACAATTGGTAACCATGTTTTGGACATTTCAGCATTCCGCCAATTTTAATACACATGCTAGGGTTCTATTGCAAGGTTTGGAGGTATTCCGATGTCTCGAAGAGCTTCTTCCCTACAAAACCATGATCTGTGGGCCTGGATCGTCTATCCCCCTAGATGTTCTTATGAAAGGGGTAGCCCGGTGGATTTTTCTCTTGGTTTGTGCTTAGTTGGGCTATATGATAATTCCAAACCATGTTTGGGCATAGGTTGTGACATGATCTAACCCGGTTTCACCGAAACGGGGAGTTCCCAGCCAATTAAATTCCAGGATCATCGTTTTTAGGTGATAGTGCATGTCTGCAAAGAGGGTGACACTTGGGCACCATGTTTTGGACATTTCAGCATTCGACCATACTTTAGTACACATGCTAGGGTCCATTGCATGGGTTTGGAGGTATTCCGATGCTCCGAGGCGCTTCGTCGTATGAAACCCTGATCTATATTGGCCCAGAATCGTCTACCCCCTAGATGTTCTTATGAAAGGGGTATCCTGGTGGATTTTTCTATTGGTTTGTGCTTGGTTGGGTTATAGAATAATTACAAACCATGTTTGGGCATAAGTTGTGACAAGATCTAACCTGGTTTCACCGAAATGGGGAGTTCTCGACCCCCTAATAGTTAAATTTCCAGAACACGTTCGTTTTTAGGGGACATCGCATGTTTGCGAACAGGTCACGCTTGGGAACCAGGTTTTGGACATTTCATAATTCCACCACACTTTAATACACATGCTAGGTTCCATTGCAAGGTTTGGAGGTATTCTGATGTCCCGAAGAGCTTCTTCCTACAAAACCCTGATCCGTGGGCCTGGATCGTCTACCCCCCTAGATGTTCTTATGAAAGGGGTAGCCCCGAGAATTTTTCTCTTGGTTTGTGCACAAGTTGTGACATGATCCAACCCGGTTTCACCGAAACGGGTATTTCCCGGCCAATTATATTCTATGATCTTCGTTTTTAGGTGATAGTGCATGTCTGCAAAGAGGGTGACACTTGGGCACCATGTTTTTGACATTTCAGCATTCCACCACACTTTAATACACATGCTAGGTTCCATTGCATGGGTTTGGAGGTATTCCGACGCTCCGAGGCGTTTCTTCCTATGAAACCATGATCTGTGGGCCCAGAATCATCTACCCCCCTAGATGTTCTTATGAAAGGGGTAGCCCGGTTGATTTTTCTCTTGGTTTGTGCATGGTTGGATTATAGGATAATTCCAAACCATGTTTGGGCATAAGTCGTGACAATATCTAACCTGGTTTCACCGAAATGGGGAGTTCTCGACCCCCTAATAATTAAATTTTCAGAACACCTTCGTTTTTAGGTGACATCGCATGTTTGCGAAGGGGTCACGCTTGGGAACCAGATTTTGGACATTTCAGAATTTCACCACACTTTAATACACATGCTAGGGTCCATTGCAAGGTTTTGAGGTATTCCGATGTCCCGAAGACCTTCCTCCTACAAACCCCTGATCCGTGGGCCTGGATCGTCTACCCCCCAAAAACTTCTTATGAAAGGGGTAGCCCGGTGGAGTTTTCTCTTGGTTTGAGCCTGGTTGTATTATAGGATAATTCCAATTCATGTTTGGGCATAAGTTGTGACAATATCTAACCTGGTTTCACCGAAATGGGGAGTTCTCGACCCCCTAATTACTAAATTTCCAAAAAACCTTCGTTTTTAGGTGACATCGCATGTCTGCGAATGGGTCACACTTGGGAACCATATTTTGGACATTTCAGCATTTCAGCACACTTTAATACACATGTTAGGGTCCATTGCAAGGTTTGGAGGTATTCCAATGTCCCGAAGAGCTTCTTCCTACAAAACCCTGATCCATGGGCCTGGATCGTCTACCCCCCTAGATGTTCTTATGAAAGGGGTAGCCCGGTGAATTTTTCTCTTGGTTTGTGCTTGGTTGGGTTATATGATAATTCCAAACCATGTTTGGGCACACGTCGTGACATGATCCAACCCGGTCTTACCAAAACGGGGAGTTCCCGGCCAATAAAATTCTATGATCTTCATTTTTAAGTGATAGTGCATGTTTGCAAAGAGGGTGACACTTGGGCACCATGTTTCTGACATTTCAGCATTCCACCACAATTTAATACACATGCTAGGGTCCATTGCATGGGTTTGGAGGTATTCCGATGCTCCGAGGCGCTTCTTCCTATGAAACTTTGATCTATATGGGCCAAGAATCGTCTACCCCCTAGATGTTCTTATGAAAGGTGTAGCCCGGTGGATTTTTCTCTTGGTTTGTGCTTGGTTGGGTTATAGGATAATTCCAAACCATGTTTGGGCATAAGTTTTGACAAGATCTAACCTGGTTTCACCGAAATGTGGAGTTCTCGACCCCCTAATAATTAAATTTCCAGAACACCTTCGTTTTTAGGTGACATCGCATGTCTGAAAACGGGTTACGCTTGGGAACAAGATTCTTGAAATTTCAGCATTCCGCCACACTTTAATACACATTCTAGGGTCCATTGCAAGGTTTGGAGGTATTCCGATGTCCCGAAGAGCTTCTTACTACAAAACCCTGATCCGTGGGCCTGGATCGTCTACCCCCCTAGATGTTCTTATGAAAGGGGTAGCCCCGTGGGTTTTTCTCTTGGTTTGTGCTTGGTTGGGTTATATGATAATTCCAAACCATGTTTGGGCACAAGTGGTGACATGATCCAACCCGGTTTTACCGAAACGGGGAGTTGCCGGCCAATTAAATTCTATGATCTTCGTTTTTAAGTGATAGTGCATGTCCGCAAAAAGGGTGACACCTGGGCACCATGTTTTTAACATTTCAGCATTCCACCACACTTTAATGCACATGCTAGGGTCCATTGCATGGGTTTGGAGGTATTCCGATGCTCTGAGGCGCTTCTTTCTATGAAACCCTGATCTATATGGGCCCAGAATCGTCTACCCCCTAGATGTTCTTATGAAAGGGGTAGCCTGGTGGATTTTTCTCTTGGTCTGTGCTTGGTTGGGTTATAGGATAATTCCAAACCATGTTTGGGCATAAATTGTGACAAGAACTAGTCTGGTTTCCCCGAAATGGGGAGTTCTCGACCCCCTAATAATTAAATTTCCAGAACACCTTCGTTTTTAGGTGACATCGCATGTTTGAAAACGGGTCACGCTTGGGAACCATATTTTGGACATTTCAGCATTCCACCACACTTTAATACACATGCTAGGGTCCATTGCAAGGTTTGGAGGTACTCCGATGTCCCGAAGAGCTTCTTCCTACAAAACCGTGATCCATTGGCCTGGATCGTCTACCCCCTTAGATGTTCTTATGAAAGGGGTAGCCCGGTGGATTTTTCTCTTGGTTTGTGCTTGGTTGGGATATATGATAATTCCAAACCATGTTTGGGCACAAGTTGTGACATGATCCAACCCGGTTTCACCGAAACGGGTATTTCCCGGCCAATTAAATTCTATGATCTTCGTTTTTAGGTGATAGTGCATGTCTGCAAAGAGGGTGACACTTGGGCACCATGTTTTTGACATTTCAGCATTCCACCACACTCTAATACACATGATAGGTTCCATTGCATGGGTTTGGAGGTATTCCGACACTCCGAGGCGTTTCTTCCTATGAAACCATGATCTGTGGGCCCAGAATCGTCTACCCCCCTAGATGTTCTTATGAAAGGGGTAGCCCGGTGGATTTTTCTCTTGGTTTGTACATGGTTGGATTATAGGATAATTCCAAACCATGTTTGGGCATAAGTCGTGACAATATCTAACCTGGTTTCACCGAAATGGGGAGTTCTCGACCCCCTAATAATTAAATTTTCAGAACACCTTCGTTTTTAGGTGACATCGCATGTTTGCGAAGGGGTCACGCTTGGGAACCAGATTTTGGACATTTCAGAATTTCACCACACTTTAATACACATGCTAGGGTCCATTGCAACGTTTTGAGGTATTCCGATGTCCCGAAGACCTTCCTCCTACAAACCCCTGATCCGTGGGCCTGGATCGTCTACCCCCCAAAAAGTTCTTATGAAAGGGGTAGCCCGGTGGAGTTTTCTCTTGGTTTGAGCCTGGTTGTATTATAGGATAATTCCAATTCATGTTTGGGCATAAGTTGTGACAATATCTAACCTGGTTTCACCGAAATGGGGAGTTCTCGACCCCCTAATTACTAAATTTCCAAAAAACCTTCGTTTTTAGGTGACATCGCATGTCTGCGAATGGGTCACACTTGGGAACCATATTTTGGACATTTCAGCATTTCAGCACACTTTAATACACATGTTAGGGTCCATTGCAAGGTTTGGAGGTATTCCAATGTCCCGAAGAGCTTCTTCCTACAAAACCCTGATCCATGGGCCTGGATCGTCTACCCCCCTAGATGTTCTTATGAAAGGGGTAGCCCGGTGAATTTTTCTCTTGGTTTGTGCTTGGTTGGGTTATATGATAATTCCAAACCATGTTTGGGCACACGTCGTGACATGATCCAACCCGGTCTTACCAAAACGGGGAGTTCCCGGCCAATAAAATTCTATGATCTTCATTTTTAAGTGATAGTGCATGTTTGCAAAGAGGGTGACACTTGGGAACCATGTTTCTGACATTTCAGCATTCCACCACAATTTAATACACATTCTAGGGTCCATTGCATGGGTTTGGAGGTATTCCGATGCTCCGAGGCGCTTCTTCCTATGAAACTTTGATCTATATGGGCCAAGAATCGTCTACCCCCTAGATGTTCTTATGAAAGGGGTAGCCCGGTGGATTTTTCTCTTGGTTTGTGCTTGGTTGGGTTATAGGATAATTCCAAACCATGTTTGGGCATAAGTTTTGACAAGATCTAACCTGGTTTCACCGAAATGTGGAGTTCTCGACCCCCTAATAATTAAATTTCCAGAACACCTTCGTTTTTAGGTGACATCGCATGTCTGAAAACGGGTTACGCTTGGGAACAAGATTCTTGAAATTTCAGCATTCCGCCACACTTTAATACACATTCTAGGGTCCATTGCAAGGTTTGGAGGTATTCCGATGTCCCGAAGAGCTTCTTCCTACAAAACCCTGATCCGTGGGCCTGGATCGTCTACCCCCCTAGATATTCTTATGAAAGGGGTAGCCCCGTGGGTTTTTCTCTTGGTTTGTGCTTGGTTGGGTTATATGATAATTCCAAACCATGTTTGGGCACAAGTGGTGACATGATCCAACCCGGTTTTACCGAAACGGGGAGTTGCCGGCCAATTAAATTCAATGATCTTCGTTTTTAAGTGATAGTGCATGTCCGCAAAAAGGGTGACACCTGGGCACCATGTTTCTGACATTTCAGCATTCCACCACACTTTAATGCAAATGCTAGGGTCCATTGCATGGGTTTGGAGGTATTCCGATGCTCTGAGGCGCTTCTTTCTATGAAACCCTGATCTATATGGGCCCAGAATCGTCTACCCCCTAGATGTTCTTATGAAAGGGGTAGCCTGGTGGATTTTTCTCTTGGTCTGTGCTTGGTTGGGTTATAGGATAATTCCAAACCATGTTTGGGCATAAATTGTGACAAGAACTAGTCTGGTTTCCCCGAAATAGGGAGTTCTCGACCCCCTAATAATTAAATTTCCAGAACACCTTCGTTTTTAGGTGACATCGCATGTTTGAAAACGGGTCACGCTTGGGAACCATATTTTGGACATTTCAGCATTCCAACACACTTTAATACACATGCTAGGGTCCATTGCAAGGTTTGGAGGTACTCCGATGTCCCGAAGAGCTTCTTCCTACAAAACCGTGATCCATTGGCCTGGATCGTCTACCCCCTTAGATGTTCTTATGAAAGGGGTAGCCCGGTGGATTTTTCTCTTGGTTTGTGCTTGGTTGGGATATATGATAATTCCAAACCATGTTTGGGCACAAGTTGTGACATGATCCAACCCGGTTTCACCGAAACGGGTATTTCCCGGCCAATTAAATTCTATGATCTTCGTTTTTAGGTGATAGTGCATGTCTGCAAAGAGGGTGACACTTGGGCACCATGTTTTTGACATTTCAGCATTCCAACACACTTTAATACACATGCTAGGTTCCATTGCATGGGTTTGGAGGTATTCCGACACTCCAAGGCGTTTCTTCCTATGAAACCATGATCTGTGGGCCCAGAATCGTCTACCCCCCTAGATGTTCTTATGAAAGGGGTAGCCCGGTGGATTTTTCTCTTGGTTTGTACATGGTTGGATTATAGGATAATTCCAAACCATGTTTGGGCATAAGTCGTGACAATATCTAACCTGGTTTCACCGAAATGGGGAGTTCTCGACCCCCTAATAATTAAATTTTCAGAACACCTTCGTTTTTAGGTGACATCGCATGTTTGCGAAGGGGTCACGCTTGGGAACCAGATTTTGGACATTTCAGAATTTCACCACACTTTAATACACATGCTAGGGTCCATTGCAACGTTTTGAGGTATTCCGATGTCCCGAAGACCTTCCTCCTACAAACCCCTGATCCGTGGGCCTGGATCGTCTACCCCCCAAAAAGTTCTTATGAAAGGGGTAGCCCGGTGGAGTTTTCTCTTGGTTTGAGCCTGGTTGTATTATAGGATAATTCCAATTCATGTTTGGGCATAAGTTGTGACAATATCTAACCTGGTTTCACCGAAATGGGGAGTTCTCGACCCCCTAATAACTAAATTTCCAAAAAACCTTCGTTTTTAGGTGACATCGCATGTCTGCGAATGGGTCACACTTGGGAACCATATTTTGGACATTTCAGCATTTCTGCACACTTTAATACACATGTTAGGGTCCATTGAAAGGTTTGGAGGTATTCCGATGCTCCGAGGCGCTTCTTCCTATGAAACCTTGATCTATATGGGCCCAAAATCGTCTACCCCCCTAGATGTTCTTATGAAAGGGGTAGCCCGGTGGATTTTTCTCTTGGTTTGTGCTTGGTTGGGTTATAGGATAATTCCAAACCATGTTTGGGCATAAGTTGTGACAATATCTAACCTCGTTTCACCGAAATGGGGAGTTCCCGACCCCCTAATAATTAAATTTCCAAAAAACCTTCGTTTTTAGGTGACATCGCATGTCTGCGAACGGGTCACGCTTGGGAACCAGATTTTGGACATTTCAGCATTTCACCACACTTTAATACACTTGTTAGGGTCCATTGCAAGGTTGGGAGGTATTCCGAAGCTCCGAGGTGCTTCTTCCTATGAAACCTTGATCTATATGGGCCCAGAATCGTCTACCCCCCTAGATGTTCTTATGAAAGGGGTAGCCCGGTGGATTTTTCTCTTGGTTTGTGCTTGGTTGGGTTATAGGATAATTCCAAACCATGTTTGGGCACAAGTTCTGACATGATCCTACCCGGTTTCACCGAAACAGGGAGTTCCCGGCAAATTAAATTCCAGGATCTTCGTTTTTTCGGTGATAGTGCGTGCCTACGAAGCGGGTTACACTTGTGCACCATGTTTTGGACATTTTAGCATTCCACCACACTTTAATACACATGCTAGGGTCCATTGAATGGGTTTGGAGGTATTCCAATGCTCTGAGGCGCTTCTTCCTCTGAAACCCTGATCTATATGGGCCGAGAATCGTCTACCCCCCTAGATGTTCTTATGAAAGGGGTAGCCCGGTAGATTTTTCTCTTGGTTTGTGCTTGGTTGGGTTATATGATAATTCCAAACCATGTTTGGGCACAAGTTGTGATATGATCCAACCCGGTTTTACCGAAACGAGGAGTTCCCGGCCAATAAAATTCTATGATCTTCGTTTTTAAGTGATAGTGCATGTCTGCAAAGAGGGTGACACTTGGGCACCATGTTTTTGACATTTCAGCATTCCACCACACTTTAATACACATGCTAGGGTCCATTGCATGGGTTTGGAGGTATTCCGATGCTCTGAGGCGCTACTTTCGATGAAACCCTGATCTATATGGGCCCAGAATCGTCTACCCCCCTAGATGTTCTTATGAAAGGGGTAGCCTGGTGGATTTTTCTCTTGGTTTGTGCTTGGTTGGGTTATAGGATAATTACAAACCATGTTTGGGCATAAATTGTGACAAGATCTAGCCTGGTTTCACCGAAATGGGGAGTTCTCGACCCCCTAATAATTAAATTTCCAGAACACCTTTGTTTTTAGGTGACATCGCATGTCTGAAAACGGGTCACGCTTGGGAACCATATTTTTGACATTTCAGCATTCCACCACACTTTAATACACATGCTAGGGTCCATTGCAAGGTTTGAAGGTATTCCGATGTCCCGAAGAGCTTCTTCCTACAAAACCCTGATCCATGGGCCTGGATCGTCTACCCCCCTAGATGTTCTTATGAAAGGGGTAGCCCGGTGGATTTTTCTCTTGGTTTGTGCTTGGTTGGGTTATATGATAATTCCAAACCATGTTTGGGCACACGTTGTGACATGATCCAACCCGGTCTTACCAAAACGGGGAGTTCCCGGCCAATAAAATTCTATGATCTTCGTTTTTAAGTGATAGTGCATGTTTGCAAAGAGGGTGACACTTGGGCACCATGTTTTTGACATTTCAGCATTCCACCACAATTTAATACACATGCTAGGGTCCATTGCATGGGTTTGGAGGTATTCCGATGCTCCGAGGCGCTTCTTCCTATGAAACTTTGATCTATATGGGCCAAGAATCGTCTACCCCCTAGATGTTCTTATGAAGGGGGTAGCCCGGTGGATTTTTCTCTTGGTTTGTGCTTGGTTGGGTTATAGGATAATTCCAAACCATGTTTGGGCATAAGTTTTGACAAGATCTAACCTGGTTTCACCGAAATGGGGAGTTCTCGACCCCCTAATAATTAAATTTCCAGAACACCTTCGTTTTTAGGTGACATCGCATGTCTGAAAACGGGTTACGCTTGGGAACAAGATTCTTGAAATTTCAGCATTCCGCCACACTTTAATACACATTCTAGGGTCCATTGCAAGGTTTGGAGGTATTCCGATGTCCCGAAGAGCTTCTTCCTACAAAACCCTGATCCGTGGGCCTGGATCGTCTACCCCCCTAGATGTTCTTATGAAAGGGGTAGCCCGATGGGTTTTTCTCTTGGTTTGTGCTTGGTTGTGTTATATGATAATTCCAAACCATGTTTGGGCACAAGTGGTGACATGATCCAACCCGGTTTTACCGAAACGGGGAGTTCCCGGCCAATTAAATTCTATGATCTTCGTTTTTAAGTGATAGTGCATGTCTGCAAAAAGGGTGACACTTGGGCACCATGTTTTGGACATTTCAGCATTCCACCACACTTTAATGCACATGCTAGGGTCCATTGCATGGGTTTGGAGGTATTCCGATGCTCTGAGGCGCTTCTTTCTATGAAACCCTGATCTATATGGGCCCAGAATCGTCTACCCCCTAGATGTTCTTATGAAAGGGGTAGCATGGTGGATTTTTCTCTTGGTCTGTGCTTGGTTGGGTTATAGGATAATTCCAAACCATGTTTGGGCATAAATTGTGACAATATCTAGCCTGGTTTCCCCGAAATGGGGAGTTCTCGACCCCCTAATAATTAAATTTCCAGAACACCTTCGTTTTTAGGTGACATCGCATGTTTGAAAACGGGTCACGCTTAGGAACCATATTTTGGACATTTCAGCATTCCACCACACTTTAATACACATTCTAGGGTCCATTGCAAGGTTTGGAGGTATTCCGATGTCCCGAAGAGCTTCTTCCTACAAAACCGTGATCCATTGGCCTGGATCGTCTACCCCCTTAGATGTTCTTATGAAAGGAGTAGCCCGGTGGATTTTTCTCTTGGTTTGTGCTTGGTTGGGATATATGATAATTCCAAACCATGTTTGGGCACAAGTTGTGACATGATCCAACCCGGTTTCACCGAAACGGGTATTTCCCGGCCAATTAAATTCTATGATCTTCGTTTTTAGGTGATAGTGCATGTCTGCAAAGAGGGTGACACTTGGGCACCATGTTTTTGACATTTCAGCATTCCACCACACTTTAATACACATTCTAGGTTCCATTGCATGGGTTTGGAGGTATTCCGACGCTCCGAGGCGTTTCTTCCTATGAAACCATGATCTGTGGGCCCAGAATCGTCTACCCCCCTAGATGTTCTTATGAAAGGGGTAGCCCGGTGGATTTTTCTCTTGGTTTGTGCATGGTTGGATTATAGGATAATTCCAAACCATGTTTGGGCATAAGTCGTGACAATATCTAACCTGGTTTCACCGAAATGGGGAGTTCTCGACCCCCTAATAATTAAATTTTCAGAACACCTTCGTTTTTAGGTGACATCGCATGTTTGCGAAGGGGTCACGCTTGGGAACCAGATTTTGGACATTTCATAATTTCACCACACTTTAATACACATGCTAGGGTCCATTGCAAGGTTTTGAGGTATTTCGATGTCCCGAAGACCTTCCTCCTACAAACCCCTGATCCGTGGGCCTGGATCGTCTACCCCCCAAAAAGTTCTGATGAAAGGGGTAGCCCGGTGGAGTTTTCTCTTGGTTTGAGCCTGGTTGTATTATAGGATAATTCCAATTCATGTTTGGGCATAAGTTGTGACAATATCTAACCTGGTTTCACCGAAATGGGGAGTTCTCGACCCCCTAATAACTAAATTGCCAAAAAACCTTCGTTTTTAGGTGACATCGCATGTCTGCGAATGGGTCACACTTGGGAACCATATTTTGGACATTTCAGCATTTCAGCACACTTTAATACACATGTTAGGGTCCATTGCAATGTTTGGAGGTATTCCGATGCTCCGAGGCGCTTCTTCCTATGAAACCTTGATCTATATGGGCCCAAAATCGTCTACCCCCCTAGATGTTCTTATGAAAGGGGTAGCCCGGTGGATTTTTCTCTTGGTTTGTGCTTGGTTGGGTTATAGGATAATTCCAAACCATGTTTGGGCATAAGTTGTGACAATATCTAACCTCGTTTCACCGAAATGGGGAGTTCCCGACCCCCTAATAATTAAATTTCCAAAAAACCTTCGTTTTTAGGTGACATCGCATGTCTGCGAACGGGTCACGCTTGGGGACCAGATTTTGGACATTTCAGCATTTCACCACACTTTAATACACTTGTTAGGGTCCATTGCAAGGTTTGGAGGTATTCCGAAGCTCCGAGGTGCTTCTTCCTATGAAACCTTGATCTATATGGGCCCAGAATCGTCTACCCCCTAGATGTTCTTATGAAAGGGGTAGCCCGGTGGATTTTTCTCTTGGTTTGTGCTTGGTTGGGTTATAGGATAATTCCAAACCATGTTTGGGCACAAGTTGTGACATGATCCAACCCGGTTTCACCGAAACAGGGAGTTCCCGGCAAATTAAATTCCAGGATCTTCGTTTTTCGGTGATAGTGCGTGCCTACGAAGCGGGTTACACTTGTGCACCATGTTTTGGACATTTTAGCATTCCACCACACTTTAATACACATGCTAGGGTCCATTGAATGGGTTTGGAGGTATTCCGATGCTCTGAGGCGCTTCTTCCTATGAAACCCTGATCTATATGGGCCGAGAATCGTCTACCCCCCTAGATGTTCTTATGAAAGGGGTAGCCCGGTAGATTTTTCTCTTGGTTTGTGCTTGGTTGGGTTATAGGATAATTCCAAACCATGTTTGGGCACAAGTTGTGACATGATCCAACCCGGTTTCACCGAAACAGGGAGTTCCCGGCAAATTAAATTCCAGGATCTTCGTTTTTCGGTGATAGTGCGTGCCTACGAAGCGGGTTACACTTGTGCACCATGTTTTGGACATTTTAGCATTCCACCACACTTTAATACACATGCTAGGGTCCATTGAATGGGTTTGGAGGTATTCCGATGCTCTGAGGCGCTTCTTCCTATGAAACCCTGATCTATATGGGCCGAGAATCGTCTACCCCCCTAGATGTTCTTATGAAAGGGGTAGCCCGGTAGATTTTTCTCTTGGTTTGTGCTTGGTTGGGTTATATGATAATTCCAAACCATGTTTGGGAACAAGTTGTGATATGATCCAACCCGGTTTTACCGAAACGAGGAGTTCCCGGCCAATAAAATTCTATGATCTTCGTTTTTAAGTGATAGTGCATGTCTGCAAAGAGGGTGACACTTGGGCACCATGTTTTTGACATTTCAGCATTCCACCACACTTTAATACACATTCTAGGGTCCATTGCATGGGTTTGGAGGTATTCCGATGCTCTAAGGCGCTACTTTCGATGAAACCCTGATCTATATGGGCCCAGAATCATCTACCCCCCTAGATGTTCTGATGAAAGGGGTAGCCTGGTGGATTTTTCTCTTGGTTTGTGCTTGGTTGGGTTATAGGATAATTCCAAACCATGTTTGGGCATAAATTGTGACAAGATCTAGCCTGGTTTCACTGAAATGGGGAGTTCTCGACCCCCTAATAATTAAATTTCCAGAACACCTTTGTTTTTAGGTGACATCGCATGTCTGAAAACGGGTCACGCTTGGGAACCATATTTTTGACATTTCATCATTCCACCACACTTTAATACACATGCTAGGGTCCATTGCAAGGTTTGAAGGTATTGCGATGTCCCGAAGAGCTTCTTCCTACAAAACCCTGATCCATGGGCCTGGATCGTCTACCCCCCTAGATGTTCTTATGAAAGGGGTAGCCCGGTGGATTTTTCTCTTGGTTTGTGCTTGGTTGGGTTATATGATAATTCCAAACCATGTTTGGGCACACGTTGTGACATGATCCAACCCGGTCTTACCAAAACGGGGAGTTCCCGGCCAATAAAATTCTATGATCTTCGTTTTTAAGTGATAGTGCATGTTTGCAAAGAGGGTGACACTTGGGCACCATGTTTTTGACATTTCAGCATTCCACCACAATTTAATACACATGCTAGGGTCCATTGCATGGGTTTGGAGGTATTCCGATGCTCCGAGGCGCTTCTTCGTATGAAACTTTGATCTATATGGGCCAAGAATCGTCTACCCCCCTAGATGTTCTTATGAAAGGGGTAGCCCGGTGGATTTTTCTCTTGGTTTGTGCTTGGTTGGGTTATAGGATAATTCCAAACCATGTTTGGGCATAAGTTTTGACAAGATCTAACCTGGTTTCACCGAAATGGGGAGTTCTCGACCCCCTAATAATTAAATTTCCAGAACACCTTCGTTTTTAGGTGACATCGCATGTCTGAAAACGGGTTACGCTTGGGAACAAGATTCTTGAAATTTCAGCATTCCGCCACACTTTAATACACATTCTAGGGTCCATTGCAAGGTTTGGAGGTATTCCGATGTCCCGAAGAGCTTCTTCCTACAAAACCCTGATCCGTGGGCCTGGATCGTCTACCCCCCTAGATGTTCTTATGAAAGGGGTAGCCCGGTGGGTTTTTCTCTTGGTTTGTGCTTGGTTGGGTTATATGATAATTCCAAACCATGTTTGGGCACAAGTGGTGACATGATCCAACCCGGTTTTACCGAAACGGGGAGTTCCCGGCCAATTAAATTCTATGATCTTCGTTTTTAAGTGATAGTGCATGTCTGCAAAAAGGGTGACACTTGGGCACCATGTTTTTGACATTTCAGCATTCCACCACACTTTAATGCACATGCTAGGGTCCATTGCATGGGTTTGGAGTTATTCCGATGCTCTGAGGCGCTACTTTCGATGAAACCCTGATCTATATGGGCCCAGAATCGTCTACCCCCTAGATGTTCTTATGAAAGGGGTAGCCTGGTGGATTTTTCTCTTGGTCTGTGGTTGGTTGGGTTATAGGATAATTCCAAACCATGTTTGGGCATAAATTGTGACAAGATCTAGCCTGGTTTCACCGAAATGGGGAGTTCCCGACCCCCTAATAATTAAATTTCCAGAACACCTTTGTTTTTAGGTGACATCGCATGTCTGAAAACGGGTCACGCTTGGGAACCATATTTTTGACATTTCATCATTCCACCACACTTTAATACACATGCTAGGGTCCATTGCAAGGTTTGAAGGTATTCCGATGTCCCGAATAGCTTCTTCCTACAAAACCCTGATCCATGGGCCTGGATCGTCTAACCCCCCTAGATGTTCTTATGAAAGGGGTAGACCGGTGGATTTTTCTCTTGGTTTGTGCTTGGTTGGGTTATATGATAATTCCAAACCATGTTTGGGCACACGTTGTGACATGATCCAACCCGGTCTTACCAAAACGGGGAGTTCCCGGCCAATAAAATTCTATGATCTTCGTTTTTAAGTGACAGTGCATGTTTGCAAAGAGGGTGACACTTGGGCACCATGTTTTTGACATTTCAGCATTCCACCACAATTTAATACACATGCTAGGGTCCATTGCATGGGTTTGGAGGTATTCCGATGCTCCGAGGCGCTTCTTCGTATGAAACTTTGATCTATATGGGCCAAGAATCGTCTACCCCCCTAGATGTTCTTATGAAAGGGGTAGCCCGGTGGATTTTTCTCTTGGTTTGTGCTTGGTTGGTTTATAGGATAATTCCAAACCATGTTTGGGCATAAGTTTTGACAAGATCTAACCTGGTTTCACCGAAATGGGGAGTTCTCGACCCCCTAATAATTAAATTTCCAGAACACCTTCGTTTTTAGGTGACATCGCATGTCTGAAAACGGGTTACGCTTGGGAACAAGATTCTTGAAATTTCAGCATTCCGCCACACTTTAATACACATTCTAGGGTCCATTGCAAGGTTTGGAGGTATTCCGATGTCCCGAAGAGCTTCTTCCTACAAAACCCTGATCCGTGGGCCTGGATCGTCTACCCCCCTAGATATTCTTATGAAAGGGGTAGCCCGGTGGGTTTTTCTCTTGGTTTGTGCTTGGTTGGGTTATATGATAATTCCAAACCATGTTTGGTCACAAGTGGTGACATGATCCAACCCGGTTTTACCGAAACGGGGAGTTCCCGGCCAATTAAATTCTATGATCTTCGTTTTTAAGTGATAGTGCATGTCTGCAAAAAGGGTGACACTTGGGCACCATGTTTTTGACATTTCAGCATTCCACCACACTTTAATGCACATGCTATGGTCCATTGCATGGGTTTGGAGGTATTCCGATGCTCTGAGGCGCTTCTTTCTATGAAACCCTGATCTATATGGGCCCAGAATCGTCTACCCCCTATATGTTCTTATGAAAGGGGTAGCCTGGTGGATTTTTCTCTTGGTCTGTGCTTGGTTGGGTTATAGGATAATTCCAAACCATGTTTGGGCATAAATTGTGACAAGATCTAGCCTGGTTTCCCCGAAATGGGGAGTTCTCGACCCCCTAATAATTAAATTTCCAAAACACCTTCGTTTTTAGGTGACATCGCATGTTTGAAAACGGGTCACGCTTGGGAACCATATTTTGGACATTTCAGCATTCCACCACACTTTAATACACATGCTAGGGTCCATTGCAAGGTTTGGAGGTATTCCGATGTCCCGAAGAGCTTCTTCCTACAAAACCGTGATCCATTGGCCTGGATCGTCTACCCCCGTAGATATTCTTATGAAAGGGGTAGCCCGGTGGATTTTTCTCTTGGTTTGTGCTTGGTTGGGTTATATGATAATTCCAAACCATGTTTGGGCACAAGTTGTGACATGATCCAACCCGGTTTTACCGAAACGGGGAGTTCCCGGCCAATAAAATTCTATGATCTTCGTTTTTAACTGATAGTGCAAGTTTGCAAAGAGGATGACACTTGGGCACCATGTTTTTGACATTTCAGCATTCCACCACACTTTAATACACATGCTAGGTTCCATTGCATGGGTTTGGAGGTATTCCGACGCTCCGAGGCGCTTCTTCCTATGAAACCCTGACCTATATGGGCCAAGAATCGTCTACCCCCTAGATGTTCTTATGAAAGGGGTAGCCCGGTGGATTTTTCTCTTGGTTTATGCTTGGTTGGGTTATAGGATAATTCCAAACCATGTTTGGGCATAATTTTGACAAGATCTGACCTGGTTTCACCGAAATGGGGAGTTCTCGACCCCCTAATAATTAAATTTCCAAAACACCTTCGTTTTTAGGTGAAATCGCATGTCTGAGAACGGGTCACGCTTGGGAACCAGATTTTGGACATTTCAGCATTCCACCACACTTTAATACACACGCTAGGGTCCATTGCAAGGTATGGAGGTATTCCGATGTCCCGAAGAGCTTCTTCCTACAAAACCCTGATCCGTGGGCCTGGATCGTCTACCCCCCTAGATGTTCTTATGAAAGGGGTAGCCCGGTGGATTTTTCTCTTGGTTTGTGTTTGGTTGTGTTATATGGTAATTCCAAACCATGTTTGGGCACAAGTTGTGACATGATCCAACCCGGTTTTACCGAAACATGGAGTTCCCGGCCAATAAAATTCTATGATCTTCGTTTTTAAGTGATAGTGCATGTCTGCAAAGAGGGTGACACTTGGGCACCATGTTTTTGAAATTTTGAGCATTCCACCACACTTTAATACACATGATAGGGTCCATTGCATGGGTTTGGAGGTATTCCGATGCTCCGAGGCGCTTCTTCCTATGAAACCCTGATCTATATGGGCCCAGAATCGTCTACCCCCCTAGATGTTCTTATGAAAGGGGTAGCCTGGTGGATTTTTCTCTTGGTTTGTGCTTGCTTGGGTTATAGGATAATTCCAAACCATGTTTGGGCATAAATTGTGACAAGATCTAACCTGGTTTCACCGAAATGGGTAGTTCTCGACCCCCTAATAATTAAATTTCCAGAACACCTTCGTTTTTAGGTGACATCGCATGTCTGAAAACGGGTCACGCTTGGGAACCATATTCTTGACATTTCAGCATTCCACCACACCTTAATACACATGCTAGGGTCCATTGCAAGTTTTGGAGGTATTCCAATGTCCCGAAGAGCTTCTTCCTACAAAACCCTGATCCGTGGGCTTGGATCGTCTACCCCCCTAGATGTTCTTATGAAAGGGGTAGCCCGGTAGATTTTTCTCTTGGTTTGTGCATGGTTGGGTTATATGATAATTCGAAACCATGTTTGGGCACAAGTGGTGACATGATCATACCTGGTTTCACCGAAACGGGGAGTTCCCGGCCAATTAAATTGTATGATCATCGTTTTTAAGTGATAGTGCATGTCTTCAAAGAGGGTGACACTTGGGCACCATGTTTTTGACATTTGAGCATTCCACCACACTTTAATAGACATGCTAGGGTCCATTGCATGGGTTTGGAGGTATTCCGATGCTCCGAGGCGCTTCTTCCTATGAAACCCTGATCTATATGGGCCCAGAATCGTCTACCCCCTAGATGTTCTTATGAAAGGGGTAGCCCGGTGGATTTTTCACTTGGTTTGTGCTTGGTTGGGTTATAGGATAATTCCAAACCATGTTTTTGCATAAATTGTGACAAGATCTAGCCTGGTTTCACCGAAATGGGGAGTTCTCGACCCCCTAATAATTAAATTTCCAGAACACCTTCATTTTTAGGTGACATCGCATGTCTGGAAACGGGTCACGCTTGGGAACCATATTTTGGACATTTCATCATTCCACCACACCTTAATACACATGCTAGGGTCCATTGCAAGTTTTGGAGGTATTCCGATGTCCTGAAGAGCTTCTTCCTACAAAACCCTGATCCGTGGGCTTGGATCGTCTACCCCCCTAGATGTTCTTATGAAAGGGGTAGCCCGGTGGATTTTTCTCTTGGTTTGTGCTTGGTTGGGTTATATGATAATTCCAAACCATGTTTGGGCACAAGTTGTGACATGATCCAACCCGGTTTTACCGAAACGGGGAGTTCCCGGCCAATAAAATTCTATGATCTTAGTTTTTAAGTGATAGTGCATGTTTGCAAAGAGGGTGATACTTGGGCACAATGTTTTTGACATTTCAGCATTCCACCACACTTTAATACACATGCTAGGGTCCATTTCATGGGTTTGGAGGTATTCCGATGCTCCAAGGCGCTTCTTCCTATGAAACCCTGATCTGTATGGGCCAAGAATCGTCTACCCCCCTAGATGTTCTTATGAAAGGAGTAGACCGG
The DNA here is from genome assembly GCA_916181665.1 of Avena sativa. Taxonomy (NCBI): domain Eukaryota; kingdom Viridiplantae; phylum Streptophyta; class Magnoliopsida; order Poales; family Poaceae; genus Avena; species Avena sativa. The sequence goes on from OV702293.1 coordinate 98,383,021, forward strand.
TGGATTTTTATCGTGGTTTGTGCTTGGTTGGGTTATAGGATAATTCCAAACCATGTTTGGGCATAAGTTTTGACAAGATCTAATCTGGTTTCACCGAAATGGGGAGTTCTCGACCCCCTAATAATTAAATTTCCAGAACATCTTCGTTTTTTGGTGACATCGCATGTCTGAGAACGGGTCACGCTTGGGAACCATATTTTGGACATTTCAGCATTCCACCACACTTTAATACACACGCTAGGGTCCATTGCAAGGTATGGAGGTATTCCGATGTCCCGAAGAGCTTCTTCCTACAAAACCCTGATCCGTGGGCCTGGATCGTCTACCCCCCTAGATGTTCTTATGAAAGGGGTAGCCCGGTGGATTTTTCTCTTGGTTTGTGTTTGGTTGGGTTATATGATAATTCCAAACCATGTTTGGGCACAAGTTGTGACATGATCCAACCCGGTTTTACCAAAACGTGGAGTTCCCGGCCAATAAAATTCTATGATCTTCGTTTTTAAGTGATAGTGCATGTCTGCAAAGAGGGTGACACTTGGGCACCATGTTTTTGACATTTGAGCATTCCACCACACTTTAATACACATGCTAGGGTCCATTGAATGGGTTTGGAGGTATTCCGATGCTCCGAGGCGCTTCTTCCTATGAAACCCTGATCTATATGGGCCGAGAATCGTCTACCCCCCTAGATGTTCTTATGAAAGGGGTAGCCCGGTGGATTTTTCTCTTGGTTTGTGCTTGGTTGTGTTATAGGATAATTCCAAACCATGTTTGGGCATAAGTTGTGACAAGATCTAACCTGGTTTCACCGAAATGGGGAGTTCTCGACCCCCTAATAATTAAATTTCCAGAACACCTTCGTTTTTAGGTGACATCGCATGTCTGAAAACGGGTCACGCTTGGGAACTAGATTCTTGACATTTCAGCATTCCACCACACTTTAATACACATTCTACGGTCCATTGCAAGGTTTGGAGGTATTCCGATGTCTCGAAGAGCTTCTTCCTATAAAACCCTGATCCGTGGGCCTGTATCATCTACCCCCCTAGATGTTCATACGAAAGGGGTAGCCCGGTGGATTTTTCTCTTGGTTTGTGCTTGGTTGGGTTATATGATAATTCGAAACCATGTTTGGGCACAAGTTGTGACATGATCCAACCCGGTTTCACCGAAACGGGGAGTTCCCGGCCAATTAAATTGTATGATCATCGTTTTTAAGTGATAGTGCATGTCTTCAAACAGGGTGACACTTGGGCACCATGTTTTTGACATTTTAGCATTCCACCAAACTTTAATACACATGGTAGTGTCCATTGCATGGGTTTGGAGGTATTCCGATGCTCCGAGGCGCTGCTTCCTATGAAACCCTGATCTATATGGGCCCAGAATCGTCTACCCCCTAGATGTTCTTATGAAAGGAGTAGCCCGGTGGATTTTTATCTTGGTTTGTGCTTGGTTGGGTTATAGGATAATTCCAAACCATGTTTGGGCATAAGTTTTGACAAGATCTAACCTGGTTTCACCGAAATGGGGAGTTCTCGACCCCCTAATAATTAAATTTCTAGAACACCTTCGTTTTTAGGTGACATCGCATGTCTGAGAACGGGTCACGCTTGGGAACCAAATTTTGGAAATTTAAGCATTCCACCACACTTTAATACACACGCTAGGGTCCATTGCAAGGTATGGAGGTATTCCGATGTCCCGAAGAGCTTCTTCCTACAAAACCCTGATCCGTGGGCCTGGATCGTCTACCCCCCTAGATGTTCTTATGAAAGGGGTAGCCCGGTGGATTTTTCTCTTGGTTTGTGTTTGGATGGGTTATATGATAATTCCAAACCATGTTTGGGCACAAGTTGTGACATGATCCAACCCGGTTTTACCGAAACGTGGAGTTCCCGGCCAATAAAATTCTATGATCTTCGTTTTTAAGTGATAGTGCATGTCTGCAAAGAGGGTGACACTTGGGCACCATGTTTTTGACATTTGAGAATTCCACCACACTTTAATACACATGCTAGGGTCCATTGAATGGGTTTGGAGGTATTCCGATGCTCCGAGGCGCTTCTTCCTATGAAACCCTGATCTATATGGGCCGAGAATCGTCTACCCCCCTAGATGTTCTTATGAAAGGGGTAGCCCGGTGGATTTTTCTCTTGGTTTGTGCTTGGTTGTGTTATAGGATAATTCCAAACCATGTTTGGGCATAAGTTGTGACAAGATCTAACCTGGTTTCACCGAAATGGGGAGTTCTCGACCCCCTAATAATTAAATTTCCAAAACACCTTCGTTTTTAGGTGACATCGCATGTCTGAAAACGGGTCACGCTAGGGAACCAGATTCTTGACATTTCAGCATTCCACCACACTTTAATACACATTCTACGGTCCATTGCAAGGTTTGGAGGTATTCCGATGTCCCGAAGAGCTTCTTCCTATAAAACCCTGATCCATGGGCCTGTATCATCTACCCCCCAGATGTTCATACGAAAGGGGTAGCCCGGTGGATTTTTCTCTTGGTTTGTGCTTGGTTGGGTTATATGATAATTCGAAACCATGTTTGGGCACAAGTTGTGACATGATCCAACCCGGTTTCACCGAAACGGGGAGTTCCCGGCCAATTAAATTGTATGATCATCGTTTTTAAGTGATAGTGCATGTCTTCAAAGAGGGTGACACTTGGGCACCATGTTTTTGACATTTGAGCATTCCACCACACTTTAATACACATGCTAGGGTCCATTGCATGGGTTTGGAGGTATTCTGATGCTCCGAGGCGCTTCTTCCTATGAAACCCTGATCTATATGGGCCCAGAATCGTCTACCCCCTAGATGTTCTTATGAAAGGAGTAGCCCGGTGGATTTTTATCTTGGTTTGTGCTTGGTTGGGTTATAGGATAATTCCAAACCATGTTTGGGCATAAGTTTTGACAAGATCTAACCTGGTTTCACCGAAATGGGGAGTTCTCGACCCCCTAATAATTAAATTTCGAGAACACCTTCGTTTTTAGGTGACATCGCATGTCTGAGAACGGGTCACGCTTGGGAACCAGATTTTGGATATTTAAGCATTCCACCACACTTTAATACACACGCTAGGGTCCATTGCAAGGTATGGAGGTATTCCGATGTCCCGAAGAGCTTCTTCCTACAAAACCCTGATCCGTGGGCCTGGATCGTCTACCCCCCTAGATGTTCTTATGAAAGGGGTAGCCCGGTGGTTTTTTCTCTTGGTTTGTGTTTGGTTGGGTTATATGATAAATCCAAACCATTTTTGGGCACAAGTTGTGACATGATCCAACCAGGTTTTACCAAAACGTGGAGTTCCCGGCCAATAAAATTCTATGATCTTCGTTTTTAAGTGATAGTGCATGTCTGCAAAGAGGGTGACACTTGGGCACCATGTTTTTGACATTTGAGCATTCCACCACACTTTAATACACATGCTAGGGTCCATTGAATGGGTTTGGAGGTATTCCGATGCTCCGAGGCGCTTCTTCCTATGAAACCCTGATCTATATGGGCCGAGAATCGTCTACCCCCCTAGATGTTCTTATGAAAGGGGTAGCCCGGTGGATTTTTCTCTTGGTTTGTGCTTGGTTGTATTATAGGATAATTCCAAACCATGTTTGGGCATAAGTTGTGACAAGATCTAACCTGGTTTCACCGAAATGGGGAGTTCTCGACCTCCTAATAATTAAATTTCCAGAACACCTTCGTTTTTAGGTGACATCGCATGTCTGAAAACGGGTCACGCTTGGGAACCATATTCTTGACATTTCAGCATTCCACCACACTTTACTACACATTCTACGGTCCATTGCAAGGTTTGGAGGTATTCCGATGTCCCGAAGAGCTTCTTCCTACAAAACCCTGATCCGTGGGCCTGTATCATCTACCCCCCTAGATGTTCATATGAAAGGGGTATCCCGGTGGATTTTTCTCTTGGTTTGTGCTTGGTTGGGTTATATGATAATTCGAAACCATGTTTGGGCACAAGTTGTGACATGATCCAACCCGGTTTCACCGAAACAGGGAGTTCCCTGCCAATTAAATTGTATGATCATCGTTTTTAAGTGATAGTGCATGTCTTCAAAGAGGGTGACACTTGGGCACCATGTTTTTGACATTTTAGCATTCCACCACACTTTAATACACATGCTAGGGTCCATTGCATGGGTTTGGAGATTTTCCGATGCTCCGAGGCGCTTCTTCCTATGAAACCCTCATCTATATGGGCCCAGAATCGTCTACCCCCTAGATGTTCTTATGAAAGGGGTAGCCCGGTGGATTTTTCTCTTGGTTTGTGCTTGGTTGGGTTATAGGATAATTCCAAACCATGTTTGGGCATAAGTTGTGACATGATATAACCTGGTTTCACCGAAATGGGGAGTTCTCGACCCCCTAATAATTAAATTTCCAGAACACCTTCGTTTTTAGGTGACATCGCGTGTCTACGAACGGGTCATGCTTGGGAACCATATTTTGGACATTTCAGCATTTTAACACACTTTAATACACATGCTAGGGTCCATTGAAAGGTTTGGAGGTATTCCGATGTCCCGAAGAGCTTCTTCCTACAAATCCCTGATCTGTGGGCCTGGATCATCTACCCCCCTAGATGTTCTTATGAAATGGGTAGCACGGTGGATTTTTCTCTTGGGTTGTGCTTGGTTGGGTTATATGATAATTCCAAACCATGTTTGGGCATAAGTTGTGACATGATCCAACCCGGTTTCACCGAAACGGGGAGTTCCCAGCCAATTAAATTCCAGGATATTCGTTTTTTCGGTGATAGTGCATGCCTACGAAGCGGGTTACACTTGGGCACCATGTTTTGCACACTTCAACATTCCACCACACTTTAATACACATGCTAGGGTCCATTGCATGGGTTTGGAGGTATTCCGATGCTCCGAGGCGCTTTTTCCTATGAAGCCCTGATCTATATTGGCCCAGAATCGTCTACCCCCCAAGATGTTCTTATGAAAGGGGTAGCCCGGTGGATTTTTCTCTTGCTTTGTGCTTGGTTGGGTTATAGGATAATTCCATACCATGTCTGGGCATAAGTTGTGACAAGATCTAACCTCGTTTCACCAAAATGGGGAGTTCTCGACCTCCTAATAATTAAATTTCCAAAACACCTTCGTTTTTAGGTGACATCGCATGTCTGAGAACGGGTCATGCTTGGGAACCAGATTTTGGACATTTCAGCTTTTCACCACACTTCAATACACATGCTAGTGTCCATTGCAAGGTTTGGAGGTATTCCGATGTCCCGAAGAGCTTCTTCCTACAAAACACTGATCCGTGGGGCTGGATCGTCTACCCCCCGTGATGTTCTTATGAAAGGGGTAGCCCGGTGGATTTTTCTCTTGGTTTGTGCTTGGTTGGGTTATATGATAATTCCAAACCATGTTTGGGCACACGTTGTGCCTAACCCGGTTTCACTGAAATGGGGAGTTCCCGGCAAATTAAATTACAGGATCTTCGTTTTTTCGGTGATAGTGCATGCCTCCGAAGCGGGTTACACTTGGGCACCATGTTTTTGACATTTCAGAATTCCACCACACTTTAATACACATGCTAGGGTCCATTGCATGGGTTTGGAGGTATTCCGATGCTCCGAGGCGCTTCTTCCTATGAAACCCTGATCTATATGGGCCCAGAATCGTCTACCCCTTAGATGTTCTTATGAAAGGGGTAGCCCGGTGGATTTTTCTCTTGGTTTGTGCTTGGTTGGGTTATAGGATAATTCCAAACCATGTTTGGGCATAAGTTGCGACAAGATCTAACCTGGTTTCACTGAAATGGGGAGTTCTCGACCCCCTAATAATTAAATTTCTAGAACACGTTCGTTTTTAGGTGACATCGCATGTCTACGAACGGGTGACGCTTGGGAACCATATTTTGGACATTTCAGCATTCCACCACACTTTAATACACATGCTAGGGTCCATTGCAAAGTTTGGAGGTATTCCGATGTCCCGAAGAGCTTCTTCCTACAAATCCCTGATCCGTGGGCCTGGATCGTCTACCCCCCTAGATGTTCTTATGAAAGGGGTAGCCCGGTGGATTTTTCTCTTGTTTGTGCTTGGTTTTGTTATAGGATAATTCCAAACCATGTCTGGGCATAAGTTGTGACAATATCAAACCTGGTTTCACCAAAATGGGGAGTTCTCGACCTCCTAATAATTAAATTTCCAAAACACCTTCGTTTTTAGGTGACATCGCATGTCTGAGAACGGGTCACGCTTGGGAACCAGATTTTGGACATTTCAGCATTTCACCCAACTTTAATACACATGCTAGGGTCCATTGCAAGGTTTGGAGGTATTCCGATGTCCCGAAGATATTCTTCCTACAAAACCCTGATCAGTGGGCCTGGATCGTCTACCGCCTAGATGTTCTTATGAAAGGGGTAGCCCGGTGGATTTTTATCTTGGTTTTTTCTTGGTTGGGTTATATGATAATTCCAAACCATGTTTGGGCACACGTTGTGCCCAACCCGGTTTCACCGAAACGGGGAGTTCCCGGCGAATTAAATTCTAGGATCTTCGTTTTGAGGTGATAGTGCATGTCTGGAAAGAGGGTGACACTTGGGCACCATGTTTTGCACATTTCACCATTCCACCACACTTTAATACACATGCTAGGGTCCATTGCATGGGTTTGGAGGTATTCCGATGCTCCGAGGCGCTTCTTCCTATGAAGCCCTGAACTATATGGGCCCAGAATCGTTTACCCCCTAGATGTTCTTATGAAAGGGGTAGCCCGGTGGATTTTTCTCTTGGTTTGTGCTTGGTTGGGTTATAGGATAATTCCAAACCATGTTTGGGCATAAGTTGTGACAAGATCTCACCTGGTTTCACCGAAATGTGGAGTTCTAGACTCCCGAATAATTAAATTTCCAAAACACCTTCATTTTTAGGTGACGTCGCATGTCTGCGAAGGGGTCACACTTGGGAACCAGATTTTGGACATTTCAGCATTCGACCACACTTTAATACACATGCTAGGGTCCATTGCATGGTTTGGAGGTATTCCGATGTCTCGAAGAGCTTCTTCCCTAGAAACCCCTGATCTGTGGGCCTGGATCGTCTATCCCCCTAGATGTTCTTATGAAAGGCGTAGCCCGGTGGATTTTTCTCTTGGTTCGTGGTTGGGTTGGGTTATATGATAATTCCAAAACATGGTTGGGCACAAGTTGTGACATGATCCAACCCGGTTTCACCGAAATGGGGAGTTCCCGGCCAATTAAATTCTATGATCTTCGTTTTTAAGTGATAGTGCATGTCTGCAAAGAGGGTGACACTTGGGCACCATGTTTTTGACATTTGAGCATTCCACCACACTTTAATACACATGCTAGGGTCCATTGCATGGTTTTGGAGATTTTCCGATGCTCCGAGGCGCTTCTTCCTATGAAACCCTGATCTATATGGGCCCAGAATCGTCTACCCCCTAGATGTTCTTATGAAAGGGGTAGCCCGGTGGATTTTTCTCTTGGTTTGTGCTTGGTTGGGTTATAGGATAATTCCAAACCATGTTTGGGCATAAGTTGTGACAAGATATAACCTGGTTTCACCGAAATGGGGAGTTCTCGACCCCCTAATAATTAAATTTCCAGAACACCTTCATTTTTAGGTGACATCGCGTGTCTACGAACGGGTCATACTTGGGAACCATATTTTGGACATTTCAGCATTCCACCACACTTTAATACACATGCTAGGGTCCATTGCATGGTTTGGAGGTATTCCGATGTCTCGAAGAGCTTCTTCCCTAGAAACCCCTGATCCGTGGGCCTGGATCGTCTATCACCCTAGATGTTCTTATGAAAGGCGTAGCCTGGTGGATTTTTCTCTTGGTTTGTGGTTGGGTTGGGTTATATGATAATTCCAAAACATGGTTGGGCACAAGTTGTGACATGATCCAACCCGGTTTCACCGAAACGGGGAGTTCCCGGCCAATTAAATTCTATGATCTTTGTTTTTAAGTGATAGTGCATGTCTGCAAAGAGGGTGACACTTGGGCACCACGTTTTGGACATTTCAGCATTCCACCACACTTTAATACACATGCTAGGGTCCATTGCATGGTTTTGGAGGTATTCGGATGCTCCGAGGCGCTTCTTCCTATGAAACCCTGATCTATATGGGCCTAGAATCGTCTACCCCCCTAGATGTTCTTGTGACAATCTCTAACCTGGTTTCACCGAAATGGGGAGTTCTCGACCTCCTAATAATTAAATTTCCAAAACAACTTCGTTTTTAGGTGACATCGCATGTCTGAGAACGGGTCACACTTGGGAACGATATTTTGGACATTTCAGCATTCCACCACACTTTAATACACATGCTAGGGTCCATTGCAAGGTTTGCAGGTATTCCGATGTCCCGAAGAACTTCTTCCTACAAAACCCTGACCTGTGGGCCTCGATCGTCTACCCACCTAGATGTTCTTATGAAAGGGGTAGCCCGGTGGATTTTTCTCTTGGTTTGTGCTTGGTTGGGTTATATGATAATTTCAAACCATGTTTGGGCACAAGTTGTGCCCAACCCGGTTTCACCGAAACGGGGAGTTACCGGCCAATTAAAATACAGGATCTTCGTTTTTTCGGTGATAGTGCATGCCTCCGAAGCGGGTTACACTTGGGCACCATGGTTTGGACATCTCAGCATTCCACCACACTTTAATACACATTCTAGGGTCCATTTCATGGGTTTGGAGGTATTCCGATGCTCTGAGGCGCTTCTTCCTATGAAATCCTGATATGTGGGCCCAGAATCGTCTACCCCCTAGATGTTCTTATGAAAGGGGTAGCCCGATGTATTTTTCTCATTGTTTGTGCTTGGTTGGGTTATAGGATAATTCCAAACCATGTTTGGGCATAAGTTGTGACAAGATCTAACCTGGTTTCACCAAAATGGGGAGTTCTCGACCCCCTAATAATTAAATTTCCAGAACACCTTCGTTTTTAGGTGACATCGCATGTCTGCGAACGGGTCACACTTGGGAACCATGTTTTGGACATTTCAGCATTCCACCACACTTTAATACAAATTCTAGGGTCCATTTCAAGGTTTGGAGGTATTCTGATGTCCCGAAGAGCTTCTTCCTACAAATCCCTGTTCTGTGGGCCTGGATCGTCTACCCCCTAGATGTTCTTATGAAAGGGGTAGCCCGATGGATTTTTATCTTGGTTTGTGCTTGGTTGGGTTATATGATAATTCAAACCATGTTTGGCCATAAGTTGTGACATGATCCAACCCGGTTTCACAAAAAGGGGGAGTTCCCAGCCAATTAAATTCCAGGATATTCGTTTTTTCGGTGATAGTGCATACCTACGAAGCGGGTTACACTTGGGCACCATGTTTTGCACATTTCAAGATTCCACCACACTTTAATACACATGCTAGGGTCCATTGCATGGGTTTGCAGGTACTCCTTTGCTCCGAGGCGCTTCTTCCTATGAATCCCTCATCTATATGGGCCTAGAATCGTTTACCCCCTAGATGTTCTTATGAAAGGGGTAGCCCGGTGGATTTTTCTCTTGGTTTGTGCTTGGTTGGGTTATAGGATAATTCCAAACCATTTTTGGGCATAAGTTGTGACAAGATCTAACCTGGTTTCACCGAAATGGGGAGTTCTCGACCTCCTAATAATTAAATTTCCAGAACACCTTCGTTTTTAGGTGACATCGCATGTCTGAGAACAGGTCATGCTTGGGAACCAGATTTTGGACATTTCAGAATTCCACCACACTTTAATACACATGATAGGGTGAATTGCAAGGTTTGGAGGTATTCCGATATCCCGAAGAGCTTCTTCCTACAAAACCCTAATCCGTGGGCCTGGATCGTCTACCCCCCTAGATGTTCTTGTGAAAGGGGTAGCCCGGTGGATTTTTCTCTTGGTTTGTCTTGGTTGGGTTATATGATAATTCCAAACCATGTTTGGGCACAAGTTGTGACATGATCCAACCCGGTTTCACCGAAACGGGGAGTTCCCGGCAAATTAAATTCTAGAATCTTCGTTTTTCGGTGATAGTGCATGCCTCCGAAGCGGGTTACACTTGGGCACCATGTTTTGGACATTTCAGAATTCCACCACACTTTAATACACATGCTAGGGTCCATTGCATGGGTTTGTAGGTATTTCGATGCTCTGAGGCGCTTCTTCCTATGAAACCCTGATCTGTGGGCCTAAAATCGTCTACCCCCCTAGATGTTCTTTTGAAAGGGGTAGCCCGGTGGATTTTTCTCTTGGTTTGTGCTTGGTTGGGTTATAGGATAATTCGAAACCCTGTTTGGGCATAAGTTGTGACAATATCTAACCTAGTTTCACCGAAGTGGGGAGTTCTCGACCCCCTAATAATTAAATTTCCAGAACACCTTCGTTTTTAGGTGACATCGCATGTCTGAAAACGGGTCACGCTTGGGAACCAGATTCATGACATTTCAGCATTCCACTACACTTTAATACACATGCTAGGGTCCATTGCAAGGTTTGGAGGTATTCCGATGCTCTGAGGCGCTTCTTCCTTTGAAATCCTGATCTGTGGGCCCAGAATCGTCTACCCCCTAGATGTTCTTATGAAAGGGGTAGCCCGATGTATTTTTCTCTTGGTTTGTGCTTGGTTGGGTTATAGGATAATTCCAAACCATGTTTGGGCATAAGTTGTGACAAGATCTAACCTGGTTTCACCAAAATGGGGAGTTCTCGACCCCCTAATAATTAAATTTCCAGAACACCTTCGTTTTTAGGTGACATCGCATGTCTGCGAACGGGTCACGCTTGGGAACCATGTTTTGGACATTTCAGCATTCCACCACACTTTAATACAAATGCTAGGGTCCATTTCAAGGTTTGGAGGTATTCTGATGTCCCGAAGAGCTTCTTCCTACAAATCCCTGATCTGTGGGCCTGGATCGTCTACCCCCTAGATGTTCTTATGAAAGGGGTAGCCCGATGGATTTTTATCTTGGTTTGTGCTTGGTGGGTTATATGATAATTCAAACCATGTTTGTACATAAGTTGTGACATGATCCAACCCGGTTTCACAAAAAGGGGGAGTTCCCAGCCAATTAAATTCCAGGATATTCGTTTTTTCGGTGATAGTGCATACCTACGAAGCGGGTTACACTTGGGCACCATGTTTTGCACATTTCAAGATTCCACCACACTTTAATACACATTCTAGGGTCCATTGCATGGGTTTGGAGGTACTCCGATGCTCCGAGGCGCTTCTTCCTATGAATCCCTCATCTATATGGGCCTAGAATCGTTTACCCCCTAGATGTTCTTATGAAAGGGGTACCCGGTGGATTTTTCTCTTGGTTTGTGCTTGGTTGGGTTATAGGATAATTCCAAACCATGTTTGGGCATAAGTTGTGACAAGATCTAACCTGGTTTCACCGAAATGGGGAGTTCTCGACCTCCTAATAATTAAATTTCCAGAACACCTTCGTTTTTAGGTGACATCGCATGTCTGAGAACAGGTCATGCTTGGGAACCAGATTTTGGACATTTCAGCATTCCACCACACTTTAATACACATGATAGGATGCATTTCAAGGTTTGGAGGTATTCCGATATACCGAAGAGCTTCTTCCTACAAAACCCTAATCCGTGGGCCTGGATCGTCTACCCCCCTAGATGTTCTTGTGAAAGGGGTAGCCCGGTGGATTTTTCTCTTGGTTTGTCTTGGTTGGGTTATATGATAATTCCAAACCATGTTTGGGCACAAGTCGTGACATGATCCAACCCGGTTTCACCGAAACGGGGAGTTCCCGGCAAATTAAATTCTAGAATCTTCGTTTTTCAGTGATAGTGCATGCCTCCGAAGCGGGTTACACTTGGGCACCATGTTTTGGACATTTCAGCATTCCACCACACTTTAATACACATGCTAGGGTCCATTGCATGGGTTTGTAGGTATTTCGATGCTCTGAGGCGCTTCTTCCTATGAAACCCTGATCTGTGGGCCTAAAATCGTCTACCCCCCTAGATGTTCTTATGAAAGGGGTAGCCCGGTGGATTTTTCTCTTGGTTTGTGCTTGGTTGGGTTATAGGATAATTCGAAACCCTGTTTGGGCATAAGTTGTGACAATATCTAACCTAGTTTCACCGAAGTGGGGAGTTCTCGACCCCCTAATAATTAAATTTCCAGAACACCTTCGTTTTTAGGTGACATCGTATGTCTGCGAACGGGTCACACTTGGGAACCATATTTTGGACATCTCAGCATTCCACCACACTTTAATACACATGCTAGGGTCCATTTCAAGGTTTGGAGGTATTACGATGTCTCGAAGAGCTTCTTCCCTAGAAACCCCTGATCCGTGGGCCTGGATCGTCTACCCCCCCTAGATATTCTTATGAAAGGGATAGCCCGGTGGAGATTTTCTCTTGGTTTGTGCTTGGTTGGGTTATATGATAATTCAAACCATGTTTGGGCGTAAGTTGTGACATGATCCAACCCGGTTTCACCGAAACTGGGAGTTCCCAGCCAATTAAATTCCAGGATATTCGTTTTTTCGGTGATAGTGCATGCCTACGAAGCGGGTTACACTTGGGCACCATGTTTTGCACATTTTAACATTCCACCACATTTTAATACACATTCTAGGGTCCATTGCATGGGTTTGGAGGTACTCTGATACTCCGAGGCGCTTCTTCCTATGATTCCCTGATCTATATGGGCCCAGAATCGTTTATCCCCTAGATGTTCTTATGAAAGGGGTTGCCCGGTGGATTTTTCTCTTGTTTTGTGCTTGGTTGGGTTATAGGATAATTCCAAACCATGTTTGGGCAAAAGTTGTGACAAGATCTAACCTGGTTTCACCGAAATGGGGAGTTCTCGACCTCCTAATAATTAAATTTCCACAACACCTTCGTTTTTAGGTGACATCGCATGTCTGAGAACGGGTCACGCTTGGGAACCAGATTTTGGACATTTCAGCATTCCACCACACTTTAATACACATGATAGGGTCCATTGAAAGGTTTGGAGGTATTCCGATATCCCGAAGAGCTTCTCCCTACAAAACCCTAATCTGTGGGCCTGGATCGTCTACCCCCCTAGATGTTCTTGTGAAAGGGGTATCCCGGTGGATTTTTCTCTTGGTTTGTGCTTGGTTGGGTTATATGATAATTCCAAACCATGTTTGGGCACAAGTTCTGACATGATCCAACCCGGTTTCACCGAAACGGGGAGTTCCCGGCCAATTAAATTCTAGAATCTTAGTTTTTTCGGTGATAGTGCATGCCTCCGAAGAGGGTTACACTTCGGCACCATGTTTTGGACATTTCAGCATTCCACCACACTTTAATACACATGATAGTGTCCATTGCATGGGTTTGTAGGTATTCTGATGCTCCGAGGCGCTTATTCCTATGAAACCCTGATCTGTGGGCCTAAAATCGTCTACCCCCTAGATGTTCTTATGAAAGGGGTAGCCCGGTGGATTTTTTTTCTTGGTTTGTGCTTGGTTGGGTTATAGGATAATTCGAAACCCTGTTTGGGCATAAGTTGTGACAATATCTAACCTAGTTTCACCGAAATGGGAAGTTCTCGACCCCCTAATAATTAAATTTCCAGAACACCTTCGTTTTTAGGTGACATCGTATGTCTGTGAACGGGTCACACTTGGGAACCAGATTTTGGACATATCCGCATTCCACCACACTTTAATACACATGCTATGGTCCATTTCAAGGTTTGGAGGTATTCCGATGTCTCGAAGAGCTTCTTCCCTAGAAACCCCTGATCCGTGGGCCTGTATCATCTACCCCCCTAGATATTCTTATGAAAGGGATAGCCCGGTGGAGATTTTTTCTTGGCTTGTGCTTGGTTGGGTTATATGATAATTCAAACCATGTTTGGGCATAAGTTGTGACATGATCCAACCCGGTTTCACCGAAACTGGGAGTTCCCAGCCAATTAAATTCCAGGATATTCGTTTTTTCGGTGATAGTGCATGCCTACGAAGCGGGTTACACTTGGGCACCATGTTTTGCACATTTTAACATTCCACCACACTTTAATACACATGCTAGGGTCCATTTCATGGGTTTGGAGGTACCCCGATACTCCGAGGCACTTCTTCCTATGAATCCCTGATCTATATGGGCCCAGAATCGTTTACCCCCTAGATGTTCTTATGAAAGGGGTAGCCCGGTGGATTTTTCTCTTGGTTTGTGCTTGGTTGGGTTATAGGATAATTCCAAACCATGTTTGGGCATAAGTTGTGACAAGATCTAACCTGGTTTCACCGAAATGGGGAGTTCTCGACCTCCTAATAATTAAATTTCCAGAACACCTTCGTTTTTAGGTGACATCGCATGTCTGAGAACGGGTCACGCTTGGGAACCAGATTTTGGACATTTCAGCATTCCACCGCACTTTAATACACATGCTAGGGTCCATTGCAAGGTTTGGAGGTATTCCGATATCTCGAAGAGCTTCTTCCCTAGAAACCCCTGATCCGTGGGCCTGGATCGTCTACCCCCCTAGATGTTCTTATGAAAGGGATCGCCCGGTGGATTTTTCTCTTGGTTTGTTCTTGGTTGGTTTATATGATAATTCCAAACCATGGTTGGGCACAAGTTGTGACATGATCCAGCCCGGTTTCACCGAAACGGGGAGTTCCCGGCCAATTAAATTCTATGATCTTCGTTTTTAAGTGATAGTGCATGTCTGCAAAGAGGGTGACACGTGGGCACCATGTTTGGACATTACAGCATTCCACCACACTTTAATACACATGCTAGGGTCCACTGCATGGGTTTGTAGGTATTTCGATGCTCCGAGGCGATTCGTCCTATGAAACCCTCATCTATATGGCCCCAGACACTACTAGGAAAACGGCTATAGGTAATCAGCACATCCGTGGCTCACATGGTTGAAGTGCCCCACGGCTAAAACAGGCGTGGCTCACCTGTGGGCAGTGCCCTACTAATAACTAGAACAACCGTGGCGCACATGACTATAGTGCGCCACAGATGTGTGTGGGCCAGGGCCCTGTGGGCCGCACGCCAAACATCTATAGCGCACTACAGCCATGTGCGCCACGGTTGTTAGGGTCATCTGTGGCGCACATGGGGCTGGTGCGCTACGCCTAAGCGCATGCCCCCCTCTGCTCTGAAACGGCCACAAACTTCTGTGGCGCACTCGGCCTAGTGCGCCACAGGGAGTAGGAGCATCTGTGGCGCACATGGCATAGTGCGCCACAGATGTTTGTACTCCCTGTGGCGCACTAGGGCCGTGTGCGCCACGGATGTGTCGATTTCTTTAGGACAGCACTTTATGTGCACATGTGTGACCACACATCCACCACCCCACACTTCACTTTCCCCTTCTTCTTCCTCCTTAGATCTAGTCGGGATCTTCTCCTTCCCACCTCAATTTCTCCACACATTCACCATTTTTAGCATGTAAAACTTGCTTTGGATGTTACATAAGTAATAGAAGGAGGTCTCCGGTCTCTCATCTATCCTTCTCCGGTCGACGCGCGCACCTCTCCTTCCCATCTTTCTCGCGATCGGTCTCTCATCTCGGTAAGTTGTCCATGTAAGGATGTGTTCATGTGTATATGGATGATGTGCTCATATGTATGTAGATGATCGATGCTCATGATGTGTGTATGTGGAGAGGATCGATGGTCATATGTGTGTGTATATGGAGAGTATCGATGATGCTCATGCATGTGTGTATGGAGAGGATAATGATATGTTCATGTGTGTATAGATCGGTCTCTCTCTCTCTTGTGTTTGTATGTGAACAAGTTGCCATTTGTTTTGCCAAAATGTTGATTCATTTCCATTTTGGCAAGATTTTGGCATTTTGCAAAGGTCCTAATTTTAGGATAGGTCATGCCGAAATTTTCTATCGACCATTGCATGCATGCATTCATTATGTGGTTCTAATAGACTTCAAAATTGTACCGTGTACACCGTGCAGGCAAAAATCGTCCGCATAATGAGTGAAGGCATTGTGTCTAGATTTTTGAAATGTGCGACGGCCGACATGATACGAAATAACAAGACGGATATAAGATGTCTGTGCAGAAGATGCAAACTCAACCGGGTGATCGACCCAGATTCCGGGAATCTGCAGGCGCACCTGCTCCGCCATGGTTTCATGGATGGATACACTCGTTGGATAAGCGATGACGTAGATGATGGAGACAGTGAAGGTGGCCAACATGACGATGATCATCATCACGGCGAGAACGGACGAGATGATGAAGAGTCTCCTGGAGATGGTGAAGGTGCGGAAGCAGACCAGGATGATGATGATCTAGATGCCGGAGGAGCAGACGACGATGGAACAACGTCAGGCTGGGTGCGGGACCCTTATGTGCAAGAGCTGCTTCTCAAGCAGACGAGTAACGCCAGGGCTGCCGCTAGAGAGAAAGCCAAGCTTGCGCAACTTGAGAAAGACGCGGTTACTCCATTGTATGAAGGATGCAGGCCCGATGATACCCGGTTGAATGTAACGCTCAAGGCTATGGAGATGAAGGCAAAGCACAAATTGAGCGACGCAAGCTTCGACGATATGATGGCATTCTGGCACGATCGTCTCCCGGAGGGGAACACATGTCCAACTAGTATCGAGGATGCCAAGAAAATCGTCTGTCCTCTCGATCTACCGCACGTTAGATATCACGTATGCATCAATGATTGCATCATTTATCGGGGCGAGGACACGGAGAAAACCACATGTCCGGTGTGCGGCGTGAGTCGATACAAGAAAGGGAAGAAAGCACCTCGAAAAGTGGTATGGTACTTTCCTATCACTCCTCGTCTGCAGCGCTATTTCGTGGACCCTAAGGAAGCGAAGCTCATGCGATGGCATGCGGAAAGGAAGAAGCCAGGAGATGATGATGACCCCGAAAAGGATGAGCTGCTGACGCACCCTTCAGATGCTAGCCAGTGGAAAGCATTGGACCTCGAATTCCCAGAATTCGGTGGAGATTCGAGGAACATCAGGCTTGGTGCGAGCACCGATGGACTCAATCCGTTCGGTAGCCAGAGAAGCACGCACAACACTTGGCCCGTGTTTGTATGGATGTACAACCTCCCTCCATGGTTGTGCATGAAGAAGAAGTACATACAAATGAGTATGCTAATTCAAGGGCCGAAACAACCTGGTACCGACATCAATCTGTATCTCGGGCTGTTGAAAGAGGAGCTAGCCACGTTATGGGAATCTGGAGCCAATACTTACGACGCCGTCGCACAAGATTATTTCACTATGAGAGCCGCGTTGGTCATTACGGTGCAAGACTATCCAGGTTGCGGGTATATCTCGGGGCAGGTTATCCAAGGATTCTGCGCATGCGTTAGGTGCATGGATAACACAAGCTATCTCCAACTAGAGAAAGATCCAGGGTCATCGAAAACCATGTTCATGGCGCACCGGAGGTGGCTCGGCAAGAATGATCCATGGAGAAAACGTGGAGACCTGTTCGATGGCAAATCAGAGACCCGAGGAATCCCAAAGCATAGGAGCAGCGAAGAAGTGGAAGAGTTGCTGAAAAACTGGAAAGATTGTCCTAAGCCTGGAAAGAAGCGAAAGAGGCAGCAACAAGACAAGCCGCTGATGAAGGTATGGAAAACAAGGTCTGTTTTCTGGGAGTTGCCATACTGGAAGTTTCTCCGCACGCCTCATAGCCTCGACATCATGCATATCACGAAAAACGTGTGCGAGAGTCTGGTCGCCACCATAATCAACATGCCAGATAGGACGAAAGATGGTCCGAAAGCAAGGCACGACCTGATATGCTTGGGTATCCGGAAGGAGCTTCACGGAGGACGCACTACTCCTGATGATCAGGAAGATGACGATGATCATGAGTCGGAGACGACACAAGGTCGTCGGAAGGGTAAAAAGTTCAAGAAGAACGAATATTACTGCCCTCCTTCTTGCTTCACTCTAAGCCAGGATGAGATCAAACAGTTTTTCAAGTGCCTTCTAGGAGTCAAATTTCCTTACGGCTACGTGGGCAAGATAAGCAGATACCTAGACGAGGCGAAGCAGAGGTTCAGTGGCATGAAGTCTCATGACTTTGCCATGCTAATGACGCAGGTACTTCCGGTCGCACTAAGAGGGATAATGGACGAGCACGTCCGTGAAACGTTATTTGGCCTATGCAAGTTTTTCGACGTCATCTCTAGGATGTCGATTGGCTTGAATCAGCTCGGAAGGCTACAGGAGGAGATCGTGGTGATACTATGTGATCTTGAGGTCTACTTCCCACCCGCATTCTTCGACATTATGGTGCATCTGCTGGTCCATGTCGTGGAGGACATCGTACAACTCGGGCCGATGTTCCTCCGCAGCATTATGGCGTTCGAAAGGATTAACGGACACATCAAAGGATACATTCGCAACAGGTCCCGTCCATATGGAAGCATAGCCAAGGGCTTTCTGGCCGAAGAGTGCATCTCTTTCTGCACGAATTATCTAGACATCGAGAACCCTGTCGGTCTTCCCGTCAACAGACACCTTGGCAAGCTCGACGGATCTGGTCACCGAGAGGGTAGTCGCATACTGCATGCAGACTTCTATTTTCGACGCGCAGACTTTGATCGAGCAAACCTCGTCGCGCTACAGCATTTAGAACTGGTCGATCCTTGGGTACAGAAGCACAAAAGGTTAATCGAGAAGAAGTACAGTGACCGGGGCATACAGAGGACGCAGGGAGAAATAATCAAAGAGCACAACTCAGATTTCACGCGTTGGTTTAGGCAGATGCTCCTTGATAATCCCCCGCGCTCGCATTCTTCTGACACGGAAAAGATCATATTCACCTTGTCGCAGGGACCGATGCAAAACCTGGTGACCTATCAGGCGTATGATATCAACGGCTACACATTCTACACGGAGGAAAAGGACAACAAGTGTGATTATCAGAACTCAGGCGTAACGTCGGAATTCTACACCGATGACAACGTGAAGGAAAGATTCTACAGAAGAATCGAGGAGATCTGGGAGCTCGACTACTGTGGAGAAAAGGTGCCGATGTTCCGTGTCAGATGGGCAAAGAGCGTCGAAAGAGAAGACCGGTATTTCACAACCATGTTTATACCCGAAGCAGCCAAATCCAAGGCCGCCGGTGCAAACGTGGCCGCGAAAAATGAACCGTGGGTACTGGCTACCAAAGTGGACCAATGTTTTTTCATTACCGACCCGACAAAGCCTAGCCGTGTTGTCGTGAGGAGAGGAAAAAGAAACATCATCGGAATGGATGGAGTCGCCAACGAGCAAGACTTCGACCAGTACGGCGATCCAAAGATTGAAGATGACGACGACTACGATGCAGCAACATACATCACAAGAAGAAAAAGGACAACCCTACCCAAAAAAGGTAGCCCGTTCGAAAGAAGAAACATTAAAGTGCCGGGGCTAAATTATTCAACCGCGACAAAGAAGGGAAAAAAGATTGTAAAACGCTAGCTCAAAAAATATTGTAAACGCGTGGTCGAAAAAGATTGTAATATTCATGGACAAAGTATTATGAAATTTAGTTATACTTTAAATCATATTTTTGGGCATTTTTGGAATATTATTACTTTTGGAATATTTAAAAGTATTTTAAAATCAAAATAAAACTTCTATGGCATATATCACCACTTTTGGGCATTTTTTGGAATATTTAAAAGTATTTTTAAAATCAAAACAAAAAATTGGGGCACCAGGATTCGAACCTGGGTGCTCTCAGGTTTAGAATAGAGTAGTGGGCAGAACAAGTGGGATAGGCTAGTATAGTTGTTAGCTAGTGGGGCTGTAGTTCTCTTATGCAGTAGTTAGAAGCCGATAGGCGTAGCGCACTATCCCATAGTGCGCTACAGATATCTGTAGCGCACTATGGCTCAGTGCGCTACGCCTAAGTGGCTTTATCCACATGTGGCGCCCGACCCCCTCTCTCATCCCCATCTCTCCATCTCTCAGCCCGAAGCCGAAGGACCGCCGCCGCCGCTCTCGATCCGCCGCCGCTGCGTCTGAGGAGGAGGAGGCCTGCCCGCGCCCGAGTAGGAGGATGTCCACCCGTACGTGTCCGAGGAGGAGGTCCGCCCGCGTCTCAGGAGGAGGCCCGTGTCCGAGGAGGAGCAGCCGCCGCGTCTCAGGAGGTGGAGGCCGCCGTCGTCCGCCCGTCGTCGTCCGCCCGTCGTCCGCCCGTCAGAGGTGAGCGTCGCCTCTCCCCTCACTCCCTCTCTCCCTCTCTCCCTCTCTCTCCCTCTCTCCCTCTCTCTCCCTCTCTCCCCTCTCTCTGCAGGCCATGGTTAGGGTTCTGCAGGCCATGGTTAGGGGTTAGCCCCTCCCATCTCTCCCTCTATCCCTCCCATCGTCTTAGAGGTTAGCCCCTCCCATCTCTCCCTCTCTCCCTCTATGAGTGATGAACCCTAGAGCAACTGCATAACTGCATCTGCTTCTACAGTACCAGCCTCAAATTCAGCTACCTACTCACATAGAGAAACACTACTGTGCTGAATGTGCAAACTGGTAGAGATTGCATCAATCATGGGCTCGATCATTGTTGTCCATGCAGTCATCAACTACTAGTAGTAGTAGTAGCAATTCTCTGTAACAATCTCACCAGAAAAGCTTTAAAAAAGTGCAGCAATGGCCAACTAGAGCCGTACATCAGCAGGAGAGGAAACCTGGTTTACTTTGAACCCGAACATATGATATGTTGGTCATCTTCTATGTCTCTACAAGAATATGTTCAGAGAATATGTTGGTCATATGTTAGTCATATGTTGATATGAAAAGTAGTTTCAGTCCACTGTGTCTGTAACAGAATATGTTGGTCATATTCACATATGATATGATGATAGCAAGGTTTAGTGTAGATTGGTTCAGAGTAAGCTTAGGGTTCAGATCAGTAGCTTGGTAGATAGCTTAGGGTTCAGAGTAGCAAGGGTTTAGAGTAAGCTTAGGGTTCAGATCAGTAGCAAGGTTCAGAGTAAGCTTGGTAGATAGCAAGGTTCAGTGTAGCTTAGGGTTCATAGTAAGCTTGGTAGATGGGCTCAGAGTAGCTTAGGGTTCATAGTAAGGTTCAAAGTAGCTTAGAGTAAGGTTCAGAGTATCTTAGCCTTAGAGTAAGGTTCAGAGCTAGCAGTACCTATGTTTAGGGCTTGGGGTTGTGAAATTCTCTGTAGCAGAACATGATATGTGTTTGTATCCAAGCTTCTTTAGTTGTGGATTATGTTTCCTATTTTATACTGTGTTTTATGAGTACTTGAAACAATACTGTGAAACAAAGCATGATATGAGTACTTGAAACAATACTGTGAAAATATATCTTGCTTTGTCATATTGTTTTATTTGATCAAATCTATCTGGCTTGCATTGCATTGTCAGATAGTCTTATTTATTACCTTGTGTTGTTCTTTAATGTGTAGATTGTATGTATGTGCAAGGTAGTAAGATCCTTCTTTCAAGTAGATGTCCATTTCTGGCTTAGATATTACAAAAGTTTGCAATGATTGTTTATATAAATGACTAGACAAGATAAAATCATGTCATGGACAGTCTATGTACAAGAAGCTAGCTAGGGTTAGCAAATTTAGCTTGGTAAAAAGCATCTGGTTTTGCACTCCTAGGTGGACACTCCTGGGTGCACCCCCTAGCTTCGGGTTTATCCAAATTTAGCTTGTATCAGAGGTGCACCCCCTAGCATCTTGTTTTGCACTCCTGGGTGCACCCCCTAGTTTGTGGTTGATCCAGCAACTACAAACAATGTGTATATACTGATGAACTTGTTATTTTCTATCATATTTGCTGTCATATACTTGCTGACATATAATCCATACTTGCTGTCATATTTGCTGTCATAAACAATGTGTAAAAAAAATGTGTACACATTTACTGATGATCCATACTGTCATATAATGACAGGTGCTATAATCTGCATGTATTTGCTTGATGTCATCAATAATAGTTGATATAATCTGTGGTGATATAATTGTAGCACTTGAAATTGTGCTTGTGCTTGTATATGAAGCACTTTATTATGTTGTGTATGCAGGTTCTTGTATGAAATGAGTCCTGATTTTTGCCGGAATGTTGATTAACTTCCGTTTCGGCAGAAATCGGGCACTCCTAGTTTAAGAAAATTAGCAAAGGTCATGCCGGATTTTTCCGTGCATTTAACCAATTATTTGTTTTTTATTAGTGCAAAGATGTGTGACAACGACGAGGCTGGATGTTCTAAGCGCATCAGCGCTGAAAGAGAACTCAGACCTCCGAATAAACAATTGACATTCTGGGAGGCGGCCTAGCGTCTAGAAGACGATGAAGAATACCATCCCCAGGAGAGCGAGGTTGATGAGATGGAAGACGCGGAGGAAGAAGCCGAAGGAACGGCGGACGATGAAACCACTGATGGCGGCGAGGGCACAGGGAGTGGTAGCAACCCTCCTAAGCAGAAGAAGAAGCCGAAGGACCGGCGCCCGAACACGGTCGGCACGGTCAGGGAGGAAATTACCGAAGTGAGCCCATCAGGGGTTCCTTTGGAGCCCGCCCTTGTCGTCAAAGGGTACGGTGGGCAAGTGGCGGCGATCACCCGGACAACCATCTCGATCAACACCGAGAATCTCCAGCATAAAGATAATGTCCACTTGCGCACACTCCTCTTCGAGAAGCTGCACGCAAGATACAAGTTCCCCGCTAAGTATCAGAACACAAATTATCATGGGAACGTAGTAAACAAATCCGCCCTCACAAAGATGAGCACCGCCCTGGCCAGCTGGAGAACCCGATAAAGAAGAAGATCTATAAAGAAGGCAAAAGTCTCGAGGAGATCCAGAAGATTGACCCGCAGATCACCGAAGATCAGTTCCGGGAGTTCAAGGAGAGGTGTGAATCCGAAAGAGGCCTGGCCAATAGTAATCGGGGAAAGGTGCTGCAGGCGATGAATATAGGTCATCACCATCTCGGATCTGGTGGATACAGAACCGCGGAGGCCAAATGGAATAAGGAGGACGAAGAGTATAGATCCAAGGGGATAGAAAACCCCTTTGCTAAATTCGAACCCGGGCAGGTTCGAAACTTCATCAGGGCCCGTTACCATGTGGACCCAACAACCAAACAACTCACCGCGGATCCTGCGGTGAAGGAATTCGAGGAAATTATGGTAAGTATAATCTAATTACCGCGGATCAACACGATTGCAATCTAATCGATGATCTAAATGATTAACTGTTACTTCTTCTACAGGAGGAGGAAATTGTTGCTAGTCATGGATCCCAGGGTTCCTCATCCCAGGGGTCGACGGTGGCCACCCGGTGGGATAACCCTTTTAACAGGGCGATGAACCGGGCCAAGAAAATAGAGCCAGTTACGAAGAAGCCGTCGTCGGCTGGCCGTCTAGCCGGCCTCGGGGGTAAGAATTGGGTGGATCATTTTGGTCCACCGCCGAGGACGCATGTGGCGTCGTCGGGAAGGAGCGAGGAGGAAAACCGAGAGGTTTAAGAACTTAAGGCACAAGTGGCGCGGATCCCGCAGATCGTCCAAGACAACGTGGCAATCACCCTCACGTCCTTCCTGCCTACCTTGGTGGAGTCAATAGCGAACTGGAGTGCGGGTGGTCGAGTAGGGCCATGCCCGATTCCAAGCATGGTCAGCAGCCACTCGAACAATGCGGCGCTGATGAATCAGGCGAACTACGTGTTCGTGACTCCGCCCGCTAGCACCGTGGCGCCGCAAGTGTTGGTGACTCCCCCTGCCATCACCGCGGCGCCGGAGTACATGTTGGTGCCCCCCTGCCATCGTTGCGGCGGCACCGGAGCTCCAAGCACCCGTCGGTAGGGAGAATACACCGGCGGCCAGCACCGCGCCATCAAGCAGCCCTTCCGTCTCTTGCACGCCCGTCGCCGTATGCGGTGCGTCGACATTAGCCGATCTCGACGCCATCACGGTAAACAAATTGCTTTAATTACCGCCTTTCATGCCATCTATTACTCTTATGGCATCTCTCTCTGACGACGCCGTACATGTTTTCCGCAGACGGATGTTCCTTGCACTCTCTTATGCTACGTGAACAACGAGCTGAGGGATGTTGCCAAGGGTACCATCATTCAACCCTTGCAGCGCACGTTCCACTCAAAGCCGATGCCAGATAGCGTGCACAGGGTTAAAATTAGTCGGGTGCTAAGGGGATACGACGACCTGGAACCTCCCATTCAACCCCCAGGAGCAGATGAAGAAGAGCCGTCTGTCCTCAGAAGTTGCTTCGGCTTATTCTTGCTATGGCCAAAGAGCATGATCCGTTTGGGGATGGCGGGGGCCATCACGCCACAGACAACAGCACCCCCTGTCGTGCCAGCGACAAGCGGTGGCAAGGCCCCCTTACCGCCCTCGCCGTCACCTCCACGCGGTGGGTCGGATGATCATGTTGATGATATGCACATGGCGCAGGATCCGGCCGAGGATGACGAAGACTAGAATGATCACTTCTTCAGCACTCAGTTTGGCAACGAAGAAGACCTAGCTGGTGGCCCCACAGAGAAAGCCACTATCACCAAGCGTTTGTTTGGTTCTCAGGAGACGCCTCCAGCTTGCGCCTTTACAGAGCCAGCTGATACAACCAAGCGGCCCTTTATTCTAAGCCCTGACACACTACATAGGGCGGCCAGTGCTCAGATTGTGGTGCCTACCCGCTCTCCAAAAGGAAAAAAGGGCAGGAAAAGAAAATCTAGCAGCTCGAGCCAGCCGGTGGCGTCAACAACTGCGAATCCGATCAGGTTTCGGGACGGGCCACCAAGACCCGAGGGTATTATGTGGAGGATTCATGTGGCGGGTGAGCCCATGCTACCTAAGAATTTGCGGAAGCTCACCAGTTCGGAACTGCAGAGTGTGCATGACGGCGTGCTGACGATAGAGAGACGCCTTCTATCGGAGAAAGATCCCTCGCACCCGGTATTCATGGTTAAGGTGCCACCAGGCTTGGGCTTCGTCGACAATGCCCCTGCGGATCTGTTCTTCCTGCGGTTCGACGACATCTTCAATATGTTCCACCTATACCCGCTGCACTATACCATGGTCCGTCTGTTTTCTCTTAGCCTGGCCACGCAGATCATTAGAGAGAACACACCGGGCATCGCTATAGTGGACCCCTACTACATGCGTGACGGCTGCTTGGGTTCCCCCGCTGAACGACGTATCGTGGCCTCGTACCTAAAAAGAATCCTCGTGGCGAACAAGACAAAGGAATACATTCTCGTGCCTTACTTTCCCGAGTAAGTCGTTATTCACTCGCCACCGTCGATTGGCTTTATTAGATCATCATCATTATTTTTCCAACACATTCCATTTGAATTTTTTGCGCAGAGATGAACACTGCACGCTCATCTCCTTATCGCCGAAGCATTCCCACGCCACGTATTTCGACTCGAGGAGTCTAGAAAAGAAGAAAAACTACGACAAGATCAAGGAAGTTCTGTATGATGCTCTCACTGGCTTTGCCTCGACGGAAGGCACCAGCTTCGTGCGTAAGAAGGTCAAGTTCGGCAGGCACGTCTTCAACCACGTAACGGAGTTCCCCTGCATGAAGCAGCCGGAAAACAGTAAGAAGGAAGCCTACTACGCACTCCATCACATGAGGGCGTTCCTACTTGACCAGCAGAATTCCACGCTCCCAGATCATCTCAAGCAGTGGGCCAAAGCAAAGGCCAAGATCAATGATTTGTATATTAGACAAGAGATGTATCGCATCCAGCAGCAGTTTGGGGTAATCATCTTTCGTGATGTCATGACTTCGGGGGGGATCTTCTATGGAGGAAATATCCCGAATAACCGTGACATAGAAGATCGCCTAGAGATGCAAGGTGACTATAGGAAGTTCATGACGAGACAGGGCGTCCTCCCGTTCCCTAAGCCGAGCCAGAAGGCTTGATGTTGGCCTAGTTGTAGTTACAAACTATAGATGACCTTTGTGTGTGTGTGTGGACGAGAAGTGAACTTATTTTGCTTATTATTATAATATATCAATCAATGCTTGGTTTTTTTGCTTACTCTTTGGTCCTTTGCTCAATTTGGTCCTTCTTTTTTTCCTTACTCTTTTTTCGAGAATAATGCCGATGATTGAAATGTCGTGGCACACTATATATGTGAATGTGCTACGATGGGATTGTACGCCTTGTGCTATGCACAAGTCCAGGTGTTGTGCATCCTACTTGGCGTACGGTTCCATCGTAGCATATTCCTGTGTCCAACGACCTATGTATATATATGAGGCATGCTTTTTGAGTTACTTTGGTCTTTTTCGAGAATAATGACGATGATTGAAATGTCGTGGCACACTATATATGTGAATGTGCTACGATGGGATTGTACGCCTTGTGCTATGCACAAGTCCAGGTGTTGTGCATCCTACTTGGTGTACAGTTCCATCGTAGCATATTCCTGTGTCGAACGACCTATGTATATATATGAGGCATGATTTTTGAGTTACTTTGGTCTTTTTCGAGAATAATACCGATGATTGAAATGTTGTGGCACACTATATGTGAACGTGCTGCGATGGGATTGTCCGCCTTGTGCTATGCATAGGTCCAGGTGTTGTGCATCCTACTTGGCAGACAGTTCCATCATAGCATATTCTTGTGTCGAACAACCTAGTTATATATGAGGCATGCTTTTTGAGTTTGGTCTTTTTGATTTAGGAGTACTTTCTATAAGTGTATCTTCATATGCGACTTTAATTATATATGTTTTTTTCAATAGTCGGTTAATTATTATTGTCAACTTATAGATGACGTGGTACGTCGTGTACAAGGGACGGGTTCCCGGAGTCTACGATGATTGGGAAGACTGCCGGAGACAGGTGCACCGTTTCAGCGGCAATAGCTACAAAGGGTACAACACTATGGCGGAGGCGGAAGCTAGATACACGCGCTATCTAGCGGGAGTTAGGACAAGGAACCGGATGAAGACCTACACCTTCGTCGCGGCGGTGATCATGCTTATCTTCTTTGGTTATTTATCCCGCGTTTGTGTCTAGCTAGCTAGTTTAGATGTCTAGGCGAGCTTCCGAGCTCTAACTTGTTCGATCGACACATGTATTCGCATGTCACCAACTACTACTTTGTAACATGATCGAAACAATGTAATTAACTTAGACTATGTATTCATGTATGAGACTTATCTATATGTATTTGTTTCAATCTTGTTTTTCATATTGAGTATTTATATATAATTGTATATCTTGTATCTGTGTGTGTATATCTGCTGTAATATTGTATATAATATGTATTGCATATAATCTGGCTCGAAAACTAAAAGAAAAACAAAAAATACATCTGTGGCGCACATGGTCTACCTTCTGTGGCGCACTACACCTAAAGCGCACTATGGAAGTTTAGTGGCGCACTAGGTAGTGCGCCACAGAAGATCCCAGGGGTAGCGCACCATCCCAAACTTCTGTGGCGCACTAGGAGGTGCGCTACGCCTATCTCTACACAACCGTCGGCTGAGAGATAGCCGTAGCGCCAGGCCCGTGGCGCACTGCTAGTGCGCCACGGATGGGCATTCCTGGTGCGCCACTAACAACCTGTTTCCTAGTAGTGAGCCACTAACAACCTGTTTCCTATATAATACCCCCCTAGATGTTCTTATGAAAGGGGTAGCCCGGTCGATTTTTCTCTTGGTTTGTGCTTGGTTGGGGTATAGGATAATTGCAAACCATGTTTGGGCATAATTTGTGATAATATCTAACCTGGTTTCACCGAAATGGGGAGTTCTCGACCCCCTAATAATTAAATTTCCAGAACACCTTCGTTTTAGGTGACATCGCATGTCTGCGAACGGGTCACGCTTGGGAACCATGTTTTGGACATTTCAGCATTCCAGCACACTGTAATACACATGTTAAGGTCCACTGCAAGGTTTGGAGGTATTCCGATGTCCCGAAGAGCTTCTTCCTACAAATCCCTGATCTGTGGGCCTGGATCGTCTACCCCCCTAGATGTTCTTATGAAAGGGGTAGCCCGGTGGATTTTTCTCTTGGTTTGTGCTTGGTTGGGTTATATGATAATTCCAGACCATGTTTGGGCACAAGTTGTGACATGGTTCAACCCGGTTTCATCGAAACGGTGAGTTCCAGGCCAATTAAATTCCAGGATCATCGGTTTTAGCTGATAGTGCATGTCTGCAAAGAGTGTGACACTTGGGCACCATGTTTTGGAAATTTCAGCATTCCACCACACTTTAATACACATGCTAGGGTCCATTTCATGGGTTCGGAGGTATTCCGATGCTTCGAGGCGCTTCTTCCTATGAAACCCTGATCCGTGGGCCCAGAATCATCTACCCCCCTAGATGTTCTTATGAAAGCGGTAGCCCGGTGGATTTTTCTCTTGGTTTGTGCTTGGTTGGGGTATAGAATAATTCCAAACCATGTTTGGGCATAAGTTGTGACAAGATCTAATTTGGTTTCACCGAAATGGGGAGTTCTCGACCCCCCTAATAATTAAATTTCTAGAACACCTTCGTTTTTAGGTGACATCGCATGTCTACGAACGGGTCACACTTGCTAACCATGTTTTGGACATTTCAGCATTCCACCACACTTTAATACACATTCTAGGGTCCATTTCATGGGTTTGGAGGTATTCCGATGCTCCGAGGCGCTTCTTCCTATGAAACCCTGATATCTAGGCCCAGAATCGGCTACCCCTTAGATGTTCTTATGAAAGGGGTAGCCCGGTGGATTTTTCTCTTGGTTTGTGCTTGGTTGGGTTATAGGATAATTCCAAACCATGTTTGGGCATAAGTTGTGACAAGATCTAACCTGGTTTCACCGAAATGGGGAGTTCTCGAACCCTAATTATTAAATTTCCAGAACACCTTCGTTTTTAGGTGACATCGCATGTCTATGAACGGGTCACGCTTGGGAACCATATTTTGGACATTTAAGCATTCCACCACACTTTAATACACATGCTAGGGTCCATTGCAGGGTTTGGAGGTATTCCGATGTCCTGAAGTCTTCTTCCTACGAATCCCTGATCTGTGGGCCTAGATCGTCTACCCCCCAAGATGTTCTTATGAAAGGGGTAGACCGGTGGATTTTTCTCTTAGTTTGTGCTTGGTTGGGTTATATGGTAATTCCAAACCATGTTTGGGCATAATTTGTGACATGATCCAAACCGGTTTCATCGAAATAGGGAGTTCCCAACCAATTAAATTCCAGGATATTTGTTTTTTCGATGATAGTGCATGCCTACGAAGCGGGTTACACTTGGGCACCATGTTTTGCACATTTCAACATTCCACCACACTTTAATACACATGATAGGGTCCATTGCATGGGTTTGGAAGTATTCCGATGCTCCGAGGCGCTTCTTCCTATGAAACCTTGATCTATATGGGCCCAGAATTGACTACCCCCTAGATGTTCTTATGGAAGGGGTAGCCCCGTGGATTTTTCTCTTGGTTTGTGCTTGGTTGGGTTATAGGATAATTCCAAACCACATTTGGGCATAAGTTGTGACAAGATCTAACCTGGTTTCACCGAAATGGGGGGTTCTCGACCCCCTAATAATTAAATTTCTAGAACACCTTCGTTTTTAGGTGACATCACATGTCTGCGAACGGGTCACGCTTGGGAACCATATTTTCGACATTACAGCATTCCACCACACTTTAATACACATGCTACGGTCCATTGCAAGGTTTGGAGGTATTCCAATGTCCCGAAAAGCTTCTTCCTACAAAACCCTTATCCGTGGGCCTGGATCTGCTACCCCCCTAGATGTTCTTATGAAAGGGGTAGCCCGGTGGATTTTTCTCTTGGTTTGTGCTTGGTTGGGTTATATGATAATTCCAAACCATGTTTGGGCATAAGTTGTGACATGATCCAACCCGATTTCACCGAAACGTGGAGTTCCCGGCCAATTAAATTCTAGGATCTTCGTTTTGAGGTGATAGTGCATGTCTAGAAAGAGGGTGACGCTTGGGCACCATGTTTTGGACATTTCAGCATTCCACCACACTTTAATACACATGCTAGGGTCCATTGCATGGGTTTGGAGGTATTCCGATGCTCCTAGGCGTTTCTTCCTATGAAACCCTCATCTTTGGGCCCAAAATCGTCTACACCCCTAGATGTTCTTATGAAAGGGGTAGCCCGTTGGATTTTTCTATTGGTTTGTGCTTGGTTGGGTTATAGGATAATTGCAAACCATGTTTGGGCATAAGTTGTGACAAGATCTATCCTGGTTTCACCGGAATGGGGAGTTCTCGACC
Source organism: Avena sativa (assembly GCA_916181665.1). Classification (NCBI taxonomy): domain Eukaryota; kingdom Viridiplantae; phylum Streptophyta; class Magnoliopsida; order Poales; family Poaceae; genus Avena; species Avena sativa. Next base: position 98,413,282 of record OV702293.1, read on the forward strand.
CTCTAATAATTAAATTTCCAGAACACCTTCGTTTTTAGGTGACATCGCATGTGTGTGAACGGGTCACACTGGGGAACTAGGTTTTGGACATTTCAGCATTCCACCACACTTTAATACACATGCTAGGGTCCATTGCAAGGTTTGGAGGTATTCCTATGTCCCGAAGAGCTTCTTCCTGCAAAACCATGATCCGTGGGCCTAGATCGTCCACCCCCTAGATGTTCTTATGAAAGGGGTAGCCCGGTGGATTTTTCTCTTGGTTTGTTCATTATTGGGTTATATGATAATTCCAAACCATGTTTGGGCAAAAGTTGTGACATGATCCAACCCGGTTTCACCGAAACGGGGAGTTCCTGGCCAATTAAATTCTAGGATCTTTGTTTTGATGTGATAGTGCATGTCTGAAAAGAGGGTGACATTTGGGCACCATGTTTTTAACATTTCAGCATTCCACCACACTTTAATACACATGCTAGGTTCCATTGCATGTGTTTCGAGGTATTTTGATGCTCCTAGGCATTTCTTCCTATGAAACCTTGACCTCTGGGCCCAAAATTGTCTACCCCCTAGATGTTCTTATGAAATGGGTAGCCCGGTGGATTTTTCTCTTGGTTTGTGCTTGGTTGGGTTATAGGATAATGCCAAACCATGTTTGGGAACAAGTTGTGACATGATCCAACCCGGTTTCACCAGAATGGGGAGTTCCTGCCCAATTAAATTCCAGGATCTTTGTTTTTCGGTGATAGTGCATGCCTACGAAGCGGGTTACACTTGGGCACCATGTTTTGGACATTTCAGCATTCCACCACACTTTAATACACAGGCTAGGGTCCATTTCATGGGTTCGGAGGTATTCCGATGCTCCGAGGCGCTTCTTCCTATGAAACCCTAATCTGTGGGCCTAGAATCGTTTACCCCCCTAGATGTTCTTATGAAAGGGGTAGCCTGGTGGATTTTTCTCTTGGTTTGTTCTTTATTGGGTTATAGGATAATTCCAAACCATGTTTGGGCATAAGTTGTTACAAGATCTAACCTGGTTTCACCAAAATGGGGAGTTCTTGACCCCCTAATACTTAAATTTCTAGAACACCTTCGTTTTTAGGTGACATCGCATGTCTGCGAACATGTTATGCTTGGGAACCAGGTTTTGGACATTTCAGTATTCCACCACACTTTAATACACATGCTAGGGTCCATTTCATGGGTTTGGAGGTATTCCGATGCTCCGAGGCGCTTCTTCCTATGAAACCCTGATCTATATGGGCCTAGAATCGTCTACCACCCTAGATGTTCTTTTGAGAGGGGTAGCCCGGTGGATTTTTCTCTTGGTTTGAGCTTGGTTGGGTTATAGGATAATTCCAAACCATGTTTGGACATAAGTTGTGACGATATCTAACCTGGTTTCGCCGAAATGGGGAGTTCTCGACCCCCTAATAATTAAATTTCCAGAAAACCTTCGTTTTTAGGTGACATCGCATGTCTGCAAACGGGTCACGCTTGGGAACCATGTTTTGGACATTTCAGCATTCCACCGCACTTTAATACACATGCTAGGGTCCATTGCATGGGTTTGGAGGTATTCCGATGCTCCGAGGCGGTTCTTCCTATGAAACCCTAATATGTGGGCCCAGAATAGTCTACCCCCCCTAGATGTTCTTATGAAAGCAGTAGCCCGGTGAATTTTTCTATTGGTTTGTGCTTTGTTGGGTTATAGGATAATTCCAAACCATGTTTGTGCATAAGTTGTGACAAGATCTAACCTAGTTTCCCCAAAATGGGGAGTTCTCGACCCCCTAATAAATAAATTTCTAGAACACCATCGTTTTTAGGTGACATCGCATGTCTGCGAACGGGTCACACTTGGGAACCCTGTTTTCGAAATTTCAGCATTCCACCACACTTTAATATACATGCTAGGGTCCATTGCAAGGTTTGGAGGTATTTCGATGTCTCGAAGGGCTTCTTCCCTACAAAACCCTGATCCGTGGGCCTGGATCGTCTACCCCCCTATATGTTCTTATGAAAGGGGTAGCCCGGTGGATTTTTCTCTTGGTTTGTTCTTGGTTGGGTTATATGCTAATTCCAAACCATGTTTGGGCACAAGTTGTGACATGATCCAACCCGGTTTCAACGAAATGGGGAGTTCCTGGCCAATTAAATTCCAGGATCTTCGTTTTTCGTCGATAGTGCATGCCTATGAAGCGGGTTACACTTGGGCACCATGTTTTGGACATTTCAGAATTCCACCAAACTTTAATACACAGGCTAGGGTCCATTTCATGGGTTTGGAGGTATTCCGATGATCCGAGGCGCTTCTTCCTATGAAACCCTATTCTGTGGGCCTAGAATCGTTTACCCCCTAGATGTTCTTATGAAAGGGGTAGCCCAGTGGATTTTTCTCTTGGTTTGTGCTTGGTTGGGTTATAGGATAATTCCAAACTATGTTTGGGCATAAGTTGTGACAAAATCTAACCTGGTTTCACCAAAATGGGGAGTTCTCAACCCCCTAATAATTAAATTTCCAGAACACCTTCGTTTTTAGGTGACATCGCATGTCAGCGAACATGTTATGCTTGGGAACCAGGTTTTGGACATTTCAGCATTCCACCACACTTTAATACACAAGCTAGGGTCCATTACAAGGTTGAAGATATTCTGATGTCCCGAAGAGCTTCTTCCTACAAAACCCTGATCTGTGGGCCTATATCGTCCACCCCTAGATGTTCTTGTGGAAGGGGTATCCTGGTTGATTTTTCTCTTGGTTTGTTCTTGGTTGGGTTATATGATAATTCCAAACCATGTTTGGGCACAAGTTGTGACATGATCCAACCCGGTTTCACCGAAACGGGGAGTTCCCGGCCAATTAAATTCCAGGATCTTCATTTTTAGGTGATAGTGCATATCTGCAAAGAGGGTGACACTTGGGCACCATGTTTTGGACATTTCAGCATTTCACCGCACTTTAATACACATGCTAGGGTCCATTGCATGGGTTTGGAGGTATTCCGATGCTCCTAGGCGTCTCTTCCTATGAAACCATGATCTCTGGGCCGAAAATCGTCTACCCCCCTAGATGTTCTTATGAAAGGGGTAGCCCGGTGGATTTTTCTCTTGGTTTGTGCTTGGTTGGGTTATAGGATAATTGCAAACCATGTTTGGGCATAATTTGTGACAAGATCTATCCTGGTTTCACCGGAATGGGGAGTTCTCGACCCCCTAATAATTAAATTTCCAGAACACCTTCGTTTTTAGGTGACATCGCATGTCTGTGAACGGGTCATACTGGGGAACCAGGTTTTGGACATTTCAGCATTCCACCACACTTTAATACACATTATATGGTCCATTGAATGGTTTGGAGGTATTCCGGTGTCCCGAAGAGCTTCTTCCTACAAAACCCTCATCCATGGCCTGGATCGTCTCCCCCCCTAGATGTTCTTATGAAAGGGGTAGCCGGGTGGATTTTATCTTGGTTTGTGCTTGGTTGGTTTATATGATAATTCCAAACCATGTTTGGGCACAAGTTGTGACATGATCCAACCCGATTTCACTAAAACGGGGAGTTCCCGACCAATTAAATTCTAGGATCTTCGTTTTGAGGTGATAGTGCATGTCTGGAAAGAGGGTGACACTTGGGCACCATGTTTTGGAAATTTCAGCATTCCACCACACTTTAATACATATGCTAGGGTCCATTGCATGGGTTTGGAGGTATTCCGATGCTCCTAGGCGTTTCTTCCTATGAAACCCTGATCTCTGTGCCCAAAATCGTATACCCCCCATTGATGTTCTGATGAAAGGGGTAGCCTGGTGGATTTTTCTCTTGGTTTGTGCTTGGTTGGATTATAGGATAATTTCAAACCATGTTTGGTCATAAGTTGTGACAAGATCTTTCCTGGTTTCACCGGAATGGGGAGTTCTCGACCCTCTAATAATTAAATTTCTAGAACACCTTCATTTTTAGGTGACATCGCATGTGTGTGAACGGGTCACACTGTAGAACCAGGTTTTGGACATTTCAGCATTCCACCACACTTTAATACACATGCTAGGGTCCACTGCAAGGTTTGGAGGTATTCCTATGTCCCGAAGAGCTTCTTCCTACAAAACCCTGATCCGTGGGCCTGGATCATCCACCCCCTAGATGTTCTTATGAAAGGGGTAGCCTGGTGGATTTTTCTCTTGGTTTCTTCTTGGTTGGTTATATTATAATTCCAAGCTATGTTTGGGCACAAGTTGTGACATGATCCAACGTGGTTTCACCGAAACGGGGAGTTCCCGGCCAATTGAATTCTAGGATCTTCGTTTTGAGGTGATAGTGCATGTCTGGAAAGAGGGTGACACTTGGGCACCATGTTTTGGACATTTCAGCATTCCACCACACTTTAAGACACATGATAGGGTCCATTGCATGGGTTTGGAGGTATTCCGATGCTCCTAGGCGTTTCTTCCTATGAAAGCCTCATCTCTAGGCCCAAAAAGTCTACACCCCTAGATGTTCTTATGAAAGGGGTAGCCGTTGGATTTTTCTCTTGGTTTCTGCTTGGTTGGGTTATAGGATAATTGCAAACCATGTTTGGGCATAAGTTGTGACAAGATCTATCCTGGTTTCACCGGAATGGGAAGTTCTCGACCCCCTAATAATTAAATTTCCAGAACACCTTCGTTTTTAGGTGACATCGCATGTCTGTGAACGGGTCACACTGGGAAACCAGGTTTTGGACATTTCAGCATTCCACCACACTTTAATACACATTCTAGGGTCCATTGTAAGGTTTGGAGGTATTCCGATGTCCAGAAGAGCTTCTTCCTACAAACCCTGATCCGGGGGCCTGGATTGTCTACCCCCTAGATGTTCTTATGAAAGGGGTAGACCCGTGGATTTTTCTCTTGGTTTGTTCTTGGTTCGGTTATATGATAATTCCAAATCATGTTTGGGCACACGTTGTGACATGATTCAACCCGGTTTCATCGAAACGGTGAGTTCCCGGCCAATTAAATTCCAGGATCTTCGTTTTTAGGTGATAGTGCATGTCTGCAAAGAGTGTGACACTTGGGCACCTTGTTTTGGAAATTTCAGCATTCCACCACACTTTAATACACATGCTAGGGTCCATTTCATGGGTTCGGAGGTATTCCGAAGCTTCGAGGCGCCTCTTCCTATGAAACCCTGATCCGTGGGCCCAGAATCATCTACCCCCCTAGATGTTCTTATGAACGCGGTAGCCCAGTGGATTTTTCTCTTGGTTTGTGCTTTGTTGGATTATAGGATAATTCCAAACCATTTTTGGTCATTTCAGCATTCCACCACACTTTAATACACATGCTAGGGCCCACTGCATGGGTTTGGAGGTATTCCGATGCTCCGAGGCGCTTCTTCCTATGAAACCCTGATCTGTTGGCCCAGAATCGTCTACCCCCCTAGATGTTCTTATGAAAGGGGTAGCCCGGTGGATTTTTCTCTTGGTTTATGCTTGGTTGGGTTATAGGATAATTCCAAACCATGTTTGGGCATAAGTTGTGACAAGATCTAACCTTGTTTCACCGGAATGGGGAGTTCTCGCCCCCTAATAATTAAATTTCCAGAACACCTTTGTTTTTAGGTGACATCGCATGTGTGTGAACCGGTCACACTTGAGAACCAGGTTTTGGACATTTCAGCATTCCACCACACTTTAATACACATGCTAGGGTCCATTGCAAGGTTTGGAGGTATTCCTATGTCCCGAAGAGCTTCTTCCTACAAAACCCTGATCCGTGGGCCTGGATCATCCACCCCCTAGATGTTCTTATGAAAGGGGTAGCCCGGTGGATTTTTCTCTTGGTTTCTTCTTGGTTGGTTATATTATAATTCCAAACTATGTTTGGGCACAAGTTGTGACATGATCCAACGCGGTTTCACCGAAACGGGGAGTTCCCGGCCAATTGAATTCTAGGATCTTCGTTTTGAGGTGATAGTGCATGTCTGGAAAGAGGGTGACACTTGGGCACCATGTTTTGGACATTTCAGCATTCCACCACACTTTAAGACACATGATAGGGTCCATTGCATGGGTTTGGAGGTATTCCGATGCTCCTAGGCGTTTCTTCCTATGAAACCCTCATCTCTAGGCCCAAAATCGTCTACCCCCCTAGATGTTCTTATGAAACGGGTAGCCCGGTGGATTTTTCTCTTGGTTTGTGCTTGGTTGGGTTATAGTATAATTCCAAACCATGTTTGGGCATAAGTTGTGACAAGATCTATCCTGGTTTCACCGGAATGGGGAGTTCTTGACCCCCTAATAATTAAATTTCCAGAACACCTTCGTTTTTAGGTGGCATCGCATGTCTGCAAACGTGTCACGCTTGGGAACCATGTTTTGGACATTGCAGCATTCCACCACACTTTAATACACATGCTAGGGTCCATTGCAAGGTTTGGAGGTATTCCGATGTCCTGAAGAGCTTCTTCCTACAAACCATGATTCGTGGGCCTAGATCGTCTACCCCCCTAGATGTTCTTATGAAAGGGATAGCCCGGTGGATTTTTCTCTTGGTTTGTGCTTGGTTGGGTTATATGATAATTCCAAACCATGTTTGGGCAAAAGTTGTGACATGATCCAACCCGGTTTCACCGAAACGGGGAGTTCCCGGCCAATTAAATTACAGGATCTTCGTTTTTAGGTGATAGTGCAAGTCTGCAAAGAGGGTGACACTTGGGCACCATGTTTTTTACATTTCAGCATTCCACCACACTTTAATACACATTCTTGGGTCCATTGCATGGGTTTGGAGGTATTCCGACGCTCTCAGGTGCTTCTTCCTATGAAACCCTGATCTGTGGGCCCAGAATCGTCTACCCCCTAGATGTTCTTATGAAAGGGGTAGCCCGATGGATTTTTCTCTTGGTTTGTGCATGGTTGGATTATAGGATAATTCCAAACCATTTTTGGGCATTTCAGCATTCCACCACACTTTAATACACATGTTAGGTCCCACTGCATGGGTTTGGAGGTATTCCGATGCTCCGAGGCGCTTCTTCGTATGAAACCCTGATCTGTCGTCCCAGAATCGTCTACCCCCCTAGATGTTCTTATGAAAGGGGTAGCCCGGTGGATTTTTCTCTTGGTTTGTGCTTGCTTGGGTTATAGGATAATTCCAAACCATGTTTGGGCATAAGTTGTGACAAGATCTAACCTGGTTTCACCGAAATGGGGAGTTCTCGACCCCCTAATAATTAAATTTCTAGAACACCTTCGTTTTTCGGTGACATCGCATGTCTGCGAACGGGTAACGTTTGGGAACCATGTTTTGGATATATCATCATTCCACCACACTTTAATACACATGCTAGGGTCCATTGCAAGGTTTGGAGGTATTTCGATGTCCCGAAGAGCTTCTTCCTACAAAACCCTGATCCGTGGGCCTGGATCGTCTACCCCCCTAGATGTTCTTAGGAAAGGGGTAGCCTGGTTGATTTTTCTCTTGGTTTGTGCTTGGATGGGTTATATGATAACTCCAAACCATCTTTGGGCACAAGTTGTGACATGATCCAACCTGGTTTCACCGAAATGGGGAGTTCCCGGCCAATTAAATTCCAGGATCTTCGTTTTTAGGTGATAGTGCATGTCTGCAAAGAGGGTGACACTTGGGCACCATGATTTGGACATTTCAGCATTCCACCACACTTTAATACACATGCTAGGTTCCATTGCATGGGTTTGGAGGTATTTCGACGCTCTGAGGCGCTTCTTCCTATGGAACCCTGATCTGTGGGCTAGAATCGTCTACCCCCCAAGATTTTCTTATGGAAGGGGTAGACCGATGGATTTTTCTCTTGGTTTGTGAATGGTTGGATTATAGGATAATTCCAAACGATGTTTGGGCATAAGTCGTGACAAGATCTAACCTGGTTTCACCAAAATGGGCAGTTCTCGACCACCTAATAGTTAAATTTGCAGAAAACCTTCGTTTTTAGGTGGCATCGCATGTCTGCGAATGGGTCACAATTGGTAACCATGTTTAGGACATTTCATCATTCCACCACACTTTAATACACATTCTAGGGTCTATTGCATGGTTTGGAGGTATTCCGATGTCTCGAAGAGCTTCTTCCCTACAAAACAATGATCTCTGGGCCTGGATCGTCTACCCCATAGATGTTCTTATGAAAGGGGTAGCCCGGTGGTTTTTTTCTTGGTTTGTGCTTAGTTGGGCTATATGATAATTCCAAACCATGTTTGGGCACAAGTTGTGACATGATCCAACCCGGTTTCGCCGAAACGGGGAGTTCCCAGCCAATTAAATTCCGTGATCTTCGTATTTAGATGATAGTGTATGTCTGGAAAGAGGGTGACACTTGGGCACCATGTTTTGGACATTTCAGCATTCCACCACACTTTAATACACATGCTAGGGTTTATTGCATGGGTTTGGAGGTATTCCGATGTTCCGAGGCGCTTCTTCCTATGAAACCCTGAACTGTGGCCCAGGATCGTCTACCCCCCTAGATGTTCTTATGAAAGGGGTAGACCGATGGATTTTTCTGTTGGTTTGTGCATGGTTGGATTATAGGATAATTCCAAACGATGTTTGGGCATAAGTCGTGACAAGATCTAACCTGGTTTCACCAAAATGGGGAGTTATCGACCCCCTAATAATTAAATTTGTAAGTGACGTCGCATGTCTGCGAACGGGTCACAATTGGTAACCATGTGTTGGACATTTCAGCATTCCACCACACTTTAATACACATTCTAGGGTCTATTGCACGATTTGGACGTATTCCGATGTCTCGAAGAGCTTCTTCCCTACGAAACAATGATCTGTGGGCCTGGATCGTCTACCCCCCTAGATGTTCTTATGAAAGGGGTAGCCCGGTGGATTTTTCTCTTGGTTTGTGCTTAGTTGGGCTATATGATAATTCCAAACCATGTTTGGGCACAAGTTGTGACATGATCCAACCCAGTTTCGCCGAAACGGGGAGTTCCCAGCCAATTAAATTCTGGGATCTTCGTTTTTAGGTGATAGTGTATGTCTGCAAAGTGGGTGACACTTGGGCACCATGTTTTGGACATTTCAGCATTCCACCACACTTTAATACACATTCTAGGGTCCATTGCATGGGTTTGGAGGTATTCCGATGCTCCGAGGCGCTTCTTCCTATGAAACCCTAATTTATATGGGCCCAGAATCGTCTACCACCTAGATGTTCTTATGAAAGGGGTAGCCCGGTGGATTTTTCTCTTGTTTTGTGCTTTGTTGGGTTATAGGATAATTCCAAACCATCTTTGGTCATAAGTTGTGACAAGATCTAACCCGGTTTCACCGAAATGGGGAGTTCTTGACCCCCTAATAATTAAATTTTCAGCACACCTTCGTTTTTAGGTGACAGCGCATGTCTGCGAATGGGTCACGCTTGGGAACCATGTTTTGGACATTTCATCATTCCACCACACTTTAATACACATGCTAGGGTCCATTGCAAGGTTTGGAGGTATTCTGATGTCCCGAAGAGCTTCTTCCTACAAAACCTGATCTGTGGGCCTGGATCGTCTACCCCCCTAGATGTTCTTATGAAAGGGATAGCCCGGTGGATTTTTCTCTTGGTTTGTGCTTGGTTGGGTTATATAATAATTCCAAACCATGTTTGGGCAGAAGTTGTGACATGATCCAACCCGGTTTCACTGAAACGGGTAGTTCCCGGCCAATTAAATTACAGGATATTCGTTTTTAGGTGATAGTGCATGTTTGCAAAGAGGGTGACACTTGGGGACCATGTTTTGGACATTTCAGCATTCCAAAACACTTTAATACACATGCTAGGGTACAATGCATGGGTTTTGAGGTATTCCGATGCTCCGAGGCGCTTCTTCCTATGAAACCCTAATTTATATGGGCCCAGAATCGTCTACCACCTAGATGTTCTTATGAAAGGGGTAGCCCGGTGGATTTTTCTCTTGTTTTGTGCTTTGTTGGGTTATAGGATAATTCCAAACCATCTTTGGTCATAAGTTGTGACAAGATCTAACCCGGTTTCACCGAAATGGGGAGTTCTAGACCCCCTAATAATTAAATTTTCAGCACACGTTCGTTTTTAGGTGACAGCGCATGTCTGCGAATGGGTCACGCTTGGGAACCATGTTTTGGACATTTCATCATTACACCACACTTTAATACACATGCTAGGGTCCATTGCAAGGTTTGGAGGTATTCTGATGTCCCGAAGAGCTTCTTCCTACAAAACCTGATCTGTGGGCCTGGATCGTCTACCCCCCTAGATGTTCTTATGAAAGGGATAGCCCGGTGGAATTTTCTCTTGGATTGTCCTTGGTTGGGTTATATGATAATTACAAACCATGTTTGGGCACAAGTTGTGACATGATCCAACCCAGTTTCACAGAAACGGGGAGTTCCCGGCCAATTAAATTACAGGATATTCGTTTTTAGGTGATAGGGCATGTCTGCAAAGAGGCTGACACTTGGGCACCATGTTTTGAACATTTCAGCATTCCAACACACTTTAATACACATGATAGGGTACAATGTATGGGTTTGGAGGTATTCCGATGCTCCGAGGCGCTTCTTCCTATGAAACCCTAATTTATATGGGCCCAGAATATTCTACCCCCTAGATGTTCTTATGAAAGGGGTAGCCCGGCGGATTTTTCTCTTGGTTTGTGCTTGGTTGGGTTATAGTATAATTCGAAACCATGTTTGGGAATAAGTTGTGACAAGATCTAACCTGGTTTCACCGAAATGGGGAGTTCTCGACCCCCTAATAAATAAATTTCCAGAACACCTTCGTTTTTAGGTGACATCGCATGTCTGAAAACAGGTCACGCTTGGGAACCAGATTTTGGACATTTCAGCATTCCACCACACTTTAATACACATGCTATGGTCCATTGCAAGGTTTGGAGGTATTCCATGTCCCGAAGAGCTTCTTCCTACAAAACCCTAATCCGTGGGCCTCGATCGTCTACCCCCCCTAGATGTTCTGATGAAAGGGGTGGTCCGGTGGATTTTCTCTTGGTTTTGCTTGGTTGGGTTATATGATAATTCCAAACCATGTTTGGGCACAAGTTGTGACATGATCCAATCCGGTTTCACCGAAACAGGGAGTTCTCGGCCAATTAAATTCTATGATCTTCGTTTTTAAGTGATTGTGCATGTCTGCAAAGTGTGTGACACTTGGGCACCATGTTTTTGACATTTCAGCATTCCACCACAGTTTAATACACATGCTAGGGTCCATTGCATGGGTTTGGAGGTATTTTGATGCTCCGAGGCGCTTCTTTCTACGAAACCCTAATCTATATGGGCCCAGAATCGTCTACCCCCCTAGATGTTCTTATGAAAGGGGTAGCCCGATGGATTTTTCTCTTGGTTTGTGCATGGTTGGATTATAGGATAATTCCCAACCATTTTTGGGCATTTCAGCATTCCACCACACTTTAATACACATGTTAGGGCCCACTGCATGGGTTTGGAGGTATTCCGATGCTCCGAGGCGCTTCTTCCTATGAAACCCTGATCTGTCGTCCCAGAATCGTCTACCCCCCTAGATGTTCTTATGAAAGGGGTAGCCCGGTGGATTTTTCTCTTGGTTTGTGCTTGATTGGGTTATAGGATAATTCCAAACCATGTTTGGGCATAAGTTGTGACAAGATCTAACCTGGTTTCACCGACATGGGGAGTTCTCGACCCCCTAATAATTAAATTTCCAGAACACCTTCGTTTTTCGGTGACATCGCATCTCTGCGAATGGGTAACGCTTGGGAACCATGTTTTGGATATATCAGCATTCCACCACACTTTAATACACATGCTAGGGTCCATTGCAAGGTTTGGAGGTATTCCGATGTCCCGAAGAGCTTCTTCCTACAAAACCCTGATCCTTGGGCCTGGATCATCTACCCCCTAGATGTTCTTATGAAAGGGATAGCCCGGTGGATTTTTCTCTTGGTTTGTGCTTAGTTGGGTTATATGATAATTCCAAACCATGTTTGGGCACAAGTTGTGACATGATCCAACCCTGTTTCACCGAAACGGGGAGTTCCCGGCTAATTAAATTATAGGATCTTCGTTTTTAGGTGATAGTGCATGTCTGCAAAGAGGGTGACACTTGGGCACCATGTTTTGGACATTTCAGCATTCCAACACACCTTAATACACATGCTAGGTTTCATTGCATGGGTTTGGAGGTATTCCGATGCTCTGAGGCGCCTCTTCCTATGAAACCCTCATCTATATGGGCCCAGAATCGTCTACCCCCATAGATATTCTTATGAAAGGGGAAGCCCGGTGGATTTTTCTCTTGGTTTGTGCTTTGTTGGGTTATAGGATAATTACAAACCATGTTTGGGCGTAAGTTGTGACAATATCTAACCTGGTTTCACCGAAATAGGGAGTTCTCCACCCCCTAATAATTAAATTTCCAGAACACCTTCGTTTTTAGGTGACATTGCATGTCTGCGAACGGGTCACGCTTGGGAACCAGGTTTTGGACATTTCATCATTCCACCACACTTTAATACACATGCTAGGGTCCATTGCAAGGTTTGTAGGTATTTCGATGTCCCGAAGAGCTTCTTCCTACAAACCCCTGATCCGTGGGCCTAGATTGTCTACCCCCCTAGATGTTCTTACGAAAGGGGTAGCCCGGTGGATTTTTCTCTTGGTTTGTGATTGGATGGGTTATATGATAATTCCAAACCATGTTTGGGCACAAGTTGTGACATGATCCAACCCGGTTTCACCGAAATGGAGAGTTCCCGGCCAATTAAATTCCAGGATCTTCGTTTTTAGGTGATAGTGCATGTCTGCAAAGAGGGTGACACTTGGGCACCATGTTTTGGACATTTAAGCATCCCACCACACTTTAATACACATGCTAGGGTCCATTGCATGGGTTTGGAGGTATTCCGATGCTCCGAGGCGCTTCTTCCTATGAAACCCTGATCTGTGGGCCTAGAATCGTCTACCCCCCTAGATGTTCTTATGAAAGGGGTAGCCCGGTGGATTTTTCTCTTGGTTTTTGCCTGGTTGGGTTATAGGGTAATTCCAAACCATGTTTGGGCATAAGTTGTGACAATATCTAACCTAGTTTCACCGAAATGGGGAGTTCTCGACCCCCTAATAATTAATTTTCCAGAAGACCTTCGTTTTTAGGTGACATCGCATGTCTGCGAACGGAGCACACATGGGAACCAGATTTTGGACATTTCAGCATTCCACCACACTTTAATACACATGCTAGGGTCCATTGCAAGGTTTGGAGGTAATCCGATGTCTCGAAGAGCTTCTTCCCTACAAACCCCTGATCCGTGGGCCTGGATCGTCTACCCCCCTAGATGTTCTTATGAAAGGGGTAGCCCGTTGGATTTTTCTCTTGGTTTGTGCTTGGTTGTGTTATATGATAATTCCAAACCATGTTTGGGCACAAGTTGTCACATGATCCAACCCGGTTTCACCGAAACGAGGAGTTCCCAACCAATTAAATTCTAGGATCATCGTTTTTTCGGTGATACTGCATGCCTATGAAGCGGGTTACACTTCGGCACCATGTTTTGGACATTTAAGCATTCCACCACACTTTAATACACATTCTATGGTCCATTGCATGGGTTTGGAGGTATTCCGATGCTCCGAGGCGCTTCTTCCTATGAAACCCTGATCTGTGGGCCCACAATCGTCTACCCCCTAGATGTTCTTATGAAAGGGGTAGCCCGATGTATTTTTCTCTTGGTTTGTTCTTGGTTTTTGATATTTCAGCATTCCACCACACTTTAATACACATGCTAGGGTCCATTGCATGGGTTTGTAGGTAGTCCGATGCTCCGAGGCGCTTCTTCCTATGAAACCTTGATCTATATGGGCCCAGAATCGTCTACCCCCTAGATGTTCTTATGAAAGGGGTAGCCCCTTGGATTTTTCTCTTGGTTTGTGCTTGTTTGGGTTATAATATAATTCCAAACCATGTTTGGGCATAAGTTGTGACAAGATCTAACCTGGTTTCACCGAAATGGGGAGTTCTCGACCCCCTAATAATTAAATTTCCAGAACACCTTCGTTTTTAGGTGACATCGCATGTCTGCGAACGGGTCACGCTTGGGAACCAAATTTTGGACATTTCAGCATTCCACCACACTTTAATACACATGCTAGGGTCCATTGCAAGGTTTGGAGGTATTCCATGTCCCGAAGAGCTTCTTCCTACAAAACCTTGATCCGTGGGCCTGGATCGTCTACCCCCCTAGATGTTCTTATGAAAGGGGTAGCCCGGTGGATTTTTCTCTCTGTTTGTGCTTGGTTGGGTTATATGATAATTCCAAACCATGTTTGGCACAAGTTGTGACATGATCCAACCCGATTTCACCGAAACGGGGAGTTCCCGGCCATTTAAATTCCAGGATCTTCGTTTTTAGGTGATAGTGCATGTCTGCAAAGAGGGTGACACTTGGGCACCATGTTTTGGACATTTCAGCATTCCACCGCACTTTAATACACATGCTAGGGTCCATTGCATGGGTTTGGAGGTATTCCGATACTCCGAGGCGGTTCTTCCTTTGAAACCCTAATATGTGGGCCCAGAATAGTCTACCCCCCTAGATGTTCTTATGAAAGGGGTAACCCGGTGGATTTTTCTCTTGGTTTGTGATTGGTTGGGTTATAGGATAATTCCAAACAATGTTTGGGCTTAAGTTGTGACAAGATCTAACCTAGTTTCCCCAAAATGGGGAGTTCTGGACCCCCTAATAATAAAATTTCTAGAACACCTTTGTTTTTAGGTGACATCGCATGTCTGGGAACGGGTCACACTTGGGAACCATTTTTTGGACATTTCAGCATTCCACCACACTTTAATACACATGCTAGGGTCCATTGCAAGGTTTGGAGGTATTCCGATGTCTCGAAGAGCTTCTTCCGTACAAAACCCTAATCCGTGGGCCTGGATCGTCTACCCCCCTAGATGTACTTATGAAAGGGGTAGCCCGGTGGATTTTTCTCTTGGTTTGTGCTTGGTTGGGTTATATGATAATTCCAAACCATGTTTGGGCACAAGTTGTGACATGATCCAACCCGGTTTCACCAAAACGGGGTGTTCCCGGCTAATTAAATTCCAGGATCTTCGTTTTTTCGGTGATAGTGCATGCCTACGAAGCGGGGTACACTGGGGCACCATGTTTTGGACATTTAAGCATTCCACCACACTTTAATACACATTCTAGGGTCCATTTCACGGGTTTGGAGGTATTCCGATGCTCCGAGGCGCTTCTTCCTATGAAACCCTAATCTGTGGGCCAGAATCGTTTACCCCCCTAGATATTCTTATGAAAGGGGTATCCCGGTGGATTTTTCTCTTGGTTTGTGCTTGGTTTTTTACATTTCAGCATTCCACCACACTTTAATACACATTCTAGGGTCTATTGCATGGGTTTGGAGGTATTCCGATGCTCCGAGGCGCTTCTTCCTATGAAACCTTGATCTATATGGGCCCAGAATCGTCTACCCCTAGATGTTCTTATGAAAGGGGTAGCCCCTTGGATTTTTCTCTTGCTTTGTTCTTGGTTGGGTTATAAGATAATTCCAAACCATGTTTGGGCATAAGTTGTGACAAGATCTAACCTGGTTTCACCGAAATGGGGAGTTCTCGACCCCCTAGTAATTAAATTTCCAGAACACCTTCGTTTTTAGGTGACAACGCATGTCTGCGAATGGGTCACGCTTGGGAACCATATTTTGGACATTTCAGCATTCCACCACACTTTAATACACATGCTAGGGTCCATTGCAAGGTTTGGAGGTATTACTATGTCCCTAAGAGCTTCTTCCTATAAAACCCTGATTCGTGGGCCTGGATCGTCTACCCTCCTAGATGTTCTTATGAAATGGGTAGCCCGGTGGATTTTTCTCTTGGTTTGTGCTTGGCTGGGTTATATGATAATTCCAAACCATGTTTGGCACAAGTTGTGACATGATCCAACCCGGTTTCACCGAAACGGTGAGTTCCCGGCCATTTAACTTCCAGGATCTTCGTTTTTAGGTGATAGTGCATGTCTGCAAAGAGGGTGACACTTGGGCACCATATTTTGGACATTTCAGGATTCCACCGCACTTTAATACACATACTAGGGTCCATTGCATGGGTTTCGAGGTATTCCGATACTCCGAGGCGGTTCTTCCTATGAAACCCTAATCTATGGGCCCAGAATAGTCTACCCCCCTAGATGTTCTTATGAAAGGGGTAGCCCGGTGGATTTTTCTCTTGTATTGTGATTTGTTGGGTTATAGGATAATTCCAAACAATGTTTGGGCTTAAGTTGTGACAATATCTAACCTAGTTTCCAAAAAATGGAGAGTTCTCGACCCCCTAATAATTAAATTTCTAGAACACCTTTGTTTTTAGGTGACATCGCATGTCTGGGAACGGGTCACACTTGGGAACCATTTTTTGAACATTTCAGATTTCCACCACACTTTAATACACATGCTAGGGTCCATTGCAAGGTTTGGAGGTATTCCGATGTCTCGAAGAGCTTCGTCCGTACAAAACCCTAATCCGTGGGCCTGGATCGTCTACCCTCCTAGATGTTCTTATGAAAGGGGTAGCCCAGTGGATTTTTCTCTTGGTTTGTGCTTGGTTGGGTCATATGATAATACCAAACCATGTTTGGGCACAAGTTGTGACATGATCCAACCCGGTTTCACCAAAACGGGGAGTTCCCGGCCAATTAAATTCCAGGATCTTTGTTTTTTCGGTGATAGTGCATGCCTACGAAGCGGGTTACACTAGGGCACCATGTTTTGGACATTTAAGCATTCCACCACACTTTAATACACATTCTAGCGTCCATTTCATGGGTTTGGAGATATTCTGATGCTCCGAGGCGCTTCTTCCTATGAAACCCTAATCTGTGGGCCCAGAACCGTTTACCCGCTAGATATTCTTATGAAAGGGGTAGCCCGGTGGATTTTTCTCTTGGTTTGTACTTGGTTGGGTTATATGAATATTCCAAACCATGTTTGGGCATAATTTGTGATAAGATCTAACCTGGTTTCACCGAAATGGGGAGTTCTCGACCCACTAATAATTAAATTTCCAGAACACCTTCGTTTTTAGGTGACATCGCATGTCTGCGAACGGGTCTCACTTGGGAACCAGGGTTTGGATATTTCAGCATTCCACCACACTTTAATACACACGCTAGGGTCCATTGCAAGGTTCAGAGGTATTCTGATGTCCCGAAGAGCTTCTTCCTACAAAACCCTGATCCGTGGGCTTGGATCGTCTACCCCCTAGATGTTCTTATGAAAGGGTAGCCCGGTGGATTTTTCTCTTGGTTTGTGCTTGGTTGGGTTATATGATAATTCCAAACCATGTTTGGGCACAAGTTGTGACATGATCCAACCCGGTTTCACCGAAACGGGGAGTTCCCGGCCATTTAAATTCCAGGTTCTTCGTTTTTAGGTGATAGTGCATGTCTGCAAAGAGGGTGACACCTGGGCACCATGTTTTGGACATTTCAGCATTCCACCACACTTTAATACACATGATAGGGTCCATTGCATGGGTTGGGAGGTATTCCGATGCTCCGACGTGGTTCTTCCTATGAAACCCTAATCTGTGGGCCCAAAATCGTTTACCCCCCTAGATATTCTTATGAAAGGGGTAGCCCGGTGGATTTTTCTCTTGGTTTGTTCTTGGTTGGGTTATATGATAATTCCAAACCATGTTTGGGCACAATTTGTGACATGATTCAACCCGGTTTCATCGAAACGGGGAGTTCTCGGCCAATTAAATTCCAGGATCTTCGTTTTTAGGTGATAGTGAATGTCTGCAAAGAGTGTGAGACTTGGGCACCATGTTTTGGACATTTCAGAATTCCACCACACTTTAATACACATGCTAGGGTACATTTCATGGGTTTGGAGGTATTCCGATGCTCCGAGGCGCTTCTCCCTATGAAACCCTAGCCTGATCCGTGGGCCCAGAGTCATCTGCCACCCTAGATGTTCTTATGAAAGGGGTAGCCTGGTGAATTTTTCTCTTGGTTTGTGCTTGGTTGGGTTAGAGGATAATTCCAAACCATGTTTGGGCACAAGTTGTGACAAGATCTAATTTGGTTTCACCGAAATGGGGAGTTCTCGACCACCTAATAATCAAATTTCTACAACACCTTCGTTTTTAGGTGACATCGCATGTCTGCGAACGGGTCACACTTGGGAACCATGATTTGGACATTTCAGCATTCCACCACACTTTAATACACATTCTAGGGTCCATTGCAAGGTTTGGAGGTATTCCGATGTCTCGAAGAGCTTCTTCCGTACAAAACCCTAATCCGTGGGCCTGGATCATCTACCCCCCTAGATGTTCTTATGAAAGGGGTAGCCCGGTGGATTTTTCTCTTGGTTTGTGCTTGGTTGGGTTATATGATAATTCCAAACCATGTTTGGGCACAAGTTTTGACCTGATCCAACCCGGTTTCACCAAAACGGGGAGTTCCCGGCCAATTAAATTCCAGGATCTTTGTTTTTTCGGTGATAGTGCATGCCTAGGAAGCGGGTTACACTAGGGCACCATGTTTTGGACATTTAAGCATTCCACCACACTTTAATACACATTCTAGCGTCCATTTCATGGGTTGGGAGGTATTCTGATGCTCCGAGGCGCTTCTTCCTATGAAACCCTAATCTGTGGGCCCAGAATCGTTTACCCCCCTAGATATTCTTATGAAAGGGGTAGCCCGGTGGATTTTTCTCTTGGTTTGTACTTGGTTGGGTTATATGAATATTCCAAACCATGTTTGGGCATAATTTGTGATAAGATCTAACCTGGTTTCACCGAAATGGGGAGTTCTCGACCCACTAATAATTAAATTTCCAGAACACCTTCGTTTTTAGGTGACATCGCATGTCTGCGAACGAGTCTCACTTGGGATCCAGGGTTTGGACATTTCAGCATTCCACCACACTTTAATACACACGCTAGGGTCCATTGCAAGGTTCAGAGGTATTCTGATGTCCCGAAGAGCTTCTTCCTACAAAACCCTGATCCGTGGGCTTGGATCGTCTACCCCCTAGATGTTCTTATGAAAGGGTAGCCCGGTGGATTTTTCTCTTGGTTTGTGCTTGGTTGGGTTATATGATAATTCCAAACCATGTTTGGGCAATAGTTGTGACATGATCCAACCCGGTTTCACCGAAACGGGGAGTTCCCGGCCATTTAAATTCCAGGATCTTCGTTTTTAGGTGATAGTGCATGTCTGCAAAGAGGGTGACACTTGGGCACCATGTTTTGGACATTTCAGCATTCCACCACACTTTAATACACATGATAGGGTCCATTTCATGGGTTTGGAGGTATTTCGATGCTCCGAGGCGGTTCTTCCTATGAAACTCTAATCTGTGGGCCCAAAATCGTTTACCCCCCTAGATATTCTTATGAAAGTGGTAGCCCGGTGGATTTTTATCTTGGTTTATTCTTGGTTGGGTTATATGATAATTCCAAACCATGTTTGGGCACAATTTGTGACATGATTCAACCCGGTTTCATCGAAACGGGGAGTTCCCGGCCAATTAAATTCCAGGATCTTCGTTTTTAGGTGATAGTGAATGTCTGCAAAGAGTGTGAGACTTGGGCACCATGTTTTGGACATTTCATAATTCCACCACACTTTAATACACATTCTAGGGTCCATTTCATGGGTTTGGAGGTACTCCGAGGCCCTTCTCCCTATGAAACCCTAGCCTGATCCGTGGGCCCAGAGTCATCTGCCCCCCTAGATGTTCTTATGAAAGGGGTAGCCCGGTGAATTTTTTTCTTGGTTTGTTCTTGGTTGGGTTAGAGGATAATTCCAAACCATGTTTTGGCACAAGTTGTGACAAGATCTAACTTGGTTTCACCGAAATGGGGAGTTCTCGACCACCTAATAATCAAATTTCTACAACACCTTCGTTTTTAGGTGACAGCGCATGTCTGCGAACGGGTCACACTTGGGAACCATGATTTGGACATTTCAGCATTCCACCACACTTCAATACACATGCTAGGGTCTATTGCAAGGTTTGGAGGTATTCCGATGTCTCGAAGAGCTTCTTCCCTAGAGAACCCTAATCCATGGGCCTGGATCGTCTACCCCCTAAATGTTCTTATGAAAGGGGTAGCCCGGTGGATTTTTCTCTTTGTTTGTGCTTAGTTGGGTTAGATGATAATTCCAAACCATGTTTGGGCACAAGTTGTGACATGATCCAACCCGGTTTCACCAAAACAGGGAGTTCCCAGCCAATTAAATTTCTACAACACCTTCGTTTTTAGGTGACATTGCATGTCTGCGAACGGGTCACGCTTGGGAACCAGGTTTTGGACATTTCATCATTCCACCACACTTTAATACACATGCTAGGGTCCATCGCAAGGTTTGGAGGTATTCCGATGTCCCGAGGTGCTTCTTCCTATGAAACCTTGATCTATATGGGCCCAGAATCGTCTACCCCCCTAGATGTTCTTATGAAAGGGGTAGCCCGGTGGATTTTTCTCTTGGTTTGTGCTTGGTTGGGTTATATGATAATTCCAAACCATGTCTGGGCACAAGTTGTTACATGATCCAACCCGGTTTCACCGAAATGGGGAGTTCCTGGCCAATTAAATTCCAGGATCTTCGTTTTTAGGTGATAGTGCATGTCTGCAAAGCGGGTGACACTTGGGCACCATGTTTTGGACATTTCAGCATTCCACCACACTTTAATACACATGCTAGGTTCCATTGCATGGGTTTGGTGTATTCCAACGCTCCGAGGTGCTTCTTCCTACGAAACCCTGATCAGTGGGCCCAAAATCGTCTACCCCCCTAGATGTTCTTATGAAAGGGGTAGCCCGATGGATTTTTCTCTTGGTTTGTGCTTGGTTGGATTATAGGATAATTCCAAACCATGTTTGGGCATAAGTCGTGACAATATCTAACCTGGTTTCACCGAAATGGGGAGTTCTCGACCCCCTAATAATTAAATTTGTAGAACACCTTCGTTTTTAGGTGACATCGCATGTCTGCGAACGGGTCACACTTGGTAACCATGTTTTGGACATTTCAGAATTCCAAAACACTTTAATACACATGCTAGGGTCTATTGCAAGGTTTGGAGGTATTCCGATGTCCCTTAGAGCTTCTTCCCTACAAAACCCTGATCCGTGGGCCTCGATCGTCTACCCCTCTAGATGTTCTTATGAAAGGGGTAGCCCGGTGGATTTTTCTCTTGGTTTGTGCTTGGTTGGGTTATATGATAATTCCAAACCATGTTTGGGCACAAGTTGTGACATGATGAAACCCGGTTTCACCAAAACGGGGAGTTCCCGTCCAATTAAATTCCAGGATCTTCGTTTTTTCGGTAATAGTGCATGCCTACGAAGCGGGTTACACTTGGGCACCATGTTTTGGACATTTAAGCAGTCCACCACACTTTAATACACATTCTATGGTCCATTTCATGGGTTTGGAGGTATTCCGATGCTCCGAGGCGCTTCTTCCTATGAAACCCTGATCCGTGGGCCTAGGAATCATCTACCCCCTAGATGTTCTTATTAAAGGGGTAGCCCGATGGATTTTTCTCTTTGTTTGTGCTTGGTTGGGTTATAGGATAATTCCTAACCATTTTTGGGCATAATTTTTGACAAGATCTAACTTGGTTTCACCGAAATGGGGAGTTCTCGACCACCTAATAATCATATTTCTACAACACCTTCGTTTTTAGGTGACATCGCATGTCTGCGAACGGGTCACACTTGGGAACCATGTTTTGGACATTTCAGCATTCCTCCACACTTCAATACACATGCTAGTGTCTATTGCAAGGTTTGGAGGTATTCCATGTCTCGAAAAGCTTCTTCCCTAGAAAACCCTAATCCATGGGCCTGGTTCGTCTACCCCCCTAAATGTTCTTATGAAAGGGGTAGCCCGGTGGATTTTTCTCTTTCTTTGTGCTTAGTTGGGTTATATGATAATTCCAAACCATGTTTGGGGACAAGTTGTGACATGATCCAACCCGGTTTCACCAAAACAGGGAGTTCCCAGCCAATTAAATTTCTACAACACCTTCGTTTTTAGGTGACATTGCATGTCTGCGAACGGGTCACACATGGGCACCATGTTTTGGACATTTCAGCATTCCAACACACTTTAATACACATGCTAGGGTCCATTGCATGGGCTTGGAGGTATTCCGATGCTCCGAGGCGCTTCTTCCTATGAAACCCTGATCTATATGGGCCCAAAATCGTCTACCCCCCTAGATGTTCTTATGAAAGGGTTAGCCCGGTGGATTTTTCTCTTGGTTTATGCTTGGTTGGATTATAGGATAATTCCAAACCATGTTTGGGCATAAGTCGTGACAAGATCTAACCTGGTTTCACCAAAACGGGGATTTCTCGACCCCCTTATAATTAAATTTGTAGAACACCTTCGTTTTAGGTGACATCACATGTCTGCGAACGAGTTACAATTGGTAACCATGTTTTGGACATTTCAGCATTCCACCACACTTTAATAAACTGCTAGGGTCTATTGCAAGGTTTGGAGGTATTCTGATGTCCCGAAATGGGGAGTTCTCGACCCCCTAATAATTTAATTTCGAGAACACCTTTGTTTTTAGGTGACATCGCATGTCTGCGAACATGTCATGCTTGGGAACCAGGTTTTGGACATTTCAGCATTCCACCACACTTTAATACACATGATAGGGTCCATTGCAAGGTTTGGAGGTATTCTGATGTCCCGAAGAGCTTCTTCCTACAAAACCCTGATCCGTGGGCCTGGATCGTCTACCCCCCTAGATGTTCTTATGAAAGGGGTAGCCCAGTGGATTTTTCTCTTGGTTTGTTCTTGGTTGGGTTATATGATAATTCCAAACCATGTTTGGGCACAAGTTGTGACATGATCCAACCCGGTTTCACCAAAACGGGGAGTTCCTGGCCAATTAAATTCCAGGATCTTCGTTTTTTCGGTGATAGTGCATGCCTACGAAGCGGGTTACAATTGGGCACCATGTTTTGGACATTTAAGCATTGCACCACACTTTAATACACATTCTAGGGTCCATTTCATGGGATTTGAGGTATTTCGATGCTCCGAGGCGCTTCTTCCTATGAAACCCTGATCTGTGGGCCCACAATCGTCTACCCCCTAGATGTTCTTATGAAAGGGGTACCCCGATGGATTTTTCTCTTGGTTTGTGCTTGGTTTTTGACATTTCAGCATTCCACCGCACTTTAGTACACATGCTAGGGTCCATTGCATGGGTTTGGAGGTATACCGATGCTCCGAGGCGCTTCTTCCTATGAAACCTTGATCTATATGGGCCCAGAATCGTCTACCCCCTAGATGTTCTTATGAAAGGGGTACCCCTTGGATTTTTCTCTTGGTTTGTGCTTGGTTGGGTTATAAGATAATTCCAAACCATGTTTGGGCATAAGTTGTGACAAGATCTAACCTGGTTTCACCGAAATGCGGACTTCTCGACCCCCTAGTAATTAAATTTCTAGAACACCTTCTTTTTAGGTGAAATCGCATGTCTGCGAATGGGTCATGCTTGGGACCCAGATTTTGGACATTTCAGCATTCCACCACACTTTAATACACATGCTAGGGTCCATTGCAAGGTTTGGAGGTATTACGATGTCCCGAAGAGCTTCTTCCGTACAAAACCCTAATCCGTGGGCCTGGATCGTCTACCCCCTAGATGTTCTTATGAAAGGCTAGCCCGGTGGATTTTTCTCTTGGTTTGTGATTGGTTGGGTTATAGGATAATTCCAAACAATGTTTGGGCTTAAGTTGTGACAAGATCTAACCTAGTTTCCAAAAAATGGGGAGTTCTCGACCCCCTAATAATTAAATTTCTAGAACACCTTTGTTTTTAGGTGACATCGCATGTCTGGGAACGGGTCACACTTGGGAACCAGTTTTTGGACATTTCAGCATTCCACCACACTTTAATACACATGCTAGGGTCCATTTCAAGGTTTGGAGGTATTCCGATGTCTCGAAGAGCTTCTTCCGTACAAAACCCTAATCCGTGGGCCTGGATCGTCTACCCCCCTAGATGTTCTTATGAAAGGGGTAGCCCGGTGGATTTTTATCTTGGTTTGTGCTTGGTTGGGTTATATGATAATTCCAAACCATGTTTGGGCACAAGTTGTGACATGATCCAACCCGGTTTCACCAAAACGGGGAGTTCCCGGCCAATTAAATTCCAGGATCTTTGTTTTTTCGGTGATAGTGCATGCCTACGAAGCGGGTTACACTAGGGCACCATGTTTTGGACATTTAAGCATTCCACCACACTTTAATACACATTCTAGCGTCCATTTCATGGGTTTGGAGGTATTCTAATGCTTCGAGGCGCTTCTTCCTATGAAACACTAATCTGTGGGCCCAGAATCGTTTACCCCCCTAGATATTCTTATGAAAGGGGTAGCCCGGTGGATTTTTCTCTTGGTTTGTGCTTGGTTGGGTTATATGAAAATTCCAAACCATGATTGGGCATAAGTTGTGATAAGATCTAACCTGGTTTCACCGAAATGGGGAGTTCTCGACCCACTAATAATTAAATTTCCAGAACACCTTCGTTTTTAGGTGACATCACATGTCTGCGAACGGGTCTCACTTAGGAACCATGGTTTGGACATTTCAGCATTCCACCACACTTTAATACACACGCTAAGGTCCATTGCAAGGTTCAGAGGTATTCTGATGTCCCAAAGAGCTTCTTCCTACAAAACCCTGATCTGTGGGCTTGGATCGTCTACCCCCTAGATGTTCTTATGAAAGGGTAGCCTGGTGGATTTTTCTCTTGGTTTGTGCTTGGTTGGGTTACATGATAATTCCAAACCATTTTTGGGCACAAGTTGTGACATGATCCAACCCGGTTTCACCGAAACGGGGAGTTCCCGGCCATTTAAATTCCAGGATCTTCGTTTTTAGGTGATAGTGCATGTCTGCAAAGAGGGTGACACTTGGGCACCATGTTTTGGACATTTCAGCATTCCACCACACTTTAATACACATGCTAGGGTCCATTGCATGGGTTTTGAGTTATTCCGATGCTCCGAGGCGGTTCTTCCTATGAAACCCTAATCTGTGGGCCCAGAATAGTCTACCCCCTAGATGATCTTATGAAAGGGGTAGCCCGGTGGATTTTTCTCTTGGTTTGTGATTGGTTGGGTTATAGGATAATTCCAAACAATGTTTGGGCATAAGTTGTGACAAGATCTAACCTAGTTTCCCCGAAATGGGGAGTTCTCGACCCCCTAATAATTATATTTCTAGAACACCTTCGTTTTAGGTAACATCGCATGTCTGGGAACGGGTCACACTTGCGAACCATTTTTTTGGACATTTGAGCATTCCACCACACTTTAATACACATGCTAGGGTCCTTTGCAAGATTTGGAGGTATTCCGATGTCTCGAAGAGCTTCTTCCCTATAAAACCCTGATCCGTGGGCCTGGATCGTCTACCCCCTAGATGTTCTTATGAAAGGGGTAGCCCGGTGGATTTTTCTCTTGGTTTATGCTTTTTTGGGTTATATGATAATTCCAAACCATGTTTGGGCACAAGTTGTGACATGATCCAACCCGGTTTCACCAAAACGGGGAGTTCCCGGCCAATTAAATTCCAGGATCTTCATTTTTTCGGTGATAGTGCATGCCTACGAAGCGGGTTACACTTGGGCACCATGTTTTGGACATTTAAGCATTGCACCACACTTTAATACACATGCTAGGGTCCATTGCATGGGTTTGGAGGTATTCCGATGCTCCGAGGCGCTTCTTCCTATGAAACCCTAATCTGTGGGCCCAAAATCGTTTACCCCCCTAGATATTCTTATGAAAGGGGTAGCCCGGTGGATTTTTCTCTTGGTTTGTTCTTGGTTGGGTTATATGATAATTCCAAACCATGTTTGGGCACAATTTGTGACATGATTCAACCCGGTTTCATCGAAACAGGGAGTTCCCGGCCAATTAAATTCCAGGATCTTCGTTTTTAGGTGATAGTGCATGTCTGCAAAGAGTGTGAGACTTGGGCACCATGTTTTGGACATTTCAGAATCCCACCACACTTTAATACACATGCTAGGGTCCATTTCATGGGTTTGGAGGTATTCCGATGCTCCGAGGCGCTTCTCCCTATGAAACCCTAGCCTGATCCGTGGGCCCAGAGTCATCTGCCCCCCTAGATTTTCTTATGAAAGGGGTAGCCCTGTGGATTTTTCTCTTGGTTTGTGCTTGGTTGGTTTAGAGGATAATTCCAAACCATGTTTGGGCATAAGTTGTGACAAGATCTAACTTGGTTTCACCGAAATGGGGAGTTCTCGACCACCTAATAATCAAATTTCTACAACACCTTCGTTTTTAGGTGACATCGCATGTCTGCGAACGGGTCACACTTGGGAACCATGATTTGGACATTTCAGCATTCCACCACACTTCAATACACATGCTAGGGTATATTGCAAGGTTTGGAGGTATTCCGATGTCTCGAAGAGCTTCTTCCCTAGAAAACCCTAATCCATGGGCCTGGATCGTCTACCCCCCTAAATGTTCTTATGAAGGGGTAGCCCGGTGGGCCTGGATAGTCTACCCCCTAGATGTTCTTAAGAAAGGGGTAGACCGGTGGATTTTTCTCTTGGTTTGTGCTTGGTTGGGTTATAGGATAATTCCAAACCATGTTTGGGCATCAGTTGTGACAAGATCTAACCTGGTTTCACCGAAATGGGGAGTTCTCGACCCCCTAATAATTAAATTTCCAGAACACCTTCGTTTTTACGTGACATCGCATGTCTGCGAACGGGTCACGCTTGGGAACCATGTTTTGGACATTTAAGCATTCCACCACACTTTAATACACATGCTAGGGTCCATCGCTAGGTTTGGAGGTATTCTGATGTCCCGAAGAGTTCTTCATACAAAACCCTTATCCGTGGGCCTGGATCGTCTACCCCCCTAGATGTTCTTATGAAAGGGATAGCCCGGTGGATTTTTCTCTTGGTTTGTGCTTGGTTGGGTCATATGATAATTCCAAACCATGTTTGGGCACAAGTTGTGACATGATCCAACCTGGTTTCACCGAAACGGGGAGTTCCCGGCCAATTGAATTACAGGATCTTCATTTTTAGTTGATAGTGCATGTCTGCAAAGAGGTTGACACTTGGGCACCATGTTTTGGACATTTATGCATTCATAACACTTTAATACACATGCTAGGGTACATTGCATGGGTTTGGAGGTATTCCAATGCTCCGAGGCGCTTCTTCCTATGAAACCCTGATCTATATGGGCCCAGAATCGTCTACCCCCCTAGATGTTCTTATGAAAGGGGTAGCCCGGTAGATTTTTCTCTTGGTTTGTGCTTGGTTGGTTTATAGGATAATAACAAACCATGTTTGGGCATAAGTTGTGACAAGACCAAACCTGGTTTCACCGAAATGGGGAGTTTTCGACCCCCTAATAATTAAATTTCCAGAACACCTTCGTTTTTAGGTGACATTGCATGTCTCCGAACGGGTCACGCTTGGGAACCAGGTTTTGGACATTTCATAATTCCACCACACTTTAATACACATGCTAGGGTCCATCGCTAGGTTTGGAGGTATTCCGATGTCCCGAAGAGGTTCTTCCTACAAAACCCTGATCCGTGGGCCTGGATCGTCTACCCCCTAGATGTTCTTATGAAAGGGGTAGCCCGGTGGATTTTTCTCTTGGTTTGTGCTTGGTTGGGTTATATGATAATTCCAAACCATGTCTGGGCCCAAGTGTCACCGAAATGGGGAGTTCCTGGCCAATTAAATTCCAGGATCTTCGTTTTTAGGTGATAGTGCATGTCTACAAAGAGGGTGACACTTGGGCACCATGTTTTGGACATTTCAGCATTCCACCACACTTTAATACACATGCTAGCTTCCATTGCATGGGTTTGGAGGTATTCCAACGCTCCGAGGTGCTTCTTCCTATGAAAGCCTGATCAGTGGGCCCAAAATCGTCTACCCCCCTAGATGTTCTTATGAAAGGGGTAGCCCGATGGATTTTTCTCTTGGTTTGTGCATGGTTGGATTATAGGATAATTCCAAACCATGTTTGGGCATAAGTCGTGACAATATCTAACCTGGTTTCACCGAAATGGGGAGTTCTCGACCCCCTAATAATTAAATTTGTAGAACACCTTCGTTTTTAGGTGACATCGCATGTCTGCGAACGGGTCGCACTTGGTAAACATGTTTTGGACATTTCAGCATTCCACCACACTTTAATACACATGCTAGGGTCTATTGCAAGGTTTGGAGGTATTCTGATGTCCCTTAGAGCTTTTTCCCTACAAAACCCTGATCCGTGGGCCTGGATCGTCTACCCCTCTAGATGTTCTTATGAAAGGGGTAGCCCGGTGGATTTTTCTCTTGGTTTGTGCTTGGTTGGGTTATATGATAATTCCAAACCATGTTTGGGCACAAGTTGTGACATGATCCAACCCGGTTTCACCAAAACGGGGAGTTCCCGGCCAATTAAATTCCAGGATCTTCGTTTTTTCGGTAATAGTGCATGCCTACGAAGCGGGTTACACTTGGGCACCATGTTTTGGACATTTAAGCATTCCACCACACTTTAATACACATGCTAGGGTCCATTTCATGGGTTTGGAGGTATTTCGATGCTCCGAGGCGCTTCGTCGTATGAAACCCTGATCTATATTGGCCCAGAATTGTCTACCCCCTAGATGTTCTTATGAAAGGGGTAGCCCGATGGATTTTTCTCTTGGTTTGTTCTTGGTTGGGTTATATGATAATTCCAAACCATGTTTGGGCACAAGTTGTGACATGATTCAACCCGGTTTCATCGAAACGGGGAGTTCCCAGCCAATTAAATTCAAGGATCTTCGTTTTTAGGTGATAGTGCATGTCTGCAAAGAGTGTGACACTTGGGCACCATGTTTTGGACATTTCAGCATTCCAACACACTTTAATACACATGCTAGGGTCCATTTCATGGGTTTGGAGGTATTCCGATGCTCCGAGGCGCTTCTTCCTATGAAACCCTGATCCGTGGGCCTAGGAATCATCTACCCCCTAGATGTTCTTATTAAAGATGTAGCCCAATGGATTTTTCTCTTGGTTTGTGCTTGGTTGGGTTATAGGATAATTCCTAACCATGTTTGTGCATAAGTTTTGACAAGATCTAACTTGGTTTCACCGAAATGGGGAGTTCTCGACCACCTAATAATCATATTTCTACAACACCTTCGTTTTTAGGTGACATCGCATGTCTGCGAACGGGTCACACTTGGGAACCATGTTTTGGACAGTTCAGCATTCCACCACACTTCAATACACATTCTAGGGTCTATTGCAAGGTTTGGAGGTATTCCGATGTCTCGAAAAGCTTCTTCCCTACAAAACCCTGATCCGTGGGCCTGGATCGTTTACCCCCCTAAATGTTCTTATGAAAGGGGTAGCCCGGTGAATTTTTCTCTATCTTTGTGCTTAGTTGGGTTATATGATAATTCCAAACCATGTTTGGGGACAAGTTGTGACATGATCCAACCCGGTTTCACCAAAACAGGGAGTTCCCAGCCAATTAAATTTCTACAACACCTTCGTTTTTAGGTGACATTGCATGTCTGCGAACGGGTCACACTTGGGCACCATGTTTTGGACATTTCAGCATTCCACCACACTTTAATACACATGCTAGGGTCCATTGCATGGGTTTGGAGGTATTCCGATGCTCCGAGGCGCTTCTTCCTATGAAACCCTGATCTATATGGGCCCAAAATTGTCTACCACCCTAGATGTTCTTATGAAAGGGTTAGCCCGGTGGATTTTTCTCTTGAGTTATGCTTGGTTGGGTTATAGGATAATTCGAAACCATGTTTGAGCATCAGTTGTGACAAGATCTAACCTGGTTTCACCGAAATGGGGAGTTCTCGACCCCCTAATAATTTAATTTCGAGAACACCTTCGTTTTTAGGTGACATCGCATGTCTGTGAACGGGTCACACTGGGGAACCAGGTTTTGGACATTTCAGCATTACACCACACTTTAATACACATGCTAGGGTCCATTGCAAGGTTTGGAGGTATTCCGATGTCCCGAAGAGCTTCTTCCTACAAAACCCTGATCCATGGGCCTAGATCCTCTACCGCCCTAGATGTTCTGATGAAAGGGGTAGCCGGGTGGATTTTTCTCTTGTTTTGTGCTTGGTTGGGTTATATGATAATTCCAAACAATGTTTGGGCACAAGTTGTGACATGATCCAACCCGGTTTCACCGAAACGGGGAGTTCCCGGCCAATTAAATTCCAGGATCTTCGTTTTTAGGTGATAATGCATGTCTGCAAAGAGGGTGACACTTGGGCACCATGTTTTGGACATTTCAGCATTCCACCACACTTTAATACACATGCTAGGGTCCATTGCATGTGTTTGGAGGTATTCCGACGCTCCGAGGCGCTTCTTCCTATGAAACCCTGATCTGTGGGCCCAGAATCGTCTACCCCCTAGATGTTCTTATGAAAGGGGTAGCCCGATGGATTTTCTCTTGGTTTGTGCATGGTTGTATTATAGGATAATTCCAAACCATTATTGGGGATAATTCGTGACAAGATCTAACCTGGTTTCACCGAAATGGGGGGTTCTCGACCCCCTAATAATTAAATTTCTAGGACACCTTCGTTTTTAGGTGACATCGCATGTCTCCGAATGGGTCACACTTGGTAACCATGTTTTGGACATTTCAGCATTCCACCACACTTTAATACACATGCTAGGGTCTATTGCAAGGTTTGGAGGTATTCCGATGTCTCGAAGAGCTTCTTCCCTACAAAACCATGATCTGTGGCCCTGGATCGTCTACCCACTAGATGTTCTTATTAAAGGGGTTGCACGATGGATTTTTCTCTTGGTTTGTGCTTAGTCGGGCTATATGATAATTCCAAACCATGTTTGGGCACAACTTGTGACATGATCCAACTCGGTTTCACCGAAATAGGGAGTTCCTAGCCAATTAAATTCCAGGATCTTTGTTTTTTGGTGATAGTGCATGTTTGGATAGAGGGTGACACTTGGGCACCATGTTTTGGACATTTCAGCATTCCAACACACTTTAATACACACTATAGGGTCCATTGCATGGGTTTGGAGGTATTCCGATGCTCCGAGGCGCTTCTTCCTATGAAACCCTGATCTATATGGGCCCAGAATCGTCTACCCCCTAGATGTTCTTATGAAAGGGGTAGCCCGGTGGATTTTTCTCTTGGTTTGTGCTTGGTTGGGTTATAGGATAATTACAAACCATGTTTGGGCATAATTTGTGACAAGATCTAACCTGCTTCACCGAAATGGGGAGTTCTCGACCCCCCTAATAATTAAATTTCCAGAACACCTTCGTTTTTAGGTGACATTGCATGTCTGCGAACGGGTCACGCTTCGGAACCAGGTTTTGGACATTTCATCATTCCACCACACTTTAATACACATGCTACGGTCCATTGCAAGGTTTGGAGGTATTCCGATGTCCCGAAGAGCTTCTTCCTACAAAACCCTCATCCGTGGGCCTGGATCGTCTACCCCTAGATGTTCTTATGAAAGGGGTAGCCCGGTGGATATTTCTCTTGGTTTGTGCTTGGTTGGGTTATATGATAATTCCAAACCATGTTTGGGCACAAGTTGTGACATTATCCAACCCGGTTTCACCGAAATGGGGAGTTCTCGGCCATTTAAATTCCAGGATCTTCGTTTTTAGGTGATAGTGCATGTCTGCAAAGAGGGTGACACTTGGGCACCATGTTTTGGACATTTGAGCATTCCACCACCCTTTAATACACATGCTAGCGTCTATTGCATGGGTTTGGAGGTATTCCGATGCTCCGAGGCGGTTCTTCCTATGAAACCCTAATCTGTGGGCCCAGAATAGTCTACCCCCCTGGATGTTCTTATGAAAGGTGTAGCCCGGTGGATTTTTCTCTTGGTTTGTGCTTGGTTTGGTTATAGGATAATTTCAAACCATATTTGTACATAAGTTGTGACAAGATCTAACCTAGTTTCCCCGAAATGGGGAGTTCTCGACCCCTAATATGTAAATTTCTAGAACACCTTCGTTTTTAGGTGACATCGCATGTCTGCGAACGGGTCACACTTGGGAACCATGTTTTGTACATTTCAGCACTCCACCACAATTTAATACACATTCTAGGATCCATTGCAAGGTTTGGAGGTATTCTGATGTATCGAAGAACTTCTTCCCTACAAAACCCTGATTCGTGGGCCTGGATCGTCTACCCCCCTAGATGTTCTTATGAAAGGGGTAGCCCAGTGGATTTTTCTCTTGGTTTGTGCTTGGTTGGGTTATATGATAATTCCGAACCATGTTTGGGAACAAGTTGTGACATGGTCCAACCCGGTTTCACCAAAACGGGGAATTCCCGGCCAATTAAATTCCAGGATCTTTTTTTCGGTGATAGTGCATGCCTACGAAGTGGGTTTCACTTGGGCACCATGTTTTGGACATTTTAGCATTCCACCACACTTTAATACACAGGCTAGGGTCCATTTCATGGGTTTGGAGGTATTCCGATGCTCTGAGGCGCTTCTTCCCATGAAACCCTAATCTGTGGGCCCAAAATCGTTTACCCCCCTAGATGTTCTTATGAAAGGGGTAGCCCGGTGGATTTTTATCTTGGTTTGTGCTTGGTTGAGTTATAGGATAATTCCAAACCATGTTTGGGCATATGTTGTGACAAGATCTAACCTGGTTTCACCGAAATGCGGAGTTCTCGACCCCCTAATAATTAAATTTCCAGAACACCTTCGTTTTTAGGTGACATCGCATGTCTGCGAACGGGTCTCCCTTGGGAACCAGGGTTTGGAAATTTCAGCATTCCACCATACTTTAATACACATGCTAGGGTCCATTCCTAGGTTTGGAGGTATTCCTATGTCCCGAAGAGCTTCTTCCTACAAAACCCTAATCCGTGAGCCTAGATCGTCTACCCCCTAGATGTTCTTATGAAAGGGTAGCCCGGTGGATTTTTCTCTTGGTTTGTGCTTGGTTGGGTTATATGATAATTCCAAACCATGTTTGGGCACAAGTTGTGACATGATTCAACCCGGTTTCATCGAAACGGGGAGTTCCCGGCCAATTAAATTCTAGAATCTTCGTTTTTAGGTGATACTGCATGTCTGCAAAGAGTGTGACACTTGGGCTCCATGTTTTGGACATTTCAGCATTCCACCACAGTTTAATACACATGCTAGGGTCCATTTCATGGGTTTGGAGGTATTCCGACGCTCCGAGGCGCTTCTTCCTATGAAACCCTGATCCGTGGGCCCAGAATCATCTACCCCCCTAGATGTTCTTATGAAAGGGGTAGCCCAGTGGATTTTTCTCTTGGTTTGTGCTTGGTTGGGTTATAGGATAATTCCAAACCATTTTTGGGTACAAGTTGTGACATGATCCAACCCGGTTTCACTGAAACGGGGAGTTCCCGGCCAATTAAATTACAGGATCTTTGTTTTTAGGTGATAGTGCATGTCTGCAAAGAGCGTGACACTTGGGCACCATGTTTTGGACATTTCAGCACTCCAACACACTTTAATACACATGCTAGGGTACATTGCATGGGTTTGGATGTATTCTGATGCTCCGAGGCGCTTCTTCCTATGAAACCCTGATCTACATGGGCCCAGAATCGTCTACCCCCCTAGATGTTCTTAAGAAAGGGGTATCCCGGTGGATTTTTCTCTTGGTTTGTGCTTAGTTCGGTTATAGGATAATTAAAAACCATGTTTGGGCATAAGTTGTGACAAGATCTAACCTGGTTTCACCGAAATGGGGAGTTCTCGACCCCCTAATAATTAAATTTCCAAAACACCTTCGTTTTTAGGTGACATCGCATGTCTGCGAACGGTTCTCGCTTGGGAACCAGGTTTTGGACATTTTATCATTCCACAACACTTTAATACACATGCTAGGGTCCATTGCAAGGTTTGGAGGTATTCCGATGTCCCGAAGAGCTTCTTCCTACAAAACCCTGATCTGTGGGCCTGGATCGTCTACCCCCCTAGATGTTCTTATGAAAGGGGTAGACCGGTGGATTTTTCTCTTGGTTTGTGCTTGGTTGGGTTATATGATAATTCCAAACCATGTTTGGGCACAAGTTGTGACATGATCCAACCCGGTTTCACCGAAATGGGGAGTTCCCGGCCAATTAAATTCCAGGATCTTCGTTTTTAGCTGATAGTGCATGTCTGCAAAGAGGGTGACACTTGGGCACCATGTTTTGGACATTTAAGCATTCCACCACACTTTAATACACATGCTAGGTTCCATTGCATGGGTTTGGAGGTATTTCGACGCTCTGAGGCGATTCTTCCTATGAAAGCCTGATCTGTGGGCCCAGAATCGTCTACCCCCATAGATGTTCTTATGAAAGGGATAGCCCGATGAATTTTTCTCTTGGTTTGTGCATGGTTGGATTATAGGATAATTCCAAACCATGTTTGGGCATAAGTCGTGACAAGATCTAACCTGGTTTCACCAAAACGGGGATTTCTCGACCCCCTTATAATTAAATTTGTAGAACACCTTCGTTTTAGGTGACATCACATGTCTGCGAACGAGTTACAATTGGTAACCATGTTTTGGACATTTCAGCATTCCACCACACTTTAATAAACTGCTAGGGTCTATTGCAAGGTTTGGAGGTATTCTGATGTCTCGAAGAGCTTCTTCCACTAGTGGAAAAAGGGCCATCCGTTCGCGCCCCCTCAGAGCATTAGTCCCGGTTGCGCCACCAACCGGGACTAATGCTGGCACTCGTCCCGGTTCGAGCGGGCCCGGGGCCAGGGGGCATGCGTCCCGGTTGGTAAGGGGGAATACGTCCCGATTGGAGCCACCAACCGGGACTAAAGGTTTGGCCACAGCCACGTGGCGTGGCACACACCTTTAGTCCCGGTTGCTGGCTCCAGCGCGACGTATTCTCCCACCCTCTATAAATGCAACGCCCCAGCCCCCTCTGCCTCCACTGTTTTTTCTCTTGGTGGAAGGTGTGAGGGGTGTGCTAGTTTTTTCTCTTCTATGCATGCATTGAAGGTGTTTGATGAAATGTTTGAGTGAATAATCCCGTTCAATTTCTCATAGAACAAAAATATAGAAGGTGTCCAAGACGCACTTGAGCTTTCTCCTCTTTATTTCCCTCGATCGAGGTTAGCAATCTTATCTTTTCTCTGTCATTGATACAATTCATGTGTCGATGTGAATTGGTTTTTTCACTATTTATGATGTCCTGTTTTTTGATAAACTTACTTATATGATGCAGATGAACGGTCGGGAATGGATGTACGGTGACCGGCGCGTAGCCGGGTATATGAAAGGCGTGGATAAATTTATCGATGTGGCTACGACAAAAAAAGAGAATGGTTTTATACGTTTTCCATGTGTTCAATGTCGGAACAACAAGGAGTACTCTTCCTCGAAAATCATTCGCTGCCACCTGATTATGAAAGGTTTCATGCCCAACTATAATTGCTGGACCAAGCACGGGGAAAGAGAGGTTATGATGGAAGATGGTGAAGAAGAATATGATGATAACAACTATCATCATATGTTTCCTGAATACAGTGATACTACAATGGAAGACAATGGATAGGAAAGAGGTGAAGAACGGGCATCAGATGAGCCAGCTGATGAACTTGGTAGGGTCATTTCTGATGCAAAGCGAGACTGTGAAACAGAAAATGAGAAGTTGAAGTTAGAGGGCATGTTAGAAGATCACAAGAAATTGTTGTACCCAAATTGTGAAGATGGCAGCACAAAGCTCGGTACCACACTGGAATTGTTGCGATGGAAG
The DNA here is from genome assembly GCA_916181665.1 of Avena sativa. Taxonomy (NCBI): domain Eukaryota; kingdom Viridiplantae; phylum Streptophyta; class Magnoliopsida; order Poales; family Poaceae; genus Avena; species Avena sativa. Next base: position 98,449,152 of record OV702293.1, read on the forward strand.
GCAGAGTGTGGTCTAAAGTTTGAAAATAATGAAGCTGAAGTTTCCAAAACATAACGAACTTCCCGAGAGTACCTACGAAGCAAAGAAGACTCTCTGTCCTCTGGGATTAGATGTGCAAAAGATACATGCATGCACTGATGACTGCATCCTCTACTGCGGTAAGGAGTATGAGAATTTAGATAAATGCCTGGTATGCAATGCGTTGCGGTATAAGATCAGACGAGATGACACTGGTGATGTTGAGGGAGAGCCCCTCCGGAAGAGGGTTCCTGCTAAGGTTTTGTGGTATGCTCCTATAATACCAAGGTTGAAACGCATGTTCAGAAACAAAGAGCATGCCAGGTTGTTGCGATGGCACAAAGAAGACCGTAAGAAAATCGGGAAGTTGAGACACCCTGCTGATGGGTCACAGTTGAGAAAAATCGAGAGAGACTTCCCAGACTTTGCAGGTGACGCAAGGAACTTATGGTTTGGTCTAAGTACGGATGGCATGAATCCTTTTGGGGAGCAGAGCTGCAGTCACAGCACCTGGCCCGTGAATCTATGTATCTACAACTTGCCTCCTTGGTTGTGCATGAAGCGTAAGTTCATTATGATGCCAGTGCTCATCCAAGGCCCGAAGCAACCGGGCAACGACATTGATGTGTACCTTAGGCCATTAGTTGAAGAACTCTTACAGTTGTGGGGCAAACCAGGTGTACGTGCGTGGGATGAGAACAAACAGGAGCCATTTTATCTACGAGGGTTGTTATTCGTAACCATCAATGATTGGCCTGCTCTTAGTAACCTTTCAGGACAGACAAACAAGGGATATAAGGCATGCACCCACTGTTTATATAAGACTGAAGGTACATATTTGCATAAATGCAAGAAGGTTGTGTACCTGGCGAATCGACGATTTCTTCCGACCAATCATCCCATAAGAAAGAAAGGCAAGCATTTCAAAGGTGAGGCACATCACCGGAAGAAGCCTGAACTCCCTGCTGGTGATGATGTATTTGGTATGGTCAAGGACATAAAAGTAATCTTTGGAAAGGGTCCCGGCGGTCAATCAGTTCCGAACGACGTCGCTACAGGACACGCACCCATGTGGAAGAAGAAATCTATATTTTGGGAGCTGCCATATTGGAAAGTCCTGCGTGTCCGCTCTTCAATCGACGTGATGCACGTGACGAAGAATCTTTGCGTGAACCTGCTAGGATTCCTAGGCGTGTATGGGAAGACAAAAGATACACCTGAAGCACGGGAGGACCAACAAATTATGAAAGACCCAAAGAACATGCATACACATAACAAGACGGATAAAGGGCGTCACTTAAGTCGTGCCAGCTATGCTCTTATCAAAGCAGAGAAGGAAATCTTTTTTGAAGTCCTTTACAATATCAAGGTGCCGTCGGGATTCTCATCTAATATAAAGGGGATAATAAATATGGCAGAGAAAAAGTTCCAAAACCTGAAGTCTCATGACTGTCACGTGATTATGATGCAGTTGCTTCCAATTGCATTGAGGGGGCTTCTACCGGAAAATGTTTGAGTAACCATTGTGAAGTTGTGTGCATTCCTCAATGCAATATCTCAGAAGGTAATCAATCCAGATATTCTGCCAAGGTTACAGAAGGATGTGGTACAATGTCTTGTTAGTTTTGAATTGGTGTTCCCACCATCCTTCTTCAATATTATGACGCATCTCCTGGTTTATCTAGTGGAAGAGATTTCCATTCTCGGTCCGGTATTTGTGCACAATATGTTCCCCTTTGAGAGGTTCATGGGAGTCTTAAATAAATATGTTCATAACCGTGCTAGATCAGAAGGAAGCATCTCCAAGGGATATGGAACAGAGGAGGTCATTGAGTTTTGTGTTGACTTTATTCCTGACCTTAAGCCGATTGGTGTTTCTGACTCGCGGCATGAGGGAAGACTAAGTGGAAAAGGCATGCTGGGAAAGAAAGCAATGATATGTAGGGACGGGGATTCTTTCACTAAGGCACACTACACAGTTCTACATAATTCCACCTTGGCAGCTCCGTATATCGAGGAACACAAGAATATTGTACGCTCCAAAAACCCGGGGAAGCCTGAATCATGGATTACAGATGAACACATGAAGTCTTTCGGTGGTTGGATGCGGACACATCTCTTTAATGACACCACTGTTGGAGATCAGCTATACTTGTTGGCCGCGTCACCATCTTCTACTGTATTGAATTTCCAAGGGTACGAAATAAATGGGAATACATTCTACATGATCGCCCAAGATAAAAAGAGCACCAACCAAAATAGTGGTGTCCGCTTTGATGCAATAGACGAGAATGGACAAAAGGACACATATTATGGTTACATAGAGGAGATATGGGAACTAGACTATGGAGTCTCTTTTAAGGTCCCTTTGTTTCGCTGCAAATGGGTCAACCTGAATGGGGAAGGGGTAAAGATAGACCAGTTGTACGGAATGACAACAGTGGATCTCAACAATCTTGGTTATAGAGATGAACCATTCTTCCTAGCCAATGATGTGTCTCAGGTTTTCTATGTGAAGGACATGTCCTCCAGACCGAAAAAAGAAAAAATATGCAAACGAATACATCATATGATGAGCCAAAGCGTCACATAGTTCTTTCAGGGGAAAGAAACATCGTGGGAATCGAGGACAAGACAGACATGTCAGAAGATTATAATAAGTTTGATGAAATTCCGCCCTTCACAGAGAAAACTGACCCAAGCATTCCGTTAAGTAAATAAGATGCTCCATGGTTACGTCTGAAGCGATCATAAGGAAGGACATATGCCAAGAAGTTCATGATCATATTATATAACTCTAGTTCATGTCTTTCGCGGTTTGTGGCTTGACTGAAGGATATCTTTCGCGGTTTGTGGCCTTTAGTCCCGGTTTTGTAGTCTCAGTTTTTAATATTAATAAATGTCTTGAGTGTTAGTCCCGTTTTGTGGCTGGACCGGGACTATGAAGAAGTTGTCCCGATTCGTACTTACCATTAAGATCTGATCTCCAAGCGCGCAGTCACATATTAGGGAGTGTCTCTATGACCAGTTTCTTGGAGATGCCGGAGGACTGGGATCCGGCGGCATCTCCCTAAAACTGGTCGTAGTGGTGTCCCTGCTCTCGAAAACCATCTTGCAGCTTGTAACTTCTGTAACTAGATCAATACGCCTCGGAGCTAACTAATTTCACATATTAGGGAGTGCCTCTATGACCAGTTTCTCGGAGATGCCGGAGGACTGGGCTCCGTCGGCATCTCCCTGAAACTGGCCGCAGTGGTGTCCCAGCTCTCGAAAACCATCTTGCATCTTGTAACTTCTCTAACTAGATCAATACGCCTCGGAGCTAACTAATTTCACATATTAGGGAGTGCCTCTATGAGCAGTTTCTCGGAGATGCCGGAGGACTGGGCTCCGTCGGCATCTCCCTGAAACTGGCCGCAGTGGTGTCCCTGCTCTCGAAAACCATCTTGGAGATGCCTCAAACTGGCTGGAGGACTGGACTCGCAAGGATGCCTATTTATAGTACAATCATCTCGGCATAGTGTCGACACATACGAAATAATGTCGACACTCACCCCTATCATTAGTGCTGACTCGTGTTTTGTCCCGGTTGGTGTCTCCAACCGGGACTACAGGTTGATCTTTAGTCCTGGTTGGTGACACCATCCGGGACAAGGTACACGCCGCACGACATAATGTCGACATAATGTTGTGCCCATATTATGCATGTGTCGCATGACATAATGTCCCGGTTGGTGACACCATCCTTTTTGTCGCACGGAAAAGCCCTTTTCCATTTTCCGAGCGTAAAAAACGGGTCGTTTTGTGAAGTAACCACCAACATGCCGTTTCGGAATGCCACCGTCCCATTTTCCTAAAATACTAGACCACCTTACATGGACTATCTCCCAACAGGGACATCTCAAACCTTTTCGTCCATCCCGGGTAAAAAGGACAAATGTCTGCCGAATCGGTAGGAAGTGGGTCCGGTTTATACTACACGTACATGATTTATCGCCCGTGATTTTTTGAAAAAATCATTTTTAGACTCGCAATATGTGGTTTCTTCAGATATCCAATGCAAGTTCTAACGATGCTCGTCCCCTATCTTCATGCACACCGGTTCGACCATAGTTAGAAATTCAGATAATTCAAAATGGGCATAATAAATTCAAAAAAAACTCCGAACAATGCAAATCCTTCGCGTGGTGTCATATTATATTACATAGTTGAAAGGAAAAATACCAGACTTGGTATATTGATCATGTTTCGAAAAAACCTAATTTGAAAAGATGCTGAAAATAATGAAGCTTCGTTATGTTTTGGAAACTTCAGCTTATGAAAGGGGTAGCCCGGTTGATTTTTCTCTTGGTTTGTGCCTAGTTGGTTTATATGATAATTCTAAACCATGTTTGGGCATAAGTTGTGACATGATCCAACCCGGTTTCACCGAAACAGGGAGTTCCCATCCGATTAAATTCCAGGCTATTCGTTTTTTCGGTGATAGTGCATGCCTACGAAGCGGGTTACACTTGTGCACCATGTTTTGCACATTTCAGCATTCCACCATACTTTAATACACATTCTAGGGTCCATTGCATGGGTTTGGAGGTATTCCGATGCCTTGAGGCGCTTCTTCCTATGAAATCCTGATCTATATGGGCCCAGAATGGTCTACCCCCCTAGATGTTCTTATGAAAGGGGTAGCCCGGTGGATTTTTATCATGGTTTGTGCTTGGTTGGGTTATAGGATAATTCCAAACCATGTTTGGGCATAAGTTGTGACAAGATCTAACCTGGTTTCACCGAGATGGGGAGTTCTCAACCCCCTAATAATTAAATTTCCAGAACACCTTCGTTTTTAGGTGACATCGCATGTCTGAGAACGGGTCATGCTTGGGAACCAGATTTTGGAAATTTCAGCATTCCACCACACTTTAATACACATTATAGGGTCCATTGCAAGGTTTGGAGGTATTCCGATGTCCCGAAGAGTTTCTTCCTATAAAACCCTGATCTGTGGGCTTGGATCGTCTACCCCCTAGATGTTCTTATGAAACGGTAGCCCGGTGGATTTTTTTCTTGGTTTGTGCTTGTTTGGGTTATATGATAATTCCAAACCATGTTTGGGCACAATTTGTGACATGATTCAACCCAGTTTCATCGAAACGGGGAGTTCCCGGCCAATTAAATTCCAGGATCTTCGTTTTTAGGTGATAGTGCATGTCTGCAAAGAGTGTGACACTTGGGCACCATGTTTTGGACATTTTAGCATTCCACCACACTTTAATACACATGCTAGGATCCATTTCATGGGTTTGGAGGTATTCCGATGCTCCAAGGCGCTTCTTCCTATGAAACCCTGATCCGTGGGCCCAGAATCATCTACCGCCCTAGATGTTCTTATGAAAGGGGTAGCCCAGTGGATTTTTCTCTTGGTTTGTGCTTGGTTGGGTTATAGGATAATTCCAAACCATGTTTTGGTATAAGTTGTGACAAGATCTAACCTGGTTTCACCGAAATGGGGAGTTCTTGACCCCCTAATAATCAAATTTCTAGAACACCTTCGTTTTTAGGTGACATCGCATGTCTGCGAACGGGTCACACTTGGGAACCATGTTCTGGACATTTCAGAATTCCACCACACTTCAATACACATACTAGGGTCTATTGCAAGGTTTGGAGGTATTCCGATGTCTCGAAGAGCTTCTTCCCTACAAAACCCTGATCCGTGGGCCTGAATCGTCTACCCCCTAGATGTTCTTATGAAAGGGGTAGCCCGGTGGATTTTTCTCTTTGTTTGTGCTTGGTTGGGTTATATGATAATTCCAAACCATGTTTGGTCACAAGTTGTGACATGATCCAACCCGGTTTCACCGAAACGGGGAGTTCCCAGCCAATTAAATTCTAGGATCTTCGTTTTTTCGGTGATAGTGCATGTATGGAAAGAGGGTGACACTTGGGCACCATGTTTTGGACATTTCAGCATCCCACCACACTTTAATACACATGCTAGGTTCCATTGCATGGTTTGGAGGTATTCCGATGCTCCTAGGCGTTTCTTCCAATGAAACCCTGATCTCTAGGCCCAAAATCGTTTACCCCCTAGATGTTCTTATGAAAGGGGTAGCCCGGTGGATTTTTCTCTTGGTTTGTGCTTCGTTGGGTTATAGGATAATTTCAAACCATGTTTCGGCATATGTTGTGACAAGATCTATCCTGGTTTCACCGGAATGGGGAGCTCTTGACCCCCTAATAATTAAATTTCCATAACACCTTCGTTTTTAGGTGACATCGCATGTCTATGAACGGGTCACACTGGGTAACCAGATTTTGGACATTTCAGCATTCCACCACACTTTAATACACATGCTAGGGTCCATTGCAAGGTTTGGAGGTATTCCGATGTCCCGAAGAGCTTCTTCGTACAAAACCCTGATCCGTAGACCTGGATCGTCTACGCCCCTAGATGTTCTTATGAAAGGGGTAGCCGGGTGGATTTTTCTCTTGGTTTGTGCTTGGTTGGGTTATATGATAATTCCAAACCATCTTTGGGCACAAGTTGTGACATGATCCAACCCGGTTTCACCGAAACAGGGAGTTCCCGGCCAATTAAATTCCAGTATCTTCGTTTTTAGGTGATAGTGCATGTCTGCAAAGAGGGTGACACTTGGGCACCATGTTTTGGACATTTCGGCATTCCACCACACATTAATACACATCGTAGGGTCCATTGCACTGGTTTGGAGGTATTCCGACGCTCTGGAGCGCTTCTTCTTATGAAACCCTGATCTATGGGCCCAGAATCGTGTGCCCCCTAGATGTTCTTATGAAAGGGGTAGCCCGATGGATTTTTCTCTTGGTTTGTGCTTGGTTGGGTAATAGGATAATTCCAAACCATGTTTGGGCATAAGTCGTGACCAGATCTAACCTGGTTTCACCGAAATGGGGAGTTCTCGACCCCCTAATAATTAAATTTCTAGAACACCTTCGTTTTTAGGTGACATCGCATGTCTGCGAACGGGTCACACTTGGGAACCATGTTTTGGGCATTTCATCATTCCACCACACTTTAATACACATCCTATGGTCTATTACAAGGTTTGGAGATATTCTGATGTCTCGAAGAGCTTCTTCCCTACAAAACCATGATCCGTGGGCCTGGATCGTCTACCCCCCTTGATGTTCTCATGAAAGGGGTAGCCCGGTGGATTTTTCGCCATGTTTGTTCTTGATTGGGTTATATGATAATTCCAAACCATTTTTTGGCACAAGTTGTGACATGATCCAAGCCAGTTTCACTGAAACGGGGAGTTCCCAGCCAATTAAATTCCAGGATCTTCGTTTTTAGGTGATAGTGCATGTCAGCAAAGAGGGTGACACTTGGGCACCATGTTTTGGACATTTCAGCATTCCACCACACTTTAATACACATGATAGGGTCTATTGCATGGGTTTGGAGGTATTCCGATGCTCCGAGGCGCTTCTTCCTATGAAACCCTGATCTATATGGGCCCAAAATCGTCTACCCCCTAGATGTTCTTCTGAAAGGGGTAGCCCGGTGGATTTTTCTCTTGGTTTGTGCTTTGTTGGGTTATAGGATAATTCCAAACCATGTTTGGGCATAAGTTGTGACAAGATCTAACCTGGTTTCACCGAAATAGGGAGTTCTCGACCCCCTAATAATTAAATTTCCAGAACACATTCATTTTTAGGTGACATCGCATGTCTGCGAACGGGTCACGCTTGGGAACCAGATTTTGGACATTTCAGCATTCCACCACAGTTTAATACACATGCTAGGGTCCATTGCAAGGTTTGGAGGTATTCCAATGTCCCGAAGAGCTTCTTCCTACAAAACCGTGATCCGTGGGCCTGGATCGTCTACCCCCCTAGATGTTCTTATGAAAGGGGTAGCCCGGTGGATTTTTATCTTGGTTTATGCTTGGTTGGGTTATATGATAATTCCAAACCATGTTTGGGCACAAGTTGTGACATGATCCAACCCGGTTTCACCGAAACGGGGAGTTCCCGGCCAATTAAATTCTATGATCTTCATTTTTAAGTGATAGTGCATGTCTGCAAATAGGGAGACACTTGGGCACCATGTTTTGGACATTTCAGCATTCCACCACACTTTAATACACATGCTAGGGTCCATTGCATGAGTTTGGAGGTATTCCAATGCTCCGAGGCGCTTCTTCCTATGAAACCCTGATCTATATGGGCCCAGAATCGTCTACCCCCCAAGATGTTCTTATGAAAGTGGTGGCCCGGTGGATTTTTCTCTTGGTTTGTGCTTGGTTGGGTTATAGGATAATTACAAACCATGTTTGGGCATAAGCTGTGACAATATCTAAACTGGCTTCACCGAAATGCGGAGTTCTCGACCCCCTAATAATTAAATTTCCAGAAAACCTTCATTTTTAGGTGACATCGCATGTTTGAAAACGGGTCACGCTTGGGAACCATATTTTGGACATTTCAGCATTCCACCACACTTTAATACACATGCTAGGGTCCATTGCAAGGTTTGGAGGTATTCCGATGTCCCGAAGAGCTTCTTCCTACAAAACCCTGATCCATTGGCCTGGATCGTCTACCCCCTTAGATGTTCTTATGAAAGGGTAGCCCGGTGGATTTTTCTCTTGGTTTGTGCTTGGTTGGGTTATATGATAATTCCAAACCATGTTTGGGCACAAGTGACATGATCCAACCCGGTTTCACCGAAATGGGGAGTTCCCGGCCAATTAAATTCCAGGATATTCGTTTTTAGGTGATAGTGCATGTCTGCAAAGAGGGTGACACTTGGGCAGCATGTTTTTGACATTTCAGCATTCCACCACACTTTAATACACATGCTAGGGTCCATTTCATGGGTTTGGAGGTATTCCGATGATCCGAGGCGCTTCTTCCTATGAAACCCTGATCTATATGGGCCAAGAATCGTCTACCCCCTAGATGTTCTTATGAAAGGGGTAGCCCGGTGGATTTTTCTCTTGGTTTGTGCTTGGTTGGGTTATAGGATAATTCCAAACCATGTTTGGGCATAATTTTTGACAAGATCTAACCTGGTTTCACCGAAATGAGGAGTTCTCGACTGCCTAATAATTAAATTTCCAGAACACCTTCGTTTTTAGGTGACATCGCATGTCTGAGAACGGGTCACACTTGGGAACCAGATTTTGGACATTTCAGCATTCCACCACACTTTAATACACATTCTAGGGTCCATTGCAAGGTATGGAGGTATTTCGATGTCCCGAAGAGCTTCTTCCTACAAAACCCTGATCCGTGGGCCTGGATCGTCTACCCCCTAAATGTTCCTATGAAAGGGGTAGCCCGGTGGATTTTTCTCTTGGTTTGTGTTTGGTTGGGTTATATGATAATTCCAAACCATGTTTGGGCACAAGTTGTGACATGATCCAACCCGGTTTCACCGAAATGGGGAGTTCCCGGCCAATTAAATTCCAGGATCTTCGTTTTCTCGGTGATAGTGCATGCCTACGAAGCGGGTTACACTTGGGCACCATGTTTTGGACATTTTAGCATTCCACCACACTTTAATACACATGCTAGGTTCCATTTTATGGGTTTGGAGGTATTCCGATGCTCCGAGGCGCTTCTTCCTATGAAACCCTGATCTATATGGGCCGAGAATTGTCTACCCCCCTAGATGTTCTTATGAAAGGGGTTGCCCGGTGGATTTTTCTCTTGGTTTGTGCTTGGTTGGGTTATAGGATAATTCAAAACCATGTTTGGGCATAAGTTGTGACAGGATCTAACCTGGTTTCACCGAAATGGGGAGTTCTCGACACCCTAATAATTAAATTTCCAGAACACCTTCGTTTTTAGGTGACATCGCATGTCTGAAAACGGGTCACGCTTGGGAACCAGATTCATGACATTTCAGTATTCCACCACACTTTAATACACATTCTAGGGTCCATTACAAGGTTTGGAGGTATTCCGATGTCCCGAAGAGCTTCTTCATATAAAACCCTGATCCATGGGCCTGGATCGTCTACCCCCCTACATGTTCTTATGAAAGGGGTAGCCCGGTGGGTTTTTCTCTTGGTTTGTGCTTGGTTGGGTTATATGATAATTCCAAACCATGTTTGGGCACAAGTGGTGACATGATCCAACCCGGTTTTACCGAAACGGGCAGTTCCCGGCAAATTAAATTCTATGATCTTCGTTTTTAAGTGATAGTGCATGTCTGCAAAAAGGGTGACACTTGGGCACCATGTTTTTGACATTTCAGCATTCCACCACACTTTAATTCACATTCTAGGGTCCATTTCATGTGTTTGGAGGTATTCCGATGCTCTGAGGCGCTTCTTTCTATGAAACCCTGATCTATATGGGCCCAGAATCGTCTACCCCCCTAGATGTTCTTATGAAAGGGGTAGCCTGGTGGATTTTTCTTTTGGTTTGTTCTTGGTTGGGTTATAGGATAATTCCAAACCATGTTTGGGCATAAATTGTGACAAGATCTAGCCTGGTTTCACCAAAATGGGGAGTTCTCGACCCCCTAATAATTAAATTTCCAGAACACCTTCGTTTTTAGGTGACATCGCATGTCTGAAAACGGGTCACGCTTGGGAACCATATTTTGGACATTTCAGCTTTCCACCACACTTCAATACACATGCTAGGGTCCATTGCAAGGTTTGGAGGTATTCCGATGTCCCGAAGTGCTTCTTCCTACAAAACCCTGATCCATGGGCCTGGATCGTCTACCCCCCTAGATGTTCTTATGAAAGGGGTAGCCCGGTGGATTTTTCTCTTGGTCTGTGCTTGGTTGGGTTATATTATAATTCCAAACCATGTTTGGGCACAAGTTGTGACATGATCCAACCCGGTTTTACCGAAACGGGGAGTTCCCGGCCAATAAAATTCTATGATCTTCGTTTTTAAGTGATAGTCATGTTTGCAAAGAGGGTGACACTTGGGCACCATGTTTTTGACATTTCAGCATTCCACCACACTTTAATACACATGCTAGGGTCCATTTCATGGGTTTGGAGGTATTCCGATGCTCCGAGGCGCTTGTTCCTATGAAACCCTGATCTGTATGGGCCAAGAATCGTCTACCCCCCTAGATGTTCTAATGAAAGGGGTAGCCCGGTGGATTTTTATCTTGGTTTGTGCTTGGTTGGGTTATAGGATAATTCCAAACCATGTTTGGGCATAAGTTTTGACAAGATCTAACCTGGTTTCACCGAAATGGGGAGTTCTCGACCCCCTAATAATTAAATTTCCAGAACACCTTCGTTTTTAGGTGACATCGCATGTCTGAGAACGGGTCAAGCTTGGGAACCAGATTTTGGACATTTCAGCATTCCACCACACTTTAATACATAAGCTAGGGTCCATTGCAAGGTATGGAGGTATTCCGATGTCCCGAAGAGCTTCTTCCTACAAAACCCTGATCCGTGGGCCTGGATCGTCTACCCCCTAGATGTTCTTATGAAAGGGGTAGCTCGGTGGATTTTTCTCTTGGTTTGTGTTTTGTTCGGTTATATGATAATTCCAAACCATGTTTGGGCACAAGTTGTGACATGATCCAACCCGGTTTCACCGAAACGTGGAGGCCCGGCCAATAAAATTCTATGATCATCGTTTTTAAGTGATAGTGCATGTTTGCAAAGAGAGTGACACTTGGGCACCATGTTTTTGACATTTGAGCATTCCACCACACTTTAATACACATGCTAGGGTCCATTGAATGGGTTTGTAGGTATTCCGATGCTCCGAGGCGCTTCTTCCTATGAAACCCTGATCTATATGGGCCGAGAATCGTCTACCCCCTAGATGTTCTTATGAAAGAGGTAGCCCGGTGGATTTTTCTCTTGGTTTGTGCTTGGTTGTGTTATAGGATAATTCCAAACCATGTTTGGGCATAAGTTGTGACAAGATCTAACCTGGTTTCACCCAAATGGGGAGTTCTCGACCCCCTAATAATTAAATTTCCAGAACACCTTTGTTTTTCGGTGACATCGCATGTCTGAAAACGGGTCACTCTTGGGAACCAGATTTTGGACATTTCAGCATTCCACCACACTTTAATACACATGCTAGGGTCCATTGCAAGGTTTGGAGGTATTCCGATGTCCCGAAGAGCTTCTTCCTATAAAACCCTGATCCGTGGGCCTGGATCGTCTACCCCCCTAGATATTCTTATGAAAGGGGTAGCCCGGTGGGTTTTTCTCTTGGTTTGTGCTTGGTTGGGTTATATGATAATTCCAAACCATGTTTGGGCACAAGTGGTCACATGATCCAACCCGGTTTTACCGAAACGGGGAGTTCCCGGCCAATTAAATTCTATGATCTTCGTTTTTAAGTGATAGTGCATGTCTGCAAAAAGGGTGACACTTGGGCACCATGTTTTTGACATTTCAGCATTCCAGCACACTTTAATGCACATGCTAGGGTCCATTGCATGGGTTTGGAGGTATTCCGATGCTCTGAGGCGCTTGTTTCTATGAAAACCTGATCTATATGGGCCCAGAATCGTCTACCCCCTAGATGTTTTTATGAAAGGGGTAGCCTGGTGGATTTTTCTCTTGGTTTGTTCTTGGTTGGGTTATAGGATAATTACAAACCATGTTTGGGCATAAATTGTGACAAGATCTAACCTGGTTTCACCGAAATGGGGAGTTCTCGACCCCCTAATAATTATATTTCCAAAACACCTTCGTTTTTAGGTGACATCGCATGTCTGAAAACGGGTCACGCTTGGGAACCATATTTTGGACATTTCAGCATTCCACCACACCTTAATACACATGCTAGGGTCCACTGCAAGTTTTGGAGGTATTCCGATGTCCCGAAGAGCTTCTTCCTACAAAACCCTGATCCGTGGGCTTGGATCGTCTACCCCCCTAGATGTTCTTATGAAAGGGGTAGCCCGGTGGATTTTTCTCTTGGTTTGTGCTTGGTTGGGTTATATGATAATTCCAAACCATGTTTGTGCACAAGTTGTGTCATGATCCAACCCGGTTTTACCGAAACGGGGAGTTCCCGGCCAATAAAATTCTATGATCTTAGTTTTTAAGTGATAGTGCATGTTTGCAAAGAGGGTGACACTTGGGCACCATGTTTTTGACATTTCAGCATTCCACCATACTTTAATACACATCCTAGGGTCCATTGCATGGGTTTGGAGGTATTTCGATGCTCCGAGGCGCTTCTTCCTATGAAACCCTTATCTATATGGGCCCAGAATCGTCTACCCCCCTAGATGTTCTTATGAAAGGGGTAGCCCGGTGGATTTTTCTCTTGGTTTGTGCTTGGTTGGCTTATAGGATAATTCCAAACCATGTTTGGGCATAAGTTGTGACAAGATCTAACCTGGGTTCTCCGAAATGGGGAGTTCTCGACCCCCTACTAATTAAATTTTCAGAACACCTTCGTTTTTAGGTGACATCGCATGTCTGAAAACGGGACACGCTTGGGAACCACATTTTGGACATTTCAGCATTCCACCACACTTTAATACACATTCTAGGATCCATTGCAAGGTTTGGAGGTATTCCGATGTCCCGAAGAGCTTCTTCCTACAAAACCCTGATCCGTGGGCCTAGATCGTCTACCCCCCTAGATGTTCTTATGAAAAGGGTACACCAGTGGATTTTTCTCTTGGTTTGTGCTTGGTTGGGTTTTATGATAATTCCAAACCATGTTTGGGAACAAGTTGTGACATGATCCAACCCGAATTTACCGAAACGGGGAGTTCCCGGCCAATTAAATTCTATGATCTTCGTTTTTAAGTGATAGTGCATGTCTGCAAAAAGGGTGACACTTGGGCACCATGTTTTTGACATTTCAGCATTCCACCACACTTTAATACACATGCTAGGGTCCATTGCATGTGTTTGGAGGTATTCCGATGCTCTGAGGCGCTTCTTCCTATGAAACCCTGATCTATATGGGCCAAGAATCGTCTACCCCCTAGATATTCTTATGAAAGGGGTAGCCTAGTGGATTTTTCTCTTGGTTTGTGCTTGGTTAGGTTATAGGATAATTCCAAACCATGATTGGTCATAAGTTGTGACAAGATCTAACGTGGTTTCACCGAAACGGGGAGTTCTCGACCCCCTAATAATTAAATTTCCAAAACACCTTCGTTTTTAGGTGATATCGCATGTCGGAAAACGGGTCACTCTTGGGAACCAGATTTTGGACATTTCAGCATTCCACCACACTTTAATACACATGCTACGGTCCATTGCAAGGTTTGGAGGTATTCCGATGTCCCGAAGAGCTTCTTCCTACAAAACCCTGATCCGTGGGCCTGTATCATCTACCCCCCTAGATGTTCATACGAAAGGGGTATCCCGGTGGATTTTTCTCTTGGTTTGTGCTTGGTTGGGTTATATGATAATTCGAAACCATGTTTGGGCACAAGTTGTGACATGATCCAACCCGGTTTCACCGAAACGGGGAGTTCCCGGCCAATTAAATTGTATGATCATCGTTTTTAAGTGATAGTGCATGTCTTGAAAGAGGGTGACACTTGGGCACCATGTTTTTGACATTTGAGCATTCCACCACACTTTAATACACATGCTAGGGTCCATTGCATGGGTTTGGAGGTATTCCGATGCTCCGAGGCGCTTCTTCCTATGAAACCCATATCTATATGGGCCCAGAATCGTCTACCCCCTAGATGTTCTTATGAAAGGGGTAGCCCGGTGGATTTTTCTCTTGGTTTGTGCTTGGTTGGGTTATAGGATAATTCCAAACCATGTTTGGGCATAAGTTGTGACAAGATATAACCTGGTTTCACCGAAATGGGGAGTTCTCCACCCCCTAATAATTAAATTTCCAAACCGAAATGGGGAGTTCTCGACCCCCTAATGATTCCAAACCGAAATGGGGAGTTCTCGTCCCCCTAATAATTTAATTTCCAGAACACCTTCGTTTTTAGGTGACATCGCATGTCTGCGAACGGGTCACGCTTGGTAACTAGGTTTTGGACATTTCAGCATTCCACCACACTTTAATACACATGCTAGGGTCCATTTCAAGGTTTGGAGGTATTCCGATGTCCCGAAGAGCTTCTTCCTAGAAAACCCTGATCCATGGGCCTGGATCTTCTACCCCCCTAGATGTTCTTATGAAAGGGGTAGCCCGGTGGATTTTTCTCTTTGTTTGTTCTTGGTTGGGTTATATGATAATTCCAAACCATGTTTGGGCACAAGTTGTGACATGATCCAACCCGGTTTCACCAAAACAGGGAGCTCCCGGCCAATTAAATTCTAGGATCTTCGTTTTTAGGTGATAGTGCATGTCTGGAAAGAGGGTGACACTTGGGCACCATGTTTTGGACATTTCAGCATTCCAACACACTTTAATAAACATGCTAGGTTACATTGCATGGGTTACGAGGTATTCCGATGCTCTGAGGTGCTTCTTCCTGTGAAACACTGATCTATATGGGCCCAGAATCGTCTACCCCCCTAGATGTTTTTATGAAAGGGGTAGCCTGGTGGATTTTTCTCTTGGTTTGTGCTTGGTTGGGTTATAGCATAATTCCAAACCATGTTTGGGCATAAATTGTGACAAGATCTAACCTGGTTTCACCGAAATGGGGAGTTCTCGACCCCCTAATAATTAAATTTCCAAAACACCTTCGTTTTTAGGTGACATCGCATGTCTGAAAACGGGTCACGCTTGGGAACCATAATTTGGACATTTCAGCATTCCACCACACCTTAATACACATTCTAGGGTCCACTGCAAGTTTTGGAGGTATTCCGATGTCCCGAAGAGCTTCTTCCTACAAAACCCTGATCCGTGGGCTTGGATCGTCTACCCCCATAGATGTTCTTATGAAAGGGGTAGCCCGGTGGATTTTTCTCTTGGTTTGTGCTTGGTTGGGTTATATGATAATTCCAAACCATGTTTGGGCACAAGTTGTGTCATGATCCAACCCGGTTTTACCGAAACGGGGAGTTCCCGGCCAATAAAATTCTATGATCTTAGTTTTTAAGTGATAGTGCATGTTTGCAAAGAGGGTGACACTTGGGCACCATGTTTTTGACATTTCAGCATTCCACCATACTTTAATACACATGCTAGGGTCCATTGCATGGGTTTGGAGGTATTTCGATGCTCCGAGGCGCTTCTTCCTATGAAACCCTTATCTATATGGGCCCAGAATCGTCTACCCCCCTAGATGTACTTATGAAAGGGGTAGCCCGGTGGATTTTTCTCTTGGTTTGTGCTTGGTTGGGTTATAGGATAATTCCAAACCATGTTTGGGCATAAGTTGTGACAAGATCTAACCCGGGTTCTCCGAAATGGGGAGTTCTTGACCCCCTAATAATTAAATTTTCAGAACACCTTCGTTTTTAGGTGACATCGCATGTCTGAAAACGGGACACGCTTGGGAACCACATTTTGGACATTTGAGCATTCCACCACACTTTAATACACATTCTAGGGTCCATTTCAAGGTTTGGAGGTATTCCGATGTCCCGAAGAGCTTCTTCCTACAAAACCCTGATCCGTGGGCCTGGATCGTCTACCCCCCTAGATGTTCTTATGAAAGGGGTACACCAGTGGATTTTTCTCTTGGTTTGTGCTTGGTTGGGTTATATGATAATTCCAAACCATGTTTGGGAACAAGTTGTGACATGATCCAACCCGAATTTACCGAAACGGGGTGTTCCCGGCCAATTAAATTCTATGATCTTCGTTTTTAAGTGATAGTGCATGTCTGCAAAAAGGGTGACACTTGGGCACCATGTTTTTGACATTTCAGCATTCCACCACACTTTAATACACATGCTAGGGTCCATTGCATGGGTTTGGAGGTATTCCGATGCTCTGAGGCGCTTCTTCCTATGAAACCCTGATCTATACGGGCCAAGAATCGTCTACCCCCTAGATATTCTTATGAAAGGGGTAGCCTAGTGGATTTTTCTCTTGGTTTGTGCTTGGTTAGGTTATAGGATAATTCCAAACCATTATTGGTCATAAGTTGTGACAAGATCTAACCTGGTTTCACCGAAACGGGGAGTTCTCGACCCCCTAATAATTAAATTTCCAGAACACCTTCATTTTTAGGTGATATCGCATGTCGGAAAACGGGTCACTCTTGGGAACCAGATTTTGGACATTTCAGCATTCCACCACACTTTAATACACATGCTACGGTCCATTGCAAGGTTTGGAGGTATTCCGATGTCCCGAAGAGCTTCTTCCTACAAAACCCTGATCCGTGGGCCTGTATCATCTACCCCCCTAGATGTTCATACGAAAGGGGTATCCCGGTGGATTTTTCTCTTGGTTTGTGCTTGGTTGGGTTATATGATAATTCGAAACCATGTTTGGGCACAAGTTGTGACATGATCCAACCCGGTTTCACCGAAACGGGGAGTTCCCGGCCAATTAAATTGTATGATCATCGTTTTTAAGTGATAGTGCATGTCTTGAAAGAGGGTGACACTTGGGCACCATGTTTTTGACATTTGAGCATTCCACCACACTTTAATACACATGCTAGGGTCCATTGCATGGGTTTGGAGGTATTCCGATGCTCCGAGGCGCTTCTTCCTATGAAACCCATATCTATATGGGCCCAGAATCGTCTACCCCCTAGATGTTCTTATGAAAGGGGTAGCCCGGTGGATTTTTCTCTTGGTTTGTGCTTGGTTGGGTTATAGGATAATTCCAAACCATGTTTGGGCATAAGTTGTGACAAGATATAACCTGGTTTCACCGAAATGGGGAGTTCTCCACCCCCTAATAATTAAATTTCCAAACCGAAATGGGGAGTTCTCGACCCCCTAATGATTCCAAACCGAAATGGGGAGTTCTCGTCCCCCTAATAATTTAATTTCCAGAACACCTTCGTTTTTAGGTGACATCGCATGTCTGCGAACGGGTCACGCTTGGTAACTAGGTTTTGGACATTTCAGCATTCCACCACACTTTAATACACATGCTAGGGTCCATTTCAAGGTTTGGAGGTATTCCGATGTCCCG
The DNA here is from genome assembly GCA_916181665.1 of Avena sativa. Classification (NCBI taxonomy): domain Eukaryota; kingdom Viridiplantae; phylum Streptophyta; class Magnoliopsida; order Poales; family Poaceae; genus Avena; species Avena sativa. The sequence continues at coordinate 98,467,149 of OV702293.1, forward strand.
AAGAGCTTCTTCCTAGAAAACCCTGATCCATGGGCCTGGATCGTCTACCCCCCTAGATGTTCTTATGAAAGGGGTAGCCCGGTGGATTTTTCTCTTTGTTTGTTCTTGGTTGGGTTATATGATAATTCCAAACCATGTTTGGGCACAAGTTGTGACATGATCCAACCCGGTTTCACCAAAACAGGGAGCTCCCGGCCAATTAAATTCTAGGATCTTCGTTTTTAGGTGATAGTGCATGTCTGGAAAGAGGGTGACACTTGGGCACCATGTTTTGGACATTTCAGCATTCCAACACACTTTAATAAACATGCTAGGTTACATTGCATGGGTTACGAGGTATTCCGATGCTCTGAGGTGCTTCTTCCTGTGAAACACTGATCTATATGGGCCCAGAATCGTCTACCCCCCTAGATGTTTTTATGAAAGGGGTAGCCTGGTGGATTTTTCTCTTGGTTTGTGCTTGGTTGGGTTATAGCATAATTCCAAACCATGTTTGGGCATAAATTGTGACAATATCTAACCTGGTTTCACCGAAATGGGGAGTTCTCGACCCCCTAATAATTAAATTTCCAAAACACCTTCGTTTTTAGGTGACATCGCATGTCTGAAAACGGGTCACGCTTGGGAACCATAATTTGGACATTTCAGCATTCCACCACACCTTAATACACATTCTAGGGTCCACTGCAAGTTTTGGAGGTATTCCGATGTCCCGAAGAGCTTCTTCCTACAAAACCCTGATCCGTGGGCTTGGATCGTCTACCCCCATAGATGTTCTTATGAAAGGGGTAGCCCGGTGGATTTTTCTCTTGGTTTGTGCTTGGTTGGGTTATATGATAATTCCAAACCATGTTTGGGCACAAGTTGTGTCATGATCCAACCCGGTTTTACCGAAACGGGGAGTTCCCGGCCAATAAAATTCTATGATCTTAGTTTTTAAGTGATAGTGCATGTTTGCAAAGAGGGTGACACTTGGGCACCATGTTTTTGACATTTCAGCATTCCACCATACTTTAATACACATGATAGGGTCCATTGCATGGGTTTGGAGGTATTTCGATGCTCCGAGGCGCTTCTTCCTATGAAACCCTTATCTATATGGGCCCAGAATCGTCTACCCCCCTAGATGTACTTATGAAAGGGGTAGCCCGGTGGATTTTTCTCTTGGTTTGTGCTTGGTTGGGTTATAGGATAATTCCAAACCATGTTTGGGCATAAGTTGTGACAAGATCTAACCCGGGTTCTCCGAAATGGGGAGTTCTTGACCCCCTAATAATTAAATTTTCAGAACACCTTCGTTTTTAGGTGACATCGCATGTCTGAAAACGGGACACGCTTGGGAACCACATTTTGGACATTTGAGCATTCCACCACACTTTAATACACATTCTAGGGTCCATTTCAAGGTTTGGAGGTATTCCGATGTCCCGAAGAGCTTCTTCCTACAAAACCCTGATCCGTGGGCCTGGATCGTCTACCCCCCTAGATGTTCTTATGAAAGGGGTACACCAGTGGATTTTTCTCTTGGTTTGTGCTTGGTTGGGTTATATGATAATTCCAAACCATGTTTGGGAACAAGTTGTGACATGATCCAACCCGAATTTACCGAAACGGGGAGTTCCCGGCCAATTAAATTCTATGATCTTCGTTTTTAAGTGATAGTGCATGTCTGCAAAAAGGGTGACACTTGGGCACCATGTTTTTGACATTTCAGCATTCCACCACACTTTAATACACATGCTAGGGTCCATTGCATGGGTTTGGAGGTATTCTGATGCTCTGAGGCGCTTCTTCCTATGAAACCCTGATCTATACGGGCCAAGAATCGTCTACCCCCTAGATATTCTTATGAAAGGGGTAGCCTAGTGGATTTTTCTCTTGGTTTGTGCTTGGTTAGGTTATAGGATAATTCCAAACCATTATTGGTCATAAGTTGTGACAAGATCTAACCTGGTTTCACCGAAACGGGGAGTTCTCGACCCCCTAATAATTAAATTTCCAGAACACCTTCATTTTTAGGTGATATCGCATGTCGGAAAACGGGTCACTCTTGGGAACCAGATTTCGGACATTTCAGCATTCCACCACAGTTTAATACACATGCTAGGGTCCATTGCAAGGTTTGGAGGTATTCCGATGTCCCGAAGAGCTTCTTCCTACAAAACCCTGATCTGTGGGCCTGTATCATCTACCCCCCTAGATGTTCATACGAAAGGGGTAGCCCGGTGGATTTTTCTCTTGGTTTGTGCTTGGTTGGGTTATATGATAATTCGAAACCATGTTTGGGCACAAGTTGTGACATGATCCAACCCGGTTTCACCGAAACGGGGAGTTTCCGGCCAATTAAATTGTATGATCATCGTTTTTAAGTGATAGTGCAGGTCTTGAAAGAGGGTGACACTTGGGCACCATGTTTTTGACATTTGAGCATTCCACCACACTTTAATACATATGATAGGGTCCATTGCATGGGTTTGGAGGTATTCCGATGCTCCGAGGCGCTTCTTCCTATGAAACCCTGATCTATATGGGCCCAGAATCGTCTACCCCCTAGATGTTCTTATGAAAGGGGTAGCCCGGTGGATTTTTCTCTTGTTTTGTGCTTGCTTGGGTTATAGGATAATTCCAAACCATGTTTGGGCATAAGTTGTGACAAGATATAACCTGGTTTCACCGAAATGGGGAGTTCTCCACCCCCTAATAATTAAATTTCCAAACCGAAATGGGGAGTTCTCGACCCCCTAATGATTCCAAACCGAAATGGGGAGTTCTCGACCCCCTAATAATTTAATTTCCAGAACACCTTCGTTTTTAGGTGACATCGCATGTCTGCGAACGGGTCACGCTTGGTAACCAGGTTTTGGACATTTCATAATTCCACCACACTTTAATACACATGCTAGGGTCCATTGCATGGTTTGGAGGTATTCTGATGTCCTGAAGAGCTTCTTCCTAGAAAACCCTGATCCAAGGGCCTGGATCGTCTACCCCGAAGATGTTCTTATGAAAGGGGTAGCCCGGTGGATTTTTCTCTTTGTTTGTTATTGGTTGGGTTATATGATAATTCTAAACCATGTTTGGGCACAAGTTGTGACATGATCCAACCCGGTTTCACCAAAACGGGGAGTTCCCGGCCAATTAAATTCTAGGATCTTCGTTTTTAGGTGATAGTGCATGTATGGAAAGAGGGTGACACTTGGGCACCATGTTTTGGACATTTCAGCATTCCACCACACTTTAATACACATGCTAGGTTCCATTGCATGGTTTGGAGGTATTCCGATGCTCCTAGGCGTTTCTTCCAATGAAACCCTGATCTCTGGGCCCAAAATCGTTTACCCCCCTAGATGTTCTTATGAAAGGGGTAGCCCGGTGGATTTTTCTCTTGGTTTGTGCTTGGTTGGGTTATAGGATAATTTCAAACCATGTTTCGGCATAAGTTATGACAAGATCTATCCTAGTTTCACCGGAATGGGGAGCTCTTGACCCCCTAATAATTAAATTTCCAGAACACCTTCGTTTTTAGGTGATATCGCATGTCTGTGAACGGGTCACACTGGGGAACCAGATTTTGGACATTTCAGCATTCCACCAAACTTCAATACACATTCTAGGGTCCATTGCAAGGTTTGGAGGTATTCCGATGTCCCGAAGAGCTTCTTCGTACAAAACCCTGATCCGTAGACCTGGATCGTCTACGCCCCTAGATGTTCTTATGAAAGGGGTAGCCGGGTGGATTTTTCTCTTGGTTTGTGCTTGGTTGGGTTATATGATAATTCCAAACCATCTTTGGGCACAAGTTGTGACATGATCCAACCCGGTTTCACCGAAACAGGGAGTTCCCGGCCAATTAAATTCCAGTATCTTCGTTTTTAGGTGATAGTGCATGTCTGCAAAGAGGGTGACACTTGGGCACCATGTTTTGGACATTTCTGCATTCCACCACACATTAATACACATGGTATGGTCCATTGCATGGGTTTGGAGGTATTCCGACGCTCTGAGGCGATTCTTCTTATGAAACCCTGATCTATGGGCCCAGAATCGTCTACCCCCCTAGATGTTCTTATGAAAGGGGTAGCCCGATGGATTTTCTCTTGGTTTGTGCTTGGTTGGGTAATAGGATAATTCCAAACCATGTTTGGGCATAAGTTGTGACAAGATCTAACCTGGTTTCACCGAAATGGGGAGTTCTCAACCCCCTAATAATTAAATTTCTAGAAAACCTTCGTTTTTAGGTGACGTCGCATGTCTGCGAATGGGTCACACTTGGGAACCATGTTTTGGACATTTCAGCATTCCACCACACTTTAATACACATCCTATGTTCTATTACAAGGTTTGGAGCTATTCCGATGTCTCGAAGAGCTTCTTCCCTACAAAACCATGATCCGTGGGCCTGGATCGTCTACCCCCTAGATGTTCTTATGAAAGGGGTAGCCCGGTGGATTTTTCGCCATGTTTGTTCTTGGTTGGGTTATATGATAATTCCAAACCATTTTTGGGCACAAGTTGTGACATGATCTAACCCGGTTTCACTGAAACGGCGAGTTCCCATCCAATTAAATTCCAGGATCTTCGTTTTTAGGTGATAGTGCATGTCAGCAAAGAGGGTGACACTTGGGCACCATGTTTTGGACATTTCAGCATTCCACCACACTTTAATACACATGCTAGGGTCCATTGCATGGGTTTGGAGGTATTCCGATGGTCCGAGGCGTTTCTTCCAATGAAACCCTGATCTATATGGGCCCAGAATCGTCTACCCCCCTAGATGTTCTTATGAAAGGGGGAGCCCGGTGGATTTTTCTCTTGGTTTGTGCTTGTTTGGGTTATAGGATAATTCCAAATCATGTTTGGGCATAATTTGTGACAAGATCTAACCTGGTTTCACCGAAATAGGGAGTTCTCGACCCCCTAATAATTAAATTTCCAGAACACATTCGTTTTTAGGTGACATCGCATGTCAGCGAACGGGTCACGCTTGGGAACCAGATTTTGGACATTTCAGCATTCCACCACACTTTAATACACATGCTAGGGTCCATTGCAAGGTTTGGTGGTATTCCAATGTCCCGAAGAGCTTCTTCCTACAAAACCGTGATCCGTGGGCCTGGATCGTCTACCCCCCTAGATATTCTTATGAAAGGGGTAGCCCGGTGGATTTTTCTCTTGGTTTGTGCTAGGTTGGGTTATATGATAATTCCAAACCATGTTTGGGCAAAAGTTGTGTCATGATTCAACCCGGTTTCATCGAAACGGGGTGTTCCCGGCCAATTAAATTTACAGGATCTTCGTTTTTAGTTGATAGTGCATGTCTGCAAAGAGTGTGACACTTGGGCACCATGTTTTGGACATTTCAGCATTCCACCACACTTTAATACACATGCTAGGGTCCGTTTCATGGGTTTGGAGGTATTCCGATGCTCCGAGGCGCTTCTTCCTATGAAACCCTGATCCGTGGGCCCAGAATCATCTACCCCCTAGATGTTCTTATGAAAGGGGTAGCCCGGTGGATTTTCTCTTGGTTTGTGCTTGGTTGGATTATAGGATAATTCCAAACCATGTTTGGGCATAAGTTGTGACAAGATCTAACTTGGTTTCACCGAAATGGGGAGTTCCCGACCCCCTAATAATCAAATTTCTAGAACACCTTTATTTTTAGGTGACATCGCATGTCTACGAACGGGTCACACTTGGGAACCATGTTCTGGACATTTCAGAAATCCACCACAGTTCAATACACATGCTAGGGTCTATTTCAAGGTTGTGAGGTATTCCAATGTCTCGAAGAGCTTATTCCCTACAAAACCCTGATCCGTGGGCCTGGATCGTCTACCCCCTAGATGTTCTTATGAAAGGGGTAGCCCGGTGGATTTTTCTCTTTGTTTGTGCTTGGTTGGGTTATATGATAATTCCAAACCATGTTTGGGCAAAAGTTGTGACATGATCCAACCCGGATTCAGCGAAACGAGGAGTTCCCAGCCAATTAAATTCTAGGATCTTCGTTTTTTCGGTGATAGTGCATGCCTACGAAGCGGGTTGCACCTGGGAACCATGTTTTGGACATTTCAGCATTCCACCACACTTTAATACACATGCTAGGGTCCATTGCATGGGTTTGGAGGTATTCCGATGCTCCGAGGCGTTTCTTCCAATGAAACCCTGATCTATATGGGCCTAGAATCGTCTACCCCCCCTAGATGTTCTTATGAAAGGGGTAGCCCGGTGGATTTTTCTCTTGGTTTGTGCTTGGTTGGGTTATAGGATAATTCCAAACCATGTTTGGGCATAATTTGTGACAAGATCTAACCTGGTTTCACCGAAATAGGGAGTTCTGGACCCCCTAATAATTAAATTTCCAGAACACATTCGTTTTTAGGTGACATCGCATGTCTGCGAACGGGTCACCCTTGGGAACTAGATTTTGGACATTTCAGCATTCCACCACACTTTAATACACATTATAGGGTCCATTGCAAGGTTTGGAGGTATTCCAATGTCCCGAAGAGCTTCTTCCTACAAAACCATGATCCGTGGGCCTGGATCGTCTACCCCCCTAGATATTCTTATGAAAGGGGTAGCCCGGTGGATTTTTCTCTTGGTTTGTGGTTGGTTGGGTTATATGATAATTCCAAACCATGATTGGGCACAAGTTGTGACATGATTCAACCCGGTTTCATCGAAACGGGGAGTTCCCGACCAATTAAATTTACAGGATCTTCGTTTTTAGTTGATAGTGCATGTCTGCAAAGAGTGTGACACTTGGGCACCATGTTTTGGACATTTCAGCATTCCACCACACTTTAATACACATGCTAGGGTCCATTTCATGGGTTTGGAGGTATTCCGATGCTCCGAGGCGCTTCTTCCTATGAAACCCTGATCCGTGGGCCCAGAATCATCTACCCCCTAGATGTTCTTATGAAAGGGGTAGCCCGGTGGATTTTTCTCTTGGTTTGTGCTTGGTTGGATTATAGGATAATTCCAAACCATGTTTGGGCATAAGTTGTGACAAGATCTAACTTGGTTTCACCGAAATGGGGAGTTCCCGACCCCCTAATAATCTAATTTCTAGAACACCTTTATTTTTAGGTGACATCGCATGTCTGCGAATGGGTCACAGTTGGGAACCATGTTTTGGACATTTCAGCAATCCACCACAGTTCAATACACATGCTAGGGTCTATTTCAAGGTTGTGAGGTATTCCAATGTCTCGAAGAGCTTATTCCCTACAAAACTCTGATCCGTGGGCCTGGATCGTCTACCCCCCTAGATGTTCTTATGAAAGGGGTAGCCCGGTGGATTTTTCTCTTTGTTTGTGCTTGGTTGGCTTATATGATAATTCCAAAGCATGTTTGGGCACAAGTTGTGACATGATCCAACCCGGATTCACCGAAACGAGGAGTTCCCAGCCAATTAAATTCTAGGATCTTCGTTTTTTCGGTGATAGTGCATGCCTACGAAGCGGGTTTCACCTGGGAACCATGTTTTGGAGATTTCAGCATTCCACCACACTTTAATACACATGCTAGGGTCCATCGCATGGGTTTGGAGGTATTCCGATGCTCCGAGGCGCTTCTTCCTATGAAACCCTGATCTATATGGACCCAGAATCGTCTACCCCCCTAGATGTTCTTATGAAAGTGGTAGCCCGATGGATTTTCCTCTTGGTTTGTGCTTGGTTGGGTTATAGGATAATTCCAAACCAGGTTTCGGCATAAGTTCTGACAAGATCTAACCTGGTTTCACCGAAATGGGGAGTTCTCGACCCCCTAATAATTTAATTTCCAGAACACCTTCGTTTTTAGGTGACATTGCATGTCTGCGAACGGGTCACGCTTGGTAACCAGGTTTTGTACATTTCAGCATTCCACCACACTTTAATACACATGCTAGGGTCCATTGCAAGGTTTGGAGGTATTCCGATGTCCCGAAGAGCTTCTTCCTAGAAATCCCTGATCCAAGGGCCTGGATCGTCTACCCCCAAGATGTTCTTAAGAAAGGGGTAGCCCGGTGGATTTTTCTATTTGTTTGTTCTTGGTTGGGTTATATGATAATTCCAAACCATGTTTGGGCACAAGTTGTGACATGATCCAACCCGGTTTCGCCGAAACGGGGAGTTCCCGGCCAATTAAATTCTAGGATCTTCGTTTTTAGGTGATAGTGCATGTCTGGAAAGAGGGTGACACTTGGGCACCATGTTTTGGCCATTTCAGCATTCCACCACACTTTAATACACATGCTAGGTTCCATTGCATGGTTTGGAGGTATTCCCATGCTCCTAGGCGTTTCCTCCAATGAAACCCTAATCTCTGGGCCCAAAATCGTTTACCCCGCTAGATGTTCTTATGAAAGGGGTAGCCCGGTGGATTTTTCTCTCGGTTTGTGCTTGGTTGGGTTATAGGATAATTGCAAACCATCTTTGGGCATAATTTGTGACAAGATCTATCCTGGTTTCACCGGAATGGGGAGTTCTTGACCCCCTAATAATTAAATTTCCAGAACACCTTCGTTTTTAGGTGACATCGCATGTCTGTGAACGAGTCACACTGGGGAACCAGGTTTTGGACATTTCAGCATTCCACCACACTTTAATACACATGCTAGGGTCCATTGCAAGGTTTGGAGGTATTCCGATGTCCCAAAGAGCTTCTTCTTACAAAACCCTGATCCGTAGACCTGGATCGTCTACGCCCCTAGATGTTCTGATGAAAGGGGTAGCCGGGTGGATTTTTCTCTTGGTTTGTGCTTTGTTGGGTTATATGATAATTCCAAACCATCTTTGGGCACAAGTTGTGACATGATCCAACCCGGTTTCACCGAAACAGGGAGTTCCCGGCCAATTAAATTCCAGTATCTTCGTTTTTAGGTGATAGTGCATGTGTGCAAAGAGGGTGACACTTGGGCACCATGTTTTGGACATTTCTGCATTCCACCACACATTAATACACATGGTAGGGTCCATTGCACTGGTTTTTAGGTATTCCGATGCTCTGAGGCGCTTCTTCTTATGAAACCCTGATCTATGGGCCCAGAATCGTCTGCCCCCCTAGATGTTCTTATGAAAGGGGTAGCCCGATGGATTTTTCTCTTGGTTTGTGCTTGGTTGGGTAATAGGATAATTCCAAACCATGTTTGGGCATAAGTCGTGACAAGATCTAACCTGGTTTCACCGAAATGGGGATTTCTCGACCCCCTAATAATTAAATTTCTAGAACACCTTCGTTTTTAGGTGACATCGCATGTCTGCGAACGGGTCACACTTGGGAACCATGTTTTGGCCATTTCATCATTCCACCACACTTTAATACACATCCTATGGTCTATTACAAGGTTTGGAGATATTCTGATGTCTCGAAGAGCTTCTTCCCTACAAAACCATGATCCGTGGGCCTGGATCGTCTACCCCCTTGATGTTCTTATGAAAGGGGTAGCCCGGTGGATTTTTCGCCATGTTTGTTCTTGGTTGGGTTATATGATAATTACAAACCATTTTTGGGCACAAGTTGTGACATGATCCAACCCAGTTTCACCGAAACGGGGAGTTCCCAGCCAATTAAATTCCAGGATCTTCGTTTTTAGGTGATTGTGCATGTCAGCAAAGAGGGTGACACTTGGGCACCATGTTTTGGACATTTCAGCATTCCACCACACTTTATTACACAGTCTAGGGTCTATTGCATGGGTTTGGAGGTATTCCGATGCTCCGAGGCGCTTCTTCCTATGAAACCCTGATCTATATGGGCCCAAAATCGTCTACCCCCCTAGATGTTCTTATGAAAGGGGTAGCCCGGTGGATTTTTCTCTTGGTTTGTGCTTTGTTGGGTTATAGGATAATTCCAAACCATGTTTGGGCATAAGTTGTGACAAGATCTAACCTGGTTTGACCGAAATAGGGAGTTCTCGACCCCCTAATAATTAAATTTCCAGAACACATTCATTTTTAGGTGACATCGCATGTCTGCGAACGGGTCACGCTTGGGAACCAGATTTTGTACATTTCAGTATTCCACCACACTTTAATACACATGCTAGGGTCCATTGCAAGGTTTGGAGGTATTCCAATGTCCCGAAGAGCTTCTTCCTACAAAACCGTGATCCGTGGGCCTGGATCGTCTACCCCCCTAGATGTTCTTATGAAAGGGGTAGCCCGGTGGATTTTTCTCTTGGTTTATGCTTGGTTGGGTTATATGATAATTCCAATCCATGTTTGGGCACAATTTGTGACATGATCCAACCCGGTTTCACCGAAACGGGGAGTTCCCGGCCAATTAAATTCTATGATCTTCATTTTTAAGTGAAAGTGCATGTCTGCAAATAGGGTGACACTTGGGCACCATGTTTTGTACATTTCAGCGTTCCACCACATTTTAATACACATGCTAGGGTCCATTGCATGTGTTTGGAGGTATTCTGATGCTCCGAGGCGCTTCTTCCTATGAAACCCTGATCTATATGGGCCCAGAATTGTCTACCCCCCAAGATGTTCTTATGAAAGGGGTAGCCCGGTGGATTTTTCTCTTGGTTTGTGCTTGGTTGGGTTATAGGATAATTCCAAACCATGTTTGGGCATAAGCTGTGACAATATCTAAACTGGCTTCACCGAAATGCGGAGTTCTCGACCCCCTAATAATTAAATTTCCAGAAAACCTTCATTTTTAGGTGACATCGCATGTCTGCGAATGGGTCATGCTTGGGAACCAGATTTTGTACATTTCAGCATTCGACCACACTTTAATACACATGATGGGTTCCATTGAAAGGTTTGGAGGTATTACGATGTCCCAAAGAGCTTCTTCCTACAAACCCCTAATCCATGGGCCTAGATCGTCTACCCCCCTAGATGTTCTTATGAAAGGGGTAGCTAGTGGATTTTTCTCTTGGTTTGTGCTTGGTCGGGTTATATGATAATTCCAAACCATGTTTGGGCACAAGTTGTGACATGATCCAACCAGGTTTCACCGAAACGGGGAGTTCCCGGCCATCAAGATCTAGCCTGGTTTCACCGAAATGGGGAGTTCTCGACCCCCTAATAATTAAATTTCCAGAACACCTTCGTTTTTAGGTGACATCGCATGTCTGAAAACGGGTCACGCTTGGGAACCATATTTTGGACATTTCAGCATTCCACCACACCTTAATACACATGCTAGGGTCCATTGCAAGTTTTGGAGGTATTCTGATGTCCCGAAGAGCTTCTTCCTACAAAACCCTGATCCGTGGGCCTTGATCGTCTACCCCCTAGATGTTCTTATGAAAGGGGTAGCCCAGTGGGTTTTTATCTTGGTTTGTGCTTGGTTGGGTTATATGATAATTACAAACCATGTTTGGGCACAAGTGGTGACATTATCCAACCCGGTTTTACCGAAACGGGGAGTTCCCGGCCAATTAAATTCTATGATCTTCGTTTTTAAGTGATAGTGCATGTCTGCAAAAAGGGTGACACCTGGGCACCATGTTTTTGACATTTCAGCATTCCACCACACTTTAATGCACATGCTAGGGTCCATTGCATGGGTTTGGAGGTATTTCGATGCTCTGAGGCGCTTCTTTCTATGAAACCCTGATCTATATGGGCCCAGAATCGTCTACCCCTAGATGTTCTTATGAAAGGGGTAGCCTGGTGGATTTTTCTCTTGGTTTGTGCTTGGTTGGGTTATAGGATAATTTCAAACCATGTTTGGGCATAAGTTGTGACAAGATCTAGCCTGGTTTCACCGAAATGGGGAGTTCTTGACCCCCTAATAATTAAATTTCCAGAACACCTTCGTTTTTAGGTGACATCGCATGTCTGAGAACAGGTCACGCTTGGGAACCAGATTTTGGACATTTCAGCATTCCACCACACTTTAATACACATGCTAGGGTCCATGCTAGGATTTTTCTCTTGGTTTGTGCTTGGTTGGGTTATAGGATAATTCCAAACCATGTTTCGGAATAAGTTGTGACAAGATCTAACCTGGTTTCACCGAAATGGGGAGTTCTCGACCCCCTAATAATTAAATTTCCAGAACACCTTCGTTTTTAGGTGACATCGCATGTCTGAAAACGGGTCATGCTTGGGAACCAGATTCTTGACATTTCAGAATTCCACCACACTTTAATACACATTTCAGCATTCCACCACACTTTAATACACATGCTAGGGTCCATTGCAAGGTTTGGAGGTATTCCGATGTCCCGAAGAGCTTCTTCCTACAAAACCCTGATCCGTGGGCCTGGATCGTCTACCCCCCTACATGTTCTTATGAAAGGGGTAGCCTGGTGGGTTTTTCTCTTGGTTTGTGCTTGGTTGGGTTATATGATAATGCCAAACCATGTCTGGGCACAAGTGGTGACATGATCCAACCCGGTTTTACCGAAACGGGGAGTTCCCGGCCAATTAAATTCTATGATCTTCGTTTTTAAGTGATAGTGCATGTCTGCAAAAAGGGTGACACTTGGGCACCATGTTTTTGACATCTTAGCATTCCACCACACTTTAAGGCACATGCTAGGGTCCATTGCATGGGTTTGGAGGTATTCCGATGCTCTCAGGCGCTTCTTTCTATGAAACTCTGATCTATATGGTCCCAGAACCGTCTACCCCCCTAGATGTTCTTATGAAAGGGGTAGCCTGGTGGATTTTTCTCTTGTTTTGTGCTTGGTTGGGTTATAGGATAATTCCAAACCATGTTTGGGCATAAATTGTGACAATATCTAACCTTCGTTTTTAGGTGACATCGCATGTCTGAAAACGGGTCACGCTTGGGAACCATGTTTTGGAAATTTCAGCATTCCACCACACTTTAATACACATCCTATGGTCTACTACAAGGTTTGGAGGTATTCCGATGTCTCGAAGAGCTTCTTCCCTACAAAACCATGATCTGTGGGCCTGGATCGTCTACCCCCCTAGATGTTCTTATGAAAGGGGTAGCCCGGTGGATTTTTCGCCATGTTTGTTCTTGGTTGCGTTATATGATAATTCCAAACCATTTTTGGGCACAAGTTGTGACATGATCCAACCCGGTTTCACTGAAACGGGGAGTTCCCAGCCAATTAAATTCCAGGATCTTCGTTTTTAGGTGATAGTGCATGTCAGCAAAGAGGGTGACACTTGGGCACCATGTTTTGGACATTTCAGCATTCCACCACACTTTAATACACATGCTAGGGTCCATTGCATGGGTTTGGAGGTATTCCGATGCTCCGAGGCGCTTCTTCCTATGAAACCCTGATCTATATGGGACCAGAATCGTCTACCCCCCAAGATGTTCTTATGAAAGGGGTAGCCCGGTGGATTTTTCTCTTGGTTTTTGCTTGGTTGGGTTATAGGATAATTCCAAACCATGTTTGGGAATAAGTTGTGACAAGATCTAACTTGGTTTCACCAAAATGGGGAGTTCTTGACCCCCTAATAATCAAATTTCTAGAACACCTTCGTTTTTAGGTGACATCGCATGTCTGCGAACGGGTCACACTTGGGAACCATGTTTTGGACATTTCAGCATTCCACCACACTTCAATACACATGCTAGGGTCTATTGCAAGGTTTGGAGGTATTCCGATGTCTCGAAGAGCTTCTTCCCTACAAAACCCTGATCCGTGCGCCTGGATCGTCTACCCCCCTATATGTTCTTATGAAAGGGGTAGCCCGGTGGATTTTTCTCTTTGTTTGTGCTTGGTTGGGTTATATGATAATTCCAAACCATGCTTGGGCACAAGTTGTGACATGATCCAACCCGGTTTCACCAAAACTGGGAGTTCCCAGCCAATTAAATTCTAGGATCTTTGTTTTTCGGTGATAGTGCATACCTACGAAGCGGGTTACACTTGGGCACCATGTTTTGGACATTTCAGCATTCCACCACACTTTAATACACATGCTAGGGTACATTTCATGGGTTTGGAGGTATTCCGATGCTCCGAGGCGCTTCTTCCTATGAAACCCTGATCTATATGGGCCCAGAATTGTCTACCCCCTAGATGTTATTATGAAAGGGGAAGCCTGGTGGATTTTTCTGTTGTTTTGTGCTTGGTTGGGTTATAGGATAATTCGAAACCATGTTTGGGCATAAGTTGTGACAAGATCTAACCTGGTTTCACCGAAATGGGAAGTTCTCGACCCCCTGATAATTGAATTTCCAGAACACCTTCGTTTTTAGGTGACATCGCATGTCTGCGAACATGTCATGCTTGGCAACCAGGTTTTGGAAATTTCAGCATTCCACCACACTTTAATACACATGCTAGGGTCCATTGCAAGGTTTGGAGGTATTCCGATGTCCCGAAGAGCTTCTTCCTACAAAACCCTGATCCGTGGGCCTGGATCGTCTACCCCTAGATGTTCTTATGAAAGGGGTAGCCTGGTGGATTTTTCTCATGGTTTTTTCTTGGTTGGGTTATATGATAATTCCAAACCATGTTTGGGCACAAGTTGTGACATGATCCAACCCGGTTTCACCGAAACGGGGAGTTCCCGGCCAATTAAATTCAAGGATCTTCATTTTGAGGTGATAGTGCATGTCTGGAAAGAGGGTGACACTTGGGCACCATGCTTTGTACATTTCAGCATTCCACCACACTTTAATACACATTCTAGGGTCCATTGCATGGGTTTGGAGGTATTCCGATGCTCCTAGGCGTTTCTTCCTATGAAACCCTGATCTCTGGGACCAAAATCATCTACCCCCTAGATGTTCTTATGAAAGGGGTAGCCCGGTGGATTTTTCTCTTGGTTTGTGCTTGGTTGGGTTATAGGATAATTGGAAACCTTGATTGGGCATAAGTTGTGTGTTGGGGATATGCTAGATGGGTATCCTTATAGCATGTCTCTTATCCAGCTAACCCGGGTGGCCCATAGTCGGTAGCATGGCCTATGGCCTGCTGGGCGGCCCAGTTAGGTGGATCCAGAAGGGAGGCCCATGCCAGATAAAGGAACGCTACGGTGGAGTTACCAGCGCACCCGGAGCCTTGGAGTGCAAGATACACAAGACTAGTGATAGACGGTGTAGGACTCTGTAACCTGTCCGGCTAGGACTTTTCCCTATAACCCTAGGACCTGGCGACTATATAAGTCGGGCCTATGGGAGCCTTTAGGGCACAATCTCATACGATCATAGATCGATGCACACAACCTCGCTCAGCGAACCTATCTCTGTAACTCGGCGTATTGCCCTTATAGTGATGGATTCTGCCACCGTTGTGGGACCTAAACCTGGGTAAGCCGTGTTACCTCGTACCCGTCAACCGTCTGCCTTACCCCACGTCTCTAAACACGCACTGTGAGGACCAAGATAGTTGGCGCCCACCGTGGGGAAAGAGGCGCTTCAGGCTCTTCGGCGGGCGAGGACCAAGATCTTCACGGGAATCAGCGAAACTGTAGTCATCGGACGCGTTCTCTTCTCTGGCAATGTTCCGATCGTCCCTCCTGACGAGTTCTGGATCCCGGCGAAGACGAACCCTATGCGGTGTTCGATTGTTCCTATCGGAGACATCCATCTCTTCATTGGCGAAACCGACTCGGGCACTAGTTCCCTGGGAGTCAGAGGAGCATCAAGACCCGCACGGACCGCCTACGGGCTGGATACGTTCGCGGAAGGATCGATGTCGGATATCTCTTCGGAATTTGCCAACAAAGATCAGAAAGCATCAAGACCCGCACGGACCGCCTACGGGCTGGATGCGTTCGCGGAAGGATCGATGTCGGATCTCTCTTCGGAGCTTGCCGGCAAAGATCGGAAAAATGCAAGACCCACCCAAACCGCCCCTGTGCAGGATATAAAGGTGGAAGATCACTGGAAATCCGCCGGCTTCGTCTGTGCGTCTGGACAGCAGGGAGCCAAGTTTGTCGGCGTGGTTACCATCTTCAATCTAGCACGCTGCGTTCAGAGAGAGGGCGAAAACCCTCGCGACTACCTGGCCAGGTGGATCCGTATACGAGCCAATCTGGCCCACTACCCCAATGATGATGCTATCTATCACTTCGTGGAAGGACTAGACCATGGCACGCTTCCCCAACATTCTCTAAGACGGCAGCAGGCGTCAGGACGCCTTACCTTCGAAGACATGGTGAGGACCGTCAACAACTACGCGGAGGCCGAAGCGGCAGCTCAGACACCGCTTGCGCTGACTGACGGAGCCCCTCCGATTCAGCCACCACCACCACCGCCTCCGGCCGTCATCGTCGTAGCAGCACCACCACCTCCAGTCATCGTCGCGGCCGTTGCACTTCCACCGCCCGTCATCGAGGAAGTCCTGGCACCCTCCGACTCTATCATTGACGCGCTTTATGCTGATTTCAGTGCAGATTCAGAGGAGATAGACTTCAGCCCTGAAGAGCTAGACTCCGCTATGTAGGAGATGGAGGAGGAGTACTCGCGCGACGAGCAAGCGAACAACACCGTCATGTCTCGAGGGGTGTTCGTCACCATTGGGACGGCGATGGATGAAGATCAATCCGGACAAGTTCCGCCTACAGCGCTGGACAAGGGGAAGGGGCCACTTATTGCTGCTGACAATGATCGCGCAAAGGTTATGCCTCCCCCGCCTAACCCAGTGCAGCAGCCGCAGGAACTCGGCACCGGCCCGAGCAACAATAACACCGCAAACTTGCCACCTCTAGCATCTACGTCGGCAACAGCCCATGTTACTCAAGCTGATAGAGTGATGTACAACAATCTCCTTGTCGATCCACTAACCGTTGCTCATATCCGGAACGTGACCCAGCTTGACGAGAAGCGCCAACAGCTACTGGAGGAGGCGCAAGCCATCACGGAGCAAGGCGCTAAACTAGATCGAGATCTGGTCAACACGTAGAAGTCCATAGAGAAAGCTAGAGCAATGGAGGCCGAGTACAAGACTTTGCTACAGCAGTAGAAGGCTAAGAAAGTTCTGGCTCGCGTCATCAACGATCCTGGTGTACGGCGCAGCCTGGGATGGGCCCCCTCGAAGTCGGCACAAGCCAAGCCATATATTGACAGTGAAGGCAAGTAGGTGATGCCCACCCCACTCCTTAACCTCGCCATCGCCAAGACCCTTCTGGAGCAGGATAGATCGCCTGAGGCAGTAGAACAGGTCTATGACCTAGTGGCCAAGGTGGTAAAGCAGGAGGAAAAGGCCACCTCTCAGAGGCTTGAGTCTGACCCAGCGCTCTGCCGATCTAGCCAGTACAAACCGCCAAGGGACAGATCTCCTCAGGATGTCGGGTCCCGTACGGGTTCATCAGAACGAAGACGGAGGGATGCGCGCAACAGGAAGGATGCTATCCCCATATACTTCTACCATGGAGAAAAAGCCCGACCTCGTCGCCCATCGCCACCGCCCCGATCCCCCCGACATCAGGAAGACTACAAAGCTCACCATCATACGGATATGCCCCCACCAAAGCAGTGCGGCATCGTCATCCGCGACAATGCGGCGCAGACCCGTCATGATGAAGAGTGCCACCAAGGACACAAGATCAGGTCACACCATGACCCTCCATGTCCGACAAGCAACCGCGACAGGCGTGAGGCGTCGCATGAGGGTAACAGCAAGAAGGCTAACCTGTAGGGTTCGCAGCATAGAAAACAAAAAATTTCCTACGATGGGAACAACTATGTACCAAGATCTATCTACTAGATACAAACAACGGGCAGATGTATATCCATAGAGAACATGCCCTTGAAGACCGACAAAGCTTAACGAGTCCAAACTCGTGGTTTATGTAGACGATCTCTTGCCGATCTCAAGATCAAGAGGAAGTCCTAGCGCCACAAAACAGCAGCGCATCCGTGCTCGCACACACGTTCGAGGCACCGAGCAACCTCCGCCTCCTCGCTCTAGCGATGCAGCGGAATCACAGCTCTTTCTTGCCGAATAGCCACCGGGAACATGTATCTCGCTAGTCCGAGACCATGGGGGATAAATTCTAGAGGGGGAGAGAGATCCTTCACGAGGAGGTGTGATTGAGAAGTGAGAGGAGGGGCTCCTTATATAGGGGAGGGGGGCAGCCCAAGGGGGCATGGCCGCCGGCCATGTAGGGTGCCCCCACCTCTGCCTCATTCATGTGGGTGGACACTCCACTCACAAAATGGCCCTTAAATTTTCTCCACTAAAAAACCCACTCAAATTCCCATTAAATTTCCACCAAATTTAATGCAAACTCTCATTAAATAAAATTCTTTTATTTTATTCAGAATTTTGTCAATTACTTTAATGAAAAACATTCACAAATAACCCCTTGCTAGAATTCTATTTCACATGCATAACCACTTTATGCAATTTCACCCAAAAACTTGTTTCGGTATCTAGTGAAATAAATTCCTGCGCTTGTTATTCTTTTCGGCATGAAACTTTTGCTCCAATTGGATGTCGGTGTCTCTTAAGTGTGTCAACCTATGGTTCGCGAATAATGCGGACATGATCGAGACCCCTCTCAGATCAATAATCAGAAGCGGGATCTGGAGACCCATACTGACTCCCACACATTCAACGATGACTTTCTTGTGATCGTCGGAACGTTTTACGCTAGTATCTTAATCCCTTTGTTTCGCGATATATTACATGTCTGAGATTCGATCATCGGTATCTCCATACCTAGTTTGATCTCGTTACTGACATGCACTCTTTTCTTGTTCCCGTGATATAACATTCTAGTGATCAAATCACTTGCTTGCAAGCTAATCAATGTGATATCACCAAGAGGGCCCAGAGCATATCTATCCATCATCGGGATGAACAAATTCCACTCTCGATCCATGGGACTCAACATAAAACTTTAGTAGTTCTGAACCCATCTTTATAATCACCCTGTTACGGTGTGACGTTTGATGTTATCAAGAAACTCTTCCGGTGTTAGTGATTGACATGATCTCATGGTCTAAGGATTAGGATCACTTCGTAAGTAGTTATAGCAATATAAACTCAATGACTTTGATCGTAATGCTATACTTCGGATGAATGTTCATCACATCATTACACTAATGTTGTGACCTCGTTATTAACAACATCCCATGTCCATGATCAGGAAACTTTGATCATCATGTTAATCAACGAGCTAGTTTATCAGAGAGGCATAACTAGGAACTTCCTTTTTGTTTATTAAACACACATGTATTAACATTTCCGTATTAATACAATTATAGCATGTAAAAAAACATTTATCATAAACAAGGAATACGATAATAACCACTTTATTATTGCCTCTCGGGCATATTCCCTTCAGTCTCCCACTTGCACTAGAGACAATAATCTAGTTTGAAAACTTTGTGTATTGAACACCTATGGCTTTCTGGTGTTCCAAATACGCAACTACAAGTGGTTAACATAATCTACGGATCTGGCACTTTCAGGTCCGTGTGTATTTGCATGTCTTTGCGTCTTCACGCATCACTCATTCTCCAATGAGATGGCATTGTATAAATTTGGTCTTTCGGTGAGACCTTTACTTCCTTGGGGTTAAATCATGTCGATACTATTGTCATACAATATATCTTTAGTGTTAGCCCGTTGCGAACCACACCTTAGTTTGATAACAAACTTCTTTACACAAATTCCCTCCTTCGCTGCTACTATAGCAGTCATATACTTAGCCTTTTTGTTGTAGTATTCGTCTCAATTTCTTAACTATGGATTTCATCCAAATCCATCATGGAATCTTATTTCCATTACATTGTGCCACCCATAGTTTAAATTGAGATAAACTTAATTTGTATCTTGTGACAAAACTAGTGTCAATGTAACGCTTTACAGTGAACTATTTGTAATTGTTTGTCACCTCTACACAAATATATTCTTAGTTCTTCCAAAAGATCATAAGAATATCCTCACTATCGTCCAATGATCATTTTATGATTCATTCTGGCATATGCTGATAACACTTAGAGCATAGGACATATCTGGATGTGTACATATCATGGTATGATGGATCAAAACATCCTTGTGATTTCACTCATCAAGTGTCAACGCACTTGAATCTTGTTTCACTTATCAAGTGTCAATACACTTGAATCTTGATTCAATTCCTTTCCATGCGACAAGAACCGTTTCTTGTTGTTTCTATATGGAACTCCTTCAATATCTCATATATGTACGTTTGGCACAACCATATTAGCGTCATAGTCTATCCACTATAGACATTCATGCTAAATATTTGGGTTTTGCCTAAGTTTTTCATCGAAATGAAATTCTTAACCTTTGTCAATAAAAATTACATCATTTCTAATCAACAAGATGTCCTCCACATAATGTATTAGAAATATGTCTCAGCGCTCCCACTTAATTTCTTGCAAATGCAAGCATCTTCATCGTCTCTTGATGAAAACTCCTTTTCATCACAGTGAAGATTCCAACTCTGCAATGCTTACTTCAACTATTGAAGTTTGCATGCCCTTTTTAGCATCCTTTGAATTAACAAAACCCTTTGGACCGTGTCTTGTACACGTCCTAGGTAACCATTCTATTAGAAGAACTTTGTTTTGTTTATTCATCTACCATATACCAAATTATATGTAGTGGTTGCTACTTTAATCCATCCAGACTAAATATCACTATGAAAGATCAAATCTTGTCATAGTCAACTCCTTGAACATTGTCGTAAAATACTTTACGACATGTCGACTATTTCATAGATGTGAAACATCCATGTCTGTTTCTTTATAGATCCAAATACGACCGATAGGTTTTTACACCTTTCCGGAGGGTCTTCCAAGTTCAAAACTTGATTTATCGTGTATGGGACTATCACGGATTTTATGGCTTGAAGCCATTTGACGGAGTAAGGGCCCATCATCGCTTCTTTGCATGTAGTCGGTTCATCATTGTCAAACAATAATGATTTACTCTCAAATCTTAGTATTTGATTGTTTATTCGACCGACTTGGTTCAATAAGAACTTAGATCTCCGTGACCACAACCTTTGAGGCACATAAGCTATGAGCATTATGGCAGCCTCCGGAACGATTTCCGGCACTGCGCAACTCAGCACATTTAGCTAAGGTTCGTTAACCTTATCAAAGTTCTATTGTCCTCCCACTTAACTTTTACGAAAAAAATTCCTTTTTCAAGAAACTTCACGTTTCAAGCGACAAACCCTTTTGTCCTTGGTGTTATGGAGGAATAACCAATTATTATTCGAAATAACCTACAAAGACATGCTCATCCGACTTTGGTTGTAAACATCTTACTTATGTTTAGCATACCAAAATTTAAGAAATGACAACATGAGTTTTACCCCAAACCATAACTTCCATGGTGTCATTTCAACAAATCTAGATGGAGCTCTTTTCAGTGTAAAAGCGGAAGTCTCTAAAGCTTTAATCTTTTAAAACATAATGGCAGTTTTATAAATAACACCTTTGATCCAACCATGTCAAACAAGGTTTGATTACAAATATCAAACACTCCATACTCCTATGGTGTTCCGGGAGATGCAAATCTAGGTGTTTTTGCTAAACTTTTAACCCAAATAAGTCCCTTTATGATAAAATCATAATTTATTTATTTCTCTTGTTACACTTGTAACTCAAATAAATCCCTTATGATAAAATCATAAACCATTTATTTTCTTGTCACAATGATTTTCACTTCATCTTGAAAGTCTTTGAACATTTTCAAATATTTCACACTTCTTTCTCATTAAGTGAATATTCACTCAAATTTCCGGAGAAAGTATATGAAGTTGAAACCCATCGCTTACGACTACACATAATGGACTACATACATTGATATGTATAAATTCCAATATTTTAGTCGTTTGTTCTTCTTTGGCCTTTGAACGAATTTTTAATTATCCCGAGGAAAGTCTCACAAGCGTTAGTTGATCCAATCAAAGACTCCAAAAATCCATGAAAATGGAGTTTCTTCATGTTTTATTTCCAATATAATTTAAACAGAGATGTCAATTCATAAGTGATCTTTCAATCATTTGTCTTGCGACATTTTAGCATTAGGTTTTATGGATGTGATTTCTCCAACTAGATTTGTAAATCATCCATCTTATATGGAATACGGTAATTATTTGAACAACCTTTGTTCTCATAATACCTGATTTACATAACAATTATTAAAACAAATCTTGAAGTCAAGCTTTGATGTCAACGAGAAATACAAACAACGGTTTGTTTGTTTTCGATGAACATCATCACATATTCTCTTGCTAGTTACTTAGGCCATTGTGGTTCATTAATTGCGTCGTTCTGTATGAAATTTCATACCAACCAATTCGGTATCCAATACCCTAGAACCACATTGTTTAACAAGCAAAGAATACAACCATAACATGTATATCATCCATATACCTAAATTGGAAAATTCCAATATTTTCTTTTCTGCCAAGTATATTTTATAGATTCTCTTTCAGCATTTCCTTTTCCTTTTTAAAAGAATATATCAACATCAACAGTGGCGCCATATACATGACACATAATCCAAAGCGTGCATATTCAAATAATAATACCTTTGGACTTGCACTTTGAAGTAGATCACCATCATCAAAATGATCGATATTCTTTCAAAATCCATTCTTTAGTAGTATTTTAGTGTAGTAAACACTTTACATACATCTTCTATTCATCCTTATCATGACGACTTTCATGATCAAGCTAATTTAGCTTATAAAGGCGAATCATGAGTATAACATTACTTTCCAAAACCCTTTTTGGATGATTAGGATGTCTAGCATCTCCAACCTTTGTAAATTCTCATACAATATGAGAACATATATTATACTCTATCATATTGCAACCAAAACATTGTTTCAGATATCGTTATATCTGCCACACATGATGGTTTATGAAATAATTCTTTCAGCTCCTAGATAAACTTGATATTAAAACAATCAAGAATCATGGAGGCAAACATGATACTTAAGATACTAACACTGGAATTGTTACTCTCGATTTAATATCAATTATTAAATTTCACAGAGTAAACAGAGTTTGCTGAAAGTTTGTAATAGGACTTTAAACTTTAGATTGACACTCAACACAATACGATACCAGTTTGTAAAGTAAATATCCAGAATTCTATATTTCTATTATCTCAATTACAACTAAGCATAAAGTGGTGAACGAATGCCAATGACTACAACAAATTATGCAAATTCACTTTGATTTAATTTATGATAAATTGAGTTCTACTAATCCAAATTAGAAATGAACTCCCACTCAAAAACGACATCCCTCGTGTCTTTTTGGTGATTACATGAACCAAATCCACTACACCAAGTCCGATCATCACGTGAGTCGGTGTAGCTTCAAAGGTGAGCATCCATATGGTCATCATATCAAAACATATGACTCATGCTTAACCTTTCGGTCCGTGTTCCGAGGCCATGTCTGTACATGCTAGGCTCGCCAAGTAAGAACCTTAGTATTCGCGTGTGTAACTGTCTTACACCCGAGATATGCTCATGGATTCAAGTACACCCGATCATCACGTGATGTCTTGAAGCGATGAAACATTGTCGGTGCATACTTAAGGAAGAACACATTCTTATCTTGATATCTAAAAGAGGGATCATCTTATTATGCTAATAAAACACCAAACAAGCAATATAAGATGCAATCAAAACATCACATGTTTATAAGTGAAATGATATGGTTCCTGCATATGATCTCCATCATGTGCACCGTGGTATGATCTCTATCATACCTCTATGTGTAAGGCCAAGGTCTATGGAACTTACACGCTATGTGTGTTGTAAGAGTATCATCTCATACTTATACTTACAACATCACCATATCATAACACTAGCCCAGCAACAATCTAAACTAGACGCCTCTAATTTATCCATTGCAAGTTTTACGTAGCTTAGGGCTTTCGAAGATAGAACCGTTCTTACCTACGAACATGAACCACAACGAGGATAACCAAATTGTTGACAACTCGTTGCAAATTAGATATTGACTATAGTAGGAGAGACAGACACCCGCTAGCCACTTATGCAAAACTAGTTGAATGTCAAGCGTGGAACAGGTCTCATGTGCGAGGACATGTAAAGTTTGTCCAGGCCGCTTCATCCCACTATGCCACCAATATCCAAAGTACAACTAAGAAGCAATAAAATGATCATCATTGCCCACATACTCATATGTGTACTACCCGTGCAAAGTATCTACGCATAGATCCGGCTCTGATACCACTGTAGGGTTCGTAGCATAGAAAACAAAAAATTTCCTACGATGGGAACAACTATGTACCAAGATCTATCTACTAGATACAAACAACGGGCGAATGTATATCCGTAGAGAACATACCCTTGAAGACCGACAAAGCTTAACGAGTCCAAACTCGTGGTTGATGTAGACGATCTCTTGCCGATCTCAAGATCGAGAGGAAGTCCTAGCGCCACAAAACAGCAGCGCATCCGTGCTCGCACACACGTTCGAGGCACCGAGCAACCGCCACCTCCTCGCTCCAGCGATGCAGCGGAAGCACAACTCTTTCTTGCTGAATAGCCACCGGGAACATGTATCTCGCTAGTCCGAGACCATGGGGGATAAATTCTAGAGGGGGAGAGAGATCCTTCACGAGGAGGTGTGAGTGAGAAGTGAGAGGAGGGGCTCCTTATATAGGGGAGGGGGGCAGCCCAAGGGGGCATGGCCACCGGCCATGGAGGGTGCCCCCACCTCTCCCTCATTCATGTGGGTGGACACTCCACTCACAAAATGGCCCTTCAATTTTCTCCACTAAAAAACCCACTCAAATTCCCATTAAATTTCCACCAAATTTAATGCAAACTCTCATTAAATAAAACTCTTTTATTTTATTCAGAATTTTGTCAATTACTTTAATGACAAACATTCACAAATAACCCCTTGTTAGAATTCTATTTCACATGCATAACCACTTTATGCAATTTCACCCGATAACCTGTTTCGGTATCTAGTGAAATAAATTCCTGCGCTTGTTATTCTTTTCGGCATGAAACTTTTGCTCCAATTGGATGTCGGTGTCTCTTAAGTGTGTCACCCTATGGTTCGCGAATAATGCGGACATGATTGAGACCCCCTCTCAGATCAATAATCAGAAGCGGGATCTGGAGACCCATACTGACTCCCACACATTCAACGATGACTTTCTTGTGATCATCGGAACCTTTTACGCTAGTATCTTAATCCCTTTGTTTCGAGATATATTACATGTCCGAGATTCGATCATCGGTATCTCCATACCTAGTTTGATCTCGTTACTGACATGCACTCTTTTCTCGTTCCCGTGATATAACATTCTAGTGATCAAATCACTTGCTTGCAAGCTAATCAATGTGATACCACCAAGAGGGCCCAGAGCATATCTATCCGTCATCGGGATGAACAAATTCCACTCTCGATCCATGGGCCTCAACATAACACTTTAGTAGTTCTGAACCCATCTTTATAATCACCCTGTTACGGTGTGACGTTTGATGTTATCAAGAAACTCTTCCGGTGTTAGTGATTGACATGATCTCATGGTCTAAGGATTAGGATCACTTCGTAAGTAGCTATAGCAATATAAACTCAATGACTTTGATCGTAATGCTATACTTCGGATGAATGTTCATCACATCATTACACTAATGTGTTGACCTCGTTATTAACACCATCCAATGTCCATGATCAGGAAACTTTGATCATCATGTTAATCAACGAGCTAGTTTATAAGAGAGGCATAACTAGGAACTTCCTTTTTGTTTATTAAACACACATGTATTAACGTTTCCGTATTAATACAATTATAGCATGTAAAATAAACATTTATCATAAACAAGGAATACGATAATAACCACTTTATTATTGCCTCTCGGGCATATTCCCTTCATAACCCACCGCCACCTCTGCCTCCGTCGCCGCCAAGCAGTCACCATGATGGAAGAGGCCCGCGTCGTGCATACAGCCCATCCCTTGTTGACAAAAAGAAGAAGAACCCGGAGCCATACGATGCATGTTCGCGGATCGATAAGATCCACGAGGCCCGGGAAGGACCATACCTGGGACCACATTGCTTTGGACCTGCAATACGGTCCGCAACTTACCCCAAAGGTTTCTGGATTGACAAGACCATTAAGTCCTACGACGGCACCGCCAAGCCAGCCACATGGTTGCAGGACTACGGCAACGCGGTGGAGATTGCCGGAGGCAACCCCAACGTCGCCGTCAAGTACGTCCCGTTAATGTTGGTGGGCACGGCTCGTCAATGGATCAACGACTTACAGGAGAAATCTATCTACAACTGGCTAGACATGCAAGAAGCGTTTACCAAGAACTTTGAGGGTACATACAAGCGTCCCTGCACTGTGGGCGATCTACAGCAGTGCGTGCAAGAGAAAGACGAGACATCTCGTGCCTACCTCTCTCGCTGGCTGGATATGAAGAATTCCTATGCAGGAGTGCACGCTCAGACCGCCATGGACGCCTTCATCGATGGGTTGGAAAGGGGCACGCTGCTCCGACATAAGCTGAAGCGCTTGCAGGACAATCACCATCTTGACTTGAACTAGATGATTCAGTTGGCTAGTGAGTTCGTAGCTGCTGACGACGATTCTCGTGGCTCCTTGCCGGCAACGGCCGTTCCAACTCAAGCTCGGAGGAACAGAAGTACAAAGCGGAAAACCGCCCAGAAGAAAAGCAATCTACCGACATGGTCGCTATGACTTTTGCAGGACAAGGAGAAGGCGGACAACGTGGCCGAGGAAGGGGAGCTGGCCATGGGCAGCAACGAGGAAGTGAAACCACCTCGGCGTCGCTCCGCGTTCCCCAAACCTATGAGGAGTACCGCAATATGCCGTGCCTCGTACACCTCAACGCCAACGGCAAGGCCACCCATACCAATCGACACTGCAAGTTCGTCAACGACCTCAAGGAAGACCCGGAGTCCGGCTACAGGCAAAGTCGGAAAAAGAGACCACGAGGCAAGGGAAAAGGGAAGAAGGAGGAGGAGTCCAAGGATTCAAGTGACATGGACGAAGACGTTGACCCCAAGAACGCCGCCAAGAGCGACGACAAGGGCAAGAACCCCTTCGCAAAGAAGGCTCCAGTCTACCACACTTTCCTTGGCACCCCCACCGCCCCCGACAACAGAAGACCTCTCTGAGGATCCTGATGGCCACTCTCCCTCCAGTCCCCCAGTACCTGCTGTTGGGGATATGCTATATGGGTATCCGCATAGCATGTCTCTTATCCGACTAACCCGGGTGGCCCATAGTCGGTAGCATGGCCTATGGCCTGCTGGGCGGCCCAGTTAGGTGGATCCAGAAGGAAGGCCCATGCCGGATAAGGGAAGGCTACGGTGGAGTCACCAGCGTACCCGGAGCCTTGGAGTGCAAGATACACAAGACTAGTAATAGACAGTGTAGGACTCTGTAACCTGTCCGGCTAGGACTTTTCCCTATAACCCTAGGATCTGACGACTATATAAGTCGGGACTATGGGAGCCTTTAGGGCAATGATAACTTAGACTTTCTAGTCACCTCGCACAGCGAACCTAATCTCTGTAACTCGGCGTATTGCCATTATAGTGATTTATAGCAGGAATAGGATTCCGCCACCGTCGTGGGATCTGAACCTAGGTAAGCTGTGTTACCCTATACCCGTCAACCGTCCGCCTTACCCCACGTCTCTAAACATGCACTGTGAGGACCCCTCCATGGCGTACTCGTCGGCAATACCACGACAGTTGGCACCCACCATGGGGTAAGAGGCGCTTCAGGCTCTTCAGCGGGCGAGGACCAAGATCTTCGCAGGAATCGGCGAAACCGTAGCCATCGGTCGCGTTCTCTTCTCCGGCAATGTTCCGATCGTCCCCCCCGACGAGTTCTAGATCCCGGCGAAGAAGAACCCTACGCGGTGTTCGATCGTTCCTATCGGAGACATCCACCTCTTCATTGGCGAAACTGACTCGGGCACTAGTTCCCTGGGAGTCGAAGGAGCATCAAGACCCGCACGGACCGCCTACGGGCAGGATACGTTCGCGGAAGGATCGATGTTGGATCTCTCCTTGGAGTTTGCCGGCAAAGATCGGAAAAATTCAAGACCCGCACTGACCTCTTACGGGCAGGATACGTTCGCGGAAGGATCGATGTCGGATCTCTCCTCGGAGTTTGCCGACAAAGATCGAAAAATTCAAGACCCACCCAAACCGCCCCTATGCAGGATATAAAGGTGGAAGATCACTTCAAATCCGCCGGCTTCGCCCGTGCATCTGGAAAGCAGAGATCCAAATTCGTCGGTGTGGTTACCATCTTCGATCTGGCGCGCTGCGTTCAGAGAGAGGGCGAAAATCCCCGCGACTACCTCGCCAGGTGGCTCCGTATACGGGCTGACCTGGGCAATTACCCCAATGATGATGCCATCTATCACTTTGTGGAAGGACTGGACCATGGCATGCTTCTCCGACATTCTCTAAGACGGCAGCAGGCGTCAGGACGCCTCACCTTTGAAGGCATGGTGAACACCGTCAACAACTACGCGGAGGCTGAAGCAGCAGATCAGATAGCGCTTGCGCTCATTGACGGAGCCCCTCCGATTCAGCCACCACCACCGCCTCCGGCCGCCATCGTCGCAGCAGCACCACCACCTCCAGTCATCGTCGAGGCCGTTGCACCTCCACCGCCCATCATCGAGGAAGTCCTGGCACCATCCAACTTTGTCATTGACGCGCTTTATGCCGATTTTAGTGCCGATTCAGAGGAGATAGACTTCAGTCCAGAAGAGCTAGACTCCGCCATGCAGGATTTGGAGGAGGAGTACTCGCGCGACAAGCAAGCTAATAACACCGTCATGTCCCGAGGGGTATTCGTCACCATTGGGACAGCGATGGATGAAGACCAGCCCGGGCAAGCTCCGCCTATGGCGCTGGATAAGGGGCCACTTATTGCCGCGGACGATGATCGCGCAAGAGTCATGCCTCCTCTGCCTAATACAGTGCAGCAGCCACAGGAACTCGGCACCGGTCCGAGCAACAACAACACCGCGAACTTGCCGCCTCCAGCATCTACGTCGGCAG
The DNA here is from genome assembly GCA_916181665.1 of Avena sativa. Lineage (NCBI taxonomy): Eukaryota > Viridiplantae > Streptophyta > Magnoliopsida > Poales > Poaceae > Avena > Avena sativa. Next base: position 98,496,103 of record OV702293.1, read on the forward strand.
CAACCCATGTTACTCCAGCTGATAGAGTGATGTACGGCAACCTCCTCGTTGAGCCACTAACTGTTGATCATATCCGGAACGTGACTCAGCTTGACGAGAAGCGCCAGCAACTGCTGGAGGAAGCACAAGCCATCGCGGAGCAAGGCGCTAAGCTAGATCGAGATCTGGTCAACCCGCAGAAGTCCATAGAAAAAGCTAGAGCAATGGAGGCCGAGTACAAGACTCTGCTCCAGCAGCAGAAGGCTAAGAAGGCTCCGGCTCGCGTCATCAACGATCCTGGTGTACGGCGCAACCTAGGATGGGCTCCCTCAAAGCCGGCACAGGCCAAGCCATACATTGACAGTGAAGGCAAGCAGGTGATGCCCACCCCACTCCTTAACCTCGCCGTCGTCAAGACCCTTCTGGAGCAGGATAGATCGCCTGCAGCAGTGGAGCAGGACTATGACCTAGTGGCCAAGGCGGTAAAGAAGTAGGAAAAGGCCACCTCTCAGAGGCTTGAGTCTGACCCAGCGCTCTGTCGATCTAGCCAGTACAAACCACCAAGGGACAGATCTCCTCAGGATGTCGGGTCCCGGACGGGTTCATCAGAACGAAGACGGAGGGATGCGCGCAACAGGAAGGATGCTATCCCCATATACTTCGACCATGGAGAAAAAGCCCGACCTCGTCGCCCATCGCCACCGTCCCGATCCCCCGACATCAGGAAGACTACAAAGCTCACCATCGTACGGATATGCCCCCACCAAAGCAGTGCGTCATCGTCATCCGCGACAATGCGGAGAAGACCCGTCATGATGGAAAGCACAACGAAGGACATAAGAGCAGGTAGCGCCATGACCCTCCACGTCCGACAAGCAACCGTGACAGGCGTGAATCGTCGCAGGAGGGTAACAGCAAGAAGGCTAACCCACTGCCACCTCCGCCTCCGTCGCCGCCAAGCAGTCACCATGGCGGAGGAGGCCCGCGTCGTTCGCGCAGCCCATACCCAGTTGACAAAAAGAATAAGAACCCGGAGCCATACGACGCACGTTCGCGGATCGATAAGATTCATGAGGCCCGGGAAGGATCATACCTAGGACCACGCTGCTTTGGACCTGCAATATGTTCTGCAACTTACCCCAAAGGTTTCCGGATTGACAAGACCATCAAGCCCTATGACGGCACCGCCAAGCCTGCCACATGGTTGCAGGACTACGGCAACGCAGTGGAGATTGCTGGAGGCAACCCCAATGTCGCCGTCAAGTACCTCTCGTTAATGTTGGCGGGTACGGCCCGTCAAGGGATCGACGACTTGCCGGAGAAATATATCTACAACTGGCTGGACATGCAATAAGCATTCACCAAGAACTTTGAGGGTACATACAAGCGTCCCTGCACGGTGGGCGATCTGCAGCGGTGCGTGCAAGAGAAAGACGAGACATCTCGCGCCTACCTCTCCCGCTGGCTGGATATGAACAATTCCTGCGCAGGAGTGCACGCCCAGACCGCCATGGACGCCTTCATCGATGGGTTGGAAAGGGGCACGTTGCTCCGACATAATCTGAAGCGCTTGCAGGACAACCATCACCTTGACTTGAATCAGATGATTCAGCTAGCTAGTGAGTTCGCATTTGCCGATGACGATGCTCGTGGCTCTTTGCCGGCAACGGCCGTTCCAACTCAAGCTCGGAGGAACAGCAGTACAAAGCGGAAAACCGCTCCAGAAGAAAAGCAATCTACCGACATGGTCGCTATGACTTTTGCAGGACGAGGAGAAGGCAGACAACATGGCCGAGGAAGGGGAGCAGGCCGCGGGCAGCAGCGAGGAAGTGAAACCAACTCGGCGCCGCTCCACGTTCCCCAAACCTACAAAGAGTACCGCGATATGACATGCCTCGTACACCTCGACGCCAACGGCAAGGCCACCCATACCAATCGACACTGCAAGTTCTTCAATGACCTCAAGGAAGACCCGGAGTCCGGCTATAAGCAAAGTCGGAAGAACAGACCGCGAGGCAAGGGCAAGGGGAAGAAGAAGGAGGAGGAGTCCAAGGATTCAAGTGACATGGACGAGGACGTTGACCCCAAGCACGCCGCCAAGAGCGACGGCAAGGGCAAGAACCCCTTCGCAAAGAAGGCCCCAGTCTACCACACTTTCCTTGGCACCCCAACCGTTCGACAACAGAAGACCTCTTTAAGGATCCTGATGGATACTCTTCCCCCAGTTCCCCAATACCTGCGCTGGTCGGAAGTCCCAATCACTTGGGATAGGACGGACCACCCAGACCTTGTTCCCACGGAGAACCAGTACGCCATGGTCATCAACCCATTGATTGACGGCGTGGAGTTCACCAAGTGCATGGTGGATAGTGGAAGCAACATCAACATCATGTACCTGGATACACTACAGAAGATGAACTTGATGGAGGCAAACCTAAGGCGGATCAACACCGTGTTCCATGGCGTAGTTCTTGGTCGGGAGGCTCGGTCCCTTGGGTGCATCACACTTCAGGTAGCCTTCGGCAACGTTACTAATTACCGCCAAGAGCGCATGACCTTTGAGGTGGTCCCCTTCAAGAGCGTGTACCACGTCATATTCGGACGCGACATATTCCACACGTTTATGGCCAAGCCATGCTTCGTCTACAACAAGCTCAAGATACCCGGACTGAACGGTGTCATCACCGTATCCGGAAGCTTTACCAAGGCAAGGGACCGCGAGATCAATGAAGCAGCCGTTGCAGAAGCTATCCTCTACAGCGAAGAATTTAAAGAGATCCAGAGCAAGGTCAATGACTCAGAGATGCCCGCGTCGAAGAAGCAGATCTCCGACTCTGCTCCTGCGTTCAAGGCCGCCATCGAGACCAAGCCGGTGGAACTTGTGGTAGGCGATGCCTCCAAGGTCACCGCCATTGGGACGAACCTGGATCCCAAATAGGAAAGCGCGCTCGTCGAGTTCCTCCATGAGAATAGGGACATCTTTGCCTGGCAACCTGCCGACATGAAATGTGTACCTAGGGAACTTGCCGAGCACAGCTTAAACATAGATCCAAAATGTAAACTAGTGAAACAACCTCTACGACGCTTCGGAGATGAGAAGAGACGCGCCATTGGCAAAGAGATAGCTAGGTTACTAAAGGCTGAGTTTATCCGAGAAGTCCTTCACACCCGATGGGTGGCCAATCCTGTACTTGTCCCCAAAAGGGAACCAATGAATTAAGAATGTGCGTTGATTACACCGGCTTGAACAAAGCATGTCCCAAAGATCCGTTTGCTTTGCCTCGCATTGACCAAGTCATTGACTCGACGGCTGGCTCAGAACATTTGTGTTTTCTCGATGCATACTCAGGATACCACCAGATCAAGATGAGGAAGTCGGACCAATTGGCCACTTCGTTCACTACCCCATACGACACGTTTTGCTATGTCACGATGCCCTTAGGGTTGAAAAACGCAGGTGCTACCTACCAGCGGACAATGCAACATTGCCTTCATGACCAAATTGGTCGGAACGTTCATGCCTATGTGGACGATATCGCGGTGATGTCTAAAAAGTCAAATGACTTAATCTCCGACTTAAAAGAAACCTTTGATAATCTCCGGAAATACAACATGATGCTCAACCCTAAGAAGTGCGTCTTCGGGGTTCCAGCCGGCAAACTATTGGGCTTCATCGTTTCCCAGCGCGGAATTGAGGTCAACCCGGAGAAAATCAAGGCCATCTTAAACATAAACTGTCCGACATTCCTAAAGGACATCCAACGAATAATAGGTTGTGTTGCAGCAGTTAGTCGGTTCATCATCCGACTTGGAGAAAAGGCTCTGCCGCTGTACAAGTTGCTGAAGAAGGCGGACAAATTCACGTGGACGGACGAGGCAGATGCATCATTGAAGCAGCTCAAGGAGATTCTTTCCTCAGCGCCTGTCCTTGCAGCACCCGAGCCTGGCGAGCCCCTGTTAATTTACATGGCGGCAACCAACCGGGTTATCAGCATTGTCGTCTTGGTAGAGAGGAAGGAACCAGGCCATGAGCATGGAGTTCAACGACCAGTTTACTATGTAAGCGTGGTCTTGACAGAGTCCAAGCAGCGTTACCCGCACTACCAAAAGATAGCTTACGGAGTATTCCTTGCTTCATGGAAGCTGAGGCATTACTTTCAGAAGCACCCAATCACAGTAGTGAGCAAGACTCCACTGTCTGACATTATCAACAACAGCGACGCTACAGGAAGGGTCGCGAAGTGGGGCATAGAACTTGCCACCTTCGAGATCACCTACAAGAGACCCGAAGCTATCAAGTCACAGGCCTTGGCGGATTTTGTTGCAGATTGGACGGAGATGCCAGATGCCACTCCGTTGCTGGAACCAGAGTACTGGGTGATGCACTTTGACAGATCAAAGCTGCTCAACGGCTCAGGGGCTGGTGTACTGCTACAGTCACCAAAAGGAGACAAGCTACACTATGTTCTGCAGATCCACTTCGAGGCTACAAACAACATGGCGGAGTATGAAGCACTCATTCACGGACTACGTGTAGCCAAGGATGTTGGCATCAAGCGCATAGTTTGCTGTGGAGATTCCGACTTGGTTGCCCAGCAGGTGGCTGGCACCTAGAATGCGCAGAATCCTATGATGGCGGCATATCAAGACGAAGTGGACAAGATAGCTAAGAGCTTCTTGGGCTACGAAGTCAAGTATGTGCATAGGGAGCAAAACGAGGCGGCTGATCTACTGTCTAAACTTGGATCAGGGCGCAAGCAAATTCTGCCAGGAGTTTTTCTAGAGCATTTGCGTACACCATCCGTGAAGGGAGCCGACATCGACAACCCGGATAGAGCTGATTCTTTTGCCAACATGGTGACAAAGATCCCTCCGGCTTGGACAAAACCGTTCATGGAATATCTCGAACACGGAACTTTGCCCGACGACGAGGTCGAAAGACGGCAGATAGTACGACGAGCAAAGGGTTATACCATAATCAATGGGCAACTGTAGCCTCCCAATTGTCTAACAATTGTAATGCTACTTGGTCTAGTAATATAATGGCTACTTCCTATATATAATTGTTGCATCATAATTATATCATGCTCATGTCATCATGCCACCTTGCATTTGAGCATCATATAAAACCCTTTTCAATTTGGATCTTCTCTCATATGCATCATTATTTGTATTTGCCTCTTGATATTGTATTTGGTTATTGATATATTGTTTAAATGCCCAAGTTGAGTTGGGGGCATATCTTTTATTCCACTCCACTACCCTTTCTTTCACCACCTTATAATTCCACCATCCCATTATCCATGAGCTTGTATTTTATTTTATTTTGGTATTTAATCTAGCTCATGGGAGATAGGATGGATCTACTTCTACAAATTCTTTTGCTTGGCTTTTATTACACTTTTGGGAATGCATAAGAATAATGCCATGTTAATATTATTGTTTTCACAAAAATAAACATGCCATTAATTATTTTGCATGGGCCATGCAAGCACCACCACATTCTAGTCCTTTGGGATTTTATCTGAATTTTTGAGTGGTGTATATCTCTTGGAGCTCTCCCTTCTCTCTAAAATCTTTCATCTTGTTTGGTTTATTTCTTTTTGCCTAGTGCTCATCAAGTTTTTCTCACATGTGTATGCCATGCATGGTCATGTAAAATCCTTTCCATCTCCATCTTTTCCTCCACACTTCATTTAGTCATGACCATGCATCCTTCGTCCATACACCCTCCCTCTCCCTCTCCCCTTCATCTTGGCTTCATCTATAAGCATGTGTTAAAACCTAAAAATCCTACATGAAACCCTAAACCTAGCTTCCTCTCTTTCTAACCCTAAACCTATCTACCATACCACACCCTCTCTCTCGGCCTCTCTCCCTTCCTCTATGCCATGCAGGCCCCACCTAGCTACCTTCCACCCCAACCCTAACCAAAAACCCTAACCCGAGCCTCTCCATCCTAACCTAGCTATCTACCCCCTCCCTCTAACCCTAGCTCTAACCGAGCCTCCCTCTTCCTCTCTCCCTACTGTGCGACCCCACCAGCCCGAGTCCGCCTGCCTTGCCTCCCCTGGCCCACCTGCATGCTTCCGTGCCTGCCCATGCCGAGCCCCAGCTCGCGCACGTGAAGGAGAGGAGGAAAAGGTGGCCGAAGCCACCTTTATCCCTAACCCACTCCCCCACGGCACCCCGCTCTCCCTCGCCTTTATCTCCACCCTCCCTCTCTTTCGTACCGTCCCCAGATCCGCCCCAGAGCCGCCTCCTTCTTCCCCTCTTACCGCTCCGACCACCAACAGGCGACGCCGCCGCCGCCAGCACGTCGTCGTCCTCGTCGTTCCGTCCGTCAAGCTCGTCGTGGAGGTGATCGAGGAGTCCGAGGACCACCCTCTGCTTCGCCCTGTACCCGCCAGCGAGGAGGAGGAGGCCCAGGACCCCTGCACGTCCACGACGCCGACCCGAAACCCTAACCCTGGGTGCGCCAGCAACGCCGCCGATCCGCTGCTTCCCCGGTCGCACCAACCCCACTGACGCACTCCCGGTGAGCCCCTGGTTCCCCCGAACAACCTCTCTCGGCCTCGTGCTTCCTGGACACGTAGATCCTTTCGCCGAACACTCTCTGGGCGCGCTGCTCGCCGTTCGCGTTTCCGCTGTTGCGCCGTAGTAAGCCTTCATCTGGCCGCGCTGTCGTTTCCTAGCATCAAACCAAGCCACCGCAGCGGTAGCCGCAGCCGCGCGCGCGCGCGAGGTCGCCAGATCGAGCCCCGCCGCGCCAAGTTCCGCGTCTTCAGTTTCGTCAGACAAACCTAGGAAGAAAAACAGTACCGCGTGGCTTTTTCTCAGAAAACCCCCTTCCGTTTTGTTTCCTCAACCCGCGCTCCTGCCGACCCCACCTGTCTGCCTCTGTGCGGTTTTACACAAAGGCACCGCTACTTTGCGGTTCTCAACCCGCGGTCCCTAGCTTCGCCGCGTGGCCAACCCCCACTCCCCCACTAGCACGTGGGCCCATCAGAGCGTCGGGTCCACCCGTCAGTCACTGCGGCTCACTTCCCCGCGGTAAGAAAAGCCCTGGCGCGCGCTGTGTCGCCCAGTCAGCCTGGCCCCACTTGTCACTGTCTGTGGCTAGGTCTGGGTTGAGTGACAAACGATTTTCTGTTTTCCTGTTTTAATTTAAACTTTTCAAATTTGTTTTAAATTCAAATTCAAATCTGTTTTCAAATATCTTTTAAAATATAATTCCAAAGTAAACATGTGATATATGTTTTTGAATCAGAAAAATGTGAGGAATTCAAATATGCCCTTCAAAATAATGTTTGAACACTTTAAATTTTCGAGTTGGTCAAAATTAAAATAAAATGCCCTTTTCCTTAATTAATTAATAACTTTTGTTTTATAACTCCGATTTTGACAAATGATATGTCTAAAATGATCAGCTCGACGAGACCTTTCTGTTTATGAATTCCATGTTCTGAATTGCAGCATGCATCACATAAATATAAAGTATACAGCAACTTAATTGAGGATAAAAGGTGACTAAAACGCCATAAAATGCTTTATCCTTGTACTCCACCCCTCACCCATGCCATGCTACATTATTGCCATGCAAATTGTGCATAATTCATCATGGCGTGATTGTTTGCTTGTCGCATCTTATTCATATGCTTGTGCACTTTATTTATGTTGGCCCTTGTTTGTTTGGTTCTTCTTCGAATAGATGCTGAGGAGGGGATATATCAAGAAACCCAGGAGCACTACCCAGATCCTTCTCTCGCTTCAACTGAGCTGCCAGGCAAGAACTACCACATGCTTGCATACATATAGTACCTATTGCCTCTATCTTATTCTTGCATCATTGAGTCGCGATTGCATTAAACTGAATCCCAAGTATTGCATAGCCTTTACTTTTCAACCCCACCGAAGCTTGTTCCTCCATCCCATGAGCGATTACTACAGGAGTTGTTTGAGCCATGCGGGTCGTAGAACAGCATGTGTAGGGTATGTGAGTGTCTGATGGATAACGAGGTACCTAAACAACTTAACCTGAGTAGTAATGGGATAACTAATGAAAGTGGCACCGGTGAGCAATATCTGCTATTTGGTTTTTCATGCGCACTTGTGTCCCGCAGGACCCCGAGTACTTGATTCCTGTTCCTTGAATATTCGCGCTATCCACATCCGGGAGGCTTATGAACCCCCCTGGGCCAGAGCTTGATTCATTCTTATTTCTTGGGGCCACAAAGTAGTTTGGGGCTTTATTACTATCCTGTACTTATGCCATGTTTTACTGCTTTATTTACGATTGTGCGTGGAGCACCTGTACTGTTTAGGATCGTGACACGTTTTCGCTGTATCGACAAGCCCAGTCACACTTTCGGGTTCCCAGTCGTTTACAGCCGTCCACACAAACCTTGAGCCCGTCTCGGAGCCGGCCAACTTCGTTGCTGGTAGCTTAATGGGGTGGCCCCCTGAAATATTTCTGAATCCTGTGATCGCTTTGTCGTGAATGCCTCGTTGGGTTTTGATTTGGTTTTTCCGAGGTTGATCGAGTGTGTGTTGCTATTTGTGCACTCCTGCAGGGTAAATCTTTCTGAAAGCCGTGTCCGCGGTTATGGACGACTTGGAGCACAGTTTCTCGATCATAGATAAGTATAACTAAAGTACCGCTTTTAATTTGACTAAGTACCTGACTAGTAAATAGTGCAACACTCATGGAATGGATAATAAAACTGCCAACGGCTGGGGGGTTGTTCGTCCGCTTCCTCGTTGGTAAGCGAGGAGGAGGATGGATCTGTTAATATTACTGTTATAGCTGTTGTTATTAATTCACGGACATCCGTCTATCTTTGGTTAGGCGGATGGTTAGCGAGTATCCCTAGAATTGTTAGGTATTATCTTTTGCTGCAATTGCGTCACCCCAGGTTGTGTCCCTTTTAGAGGCATAAAGACTTGCTGAGTACCCCTAGGGTCTCACACGATAAATTGTTTGATTAAGATGAACAGGTACACTCACAAGATGGATACTGGGTGGAGGAGACGGACGATGTGGGCAACGATCACTCGGTGTAGAGATTCCGGGAACGGGGATCCGTGAGATCTGTGGGCGGGATGTGTTTATTTATGGGGCATCTTATGCCGATTTGCTTCTTATCCATACTCGGATCTTGTTTTCCGCTTCCGCCTGATACTCTGATGTTTGATGTATGAGGAGATATCCTAAATTATTATATCTATCTAGGATATTTGGATCTTGCCGTATGGCGTTGCAATATTTCTATTTCTTTTAGATGGAATGGCTCTGAGGACTGTTGTATGGTGGCTTGCATACATACTCATTTGTGTATGTAGTTGATCCCTTCGCCTGCCGATTACGCCGCTCGTTCTTGTCCCGATGTTTGGAAATGGTTAGGACGGCCGAAAGGTCTACCTGTGAGTGGCATTTGGCCCCACCGTACTATTTTAACCATTTCCGATCATCCAGGCTTGTAACTAAGAGCGTAATTCACCGAGGTAGTTACAATTGGTATCAGAGCCATCCCGCCCTTCAGGGTCTCAGCCAAATGGTCGTTGTCAGTCTAGCAAATATTTTTGGTAGCTATGTATACATGGGAAAAACAAAACAAAACGCGAGAGTAGGACTGCTTCCACTTTTCTTCTTACCCACCCACCACCCTTTTCTGGTAAGGAAGTGTAACGTTTTCAATCCTCTTCTAAAATTCAAACTAGGACTCACGTGTTCTGGGTTTCCGTAGTACCATAGAAAGTGTGTGTGTGTGTGTGTAATTCCTTGTCTATCTGTTGCATCCAACATGTTATCTTTATCTGCCTTTTGGTTATCAACTGTTGGTACATTCCATACCGACAGGCTTTTGCAAACCGACGCGATCTATCTGATTCGTTGTATACCTCCACGATCTGTCTTACTCTTTGTTATCCGACGTTATCTTGTTTGGGGTGTTCGTTTCCGTAGTTACTAATCTTTAGGTTCATCTTGAGAAGAAGGTGTTGGGATACGTGTTCTATTTATTCATGTGCGGAGTAATGATTTGAGTGCGAGATGGAGTCACGACCATACCACTACTTTTATCATTCGCTCTTGTATATTGAATTGGTAGAGTCACTAAACTTGATTCGTTAAGTGATTTTTGCGCATCTATTGGTATTTTAATGCCGAAAATGCGGAAAAAAATTTCTTTGATACATCTGTGCTTCCACACTCCTTTTCAGTCGTGTGCGATATGCTTAATATCTTCTAGGTGCTTTGAACTTTGTTGATATTTTAATATCATCTTAGTAAATTGTATCCTTTAATCTTGGTTAATTCCATCTTGGTACTATTTGGGATTATTATTATCCTCCATTATAGTACTGACTTGTGTTTTATATCAATCACAGGATGGCACCACCACGCCGTTCTGAGGAGGACATACAACCTGAACTGGGGGCCGCGTTTTCAAGCATCGCCAATGCCTTGGCAGCAATGCAGCAGAACCAGCAGCGTTTTGAAGAAAGTGTCAGGAGGAATGAGTTTGTTCCGCTACCTCCACCTCCCAAGCGAGGAGACATCAAAAGCTTCCTGAAGTTCAACCCACGCCAATTTGATGTGTCCGATCAACCACTTGATGCTGATGATTGGTTGCGTGAGATGTCAAGGTTACTGGTGACTGCTGATGTTCCTGAGCAAGAATGGGTAAAATGTGCCACTCACCTTCTGAAGGGAGATGCAGCTCTGTGGTGGGACAATTACCTTAAGGCAAACTACACTGGTTTTCAGCCTACTTGGGAACAGTTCACTGGAGCTTTCAAAGAGCAGTATCTGTCAGAAATTGTCATGGAGAGGATGAAGGAAGTGTTTCTCAACCTCAAGCAGGGCAATGCCAATGTCAATATCTACATCAGAAACTTCATGAACCTTTCTCGTTATGGTGGCAATGAGATCTCTGATGACAAGAAGAAGCAAAAGAGGTTCAGACAAGGGCTCAATGCATCGATTAAATATGCAATCACACATGCAAGGCCGGCGTCTTTTCTGGAACTTCAGCATACAGCTCTGCAGGAAGAAGCAAGTAGGCAAGTGTTTGAGGAGTCAAAGAAACACAACCGCGATGCAGCAAGCTCTTCAGCTATGTCAACTCCTTCTAAGCGTCGTGTCTGGGTTCCTAACACCCCACCGTCGCTCCCGGCTCCACCAAGACCTTCAAGCTACGCGGCAAGGCCACCAAACTTCCTCACTGCTGCTCCCAGGGGCTACAACCACCACTACCCTGGAGCGCCTGGCGGAGTCCCTGGCTACGTTGCTCCACGTCCACCTGGTGCTTGTTACACTTGTGGAAACACTGGGCATCAACACTGGAACTGTCCAATGAAAAACAAAGCTCTTCCTCCACCACCTCCAAGACCTGCGGCAAGCTCTCCTATGGTTCGTGCACCACCACCTCGGGCTCTCAACATCAACACCAAGCCCGGGTCTACTGTTGCTCGTGCCAACTGTGTCACCGCCGCTCAAGTTGAGCATGCACCTGGAGTTGTGATGGGTATGCTTCCCGTTAACTCAGTCCCTGCATGAGGTTTGTTTGATTCTGGTGCTTCGCATTCTTTTGTTTCTCATAAGTTTGCTCATGAGCATGATCTGGATATGGTTCCCTTATTGCATCGTCTGGTGGTACAATCTCCTGGCTCAAACATGAGGGCTCCTCATATCCGCCATGGCAATCAAATTGAGATTGGTGGCTCTTCGTTCTCGGCGTCCTTAATTATTCTGGGCAATTCTGACATTGATGTTATCTTGGGCATGGATTGGTTGACAGCAAATGCAGCTGTGATTGATTGTGCTGAACGCTCGGTTTCTCTGAAAATTCCTGAAGGCCATATAGTCTATTCTCCAAGTCTGACTCCTGCTATTCAGCTTTTCTCTTTGGCGGCTCTGAATGCTGATGCTATGGAAGCTATTCAGAGTGTTCCGGTGGTCTGTGAGTTCCCAGATGTCTTTCCTGAAGAGTTGCCAGGTATGCCTCCGGATCGTGAGGTTGAGTTTGTAATTGAGCTTGAACCTGGAACGGCTCCTATCTCCAAGCGGCCTTATAAAATGGGTCCTGCTGAGTTGGCTGAACTCAAACGTCAGCTTGATGAACAAGAGAAGTTGGGTTTCATTCAACACAGTACTTCTTCTTGGGGAAGCCCAACCATCTTTGTGAAGAAGCGAGACAAGACTGATAGACTTTGTGTTGACTATCGGGATCTCAATGCTAAAACCATCAAGAATAAATATCCCCTTCCGCGGATTAATGATCTCTTCGATCAGCTAGCTGGAGCTGTGGTATTCTCTAAGCTTGACTTGAGAAGTGGTTATCATCAAATCAAGATTCGCAAGGAAGATGTTCCTAAAACAGCTTTCACCACCCGCTATGGCCTGTATGAGTACACGGTCATGTCTTTCGGTCTCACCAACGCACCTGCCACCTTCTCGAGGCTTATGAACTCGGTTTTCATGGAGTATCTTGATAAGTTCGTCGTGGTCTATCTGGATGACATCCTAGTCTATTCTAAGTCAAAGGAAGAACATGAAGAACACCTTCGGTGTGTCCTAAACAAACTTCGTGAGAACCGCCTGTATGCAAAGTTCTCCAAATGTGAGTTTTGGCTGCCTCAAGTCACCTATCTTGGTCACGTTATCTCTGCCAAGGGCATTGCCGTCAACCCAGAAACTGTAAAGACAATTGTTGACTGGCTTCCTCCTGTAAATGTCAAAGAAGTCTGGAGCTTCCTTGGCTTGGCTAGTTATTGCCGTCGCTTCGTTCAGAACTTTTCGAAGATAGCGAAGCCTCTTACCGATCTCCTCAAGAAAGGCAAGAAATACCTTTGGACTCCTGCATGTCAAGCAAGCTTTGGAACACTCAAAGAGAAGCTCACTTCCACACCAGTCTTGGTTCCTCCAGATACATCCAAGCCTTTCCAGATATTCTATGACGCATCTTTGCAAGGATTGGGTGCGGTCCTTATGCAAGAAAAACAAGTTGTTGCTTATGCCTCTCGACAGTTGAAGACGCATGAGATCAACTATCCTACACATGACCTCGAACTCGCAGCAGTTGTCTTTGCTTTGAAAATATGGAGGCATTACTTGCTGGGCAACCGTTGTGAAATCTTTTCTGATCACAAGAGTCTGAAGTATATCTTCACACAACCTGATCTCAACCTTCATCAGAGGAGGTGGATTGAAGCAATCAATGATTTCGATTTGACCATCAACTACACTCCGGGCAAAGCTAATGTCATGGCCGATGCTCTCAGCCGCAAAGCTTATGTCAGCAACCTCATGCTGGAAGAACAACAGCCGCTCTTGTGCGAGGAATTCCGTCAGCTCAACCTTGAAATTGTGTATCAAGGGTATCTTCTGAACCTTCTGGCAACCCCTCTCTTGGAAGAAAAGGTTCGCTCCTTTCAACTTGGTGATCCGTACACCAAAAAGATCATCTCCAACCTTCAGCTTCCGAAGTATGAGTCCTTCCACGTCGATGATCAAGGCACGCTTTTCTTTGAACACCGGATGTTTGTTCCGAACTACCCGGGTTTGAGAGAGCAAGTTCTCAACGAGGCGCATGATTCTGTTCTTTCTATCCACCCTGGCAGCACAAAGATGTACATGGACTTGAAAACACAATATTGGTGGCTGGGATTGAAACGATATTGTGCCAAGTATGTCTCGGAGTGTGATGTCTGCCGCAGAGTTAAAGCTGTTCATCAGAAACCTTCCGGTCTTCTACAGCCATTGAAACCCCCGGAATGGAAATGGGAGAAAGTAGAGATGGACTTCATCACCGGTTTCCCAAGGTCACAGAAGGGCAACAATGTAATCTTTGTTGTCATTGACAGGCTTTCTAAAGTGGCTCACTTCTTTCCCGTCAAGGAAATAATTTCTGCAATTCAGTTGGCTGAGCTCTATATCAACAGAATTGTCTCTCTGTATGGGGTTCCTCTTGACATCAGTTCAGACCGTGGAAGCATCTTCACTTCCAAGTTCTGGGGAAGTTTCCAAAATGCTTTGGGAACAAAATTGAACTTCAGCACAGCTTACCACCCTCAGTCGCAAGGACAAGTTGAAAGGATCAATCAGATTCTGGAAGATATGCTCCGTCCTTGCGTCATCTCTTTCGGTATGAAGTGGGAAGAATGTCTTCCTTATGCTGAATTCTCTTACAACAATAGCTTCCAGAAAAGTCTAAAGATGGCACCATTTGAGGCTCTCTATGGTCGCAAATGCAGAACTCCGATTGGTTGGTCGGGTGCAGGAGAAAGAATATTGTTTGGCCCCGACATTGTAACTCAAGCGGAGGAGAAAGTTCACATCATTCTTGAAAATCTGAAGATTGCTCAAAGTCGCCAGAAGAGCAATTATGACAGAAAGCACACGAACATGGAGTATGTCCCTGGTGATCTCGTTTACCTTCGTGTCACTCCCATGAGAGGCACGCACCGCTTTGGTATCAAAGGAAAGCTGGCTCCTAGATACATCGGTCCATTCAAAATTCGTGGAAGAAGAGGAGAAGTTGCTTATGCTCTTGAGCTCCCGGACAAACTCAAGGTCCATGATTTTTTCCACATCTCTCAACTCAAGAAGTGCTTCAAGGATCCCGGCAGGACCGTGGACCATGAGCTTATCAATCTCCAAGAAGACCTGTCTTATCAAGAACATCCCACAAAAATCCTTGAAGTCGCAGAAAGAAGGACTCGCAACAAGTCCATCAAATTCTGCAAGGTCCAGTGGTCGCACCATTCCGTTGATGAAGCCACTTGGGGACGTGAAGATGAGCTCCGTGCCAAGTATCCTACCCTCTTTGAGTCTTCTTCTTCTTCCTAGAATCTCGGGGCGAGATTCTTGTTTAGTGGGGGAGAGTTGTAGCATCCCAATTGTCTAACAATTGTAATGCTACTTGGTCTAGTAATATAATGGCTACTTCCTATATATAATTGTTGCATCATAATTATATCATGCTCATGTCATCATGCCACCTTGCATTTGAGCATCATATAAAACCCTTTTCAATTTGGATCTTCTCTCATATGCATCATTATTTGTATTTGCCTCTTGATATTGTATTTGGTTATTGATATATTGTTTAAATGCCCAAGTTGAGTTGGGGGCATATCTTTTATTCCACTCCACTACCCTTTCTTTCACCACCTTATAATTCCACCATCCCATTATCCATGAGCTTGTATTTTATTTTCTTTTGGTATTTAATCTAGCTCATGGGAGATAGGATGGATCTACTTCTACAAATTCTTTTGCTTGGCTTTTATTCCACTTTTGGGAATGCATAAGAATAATGCCATGTTAATATTATTGTTTTCACAAAAATAAACATGGCATTAATTATTTTGCATGGGCCATGCAAGCACCACCACATTCTAGTCCTTTGGGATTTTATATGAATTTTTGAGTGGTGTATATCTCTTGGAGCTCTCCCTTCTCTCTCAAATCTTTCACCTTGTTTGGTTTATTTCTTTTTGCCTAGTGATCATCAAGTTTTTCTCACTTGTGTATGCCATGCATGGTCATGTAAAATCCTTTCCATCTCCATCTTTTCCTCCACACTTGATCTAGTCATGACCATGCATCCTTCGTCCATACACCCTCCCTCTCCCTCTCCCCTTCATCTTGGCTTCATTTATAAGCATGTGTTAAAACCTAAAAATCCTACATGAAACCCTAAACCTAGCTTCCTCTCTTTCTAACCCTAAACCTATCTACCATACCACACCCTCTCTCTCGGCCTCTCTCCCTTCCTCTATGCCATGCAGGCCCCACCTAGCTACCTTCCACCCCAACCCTAACCAAAAACCCTAACCCGAGCCTCTCCATCCTAACCTAGCTATCTACCCCCTCCCTCTAACCCTAGCTCTAACCGAGCCTCCCTCTTCCTCTCTCCCTGCCGTGCGACCCTGTAGGGTTTCGTAGCATGGAAAACAAAAATTTTCTATCGCATACAAACAAACAAGCCAAGATCTATCTACTAGATTGTAGCAACGAGTCGATGGAATAACTCACCCTCGAAGATTCCAAAGTGTTTAACGAGAGCAGATTCTCGTGGGTGATGTAGTCGTACTCTTTCCGATCTCAAGATCGCATAGACGATCCTTCCAGCGCCACGTTCCGGCAGCGCTCCCGCAGTCGGTCACACGTTCGGTACTCGACGAAGACCTTCCTCTCCCTTGTTCCAGCAGGCAGCGGAGGTTGTAGTACTCTCCTCGCGATTCCGGCAGCACAACGGCGTGGTACCGGAAGTAGAGGCGAGATCCCGCAGGGCTTCGCCTTAAGCCGGTGCGAGTATGGTGGAGCTTATGAGAGAGGCTATTAGTGGTCTAGTAATTAGACACACCAATTAGAGGGCTCTAAACCAATTAGAAGGCTCTAAACCAAAATATCTCTAAACCGGGGTTTAGATCTAGGGTTTAGTTTAGAGGATAGGAACTAGTGTGTCCAGAGGAGGAGGCCCTGCCCCTCCTCTTATAGGTGGGAGGGCCGGCGGCCAAGGGGAGGGAGTGGAGTCCCTCCCCAACTCGGCCTTGGGGTGGGGCGCCGGCTTGGGGAGGAGGAATACCTCCCCAACTCGGCCTCCTCTTCTCCTCCTCTTTCCACTTTCCAAAAACTTGCCGTTTGACTTTCAAACTAGCCGTTTGACTTTTCAATTTAGGATTTAAATAAACCCTTTATTTTGGACAGCAAGAACACCTAGTACATGATGCAATCATTCCAACTTACAATGACACATTCATGTACCCTTCCCCCTTCCGGAGTGCCGGACATTCCGGGACCTTCTAGAATGTTCCCGATGAAAACACCGGAACCATTCCCCAACTCCGAAACGGGACTTTCCTTATATGAATCTTATTCTCCGGACCATTCCGGATCACCTCGTGATATCCCGGATCCCATCCGAGACTCCGAACAACATTCGGTCTCTTTCTCATAATACCATAACTACTCAAACAACGTCGAATCCTTAAGTGTGTCTCCCTACGGTTCGTGAATTATGCGGACATGATTGAGACACTTCTCCGAACAATAACCAATAGAGGAATCTGGAAATTCATATGGCTCCCACATATTTCTACGATTACTTTGCGATCGAATGAACCACTTACATACGATACCAATTTCCCTTTGTCTCACGATATGTTACTTATCCGAGGTTATGATCGTCGGTATCTCTGCATACCTAGTTCAACCTCGTTACTGATAAGTACTCTTTTCTCGTTCCCGTGATATGTGATCCCTTGTGACCCAGTCACATGCTTGCAAGCTAATTGGATGACATTTCACCGAGAGGGCCCAGAGAATATCTATCCGTCATATGGATGGACAAATCCCACTCTTGATCCATGTGTTTCAACCAATACCTTCCGAACACTCAATGCCACCTTTATAGCCACCCTGTTACGGTGTGGTGTTTGATGATATCAAAGCATCCATCTGGTAAAGGTGATATGCATGATCTCATGGTCGAAGGAATTAGATAACTATGTATCAGAAAGCATATAGCAATTGAACTATTGAAATGACTTGATCTTTATGCTACGCTTATCTATAGGAGTATGTCCACCATATCATTCTCCTAACGATATGATCTTGTTGTTAATAACATCTCAATGTTCATGATAGGGAAACCACAATCATCTATTAACCAACAAGCTAGTGAAGTATAGAGGCTATACTAGGGACTTCAATTTAAGTTTACAATTCACACAAGTATTAATGTTTCCTTGTTAATACTATTATAGATGAATATAAACATTTATCATAAACACAAAGATATAATAATAACAATATTTATTATTGCCTCTAGGGCATATCTCCAACAGTCTCCCACTTGCACTAGAGTCATCTAATCTAGATTACATGGTAATATACCGAACACCCATGGCAGTTTGGTGTTGGTCATGTTTTGCCCTCGGGAGAGGTTTAGTCAACGGATCCGCCACATTCAGATCTGTGTGTACTTTGCAAATCTTTATATCCCCATCCTGGATATGTTCTCGAATAGCGTGAAAACGTAGCTTGATATGCTTCAGCTTCTTGTGTGACCTTGGTTCTTGCGCATTGGCTATGGCGCCCATGTTATCACAGTAGATAGACATTGGGTCCAGCGCACTAGGAACCACACCCAGCTCTGTAATGAACTCTTTCATCCATATCGCTTCTTGTGAAGCCTCCGAAGCAGCCATGTATTCCGATTCAGTTGAAGATCTCGCCACAACGCTTTGCTTTGCACTCCTCCAGCTAACTGCTGCACCATTCAAAATAAATACGTATCCAGATTGTGATTTAGAATCATCCGGATCGGTGTTCCAACTAGCATCGGTGTAACCATTAACAACGAGCTGTTCATCACCTCCATAAGAAAGAACCATATCCTTAGTTCTTCTTAAGTACTTAAGGATGTTTTTGACCGCTGTCCAATGATCCACTCCTGGATCACTTTGATATCTGCTAGTTAAACTAACAGCATATGCAATGTCGGGTCTAGTACATAGCATGGCATACATTAGAGATCCTATGGCTGAGGCATAGGGAGTCTTACTCATCCTTTCTCTATCTTCTGCCGATGTCGGACTTTGAGTTTTACTCAAGGTCGTATTGGGCAACATGGGCAAGAACCCTTTCTTGCTTTCTTCCATTCCAAACTTCTTTAGAACTTTGTCCAAATATGTACTCTGTGACAATGATATTTGGCGTTTCGATCTATCTCTATAAATCTTTATGCCTAATATGTAAGCTGCTTCGCCAAGATCCTTCATTGAAAAACTATTATTCAAATATTCTTTGACATTATTAAGAAGGTCTACATCATTCCCAATCAACAATATGTCATCCACATACAGTACTAAGAATGCTACAGAGCTCCCACTCACTTTCTTGTAAATACAAGCTTCTCCATAAGTTTGTATAAAACCAAAACTTTTGATTACCTTATCAAAACGTTGATTCCAACTTCGGGATGCTTGCTTCAATCCATAGATGGACCGTTGAAGTTTGCATACCTTGTTAGCATCTTTAGGATTGACAAAACCTTTGGGTTGCATCATATACAACTCTTCATCAATGTCTCCATTGAGGAATGCTGTTTTGACATCCATCTGCCATATCTCATAATCATAATATGCAGCGATTGCTAACATAATCCTCACAGACTTTAGCTTCGCTACCGGTGAGAAAGTCTCATCGTAGTCAACTCCTTGAATTTGTCGAAACCCTTTTGCGACAAGTCGAGCTTTATAGACAGTAACATTACCATCAGCATCTGTTTTCTTCTTGAAAATCCATTTGTTCTCGACAGCCTTTGGGCCATCCGGTAAGTCCATCAAAGTCCATACTTGATTTTCGTACATGGATCCAATCTCGGATTTCATGGCTTCTTGCCATTTATTGGAATCTGGGCTCATCATTGCTTCCTCATATGTCTCGGGGTCATCGGTGTTGTCCACCAATATGACATTCATAACGGAATCATACCAATCTGGAGTGGTACGAGTTCTCGTTGACCTCCGAGGCTCTGTAGCAACTTCGACCGAAGTTTCATGATCATCATCATTAGCTTCCTCTCTAATTTGTGCAGGCATCACAGGAACTTCTTCCGGTGCTGCGCTACTCGCAATTTCGAGAGAAGGTTCGACAACCTCGTCGAGTTCTACTTTCCTTCCAGTCACTTCTTTCGAGAGAAATTCCTTCTCTAGAAAGGATCCATTCTTGGCAACGAAGATTTTGCCTTCGGATCTATGATAGGAGGTATACCCAATAGTTTCCTTCGGGTATCCTATGAAGACGCATTTCTCCGCTTTGGGTTCAAGCTTGTCCGGCTGTAACTTCTTTACATAGGCTTCGCATCCCCAAACTTTAAGGAACGACAATTTAGGTTTCTTCCCAAACCATAATTCATACGGTGTCGTTTCAACGGATTTATACGGTGCCCTATTTAAAGTGAATGCGGCTGTTTCTAATGCATAACCCCAAAATGATAGCGGTAAATCTGTAAGTGACATCATAGAACGAACCATATCTAAGAGAGTTCGATTACGACGTTCAGACACACCATTACGCTGTGGTGTTCCCGGCGGTGTCAACTGCGAAAGTATTCCGCATTTCTTCAAATGCTCGCCAAACTCGTAACTTAGATATTCACCTCCACGATCAGAACGTAGAAATTTAATCTTCTTGTTACGTTGATTCTCTACCTCACTTTGAAATTCCTTAAACTTCTCGAAAGTTTCGGACTTATGTATCATGAAATAGATATACCCATATCTACTCAAGTCATCCGTGAAGGTAAGAACATAACGATAACCACTGCGCGATGCTACACTCATTGGACCACACACATCGGTATGTATGATTTCCAATAAGTCCGTAGCTCGCTCCATCATACCAGAAAATGGAGTCTTAGTCATTTTACCCATCAGACATGCTTCGCATCTTTCAAGTGATTCAAAATCAAGTGATTCAAGAAGTCCATCGGAATGGAGTTTCTTCATACGTTTCACTCCGATGTGACCAAGACGACAGTGCCACATATAGGTCGAGTTATCGCTTGATTTCAATCGTTTAGCCTCAATGTTGTTGATATGTGTATTTCCACTATCGAGATTCAATAAGAATAGACCATCTATCAAAGGTGCATGTGCATAAAACATATTACTCATATAAATCGAACAACCATTATTCTCGGATTTAAACAAGTAACTGTCTCGCAATAAACAAGATCCCGATATAATGTTCATGCTCAACGCAGGCACCAAATAACAATTATTTAAGTATAAAACTAATCCCGATGGTAGATGAAGAGGTAGCGTGCCGACCGCGATCACATCAACCTTTGATCCGTTTCCCACGCGCATCGTCACCTCGTTCTTCGCTAGCTTTCGTTTATTCTGCAGCTCCTGTTTCTAGTTACAAATATGAGCAACCGAACCAGTATCAAATACCCAGGCACTACTACGAATACTAGTTAAATACACATCAATAACATGTATATCAGATATACCTTTCTTCTTGATGTTGCCGTTCTTCAAATCCGCCAAGTACTTTGGGCAATTCCGCTTCCAGTGACCTTCTCCCTTGCAGTAAAAGCACTCAGTATCAGGCTTGGGTCCAGCCTTGGTCTTCTTCATCGGTGTGGTAACTTTCTTACCACCCTTCTTGAAGTGTCCCTTCTGCTTAGACTTGCCTTTCTTGAATTTGGTGGTCTTATTGACCATCAACACTTGGTGCTCTTTCTTGATCTCCACTTCTGCAGATTTTAACATAGCAAATAGTTCTGGCAACTCTTTGTTCATGTTCTGCATGTTGTAGTTCATCACAAAGTTCTTGTAACTTGGTGGTAGTGATTGGAGGATGCGGTAAACCCCCAAAGTATTAGGAATCACTATACCCAAGCTTTGAAGTTTATTTGCGTGCCCAGACATCTTAAGCACATGCTCACTGACGGAGCTTCCCTCTTCCATCTTGCAGTTAAAGAACTTTTCAGAAGCTTCATAACTTTCAATTGCCGCATGAGTCTCAAAAATTAATTTGAGATCCTCGACAATATCATATGGGTCTGACTCTTCAAACCTTTTCTGAAGCTCCGATTCTAAACCATACAAGATAGCACACTGAACTATGGAGTACTGATTCTTCCGAGCGAGGTAAACATTCTTTACTTCATCGGTAGCATCAGCTGCAGGTGGGTCACCTAGCGGTGCATCCAGCACATAGGTCAAATTACCAGCTGTGAGGACAATCCTCAAATTGCGGAACCAATCCGCGAAGTTGCTTCCATTGTTTTTCAACTTTTCTTTCTCTAGGAACGCATTAAAATTGATGGTAGGGGCTGCCATTGATCTACAACATATTTGCAATAGTTTAGACTAAGTTTATGACAAATTGAGTTCAAATTAATTAATGAAATTAAACTAGGTGAACTCCCACTCAAAACAACATCCCTCACATTGTTTTAGTGATCACACGAACCAAATCCACTACATCAACACCGATCATCACGAGAGTTGATATAGTTTCAATGGCGAACAATCGACATGTTCATCATATCTGCTATATGATTCATGCTTTACCTTTCAGCGATCCGTGTTCCTGAGGCCATGTCTGTACATGCTAGGCTCGTCAAGATCAAACCTTAGCTACCGCATAAGCAAATCTGGCTTGCTTACGTTGTATTCACCCGTGGAATCAAAGACACCCGATCATCACGTGGTGCTTCGAAGCAACAAGCTTTAGCAACGGTGCTAACTAAGGGCGAACACTTTAGAACTTGAAATTTATGTGCATGAGGGATCATCTTATAATGCTACCGTCGTCTACTAAGCAATACAAGATGCATAAAGGATTAACATCACATGCAATTCATAATATGTGATATGATATGGCCTTTCTTCTTTGTGCTTCCGATCTCCATCTTCAAGCACGAACATGATCTCCATCATCACCGGCATAGCATCAAGGTCAATGACGCTTCTTCATGGTTGTCGTCCACCAGCTTCAACTATTACAACTATTTTGAATAGACACGCAGGTCTTAACAGAAATTAAAGACAACCATATGGCTCCTGCCGGTTGCCAACTTACAATAAGGAACATTGCATACATCAAATATAATCACAATCATGGCCATATCACATCACTGCACACCCCTGCAAAACAAAGTTAGACGCTTCTACTTTCTTTGCATATTTTACGTGGTTTGGGGCTTTCCATAAGTGTCGTTCTAACCTACGAACAAGAACCACAACATTGATACTAGCATTGTTGATAACCCGTTGTAAATTGGATCTTTACTATGCTAGGAGAAACAGGCACCCGCAAAGCCACTTATGCAATACAAGTTGCATGTCAAGCGTGGAGCAAGTCTCATGAACGATGTCATGTAAGGTTAGCCCGGGCCGCTTCATCCCAACATACCGCAAGATGCA
Organism: Avena sativa; assembly: GCA_916181665.1. NCBI lineage: Eukaryota > Viridiplantae > Streptophyta > Magnoliopsida > Poales > Poaceae > Avena > Avena sativa. The sequence goes on from OV702293.1 coordinate 98,519,038, forward strand.
AAGTACACGCAAAGCAATCTACAATAAAAGCATCAACGCCCACAATGACCATTGTGTTCTACTCGTGCAACAGATCTACATATAGACACTGCTCTGATACCACTGTAGGGTTTCGTAGCATGGAAAACAAAAATTTTCTATCGCATACAAACAAACAAGCCAAGATCTATCTACTAGATTGTAGCAACGAGTCGATGGAATAACTCACCCTCGAAGATTCCAAAGTGTTTAACGAGAGCAGATTCTCGTGGGTGATGTAGTCGTACTCTTTCCGATCTCAAGATCGCGTAGACGATCCTTCCAGCGCCACGTTCCGGCAGCGCTCCCGCAGTCGGTCACACGTTCGGTACTCGACGAAGACCTTCCTCTCCCTTGTTCCAGCAGGCAGCGGAGGTTGTAGTACTCTCCTCGCGATTCCGGCAGCACAACGGCGTGGTACCGGAAGTAGAGGGGAGATCCCGCAGGGCTTCGCCTTAAGCCGGTGCGAGTATGGTGGAGCTTATGAGAGAGGCTATTAGTGGTCTAGTAATTAGACACACCAATTAGAGGGCTCTAAACCAATTAGAAGGCTCTAAACCAAAATATCTCTAAACCGGGGTTTAGATCTAGGGTTTAGTTTAGAGGATAGGAACTAGTGTGTCCAGAGGAGGAGGCCCTGCCCCTCCTCTTATAGGTGGGAGGGCCGGCGGCCAAGGGGAGGGAGTGGAGTCCCTCCCCAACTCGGCCTTGGGGTGGGGCGCCGGCTTGGGGAGGAGGAATCCCTCCCCAACTCGGCCTCCTCTTCTCCTCCTCTTTCCACTTTCCAAAAACTTGCCGTTTGACTTTCAAACTAGCCGTTTGACTTTTCAATTTAGGATTTAAATAAACCCTTTATTTTGGACAGCAAGAACACCTAGTACATGATGCAATCATTCCAACTTACAATGACACATTCATGTACCCTTCCCCCTTCCGGAGTGCCGGACATTCCGGGACCTTCTAGAATGTTCCCGATGAAAACACCGGAACCATTCCCCAACTCCGAAACGGGACTTTCCTTATATGAATCTTATTCTCCGGACCATTCCGGATCACCTCGTGATATCCCGGATCCCAACCGAGACTCCGAACAACATTCGGTCTCTTTCTCATAATACCATAACTACTCAAACAACGTCGAATCCTTAAGTGTGTCTCCCTACGGTTCGTGAATTATGCGGACATGATTGAGACACTTCTCCGAACAATAACCAATAGAGGAATCTGGAAATTCATATGGCTCCCACATATTTCTACGATTACTTTGCGATCGAATGAACCACTTACATACGATACCAATTTCCCTTTGTCTCACGATATGTTACTTATCCGAGGTTATGATCGTCGGTATCTCTGCATACCTAGTTCAACCTCGTTACTGATAAGTACTCTTTTCTCGTTCCCGTGATATGTGATCCCTTGTGACCCAGTCACATGCTTGCAAGCTAATTGGATGACATTTCACCGAGAGGGCCCAGAGAATATCTATCCGTCATATGGATGGACAAATCCCACTCTTGATCCATGTGTTTCAACCAATACCTTCCGAACACTCAATGCCACCTTTATAGCCACCCTGTTACGGTGTGGTGTTTGATGATATCAAAGCATCCATCTGGTAAAGGTGATATGCATGATCTCATGGTCGAAGGAATTAGATAACTATGTATCAGAAAGCATATAGCAATTGAACTATTGAAATGACTTGATCTTTATGCTACGCTTATCTATAGGAGTATGTCCACCATATCATTCTCCTAACGATATGATCTTGTTGTTAATAACATCTCAATGTTCATGATAGGGAAACCACAATCATCTATTAACCAACAAGCTAGTGAAGTATAGAGGCTATACTAGGGACTTCAATTTAAGTTTACAATTCACACAAGTATTAATGTTTCCTTGTTAATACTATTATAGCATGAATATAAACATTTATCATAAACACAAAGATATAATAATAACAATATTTATTATTGCCTCTAGGGCATATCTCCAACAGACCCCACCAGCCTGAGTCCGCCTGCCTTGCCTCCCCTGGCCCACCTGCACGCTCCCGTGCCTGCCCATGCCGAGCCCCAGCTCGCGCACGTGAAGGAGAGGAGGAAAAGGTGGCCGAAGCCACCTTTATCCCTAACCCACTTCCCCACGGCACCCCGCACTCCCTCGCCTTTATCTCCACCCTCCCTCTCTTTCGTACCGTCCCTAGATCCGCCCTAGAGCCGCCTCCTTCTTCCCCTCTTACCACTCCGACCACCAACAGCCGACGCCGCCGCCGCCAGCATGTCGTCGTCCTTGTCGTTCCAGCCGTCAAGCTCGTCGTGGAGGTGATCGAGGAGTCCGAGGACCACCCTCTGCTTCGCCCTGTACCCGCCAGCGAGGAGGAGGAGGCCCAGGACCCCTGCACGTCCACGACGCCGACCCAAAACCCTAACCCTGGGTGCGCCAGCAACGCCGCCGATCCGCTGCTTCCCCGGTCGCACCAACCCCACTGACGCACTCCCGGTGAGCCCCTGGTTCCCCCGGACAACCTCTCTCGGCCTCGTGCTTCCTGGACACGTAGATCCTTTCGCCGAACACTCTCTGGGCGCGCTGCTCGCCGTTCGCGTTTCCGCTGTTGCGCCGCAGTAAGCCTTCATCTGGCCGCGCTGTCGTTTCCTAGCATCAAACCAAGCCACCGCAGCGGTAGTCGCCGCCGCGCGCGCGCACGAGGTCGCCAGATCGAGCCCCGCCGCGCCTAGTTCCGCGTCTTCAGTTTCGTCAGACAAACCTAGGAAGAAAAACAGTACCGCGTGGCTTTTTCTCAGAAAACCCCCTTCCGTTTTGTTTCCTCAACCCGCGCTCCTGCCGACCCCACCTGTCTGCCTCTGTGCGGTTTTACACAAAGGCACCGCTACTTTGCGGTTCTCAACCCACGGTCCCTAGCTTCGCCGCGTGGCCAACCCCCACTCCCCCACTAGCACGTGGGCCCGTCAGAGCGTCGGGTCCACCCGTCAGTCACTGCGGCTCACTTCCCCGCGGTAAGAAAAGCCCTGGCGCGCGCTGTGTCGCCCAGTCAGCCTGGTCCCACTTGTCACTGTCTGTGGCTAGGTCTGGGTTGAGTGACAAACGATTTTCTGTTTTCCTGTTTTAATTTAAACTTTTCAAATTTGTTTTAAATTCAAATTCAAATCTGTTTTCAAATATCTTTTAAAATATAATTCCAAAGTAAACATGTGATATATGTTTTTGAATCAGAAAAATGTGAGGAATTCAAATATGCCCTTCAAAATAATGTTTGAACACTTTAAATTTTCGAGTTGGTCAAAATTAGAATAAAATGCCCTTTGCCTTAATTAATTAATAACTTTTGTTTTATAACTCCGATTTTGACAAATGATATGTCTAAAATGATCAGCTCGACGAGACCTTTCTGTTTATGCATTCCATGTTCTGAATTGCAGCATGCATCACATAAATATAAAGTATACAGCAACTTAATTGAGGATAAAAGGTGACTAAAACGCCATAAAATGCTTTATCCTTGTACTCCACCCCTCACCCATGCCATGCTACATTATTGCCATGCAAATTGTGCATCATTCATCATGGCATGATTGTTTGCTTGTCGCATCTTATTCATATGCTTGTGCACTTTATTTATGTTGGCCCTTGTTTGTTTGGTTCTTCTTCGAATAGACGCTGAGCAGGGGATATATCAAGAAACCCAGGAGCACTACCCAGATCCTTCTCTCGCTTCAACTGAGCTGCCAGGAAAGCACTACCACATGCTCGTATACATATAGTACCTATTGCCTCTATCTTATTCTTGCATCATTGAGTCGCGATTGCATTAAACTGAATCCCAAGTATTGCATAGCCTTTACTTTTCAACCCCACCGAAGCTTGTTCCTCCATCCCATGAGCCATTACTACAGGAGTTGTTTGAGCCATGCGGGTCGTAGAACAGCATGTGTTGGGTATGTGAGTGTCTGATGGATAACGAGGTACCTAAACAACTTAACCTGAGTAGTAATGGGATAACTAATGAAAGTGGCACCGGTGAGCAATATCTGCTATTTGGTTTTTCATGCTCACTTGTGTCCCGCAGGACCCCGAGTACTTGATTCATGTTCCTTGAATATTCGTGATATCCACATCCGGGAGGCTTATGAACTCCCCTGAGCCAGAGCTTGATTCATTCTTATTTCTTGGGGCCACAAAGTAGTTTGGGGCTTTATTACTATCCTGTACTTATGCCATGTTTTACTGCTTTATTTACAATTGTGCGAGGAGCACCTGTATTGTTTAGGATCGTGACACGTTTTCGCTGTATCGACAAGCCCAGTCACACTTTCGGGTTCCCAGTCGTTTACAGCCATCCACACAAACCTTGAGTCCGTCTCGGAGCCGGCCAACTTCGTTGCGGGTAGCTTAATGGGGTGGCCCCCTGAAATATTTCTGAATCCTGTGATCGCTTTGTCGTGAATGCCTCGTTGGGTTTTGATTTGGTTTTTCCGAGGTTGATCGAGTGTGTGTTGCTATTTGTGCACCCCTGCAGGGTAAATCTTTCTGAAAGCCGTGTCCGCGGTTATGGACGACTTGGAGCATAGTTTCTCGATCATAGACAAGTATAACTAAAGTACCGCTTTTAATTTGACTAAGTACCTGACTAGTAAATAGTACAACACTCATGGAATGGATAATAAAACTGCCAACGGATGGTGGGCTGTTTGTCCGCTTCCTCGTTGGTAAGCGAGGAGGAGGATGGATCTGTTAATATTACTGTTATAACTGTTGTTATTAATTCCCGGACATCCGTCTATATTTGGTTAGGCGGATGGTTAGCGAGTATCCCTAGAATTGTTAGGTATTATCTTTTGCTGCAATTGCGTCACCCCAGGTTGTGTCCCCTTTAGAGGCATAAAGACTTGCTGAGTACCCCTAGGGTCTCACACGATAAATTGTTTGATTCAGATGAACAGGTACACTCACAAGATGGATACTGGGTGGAGGAGACGGACGATGTGGGCAACGATCACTCGGTGTAGAGATTCCGGGAACGGGGATCCGTGAGATCTGTGGGCGGGATGTGTTTATTTATGGGGCATCTTATGCCGATTTGCTTCTTATCCGTACTCGGATCTTGTTTTCCGCTTCCGCCTGATACTCTGATGTTTGATGTATGAGGAGATATCCTAAACTATTATATCTATCTAGGATATTTGGATCTTGCCGTATGGCGTTGCAATATTTCTATTTCTTTTAGATGGAATGGCTCTGAGGACTGTTGTATGGTGGCTTGCATACATACTCATTTGTGTATGTAGTTGATCCCTTCGCCTGCCGATTACGCCGCTCGTTCTTGTCCCGGTGTTTGGAAATGGTTAGGACGGCCGAAAGGTCTACCTGTGAGTGCCATTTGGCCCCACCGTACTATTTTAACCATTTCCGATCATCCAGGCTTGTAACTAAGAGCGTAATTCACTGAGATAGTTACAGCAACTCTACAGAAGGAGCACTACTGATGTATATGTAAAGTGTGTTTTCCAGCTAGAAGGTATGGAAATCCTACGCGAAATCCATCTCGGAGATTGCGGGCATCACGCTGCTCCTCGATCGTTGGTCGTGAAAGCCTTTCGGCAAGGATTCTACTGGCTGACCGCGAAGGCGGATGCCGACAAGCTGGTTGAGACGTGCACAGGATGCCAGTATTATGCCCGACAACCACATGTTCCTGCTGAAGAATTGCGAACAATACCAATAACTTGGGCGTTTGCAGTCTGGGGGCTAGACATGGTGGGGCCATTACAAACGGCACCGTGTGGGTTTACGCATCTGCTTGTAGCAGTTGACAAATTCACCAAATGGATAGAAGCTAAACCCATTAGAAAGCTTGATGGGGCAACTGCCCTCAAGTTTGTCCGGGATATAGTGGTGAGATTTGGTCTCCCACATAGCATCATCACCGACGACGGCAGCAACTTGTCACTCGGAGAAGTGGAGGCCTATTGCTGGGAGAAAGGCATCTGACTTAACCTTGCATCTGTGGCACACCCACAATCCAATGTTCAAGTTGAGCGAGCTAATGGATTAATTCTGCAGGGGATCAAGCCACGTCTTGAGGCACCGCTACATAGAGCAGCTGGAGCCTGAGCAGAAGAATTGCCATCTGTGCTGTGGAGTTTACGAACTACACCCAACATATCCACCGACTACACCCCTTATTTCATGGTATATGGAGCAGAAGCCATCCTACCTTCCGACATCCTCCACGATGCACCAAGAGTTGCCGCCTACGACGAAGATGACGCTGAAGAATCCAGACGCCCAGATGTGGACCTTCTCGAGGAGGAGCGCGTTTTGGCATGCCAAAGATCCGCCATCTACCAGCAGAAGCTACGCAGCTACCATAGTCGCCGCGTCCGGCATCGCTCGTTTAAAGAGGGGGATTTGGTGCTCCGACTTAAGCAGAAGAAGTCACACAAATTATCCCCGCCATGGGAAGGACCGTTCATCATAAGCAAGGCGCTGCTCAATGGGTCTTACTACCTTGTCGACAATCGTGAACTCAAGGATAGGCCCAATGAGGATCATAAGCATAAGCGACGTGACCCGGATGATGACTACCCGGAGCTTGATCGGCCATGGAACATCGCACAGCTACGTCCTTTCTACACTTAGCATTTTTTATCTAATCATGTACCTCTTATATGATCAATGAAATAAAGCTCTTTGGTTTACTCATTTTGCTGAGTCTTTTACCTCCTTTAGTGCTCATTTTTTGATCATATAAACCTTTATGCACAAGCTTTGCGATTGCACTTGTGAAAATTCGGCCTACGGGCGTTAGCTTAAGTTTTCTGGTCTACACGTTCTTTGTTGTTTTTATGTGGATTCTAGAGTAGTGACTTTCGGCACTTATTGTTGGCGATTTTGTGCTAAGGTTATTGACGGTGCCATTGGGCATCATCACCTAAGCGCATGGTTCCGACAACGAGTCTTCCGACTCACGAAAAGTCAAGCATAAAAACCAAAGTAATGGATAAGCCAGCACTTGCTTAAAAAATATATACATACTGGGCATTAATTCTTAAGTAGCAGGATACGATAACCACTATTTTCCGCCTTAAGATTACATCACCAAGTATTTTCAATGCACACTCCAAAGGTGAAATAAGAATTACAAAGTGTTTTGCACTCCTTGGGTGCAGGGGACTTGGAGGTCGCATCATCACCAGCCGGAGATTCACCCTCAGCGTCGCCACTGTGAGGAAACTCGGAGGATTCAGGGTCGGCGTTGTCAAGAAAGTTCCTGGGTACGAAGACATCGATGTCCACCAACTCGGCAACCCTGGTGTCATAACCCGCGAGTGATGACAGGATGGCTTCGTGATCGATCTCCTTGTCGTCATCATCCACGTCGGGGATACCAGATGTCACCGTGTCGATGTCGGCATCTTCATAGTGCGCCTTCACCATGGACAACGCCATCCTTGTGCCAGCCCGTGCACATGAAGCTTTCCAGCTTGCGACACGCTCGGGGGCTCGGTGCAGAATCTCCGAGTACTTCACCATGGAATCCGAGGCCTTGATGTAAATCTGCAGGGGCGTGGCAATCTCCTTGGCTTGGGTGATGGTGGTGTTGATGAAGTTGCTGGCAAGAATCATGCATTCCTTGTCCGAAGGAGGCGAGCGGGTTAAACCCAGGGGCGCTGAAAATTCCGACAACGATTGCATGAGTTCAAAAATTCTAAGTACCCAGACTACAGAGCTACAATGCGGAGGATACTTACTGAAGATGCTGGCCTTGGCCTGCCAGACGACGTCCGCCAAGGATTCTTTCTCTTGTTGAAGGAGCTTAAACGCCTCGCTATGGCGAAGGTTTTGCTCATCGGCAGCTTGCTTCTGATCCATTAGGATCGCAAGCTCCTCCTTCAAGCGATTGATCTCAGCGGAGGCGGAGTCCTGCAGGGGTTTCATGGAATCCTCCTGCATCTTTAGCATTTCTTCCCTCTACTTCTTAAGGATCTTGTTCTCACTGTCCAGCTGCTGGATGTGCTTGGAATGCTCGACAATATCCTTGGCCTTGGCTACATGCTCTGCAAGTCGGAGAAAACAAAGTACACCGTGAGTACTCGAAGAAGGAAGGCACAAAAGTAAGACGGAAGTGCGCAAAAAGAAAATAGACTCTTGTTTTTGATGATCTGTTCCTTCAAGATGGCGGTTTTACCCTTTTCAACTTCAAGGTTCGCGTGCATCTTCTGGTACTTATCATTGGCCATGCCCCTCCGAGCATTCTCGTTCTGTGGAAACAAATACAAAGTCAAGTCGTTGTTCAATCTACTTGGAGCCCATAGTCGGAGATTTTCCATCTAGGTGCTCGGGGGCTACAGCGAGAGTTTTTTAACTTAGCAATATGCTTAGCTTTTCTTTAAGCATCTAGTCTGAGCTAATTCAGTTCTCAACTAGAGGCTTGGGGGCTACAGTATAAAGTTTTAACTCGGAAAATGCTTAGCTTTTCTTTAAGTATCTAGTCGGAACTAATTCAGTTACAACTAGAAGCTTGGGGGCTACAGCACTCAAAATTATTAACACTGTGTATGCTACTCTTAAAGCATCTAGTCGGAATAATTCATTCCATCTCAATGCTTGGGGGCTACAGTGAGAGTTTTTTCTAACTTAGTCACTCTTAGAGCATATAGATGTAAAGCCAATGGTTTTCCGTCTACATCCTCCGGGGCTACAGTGGGATACTCATATGAAATGTAAAAGGTAAAGTAAAACTTACAAGTGCGATGATCTTGAGGTTTGTAGCACTCTCGGCCAGCAGCTTGCCAAAGGAAACGCTGTTACTTTGCAAGATGTATGCTTGACGGAGTAGCTCCTCAAGACCGCACGTCGGAGATGACGGCACTCCTCCAGGAACCATAGTTGTGCTACCCGATGTAAGCACCGGGAAGATAATCTTCGGCAATTCAAAGGGTTTCTAGGGAGTAGAGGCGCCGCCTTCGGCAGAAGTACCAGCACCCACCACTGCCTTGCCGCTACCGATGGCATCCTTAGCCGGAGCTTCAGCCATTTGAAGAGCAGCGCTCTCCTGCGTTGCCTGATCGCTGACAACTACGAGTTCAGTTGAAGCGCCAGAGTCCACTTCCATGGCGGAAGGGCCTGGTGCCTCCTGGAGTTGGGAGCTTATCGGAGCGGAGGAGGGCTTGACGGCAGGAGTAGCAGGGGCAATGGCGGGGGAAGAGTCGCGATGCAGCATATCCTTGATATTTCTAGATGCCCCAAGAGTCTTGGAGGACTTCTTGAGGCTGGTTGTGGTTTTCTTCCTGAAAAGTGCAAAATGCATAAGTACAGGAATAAGACAGACAAATGAGACAATGTCGGAAAATAAGAAGCTTACACTAGGGGGGCGCTTTGGAAAACATCCCGGTGGATTTCTTCTTTTCCGCCTCCAGGACGGCAGTACTCTTTTTGGAGGATCCACCCTCCGTCTTCTTTTTCTTGCCTCTGTCGGCAACGTCAGAGGTGGAGCTCTTCCGCTTTCGCGCCAACGGGACATCATCTTCGGACACGACCATGACTTCCTTCATCTTTGGATCATAGATTTGGGCAGCCAGGTTGCCCTCCTCTAGATCGCTAAGCTGTTAAGTGCGAAATCATTATGTTAGACAAGATGGTATTAGCAAGACGGAAAAACTGGAGCAATGTCATACACGGAAAATAAATACCTACCTTTGGGCACTTTCTGTCTACGAACATGTCGTAGGTGAGGGTGAAGCCACGCTTCTTGTCCTTCACCTTGACGATGTCCTTAAGGTGGAACTTGACGGAGTCGCTCGAGAAGTTATCCTCGGAGATTCGGAGGGTATCCCTTCGGTCTCCGGTGTACTCGTGCATAAGCTTCGTGCGGTGCTGCAGAGGTTGGATCCGCCTGATGAACCATCACATGGCTAGGTCCAAGCCGGTTAGACCCGTCTCTACGAGCCACTCGATCCGCCTTATTGCGCGAGAAGCGTTGAGGTCGGAGGGAAGGGAGGCATGGGACCGCCATGTGGGGACTTCGGCCGCGGCTCTGTCCACAAAGTCCGGATATGTTACTTCTCGGTCCGCCAAAGGAATGTCAGGGCCATAGAAGGACGTTCGCTGCCAGTTTTTGCATGACTCGTAGCCGACGATGTCGGGGAACCGCCGGCCCGAACGGATCTTGAAGCTTATGGTGCCGCAGTTTCTAAGCTCCTCCTTACTATGTCCGGCTTCTCGTTTGACGGTAAAAAAGTACACAAACAAATCTAACCTAGGCCTAATCCCTAGGTAACCCTCACAAAGTGCCGCGAAGTTGCTAAGCACTAGGATACTATTGGGGGAGAGGTTGTGGGGTTGGACCTTGAAGTGTTTCAAGACGGACAAGAAGAAGTGGGAGATGGGCAGAGCAACGCCGCGTACCAATTGCGCCTTGAGGTATACTTTTTCTCCGGCTTGGGGAGAGGGGGTCACCTCGCCGGCCGGCGCCGCCCGCCAGGCGAGCCCCTCCGTCACAGGGAGGTAACCCTCAGCGACCATCTCTTGGATGTCGCGGCCGGTGATGTCCGAGCCGCGCCAGTCGCCTTTGTGCCAGTCTGGCTCCTCTTCCAGGGGCTCTAGCGCTACCAGGTTATGGTCCCCGCCAGTGGTTTCTATCACCGCCGATGCAGGAATAACCAGGCCCTCTGGGGGCACGACGACGGAGCTCGCCGGCTTCTTCGCGGCTTCGCTCGACGCCGCCATTGATGGAGATTATCTACTGCTAGCCATGGAGGAGGAAGAGGACACGACTGGTGCGGGCAAGAGGCTAGGGTTTCTCGAGGTTGTCACGGAGAGCTCGAGGAGGTGCGCGGCTGGAGGAAGAAGACGATGACGCGAGAGAATGAGGTGAAAAAGTGGCAAGTGTCCCACGGTCGCTATTTATATTACTCTGCGTCAAGATTCGTGCAGCTAATCGGACGGTTGCCGCATAGACGACGTGTTCGTGAACGTGCGCGGTAATTTCGCCACGTCTCCAACCGTCGCCGCCAACGGTTCGTATCGCTCGCGCGGGAAAAGCGGATATGATTACGTTCTCTGCATGTGTGAGTTACGAGGCGTCGCTGACCTACAGCCTTTGTCGCCTTAACTGACATGGTAGATGAGCCGTCCCATCGAAGATTCTGGCGTGGACGGATTTAATCCGACAACGGGAGCGTACGATTGAAGATTCAGCATTTCTCTGACTTACTCATAGAAGACGGTGAAAACCTTGCAGGGTTCTTTGGGAGGACTACAAGATGTTGCTTGACGATTTGCCGACATCCATTTAGACGGAGCATTCCACGGGAAGAGGCAAGATGGCGCAAGATCTCAGAGTTCTCCGGGGGCTACTGTTGGGGATATGCTATATGGGTATCCTCATAGCATGTCTCTTATCCGACTAACCCGGGTGGCCCATAGTCGGTAGCATGGCCTATGGCCTGCTGGGCGGACCAGTTAGGTGGATCCAGAAGGGAGGCCCATGCCGGATAAAGGAAGGCTACGGTGGAGTTACCAGCGTACCCGGAGCCTTGGAGTGCAAGATACACAAGACTAGTGATAGACGGTGTAGGACTCTGTAACCTGTCCGGCTAGGACTTTTCCCTGTAACCCTAGGACCTGGCGACTATATAAGTCGGGCCTATGGGAGCCTTTAGGGCACAATCTCATACGATCATAGATCGATGCACACAAGCTCGCACAACGAACCTATCTCTGTAACTCGGCGTATTGCCCTTATAGTGATTTATAGCAAGAGTAGGATTCCACCACCGTTGTGGGATCTGAACCTGGGTAAGCTGTGGTACCTCGTAACCGTCAACCGTCCGCCTTACCCCACGTCTCTAAACACGCACTGTGAGGACCCCTCCATGGCATACTCGTCGGCAATACCACGACATTGTGACAAGATCTATCCTGGTTTCACCGGAATGGGGAGTTCTCGACCCCCTAATAATTAAAAATCCAGAACACCTTCGTTTTTAGGTGACATCGTATGTCTGTGAACGGGTCACACTGGGGAAACAGGTTTTGGAGATTTCAGCATTCCACCACACTTTAATACACATCCTAGGGTCCATTTCAAGGTTTGGAGGTATTCCGATGTCCCGAAGAGCTTCTTCCTACAAAACCCTGATCCATGGCCTGGATCGTCTACCCCTTAGATGTTCTTATGAAAGGGGTAGCCGGGTGGATTTTTCTCTTGGTTTGTTCTTGGTTGGGTTATATGATAATTCCAAACCATGTTTGGGCACAAGTTGTGACATGATCCAACCCGGTTTCACCGAAACGGGGAGCTCCCAGCCAATTAAATTCCAGGATCTTCGTTTTTAGGTGATAGTGCATGTCTGCAAAGAGGGTGACACTTGGGCACCATGTTTTGGACATTTAAGCATTCCACCACACTTTAATACACATGCTAGGGTCCATTGCATGGGTTTGGAGGTATTCCGATGCTCCGAGACGCTTCTTCCTATGAAACCCTGATCTGTGGCCCAGAATCGTCAACCCCCTAAATGTTCTTATGAAAGGGGTAGCCCGATGTATTTTTCTCTTGGTTTGTGCATGGTTGGATTATAGGATAATTCCAAACCATTTTTGGGCATAAGTCGTGACAAGATCTAACCTGGTTTCACCAAAATGGGGAGTTCTCGACCCCCTAATAATTAAATTTCTAGAACACCTTCGTTTTTAGGTGACATCGAGTGTCTGCGAACGGGTCACACTTGGTAACCATGTTTTGGACATTTCAGCATTACACCACACTTTAATACACATGCTAGGGTCTATTGCAAGGTTTGGAGGTAGTCCGATGTCTCGAAGAGCTTCTTCCCTACAAAACCATGATCTGTGGGCCGGGATCGTCTACCCCCTAGATGTTCTTATGAAAGGGGTTGCCCGGTGGATTTTTCTCTTAGTTTGTGCTTAGTTGGGCTATATGATAATTCCAAACCATGTTTGGGCACAAATTGTGACATGATACAATCCGGTTTCACCGAAACAGGGAGTTCCCATCCAATTAAATTCCAGGATCTTTGTTTTTAGGTGATAGTGCATGTCTGGAAAGAGGGTGACACTTGGGAACCATGGTTTGGACATTTCAGCATTCCGCCACACTTTAATCCACATGCTAGGGTCCATTGCATGGGTTTGGAGGTATTCCGATGCTCCGAGGCGCTTCTTCCTATGAAACCCTGATCTGTGGGCCCAGAATCGTCTACCTCCTAGATGTTCTTATGAAATGGGTAGCCCGGTGGATTTTTGTCGTGTTTGTGCTTGGTTGGGTTATAGGATAATTCCAAACCATGTTTGGGCATAAGTTGTGACAAGATCTAACCTGGTTTCACCAAAATGGGGAGTTCTTGACCCCCTGATAATTAAATTTCCAGAACACCTTCGTTTTTAGGTGACATCGCATGTCTGCGAACGGGTCACGCTTGGGAACCATGTTTTGGACATTGCAGCATTCCATTACAGTTTAATATGTTGGAATTATGCCCTAGAGGCAATAATAAAGATGTTATTATTATAATTCTTGTTCATGATAATGTTTATATTCCATGCTAGAATTGTATTAAGCGGAAACTTTAATACTTGTGTGGTTTGTGAACAACACCGTGTCCCTAGTACGCCTCTATGGACTAGCTCATTGATCAATGATGGTTAAGGTTTCCTAACCATAGACATGAGTTGTCAATTGATAATGAGATCATATCATTGGGAGAATGATATGATGGACAGACCCAAACTAAGCGAAGCAATTAGATCGTGTCATCGTGTTCGTCTTTGCGAAGCTTTTCTTATGTCAAATATTGTATTCCTTAGACCATAAGATAATACAACTCCCTGGTATTGGAAGAAATCTTTGAGGTCATCAAACCTCATCCTATGAGAGGGTGATCATAAAGGTGTCTCTCAGGTGATCGGAAAGTATCTGTTGGGTTGTATGTATCGAGATGGGATTTGTCCCTCCCAAGTCGGAGAGATATACTTCGGGCCCACTCGGTAATCGATATCAACACCGCTTGCAAGCATGTGGTTAAGGATTTAATCACAAAGTGATATCGGATTATGGAACGAGTAAAGTACTTGCTGTGAACGAGATTGAACTAGGTATGACGGTACCGACGATCAAATCTCGGGCAAGTAAAATATCACGAGATGAAGGGAATATATATATGGGATTGATTGAATCCTGGCATCGTGGTTCATCCGATATGATCATCGATGAATGTGTGGGAGTCAATATGGGTTTCTAGACCCCGCTGTTGATTATTGATAGAAGATCATGTCTGCATATTCTCGAACCCGCAGGGTCACACACTTAACATGTCTCGATGCTAGGATAGATTGGATAATTGGTTTATGAGTTTTTGTTCGGAGTCTCGGATGGGATCCGGGACATCACGAGAGGTTCCGGAGTGGTCTGGAGAATAAGATTCATATAAGGCAGTGCAGTTTTTGGAGTTCGGAATTGTTCCGGATTAATCGGTATTGTACCGGAAGCTTCTAGAACCTTCCGGAAGGGGACCAACGTGGCCACACCTTCCGGGAGGGGGCATGGGCCTATGAGGGAGTGCCCTGTCCGCATTGGGCGAGGGGCACAAGGCCCCATAGGGCCCAGCCGGCCAAAAGAGGTTTAAACTCGAGATAGAGTTTCTAGAAGGGGGGGTTTCCTTGCCCCCCACTCCTTCTCCTTGGGGCCGCCGGTTTGGCTTGGGGGAGGGGGCTAGGGTTGCAGCCGCCCACCCCTCTATATAAAGAGGGTTGGGGGCGCACCACCCCCTCACACCTTACCCTCCAATCCCAGCTGCCCTGCTGCCCTCCTCTCTCCCTCCCGACTGTTTGTAGGCGAAGCCCTGCTGTAGAAATTCTCCACCATATACACCACGCCGTCGTGTTGTAGATCCAATCCATCTCTCCACCATACTTGCTGGTCCGAGGAAGGAGGAGACGTTGAGGTGCTGCACGTGTGCATCTCACGGAGGCACCGACACTTGTGGTGCTAGATCGGATCGGATCGCGAGGAGGAGAAGCGAGTACGACTACATCACCCACGTTCCGACGAACGTTCCGATGTGCGAATCTTCAAGGGTATGAAGATCTAATCCAATCTCTCTCGTTGTTTGCATCTCCTATATTAGATCTTGGCTTTCCCTCTGTTCGCATCCGTAGAAAATTTTGATTTACTATGCGGCGAAACCCTTTAGTGGTATCAGAGCTAGGTCTATGCGTAGATGTGTTTCACGAGTAGAACGCAACATGGTTGTTGCGGGCGTTGATGTTTTCTGTTGCAAGCCTCTTGTTTGTGTTCTTCTTATGACGCGGTATAGTGAGATTGAAGCGGTCCAGGCCAACCTTACGTGACGTCGTTCGCGAGACCGGCTCCGCACTTAACGTGTGGCTTGTTCCACACATGCGGCTGGTGGATGCCAGTTTCTCTCACTATAGTTGTCATGGGATTAACACCGGAGTTTGGCAACCATAATATCACCGTTGTGGCTTTCCGTAGGTAAGAATTGTTCCTAGCATCTACTCCAATAAGCCACGTAAAACATGCAACAACAAAGTAGAGGCGTCTAACTTGTTTTTGCAGGGAGTGTTTTCTGTGATATGGTATGGACCAAGAAGTGATGTGTATAATGTATGCGATGGTCATGTTTTGTAATGTTTCACGACTTGCATGTCGATGAGTACACAACCGGCAGGAGCCATATGGTTGTCTTTATAATTGTGTATGACCTGTGTGTCAACTTCTTATACGCCATGTAATAGTTTCACTTTATCGCTAAGTAGTTAGCAATAGTTGTAGTTGCTATTAGTGGTGGAGGCAATCATGGTGGAGTGATGGAGATCATGCCGGAACGCACAAGATGGAGATCATTGCGCGAAGATTGGCTATACCATGTCACACAAAGTTATATGCCTGTGATGTTTATCCTTTTATGTATCTTATTATGCTTAGATCGCGACGGTAGCATTATAAGATGATTCCTCAATTAAAGATCAAGATAAAAACTGTGTTCTCCCCAAGTATGCACCGTTGCGAAAATTCGTCGTGTCCAAGCATCACGTGATGATCGGGTGCTATAGACTCTACGCTCACATACAACGGGTGCAAGCCAGTTATGCACACGCGGAAATACTTGGGTCTAACTTGACGAGCCTAGCATGTACAGACATGGCCTCGGAACACATGAACCGAAAGGTTAAGCATGAGTCATATGAATGATATGATCGACACTTCGTTGTCCACCATTGAAACCACATCTCTTCTCGTGAAGATCGGATTAGGTGTGGTGAATTTGGATCGTGTTCACTAAACAACTTGAGGGATGTTGAATTTAGTGGGAGTTCATCTAGTAATTTGATTAAAAGTTGAACTAGTTATCATGAACATAGTCTAATTTGTACTTGCAAATATTGTAGATCAAATGGCTAAGTCCAACTTCAACTTCAACGTTTTTGCTGAGAAGGAAAAGCTTAGAAACAATGGGTCTAACTTCACCAATTGGTTCCGCAATCTAAGAATCATTCTCTCTGGCGGTCAAAAGGACTATGTCCTTGGGAAAGCGTTAGGTGACCCCCCTGCTGCAACTGCGCCGGCTGATGAGAAAGTTGTCTATCAGTCACGCAAAGATGATTATGGTGTGATTAAGAGCACCATGTTGTATGCTATGGAACCGGAACTTCAAAATCGTTTTGAAGACTATCCCGGGCCCTTTGAGATTCTCGAAGAGCTGAAAACCATGTTTCAGACTCAGGCCCGTTCTGAGAGATATGAGATCTCTGAGAAGTTCTTTAACTGCAAGATGGAGGAAGGGAGTTCCGTTAGTGAGCACGCCATTAAGATGACGGGCTACACTCAACGCCTTGAGCAGCTGGAATGCACGATTCCAGAGGAGCTCAAGATTGACAGGGTTCTGCAATCACTCCCTCCCAGCTACAAAAGTTTTGTAGTGACTCATAATCAGATTGGTTCCACTGATACGATCACCGAGCTCTTCGCAAAGCTGAAGGCTGCGGAGGTGGACATCAAGAAGGATAATCATGTGTTGATGGTCAACAATCCCTCCTTTAAGAAAGGTAAGGGTGCAAAGAAGCCCTTCAAGAAAGGCGGCGGCAAGCTCGTTGCCCCTGCTGAGAAGAAGCTCAAGTCTGGTCCTAAGCCAGACACTGAGTGCTTCTATTGCAAGGACAAGGGTCACTGGAAGCCAACTGTCCGAAGTACTTAGCGGACAAGAAGGCTGGCACCACCAAAGGTATATTTGATATACATGTTATTGATGTTTTCCTTACTAGCCCTCGTTGTAGTGCCTGGGTATTTGATACTGGTTCAGTTGCTAATATTTGTAACTCGAAACAGGAGCTACGGAATAGACGGCGGCTTACGAGGGATGAGGTGACGATGCGCGTTGGCAACAGATCAAGAGTTGATGTGATGGCCATCGGCACGCTCTCCTTAGTTTTACCTTCAGGATTAGTTTTAAACCTTAATAAATGTTACTATTTGCCTGCGTTGAGCATGAACATTATTTCTGGATCGTGTTTATTGTAAGACGGTTATTCATTTAAATCGGAGAATAATGGTTGTTCTATTTATATGAGTAACATCTTTTATGGTCATGCACCTATTGTGAATGGTTTATTTCTTCTAAATCTCGAAAGGGATGAAACACACATCCATAACATTGAGGCTAAGAGATGCAAAGTAGATAGTGATAATACTACTTATTTGTGGCACTGTCGTCTAGGTCATATTGGTGTAAAGCGCATGAAGAAACTCCATTCTGATGGACTTTTGGAGTCTCTTGATTTTGAATCATTTGACACATGCAAACCATGCCTCATGGGCAAGATGATCAAAACACCGTTCTCCGGTATGATGGAGCGAGCAACGGACTTGTTGGAAATCATACATACCAATGTATGCGGACCGATGAGTGTTTTGACGCGCGTTGGATGTCGCTATTTTCTCACTTTTACCGATGACTTAAGTAGATATGGGTATATCTATTTAATGAAACATAAATCTGAAACATTTGAAAAGTTCAAGGAATTTCAGAATGAAGTGGAGAACCATCGTAACAGAAAGATTAAGTTTCTACGATCCGATCGTGGGGGCGAATATTTGAGTTATGATTTTCTCACGTATCTTAAAGCAAGCGGAATTGTTTCGCAACTCACGCCACCCGGAACACCACAGCGCAATGGTGTGTCTGAACGCCGGAATCGAACCTTATTAGATATGGTATGATCAATGATGTCTCTTACTGATTTGCCGTTATCATTTTGGGGTTATGCATTAGAAACCGCTGCATTCACTTTAAATAGGGCTCCATCTAAATCCGTTGAGACGACACCGTATGAACTAAGGTTTGGTGCTAAACCTAAGTTGTCGTTTCTTAAAGTTTGGGGATGTGAAGCTTACGTCAAGAAGTTGATGCCGGACAAGCTCGAACCCAAAGCGGAGAAATGCGTCTTCATAGGATACCCTAAGGAAACTATTGGGTATACCTTCTATCACAGAATCGAAGGCAAAGTGTTTGTCGCAAAGAACGGTTCCTTTCTTGAGAAGGAGTTTCTCTTGCAAGAAGTGAGTGGGAGGAAAGTAGAGCTAGACGAGGTTAT
This sequence comes from Avena sativa, assembly GCA_916181665.1. Classification (NCBI taxonomy): domain Eukaryota; kingdom Viridiplantae; phylum Streptophyta; class Magnoliopsida; order Poales; family Poaceae; genus Avena; species Avena sativa. The sequence goes on from OV702293.1 coordinate 98,537,719, forward strand.
TGAACCTTCGCTTGAGTTGGAGAGTAGCGCAGCACCTGAAATTGTTCTAGTGCCGCCTGCACCAACGATAGAGGAAGCTAATGACAAGGATCATGAAGCTTCGGACGATGCTGCTACTGAACGTCGCAGGTCGACAAGGTCGCGTGCCCCTCCTGAGTGGTACGGCAACCCTGTCTTGACTGTCTTGTTAGTAGAAGACAGTGAACCTACGAACTATGAGGAAGCGATGATGAGCCCAGACTCTGAGAAATGGCTAGAAGCCATGAAATCCGAATTGGGATCCATGAGCGAAAACCAAGTATGGACTTTGGTGGACCCTCCTAGTGACCGAAAGGCCGTTGAGTGCAAATGGATTTTCAAGAAGAAAACGGACGCGGATGGTAATGTTACCGTCTATAAAGCACGGCTGTCGCGAAAGGTTTTCGACAAGCTCAAGGTGTTGACTACGATGAGACTTTCTCTCCCGTAGCGATGTTTAAGTCCATTCGGATTTTATTAGCAATTGCTGCGTTTCATGATTATGAAATATGGCAGATGGATGTCAAGACTGTGTTCCTCAATGGAAACATTGATGAAGAGTTGTATATGATGCAACCCGAAGGTTTTGTTGATCCTAAGGATGTTGATAAAGTATGCAAACTTCAGCGTTCCATTTATGGACTGAAGCAAGCATCTCGGAGTTGGAACCTTCGTTTTGATCAAGTGATCAAGAGCTTTGGATTTGTTCCAAATAGCTACGAAGCTTGTATCTACAAGAAAGTGAGTGGGAGCTCGGTGACGTTTCTGGTACTATATGTGGATGACATATGGATTATTGGAAATGACATCAACATGCTTAACGATGTGAAGAGTTATTTGAACAAGTGTTTTTCAATGAAAGACCTAGGTGAAGCTCCTTATATATTGGGCATCAAAATCTATAGAGATAGACAAAGACGCCTGATAGCTTTAAGCCAGAGTACATACCTAGACAAAGTTCTGAAAAGGTTCAGAATGGATAAGGCAAAGAAAGGTTCAGTGCCTATGTTGTCAGGTAAGATATTGAGCAAGGCTCAGTGTCCAGCTACGGTAAATGATAGGGAAGCTATGAGCAAAGTGCCTTATGCCTCGACCATAGGTTCTATCATGTATGCCATGCTGTGTACTAGACCGGATGTGTCCAATGCTCTTAGTTTGACGAGCAGATATCAAAGTGATCCAGGAGTGGAACACTGGACAGCCGTGAAGAACATCCTAAAGTACCTAAATAGAACTAAAGAAATGTTCTTAGTCTATGGGGGTGATGAACAGCTCGTCGTAAAAGGTTATGTCGATGCTAGTTTTGACACCGACAAGGATGATTCTAAATCTCAGACAGGATACATGTATATTTTGAATGGAGGAGCTGTGAGCTGGAGAAGCTGCAAGCAAAGCGTGATCGCGGGATCTACAGTAGAAGCGGAATACATGGCTGCTGCAGAAGCGTCAAGTGAAGGAGTTTGGATCAGGAACTTCATCACTGAGCTTGGCGTGGTTCCAAGTGCATTGGACCCACTGGAGATATTGTGTGACAACACTGGCGCCATAGCACTCGCTAAGGAACCAAGATATCATCCAAAGACCAAGCATATCAACCGCAAGTTTCATATAATCCGAGATTATATAGCAGATGGAGATCTGAAGATTAGCAAAGTACATATAGATCTGAATGTCGTAGATCCATTGACTAAACCTCTTCCACGTGTAAAACATGATCAGCACCTCAGTGCCATGGGTGTGAGATTGTTGCCAGATGTAAACTAGATTATTGACTCTAGTGCAAGTGGGAGACTGTTGGAATTATGCCCTAGAGGCAATAATAAAGATGTTATTATTATAATTCTTGTTCATGATAATGTTTATATTCCATGCTAGAATTGTATTAAGCGGAAATTTTAATACTTGTGTGGTTTGTGAACAACACCGTGTCCCTAGTACGCCTCTATGGACTAGCTCATTGATCAATGATGGTTAAGGTTTCCTAACCATAGACATGAGTTGTCAATTGATAATGAGATCATATCATTGGGAGAATGATATGATGGACAGACCCAAACTAAGCGAAGCAATTAGATCGTGTCATCGTGTTCGTCTTTGCGAAGCTTTTCTTATGTCAAATATTGTATTCCTTAGAGCATAAGATAATACAACTCCATGGTATTGGAAGAAAGCTTTGAGGTCATCAAACGTCATCCTATGAGATGGTGATCATAAAGGTGTCTCTCAGGTGATCGGAAAGTATTTGTTGGGTTGTATGTATCGAGATGGGATTTGTCCCTCCCAAGTCGGAGAGATATACTTCGGGCCCACTCGGTAATCGATATCAACACCGCTTGCAAGCATGTGGTTAAGGATTTAATCAAAAAGTGATATCGGATTACGGAATGAGTAAAGTACTTGTTCTGAACGAGATTGAACTAGGTATGACGGTACCGACGATCAAATCTCGGGCAAGTAAAATATCGCGAGACGAAGGGAATATATATATGGGATTGATTGAATCCTGGCATCGTGGTTCATCCGATATGATCATCGATGAATGTGTGGGAGTCAATATGGGTTTCCAGACCCCGCTGTTGATTATTGATAGAAGATCATGTCTGCATATTCTCGAACCCGCAGGGTCACACACTTAACGTGTCTCGATGCTAGGATAGATTGGATAATTGGTTTATGAGTTTTTGTTCGGAGTCTCGGATGGGATCCGGGACATCACGAGAGGTTCCGGAGTGGTCCGGAGAATAAGATTCATATAAGGCAGTGCAGTTTTTGGAGTTCGGAATTGTTCCGGATTAATCGGTATTGTACCGGAAGCTTCTAGAACCTTCCGGAAGGGGACCAACGTGGCCACACCTTCCGGGAGGGGGCATGGGCCTATGAGGGAGTGCCCTGGCCGCATTGGGCCAGGGGCACAAGGACCCATAGGGCCTAGCCGGCTAAGAGAGGTTTAAACTCGAGATAGAGTTTCTAGAAGGGGGGGTTTCCTTGCCCCCCACTCCTTCTCCTTGGGGCCGCCGGTTTGGCTTGGGGGAGGGGGCTAGGGTTGCAGCCGCCCACCCCTCTATATAAAGAGGGCTGGGGGCGCACCACCCCCTCACACCTTACCCTCCAATCCCAGCTGCCCTGCTGCCCTCCTCTCTCCCTCCCGACTGTTAATAGGCGAAGCCCTGCTGCAGAAATTCTCCACCATATACACCACGCCGTCGTGTTGTAGATCCAATCCGTCTCTCCACCATACTTGCTGGTACGAGGAAGGAGGAGACGTCGAGGTGCTGCACGTGTGCATCTCACGGAGGCACCGCCACTTGTGGTGCTAGATCGGATCGGATCGCGACGAGGAGAAGCGAGTACGACTACATCACCCACGTTCCGACGAACGTTCCGCTGTGCGAATCTTCAAGGGTATGAAGATCTAATCCAATCTCTCTCGTTGTTTGCATCTCCTAGATTATATCTTGGCATTCCCTCTGTTCGCATCCGTAGAAAATTTTGATTTACTATGCCGCGAAACCCTTCATAATACACATGCTAGGGTCCATTTCAAGGTTTGGAGGTATTCCGATGTCCCGAAAAGCTTCTTCCTACAAAACCCTGATCCGTGGGCCTGGATCCTCTACCCCCCCTAGATGTTCTTATGAAAGGGGTAGCCCGGTGGATTTTCTCTTGGTTTGTCCTTGGTTGGGTTATATGATAATTCCAAACCATGTTTGGGCACAAGTTGTGACTTGATCCAACCTGGTTTCACCGAAACGGGGAGTTCCCGGCCAATTAAATTAAATGATCTTCGTTTTTAGGTGATAGTGCATGTCTGCAAAGAGGGTGACACTTGGGCACCATGTTTTGGACATTTCAGCATTCAACACACTTTAATACACATGCTAGGTTCCATTGCATGGGCTTGGAGGTATTCCGACGCTCTGAGGCGCTTCTTCCTATGAAACCCTGATATGTGGGCCCAGAATCGTCTACCCCCCTAGATGTTCTTATGAAAGGTGTAGCCCTGGTTTGTGCATCGTTGGATTATAGGATAATTCCAAACCATGTTTGGGCATAAGTCGTGACAAGATATAACCTGGTTTCACCGAAATGGGGAGTTCTCGACCCCCTAATAATTAAATTTGTAGAACACCTTCGTTTTAGGTGACATCGCATGTCTGCGAACGGGTCACATTGGTAACCATGTTTTCAACATTTCAGCATTCCACCACACTTTAATACACATGCTAGGGTCTATTGCAAGGTTTGGAGGTATTCCGATGTCTCGAAGAGCTTCTTGCCTACAAAACCATGATCAGTGGGCCTGGATCGTCTATCCCCCTAGATGTTCTTATGAAAGGGGTAGCCCGGTGGATTTTTCTCTTGTTTTGTGCTTAGTTGGGCTATATGATAATTCCAAACCATGTTTGGGCACAAGTTGTGACATGATCCAACCCGATTTCACCGAAACAGGGAGTTCCCGGCCAATTAAATTACAGGATATTCGTTTTTAGGTGATAGTGCATGTCTGCAAAGAGGGTGACACTTGGGCACCATGTTTTGGACATTTCAGCATTCCAACACACTTTAATACACATTCTAGGGTGCATTGCATGGGTTTGGAGGTATTCCGATGCTCCGAGGCGCTTCTTCCTATGAAACCCTGATCTATATGGGCCCAGAATCGTCTACCCCCCTAGATGTTCTTATGAAAGGGGTAGCCCGGTGGATTTTTCTCTTGGTTTGTGCTTGGTTGGGTTATAGGATAATTACAAACCATGTTTGGGCATAAGTTGTGACAAGATCTAACGTGGTTTCACCGAAATGGGGAGTTCTCAACCCCCTAATAATTAAATTTCCAGAACACCTTCGTTTTTAGGTGACATCGCATGTCTGCGAACGGGTCACGCTTGGGAACCAGTTTTTGGACATTTCATCATTCCAACACACATTAATACAGATGCTAGGGTCTATTGCAAGGTTTGTAGGTATTCCGATGTCCCGAAGAGCTTCTTCCTACAAAACCCTGATTCGTGGGCCTGGATCGTCTACCCCCCTAGATGTTCTTATGAAAGGGGTAGCCCGGTGGACTTTTCTCTTGGTTTGTGCTTGGTTGGGTTATATGATAATTTCAAACCATGTTTGGGCACAAGTTGTGACATTATCCAACCCGGTTTCACCGAAACGGGGAGTTCTCAGCCTATTAAATTCTAGGATCTTCGTTTTTTCGGTGATAGTGCATGCCTACGAAGTTGGTTACACTTGGGCACCATGTTTTGCACATTTCAGCATTCCACCACACTTTAATACACATGGTAGGGTACATTGCATGGGTTTGGAGGTATTCCGATGCTCCGAGGCGCTTCTTCCTATGATACCTTGATCTATATGGGCCCAGAATCGTCTACCCTCCTAGATGTTCTTATGAAAGGGGTAGCTCGGTGGATTTTTCTCTTGGTTTGTGCTTGGTTGGGTTATAGTATAATTCCAAACCATGTTTGGGCATAAGTTTTGACAATATCTAACCTGGTTTCACCGAAATGGGGAGTTCTCGACCCCCTAATAATTAAATTTCCAGAACACCTTCGTTTTTAGGTGACATCGCATCTCTGAAGACGGGTCACGCTTGGGAACCAGATTTTCTTTTGGTATTTAATCTAGCTCATGGGAGATAGGATGGATCTACTTCTACAAATTCTTTTGCTTGGCTTTTATTCCACTTTTGGGAATGCATAAGAATAATGCCATGTTAATATTATTGTTTTCACAAAAATAAACATGGCATTAATTATTTTGCATGGGCCATGCAAGCACCACCACATTCTAGTCCTTTGGGATTTTATATGAATTTTTGAGTGGTGTATATCTCTTGGAGCTCTCCCTTCTCTCTCAAATCTTTCACCTTGTTTGGTTTATTTCTTTTTGCCTAGTGCTCATCAAGTTTTTCTCACTTGTGTATGCCATGCATGGTCATGTAAAATCCTTTCCATCTCCATCTTTTCCTCCACACTTGATCTAGTCATGACCATGCATCCTTCGTCCATACACCCTCCCTCTCCCTCTCCCCTTCATCTTGGCTTCATTTATAAGCATGTGTTAAAACCTAAAAATCCTACATGAAACCCTAAACCTAGCTTCCTCTCTTTCTAACCCTAAACCTATTACCATACCACACCCTCTCTCTCGGCCTCTCTCCCTTCCTCTATGCCATGCAGGCCCCACCTAGCTACCTTCCACCCCAACCCTAACCAAAAACCCTAACCCGAGCCTCTCCATCCTAACCTAGCTATCTACCCCCTCCCTCTAACCCTAGCTCTAACCGAGCCTCCCTCTTCCTCTCTCCCTGCCGTGCGACCCCACCAGCCCGAGTCCGCCTGCCTTGCCTCCCCTGGCCCACCTGCATGCTCCCGTGCCGGCCCATGCCGAGCCCCAGCTCGCGCACGTGAAGGAGAGGAGGAAAAGGTGGCCGAAGCCACCTTTATCCCTAACCCACTTCCCCACGGCACCCCGCACTCCCTCGCCTTTATCTCCACCCTCCCTCTCTTTCGTACCGTCCCTAGATCCGCCCCAGAGCCACCTCCTTCTTCCCCTCTTACCACTCCGACCACCAACAGCCGCCGCCGCCGCCGCCAGCACGTCGTCGTCCTTGTCGTTCCGGCCGTCAAGCTCGTCGTGGAGGTGATCGAGGAGTCCGAGGACCACCCTCTGCTTCGCCCTGTACCCGCCAGCGAGGAGGAGGAGGCCCAGGACCCCTGCACGTCCACGACGCCGACCCAAAACCCTAACCCTGGGTGCGCCAGCAACGCCGCCGATCCGCTGCTTCCCCGGTCGCACCAACCCCACTGACGCACTCCCGGTGAGCCCCTGGTTCCCCCGGACAACCTCTCTCGGCCTCGTGCTTCCTGGACACGTAGATCCTTTCGCCGAACACTCTCTGGGCGCGCTGCTCGCCGTTCGCGTTTCCGCTGTTGCGCCGCAGTAAGCCTTCATCTGGCCGCGCTGTCGTTTCCTAGCATCAAACCAAGCCACCGCAGCGGTAGCCACCGCCGCGCGCGCGCGAGGTTGCCAGATCGAGCCCCGCCGCGCCTAGTTCCGCGTCTTCAGTTTCGTCAGACAAACCTAGGAAGAAAAACAGTACCGCGTGGCTTTTTCTCAGAAAACCCCCTTCCGTTTTGTTTCCTCAACCCGCGCTCCTGCCGACCCCACCTGTCTGCCTCTGTGCGGTTTTACACAAAGGCACCGCTACTTTGCGGTTCTCAACCCGTGGTCCCTAGCTTCGCCGCGTGGCCAACCCCCACTCCCCCACTAGCACGTGGGCCCGTCAGAGCGTCGGGTCCACCCGTCAGTCACTGCGGCTCACTTCCTCGCGGTAAGAAAAGCCCTGGCGCGCGCTGTGTCGCCCAGTCAGCCTGGCCCCACTTGTCACTGTCTGTGGCTAGGTCTGGGTTGAGTGACAAATGATTTTCTGTTTTCCTGTTTTAATTTAAACTTTTCAAATTTGTTTTAAATTCAAATTCAAATCTGTTTTCAAATATCTTTTAAAATATAATTCCAAAGTAAACATGTGATATATGTTTTTGAATCAGAAAAATGTGAGGAATTCAAATATGCCCTTCAAAATAATGTTTGAACACTTTAAATTTTCGAGTTGGTCAAAATTACAATAAAATGCCCTTTGCCTTAATTAATTAATAACTTTTGTTTTATAACTCCGATTTTGACAAATGATATGTCTAAAATGATCAGCTCGACGAGACCTTTCTGTTTATGCATTCCATTTTCTGAATTGCAGCATGCATCACATAAATATAAAGTATACAGCAACTTAATTGAGGATAAAAGGTGACTAAAACGCCATAAAATGCTTTATCCTTGTACTCCACCCCTCACCCATGCCATGCTACATTATTGCCATGCAAATTGTGCATCATTCATCATGGCATGATTGTTTGCTTGTCGCATCTTATTCATATGCTTGTGCACTTTATTTATGTTGGCCCTTGTTTGTTTGGTTCTTCTTCGAATAGACGCTGAGCAGGGGATATATCAAGAAACCCAGGAGCACTACCCAGATCCTTCTCTCGCTTCAACTGAGCTGCCAGGAAAGCACTACCACATGCTTGCATACATATAGTACCTATTGCCTATATCTTATTCTTGCATCATTGAGTCGCGATTGCATTAAACTGAATCCCAAGTATTGCATAGCCTTTACTTTTCAACCCCACCGAAGCTTGTTCCTCCATCCCATGAGCCATTACTACAGGAGTTGTTTGAGCCATGCGGGTCGTAGAACAGCATGTGTTGGGTATGTGAGTGTCTGATGGATAACGAGGTACCTAAACAACTTAACCTGAGTAGTAATGGGATAACTAATGAAAGTGGCACCGGTGAGAAATATCTGCTATTTGGTTTTTCATGCTCACTTGTGTCCCGCAGGACCCCGAGTACTTGATTCATGTTCCTTGAATATTCGCGATATCCACATCCGGGAGGCTTATGAACTCCCCTGAGCCAGAGCTTGATTCATTCTTATTTCTTGGGGCCACAAAGTAGTTTGGGGCTTTATTACTATCCTGTACTTATGCCATGTTTTACTGCTTTATTTACAATTGTGCGAGGAGCACCTGTATTGTTTAGGATCGTGACACGTTTTCGCTGTATCGACAAGCCCAGTCACACTTTCGGGTTCCCAGTCGTTTACAGCCGTCCACACAAACCTTGAGTCCGTCTCGGAGCCGGCCAACTTCGTTGCGGGTAGCTTAATGGGGTGGCCCCCTGAAATATTTCTGAATCCTGTGATCGCTTTGTCGTGAATGCCTCGTTGGGTTTTGATTTGGTTTTTCCGAGGTTGATCGAGTGTGTGTTGCTATTTGTGCACCCCTGCAGGGTAAATCTTTCTGAAAGCCGTGTCCGCGGTTATGGACGACTTGGAGCACAGTTTCTCGATCATAGACAAGTATAACTAAAGTACCGCTTTTAATTTGACTAAGTACCTGACTAGTAAATAGTGCAACACTCATGGAATGGATAATAAAACTGCCAACGGATGGGGGGCTGTTCGTCCGCTTCCTCGTTGGTAAGCGAGGAGGAGGATGGATCTGTTAATATTACTGTTATAACTGTTGTTATTAATTCACGGACATCCGTCTATCTTTGGTTAGGCGGATGGTTAGCGAGTATCCCTAGAATTGTTAGGTATTATCTTTTGCTGCAATTGCGTCACCCCAGGTTGTGTCCCCTTTAGAGGCATAAAGACTTGCTGAGTACCCCTAGGGTCTCACACGATAAATTGTTTGATTCAGATGAACAGGTACACTCACAAGATGGATACTGGGTGGAGGAGACGGACGATGTGGGCAACGATCACTCGGTGTAGAGATTCCGGGAACGGGGATCCGTGAGATCTGTGGGCGGGATGTGTTTATTTATGGGGCATCTTATGCCGATTTGCTTCTTATCCGTACTCGGATCTTGTTTTCCGCTTCCGCCTGATACTCTAATGTTTGATGTATGAGGAGATATCCTAAACTATTATATCTATCTAGGATATTTGGATTTTGCCGTATGGCGTTGCAATATTTCTATTTCTTTTAGATGGAATGGCTCTGAGGACTGTTGTATGGTGGCTTGCATACATACTCATTTGTGTATGTAGTTGATCCCTTCGCCTGCCGATTACGCCGCTCGTTCTTGTCCCGATGTTTGGAAATGGTTAGGACGGCCGAAAGGTCTACCTGTGAGTGGCATTTGGCCCCACCGTACTATTTTAACCATTTCCGATCATCTAGGCTTGTAACTAAGAGCGTAATTCACTGAGGTAGTTACAGCAACTCTACAGAAGGAGCACTACTGATGTATATGTAAAGTGTGTTTCCCAGCTAGAAGGTATGGAAATCCTACGCGAAATCCATCTCGGAGATTGTGGGCATCACGCCGCTCCTCGATCGTTGGTCGCGAAAGCCTTTCGGCAAGGATTCTACTGGCTGACCGCGAAGGCGGATGCCGACAAGCTGGTTGAGACGTGCACAGGATGCCAGTATTATGCCCGACAACCACATGTTCCTGCTGAAGAATTGCGAACAATACCAATAACTTGGGCGTTTGCAGTCTGGGGGCTAGACATGGTGGGGCCGTTACAAACGGCACCGTGTGGGTTTACGCATCTGCTTGTAGCAGTTGACAAATTCACCAAATGGATAGAAGCTAAACCCATTAGAAAGCTTGATGGGGCAACTGCCCTCAAGTTTGTCCGGGATATAGTGGTGAGATTTGGTCTCCCACATAGCATCATCACCGACGACGGCAGCAACTTGTCACTCGGAGAAGTGGAGGCCTATTGCTGGGAGAAAGGCATCTGACTTAACCTTGCATCTGTGGCACACCCACAATCCAATGGTCAAGTTGAGCGAGCTAATGGATTAATTATGCAGGGGATCAAGCCACGTCTTGAGGCACCGCTACATAGAGCAGCTGGAGCCTGAGCAGAAGAATTGCCATCTGTGCTGTGGAGTTTACGAACTACACCCAACATATCCACCGGCTACACCCCTTATTTCATGGTATATGGAGCAGAAGCCATCCTACCTTCCGACATCCTCCACGATGCACCAAGAGTTGCCGCCTACGACGAAGATGACGCTGAAGAATCCAGACGCCCAGATGTGGACCTTCTCGAGGAGGAGCGCGTTTTGGCATGCCAAAGATCCGCCATCTACCAGCAGAAGCTACACAGCTACCATAGTCGCCGTGTCCGGCATCGCTCGTTTAAAGAGGGGGATTTGGTGCTCCGACTTAAGCAGAAGAAGTCACACAAATTATCCCCGCCATGGGAAGGACCGTTCATCATAAGCAAGGCGCTGCTCAATGGGTCTTACTACCTTGTCGACAATCGTGAACTCAAGGATAGGCCCAATGAGGATCATAAGCATAAGCGACGTGACCCGGATGATGACTACCCGGAGCTTGATCGGCCATGGAACATCGCACAGCTACGTCCTTTCTACACTTAGCATTTTTTATCTAATCGTGTACCTCTTATATGATCAATGAAATAAAGCTCTTTGGTTTACTCATTTTGCTGAGTCTTTTACCTCCTTTAGTGCTCATTTTTTGATCATATAAACCTTTATGCACAAGCTTTGCGATTGCACTTGTGAAAATTCGGCCTACGGGTGTTAGCTTAAGTTTTCTGGTCTATACGTTCTTTGTTGTTTTTATGTGGATTCTGGAGTAGTGACTTTCGGCACTTATTGTTGGCGATTTTGTGCTAAGGTTATTGACGGTGCCATTGGGCATCATCACCTAAGCGCATGGTTCCGACAACGAGTCTTCCGACTCACGAAAAGTCAAGCATAAAAACCAAAGTAATGGATAAGCCAGCACTTGCTTAAAAAATATATACATACTGGGCATTAATTCTTAAGTAGCAGGATACGATAACCACTATTTTCCGCCTTAAGATTACATCACCAAGTATTTTCAACGCACACTCCAAAGGTGAAATAAGAATTACAAAGTGTTTTTCACTCCTTGGGTGCAGGGGACTTGGAGGCCGCATCATCACCAGCCGGAGATTCACCCTCAGCGTCGCCACTGTGAGGAAACTCGGAGGATTCAGGGTCGGCGTTGTCAAGAAAGTTCCTGGGTACGAAGACATCGATGTCCACCAACTCGGCAACCCTGGTGTCATAACCCGCGAGTGATGACAGGATGGCTTCATGATCGATCTCCTTGTCGTCATCATCCACGTCGGGGATACCAGATGTCACCGTGTCGATGTCGGCACCTTCATAGTGCGCCTTCACCATGGACAACGCCATCCTTGCGCCAGCCCGTGCACATGAAGCTTTCCAGCTTGCGACACGCTCGGGGGCTCGGTGCAGAATCTCCGAGTACTTCACCATGGAATCACGGACCTTGATGTAAATCTGCAGGGGCGTGGCAATCTCCTTGGCTTGGGTGATGGTGGTGTTGATGAAGTTGCTGGCAAGAATCATGCATTCCTTGTCCGAAGGAGGCGAGCGGGTTAAACCCAGGGGCGCTGAAAATTCCGACAACGATTGAATGAGTTCAAAAATTCTAAGTACCCAGACTATAGAGCTACAATGCGGAGGATACTTACTGAAGATGCTGGCCTTGGCCTGCCAGACGACGTCCGCCAAGGATTCTTTCTCTTGTTGAAGGAGCTTAAACGCCTCGCTATGGCGAAGGTTTTGCTCATCGGCAGCTTGCTTCTGATCCATTAGGATCGCAAGCTCCTCCTTCAAGCGATTGATCTCAGCGGAGGCGGAGTCCTGCAGGGCTTTCATGGAATCCTCGTGCATCTTTAGCATTTCTTCCCTCTACTTCTTAAGGATCTTGTTCTCACTGTCCAGCTGCTGGATGTGCTTGGAATGCTCGACAATATCCTTGGCCTTGGCTACATGCTCTGCAAGTCGGAGAAAACAAAGTACACCGTGAGTACTCGAAGAAGGAAGGCACAAAAGTAAGACGGAAGTGCGCAAAAAGAAAATAGACTCTTGTTTTTGATGATCTGTTCCTTCAAGATGGCGGTTTTACCCTTTTCAGCTTCAAGGTCCGCGTGCATCTTCTGGTACTTATCATTGGCCATGCCCCTCCGAGCATTCTCGTTCTGTGGAAACAAATACAAAGTCAAGTCGTTGTTCAATCTACTTGGAGCCCATAGTCGGAGATTTTCCATCTAGGTGCTCGGGGGCTATAGCGAGAGTTTTTTAACTTAGCAATATGCTTAGCTTTTCTTTAAGCATCTAGTCTGAGCTAATTCAGTTCTCAACTAGAGGCTTGGGGGCTACAGTATAAAGTTTTAACTCGGAAAATGCTTAGCTTTTCTTTAAGTATCTAGTCGGAACTAATTCAGTTACAACTAGAAGCTTGGGGGCTACAGCACTCAAAATTATTAACACTGTGTATGCTACTCTTAAAGCATCTAGTCGGAATAATTCATTCCATCTCAATGCTTGGGGGCTACAGTGAGAGTTTTTTCTAATTTAGTCACTCTTAGAGCATATAGATGTAAAGCCAATGGTTTTCCGTCTACATCCTCCGGGGCTACAGTGGGATACTCATACGAAATGTAAAAGGTAAAGTAAAACTTACAAGTGCGATGATCTTGAGGTTTGTAGCACTCTCGTCCAGCAGCTTGCCAAAGGAAACGTTGTTACTTTGCAAGATGTCTGCTTGACGGAGTAGCTCCTCAAGACCGCACGTCGGAGATGACGGCACTCCTCCAGGAACCATAGTTGTGCTACCCGATGTAAGCACCGGGAAGATAATCTTCGGCAATTCGAAGGGTTTCTAGGGAGTAGAGGCGCCGCCTTCGGCAGAAGTACCAGCACCCACCACTGCCTTGCCGCTACCGATGGCATCCTTAGCCGGAGCTTCAGCCATTTGAAGAGCAGCGCTCTCCTGCGTTGCCTGATCGCTGACAACTGCGAGTTCGGTTGAAGCGCCAGAGTCCACTTCCATGGCGGAAGGGCCTGGTGCCTCCTGGAGTTGGGAGCTTATCGGAGCAGAGGAGGGCTTGACGGCAGGAGTAGCAGGGGCAATGGCGGGGGAAGAGTCGCGATGCAGCATATCCTTGATATTTCTAGATGCCCCAAGAGTCTTGGAGGACTTCTTGAGGCTGGTTGTGGTTTTCTTCCTGAAACGTGCAAAATGCATAAGTACAGGAATAAGACAGACAAATGAGACAATGTCGGAAAATAAGAAGCTTACACTAGGGGGGCGCTTTGGAAAACATCCCGGTGGATTTCTTCTTTTCCGCCTCCAGGACGGCAGTACTCTTTTTGGAGGATCCACCCTCCGTCTTCTTTTTCTTGCCTCTGTCGGCAACGTCAGAGGTGGAGCTCTTCCGCTTTCGCGCCAACGGGACATCATCTTCGGACACGACCATGACTTCCTTCATCTTTGGATCATAGATTTGGGCAGCCAGGTTGCCCTCCTCTAGATCGCTAAGCTGTTAAGTGAGAAATCATTGTGTTAGACAAGATGGTATTAGCAAGACGGAAAAACTGGAGCAATGTCATACACGGAAAATAAATACCTACCTTTGGGCACTTTCCGTCTACGAACATGTCGTAGGTGAGGGTGAAGCCACGCTTCTTGTCCTTCACCTTGACGATGTCCTTAAGGTGGAACTTGACGGAGTCGCTCGAGAAGTTATCCTCGGAGATTCGGAGGGTATCCCTTCGGTCTCCGGTGTACTCGTGCATAAGCTTCGTGCGGTGCTGCAGAGGTTGGATCCGCCTGATGAACCATCACATGGCTAGGTCCAAGCCGGTTAGACCCGTCTCTACGAGCCACTCGATCCGCCTTATTGCGTGAGAAGCGTTGAGGTCGGAGGGAAGGGAGGCATGGGACCGCCATGTGGGGACTTCGGCCGTGGCTCTGTCCACAAAGTCCGGATATGTTACTTCTCGGTCCGCCAAAGGAATGTCAGGGCCATAGAAGTACGTTCGCTGCCAGTTTTTGCATGACTCGTAGCCGACGATGTCGGGGAACCGCCGGCCCGAACGGATCTTGAAGCTTATGGTGCCACAGTTTCTAAGCTCCTCCTTACTGTGTCCGGCTTCTCGTTTGACGGTAAAAAAGTACACAAACAAATCTAACCTAGGCCTAATCCCTAGGTAACCCTCACAAAGTGCCGCGAAGTTGCTAAGCACTAGGATACTATTGGGGGAGAGGTTGTGGGGTTGGACCTTGAAGTGTTTCAAGACGGACAAGAAGAAGTGGGAGATGGGCAGAGCAACGCCGCGTACCAATTGCGCCTTGAGGTATACTTTTTCTCCGGCTTGGGGAGAGGGGGTCACCTCGCCGGCCGGCGCCGCCCGCCAGGCGAGCCCCTCCGTCACAGGGAGGTAACCCTCAGCGACCATCTCTTGGATGTCGCGGCCGGTGATGTCCGAGCCGCGCCAGTCGCCTTTGTGCGAGTCTGGCTCCTCTTCCAGGGGCTCCAGCACTACCAGGTTATGGTCCCCGCCGGTGGTTTCTATCACCGCCGATGCAGGAATAACCAGGCCCTCTGGGGGCACAACGATGGAGCTCGCCGGCTTCTTCGCGGCTTCGCTCGACGCCGCCATTGATGGAGATTATCTACTGCTAGCCATGGAGGAGGAAGAGGACACGACTGGTGCGGGCAAGAGGCTAGGGTTTCTCGAGGTTGTCACGGAGAGCTCGAGGAGGCGCGCGGCTGGAGGAAGAAGACGATGACGCGAGAGAATGAGGTGAAAAAGTGGCAAGTGTCCCACGGTCGCTATTTATATTACTCTGCGTCAAGATTCGTGCAGCTAATCGGACGGTTGCCGCATAGACGACGTGTTCGTGAACGTGCGCGGTAATTTCGCCACGTCTCCAACCGTCGCCGCCAACGGTTCGTATCGCTCGCGCGGGAAAAGCGGATATGATTACGTTCTCTGCATGTGTGAGTTAAGAGGCGTCGCTGACCTACAGCCTTTGTCGCCTTAACTGACATGGTAGATGAGCCGTCCCATCGAAGACTCTGGCGTGGACGGATTTAATCCGACAACGGGAGCGTACGATTGAAGATTCAGCATTTCTCTGACTTACTCATAGAAGACGGTGAAAACCTTGCAGGGTTCTTTGGGAGGACTACAAGATGTTGCTTGACGATTTGCCGACATCCATTTAGACGAAGCATTCCACGGGAAGAGGCAAGATGGCGCAAGATCTCAGAGTTCTCCGGGGGCTACTGTTGGGGATATGCTATATGGGTATCCTCATAGCATGTCTCTTATCCTACTAACCCGGGTGGCCCATAGTCGGTAGCATGGCCTATGGCCTGCTGGGCGGACCAGTTAGGTGGATCCAGAAGGGAGGCCCATGCCGGATAAAGGAAGGCTACGGTGGAGTTACCAGTGTACCCGGAGCCTTGGAGTGCAAGATACACAAGACTAGTGATAGACGGTGTAGGACTCTGTAACCTGTCCGGCTAGGACTTTTCCCTGTAACCCTAGGACCTGGCGACTATATAAGTCGGGCCTATGGGAGCCTTTAGCGCACAATCTCATACGATCATAGATCGATGCACACAAGCTCGCACAACGAACCTATCTCTGTAACTCGGCGTATTGCCCTTATAGTGATTTATAGCAAGAGTAGGATTCCACCACCGTTGTGGGATCTGAACCTGGGTAAGCTGTGGTACCTCGTAACCGTCAACCGTCCGCCTTACCCCACGTCTCTAAACACGCACTGTGAGGACCCCTCCATGGCATACTCGTCGGCAATACCACGACATTGTGACAAGATCTATCATGGTTTCACCAGAATGGGGAGTTCTCGACCCCCTAATAATTAAAAATCCAGAACACCTTCGTTTTTAGGTGACATCGCATGTCTGTGAACGGGTCACACTGGGGAAACAGGTTTTGGACATTTCAGCATTCCACCACACTTTAATACACATGCTAGGGTCCATTTCAAGGTTTGGAGGTATTCCGATGTCCCGAAGAGCTTCTTCCTACAAAACCCTGATCCATGGCCTGGATCGTCTACCCCTTAGATGTTCTTATGCAAGGGGTAGCCGGGTGGATTTTTCTCTTGGTTTGTTCTTGGTTAGGTTATATGATAATTTCAAACCATGTTTGGGCACAAGTTGTGACATGATCCAACCCGGTTTCACCGAAACGGGGAGCTCCCAGCTAATTAAATTCCAGGATCTTCGTTTTTAGGTGATAGTGCATGTCTGCAAAGAGGGTGACACTTGGGCACCATGTTTTGGACATTTAAGCATTCCACCACACTTTAATACACATGCTAGGGTCCATTGCATGGGTTTGGAGGTATTCCGATGCTCCGAGGCGCTTCTTCCTATGAAACCCTGATCTGTGGCCCAGAATCGTCTACCCCCTAGATGTTCTTATGAAAGGGGTAGCCCGATGTATTTTTCTCTTGGTTTGTGCATGGTTGGATTATAGGATAATTCCAAACCATTTTTGGGCATAAGTCGTGACAAGATCTAACCTGGTTTCACCAAAATGGGGAGTTCTCGACCCCCTAATAATTAAATTTCTAGAACACCTTCGTTTTTAGGTGACATCGAGTGTCTGCGAACGGGTCACACTTGGTAACCATGTTTTGGACATTTCAGCATTACACCACACTTTAATACACATGCTAGGGTCTATTGCAAGGTTTGGAGGTAGTCCGATGTCTCGAAGAGCTTCTTCCCTACAAAACCATGATCTGTGGGCCGGGATCGTCTACCCCCTAGATGTTCTTATGAAAGGGGTTGCCCGGTGGATTTTTCTCTTAGTTTGTGCTTAGTTGGGCTATATGATAATTCCAAACCATGTTTGGGCACAAATTGTGACATGATACAATCCGGTTTCACCGAAACAGGGAGTTCCCATCCAATTAAATTCCAGGATCTTTGTTTTTAGGTGATAGTGCATGTCTGGAAAGAGGGTGACACTTGGGAACCATGTTTTGGACATTTCAGCATTCCGCCACACTTTAATCCACATGCTAGGGTCCATTGCATGGGTTTGGAGGTATTCCGATGCTCCGAGGCGCTTCTTCCTATGAAACCCTGATCTGTGGCCCAGAATCGTCTACCTCCTAGATGTTCTTATGAAATGGGTAGCCCGGTGGATTTTTGTTGTGTTTGTGCTTGGTTGGGTTATAGGATAATTCCAAACCATTTTTGGGCATAAGTCGTGACAAGATCTAACCTGGTTTCACCAAAATGGGGAGTTCTCGACCCCCTAATAATTAAATTTCTAGAAGACCTTCGTTTTTAGGTGACATCGAGTGTCTGCGAACGGGTCACACTTGGTAACCATGTTTTGGACATTTCAGAATTACACCACACTTTAATACACATGCTAGGGTCTATTGCAAGGTTTGGAGGTAGTCCGATGTCTCGAAGAGCTTCTTCCCTACAAAACCATGATCTGCGGGCCGGGATCGTCTACCCCCTAGATGTTCTTATGAAAGGGGTTGCCCGGTGGATTTTTCTCTTAGTTTGTGCTTAGTTGGGCTATATGATAATTCCAAACCATGTTTGGGCACAAATTGTGACATGATACAATCCGGTTTCACCGAAACAGGGAGTTCCCATCCAATTAAATTCCAGGATCTTTGTTTTTAGGTGATAGTGCATGTCTGGAAAGAGGGTGACACTTGGGAACCATGTTTTGGACATTTCAGCATTCCGCCGCACTTTAATCCACATGCTAGGGTCCATTGCATGGGTTTGGAGGTATTCCGATGCTCCGAGGCGCTTCTTCCTATGAAACCCTGATCTGTGGGCCCAGAATCGTCTACCTCCTAGATGTTCTTATGAAATGGGTAGCCCGGTGGATTTTTGTTGTGTTTGTGCTTGGTTGGGTTATAGGATAATTCCAAACCATTTTTGGGCATAAGTCGTGACAAGATCTAACCTGGTTTCACCAAAATGGGGAGTTCTCGACCCCCTGATAATTAAATTTCTAGAAGACCTTCGTTTTTAGGTGACATCGAGTGTCTGCGAACGGGTCACGCTTGGTAACCATGTTTTGGACATTTCAGAATTACACCACACTTTAATACACATGCTAGGGTCTATTGCAAGGTTTGGAGGTAGTCCGATGTCTCGAAGAGCTTCTTCCCTACAAAACCATGATCTGCGGGCCGGGATCGTCTACCCCCTAGATGTTCTTATGAAAGGGGTTGCCCGGTGGATTTTTCTCTTAGTTTGTGCTTAGTTGGGCTATATGATAATTCCAAACCATGTTTGGGCACAAATTGTGACATGATACAATCCGGTTTCACCAAAACAGGGAGTTCCCATCCAATTAAATTCCAGGATCTTTGTTTTTAGGTGATAGTGCATGTCTGGAAAGAGGGTGACACTTGGGAACCATGTTTTGGACATTTCAGCATTCCGCCGCACTTTAATCCACATGCTAGGGTCCATTGCATGGGTTTGGAGGTATTCCGATGCTCCGAGGCGCTTCTTCCTATGAAACCCTGATCTGTGGGCCCAGAATCGTCTACCTCCTAGATGTTCTTATGAAATGGGTAGCCCGGTGGATTTTTGTTGTGTTTGTGCTTGGTTGGGTTATAGGATAATTCCAAACCATGTTTGGGCATAAGTTGTGACAAGATCTAACCTGCTTTCACCAAAATGGGGAGTTCTTGACCCCCTGATAATTAAATTTCCAGAACACCTTCGTTTTTAGGTGACATCGCATGTCTGCGAACGGGTCACGCTTGGGAACCATGTTTTGGACATTGCAGCATTCCATTACAGTTTAATATGTTGGAATTATGCCCTAGAGGCAATAATAAAGATGTTATTATTATAATTCTTGTTCATGATAATGTTTATATTCCATGCTAGAATTGTATTAAGCGGAAACTTTAATACTTGTGTGGTTTGTGAACAACACCGTGTCCCTAGTACGCCTCTATGGACTAGCTCATTGATCAATGATGGTTAAGGTTTCCTAACCATATACATGAGTTGTCAATTGATAATGAGATCATATCATTGGGAGAATGATATGATGGACAGACCCAAACTAAGCGAAGCAATTAGATCGTGTCATCGTGTTCGTCTTTGCGAAGCTTTTCTTATGTCAAATATTGTATTCCTTAGACCATAATATAATACAACTCCCTGGTATTGGAAGAAATCTTTGAGGTCATCAAACCTCATCCTATGAGAGGGTGATCATAAAGGTGTCTCTCAGGTGATCGGAAAGTATCTGTTGGGTTGTATGTATCGAGATGGGATTTGTCCCTCCCAAGTCGGAGAGATATACTTCGGGCCCACTCGGTAATCGATATCAACACCGCTTGCAAGCATGTGGTTAAGGATTTAATCACAAAGTGATATCGGATTACGGAACGAGTAAAGTACTTGCTGTGAACGAGATTGAACTAGGTATGACGATACCGACGACCAAATCTCGGGCAAGTAAAATATCACGAGATGAAGGGAATATGTATATGGGATTGATTGAATCCTGGCATCGTGGTTCATCCGATATGATCATCGATGAATGTGTGGGAGTCAATATGGGTTTCCAGACCCCGCTGTTGATTATTGATAGAAGATCATGTCTGCATATTCTCGAACCCGCAGGGTCACACACTTAACGTGTCTCGATGCTAGGATAGATTGGATAATTGGTTTATGAGTTTTTGTTCGGAGTCTCGGATGGGATCCGGGACATCACGAGAGGTTCCGGAGTGGTCCGGAGAATAAGATTCATATAAGGCAGTGCAGTTTTTGGAGTTCGGAATTGTTCCGGATTAATCGGTATTGTTCCGGATTAATCGGTATTGTACCGGAAGCTTCTAGAACCTTCCGGAAGGGGACCAACATGGCCACACCTTCCGGGAGGGGGCATGGGCCTATGAGGGAGTGCCCTGGCCGCATTGGGCCAGGGGCACAAGGCCCCATAGGGCCCAGCCGGCCAAGAGAGGTTTAAACTCGAGATAGAGTTTCTAGAAGGGGGGGTTTCCTTGCCCCCCACTCCTTCTCCTTCAGGCCGCCGGTTTGGCTTGGGGGAGGGGGCTAGGGTTGCAGACGCCCACCCCTCTATATAAAGAGGGTTGGGGGCGCACCACCCCCTCACACCTTACCCTCCAATCCCAGCTGCCCTGCTGCCCTCCTCTCTCCCTCCCGACTGTTTGTAGGCAAAGCCCTGCTGCAGAAATTCTCCACCATATACACCACGCCGTCGTGTTGTAGATCCAATCCATCTCTCCACCATACTTGCTGGTCCGAGGAAGGAGGAGACGTTGAGGTGCTGCACGTGTGCATCTCACGGAGGCACCGCCACTTGTGGTGCTAGATCGGATCGGATCGCGAGGAGGAGAAGCGAGTACGACTACATCACCCACGTTCCGACGAACGTTCCGATGTGCGAATCTTCAAGGGTATGAAGATCTAATCCAATATCTCTCGTTGTTTGCATCTCCTAGATTAGATCTTGGCTTTCCCTCTGTTCGCATCCGTAGAAAATTTTGATTTACTATGCCGCGAAACCCTTCAGTGGTATCAGAGCTAGGTCTATGCGTAGATGTGTTTCACGAGTAGAACGCAACATGGTTGTTGCGGGCGTTGATGTTTTCTGTTGCAAGCCTCTTGTTTGTGTTCTTCTTATGACGCGGTATAGTGAGATTGAAGCGGTCCAGGCCAACCTTACGCGACGTCGTTCGCGAGACCGGCTCCGCACTTAACGTGTGGCTTGTTCCACACATGCGGCTGGTGGATGCCAGTTTCTCTCACTATAGTTGTCATGGGATTAACACCGGAGTTTGGCAACCATAATATCACCGTTGTGGCTTTCCGTAGGTAAGAATCGTTCCTAGCATCTACTCCCATAAGCCACGTAAAACATGCAACAACAAAGTAGAGGCGTCTAACTTGTTTTTACAGGGAGTGTTTTCTGTGATATGGTATGGCCCAAGAAGTGATGTGTATAATGTATGCGATGGTCATGTTTTGTAATGTTTCACGACTTGCATGTCGATGAGTACACAACCGGCAGGAGCCATATGGTTGTCTTTATAATTGTGTATGACCTGTGTGTCAACTTCTTATACGCCATGTAATAGTTTCACTTTATCGCTAAGTAGTTAGCAATAGTTGTAGTTGCTATTAGTGGTGGAGGCAATCATGGTGGAGTGATGGAGATCATGCCGGAACGCACAAGATGGAGATCATTGCGCGAAGATTGGCTATACCATGTCACACAAAGTTATATGCATGTGATGTTTATCCTTTTATGTATCTTATTATGCTTAGATCGCGACGGTAGCATTATAAGATGATTCCTCAATTAAAGATCAAGATAAAAACTGTGTTCTCCCCAAGTATGCACCGTTGCGAAAATTCGTCGTGTCCAAGCATCACGTGATGATCGGGTGCTATAGACTCTACGCTCACATACAACGGGTGCAAGCCAGTTATGCACACGCAGAAATACTTGGGTCTAACTTGACGAGCCTAGCATGTACAGACATGGCCTCGGAACACATGAACCGAAAGGTTAAGCATGAGTCATATGAATGATATGATCGACACTTCGTTGTCCACTATTGAAACCACATCTCTTCTCGTGAAGATCGGATTAGGTGTGGTGAATTTGGATCGTGTTCACTAAACAACTTGAGGGATGTTGAATTTAGTGGGAGTTCATCTAGTAATTTGATTAAAAGTTGAACTAGTTATCATGAACATAGTCTAATTTGTACTTGCAAATATTGTAGATCAAATGGCTAAGTCCAACTTCAACTTCAACGTTTTTGCTGAGAAGGAAAAGCTTAGAAACAATGGGTCTAACTTCACCAATTGGTTCCGCAATCTAAGAATCATTCTCTCTGGCGGTCAAAAGGACTATGTCCTTGGGAAAGCGTTAGGTGACCCCCCTGCTGCAACTGCGCCGGTTGATGAGAAAGTTGTCTATCAGTCACGCAAAGATGATTATGGTGTGATTAAGAGCACCATGTTGTATGCTATGGAACCGGAACTTCAAAATCGTTTTGAAGACTATCCCGGGCCCTTTGAGATTCTCGAAGAGCTGAAAACCATGTTTCAGACTCAGGCCCGTTCTGAGAGATATGAGATCTCTGAGAAGTTCTTTAACTGCAAGATGGAGGAAGGGAGTTCCGTTAGTGAGCACGCCATTAAGATGACGGGCTACACTCAACTCCTTGAGCAGCTGGAATGCACGATTCCAGAGGAGCTCAAGATTGACAGGGTTCTGCAATCACTCCCTCCCAGCTACAAAAGTTTTGTAGTGACTCATAATCAGATTGGTTCCACTGATACGATCACCGAGCTCTTCGCAAAGCTGAAGGCTGCGGAGGTGGACATCAAGAAGGATAATCATGTGTTGATGGTCAACAATCCCTCCTTTAAGAAAGGTAAGGGTGCAAAGAAGCCCTTCAAGAAAGGCGGCGGCAAGCTCGTTGCCCCTGCTGAGAAGAAGCTCAAGTCTGGTCCTAAGCCAGACACTGAGTGCTTCTATTGCAAGGACAAGGGTCACTGGAAGCGCAACTGTCCGAAGTACTTAGCGGACAAGAAGGCTGGCACCATCAAAGGTATATTTGATATACATGTTATTGATGTTTTCCTTACTAGCCCTTGTTGTAGTGCCTGGGTATTTGATACTGGTTCAGTTGCTAATATTTGTAACTCGAAACAGGAGCTACGGAATAGACGGCGGCTTGCGAGGGATGAGGTGACGATGCGCGTTGGCAACAGATCAAGAGTTGATGTGATGGCCATCGGCACGCTCTCCTTAGTTTTACCTTCGGGATTAGTTTTAAACCTTAATAAATGTTATTATGTGCCTGCGTTGAGCATGAACATTATTTCTGGATCGTGTTTATTGTAAGACGGTTATTCATTTAAATCGGAGAATAATGGTTGTTCTATTTATATGAGTAACATCTTTTATGGTCATGCACCTATTGTGAATGGTTTATTTCTTCTAAATCTCGAAAGGGATGAAACACACATCCATAACATTGAGGCTAAGAGATGCAAAGTAGATAGTGATAATACTACTTATTTGTGGCACTGTCGTCTAGGTCATATTGGTGTAAAGCGCATGAAGAAACTCCATTCTGATGGACTTTTGGAGTCTCTTGATTTTGAATCATTTGACACATGCGAACCATGCCTCATGGGCAAGATGATCAAAACACCGTTCTCCGGTATGATGGAGCGAGCAACGGACTTGTTGGAAATCATACATACCGATGTATGCGGACCGATGAGTGTTTTGACGCGCGTTGGATGTCGCTATTTTCTCACTTTTACCGATGACTTAAGTAGATATGGGTATATCTATTTAATGAAACATAAATCTGAAACATTTGAAAAGTTCAAGGAATTTCAGAATGAAGTGGAGAACCATCGTAACAGAAAGATTAAGTTTCTATGATCCGATCGTGGGGGCGAATATTTGAGTTATGATTTTCTCACGTATCTTAAAGCAAGCGGAATTGTTTCGCAACTCACGCCACCCGGAACACCACAGCGCAATGGTGTGTCTGAACGCCGGAATCGAACCTTATTAGATATGGTCTGATCAATGATGTCTCTTACTGATTTGCCGTTATCATTTTGGGGTTATGCATTAGAAACCGCTGCATTCACTTTAAATAGGGCTCCATCTAAATCCGTTGAGATGACACCGTATGAACTAAGGTTTGGTCCTAAACCTAAGTTGTCGTTTCTTAAAGTTTGGGGATGCGAAGCTTACGTCAAGAAGTTGATGTCGGACAAGCTCGAACCCAAAGCGGAGAAATGCGTCTTCATAGGATACCCTAAGGAAATTATTGGGTATACCTTCTATCACAGAACCGAAGGCAAAGTGTTTGTCGCAAAGAACGGTTCCTTTCTTGAGAAGGAGTTTCTCTTGCAAGAAGTGAGTGGGAGGAAAGTAGAGCTAGACGAGGTTATTGAACCTTCTCTTGAGTTGGAGAGTAGCGCAGCACCTGAAATTGTTCTAGTGCCGCCTGCACCAACGATAGAGGAAGCTAATGACAAGGATCATGAAGCTTCGGACGATGCTGCTACTGAACGTCGCAGGTCGACAAGGTCGTGTGCCCCTCCTGAGTGGTACGGCAACCCTGTCTTGACTGTCTTGTTAGTAGAAGACAGTGAACCTACGAACTATGAGGAAGCGATGATGAGCCCAGACTCTGAGAAATGGCTAGAAGCCATGAAATCCGAATTGGGATCCATGAGCGAAAACCAAGTATGGACTTTGGTGGACCCTCCTAGTGACCGAAAGGCCGTTGAGTGCAAATGGATTTTCAAGAAGAAATTAGACGCGGATGGTAATGTTACCGTCTATAAAGCACGGCTGTCGCGAAAGGTTTTTAACAAGTTCAAGGTGTTGACTACGATGAGACTTTCTCTCCCGTAGCGATGTTTAAGTCCATTCGGATTTTATTAGCAATTGCTGCGTTTCATGATTATGAAATATGGCAGATGGATGTCAAGACTGCGTTCCTCAATGGAAACATTGATGAAGAGTTGTATATGATGCAACCCGAAGGTTTTGTTGATCCTAAGGATGTTGATAAAGTATGGAAACTTCAGCGTTCCATTTATGGACTGAAGCAAGCATCTCGGAGTTGGAACCTTCGTTTTGATCAAGTGATCAAGAGCTTTGGATTTGTTCCAAATAGCTACGAAGCTTGTATCTACAAGAAAGTGAGTGGGAGCTCGGTGACGTTTCTGGTACTATATGTGGATGACATATTGATTATTGGAAATGACATCAACATGCTTAACGATGTGAAGAGTTATTTGAACAAGTGTTTTTCAATGAAAGACCTAGGTGAAGCTCCTTATATATTGGGCATCAAAATCTATAGAGATAGACAAAGACGCCTGATAGCTTTAAGCCAGAGTACATACCTAGACAAAGTTCTGAAAAGGTTCAGAATGGATAAGGCAAAGAGAGGTTCAGTGCCTATGTTGTCAGGTAAGATATTGAGCAAGGCTCAGTGTCCAGATACGGTAAATGATAGGGAAGCTATGAGCAAAGTGCCTTATGCCTCGACCATAGGTTCTATCATGTATGCCATGTTGTGTACTAGACCGGATGTGTCCAATGCTCTTAGTTTGACGAGCAGATATCAAAGTGATCCAGGGGTGGAACACTGGACAGCCGTGAAGAACATCCTAAAGTACCTAAATAGAACTAAAGAAATGTTCTTAGTCTATGGGGGTGATGAACAGCTCGTCGTAAAAGGTTATGTCGATGCTAGTTTTGACACCGACAAGGATGATTCTAAATCTCAGACAGGATACGTGTATATTTTGAATGGAGGAGCTGTGAGCTGGAGAAGCTGCAAGCAAAGCGTGATCGCGGGATCTACAGTAGAAGCGGAATACATGGCTGCTGCAGAAGCGTCAAGTGAAAGAGTTTGGATCAGGAACTTCATCACTGAGCTTGGCGTGGTTCCAAGTGCATTGGACCCACTGGAGATATTGTGTGACAACACTGGCGCCATAGCACTCGCTAAGGAACCAAGATATAATCCAAAGACCAAGCATATCAACCGCAAGTTTCATATAATCCGAGATTATATAGCAGATGGAGATCTGAAGATTAGCAAAGTACATA
Source organism: Avena sativa (assembly GCA_916181665.1). NCBI lineage: Eukaryota > Viridiplantae > Streptophyta > Magnoliopsida > Poales > Poaceae > Avena > Avena sativa. The sequence continues at coordinate 98,563,842 of OV702293.1, forward strand.
TAGATCTGAATGTCGCAGATCCATTGACTAAACCTCTTCCACGTGTAAAACATGATCAGCACCTCAGTGCCATGGGTGTGAGATTGTTGCCAGATGTAAACTAGATTATTGACTCTAGTGCAAGTGGGAGACTGTTGGAATTATGCCCTAGAGGCAATAATAAAGATGTTATTCTTATAATTCTTGTTCATGATAATGTTTATATTCCATGCTAGAATTGTATTAAGCGGAAATTTTAATACTTGTGTGGTTTGTGAACAACACCGTGTCCCTAGTACGCCTCTATGGACTAGCTCATTGATCAATGATGGTTAAGGTTTCCTAACCATAGACATGAGTTGTCAATTGATAATGAGATCATATCATTGGGAGAATGATATGATGGACAGACCCAAACTAAGCGAAGCAATTAGATCGTGTCATCGTGTTCGTCTTTGCGAAGCTTTTCTTATGTCAAATATTGTATTCCTTAGACCATAAGATAATACAACTCCATGGTATTGGAAGAAAGCTTTGAGGTCATCAAACGTCATCCTATGAGATGGTGATCATAAAGGTGTCTCTCAGGTGATCGGAAAGTATTTGTTGGGTTGTATGTATCGAGATGGGATTTGTCCCTCCCAAGTCGGAGAGATATACTTCGGGCCCACTCGGTAATCGATATCAACACCGCTTGCAAGCATGTGGTTAAGGATTTAAACAAAAAGTGATATCGGATTACGGAATGAGTAAAGTACTTGCTGTGAACGAGATTGAACTAGGTATGACGGTACCGACGATCAAATCTCGGGCAAGTAAAATATCGCGAGACGAAGGGAATTTATATATGGGATTGATTGAATCCTGGCATCGTGGTTCATCCGATATGATCATCGATGAATGTGTGGGAGTCAATATGGGTTTCCAGACCCCGCTGTTGATTATTGATAGAAGATCATGTCTGCATATTCTCGAACCCGCAGGGTCACACACTTAACGTGTCTCGATGCTAGGATAGATTGGATAATTGGTTTATGAGTTTTTGTTCGGAGTCTCGGATGGGATCCGGGACATCACGAGAGGTTCCGGAGTGGTCCGGAGAATAAGATTCATATAAGGCAGTGCAGTTTTTGGAGTTCAGAATTGTTCCGGATTAATCGGTATTGTACCGGAAGCTTCTAGAACCTTCCGGAAGGGGACCAACGTGACCACACCTTCCGGGAGGGGGCATGGGCCTATGAGGGAGTTCCCTGGCCGCATTGGGCCAGGGTCACAAGGACCCATAGGGCCTAGCCGGCCAAGAGAGGTTTAAACTCGAGATAGAGTTTCTAGAAGGGGGGGTTTCCTTGCCCCCCACTCCTTCTCCTTGGGGCCGCCGGTTTGGCTTGGGGGAGGGGGCTAGGGTTGCAGCCGCCCACCCCTCTATATAAAGAGGGCTGGGGGCGCACCACCCCCTCAAACCTTCCCCTCCAATCCCAGCTGCCCTGCTGCCCTCCTCTCTCCCTCCCGACTGTTTGTAGGCGAAGCCCTGCTGCAGAAATTCTCCACCATATACACCACGCCGTCGTGTTGTAGATCCAATCCGTCTCTCCACCATACTTGCTGGTACGAGGAAGGAGGAGACGTTGAGGTGCTGCACGTGTGCATCTCACGGAGGCACCGCCACTTGTGGTGCTAGATCGGATCGGATCGCGACGAGGAGAAGCGAGTACGACTACATCACCCACGTTCCGACGAACGTTCCGCTGTGCGAATCTTCAAGGGTATGAAGATCTAATCCAATCTCTCTCGTTGTTTGCATCTCCTAGATTATATCTTGGCATTCCCTCTGTTCGCATCCGTAGAAAATTTTGATTTACTATGCCGCGAAACCCTTCATAATACACATGCTAGGGTCCATTTCAAGGTTTGGAGGTATTCCGATGTCCCGAAGAGCTTCTTCCTACAAAACCCTGATCCGTGGGCCTGGATCCTCTACCCCCCCCCCTAGATGTTCTTATGAAAGGGGTAGCCCGGTGGATTTTTCTCTTGGTTTGTCCTTGGTTGGGTTATATGATAATTCCAAACCATGTTTGGGCACAAGTTGTGACTTGATCCAACCTGGTTTCACCGAAACGGGGAGTTCCCGGCCAATTAAATTACATGATCTTCGTTTTTAGGTGATAGTGCATGTTTGCAAAGAGGGTGACACTTGGGCACCATGTTTTGGACATTTCAGCATTCCACCACACTTTAATACACATGCTAGGTTCCATTGCATGGCCTTGGAGGTATTCCGACGCTCTGAGGCGCTTCTTCCTATGAAACCCTGATATGTGGGCCCATAATCGTCTACCCCATAGATGTTCTTATGATAGGGGTAGCCCTGGTTTGTGCATCGTTGGATTATAGGATAATTCCAAACCATGTTTGGGCATAAGTCGTGACAAGATATAACCTGGTTTCACCGAAATGGGGAGTTCTCGACCCCCTAATAATTAAATTTGTAGAACACCTTCGTTTTAGGTGACATCGCATGTCTGCGAACGGGTCACATTGGTAACCATGCTTTCAACATTTCAGCATTCCACCACACTTTAATACACATGCTAGGGTCTATTGCAAGGTTTGGAGGTATTCCGATGTCTCGAAGAGCTTCTTGCCTACAAAACCATGATCTGTGGGCCTGGATCGTCTACCCCCCTAGATGTTCTTATGAAAGGGGTAGCCCGGTGGATTTTTCTCTTGTTTTCTTCTTAGTTGGGCTATATGATAATTCCAAACCATGTTTGGGCACAAGTTGTGACATGATCCAACCCGATTTCACCGAAACAGGGAGTTCCCGGCCAATTAAATTACAGGATATTCGTTTTTAGGTGATAGTGCATGTCTGCAAAGAGGGTGACACTTGGGCACCATGTTTTGGACATTTCAGCATTCCAACACACTTTAATACACATTCTAGGGTGCATTGCATGGGTTTGGAGGTATTCCGATGCTCCGAGGCGCTTCTTCCTATGAAACCCTGATCTATATGGGCCCAGAATCGTCTACCCCCCTAGATGTTCTTATGAAAGGGGTAGCCCGGTGGATTTTTCTCTTGGTTTGTTCTTGGTTGGGTTATAGGATAATTACAAACCATGTTTGGGCATAAGTTGTGACAAGATCTAACGTGGTTTCACCGAAATGGGGAGTTCTCAACCCCCTAATAATTAAATTTCCAGAACACCTTCGTTTTTAGGTGACATCGCATGTCTGCGAACGGGTCACGCTTGGGAACCAGTTTTTGGAAATTTCATCATTCCAACACACATTAATACATATGCTAGGGTCTATTGCAAGGTTTGTAGGTATTCCGATGTCCCGAAGAGCTTCTTCCTACAAAACCATGATTCGTGGGCCTGGATCGTCTACCCCCCTAGATGTTCTTATGAAAGGGGTAGCCCGGTGGACTTTTCTCTTGGTTTGTGCTTGGTTGGTTTATATGATAATTCCAAACCATGTTTGGGCACAAGTTGTGACATGATCCAACCCGGTTTCACCGAAACGGGGAGTTCTCAGCCTATTAAATTCTAGGATCTTCGTTTTTTCGGTGATAGTGCATGCCTACGAAGCTGGTAACACTTGGGCACCATGTTTTGCACATTTCAGCATTCCACCACACTTTAATACACATGGTAGGGTACATTGCATGGGTTTGGAGGTATTCCGATGCTCCGAGGCGCTTCTTCCTATGATACCTTGATCTATATGGGCCCAGAATCGTCTACCCTCCTAGATGTTCTTATGATAGGGGTAGCTCGGTGGATTTTTCTCTTGGTTTGTGCTTGGTTGGGTTATAGTATAATTCCAAACCATGTTTGGGAATAAGTTGTGACAAGATCTAACCTGGTTTCACCGAAATAGGGAGTTCTCGACCCCCTAATAATTAAATTTCCAGAACATCTTCGTTTTTAGGTGACATCGCATCTCTGAAGACGGGTCACGCTTGGGAACCAGATTTTGGACATTTCAGCATTCCGCCACACTTTAATACACAAGCTAGGGTCCGTTGCAAGGTTTGGAGGTATTTCGATGTCCCGAAGAGCTTCTTCCTACAAAACCCTGATCCGTGGGCCTGGATCGTCTACCCCCCTAGATGTTCTTATCAAAGGGGTAGCCCGGTGGATTTCTCTCTTGGTTTGTGCTTGGTTGCGTTATATGATAATTCCAAACCAAGTTTGGGCACAAGTTGTGACATGATCCAACCCGGTTTCACCGAAACGGGGAGTTCCCGGCCAATTAAATTCTATGATCTTCGTTTTAAAGTGATAGTGCATGTCTGCAAAGAGGGTGACACTTGGGCACCATGTTTTTGACATTGAACTACACTTTAATACACATTCTAGGGTCCATTGCATGGGTTTGGAGGTATTCCGATGCTCCGAGGCGCTTCTTCCTATGAAACCATGATCTATATGGGCCCAGAATCATCTACACCCCTAGATGTTCTTATGAAAGGGGTATCCCGGTGGAATTTTCTCTTGGTTTGTGCGGGTTGGGTTATAGGATAATTCCAAACCATGTTTGGGCATAAGTTGTGACAATATCTAACCTGGTTTCACCGAAATGGGGAGTTCTCGACCCCCTAATAATTAAATTTCCAGAAAACCTTCGTTTTTAGGTGGCATCGCATGTCTGCGAACGGGTCACGCTTGGGAACCAGATTTTGGACATTTCAGCATTCCACCACACTTTAATACACATGTTCGGGTCCATTGCAAGGTTTGGAGGTATTCCGATGTCCCGAAGAGCTTTTTCCTACAAACCCCTGATCCGTGGGCCTGGATCGTCTACCCCCCTAGATGTTCTTATGAAAGGGGTAGCCCGGTGGATTTTTCTCTTGGTTTGTGCTTGGTTGGGTTATATGATAATTCCAAACCATGTTTGGTCACAAGTTGTGACATGATCCAACCCGGTTTCACCAAAACGGGGAGTTCCCGGCCATTTAAATTCCAGGATCTTCGTTTTTAGGTGATAGTGCATGTCTACAAAGAGGGTGACACTTGGGCACCATGTTTTGGACATTTCAACATTCCACCGAACTTTAATACACATGCTAGGGTACATTGAATGGGTTTGGAGGTATTCTGATGCTCCGAGGCGGTTCTTCCTATGAAACCCTAATCCGAGGGCCTGGATCGTCTACCCCCTAGATGTTCTTATGGAAGGGGTAGCCCGGTGGATTTTTCTCTTGGTTTGTTCTTGGTTGGGTATATGATAATTCCAAACCATGTTTGGGCACAAGTTGTGACATGATTCAACCCGGTTTCATCGAAACCGGGAGTTCTCGGCCAATTAAATTCCAGGATCTTCGTTTTTAGGTGATAGTGCATGTCTGCAAAGAGTGTGACACTTGGGCACCATGTTTTGGACATTTCAGCATTCTACCACACTTTAATACACATGCTAGGGTCCATTTCATGGGGTTGGAGGTATTCCGATGCTCCGAGGCGCTTCTTCCTATGAAACCCTGATCTATATGGGCCCAGGATCGTCTACCCCCTAGATGTTCTTATGAAAGGGGTAGCCCGGTGGATTTTTCTATTGGTTTGTGCTTGGTTTGGTTATAGGATAATTCCAAACCATGGTTGGGCATAAGTCGTGACAAGATCTAACCTGGTTTCACCGAAATGGGGAGTTCTCGACCCCCTAATAAATAATTTCTAGAACACCTTCGTTTTTAGGTGACATCGCATGTCTACGAATGGGTCACACTTGGGAACCATATTTTAGACATTTCAGCATTCCAACACACTTTAATAGACATTCTATGGTCTATTACAAGGTTTGGATGTATTCCGATGTCTCGAAGAGCTTCTTTCCTACAAAACCATGATCTGTGGCCCTGGATCTTCTACCCCCCTAGATGTTCTTATGAATGGTGTAGCCCGGTGGATTTTTCTCTTGGTTTGTACTTGGTTGGGTTATATGATAATTCCAAACCATTTTTGGGCACAAGTTGTGACATGATCCAACCCGGTTTCACCGAAACGGGGAGTTCCCATCCAATTAAATTTCAGGATCTTCGTTTTTAGGTGATAGTGCACGTCAGCAAAGAGGGTGACACTTGTGCACCATGTTTTGGACATTTCAGCATTCCACCACACTTTAATACACATGCTAGGGTCCATTTCATGGGTTTGGAGGTATTCCGATGCTCTAAGGCGCTTCTTCCTATGAAACCCTGATCTGTAGGCCCAGAATCGTCTACCCCCCTAGATGTTCTTATGAACGGGGTAGCCCGGTGGATTTTTCTCTTTGTTTGTGCTTGGTTGGGTTATAGGATAATTCCAAACCATGTTTGGGAATAAGTTGTGACAAGATCTAACCTGGTTTCACCAAAATGGGGAGTTCTCGACCCCCTAATAATTAAATTTCCAGAGCACCTTCGTTTTTAGGTGACACCGCATGTCTGCGAACGGGTCACGCTTGGGAACCATGTTTTGGACATTTCAGCATTCCAACACACTTTAATACACATGCTAGGGTCCATTGCAAGGTTTGGAGGTATTCTGATGTCCCGAAGAGCTTCTTCCTACAGAACCCTGATCCGTGGGCCTGGATCGTCTACCCCCTAGATGTTCTTATGAAAGGGATAGCCCGGTGGATTTTTCTCTTGGTTTGTGCTTTGGTGGTTTATATGATAATTCCAAACCATGTTTGGGCACAAGTTGTGACATGATCCAACTCGGTTTCACCGAAACGGGGAGTTCCTAGCCAATTAAATTACAGGATATTCATTTTTAGGTGATAGTGCATGTCTGCAAAGAGGGTGACACTTGGGCACCATGTTTTGGACATTTCAGCATTCCAACACACTTTAATACAATATGCTAGGGTACATTGCATGGGTTTGGAGGTATTCCGATGCTCCGAGGCACTTCTTCCTATGAACACCTGATCTATATGGGCCTAAAATCGTCTACCCCCCTAGATGTTCTTATGAAAGGGGTAGCCTGGTGGATTTTTCTCTTGGTTTGTGCTTGGTTGGGTTATGGGATAATTACAAACCATGTTTGGGCATAAGTTTTGAAAAGATCGAACCTGGTTTCACCGAAATGGGAGTTCTCGACCCCCCTAATAATTAAATTTCCAGAACACCTTCGTTTTTAGGTGACATCGCATGCCTGCGAACGGTTCATGCTTGGGAACCAGGTTTTGGAAATTTCACTCCACCACACTTTAATACACATTCTAGGGTCTATTGCAAGGTTTGGAGGTATTCTGATGTCTCGAAGAGCTTCTTCCCTACAAAACCATGATCTGTGGGCCTGGATCGTCTACCCCCCTAGATGTTCTTATGAAAGGGGTTGCCCGATGGATTTTTCTCTTAGTTTGTGATTAGTTGGGCTATATGATAATTCCAAACCATGTTTGGGAACAAGTTGTGACATGATCCAATCCGGTTTCACCGAAACGGGGAGTTCCCAGCCAATTAAATTCCAGGATCTTTGTTTTTAGGTGATAGTGCATGCCTACAAAGCGGGTTACACTTGGGCACCATGTTTTGCACATTTCAGCGTTCCACCACACTTTAATACACATTCTAGGGTCCATTGCATGGGTTTGGAGGTATTCTGATGCTCCGAGGCACTTCTTCCTATGAAACCTTGATCTATATGGGCCCAAAATCGTCTACCCCTCTAGATGTTCTTATGAAAGGGGTAGCCCGGTGGATTTTTCTCTTGGTTTGTGCTTGGTTGGGTTATAGTATAATTTTAAACCATGTTTGGGCATAAGTTGTGACAAGATCTAACCTGGTTTCACCGAAATGGGGAGTTCTTGACCCCCTAATAATAAAATTTCCAGAACACCTTCGTTTTTAGGTAACATCGCATGTCTGAAAACGGGTCACGCTTGGGAACAAAATTTTCGACATTTCAGCATTCCGCCACACTTTAATACACATGCTAGGGTCCATTGCAAGGTTTGGAGGTATTCCGATGTCCCGAAGAGCTTCTTCCTACAAAACCCTGATCCGTGGGCCTGGATCGTCTACCCCCCTAGATGTTCTTATGAAAGGGTAGCCCGGAGGATTTCTCTCTTGGTTTGTGCTTGGTTGCGTTATATGAAAATTCCAAACCATGTTTGGGCAAAAGTTGTGACATGATCCAACCCGGTTTCACCGAAACGGGGAGTTCCCGGCCAATTAAATTCTATGATCTTCGTTTTTAAGTGATAGTGCATGTCTGCAAAGAGGGTGACACTTGGGCACCATGTTTTGGACATTTCAGCATTCCACCACACTTTAATACACATGATAGGGTCCATTGCATGGGTTTGGAGGTATTCCTATGCTCCGAGGCGCTTCTTCTTATGAAACCCTGATCTATATGGGCCTAGAATCGTCTACCCCCCTAGATGTTCTTATGAAAGGGGTATCCTGGTGGATTTTTCTCTTGGTTTGTGCTTAGATGGGTTATAGGATAATTAGAAACCATGTTTCGGCATAAGTTGTGACAAGATCTAACCTGGTTTCACCGAAATGGGGAGTTCTCCACCCCCTAATAGTTAAATTTCTAGAACACCTTCGTTTTTAGGTGACATCGCATGTCTGCGAACGGGTCACGCTTGGGAACCAGGTTTTGGACATTTCATCATTCCACCACACTTTAATACACATGCTACGGTCCATTGCAAGGTTTGGAGGTATTCCGATGTCCCGAAGAGCTTCTTCCTACAAAACCCTTATCCGTGGGCCTGGATCGTCTACCCCCTAGATGTTCTTATGAAAGGGGTAGCCCGGTGGATTTTTCTCTTGGTTTGTGCTTTGTTTGGGTTATATGATAATTCCAAACCATGTTTGGGCACAAGTGACATGATCCAACCCGGTTTCACCGAAATGGGGAGTTCCCGGCCAATTAAATTCCAGGATATTCGTTTTTAGGTGATAGTGCATGTCTGCAAAGAGGGTGACACTTGGGCACCATGTTTTGGACATTTCAGCATTCCACCACACTTTAATACACATGCTAGGTTCCATTTCATGGGTTTGGAGGTATTCCGATGCTCTGAGGCGCTTCTTCCTATGAAACCCTGATCTGTGGGCCCAGAGTCGTGTACCCCCTAGATGTTCTTATGAAAGGGGTAGCCCTGTGGATTTTTATCTTTGTTTGTGCTTGGTTGGGTTATAGGATAATTCCAAACCATGTTTGGGCATAAGTTGTGACAAGATCTAACCTGGTTTCACCGAAATGGGGAGTTCTCGACCCCCTAATAATTCAATTTCTAGAGCACCTTCGTTTTTAGGTGACATCGCATGTCTGCGAACGGGTCACGCTTGGGAACCATGTTTTGGACATTTCAGCATTCCAACACACTTTAATACACATTCTAGGGTCCATTGCAAGGTTTGGAGGTATTCTGATGTCCCGAAGAGCTTCTTCCTACAGAACCCTGATCCGTGGGCCTGGATCGTCTACCCCCTAGATGTTCTTATGAAAGGGATAACCCGTTGTTTTTCTCTTGGTTTGTGCTTGGTTGGTTTATATGATAATTCCAAACCATGTTTGGGCACAAGTTTTGACATGATCCAACTCGGTTTCACCGAAACGGTGAGTTCCTGGCCAATTAAATTACAGGATATTCGTTTTTAGGTGATAGTGCATGTCTGCAAAGAGGGTGACACTTGGGCACCATGTTTTGGACATTTCAGCATTCCACCACACTTTAATACACATTCTAGGGTCCATTGCATGGGTTTGGAGGTATTCCTATGCTCCGAGGCGCTTCTTCTTATGAAACCCTGATCTATATGGGCCTAGAATCGTCTACCCCCCTAGATGTTCTTATGAAAGGGGTATCCTGGTGGATTTTTCTCTTGGTTTGTGCTTAGATGGGTTATAGGATAATTAGAAACCATGTTTCGGCATAATTTGTGACAAGATCTAACCTGGTTTCACCGAAATGGGGAGTTCTCCACCCCCTAATAATTAAATTTCCAGAACACCTTCGTTTTCAGGTGACATCGCATGTCTGCGAACGGGTCACGCTTGGGAACCAGGTTTTGGACATTTCATCATTCCACCACACTTTAATACACATGCTACGGTCCATTGCAAGGTTTGGAGGTATTCCGATGTCCCGAAGAGCTTCTTCCTACAAAACCCTTATCTGTGGGCCTGGATCGTCTACCCCCTAGATGTTCTTATGAAAGGGGTAGCCCGGTGGATTTTTCTCTTGGTTTGTGCTTTGTTTGGGTTATATGATAATTCCAAACCATGTTTGGGCACAAGTTGTGACATGATCCAACCCGGTTTCACCGAAATGGGGAGTTCCCGGCCAATTAAATTCCAGGATATTCGTTTTTAGGTGATAGTGCATGTCTGCAAAGAGGGTGACACTTGGGCACCATGTTTTGGACATTTCAGCATTCGACCACACTTTAATACACATGCTAGGTTCCATTTCATGTGTTTGGAGGTATTCCGATGCTCTGAGGCGCTTCTTCCTATGAAACCCTGATCTGTGGGCCCAGAATCGTGTACCCCCCTAGATGTTCTTATGAAATGGGTAGCCCGATGGATTTTTCTCTTTGTTTGTGCTTGGTTGGGTTATAGGATAATTCAAAACCATGTTTGGGCATAAGTTGTGACAAGATCTAACCTGGTTTCACCGAAATGGGGAGTTCTCGACCCCCTAATAATTAAATTTCCAGAGCACCTTCGTTTTTAGGTGACATCGCATGTCTGCGAACGGGTCACGCTTGGGAACCATGTTTTGGACATTTCAGCATTCCAACACACTTTAATACACATTCTAGGGTCCATTGCAAAGTTTGGAGGTATTCTGATGTCCCGAAGAGCTTCTTCCTACAGACCTGATCCGTGGGCCTGGATCGTCTATCCCCTAGATGTTCTTATGAAAGGGATAGCCCGTTGGATTTTTCTCTTGGTTTGTGCTTGGTTGGTTTATATGATAATTCCAAACCATGATTGGGCACAAGTTGTAACATGATCCAACTCGGTTTCACCGAAACGGGGAGTTCCTGGCCAATTAAATTACAGGATATTCGTTTTTAGGTGATAGTGCATGTCTGCAAAGAGGGTGACACTTGGGCACCATGTTTTGGACATTTCAGCATTCCAACACACTTTAATACAATATTCTAGGGTACATTGCATGGGTTTTTAGGTATTCTGATGCTCCGAGGCACTTCTTCCTATGAACACCTGATCTATATGGGCCTAAAATCGTCTACCCCCCTAGATGTTCTTATGAAAGGGGTAGCCTGGTGGATTTTTCTCTTGGTTTGTGCTTGGTTGGGTTATAGGATAATTACAAACCATGTTTGGGCATAACTTTTGAAAATATCTAACCTGGTTTCGCCAAAATGGGGAGTTCTCGACCCCCTAATAATTAAATTTCCAGAACACCTTCGTTTTTAGGTGACATCGCATGTCTACGAACGGGTCATGCTTGGGAACTAGGTTTTGGACATTTCAGCATTCCACCACACTTCAATACACATGCTAGGGTCTATTTCAAGGTTGGGAGGTATTCCGATGTATCGAAGAGCTTCTTCCCTACAAAACCTTGATACGTGGGCCTCGATCGTCTACCACCCTAGATGTTCTTATGAAAGGGGTAGACCGGTAGATTTTTATCTTTGTTTGTGCTTGGTTGGGTTATATGATCATTCCAAACCATGTTTGGGCACAAGTTGTGACATGATCCAACCTGGTTTCACCGAAACGGGGAGTTCCCAGCCAATTAAATTCCAGGATCTTAATTTTGTCGGTCATAGTGCATGCATACGAAGCGGGTTACACTTGGGCACCATGTTTTGGACATTTCAGCATTCTACCAAAATGGGGAGTTCTCGACCCCCTAATAATTAAATTTCTAGAACACCTTCGTTTTTAGGTCAGGGTTTCACAGGAAGAAGCGCCTCGGACCATCGGAATACCTCCAAACCGATGCAATGCACCCTAGCATGTGTATTAAGGTGTGGTGGAATGCTGAAATGTCCAAAACATGGTGCCCAAGTGTCACCCTCTTTGCAGACATGCACTATCACTTAAAAACGTAGATCATAGAATTTAATTGGCCGGGAAGTCCCCGTTTCGGTGAAACCGGGTTGGATCATGTCACAACTTGTGCCCAAACATGGTTTGGAGTTATCATATAACGCAACCAAGCACAAACCAAGAGAGAAATCCTCCGTGCTACCCGTTTCATAAGAACATCTAGGGGGGTAGACGATCCAGGCCCACGGATCAGGGTTTTGTAGGAAGAAGCTCTTCGGGACATCGGAATACCTCCAAACCTTGAAATGGACCCTAGCATGTGTATTAAAGTGTGGCAGAAAGCTGAAATGTCGAAAATTTGGTTCCCAAGCGTGACCCGTTTTCAGACATACGATGTCACCTAAAAACGAAGGTGTTTTGGAAATTTAATTATTGGGGGGTCGAGAACTCCCCATTTCGGTGAAACCATTTTAGATCTTGTCACAACTTATGCCCAAACATGGTTTGGAATTATACTATAACACAACCAAGCACAATTCAAGAGAAAAATCCACCGGGCTACCCCTTTCATAAGAACATCTAGGGGGTAGACGATTTTGGGCCCATATAGATCAGGGTTTCATAGGAAGAAGCGCCTCGGAGCATCGGAAGACCTCCAAACCCATGAAATGGACCCTAGCATGTGTATTAAAGTGTGGTGTGTAGGGGTTCGTAGCATGGAAAACAAAAATTTTCTATCGCATACAAACAAACAAGCCAAGATCTATCTACTAGATTGTAGCAACGAGTCGATGGAATAACTCACCCTCGAAGATTCCAAAGTGTTTAACGAGAGCAGATTCTCGTGGGTGATGTAGTCGTACTCTTTCCGATCTCAAGATCGCGTAGACGATCCTTCCAGCGCCACGTTCCGGCAGCGCTCCCGCAGTCGGTCACACGTTCGGTACTCGACGAAGACCTTCCTCTCCCTTGTTCCAGCAGGCAGCGGAGGTTGTAGCACTCTCCTCGCGATTCCGGCAGCACAACGGCGTGGTACCGAAAGTAGAGGGGAGATCCCGCAGGGCTTCGCCTTAAGCCGGTGCGAGTATGGTGGAGCTTATGAGAGAGGCTATTAGTGGTCTAGTAATTAGACACACCAATTAGAGGGCTCTAAACCAATTAGAAGGCTCTAAACCGAAACAGCTCTAAACCGGGGTCTAGGTCTAGTTTCTAGTTTAGAGGATAGGAACTTGTGTGTCTTGTGTTGTGTTGGGAGGGGAGCCCTGCCCCTCCCTTTATAGGTGGGAGGGCTGGCGCGCTAGGGGAGGGAGGGAGTCCCTCCCCAACTCGGCCTAGGGCTGGCCGCCGGCTTGGGGAGGAGGACTCCTCCCCCAATTCGGTTTCCTCCTCTCCTCCCACTTCCCAAAAACTGCCGTTTGACTTTCAAACTAGCCGTTTGACTTTTTCAATTTAGGATTCAATTTAATCCTTTATTTGGGACAGCAAGAACACTTAGTACATGATGCAATCATTCCAACATGCAATGACACATTCATGTACCCCTTCCCCTCCGGAGTGCCGGACATTCCGGGACCTTCTAGAATGTTCCCGATGAAAACAACGGAACCATTCCCCAACTCCAAAACGGGACTTTCCTTATATGAATCTTATTCTCCGGACCATTCCGGATCACCTCGTGATATCCCGGATCCCATCCGAGACTCCGAACAACATTCGGTCTCTTTCTCATAATACCATAACTACTCAAACAACGTCGAATCCTTAAGTGTGTCTCCCTACGGTTCGTGAATTATGCGGACATGATCGAGACACTTCTCCGAACAATAACCAATAGAGGAATCTGGAAATTCATATGGCTCCCACATATTTCTACGATTACTTTGCGATCGAATGAACCATTTACATACGATACCAATTTCCCTTTGTCTCACGATATGTTACTTATCCGAGGTTATGATCGTCGGTATCTCTGTATACCTAGTTCAACCTCGTTACTGATAAGTACTCTTTTCTCGTTCCCGTGATATGTGATCCCTTGTGACCAAGTCACATGCTTGCAAGCTAATTGGATGACATTTCACCGAGAGGGCCCAGAGAATATCTATCCGTCATGTGGATGGACAAATCCCACTCTTGATCCATGTGTTTCAACCAATACTTTCTGAACACCCAATGCCACTTTTATAGCCACCCTGTTACGGTGTGGTGTTTGATGACATCAAAGCATCCATCCAGTAAAGGCAATATGCATGATCTCATGGTCGAAGGAATTAGGTTACTATGTATCAGAAAGCATATAGCAATTGAACTATTGAAATGACTTGATCTTTATGCTACGCTTATCTATAGGAGTATGTCCATCACATCATTCTCCTAATGATATGACCCTGTTGTTAATAACATCTCTATGTTCATGATCAGGAAACAATGATCATATATTAACCAACAAGCTAGTTTAACAAGAGGCTTTACTAGGGACTCTTATTTTAGTTTACAAATCACACAAGTATTAATGTTTCCGGTTAATACAATTATAGCATGGTATGTAAACATTTATCATAAGTGTGAAGATATGATAATAACCACTTTATTATTGCCTCTTGGGCATATCTCCAACAGTCTCCCACTTGCACTAGAGTCAATAATCTAGTTTCGAACCTTTGTGTATATAACACCTATGGCTTTCCAGTGTTGTATGTACACGATTGCTAGTGGTCAACTGATCTCCGGATCTGACACTTCCAGGTCCGTGTGTAATTGCATGTCTTTGCGTCTCTATGCATCACTCATTCTCTAATGAGATGGCTTTGTATAAATTTGGTATTTCGGTGTGACCTTTAGCTCTTTGGGGTTAAAACATGTTGATAATATTGTCGCACAATATATCTTCATAGTATTATCCCGCTGTGAACTACACCTAGTTTGATAACAAACTACTTGACACAAATGCCCTCTTTTGCTGCTATAATAGCAGTCATATACTTAGCCTTTTGTTGTAGTATCTGTCACAATGTCTTAACTTTGGAAATCATCCAAATCCATTATGGAACTCACTTTCCATTATATTGTGCCACCCTTAGTTTTAGATTGAGATAAACTTAATTTGTACTTTGTGACAAAGCTAGTATCAATGTAGTACTTTTACAATGAACTAACCATCTATTAGTCACTTCTACAAATAATATATTCTTAGTTCTTTCAAAAGATCATAAGAATATCCTTACTATCGTCCAATGATCATCTTATGAATCATTCTGGTATATGCTCTCAACATTTAGAGCATAGGACATATCTGGATTTGTACATATCACAGTATGATTGATATAAATACTCTTTGTGATTTCATACATCAAGTATCAATCTATACTTGATTATTTGTTTCACTTTACCAAATGTCAATACACTTGAATATATCATCAACATTGAACTCATTCAATCCTTTCTGTGCGACAAGAGCCTCTCTTGTAGTTTCTATATTGAACTCATTCAATATCTTGTCTATGTACTTCTGGCACAACCATATTAGCGTCTATTGAAGCCAAATATTTGGGTTTTGCCTAAGTCTTTCATCGGGATGAAATTCTTAATATGTGTTAATAAAATATACATTATTTCCAATCAACAATATGTCTTCCACATAATGTATTAGAAACATGTCTTAGCGCTCCCACTTAATTTCTTGCAAACGCAAGCATCTCCATCGTCTCTGATGAACTTTTAAACTCCTTTAACAGTTTCATCACAGTGAAGATTCCAACTCCGCTATGCTTACTTCAACCATTGAAATTTGCATATGCTTTTTAGCATCCTTTGAATTAACAAAACCCTATGGACCGTGTTATGCACATGTCCTAGGTAACGATTCTATTAGAAGAACTTGTTTTGTTTATTCAACTACCATATAACAAATTATATGTAGTGGTTGCTACATTAATCCGTCTAGACTAAATATCACTATGAAAGATCAAATCTTGTCATAGTCAACCTTTGAACATTGTTGTGAACTCTTTCCCAACATGTCGACTAGATGTGAAACATCCATGTCTATTTCTTTATAGATCCAGACACAACTATAAGGTCTTACACCTTTCTCGAGGGTCCTTCAAGTTCAAAACTTGATTTCTCGTGTATGGAACTATCACGGATTTTATGGCTTCAAGCCATTTTACGGAGTCAGGGCCCATCATCGCTTCTCTGCATGTAGTCGGTTCATTATTCTCAAATAATGATTCAACCCTCAAATCTTGGTATTTGATTGTTCATCCGACCTACTTGTTTCAATAGGAACTTGGATCTCCGTGACCACAACCTTTGAGGTACGTGAACCATGAGCATTGTTGCTGCCTCCGAAACACTTTTCGGCGCTGCGCAACTTTGCACATACAGCTAAGGTTCTTTTAACCTTATCAAAGTTTCTATTGTCCTCCCACTTAACTTTTCACGAAAAATTCCTTCTCAAAGAAACTTGACGTTTTAAGTGACAAACACTTTTGTCTCCGGTGTTTTATGGAGGAACAGTTTATACAAAGACAGGTTCATCCGACTTTGGTTGCACACATCTTTCTTATGCATAGCATACCAATGTTTAAGAAAGGACAACTTGGGTTTTATCCCAAACCATAACTTTATATGGTGTCATTTCAACGGATTATGATGGAGCTCTTTTCAGTGGAAAAACGGTAATCTCTAAAGCTTTTAATCTTTAAAATATAATGGCAGTTTTATAAATTATACCTTTGATCTTACCATGTCAAACAAGGTTTAATTACATATCTCGAACGCTCCATACACTTATGGTGTTTCGGGAAAATGCAAATCCACGGAACGATTCCTTAAATCTTAGGTATTATGCTAAACTTGTAATTCAAATATCTTCCTTTATGATCTTTATCATAAACTATTCATATTCTTGTTACAATGATTTTGCACTTCATCTTGAAAGTCTTTGAACTTTTCAAATGTTTCATACTTCATCCTTATTAAGTAAATATTCATATATTCACTCAAATTTTCGGAGAAAGCATATGAAGTTGAAATCCATCGCTCTTGACTACACATAACGGACTTCGTACAACAATATGTACAAGTTCCAATAAGCTAGTCATTCGTTCCCTTTTGGCCTATGAACGAAGTTTTAATTATCTCTAGGAAAGTTTCACAAGCGTCATATGATCAAAAATCAGAAGACTCCAAAATTCCATCAACATGGAGTTTCTTCATGTTTTCTTTCCAATATAATTCAAACGGCGATGTCACTTCCTAAGTGATCTTTCAATCAATTTGTCTTTCGACATTTTTAGCACTAGTTTTATGGATGTGATGTCTCCAACGAGATTTGCGAATCATCCATCTTTTATGGATTACGGCAATTATTTGAACAACCCTTTTGTTCTCATAATACCTGATAAAACAAATCTTGAAGGCAAGCTTTGATGTTTTAACGAGCAACATAATAACCCTTTATTTGTTCTCGATGAACATCATCACATATTCTTTTGCTAGTTACTTAGGCCATTGTAGTTCATGAATTCTGTTGTTTCGTATGACGATTCATACCAACAAATTCAGTATCAAATACTTAAGAACCACATTGTTTAACAAGCAAAGAATATAGCCATAACATGTATATCATCTATATACTTAAACTGAACGATTCTAGTCTTTTCTTTTCTGCCATATATTTATGAGATTCTCTTTCAGTATTTCCTTTTCAGTTTGAAAGAATCTATCAACATCAATAGTGGAGTCATACATATGACATCTAGTCCAAAGCGTGTATAATTAAATACCAATGTCTTTGGACTTGCACTTTGAAGTAGATCACCATCATCAAATATTTGGTGTTCTTTCAAATTCCTTTCTTTAGTAATCTCTTGGTGTAGTAAACATTTTACCTACATCAAATATTCACCCTTATCATGGAATCGTCCATGATCAAGCTACTTTTAGCTTATAACGATGAATTATGAGTATAATGTTGCTAACCAAAACCTTTTGGAGGATTAGGACAACAAGTGTCTCCAACCCTTTTGCAAATTCTCATCAAATATGAGAACATGACTTTTGCCATATTATACTCTATCATGTTGCAACCAAAACTTCGTTTCAGATATCACAATATCTTCCACACATCATGGTTTCTGAAACAACTCTTTCAGATCCTAGATAATCTTGATATTAAGGGAATCCTTTGAATATCAAGAATCATGGATACAAACATGATACTTATATACTAACACTTGGAATTGTTACTCTTGTTTTAATACCAATTATTAAACTTCATGGAGTAACCGGAACTTACTGAAAGTTTGCAATAGGACTTTTAAACTTTAGATTAACACTTAAAACAATACGATACCAGTTCGTAAAGTAACTAACCAGAATTCTATAGTTCTATTATCTCAATTATAACTAAGCGCAAGGTGGTAAACGGATGCCAATGACTACAACAACTATGCAAATTCACTTTGATTTAGTTTATGATAAATTGAGTTCTAATTAATAATTAAATTAATCTAGGTGAACTCCCACTCAAAACAATATCCCTCACATTGTTTTAGTGATCACACGAACCAAATCCACCACATCAAAACCGATCATCACGAGAGTTGATATAGTTTCAATGGCGAACAATCGACATGTTCATCATATCTACTATATGATTCATGCTTTACCTTTCGGCGATCCGTGTTCCTGAGGCCATGTCTGTACATGCTAGGCTCGTCAAGACAAACCTTAGCTTCCGCATAAGCAAATCTGGCTTGCTTACGTTGTAGTCACCCGCGGAATCAAAGACACCCGATCATCACGTGGTGTTTCGAAGCAGCAAGCTTTGGCAACGGTGCATACTAAGGGTGAACACTTTAGAACTTGAAATTTATGTGTATGAGGGATCATCTTATAATGCTACCGTTGTCTACTAAGCAATACAAGATGCATAAAGGATTAACATCACATGCAATTCATAATATGTGATATGATATGGCCTTTCTTCTTTGTGCTTCCGATCTCCATCTTCAAGCACGAACATGATCTCCATCATCACCGGCATAGCATCAAGGTCAATGACGCTTCTTCATGGTTGTCGTCCACCAGCTTCAACTATTACAACTATTTTGAATAGACACGCAGGTCTTAACAGAAATTAAAGACAACCATATGGCTCCTGCCGGTTGCCAACTTACAATAAGGAACATTGCATACATCAAATATAATCACAATCATGGCCATATCACATCACTGCACACCCCTGCAAAACAAAGTTAGACGCCTCTACTTTCTTTGCATATTTTACGTGGCTTGGGGCTTTCAATAAGTGTCGTTCTAACTTACGAACAAGAACCACAACATTGATACTAGCATTGTTGATTACCCGTTGTAAATTGGATCTTAACTATGCTAGGAGAAACAGGCACCCGCAAAGCCACTTATGCAATACAAGTTGCATGTCAAACGTGGAGCAAGTCTCATGAACGATGTCATGTAAGGTTAGCCCGGGCCGCTTCATCCCAACATACCGCAAGATGCAAAGTACACAAAAAGCAATCTACAATAAAAGCATCAACGCCCACAATGACCATTGTGTTCTACTCGTGCAACAGATCTACATATAGACACGGCTCTGATACCACTGTAGGGGTTCGTAGCATGGAAAACAAAAATTTTCTATCGCATACAAACAAACAAGCCAAGATCTATCTACTAGATTGTAGCAACGAGTCGATGGAATAACTCACCCTCGAAGATTCCAAAGTGTTTAACGAGAGCAGATTCTCGTGGGTGATGTAGTCGTACTCTTTCCGATCTCAAGATCGCGTAGACGATCCTTCCAGCGCCACGTTCCGGCAGCGCTCCCGCAGTCGGTCACACGTTCGGTACTCGACGAAGACCTTCCTCTCCCTTGTTCCAGCAGGCAGCGGAGGTTGTAGCACTCTCCTCGCGATTCCGGCAGCACAACGGCGTGGTACCGAAAGTAGAGGGGAGATCCCGCAGGGCTTCGCCTTAAGCCGGTGCGAGTATGGTGGAGCTTATGAGAGAGGCTATTAGTGGTCTAGTAATTAGACACACCAATTAGAGGGCTCTAAACCAATTAGAAGGCTCTAAACCGAAACAGCTCTAAACCGGGGTCTAGGTCTAGTTTCTAGTTTAGAGGATAGGAACTTGTGTGTCTTGTGTTGTGTTGGGAGGGGAGCCCTGCCCCTCCCTTTATAGGTGGGAGGGCTGGCGCGCTAGGGGAGGGAGGGAGTCCCTCCCCAACTCGGCCTAGGGCTGGCCGCCGGCTTGGGGAGGAGGACTCCTCCCCCAATTCGGTTTCCTCCTCTCCTCCCACTTCCCAAAAACTGCCGTTTGACTTTCAAACTAGCCGTTTGACTTTTTCAATTTAGGATTCAATTTAATCCTTTATTTGGGACAGCAAGAACACTTAGTACATGATGCAATCATTCCAACATGCAATGACACATTCATGTACCCCTTCCCCTCCGGAGTGCCGGACATTCCGGGACCTTCTAGAATGTTCCCGATGAAAACAACGGAACCATTCCCCAACTCCAAAACGGGACTTTCCTTATATGAATCTTATTCTCCGGACCATTCCGGATCACCTCGTGATATCCCGGATCCCATCCGAGACTCCGAACAACATTCGGTCTCTTTCTCATAATACCATAACTACTCAAACAACGTCGAATCCTTAAGTGTGTCTCCCTACGGTTCGTGAATTATGCGGACATGATCGAGACACTTCTCCGAACAATAACCAATAGAGGAATCTGGAAATTCATATGGCTCCCACATATTTCTACGATTACTTTGCGATCGAATGAACCATTTACATACGATACCAATTTCCCTTTGTCTCACGATATGTTACTTATCCGAGGTTATGATCGTCGGTATCTCTGTATACCTAGTTCAACCTCGTTACTGATAAGTACTCTTTTCTCGTTCCCGTGATATGTGATCCCTTGTGACCAAGTCACATGCTTGCAAGCTAATTGGATGACATTTCACCGAGAGGGCCCAGAGAATATCTATCCGTCATGTGGATGGACAAATCCCACTCTTGATCCATGTGTTTCAACCAATACTTTCTGAACACCCAATGCCACTTTTATAGCCACCCTGTTACGGTGTGGTGTTTGATGACATCAAAGCATCCATCCAGTAAAGGCAATATGCATGATCTCATGGTCGAAGGAATTAGGTTACTATGTATCAGAAAGCATATAGCAATTGAACTATTGAAATGACTTGATCTTTATGCTACGCTTATCTATAGGAGTATGTCCATCACATCATTCTCCTAATGATATGACCCTGTTGTTAATAACATCTCTATGTTCATGATCAGGAAACAATGATCATATATTAACCAACAAGCTAGTTTAACAAGAGGCTTTACTAGGGACTCTTATTTTAGTTTACAAATCACACAAGTATTAATGTTTCCGGTTAATACAATTATAGCATGGTATGTAAACATTTATCATAAGTGTGAAGATATGATAATAACCACTTTATTATTGCCTCTTGGGCATATCTCCAACATGGTGGAATGCTGAAATGTCCAAAACATGGTGCCCAAGTGTCACACTCTTTGCAGACATGCACTATCACCTAAAAACAAAGATCCTGGAATTTAATTGGCCGGGAACTCCCCGTTTCGATGAAACCAGGTTGAATCATGTCACAACTTGTGCCCAAACATGGTTTGGAATTATCATATACCCAACCAATCACAAACCAAGAGAAAAATCCACCGGGCTACCCCTTCCATAAGAACATCTAGGGGGTAGACGATCTAGGCCCCCGGATTAGGGTTTCATAGGAAGAACCGCCTCGGAGCATCGGAATACCTCCAAACCCATGCAATGGACCCTAGCATGTGTATTAAAGTTCGGTGGATTGCTGAAATGTCCAAAACATGGTGCCCAAGTGTCACCCTCTTTGTAGACATGCACTATCACCTAAAAACGAAGATCCTGGAATTTAAATGGCCGGGAACTCCCCGTTTCGGTGAAACCGGGTTGGATAATGTCACAACTTGTGCCCAAACATGGTTTGGAATTATCATATAACCCAACCAAGCACAAGCCAAGAGAAAAATCCACCGGGCTACCCCTTTCATAAGAACATCTAGGGGGGTAGACGATCCAGGCCCACGGATTAGGGGTTTGTAGGAAAAAGCTCTTCGGGACATCGGAATACCTCCAAACCTTGCAATGGACCCTACCATGTGTATTAAAGTGTGTTGGAATGCTGAAATGTCCAAAATCTGGTTCCCAAGCGTGACCCGTTCGCAGACATGCGATGTCACCTAAAAACAAAGGTTTTCTGGAAATTTAATTATTAGGCGTTCGAGAACTCCCCATTTCGGTGAAACCAGGTTAGATCTTGTCACAACTTATGCCCAAACAAGGTTTGGAATTATCCTATAACCCAACCAAGCACAAACCAAGAGAAAAATCCACCGGGATACCCCTTTCATAAGAACATCTAGGGGGGTAGATGATTCTGGGCCCACATAGATCATGGTTTCATAGGAAGAAGCGCCTCGGAGCATCGGAATACCTCCAAACCCATGCAATGGACCCTAGCATTTGTTTTAAAGTGTGGTGGAATGCTGAAATGTCAAAAACATGGTGCCCAACTGTCACCCTCTTTGCAGACATGCACTATCACTTAAAAACGAAGATCATAGAATTTAATTGGCCGGGAACTCCCTGTTGTGGTGAAACCGGGTTGTATCATGTCACAACTTGTGCCCAAACATGTTTCGGAATATCATTTAACGCAACAAGCACAAAGCAAGAGAGAAATCCACCGGGCTACCCCTTTCATAAGAACATCTAGGGGGTAGACGATCCAGGCCCACGGATCAGGGTTTTGTAGGAAGAAGCTCTTCGGGACATCGGAATACCTCCAAACCTTGCAATGGACCCTAGAATGTGTATTAAAGTGTGGCGGAATGCTAAAATGTCCAAAATCTGGTTCCCAAGCGTGACCCATTTTCAGACATGCGATGTCACCTAAAAACGAAGTTGTTCTGGAAATTTAATTATTTGGGGGTCGAGAACTCCCCATTTCGGTGAAACCAGGTTAGATCTTGGCACAACTTATGCCCAAACATGGTTTGGAATTATCCTATAACCAAACCAAGCACAAACCAAGAGAAAAATCCATCGGGCTACCCCTTTCATAAGAACATCTAGGATGGTAGACGATTCTGGGCCCATATAGATCAAGGTTTCATAGGAAGAAGCGCCTCGGAGCATAGGAATACCTCCAAACCCATTCACTGGACCATAGCATGTGTATTAAAGTGTGGTGGAATGCTGAAATGTGCAAAACATGGTGCCCAAGTGTAACCCGCTTCGTAGGCATGCACTATCACCGAAAAAAACGAAGATCCTTGAATTTAATTGGCTGGGAACTCCCCGTTTCGGTGAAACCGGGTTGGATCATGTCACAACTTGTGCCCAAACATGTTTTGAAATTATCATATAACCCAACCAAGCACAAACCAAGAGAAAAATCCAACGGGCTACCCCTTTCATAAGAACATCTAGGGGGGTAGACGATCCAGGCCCACGGATCAGGGTTTTGTAGGAAGAAGCTCTTCGGGACATCGGAATACCTCCAAACCTTGAAATAGACCCTAGCATCTGTATTAATGTTTGTTGGAATGATGAAATGTCCAAAAACTGGTTCCCAAGCGTGACCCGTTCGCAGACATGCGATGTCACCTAAAAACGAAGGTGTTCTGGAAATTTAATTGTTAGGGGGTCGAGAACTCCCCATTTCGGTGAAACCACGTTAGATCTTGTCACAACTTATGCCCAAACATGGTTTGTAATTATCCTATAACCCAACCAAGAACAAACCAAGAGAAAAATCCACCGGGCTACCCCTTTCATAAGAACATCTAGGGGGGTAGACGATTCTGGGCCCAGATAGATCAGGGTTTCATAGGAAGAAGCGCCTCGGACCATCGGAATACCTCCAAACCGATGCAATGCACCCTAGCATGTGTATTAAAGTGTGGTGGAATGCTGAAATGTCCAAAACATGGTGCCCAAGTGTAACCCTCTTTGCAGACATGCACTATCACCTAAAAACGAATATCCTGTAATTTAATTGGCCGGGAACTCCCCGTTTCGGTGAAACCGGGTTGGATCATGTCACAAATTGTGCCCAAACATGGTTTGGAATTATCATATAGCCCAACTAAGCACAAAACAAGAGAAAAATCCACCGGGCTACCCCTTTCATAAGAACATCTAGGGGGGTAGACGATCCAGGCCCACAGATCATGGTTTTGTAGGGAAGAAGCTCTTCGAGACATCGGAATACCTCCAAACCTTGCAATAGACCCTAGCATGTGTATTAAAGTGAGGTGGAATGCTGAAATGTCCAAAACATGGTTACCAATGTGACCCGTTCGCAGACATGCGATGTTACCTAAAACGAAGGTGTTCTACAAATTTAATTATTAGGGGGTCGAGAACTCCCCATTTCGGTGAAACCATGTTATATCTTCTCACGACTTATGCCCAAACATGGTTTGGAATTATCCTATAATCCAACGATGCACAAACATGGTGAAATTAAAGTGTGTTGGAATGCTGAAATTTCTAAAACATGGTGCCCAAGTGTCACCCTCTTTGCAGACATGCACTATCACCTAAAAACGAAGATCATGTAATTTAATTGGCCGGGAACTCCCCGTTTTGGTGAAAACAGGTCGGATCATGTCACAACTTGTGCCCAAACATGGTTTGGAATTATCATATAACCCAACCAAGCACAAACCAAGAGAAAAATCCACTGGGCTATCAGTTTCATAAGAACATCTAGGGGGGGTAGACGATCCAGGCCCACGGATCAGGGTTTTGTAGGAAGAATCTCTTCGGGACATCGGAATACCTCCAAACCTTGCAATGCACCCTAGCATGTGTATTAAAGTGTAATGGAATGCTGAAATGTCCAAAACATGGTTCCCAAGCGTGGCCCGTTCGCAGACATGCGATGTCACCTAAAAACGAAGGTGTTCTGGAAATTTAATTATTAGGGGGTCAAGAACTCCCCATTTCGGTGAAACCAGGTTAGATCTTGTCACAACTTATGCCCAAACATGGTTTGGAATTATCCTATAACCCAACCAAGCACAAACACGAGAAAAATCCACCGGGCTACCCATTTCATAAGAACATCTAGGGGGGTAGACGATTCTGGGCCCACATATCAGGGTTTCATAGGAAGAAGCGCCTCGGAGCATCGGAATACCTCCAAACCCATGCAATGGACCCTAGAATGTGGATTATAGTGTGGAGGAATGCTGAAATGTCCAGAATATGGTTCCCAAGTGTCACCCTCTTTCAAGACATGCACTATCACCTAAAAACGAATATCCTGGAATTTAATTGGCTGGGAACTCCCTGTTTCGGTGAAACCGGATTGGATCATGTCACAATTTGTGCCCAAACATGGTTTGGAATTATCATATAGCCCAACTAAGCACAAACTAAGAGAAAAATCCACCGGGCAACCCCTTTCATAAGAACATCTAGTTGGGTAGACGATCCAGGCCCACAGATCATGGTTTTGTAGGGAAGAAGCTCTTCGAGACATCGGAATACCTCCAAACCTTGCAATAGACCCTAGAATGTGTTTTAAAGCTTGGTGGAATGCTGAAATGTCCAAAACATGGTTACCAAGTGTGACCCGTTCGCAGACATTCGACGTCACCTAAAAACGAAGGTGTTCTAGAAATTTAATTATTAGGGGGTCGAGAACTCCCCATTTTGGTGCCCTCTTTGCAGACATGCACTATCACCTAAAAACGAATATCCTGTAATTTAATTGGCCGGGAACTCCCCGTTTCGGTGAAACCGGGTTGGATCATGTCACAACTTGTGCCCAAACCGGGTTGGACCAGAATCGTCTACCCCTAGATGTTCTTCTGAAAGGGGTAGCCCGGTGGATTTTTCTCCTCGTTTGTGCTTGGTTGGGTTATAGGATAATTCCAAACCAGGTTTGGGCATAAGTTGTGACAAGATCTAACCTAGTTTCACCAAAATGGGGAGTTCTCGACCCCCTAATAATTTAATTTCCAGAACACCTTTGTTTTTAGGTGACATCGCAAGATGGGAACGGGTCATGCTTGGTAACCAGGTTTTGGACATTTCAGAATTCCACCTCACTTTAATACACATGCAAGGGTCCATTGCAAGGTTTGGAGGTATTCCGATATCCCGAAGAGCTTCTTCCTACAAAACCCTGATCCGAGGGCCTAGATCGTCTACCCCCCTATATGTTCTTATGAAAGGGGTAGCCCGGTGGATTTTTCTCTTTGTTTGTTCTTGGTTGGGCTATATCAAAATTCCAAACCATGTTTGGGCACAAGTTGTGACATGATCCAACCCGGTTTCACCGAAACGGGGAGTTCCCGGCCAATTAAATACTAGGATCTTCATTTTTAGGTGATAGTGCATGTCTGGAAATAGGGTGACACTTGGGCACCATGTTTTGGACATTTCAGCATTCCACCATACTTTAATACACATGCAAGGGTCCATTGAATGGTTTTGGAGGTATTCCGATGCTCCTAGGCGTTTCTTCCTATGAAACCCTGATCTCTGGGCCCAAAATCGTCTACCCCCTAGATGTTCTTATGAAGGGGTAGCCCGGTGGACTTTTCTCTTGGTTTGTGCTTGGTTGGGTTATAGGATAATTGCAAACCATGTTTGGGCATAAGTTGTGACAAGATCTATCCTGGTTTCACCGGAATGGGGAGTTCTTGACCCCCTAATAATTAAATTTCCAGAACACCTTCGTTTTTAGGTGACATCGCATGTCTATGAACGGGTCACACTAGGGAACCAGGTTTTGGACATTTCAGCATTCCACCACACTTTAATACACATGCTAGGGTCCATTTCAAGGTTTGGAGGTATTCTGATGTCCCGAAGAGCTTATTCCTACAAAACCTTGATCCGTGGGCCTAGATCATCTACGCCCCTAGATGTTCTTATGAAAGGGGTAGCCGGGTGGATTTTTCTCTTGGTTTGTGCTTGGTTGGGTTATATGATAATTCCAAACCATGTTTGGGCACAAGTTATGACATGATCCAACCCGGTTTCACCGAAACAGGGAGTTACCGCCCAATTAAATTACAGGATCTTTGTTTTTAGGTGATAGTGCATGTCTGCAAAGAGGGTGACACTTGGGCACCATGTTTTGGACATTTCAGCATTCCACCACACATTAATACACATGCTAGTGTCCATTGCATGGGTTTGGAGGTATTCCGACGCTCCGAGGTGCTTGTTCTTATGAAACCCTGATCTGTGGGCCCAGAATCGTCTACCCCCTAGATGTTCTTATGAAAGGGGTAGCCCGATGGATTTTATCTTGGTTTGTGCTTGGTTGGGTTATAGTATAATTCCAAACCATGGTTGGGCGTAAGTCGTGACAAGATCTAACCTGGTTTCACCGAAATGGGGAGTTCTCAACCCCCTAATAAATAATTTCTAGAACACCTTCGTTTTTAGGTAACATCGCATGTCTACGAACGGGTCACACTTGGGAACAATATTTTAGACATTTCAGCATTCCACCACACTTTAATACACATTCTATGGTCTATTACAAGGTTTGGATGTATTCCGATGTCTCGCAGAGCTTCTTTCCTACAAAACCATGATCCGTGGCCCTGGATCTTCTACCCCCTAGATGTTCTTATAAATGGGGTAGCCCGGTGGATTTTTATCTTGGTTTGTGCTTGGTTGGGTTATACGATAATTCGAAACCATTTTTGGGCACAAGTTGTGACATGATCCAACCCGGTTTCACCGAAACGGGGAGTTCCCAGGCAATTAAATTTCAGGATCTTCGTTTTTAGGTGATAGTGCATGTCAGCAAAGAGGGTGACACTTGGGCACCATGTTTTGGACATTTCAGCATTACACCACACTTTAATACACATTCTAGGGTGCATTGCATGGGTTTGGAGGTATTCCGATGGTCCGAGGCACTTCTTCCTATGAAACCCTGATCTATATGGCCCCAGAATCGTCTACCCCCCTAGATGTTCTTATGAAAGGGGTAGCCCGGTGGATTTTTCTCTTGGTTTGTGCTTGGTTGGGTTATAGGATAATTACAAACCATGTTTGGGCATAAGTTGTGACAAGATCTAACGTGGTTTCACCGAAATGGGGATTTCTCAACCCCCTAACAATTAAATTTCCAGAACACCTTCGTTCTTAGGTGACATCGCATGTCTGCGAACGGGTCACGCTTGGGAACCAGTTTTTGGACATTTCATCATTCCAACACACAGTAATACAGATACTAGGGTCTATTGCAAGGTTTGGAGGTATTCCGATGTCCCGAAGAGCTTCTTCCTACAAAACCCTGATCCCTGGGCCTGGATCGTCTACCCCCCTAGATGTTCTTATGAAAGGGGTAGCCCGTTGGATTTTTCTCTTGTTTGTGCTTGGTTGGGTTATATGATAATTCCAAACCATATTTGGGCACAAGTTGTGACATGATCCAACCCGGTTTCACCGAAACGGGGAGTTCCCAGCCAATTAAATTCTAGGATCTTCGTTTTTTCGGTGATAGTGCATGCCTACGAAGCGGGTTACACTTGGGCACCATGTTTTGCACATTTCAGCATTCCACCACACTTTAATACACATGCTAGGGTCCAGTGAATGGGTTTGGAGGTATTCCTATGCTCCGAGGCGCTTCTTCCTATGAAACCTTGATCTATATGGGCCCAGAATCGTCTACCATCCTAGATGTTCTTATGAAAGGGGTAGCCCGATGGATTTTTCTCTTGGTTTGTGCTTGGTTGGGTTATAGGATAATTCCAAACCATGTTTGGGCATAAGTTGTGACAAGATCTAACCTGGTTTCACCGAAATGGGGAGTTCTCGACCCCCTAATAATTAAATTTCCAGAACACCTTCGTTTTTAGGTGACATCGCATGTCTGAAAACGGGTCACGCTTGGGAACCAGATTTTGGACATTTTAGCATTCCGCCACACTTTAATACACATGCTAGGGTCCATTGCAAGGTTTGGAGGTATTCCGATGTCCCGAAGAGCTTCTTCCAACAAAACCCTGATCCGTGGGCATGAATCGTCTACCCCCTAGATGTTCTTATGAAAGGGGTAGCCCGGTGGATTTCTCTCTTGGTTTGTGCTTGGTTGCGTTAAATGATATTCCGAACCATGTTTGGGCACAAGTTGTGACATGATCCAACCCGGTTTCACCGAAACAGGGAGTTCCCGGCCAATTAAATTCTATGATCTTCGTTTTTAAGTGATAGTGCATGTCTGCAAAGAGGGTGATAGTTGGGCACCATGTTTTTGACATTTCAGCATTCCAACACACTTTAATACACATGCTAGGGTCCATTGCATGTGTTTGGAGGTATTCCGATGCTCCGAGGCGCTTCTTCCTATGAAACCATGATCTATGTGGGCCCAGAATCATCTACCCCCCTAGATGTTCTTATGAAAGGGGTATCCCGGCGGATTTTTCTCTTGGTTTGTGCTTGGTTGGGTTATAGGATAATTCCAAACCATGTTTGGGCATAAGTTGTGACAATATCTAACCTGGTTTCACCGAAATGGGGAGTTCTCGAACCCCTAATAATTAAATTTCCAGAAAACCTTCGTTTTTAGGTGACATCGCATGTCTGCGAACGGGTCACGCTGGGGAACCAGGTTTTGGACATTTCATCATTCCACCACACTTTAATACACATTTTAGGGTCCATTGCAAGGTTTGGAGGTATTCCGATGTCCCGAAGAGTTTTTCCTACAAAACCTTGATCCGTGGGCCTAGATCGTCCACTCCCCTAGATGTTCTTATGAAAGGGGTAGCCCGGTGGATTTTTCTCTTGGTTTGTGCTTGGTTGGTTTATATGATAATTCCAAACCATGTTTGGGGACAAATTGTGACATGATCCAACCCGGTTTCACCGAAACGGGGAGTTCCCGGCCAATTAAATTCCAGGATCTTCGTTTTTAGGTGATAGTGCATGTCTGCAAAGAGGGTGACACTTGGGCACCATGTTTTGGACATTTCAGCAATCCACCGAACTTTAATACACATGCTAGGGTCCATTGCATGGGTTTGGAGGTATTCCGACGCTCCGAGGTGCTTCTTCTTATGAAACCCTGATCTGTGGGCCCAGAATCCTCTACCCCCTAGATGTTCTTATGAAAGGGGTAGCCCGATGGATTTTCTCTTGGTTTTTGCTTGGTTTGGTTATAGGATAATTCCAAACCATGGTTGGGCGTAAGTCGTGACAAGATCTCACCTGGTTTCACCGAAATGGGGAGTTCTCGACCCCCTAATAAATAATTTCTAGAACACCTTCGTTTTTAGGTAACATCGCATGTCTACGAACGGGTCACACTTGGGAACAATATTTTAGACATTTCAGCATTCCACCACACTTTAATACACATTCTATGGTCTATTACAAGGTTTGGATGTATTCCGATGTCTCGAAGAGCTTCTTTCCTACAAAACCATGATCCGTGGCCCTGGATCTTCTACCCCCCTAGATGTTCTTATAATGGGGTAGCCCGGTGGATTTTTCTCTTGGTTTGTGCTTGGTTGGGTTATATGATAATTCCAAACCATTTTTGGGCACAAATTGTGACATGATCCAACCCGGTCCGAAACGGGGAGTTCCCAGCCAATTAAATTTCGGGATCTTCGTTTTTAGGCGATAGTGCATGTTAGCAAAGAAGGTGACACTTGGGCACCATGTTTTGGACATTTAAGCATTCCACCACACTTTAATACACATTCTAGGGTCCATTTCATGGGTTTGGAGGTATTCCGATGCTCTGAGGCGCTTCTTCCAATGAAACCCTGATCTGTGGGCCCAGAATCGTCTACCCCCCTTGATGTTCTTATGAAAGGGGTAGCCCGGTGGTTTTTTCTCTTTGTTTGTGCTTGGTTGGGTTATAGTATAATTCCAAACCATGTTTGGGCATAAGTTGTGACAAGGTCTAACCTGGTTTCACCAAAATGGGGAGTTCTCGACCCCCTAATAATTAAATTTCCAAAGCACCTTCGTTTCTAGGTGACATTGCATGTCTGCGAACGGGTCACGCTTGGGAACCATGTTTTGGACATTTCAGTATTCCAACACACTTTAATACACATGCTAGGGTCCATTGCAAGGTTTTGAAGTATTCCGATGTCCCCAAGAGCTTCTTCCTACAAAACCCTATTCTGTGGGCCTGGATCGTCTACCCCCTAGATGTTCTTATGAAAGGGATAGCCCGGTGTATTTTTCTCTTGGTTTGTGCTTGGTTGGTTTATATGATAATTCCAAACCATGTTTGGGCACAAGTTGTGACATGATCCAACTCGGTTTCACCGAAACAGGGAGTTCCTGGCCAATTAAATTACAGGATATTCGTTTTTGGTGATAGTGCATGTCTGCAAAGAGGGTGACACTTGGGCACCATGTTTTGGACATTTCGGCATTCCAACACACTTTAATACAATATGCTAGGGTACATTGCATGGGTTTGGAGGTATTCCGATGCTCCGAGGCGCTTCTTCCTATGAACACCTGATCTATATGGGCCCAGAATCGTCTACCCCCCTAGATGTTCTTACGAAAGGGGTAGCCTGGTGGATTTTTCTCTTGGTTTGTGCTTGGTTGGGTTATAGGATAATTACAAACCATATTTGGGCATAATTTTTGACAAGATCTAACCTGGTTTCACCGAAATGGGGATTTCTCGACCCCCCTAATAATTAAATTTCCAGAACACCTTCGTTTTTAGGTGACATCGCATGTCTGCGAACGGGTCATGCTTGGGAACCAGGTTTTGGAAATTTCATCATTCCACCACACTTTAATACACATTCTAGGGTCTATTGCAAAGTTTGGAGGTATTCCGATGTCCCGAAGAGCTTCTTCCTACAAAACCCTGATCCGTGGGCCTGGATCGTCTACCCCCTAGATGTTCTTATGAAAGGGGTAGCCCGGTGGATTTTTCTCTTGTTTTGTGCTTGGTTGGGTTATATGATAATTCCAAACCATGTTTGGGAACAAGTTGTGACATTATCCAACCCGGTTTCACCGAAACGGGGAGTTCCCAGGGAATTAAATTCCAGGATCTTCATTTTTTCGGTCATAGTGCATGCCTACGAAGCGGGTTACACTTGGGCACCATGTTTTGCACATTTCAGTATTCCACAACACTTTAATACACATGATAGGGTCCATTTCATGGGTTTGGAGGTATTCCGATGCTCCGAGGCACTTCTTCCTATGAAACCTTGATCTATATGGGCCCAAAATCGTCAACCCCCCTAGATGTTCTTACGAAAGGGGTAGCCCGGTGGATTTTTCTCTTGGTTTGTGCTTGGTTGGGTTATAGTATAATTCCAAACCATGTTTGGGCATAAGTTGTGACAAGATCTAACCTGGTTT
The DNA here is from genome assembly GCA_916181665.1 of Avena sativa. NCBI lineage: Eukaryota > Viridiplantae > Streptophyta > Magnoliopsida > Poales > Poaceae > Avena > Avena sativa. The sequence continues at coordinate 98,596,294 of OV702293.1, forward strand.
CACCGAAATGGGGAGTTCTCGACCCCCTAATAATTAAATTTCCAGAACACCTTCGTTTTTAGGTGACATCGTTTGTCTGAAAACTGGTCACGCTTGGGAACCAAATTTTCGACATTTCAGCATTCCTCCACACTTTAATACACATGCTAGGGTCCATTGCAAGGTTTGGAGGTATTCCGATGTCCCGAAGAGCTTATTCCTACAAAACCCTGATCCGTGGGCCTGGATCGTCTACCCCCCTAGGTATTCCCGGAGGATTTATCTCTTGGTTTGTGCTTGGTTGCGTTATATGATAATTCCAAACATGTTTGGGCACCAGTTGTGACATGATCCAACCCGGTTTCACCGAAACGGGGAGTTCCCGGCCAATTAAATTCTATGATCTTCGTTTTTAAGTGATAGTGCATGTCTGCAAAGAGGGTGACACTTGGGCACCATGTTTTTGACATTTCGGCATTCCACCACACTTTAATACACATGCTAGGGTCCATTGCATGGTTTTGGAGGTATTCTGATGCTCCGAGGCGCTTCTTCCTATGAAACCCCGATCTATATGGGCCCAGAATCGTCTACCCCCCCAAGATTGTTCTTATGAAAGGGGTAGCCCGGTGGATTTTTATCTTGGTTTGTGCTTGGTTGGGTTATAGTATAATTCCAAACCATGTTTGGGCATAAGTTGTGACAAGATCTAACCTGGTTTCACCGAAATGGGGAGTTCTCGACCCCCTAATAATTAAATTTCCAGAACACCTTCGGTTTTAGGTGACATCGCATGTCTGTGAACGGGTCACACTTGGGAACCATGTTTTGTACATTTCAGCATTCCACCACACTTCAATACACATGCTAGGGTCTATTGCAAGGTTGGGAGGTATTCCGATGTCTCGAAGAGCTTCTTCCCGACAAAACCCTAATATGTGGGCCTCGATCGTCTACCCCCCTAGATGTTCTTATGAAAGGGGTAGCCTGGTGGATTTTTCTCTTGGTTTGTGCTTGGTTGGGTTATATGATCATTCCAAACCATGTTTGGGCACAAGTTGTGACATGATCCAACCCGGTTTCACCGAAACGGCGAGTTCCCAACCAATTAAATTTTAGGATCTTCGTTTTTAGGTGATAGTGCATGTCTGCAAAGAGGGTGACACTTGGGCACCATGTTTTGGACATTTCAGCATTCCACCACACTTTAATACACATGCTAGCATCCATTGCATGGGTTTGGAGGTATTCCGACGCTCCGAGGCGCTTCTTCTTATGAAACCCTGATCTGTGGGCCCAGAATCGTCTACCCCTAGATGTTCTTATGAAAGGTGTAGCCCGATGGATTTTTCTCTTGGTTTGTGCTTGGTGGGTTATAGGATAATTCCAAAACATGGTTGGGCGTAAGTCGTGACAAGATCTAACCTGGTTTCACCGAAATAGGGAGTTCTCGACCCCCTAATAATTAAATTTCTAGAACACCTTCGTTTTTTGGTGACATCGCATGTCTGCGAACGGGTCACACTTGTGAACCATGTTTTATACATTTCATCATTACACCACACTTTAATACACATTATATGTTCTATTACAAGGTTTGGGGGTATTCCGATGTCTCGAAGAGCTTCTTCCCTACAAAACCATGATCCGTGAGCCTGGATCTTCTACCCCCCTAGATGTTCTTATGAAAGGGGTAGCCCGGTGGATTTTTCTCTTGGTTTGTTCTTGGTTGGGTTATATGATAATTCCAAACCATGTTTGGGAACAAGTTGTGACAAGATCTAACCTGGTTTCACCGAAATGGGGAGTTCTCGACCCCCTAATAATTAAATTTCCAGAACACCTTCATTTTTAGGTGACATCGCATGTCTGCGAACGGGTCATGCTTGGGAACCATGTTTTGGACATTTCAGCATTCCACCACACTTTAATACACATGCTAGGCTCCATTGCAAGGTTTGGAGGTATTTCGGTGTCCCGAAGAGCTTCTTCCTACAAATCCTTGATATGTGGGCCTGGATCGTCTACCCCCCCCCCTAGATGTTCTTATGAAAGGGGTATCCCGGTGGCTTTTTCTCTTGGTTTGTGCTTGTTTGGGTTATATGATAATTCCAAACCTTGTTTTGGCATAAGTTGTGACAATATCCAACCCGGTTTCACGGAAATGGGTAGTTCCTAGCCAAATAAATTCCAGGATATTCCTTTTTTCGGTGATAGTGCATGCCTACAAAGCGGGTTACACTTGGGCACCATGTTTTTCACATTTCAGAATTCCACCACACTTTAATACACATCCTAGGGTCCATTGCATGGGTTTGGAGGTATTCTGATGCTCCGAGGCGCTTCTTCCTATGAAACCCTGATCTATATGGGCCCAGAATCATCTACCCCCCTAGATGTTCTTATGAAAGGGGTAGCCCGATGGATTTTTCTCTTGGTTTGTGCTTGGTTGGGCTATAGGATAATTCAAAACCATGTTTGGGCATAAGTTGTGACAAGATCTAACATGGTTTCACCGAAATGAGGAGTTCTCGACCCCCTAATACTTAAATTTCTAGAACACCTTCGTTTTTAGGTGACATCACATGTCTGCGAACAGGTCACACTTGGGAACCATGTTTTTGACATTTCAGCATTCCACCACACTTTAATACACATGCTATGGTCTATTACAAGGTTTGGAGGTATTCCGATGTCTCGAAGAGCTTCTTCCCTACAAAACCATGATCCGTGGGCCTGGATCGTCTACCCCTAGATGTTCTTATGAAAGGGGTAGCCCGGTGGATTTTTCTCTTGGTTTGTGCTTTGTTGGGTTATATGATAATTCCAAACCATTTTTGGGCACAAGTTGTGACATGATCCAACCCGATTTCACCGAAACGGGGAGTTCCCAGCCAATTAAATTCCAGGATCTTCGTTTTTAGGTGATAGTGCATGTCAGCAAAGAGGGTGACACTTGGGCACCATTTTTTTGGACATTTCAGCATTCCACCACACTTTAATACACATTCTAGGGTCCATTTCATGGGTTTGGAGGTATTCCGATGCTCCGAGGCGCTTCTTCCTATGAAACCCTGATCTGTGGGCCTAGAATCGTCTACCCCCTAGATGTTCAGATGAAAGGTGTAGCACGGTGGATTTTTCTCTTGGTTTGTGCTTGGTTAGGTTATAGGATAATTCCAAACCATGTTTGGGCATAAGTTGTGACAACATCTAACCTGGTTTCACCGAAATGGGGAGTTCTCGACCCCCTAATAATTAAATTTCCAGAACACCTTCGTTTTTAGATGACATCGCATGTCTGCGAACGGTTCACGCTTGGGAACAATGTTTTGGACATTTCAGCATTCCACAACACTTTAATACACATGCTATGATCCATTGCAAGGTTTGGGCCTGTATCGTCAACCCCCCTAGATTTTCTTATGAAAGGGGTAGCCTAGTGGATTTTTCTCTTGGTTTGTGCTTGGTTGGGTTATATGATAATTCCAAACCATGTTTGGGCATAAGTTGTGACATGATCCAACCCGGTTTCACCGAAACGGGGAGTTCCCAGCCAATTAAATTCCAGGATATTCGTTTTCTCGGTGATTGTGCATGCCTACGAAGAGGGTTACACTTGGGCACCATGTTTTTCACATTTCAGCATTCCACCACACTTTAATACACATGCTAGGGTCTAGTGCAAGGTTTGGAGGTATTCCGATGTCCCGAAGAGCTTCTTCCTACAAAACCCTGATCCGTGGGCCTGGATCGTCTACCCCCTAGATGATCTTATGAAAGGGATAGCCCGGAGGATTTTTCTCTTGGTTTGTTCTTGGTTGGGTTATATGATAATTCCAAACCATGTTTGGGCACAAGTTGTGACATGATCCAACCTGGTTTCACCGAAACAGGGAGTTCCCGGCCAATTAAATTCTAGGACCTTCGTTTTTAGGTGATAGTGCATGTCTGCAAAGAGGGTGACACTTGGGCACCATGTTTTGAACATTTCAGCATTCCACCACACTTTAATGCACATGCTAGGGTCCATTGCATTGGTTTGGGGGTATTCCGAAGCTCCGAAGCGTTTCTTCCTATGAAACCCTGATCTATGGGCCCAGAATCGTCTACCCCCTAGATGTTCTTATGAAAGGGGTAACCCGGTGGATTTTTCTCTTGGTTTGTGCTTGGTTGGGTTATAGGATAATTCCAAACTATTTTTGGGCATAAGATGTGACAAGATCTAACCTGGTTTCACTGAAATGGGGAGTTCTCGACCCCCCTGATAATTAAATTTCCAGAACACTTTCGTTTTTAAGAGACATCGCATGTCTGCGAACGGGTCACACTTAGGAACCAGGTTTTGGACATTTCAGCATTCCACCACAGTTTAATACACATGCTAGGGTCCATTGCAAAGTTTGGAGGTATTCCGATGTCTTGAAGATCTTCTTCCTACAAAACCCTGATATGTGGCCCTGGATCGTCTACCCCCCCCCTAGATGTTCTTATGAAAGGGGTAGCCCGGTGGATTTTTCTCTTGGTTTGTGCTTGGTTGGGTTATATGATAATTCCAAACCATGTTTGGGCACAAGTTGTGACATGATCCAACCCGGTTTTATCGAAACGGGGAGTTCCCAGCCAATTAAATTCCAGGATCTTCGATTTTAGGTGATAGTGCATGTCTGCAAAGAGGGTGACACTTGGGCACCATGTTTTGGACATTTCAGCATTCCACCGCACTTTAATACACATGCTAGGTTCCATTGCATGGGTTTGGAGGTATTCCGATGCTCCGAGGCGCTTCTTCCTATGAAACCCTGATCTGTGGGCGCAGAATCGTCTACCCCCTAGATGTTCTTATGAAAGGGGTAGCCCAGTGGATTTTTCTCTTTGTTTGTTCTTGGTTTGGTTATAGTATAATTCCAAACCATGTTTGGGCATAATTTGTGACAAGATCTAACCTGGTTTCACCGTAATGGGGAATTCTCGACCCCCTAATAATTAAATTTCCAAAACACCTTCGTTTTTAGGTGACATCGCATGTCTGCGAACGGGTCACGCTTGGGAACCATGTTTTGGACATTTCAGCATTCCATCACACTTTAATACACATGCTAGGGTCCATTGCAAGGTTTGGAGGTATTCCGTTGTCCCGAAGAGCTTCTTCCTACAAAACCCTGATCCGTGGGCCTGGATTGTCTACCCCCCGAGATGTTCTTATGAAAGGGATAGCCCGGTGGAGTTTGGTCTTGGTTGGGTTATAGGATAATTCCAAACCAGGTTTGGGCATAATTTGTGACAAGATCTAACCTGGTTTCACCGAAATGGGGAGTTCTCGACGCCCTAATAATTAAATTTCTAGAACACCTTCGTTTTTAGATGACATCGCATGTCTGCGAACGGGTCACGCTTGGGAACACGGTTTTGGACAATTCAGCATTCCACCACACTTTAATACACATTCTATGGTCCATTGCAAGGTTTGGAGGTATTTCGATGTCCCGAAGAGCTTCTTCCTACAAATCCCTGATCTGTGGGCCTGTATCGTCAACCCCCCTAGATGTTCCTATGAAAGGGGTAGCCTAGTGGATTTTTCTCTTGGTTTGTGCTTGGTTGGGTTATATGATAATTCCAAACCATGTTTGGGCATAAGTTCTGACATGATCCAACCCGGTTTCACCGAAACGGTGAGTTCCCAGCAAAATAAATTCCAGGATATTCGTTTTCTCGGTGATTATGCATGCCTACGAAGCAGGTTACACTTGGGCACCATGTTTGCACATTTCAGCATTCCACCACACTTTAATACACATGCTAGGGTCCATTGCATGGGTTTGGAGGTATTCCGATGCTCTGAGGCGCTTCTTCCTATGAAACCCTGATCTATATGGGCCCAGAATCGTCTACCCCCCTAGATGTTCTTATGGAAGGGGTAGCCCGGTGGATTTTTCTCTTGGTTTGTGCTTGGCTGGGTTAAAGGATAATTCCAAACCATGTTTGGGCATAAGTTGTGACAAGATCTAACCTGGTTTCACCGAAATGGGGAGTTCTCGACCCCCTAATAATTAAATTTCCAGAACACCTTTGTTTTTAGGTGACATCGCATGTCTGAAAACGGGTCACGCACTACTAGGAAAATGGTCGTCTGTCGCGCACCTAAAAGGCCCATCCGTGGCGCACTAGTGGTGCGCCACAGGCCTTGCGCTATGGCTATCTCCTAGCCGTGGCGCACTGCCTGGTGCGCCACGGTTATGTCGAGATAAGCGTAGCGTACCTGCTAGTGCGCCACGGATATGTTGGCAGGTGCCCTACGCCTTGGATCTTCTGTGGCGCACGTTGCAGTGTGCCACTAAGCTGCGCAGGTGCGCTTTAGTTGTAGTGCGCCACAGAAATTGTGCCATGTGCGCCACGGGTGTCTTTTTTTTTAATTTCGAGGCCAGATGATATACAATACAGATTATATAAGCAGATATACACATAGATTTAAGATATACAATTATATATATAAACACACAATTCGCAAAAAAAGATTGAAACAAATACATATAGATAACTCTCATACATGAATACATAAGTTATACATTGTTTCGATCAAGTTACAAAGTAGTTGGTGACATGCGAATACATGTGTCGATCGAACAAGTTAGAGCTCGGAAGCTCGCCTAGACATCTAAACTAGATAGACATAAACGCGGGATAAACAACCAAAGAAGATAAGCATGATCACCGCGACGAAGGTGTAGGTCTTCATCTGGTTCCTCGTCCTAACTCCCGCTAGATAGCGCGTGTATCTAGCTTCCGCCTCCGCCATAGTGTTGTACCATTTATAGCTATTACCGCTGAAACGGTGCACCTGTCTCCGGCAGTCTTCCCAATCATCGTAGACTCCGGGAACCTGTCCCTTGTACACGACGTACCACGTCATCTACAAGTTAACAATAATAATTAACCAATGATTGAAAAAAAACATATATAATTAAATTCGCATATGAAGATACACTTATAGAAAGTACTCCTAAATCAAAAATACCAAACTCAAAAAGCATGCCTCATATATAACTACGTTGTTCGACACAGAAATATGCTACGATAGAACTGTCCGCCAAGTAGGATGCACAACACCTGGACCTGTGCATAGCACAAGGCGGACAGTCCCATCACAGCACATTCACATATAGTGTGCCATGACATTTCAATCATCGGCATTATTCTCGAAAAATACCAAAGTAACTCGAAAAGAATGCCTCATATATATATATATACATAGGTCGTTGGACACAGGAATATGCTACGATGGAATTGTGAGCCAAGTAGGATGCACAAGACCTGGACTTTTGCATATCACAAGGCTCACAATCCCGTCGTAGCACATGCACATATATATTGTGCCACAACATTTCAATCATTGGCATTATTCTCGGAAAAGACCAAAGTAAATCAAAAAGACTACCTCATTTATATACATAGGTCGTTGGACACAGGAATATGCTACGACAGGACCATGAGCCAAGTAGGATGCACAAGACCTGGACTTGTGCATATCACAAGGCTCACAATCCTGTCGTAGCACATTCACATATATAGTGTGCCACGACATTTCAATCATCGGCATTATTCTCGGAAAAAGAGTAATTAAAAAAGAAGGACCAAAGTGAACAAAGGACCAAAAAGTAAGCAAAAAAACCAAGCATTGATTGATATATAATAATAATAAGCAAAATCAGTAAGCGATGATTCATAAACCTAATAAGATAAGTATAGTAGCATGTACACTTGTACACACACACAAAGGTCATCTATAGTTTGTAACTACAACTAGGCCAACATCAAGCCTTCTGGCTCGGCTTAGGGAACAGGAGGATGCCTTGTCTCGTCATGAACTTCCTATAGTCACCCTGCATCTCTAGGCGATCTTCTATGTCACGGTTATTCGGGATATTTCCTCCCTAGAAGATCCCCCCCGAAGTCATGATCACGAAAGATGATTGCCCCAAACTGCTGCTGGATGCGATACATCTCTTGTCTAATGTCTGAATCAGTGATCTTGGCCTTTGCTTCGGCCCATTGTTTGAGATGATCTGGCAGCGTAGAATTCTGCTGGTCAAATAGGAACACCCTCATGTGATGGAGTGCATAGTAGGCTTCCTTCTTACTATTTTCCGGCTGCTTCACGCAGGGGAACTCCGTTACATGGTTGAAGACGTGCCTGCCGAACTTGACCTTCGTACGTACGAAGGTGGTGCCTTTCGTCGAGGCATAGCCAGTGAGAGCATCATCCAGAACTTCCTTGATCTTATCGTAGTTTTTCTTCTTTTCTAGACTCCCCGAGTCGAAATGCGTGGCGTGTGAATGCTTCGGCGATAAGGATATGAGCGTGAAGTGTTCATCTCTACGCAAAAAAAATCAAATGGAATGTGTTGGAAAAAGAATGATGATAATCTAATAAAGCCAATCGACGGTGGCGAGTGAATAACGACTTACTCGGGAAAGTAAGGCACGAGAATGTATTACTTTGTCTTGTTCGCCACGAGGATTCATTTTAGGTACGAGGCCATGATACGTCGTTCGGCGGGGGAACCCAAGCAGCCGTCACGCATGTATTAGGGGTCCACTATAGCGATGCCCGGTGTGTTCTCTCTAATGATCTGCATGGCCAGGCTGAGAGAAAACAGGCGGACCATGGTATAGTGCAGCGGGTATAGGTGGAACATATTGAAGATGTCGTCGAACCGCAGGAAGAACAGATCTGCAGGGGCATTGTCGACGTAGCCCAAGCCTGGTGGCACCTTAACCACGAATACCGGGTGCGAGGGATCTTTCTCTGATAGAAGGCGTCTCTCTATCGTCAGCACGCCGTCATGCACACTCTACAGTTCCAAACTGGTGAGCCTCCGCAAATTCTTAGGTAGCATGGGCTCACCCGACACATGAATCCTCCACATAATACCCTCGGGTCTTGGTGGCCCGTCCCGAAACCTGATCGGATTCGCAGTTGTTGACGCCACCGTCTGACTCGAGCTGCTAGATTTTCTTTTCCTGCCCTTTTTTCCTTTTGGAGAGCGGGCAGGCACCTCAATATGAGCACTGGCCGACCTATGTAGTGTGTCAGGGCTTAGAATAAAGGGCCGGTTGGTTGTATCAGCTGGCTCTGTAAAGGCGCAAGCTGGAGGTGTCTCCTGAGAACCAAACAGACACTTGGTGATAGTGGCTTTCTCTGTGGGGCCACCAGCTAGGTCTTTGTTGCTAAACTGAGTGTTGAAGAAGTGATCATTCCAGTCTTCGTCATCCTCGGCCGGATCCTGCGCCATGTGATCATCAACATGATCATCCGAACCACCGCGTGGAGGTGACGGCGAGGGCGGTAAGGGGGCCTTGCCACCGCTTGTCGCTGGCACGACAGGAGGTGCTATTGTTTGTGGCGTGATGGACCCCGCCGTCCCCAAATGGATCATGCTCTTTGGCCATTGCAAGAATAAGCCTAAGCAACTTCTGAGGACAACCGGCTCTTCTTCATCCGTTCCTGGGGGTTGAATGGGAGGTTCCAGGTCGTCGCAGCACCTTAGCACCCGACTAATTTTAACCCTGTGCACGCTATCTGGCATCGGCCTTGAGTGGAACGTGCGCTTCACGGGTTGAACGATGGTACCCTTGGCAACATACCTCAGCTCGTTGTTCATGTAGCATAAGAGAGTGCAAGGAACATTCGTCTGTGGAAAACATGTACGGCGTCGTCAGAGATGCCATAAGAGTAATAGAGGCGTGAAAGGCGGTAAAGCAATTTGTTTACCGTGATGGCGTCGAGATCGGATAATGTCGAGGCACCGCATACGGCGACGGGCGTGCAAGAGACGGAAGGGCTGCTTGATGGCGCGGTGCTGGCCGCCGGTGTATTCTCCCTACCGCCGGGTGCTTGGAGCTCCTGTGCCACCGCGACGATGGCAGGGGTCCACCAACATGTACTCCGGTGCCGCGGTGACCGTAGGGGGAGTCACCAACACTTGCGGCGCCGCAGTTCTAGCGGGCGGAGTCACGAACACGTAGTTCGCCTGATTCATCGGCGCCGCGTTGTTCGAGTGGCTGCTGACCATGCTTGGAATCGGGCACGGCCCTACTCGACCACCCGCACTCCAGTTCGCTATTGACTCCACCAAGGTAGGAAGGAAGGACGTGAGGGTGATTGCCAGGTTGTCTTGGACGATCTGCGGGATCCGCGCCACTTGTTCCTTAAGTTCTTGAACCTCGCGGTTTTCCTCCTCGCTCCTTCCCGACGGCGCCACATGCGTCCTCGGTGGTGGACCAAAATGATCCACCCAATTCTTACCCCCGAGGCCGGCCAGACGGCCAGCCGACGACGGCTTCTTCGTAACCGGCTCTATTTTCTTGGCCCGATTCATCGCCCTGTTAAAAGGGTTATCCCACCGGGTGGCTGCCGTCGACCCCTGGGATGAGGAACCCTGTGATCCATGACTAGCAACAATTTCCTCCTCCTGCAGAAGAAGTAAGAGTGAATCGTTTAGATCATCGATTAGAATGCAATCGAGTTGATCCGCGGTAGTTAGATTACTTACCACAATTTCCTCGAATTCCTTCACTACAGGATCCGTGGTGAGTTGTTTGGTTTTTGGGTCCACATGGTAACGGGCCCTGATGAAGTTTCAAACCTGCCCGGGTTCGAATTTCGCATGGGATTTTCTATCCCCTTGGATCTATACTCTTCGTCCTCCTTATGCCATTTGGCCTCCGTGGTTCTGTATCCACCAGATCCGAGATTGTGATGACCTATATTCATCGCCCGCGGCACCTTTCCCCGATTACTATTGGCCAGGGCTCTTTCGGATTCACACCTCTCCTTGAACTCCGGGAACTGATCTTTGGTGATCTGCGGGTCAATCTACTGGATCTCCTCGATACTTTTGCCTTCTTTATAGATCTTCTTCTGTATCCGGGTTCTCCAGCTGGCCAGGGCGGTGCTCATCTTTGTGAGGGCGGATTTGTTTACTTCGTTCCCATGATAATTTGTGTTCTGATACTTAGCGGGGAACTTGTATCTTGCGTGCAGCTTCTCGAAGAGGAGTGTGCGCAAGTGGCCATTATCTTTATGCTGGAGATTCTCGGTGTTGATCGAGATGGTTGTCCGGGTGATCGCCGCCACTTGCCCACCGTACCCTTTGACGACAAGGGCAGGCTCCAAAGGAACCCCTGATGGGCTCACTTCGGTAATTTCCTCCCTGATGGTGCCGACCGTGTTCGGGAGCCATTCCTTCGGCTTCTTCTTCTTCTTAGGAGGATTGCTACCACTCCCTGTGCCCTCGCCGCCATCAGTGGTTTCATTGCCTGTCGTTCCTTCGGCTTCTTCCTCAGCGTCTTCCATCTCATCATCCTCGCTCTCCGAAGGATGGTATTCTTCATCGTCTTCTAGCCGCTGGGCCGCCTCCCAGAATGTCAATTGTTTATTTGGAGGTCTGAGTTCTCCTTCAGTGCTGATGCGCTTAGAACATCCAGCCTCGTCGTTGTCACACATCTTTGCACTAATAAAAAACAAATAATTGGTTAAATGCACGGAAAAATCCGGCATGACCTTTGCTAATTTTCTTAAACTAGGAGTGCCCGATTTCTACCGAAATGGAAATTAATCAACATTCCGGCAAAAATCGGGACTCATTTCATACAAGAACCTGCATACACGGCATAAGAAAGTGCTTCATACAAGCACAAGCACAGCCAACACAGCCAGATCATTACTAGGTATATAAAAATAAATTGCTAGATCCAGCAGCACATATAGTAGTAGCAACCAGCATCACATATAGTAGCAGCACATACAGTAGCTTTGCAAAAAGCAGTAGCTCCAGATAGCTTTGCAAAAACAGTAGCTTTGCAAAATAGTAGCTTTGCACATATAGTAGCAGCACATACATTACTACTATGTTCTCCAACATTTTGAGTAGTATAAACCATCAAATAATATTAACACTGTGTAAAAGTGATATTGAGTATCTACCATCTAAACCTACACTCATCACAGTAGAAACCATCAATATTGACAGATAAAAGTACCCATAATATATTCATCTCCAAAAAACCTCTGCTGTGATCTCAATTTATTTTCTTGACCAAACATGTATGGCCTCAAATATCTTCTTTTATTAATGGATTGAGCCTTCCTACTAGCAATGGATTGAGCCTGCCTACTAGCAATCATGTTAGTGCAATGGATTGAGCCTGCATACTAGCAATCATGTTAGTGCAATGGTTATGTGTTCATGGGTGTGTGCATTGGACTGAAACAATGGGCACTGATGGGTGTGATCTCTGCATCTTTAGTAGAAAATGTAACATATGCACGAATTCACATGAACCGCACAGGTAACCCATGTTCATGAAATTTCTACCACATAAGACTGACGAAAAAACCACTTTCATAAAAGAAAAAAAAGATGGCTAACATTTCCTAGGGCTCGTTCATGGCGCAGTTTCCAGCCATGCACAACCACCCCCCAACAAGAACAGCGAGGACCATCAGGCGGATACCTTCGAAGCTCTAACGAAACGCTCGCAGTCTAGGTTTCTGTTTATCACGACAGGATGACGAAACAATGCTGACCGAACAATTACCGCTAACCACCTCCCTAAAAAGTGCTACGGCAGGATGAACAAGCAAGAGAAGGAAGGCCCGGGACCCTGACCTTACAAGAGTCGGTCGACGCAGTGCAGGGATACCGGACGGAGGAGGAGGATGGCGACCGCGGTGGGGGGTAAGCTGGAGAAGGATCCCCCGTGTGGGATCTGTCGCCGGCGCCTGTGCTCGCGAGGAGGACACAAACGTAGGGGTCGGCACGCGTGAGAAGACGCACGGGCGTGAGGGACGCCGGCACCGCTTCTCGCTCGGAGGAGGAGAGGAGGATGTACGTGCGGTGGAGCCATGCACCGGCGCTGGTGGTGGTCGCTGCTGCAGAGACGAGACACCTGGGCGGTGGCTGCTGGCGGTGACTGCTGGGGGATCCTCCACGGCCTCCTCCTCGAGTGCGGTGGTGGCGGCTAGCGGTGGCTGCTGGGGGGATCGAGTGCGGCCGCGGCGGCTGGCGGATCGAGCACAGCGGCGGCGGCGGGAGGGGGATCGAGCATAGCGGCGGCGGGGGGAGGGGGATCGAGCGCGCTGTGGGAGAGATGGGGATCGACTATGAGTGTGTGATATGGGGGGAGTTGGGAATGATGACGTGGATACAACCCAGATAGGCGTAGCGCACTACGCCAGAGTGCGCTACGGATATCTGTAGCGCACTCGGGCTAGTGCGCTACGCCTATCTAGGTTGTAGCCACTCTATAACAACGATGCATCACTCCTTCTAGCAACTACACTTGCTTATCCCACTGGTTCTGCCCACTGCTCTATTCTAAACTTGTGAGCACCTAGGTTCAAATCCTGGTGCCCCTCTTTTTTTTAAAAAAAAAAATACTTTTAAATGTTCCAAAAAAATGCCCAAAAGTTGTGATATATGACATACAAGTTTTTTTATTTTTAAAAATACTTTTAAATATTCCAAAAATACCCAAAAGTGATAATATATGTCATAAAAGTGGTACAAATATGATTCAAATTATAACTAAATTTCATAATAATTTGTCCATGAATATTACAATCTTTTTTGACCACGCGTTTTACAATATTTTTTGAGCTAGCGTTTTACAATCTTTTTTCTCTTCTTTGCCGCAGTTGAATAATTTAGCCCCGGCACTTTAATGTTTCTTCTTTCGACCGGGCTACCTTTTTTGGGTAGGGTTGTCCTTTTTCTTCTTGTGATGTATGTTGCTGCATCGTAGTCATCGTCATCTTCAATCTTTGGATCGCCGTACTGGTCGATGTCTTGCTCGTTGGCGACTCCATCCATTCCGATGATGTTTCTTTTTCCTCTCCTCACGACAACACGGCTAGGCTTTGTCAGGTCGGTAATGAAAAAACATTGGTCCACTTTGGTAGCTAGTACCCACGGTTCATTTTCGCGGCCACGTTCGCACCGGCGGCCTGGGATTTGGCTGCTTCGGGTATAACCATGATTGTGAAATACCGGTCTTCTCTTTCGACGCTCTTTGCCCATCTGACACGGAACATCGGCACCTTTTCTCCACAGTAGTCGAGCTCCTAGATCTCCTCGATTCTTCCGTAGAATCTTTCCTTCACGTTGTCATCGGTGTAGAACTCCGACGTTACACCTGAGTTCTGATAATCACACTTGTTGTCCTTTTCCTCCGTGTAGAATGTGTAGCCGTTGATATCATACGCCTGATAGGTCACCAGGTTTTGCATCGGTCCCTGCGACAAGGTGAATATGATCTTTTCCGTGTCAGAAGAATGCGATCGCGGGGGATTATCAAGGAGCGTCTGCCTAAACCAACGCATGAAATCTGAGTTGTGCTCTTTGATTATTTCTCCTTGCATCCTCTGTATGCCCCGGTCACTGTACTTCTTCTCGATTAACCTTTTGTGCTTCTGTACCCAAGGACCTTCTGTCGTCTCCGACTCATGATCATCGTCATCTTCCTTATCATTAGGAGTAGTGTGTCCTCCATGAAGCTCCTTCTGGATACCCAAGCATATCAGGTCGTGCCTTGCTTTCGGACCATCTTTCGTCCTATCTGGCATGTTGATTATGGTGGCGACCATACTCTCGCACACGTTTTTCGTGATATGCATGATGTTGAGGCTATGAGGCGTGCGGAGAAACTTCCAGTATGGCAAATCCCAGAAAACAAACCTTGTTTTCCATACCTTCATCAGCGGCTTGTCTTGCTGCCTCTTTCGCTTCTTTCCAGGCTTAGGACAATCTTTCTAGTTTTTCAGCAACTCTTCCACTTCTTCGCTGCTCCTACGCTCTGGGATTCCTCGGGTCTCGGATTTGCCATCGAACAGGTCTCCACATTTTCTCCATGGATCATTCTTGCCGAGCCACCTCCGGTGCGCCATGAACACGGTTTTCGAAGACCCTGGATCTTTCTCTAGTTGGAGATAGCTTGTGTTATCCATGCACCTAATGCATGCGAAGAATCCTTGGATAACCTGCCCCGAGATATACCCGCAACATGGATAGTCTTGCACCGTCGTGACCAACGCGGCTCTCATCGTGAAATAATCTTGTGCGGCGGCGTGGTAAGTATTGGCTCCAGATTCCCATAACGTGGCTAGCTCCTCTTTCAATAGCCCGAGATACAGATTGATGTCGGTATTAGGTTGTTTCGGCCCTTGAATTAGCATACTCATTTGTATGTACTTCTTCATGCACAACCATGGAGGGAGGTTGTACATCCATACAAACACGGGCCAAGTGTTGTGCGTGCTGCTCTGGCTACCGAACGGATTGAGTCCATCGGTACTCGCACCAAGCCTGATGTTCCTCGAATCTCCACCGAATTCTGGGAATTCGAGCTCCAATGCTTTCCACTGGCTAGAATCTGAAGGGTGCGTCAGCAGCTCATCCTTTTCGGGGTCATCATCGTCATCTCCTGGCTTCTTCCTTTCCGCATGCCATCGCATGAGCTTCGCTTCCTTAGGGTCCGCGAAATAGCGCTGCAGACGAGGAGTGATAGGAAAGTACCATACCACTTTTCGAGGTGCTTTCTTCCCTTTCTTGTATCGACTCACGCTGCACACCGGACATGTGGTTTTCTCCGCGTCCTCGCCCCGATAAATGATGCAATCATTGATGCATACGTGATATCTAACGTGCGGTAGATCGCGAGGACAGACGATTTTCTTGGCGTCCTTGATACTAGTTAGACATGTGTTCCCCTCCGGGATACGATCGTGCCGGAATGCCATCATATCGTCGAAGCTTGCGTCGCTCAATTTGTGTTTTGCCTTCATCTCCATAGCCTTGAGCGTTACATTCAACCGGGTATCATCGGGCCTGCATCCTTCATACAATGGAGTAACCGCGTCTTTCTCAAGTTGCGCAAGCTTGGCTTTCTCTCTAGCGGCAGCCCTGGCGTTACTCGTCTTCTTGAGAAGCAGCTCTTGCACATAAGGGTCCTGCACCCAGCCTGACGTTGTTCCATCGTCGTCTCCTCCTCCCGCATCTAGATCATCATCATCTCGGTCTGCTTCCGCACCTTCACCATCTCCAGGAGACTCTTCATCATCTAGCCAGTTCTCGCCGTGATGATGATCATCGTCATGTTTCCCACCTTCACCGTCTCCATCGTCTTCGTCATCGCTTATTCAACGAGTGTATCCATCCATGAAACCATGGCGGAGCAGGTGCGCCTGCAGATTCCTAGAATCTGGGTCGATCACCCAGTTGAGTTTGCATCTTCTGCACGGACATCTTATATCCTTCTTGTTATTTCGTATCATTTCGACCGTCGCATATTTCAAAAATCTAGCCACAATGCCTTCGCTCATTATGCGGACCATTTTTGTCTGCACGGTGTACACGGTACAATTAGAAGTCTATTAGAACCACATAATGAATGCATGCATGCAATGGTCGATAGAAAATTCCGGCATGACCTATCCTAAAATTAGGACCTTTGCGAAATGCCAAATTCTTGCCAAAATGGAAATGAATCAACATTTTGGCAAAACAAATGGCAACTTGTTCACACACAAACACAAGAGAGAGAGAGAGAGAGAGACTGATCCATACACACATGAACATATCATTATCCTATCCATACACACATGCATGAGCATCATCGATACTCTCCATATACACACACACATGACCATCGAGATCCTCTCCATACACACATCATGAGCATCGATCATCTACATACGTATGAGCATATCATCCATATACACATGAACACATCCTTACATGGACAACTTACCGAGATGAGAGACCGATCGTGAGAAGATGGAAAGGAGAGGTGCGTGCGCGAGACCGGAGAAGGATAGATGAGAGACCAGAGAGCTAGCTTCCTCTATTACGTAGGTAACATCCAAGGCAAGTTTTACATGCTAAAAATGGTGAATGAGTGGAGAAATTGAGGTGGGAAGGAGAAGGATCCCGACTAGATCTAAGGAGGAAGAAGAAGGGGAAAGTGAAGTGTGGGGTGGTGGATGATCACACATGTGCACAAACTGGAGCTGCCAAAAAAAAGGGTCGCCACATCCGTGGCGCACGTGGCTCCAGTGTGCCATAGGGAATAATAACATCCATGGCGCACAAGCCATAGTGCACCACAGATGTGTCTGCCCGTTTTACAGAGCAGAGGGGCATGCGCTTAGGAGTAGCGCACCCCGTCCATGTGCGCCACAGTTGACACTAACAACCGTAGCGCACCTACCCTATGTGCGCTACGGGTATATGGCATGTGGCCAGCAGGGCCCTGGCCCACACATATCTGTGGCGCACTATGACCATGTGCGCCACGGTTGTTCTAATTACTAGTAGGGCACTGCCCATAGATGAGCCACGCCTGTTTTAGCCGTGGGGCACTTCGACAATGTGAGCCACGGATGTGCTGATTACCTATATCCATTTTCCTAGTAGTGACGCTTGGGAACCAGATTTTGGACATTTCAGCATTCCACCACACTTTAATACACATGCTAGGGTCCATTGCATGGTTTGGAGGTATTCCGATGTCCCGTAGAGCTTCTTCCTACAAAACCCTGATCCATGGGCCTGGATCGTCTACCCCCCTAGATGTTCTTATGAAAGGGGTAGCCCGGTGGATTTTTCTCTTGGTTTGTGCTTGGTTGGGTTATATGATAATTCCAAACCATGTTTGGGCACAAGTTTTGACATGATCGAACCCGGTTTCACCAAAACGGGGAGTTCGCGGACAATTAAATTCTAGGATCTTTGTTTTTAGGTGATAGTGCATGTCTTCAAAGAGGGTGACACTTGGGCACCATGTTTTGGACATTTCAGCATTCCACCACACTTTAATACACATGCTAGGGTCCATTGCATGGGTTTGGAGGTATTCCAATGCTCCGAGACGTTTCTTCCTATGAAACCCTGATCTGTGGGCCCAGAATTGTCTACCCCCCTATATGTTCTTATGAAAGGGGTAGCCCGGTGGATTTTTCTCTTGGTTTGTGCTTGGTTGGGTTATAGGATAATTACAAACCATGTTTGGGCATAAGTTGTGACAATATCTAACCTGGTTTTACCGAAATGGGGAGTTCTCGACCCCCTGATAATTAAATTTCCAGAACACCTTCGTTTTTAGGTGACATCGCATGTCTGCGAACGGGTCACACTCGGGAACCAGGCTTTGGACATTTCAGCATTCCACCACAATTTAATACACATTCTAGGGTCCATTGCAAGGTTTGGAGGTATTCTGATGTCTCGAAGATCTTCTTCCTACAAAACCCTGATATGTGGGCCTGGATCGTCTACCCCCCTAGATGTTCTTATGAAAGGGTTGGCCCGGTGGATTTTTCTCTTGGTTTGTGCTTGGTTGGGTTATATGACAATTGCAAACCATGTTTGGGCACAAGTTATGACATTATCCAACCCGGTTTCACCGAAACAGGGAGATCCCGGCCAATTAAAATCCAGGATCTTCGTTTTTAGGTCATAGTGCATGTCTACAAAGAGGGTGACACTTGGGCACCATGTTTTGGACATTTCAGCATTCCACCACACTTTAATACACATGCTAGGGTCCATTGCATGGGTTTTGAGGTATTCCGATGCTCTGAGGCGCTTCTTCCTATGAAACCCCGATCTGTGGGCCCAGAATCGTCTACCCCCTAGATGTTCTTATGAAAGGGGTAGCCCGGTGGATTTTTTTCTTGGTTTGTGCATGGTTGGGTTATACGATAATTCCAAACCATGTTTGGGCATAAGTTGTGACAAGATCTAACCTGGTTTCACCGAAATGGGGAGTTCTCGACACCCTAATAATTAAATTTCTAGAACACCTTCGTTTTTAGGTGACATCGCATGTCTGCGAACGGGTCACACTTGGCAACCATGTTTTGGACATTTCAGCATTCCACCACACTTTAATACACATGCTAGGGTCTATTGCAAGGTTTGGAGGTATTCTGATGTCTCGAAGATCTTCTTCCTACAAAACCCTGATATGTGGGCATAAGTTGTGACAAGATCTGTAGGGGTTCGTAGCATGGAAAACAAAAAAAATCTACCGCATGCACACAAACAAGCCAAGATCTATCTACTAGATTGTAGCAACGAGTCGATAGAAGCACTCACCCTCGAAGATTCCAAAGCGGTTAATGAGAGCAGATTCTCGTGGGTGATGTAGTCGTACACTTGCCGATCTCAAGATCGCATAGACGATCCTTCCGGCGCTGCGTTCTGGCAGCGCTTCCGCAGTCGGTCACACGTTCGGTACTCGATGAAGACCTTCCTCTCCCTTGTTCCAGCAGGCAACGGAGGTTGTAGTTCTCCTCTCATGATTCTGGCAGCATGACGGCGTGGTGTCGGAAGTAGAGGGAAGATCCTGGAGGGCTTCGCCTAAGCCGGTGCGAGTTATGGTGGATTAGGGTTTCCCGGAGATCTAGGGTTTAGATGACCGGAGGAGGAGGAGGTGTCGACGGCGGCTAGGGCGGCGGCGAGCGGCAGCAATAGGGGCGAGTGGCGGCGGCGGGGCTGCGGCGGTGGCTCGTGTGCGGGGAGAGGGGCTAGGGCTTGTGTGCTTTGGGGCAGCCCTCCCCCTCTATTTATGAGAGGGGGCAGCCTTGGGAGGGGTGGGTTTGAATCCAAACCCAAACCCAAGTTGGATTGAGAGAATGACTTGTTTTTTCTCCCACTAGGAAACAATTGTTTCAGTTTGACTTTTCAAACTCCCACTAGGAAACAATTGTTTCAGTTTGACTTTTCAAACTCCCGTTTGACTTTCAATTTAGAGCTTTAATTCTCTCTTGCAAATGCATACACCAAGTGACCTAGGATATGATCCAATCATTCCACTTACCCATGACACATTCATGGACCATTCTCCTTCCGGACCGGTGAACCTTCTAGACCCTTCTAGAACCTCTCCGATGAAAACATCGGAAACTTTCCCGAACTCCGAAATAGGACTTTCCTTATATGAATCTTATTCTCCGGACCATTTCGGATCTCCTCGTGATATACCAGATCCCATCCGAGACTCCGAACAACATTCGGTATCCCTACTAACATTCCATATCTACTTAAACAACATTGAATCCTTAAGTGTGTCTCCCTACTGTTCGTGAATTATGCGGACATGACCAAGACATTTCTCCGATCAATAACCAACAGAGGAATCTGGAAATTCATATGGCTCCCACATATTTCTACGATTACTTTGCGATCGAATGAACCACTTACATACGATACCAATTTCCCTTTGTCTCACAATAGTTTACTTATCCGAGGTTTTGATCGTCGGTATCTCCGCATACCTAGTTCAACCTCGTTACCGATAAGTACTCTTTTCTCGTTCCCGTGATATGTGATCCCTTGTGAGCCAGTCACATGCTTGCAAGCTAATTGGATGACATTCCACCGAGAGGGCCCAGAGTATATTTATCCGTCATATAGATGGACAAATCCCACTCTTGATCCATTTGCCTCAACCCATACTTTCTGAACACTCAATGCCACCTTTATAGCCACCCAATTACGGTGTGGTGTTTGATGTCATCAAAGAATCCTTCCGGTGACGGTGATTTTACATGATCTCATGGTCGAAGGAATTAGGTTACTATGTATCAAAAAGCTTATAGCAAACAAACTATTGAAATGACTTGATCTTAATGCTACGCTTATCTATAGGAGTATGTCCATCATACCATTCTCCTAATGATATGATCTTGTTATTAATAACATCTCAATGTTCATGGTCGAGAAACCACGATCATGTATTAATCAACAAGCTAGTATTATCTAGAGGCTTTACCAGGGACTCTAATTTACTTTAAAAATCACACAAGTATTAATGTTTTCGGTTAATACTATTATAACATTAATGTAAACATTTATCATAAACACAAAGATATAATAATAACCACTTTTATTATTCCCTCTAGGGCATATCTCCAACAAGATCTAACCTGGTTTCACCGAAATGGGGAGTTCTCGACCCCCTAATAATTAAATTTCCAGAACACCTTCGTTTTTAGGTGACATTGCATGTCTGCGAACGGGTCACGCTTGGGAACCAGGTTTTGGACATTTCAGTATTCCACCACACTTTAATACACATGCTAGGGTCCATTGCAAGGTTTGGAGGTATTCCGATGTCCCGAAGAGCTTCTTCCTACAAAACCCTTATCCGTGGGCCTGGATCGTCTACCCCCCTAGATGTTCTTATGAAAGGGGTAGCCTGGTGGATTTTTCTCTTGGTTTGTGCTTGGTTGGGTTATATGATAATTCCAAACCATGTTTGGGCACAAGTTGTGACATGATCCAACCCGGTTTCACCGAAACGGGGAGTTCCGAGCCAATTTAATTCCAGGATCTTCGTTTTTAGGTGATAGTGCATGTCTGCAAAGAGGGTGACACTTGGGCACCATGTTTTGCACATTTCAGCATTCCAACATACTTTAATACACATGCTAGGATACATTGCATGGGTTTGGAGGTATTCGGATGCTCCGAGGCGCTTCTTCCTATGAAATCCTGATCTATATGGGCCCAGAATCGTCTACCCCCCTAGATGTTCTTATGAAAGTGGTAGCCTGATGGATTTTTCTCTTGGTTTGTGCTTGGTTGGGTTATAGGATAATACCACACCATGTTTGGGCATAGGTTGTGACAAGATCTAACCTGGTTTCATCGAAATGGGGAGTTCTCGACCCCCTAATAATTAAATTTCCAGAACACCTTCGTTTTTAGGTGACATCGCATGTCTGCGAACGGGTCATGCTTGGGAACCATGTTTTTGACATTTCAGTATTCCACCACACTTTAATACACATGCTAGGGTCCATTTCAAGGTTTGGAGGTATTCTGATGTCCCTAAGAGCTTCTTCCTACAAAACCCTGATATGTGGGCCTGGATCGTCTACCCCCATAGATGTTCTTATGAAAGGGGTAGCTCGGTGGATTTTTTTTCTTGGTTTGTGCTTGGTTGGGTTATATGATAATTCGAAACCATGTTTGGGCACAAGTTGTGACATGATCCAACCCGGTTTCACCGAAACAGGGAGTTCCTGGCCAATTAAATTCCAGGATCTTCGTTTTTAGGTGATAGTGCATGTCTACAAACAGGGATGCAAGGGTTTCTCCATCTCCCCAAGAACAAAGGGAACTAGTCACACATGGAATATATCAACAACATGTTCATATTAAAATGGATGGATAAAAGTATGAAGATAAATATAGTGCAATCCACAATTGTATTTGGAATTACAACAAGATCTAAAATATGGTAGAGGGGAATGGTAATGGTGATAGAGATGTGGTAGTTGATGATGAAGGGGATGATTTGATGTCCTCTGATGATCCGTGAAGCCACAAGGATTTGCCCTTCTCCTAGTTCCTCATCTAGATCCCTCTCTAGAGTGGTGTTTTCAGGCTGTTAGTTTCTATGAATATCGGATCTCATATCCGTCTTCACATGGTGAGAGTATTTAACCAGGCGGACGCAGTAACAGGTGGTACAGGTGGGCCATACGGGGAAGCTCTGCCCATGCAAGTGGTCATTAAACTCTGTGTAGCCTTCCTTCACATTCTCTATTCTTCCAGGTGCGAGGAAAAATCATTTAAATGACATTTATCATTTAGAAATATCATATTACTGCATAATATTATAGTCTTAATTGATATATTCACAAAATAATTAGTAATTTGGGATCATGTTCAAACAAGGACAAAAGGTGCGCACGAGCGTAGTAAAATACCAAAAAAACCTACTCTACTTGTGCAAAAACGTAAGGTATACATGCTTCGAAATTGGACTCATCAATGCCTAATACTGACGATCAGTCATTGTTCCGAGATTTATTTCCATCATTAGTTTTGTTCCTCTCAGGCGCTCTACTTGTGTTAGCGGCATCATATCATTCACATCCCTAGTATTAGTTGGTACTGGATTCATCCCATCTGAAGCATAATCACACTTCCTAGTTCGGTTGCTCTCATCATATAGCATGTCATCCTTTTCCTCCTCATATGACTGATCCATAGCAGCAGAACTAGAACAGCCATAAGCACCACGACCAGCTGTATAACCTCCTCACCCTAAGCCATGTCAGCCTCCTTTTCCATGCACCGGTCTGCCTCCGGAGCATATACTCCAGGAAGCACGAAGATCCTTAAAAAGTAAAGCTTCAGGAGGATGAACCCCATCTCCATGGTCTCTAAATTCTTGCACCAAATGGCCACACACCTAAGACCACGTCGGACTATTTTCATATTTAACCAAAAAGAGTTCTATTTTAGCTGTCCTAATCAACGAAACAACAAGTTTTAGTGGTTTCCTAACATCCATATTGACTCTATCACGATAAAAATTTCCTTAAAAATAATTTGAAACCTCTTCCGTAGATATCCACTCTCCCACCTTGGACGCAAGTGACTTGATCAAACAATCGTCATGGATTCGAATCCACGCATCAAAATCTCAATGTTTGATGGTTTAGTAAACCCATCATATTGGACTATCACCATAGGATTGCCACGAAATCTCCAGGGGTGATGAGGACATCCCATCTATTGATACAACAATTGTACCTACAACTACACACATACAAGGACCGATCACTTGAGCTCGTGCCAAACAACTTAATTATCATGTACTTTCGTTTCTTGGAACTATTCCTCATATACATGAGAATATGATGTTGCCTAAATAAGATATGTTTGTTACTTTTAGGAATGATGGACCTAGCAAGGACGAGAAGGACAAGCATTGGATCATGATCATGAATGGAGATGGTAGCAAGCATGTGAGGATTGAAGAGGACGCCCCGAGTGGAGATTTCAGAACTTTGAAGCCACCATAATGAGGATTGAAGGCTTGGATGAAATATTCAAGATTAATACTTCACAAATTCGTCCATATCTTAATATGGTGTTGCGCCACCTTTATTTTGGGCTAGGCCCATGTAATTTTCGCAGGATTTTTAATAGCCACTTTTTAGAGTCTGTATTTGAGGAGAAAATGACTTATAGGGTTGGATTCGGCCACCACCTCTATGGCTGGCCGAAAACCCACCTTTTTATCCTTAAATACTCCCCATAGCCGTCAGTTTAGACTCGGGTTTTGTTTAGACATAAAGTTAGCCATTAAATAGAAACTTCGCCAAGGCTCGAGCGTTGTAGGGACCTCTTGTACTTCGCACCTATACAGGATCCCACCTTTTCAATAAATCTTTCATCTTAATTCGCAATATCTTGATTGAAATATTAGATCTTACTTGTTCTCGATTTTAGGTAGGAATTAAGACCCTCGCTGGTCAAGTTGTTCGTGTTCCCACGGGATCGATAACCTCTAGGAGATTGGCCTAGCGATTTCATTGGCGCTCATGCTTGCACGTGTAGTCGGATCGTCAAGCCCGAACTCCACCAAATCAACTATCACAGTCTCATCGAAAGATTGGACACCTTTGCCCTATCAAGTGGTATCAGATTTCAGGTTGCTCGGTGAGATTTACTGCTTTCGTAGATTAGATCTGTTTTTACCTATAACCCACGAAAAAGCCAAAAACACAGTTAGAGTTTAGATCCATCCCATCACCAATCTACGTCTTGCATTATCTTTTTAGTTTTGCATTATTGAATTTATGTCTGCATCATTGCATCGAGTTGCTAGTCTTAGTGTCTCGTCCCTTAAAGTTTCGAGTTCTGATCATATTAGTCACCGCCACACTTGCCGATCACCGCCACCATATTCCGCCGCCATACATACCTCCATACACTCTGCAACATAACACCCTAGCCGCCGCCACCATATTCCGCCGACATACACCCTGTCACCATAAACCCTAAACACTCCGCCACTGCCTTTCTACCGCGACACGGATCTGGTCACCTTTCCTGTTGTGGCACAATTCCGAGTTGAGTTATCGTTTCCTAGTTATTTCTTTTTCCTTTCCTTACTTGTTGTTTCCGCATTGAGCTAAAGTCTGGTCGCAAGTCCAGAAGGAGAGCAAAAAATAGTAGTCTGGAACCGCCTCCGAAAAAAATTCTGGCTATACTAGTTTTCGACCTTGGGGATCACTTTTCTCCATCGGCCGTATAGCGACTTTTTTTGGCACCTGCGCGCTTTTCGGAGCACAAAAAATTCGACACAAAATTTTGGGGTTATCCTGTTTTTAGACCCCGTAGATCAGTTCTAGACACTCGCCATCATAGTGATTTTTGACATCTCGGTTCGCTTTTCACGGCGCCATATCATCATACTATTGTTAGTTGTGTCGCATAATGACATTGTTAGTGCTCTAGGCTCGCGTCTCTAGTACAGTCTGTTGGGAATATGCCCTAGAGGCAATCATGTATGATGAGATTTCCCATAGTATTCATAAAGATATTAAGTAGTCCTTGTATAAACATATGATGTGTATCATTGAATATGTGATTCGGTTGTGGAACTATGCATTCATGTTGTTTGTACTAAATATCTGGTCATTGAGGTTGTGCTGGACACACAACTTAGACCAATGTGAAAGTTGGCTTGATGACTCGGTTCCACTTGTCATGGGCATGGAGATGCTATTCCAACTTACACAGATTCGGCTAAAGAGTTTAGCGAGTCGGATTGACCCATATTGAGGTACAACGAACTAGTTGTCATTTGTATATCTCAATCAATGTAATCCTTAGACCTGAGGTTATTGCATAGTCCGAGTTGAGGATCACAAACTTAGGTTCTGTCAAACGCTGATCCGTAACTAGGCAGTTATAAAGGCAGAGTTCGGGTCGACTGAGAATCAAGCTGTGTGATGTGAATAACCAAGATGGGATTTTGCCCCTCCACTTGGAGAGATATTCTCTGGGCCCTCTTGTGAGATATGATTCGGAAAGCATGGCCATGCACGACTCAGTTAAGTGTTAACTGAGGTGATCGACTAAGAGTTAGTCGGGTGAATCACTTATCTCGGATCGAGAAGAGAGTCGGACTATTTAAGGGATGACAATATTCGCCTATAGTCTGACAAGGTATATCGTGAGGCAAAAGGGACTCGGACATAAGTCGCATTGGAAAGGCAAGTCGTCATGACTCTTTTTTTTAGGGTAATATCAGTAGGAAAGGCTCCTACTGCCTCATTTTCATTAATAATAGGTCAGAGTCTATAAAGTTAGATATTTACATAGAGACAGAGGGGGGGGAAGTCTCTAAAAATTAGAACAGATAAGTCTAGGATTACAAGGAGGTTTACAAACTATGAATAATGCTCTTGATAAGTGGATGTAGCTCCTCCTTTGTCCTATGAATCAGCAATGACAGATCAACAGCTAATCTTGACTTCCAAGCCTGAACTGAGGGTTGTATGTTATTAAACCAGAGATTGTTTCCCTCTTTCCAGATGTTCCAAGAGCCCAGCAAGGTGATTTCCATAAATAGTTTTTTATTCCAGCTCTTTTTTCCTTGCTCAATGATCTGAAGTCTAGAGTTAGTCATAGACCAAAAGATGTTAATTGAACTCCAGCAAGCTTGGCTAAATGGGCAATGAAAAAACAAGTGTTCAATTGTTTCCTCAGTATTGTGATTACACATAAAACAGTCATATCCAGTCCCCAGTGCATGATGTCTTCTTCTTAACATGTTTCTTGTATTCAATCTGTCAGACAGAATCAGCCACCCAAAGAACTTCACTTTTGCAGTGCACTTCGATTTCCACAGCCATTTAAAGGATATGTGTGGATTTATATTTCTGAAATTGTATTGGTAATATTTGCTGGAAGTGTATTCTTTGGCCCCCCAAACATAGCTCCAAGTGTCATGTCAATGTTCTCTTAGTTGAATTTCTCTACAGCCGTTCTGAATGTCTCTCAATTCAGCTAGTGCTTTAGGTGATAAAGGGAGATAGAAAAGTTGTGTCAAACTATCAGCTGTAAGAAACTCCCATGTACAGATATCTTCCTTCCTAGCATAGGAATAGATGGTCGGGTGACTCTATTCTAAGATAGTTGCAGACCATTGATCCTTCCAAAACAGTGTGGTAGCCCCATTACCAATAGAGCTTTTAGCTATTCCTCTGAATAAATGTGAAAGTCTAGAAACATCTCTCCACCAGAAAGAGCCACAAGGTCCAGAAGCATGAGGAACATTGTTGTTGTAATATGCATTCCATACTAGGGAGACCCATGTTGTGTCATCCTTATTATAGAACTTATGCAGGAATTTAAGCAGCAGGCCTTCATTCTGAATTCTAAGGTTGAGAATGCCAACACCTCCTCTACATTTTGGCCTGCAAATCATATCCCAAGCAGCTAGAGAATTGCATTTTTCACCCTCTTCAGTTTTCTTGTTCCACAAACAGTGTCTCTAAATTTTTTCTATATGCCCCACTATCTTATCTGGAAATTTGATTGCACCCATTGTGAAAGTTGCAATTGAAGCCAGTAAAGAATTAATCACAGTAACTCTACCACTATAAGACATCATCATGAATGAAGCAGAAACCTTTCTTTCAACTCTGTCAATCAGTGGCATAAGATCATAAACAGTGGGTTTTGTGGTGCCAAGAGGAAGCCCCAAATAAGTGAAAGGCATTTTGGCAATTGCACATCCCAATATATCTGCAATTTCCTGAGAGAAGTTATCAGCCAGATTTATTGGTATTAGGTGTGACTTATGAAAATTAATTTGTAAACCAGTAGAAACAGCATAATTCTGAAGAATCCCTTTCATTATCTGTATTTGATCTTTGTCTGCTTGCATTATAATCAAAGTGTCATCTGCATATTGAACAATTGGAAAATCCTGTCCAAAATTAGGGGAGAAAGGGGCCCTGAGTATGTTTTCTCTGAATGCCTTATTAATTGCAGATTGTAGTAAATCAGCAGCAAGCACAAAAATAAGGGGGGACAGAGGGTCTCCTTGTCTAACTCCTCTTTTGCAATGAAATTGCCTCCCAGGTACTCCATTGAGTAAAACAACAGACTTTCCAGTACCAAAAATAATTTCAATCCATTTCAGCCACTTATCATCAAAACCCATCTGTTTCATAATTTTCATCATAGCCATATGATCAATGGTATCAAAAGCTTTGGCAAAGTCCAACTTGAGTAAAATAATCTCTTTCTTAGAAGCTTCACATTGATACAGAAATTCAAATGCCCAAGCAAGGCAATCCTGAATGTTTCTGCCTTTTAAAAAACCATATTGATTTCTATGAATAATCTTCAAAATAACCTTCTGTAGCCTATTAGCCAACATTTTTGTTATAATCTTCAAAACACAATTAAGTAGAGTTATTTGCCTAAAATCATTGATAGATTCAGGTGAACCTATCTTTGGAATGAGTGTAATATGACCCATATTTATACTTTCTAGATTCAGATCTCCTTCATAGAATTGAAAACATGAAGAATAGATGTCCTCCTTGATGATGTGCCAACAACTTTTTAGGAAGAGACCATTAAAACCATCTGGGCCTGGGGCTTTATCACTTGGCATCTCTTTCACCACCTTGTCAATTTCCTCTCTGGTAAATGGTATGGATAGAACCTCAAGGCCCTCAGTTGGAGTAATCAGATGTTGAAGATTAAAAAGCATCTCAGGCTGTGTAGATGTGCCCAATCTTTCTTTATAGGCTTGATAAATAGCATTTTCTTTATCAGCATGCTCAATAACAAAAGAACCATCTGAGAGTTTGAGGGAGGCAATATTGTTCTTTCTATATCTTTCAGTAGCAAAATTATGAAAGAACTTTGTGTTTTCATCTCCAAACTTTGTCCATCTAACTGTGCATCTTTTCTTCCAATAAGCATTCTGGTATTGTAAAAGTCTTACTAGGTGAGCTTTTAGAATTCTCCTGAAATTTTCTTCTTGACAGAATAAGGGCCTTTTGTCCTCCAGATTATCAAGTTCAGAGACAACTTTATTGGTATTTTCAATACAAGTGGACAACTTTGAGATTGATTTTCTCCAAAATTTCAAATCATATCTCAGCTTTTTTAGCTTTGCATTAAGATTTGCAGCACTGTTAGATTTGTGAGTTGGCTTACTCCAGCATTTTGCAACCACTTCCAGAAATCCAGGATGGGCAACCCAAAAGTTTTCAAATCTAAAAATCCGACTACCAGGGATCTTAGTCTGAATCGAGACAACACAGGGAGTGTGATCAGAGGTTGGTTTGCCTTGTGTGGAAACAACTATGTTAGGAAAACTAGTTGTCCAGTGAATGGAGGTGAAAAACCAATCAAGTTGTTCCAACAGAGGATCTTGTTGCATGTTACTCCAAGTAAATTTTCTTCCTTTAATTGGCAATTTAGTGAGATGTTGTTCTCTAATGAAGTCATTGAAGATGAGCATGTCATTAACATTCCCCCCAAGTTTATTCCTATTTGCAGGGGACCTAATAAAATTAAAGTCCCCCATTAGGATCCAGTCTTCATCATCAGGAATATGCACCTCAAACATCCATTCAATAAATTTCTCCCTCAATTCACCATTACAAGGGCCATAAATGTTAATTAAGGTCCAAGACTGCCCAGAATGTGTTGAAGTGAAATGAACAGAGAGAGCAAACTTTTCACAATGCATGACCATTCCAGAAAAAATTGAACTATTCCATATAATTATGAGGCCACCAGAAGCCCCCACAGAAGGCACAAAGACAAACTCATCAAATTTTGCTGGACAACAGGATTTAATAAATTGCAGATCAAAATCCTCCTTCTTTGTTTCTTGAAGGCAAATAACTGAACATCCACTTACTTTAATAGCATTCATTAAGGCTAATTGTTTTTCTCTAGCATTAATCCCTCTGATGTTCCAGCACAAATTAACCCATTGTTTAAGTAGTGACATTATTACAACTCAAAAATAAAGAAGCCAAAGTAGAAATAGACAGGCACTAGGCACTGTCAGCATTTTCCTTCTCCTGCCAGCCTTCCATGAGCTTCAGAGGAGTGAGATCTTCCCGAGGCACCCCACAAAGAGATAATCCAATAGCTTGGAGCACTGGGAATTCTGTTGCAAGGAGAGTCCTATCAGAAATCATGTCAACCTGACCATGATTTATCTGAGCAATTTCTTCTATGACTTCAACAGCCTTAACCTCTGGAATCTTCCTTTGTTTCACTTTAGATTTGGTGGTCTTTGAGTCACAAATGATTTTAGGCTTAAAGCCCCTATATCTAGTAGACCTTGAGCTTCTTCTGACTTGATTAGTAGAGATGGGTGTCCCAAAGGAAACCACATCACTATCCTCCAACTCAGGAATCTTCCTTTTGGTGCCAGCTTGAGTAAAATCAGGATACCCCAAAGTTCTGTTATAGTTCATTTCCTGCTTCTTCCTTGAATTGAGCAATAACTCCCATTCATCCACCAACTCAAACTGCATAAACTTTGGCATAGGAAGAGTGAAAGAAAGGAGCTTGGCATTATCCAGAGCAAAGTTAGGGAAGCAAAACTCCTTAAATGCAGATTTAGCAAAGTTCCTTGTCATCCAGATTTCAGAACTGACATCCAAGAGATGGTCATCAACCAGAGCAATGTTGATGGACAAAGTGGTATCAACCTGCATCAAATCTGAACCAGAGGAATTCCCATCAGAAACATCAGAAATACTCTCATGCCAAGCTTGCATAGGACTGTCCTGGACATTGGTGGTAGGGGGTGGCACACCATCCTGAAAAGAAACCCCCTGTGTAGCTAGGATCTACTGAAATTTGATCAATGGAGGGTTGGGAACAACTACAGCATCCTCCACAACTGGTGCAACAATATTTTCATCTTGTGCAACATTATTATCAAAAAGTGCAGCAATGACCTGAGCAGGGACAAAATGTCCAGGTTGATGAAACAGAGCAGCATTGTTCATTCCTCCAGCATTTCCTCCTTGAGCATGTCCCCCTCCAGGCATCTGATTCTGCTGATTCCAATTGTTAAGTTGCTGTTGGTATAGCTGTTTAGCAGATAAACCTTCACCATGCATGGGATGGGGATTGCCATCATCAGGTTCAGGGTCTTTAGGAGGTGGCAGAATTTCAGGAAAATGAGCATTCCAGTCAGCACACCTGAGTAAGATAACAGGGACAGTCCAGGAATGCCTTGCCCCCCCCCCCCAAGCTGATGAATAACCAAACTTTTGGGCACAAACTTAGGATGAACAATCCACACCTTGACCAAAACAGATTTATCATCCTCTCTTGGGTTATGCCACATGGACAACAGACCAAATTCTTGAACAGCACTATGAATATAATGGCTAGTCTGGTAATCAAGGGGAAAAGATAAAAATTGTTTCCAAGTTTCCCTGCCAAAAGCAGTAAGACGCATATTTCTAGCTTCATTGTGTTTCACAAAAGTGACAGTGGTAATCTCATCAATCTCAAAGGTAGTGCCAACTGTAGCATCCGCAATCAGGGTTTCAGTCATAGTAAAAATGCCAAGTCCTAAAGGATGATCATCAAAGCGACTGACAAACAACTGTGACTCATTGAGAAGATTCATCACCTGAATCCTATAGTCTTCTCTAAGCTGAATCGGAATAAATCTGTTGGTCTCAGCAATTACCTTTCGGTCATGCTGCAGAGGAGCCTCAGCAGGAACCACCATGTGTGACCTCACCAAGCGATCAACTGGCCCTGGATCAATAGTCAAGCCATTGGGGAGAAAAGCTAAAGGATTCACAGGAAAGTTGGCCATTGTCGAGGTGGAGAGAGAAACTTCGACGGTCGGCGGAGAAGGAGATGAAGCGGCAGGAGAGGTAGGGGGTGAAACTCCAGGTGAAAAAACAGGCTGCTTCTTAACTACCCAGATATTCCGACCAGAAATATCGGCCTGATTGTTAAATGCAGTTTTCTTTTTTTGCCAAACTCTTTGTATCCTCTTTGGGCAACTCCTGGCCCAATGGCCCAATAAATGACAACTCCGACAACGCCAGCCCAAGACACATTTACTCGCCAGGTGACTAGAAATTAAACATTTAACACACCATTGGCTGCGCATAGAAAGGCAATTCAAACATTTATGACCCAGAGAAATAATACATTCACAACTTTTTTGGCAAGAATCCACAAGATGATCATGATCTCCACAATTTGAGCAGCGTCCCAGAATTTCAAAAACCATAGCTTTGGTAGGAACAAATTTCAAGTCCAATGCATGCATGATGTCTTGATTAGAGTATAGGGCCTGTCTCATATCTTCAATCTTCTCTAACGTGACAGAAGGCAGTTGCATCCAAAAATGACGTACAAACGTTGAACCAGTAAAAACTTCCTTATGAACACGTTCATGATCCACCAAAATAGGATCAGAGAAACTTCCAAAAAACAGATGTCTAGCCAGATCCAATCCATCCGAAGAAAACCCAGGAGATCCTTGTTGATGAAAACCAAATTTAGCCAATTCATGTGATGAGTCCGAATGAAGATCTTGTGCAACACTTTTCTTTAGGAAGTCCAAATTTGGCTTAAAACGAACATGATTAGATGGAGAACTCTTCACAGAATTATCAAAGGGCAAACCAGAGAACAAGTGATCATGTGTGAAGCCAGAGATATGGGGATGATAACCTCGAAACAAACTGAAATGGCACACAAAATCAGGCCAGACTCTATCTCTCAAACTATAGATGAAGTGCCCCACTTTATTTGAGGCAACAGAGAACCGAAATATTCGATCACTTAATTGAAAAACCCTGAATCTAGCCGCAATTCCACCAATGCAACATTGAAGAGCAAGACCCACAGATTCAACATTCAGGGAAAAAGAGGCCGAGGAGAAGGACACCACCAAGAAGAACTCATTGGCAGTCGAGGAAGGGAGAAAGTGCACCGTAGATCCAAAGCATCGACGCACCTGATTAGCCAATGCCTGTCCAGGGGAGAAATCCCAATGGAGTAGAGTTTCCATTGCCGTGGAGAGGGAGTGAAAACCCTAGATCGCCAAGGAGTCGCCATGGGTGGGTAGGTGGGTGGGAGAGAGAGTCGCCATCATTCATAAGTTTTTCGTCATGACTCTTTGGTACTTGGGAGTCGGCACGTTATGCTAGGAGCCGCTACCGACTGATCGATTGAGAGTCGGACTCCAATCGTGTCCAAGTAGCCATGAGCCTGCGGGGTCACATACTTAAGAGCGGGAGAAAGTTTGGATTGGATCTGAACCTGTAATCTGGTTGGGTTGGACCCAAACCGGATTAGTACTGAGTTAGTGAGTTGGACTCACGGTGACTAGTGTTATATGGGCTTTAGTGAATGGGTCGCGCGAGCAGAGCCCACGTTCACTCCCTATATATAGTGGAGCACCGTAACCCAGAAAGGTTAATCGTTGTTCGGTTAGGTCATTCCATGTGTTGGAAACCCTAGCTCCACAGCATTTCAGCCGTCGTACCGAACCTAGCAGTTCGCCGCCGGTGCTCCTCCTTGTACGTGTGGATACCAGTAGAGGTGTTGTGCGATCAGCACCAGGACGATCGGATCGTGAGGACTGCACTGCATCAACTGACGCGCTTCATCAGTAATCCGCAACTGCGCGTCTAGTGGTAAACCTCGTGGCCTTCTACCTTGGCTAGATCTTAGGATCACCACGTTAGAGGAAAAGTTTTGTTTTTATCTCTGTGTGGCCCAACACGATCTATCCTAACACCAGCATGGTACCGTCGTTGAGCATATTTTCAACTTTCCATTGTTGTTTTGATAATTGCTAACCCTTTTGCTAAGCCTTCCCAGAGCTCCACGGATTTCTCCACGTGCAGTGTCTCGACTCCTGGTAATCGCTTGGTTCAGTCTCTGGACTACTGATTTTTATAGTTGCACGTCGCCTTTTCCTGCTGTTTGGTAAGAACTTGTAAGAGCTTTGTATATTGCTTGACGGATTACGTGTGCCTTCCACCATATTTCCGTATTTCTAGGCATATACACATGTGCTTTTTACAAGACTAACCATGGAAAGTACTTCCCTTGACCCCGCAAAGATGACAAACCAAAAGCTACATGCCCACTTCTCCGAGCTATTGGTAGGACGTGCTGAAGATGTGGATGCAAGACTAGAGGAGTTTGACAACAAGCTCACCACCGCCATGGAAAAGATCGAAGGAATCGAGAAATCATTCAACGACAAGCTAGACGCTCAGTACAAGGAGGTTTTGGACAGGTTGCCTGCACCTACACCTGCACCCGCCCCTGCTCCGGCTGCACCTTGGAATGGCGCACGGCGCATTCCGATCACGGGTCGTACTGCTGGTTTCGCTGCCGCTGCACCTCAGGCTTCTACTGCTGCAGCTAATGCACCTTAGGCTTCCAACGCGGCTGCTGCTGCAACCTTGGGGCAAGACAACGGGTACTACTACGACTTCGACGATGATGATCTGTTTGACGAGGAGGTTGAACAACCTCCACATCCTGCTGGCCGACCTTGACATTACCACCACAACGCTCGACCACTAGTACGTGATGATGATCATGTTGCAAAGCTTAAACTAAATATTCCATCTTTTGAGGGTAAATATAATCCTGATACATATCTTACATGGGAGATGGAAATAGAACAACGTTTTGCATGTTTAAAATATCCTGAGAATATGCGTGTTAGTGTTGCTACATGTGAATTTCTAAATTTTATTCCCTTTGGTGGTCTGAATATTGTCACTTAAATCCTACTACTATTCCTCGTACTTGTACTGCTTTAAAAATTGCTATGCGTGTTCGTTTTGTGCCTCCTACTTACCAACGTGATTTACTAAAGAATTTGACACGTTTAGAACAAAGAAAAAAATCTGTAGAGGAGTATTATCAGGAATTGCAAACGGGGATGGTTCGGTGTGATCTTGTTGAAACTACTGAACAAATGCTTGCACGTTTCTTTGGTGGATTAAACAAGGATATTCAACATATATTATACTATAAGGAATATAATACCATCACTTGTTTGTTTCATCTTGCTTGCAAAGCTGAACGTGAAGTGCAGGATCGCCAAACACCATGGAGGAGGACTAATAATTCTACAGGTCGCACATCCTCTTGGACATCACAACAACCAGCGCCTTCTTCTCGTGATTCTCCACCAGCTACTACCACATCCAAAGCTACCACAAGGCTTCCTTCAGCTACTCCTCCACTGTCATCCAATGCTCCTGCTCGTAGTGCATCTTCTATGGCTTCCACGGGTAAAACAAAGGATATACAATGTCGCAAGTGCTGGGTTATGGTAATATTGAGCGATAGTGCACAACACAAAGTGTATGATGGTGCGTGATGATGGTGCATATGATTCAGCAAGTGACTTTGATAAAGATACATTATCTCTTATTTCTGCTCGAGATGGAGATAATTCTGATTCTGAAGAAGAGACAGAGGTAATGGGAGCTGAAACTGATAATCAATACAAGAGTTTAGTTGTGCAATGTGTGTTGAGTGTGCAATTGAGAAAATCTGAGCATGATCAATGCCACAATCTATTCCAAACACGTGACGTTGTCAAGGAAAGAGTTATAAAGATCATCAATGATGGAGGGAGTTGTAATAATCTGGCTAGTGTTGACATGGTAGAGAAGCTTGCACTTCCAACAAGACAACGCACACATTCATATTACATCCAATGGTTTGAGAGTTCTCGCAAGATCAAGGTAACAAGAACGGTACACGTGCATTTTACTATTAGTACATATTCTGATTTTGTTGATTGTGATGTTGTACCTATGCAAGCTTGTTATTTGTTACTTGGTAGACCATGGAAATTTGATAGAGAATCTGTTCACAATGGCAAAACTAATCACTATTCTCTTATGCATGATGGAAATAAAATTGGTCTAAAACCTATGACTCCCAAACAGATTTTAAAAGATGATCTTGCTAGAGCTAGTAGAGCTAATACTGAGGAGAAAAATAAAAGTGAGAATCAGATTGTTGCTGCAGATTTTATACCAAAGAACACTAAATCTGATTCTAAACATGCTACTGAAATTCGTTTGAAGAGTCCATGTATGCTTGCAAATAAAATTGATATTGCTGAACTAGATGTAAACAATACTCAATGTCATGCAATTGTCCGAAAAGAGGTTTTGTTTTCATTTGAGGATATGCCTCCTTCTTTGCCACCTGCTATTGCTAATCTTTTGCAGGAATATGAGGACGTTTTTCCCGCTGAGATGCCACCAGGACTACCTCCTATTAGAGGAATTGAGCACCAAATAGATATAATTCCTGGTGCTACGTTGCCCAACCACGCGCCACATCGAACCAATCCAGAGGATATAAAGGAGATACAATGCCAAATTCAGGAACTACTCGACATAGATCATATTCATGAGTCCCTTAGCCCATGTGTTGTTCCTATTATTTTGGTACCTAAGAAAGATGGTTCTTCGCGCATGTGTACTGATTGTAAAGCTATCAATAATATTACTATTAGATATCATCATCCCATTCCGTGTTTAGATGACATCCTTGATGAATTGAGTGGCTCTACCATGTTTTGTAAAGTTGATTTGCGTAGTCGATACCACCAGATTCGTATGAAATTGGGAGATGAATGGAAAACTGCATTTAAAACTAAGTTCGGTTTATATGAGTGGTTAGTGATGCCTTTTGGTTTAACTAATGCACCCAGTACATTTATGAGATTAATGAACGAAGATTTATGTGCTTTCATTGGACGTTTTGTGGTAGTCTACTTTGATGATATTCTGATTTATAACAAATCTTTAGAGGATCATTTGGAATATTTACATGTTGTTTTTAATGCTTTACGCGATGCACGTTTGTTTTGTAATCTTGAGAAGTGCACCTTTTGCACCGATCGAGTTGCGTTTCTTGGCTACGTTGTTACATCACAGGGTATTGAAGTGGATCCAGCCGAGATTGAAGCTATTGAGAATTGGCCGCAGCCCGAGACGGTCACACAAGTGAGGAATTTTCTTGGCCTCGCTGGTTTTTATAGGTGCTTTGTGAAGGACTTTGGATCAATTGCCGCGTCGTTGAATGAACTTACCAAGAAGGATGTCCCCTTTGTTTGGGGCGATGCACAACAATAGGCCTTCGTGATATTGAAAGATAAGTTAACACATTCTCCATTACTCCAACTTCCTGATTTTAATAAGACTTTTGAGCTTGAATGTGATTCTAGTGGTATTGGTTTGGGAGCTGTGTTATTACAAGAGGGAAAACCTGTTGCATATTTTAGTGAGAAATTGAGTGAGGCTAGTCTGAACTATTCTACTTATGATAATGAATTATATGTGCTGGTTCGGACATTAGAAACTTGGCAACATTATCTATGGCCTAAATAATTTGTTATACATTCTGATCATGAATCTTTGAAGCATATTCGTAGTCAAGCTAAGTTGAATCGTCGTCATGCAAAGTGGGTTGAATTTATTGAGTCTTTTCCTTATGTTATCAAACACAAAAAGGGTAAAGATAATGTTATTGCTGATGCTTTGTCGCGCCGTTATACTTTGTTATCTCAACTTGACTTCAAAATATTTGGATTGGAAACTATTAAGGAACAATATGTGCATGATGTTGAGTTTAAAGATGTGTTGCAGAATTGTAGATATGGTAGAACATGGAACAAGTTCGTTTTCCATGATGGATTTGTGTTCCGTGCTAACAAATTATGCATTCCAGATAGTTCTGTTCATCTTTTGTTGTTACAGGAGGCTTATGGAGGAGGATTGATGGGACACTTTGGTGTCAAGAAAATGGAGGATGTTCTTGCTCAACACTTCTTTTGGCCACGTATGCATCGAGACGTTGAGAGATTCGTGGCACACTGCACTACTTGTCAAAAAGCTAAGTCTTGCCTTAATCCACATGGTTTATATATGCCTCTTCCAATTCCTAGTGTTCCTTGGGAGGATATTTCTATGGACTTTGTTTTGGGATTGCCTCGTACACAGAAGGGGAGGGATAGCATTTTTGTTGTTGTGGATCGGTTTTCTAAGATGGCACACTTTATTCCTTGTCATAAAACGGATGATGTTACGCATATTGCTAATTTGTTCTTTCGTGAAATTGTTCGTTTACATGGTGTGCCAAATACTATTGTTTCTGATCATGATACTAAATTTCTTAGCCACTTTTGGAGATGTTTATGAGCTAAGTTGGGGACTAAATTACTGTTTAGTACTACATGACATCCCCAAACTGATGGACAAACTGAAGTAGTGAATAGAACTTTATCTACTATGTTGCGGGCTATTTTAAAGAAGAACTTAAAATTGTGGGAAGAGTGTTTAGCTCATATAGAATTTTCTTATAATCGTTCGCTGCATTTTACCACAAAGATGTGCCCATTTGAGATTGTGTATGGTTTTGTTCCTCGTGCACCTATTGATTTATTTCCATTACCTTCTTCGGTGCAAAATAATTTGGATGCTACACAACAAGCTGAAATGATATTAAACCTACATAAGACTATTAAAGATAACATAGAACACATGAATGCTAAGTATAAACTTGCTAGGGATAAAGGGAGAAAACATGTTGTGTTTGATGTTGGAGATCTTGTTTGGTTACATTTGCGTAAAGATCATTTTCCCGATTTGCGCAAGTCTAAGTTAATGCCACGTGCTACTGGACATTTTAAGGTGTTAGAGAAAATAAATGATAATGCATATAAACTTGAGTTGCCTGCAGACTTTGGTACGGTTAGTCCTGCATTTAACATTGCATATTTGAAGCCTTACTTTGGTGAGGAAGATGATATTGCGTCGAGGACGACTTCAATTCAAGAAGGGGAGCATGATGAGGACATCCCATCTATTGATACAACCACTGTACCTACAACTACACACATACAAGGACCTATCACTCGAGCTCGTGCCAAGCAACTTAATTATCAGGTACTTTCATTTCTTGGAACTATTCCTCATATACATGAGAATATGATGTTGCCTAAATCAGATATGTTTGTTACTCTTAGAAATGATGGACCTAGCAAGGAAGAGAAGGACAAGCATTGGAGCATGATCATGCATGGAGATGGTAGCAATCATGTGAGGATTGAAGAGGACGCCTCGAGTGGAGATTTCGGAACTTTGAAGCCACCATAATGAGGATTGAAGGCTTGGACGAAATATTTAAGATTAATACTTCACAAATTCGTCCATAGCTTAATATGGTGTTGCGCCACCTTTATTTTGGGTCAGGCCCATGTAATTTTTGCAGGATTTTTAATAGCCTCTTTTTAGAGTCTGTATTTGAGGACAAAAGGACTTATAGGGTTGGATTCGGCCACCACCTCTATGGCTGGCCGAAACCCCACCTTTTTCTCCTTAAATACTCCCCATAGCCGTCACTTTAGACTCGGATTTTGTTTAGACATAAAGTGAGCCATTATAGCAACTTCGCCAAGGCTCGAGCGTCGCAGAGGCCTCTTGTACTTCGCACCTATACATGAACCCACCTTTTCAATAAAGATTTCATCTTAATCCGCAGTATCTTGATTGCAATATTAGTTCTTACTTGTTCTCGATTTCAGGTAGGAATTAAGACCCTCATTGGTTAGGCTGATCGCATTCCCGCAGGATCGGTAACCTCCAAGAGATTGGCCTAGCGATTGCATTCGCGCTCGTTCTCGCACGTGTAGTTGGATCGTCAAGCCCGAACTCGACCAAATCGACTATCATCATCTCATCGAAAGACCGGACACCTTTGCCCTATCAAGGGGTGATACATTGTAAACGTATCTATAATTTTTTATGTTCCATGCTTGTTTAGTATCCACTTTTCTTTGCTTTGTCTACACTTTGAGGTATTTTTATACATTTTCTGGGAATAACCTATAACAAGATGCCGCAGTGCCAGTTGTGATGGAGGGGTTAACCTCTTGGGTGGCCCGATCTTCACGGATCTCGTGGTCAAATCGATGGGAAAGCGAGGGGAAAGGGAGAAGGTAGCGGAAGCGAACAGACACCTCGCGAAGAACACGATGAACACACGCAAAACTCGCATGATACAAGGCTGATTGCTCCCGAACTGCGGCCACCGGTCCGATAGAATCCTCGCAAGGAAAGATCGGTCAACGTGCTCCCTCAAATCCACATCGGAGAGGGAAGAACACCATGGGGAGGGTCTTGACAACTTGGAGACGAGACACCGAACTCCAAGGCCTTGTTCATCGATGGATGTGTGATGCAAAGTCCAATCGAGGTTTGTGACGATAGTCGTTCCCCTTGGTAAAGGGGATGAGGCAAAACTAGAGATTCCACATAAGGGGGTTGTCTTTAGTCTATCATCTATGCCTAAGGGGTACATGAGGGGTGGGGGCTCTATTTATAGGCCAGCCACTAAACAAGGGGGTAGTTTGGGAATAAACTAGGCAAAGGGGTAAGTAAAGGGAATATTCCAGGGCATCAAACCCAGATCCGCACGAAGGCAGGGGATTCCGCCGATGAGTCCGGTGGCGCAGGATCTGGTGCCGGAATTTCTGGTCTCCGCCGGATATTCCGGTCGCTCGCTGAACAGGCTCTCTGTAAGCATTTTCGGCGGTGGTTCTGGTCAACCGGTCCTGTCGCCGGGGCTTCCGGCGGTGAGCCCGGTTCGCCGGTGCTGCAGCCGGGAATTCCGGCGGTGGAACTGGTTCGCCGGTGCTGACGTCGATTCCATTTGGAGCTTCTTCCATCTCCTCTTCCAAGCCTCTGTCTTGTCGGGCGTGAGTCCTCAGGGTTCCTCCCTTGTCTCCGTACTTGTCGGTGTGAACCTATCTTGGTCATAGGATTGGGAATGAAGTAGTATACCATTCAATAGGGTAGGAAGTGGGCTCGCATAGAGGAACGGACTCACCTTTGGAGTCCATGACGACTTGGCGTAAGTTGTAGACCTTGATGTGGTAACGACCGTAGGTCGGGCTACATCAGATCCCCCCCCCCCTTCAAAAAGAGTCGTCCTCGACTCTACATGCTCATCACAAAGTAGAAGAGGTCGAGAGACCTTCATGATCCTGGGGTTCACCATATAGTCGTCCTCGGAAAGATTGACTTGACAACACTTCAATGTTCCTTCACCTTCCATTAAGCCTACAAAGCTCACACCAAAAGCGAAGCAACACTCAAAGTGTAGCCAATTCATGAAGATTATTGCATAAGTCCTCAAATAGAAGGAAGTCACCTTGGATTGTAGAGATAGCTCAATGAAGGGTAGCCATAGGTAACTCTCTTTGGTTCTTCTTGTCAACACATGGTTGGTAGGGGTTGACGTGTATGCATTTGTACCTTCATACAACAAAGACCAAGCAACATATGTTTGTGTGTGATAGAGGATCATGTCATTTGTGGCATGTCCATTCTTGTTCACAACACGATTAGCAGAACTCAAGTATAGCAAACGGGATACATATGCAAGGTCAAAGTGCATGGAAATCGTTGCAAGATCATCCAAATGTGGGAACTCAAAAACTCCATATAACATCTTATTGTGGCACTCAAAGCAATCGGATAGAAATTTGATCAATATCTTTGATGCAAAGCTAGGAGAATTTGGCAAAAACACAAAAGGAAGAATGTGCAAACAAAAGCATCATGTGTGCAAACCAACCATTGGAAAGAGAAATTTCTCAATATGTTGGATGCCATACACATATAATCAAAATCAAATATCATGGGAACATGAATATCCCAAGCGGAAGAAAAAACAACAAGTTTGCAAACAAACCATATGAAAGAGCAAGTGGTCCTTATGTTTGTTGCAACAACACGACGAGATACTTGGAAGCTCTCATGACAATACAAGCTCTTAATGGCATTATGGTTGCACACCAAACATTGGAAAGAGAAATTGTTCAACATTTTTGTTGCAACACACAAAGCATAAATATCCAATAGCAAAGAAATATGAATGTCACAAGGCGAGATAATACCATTAACATGCTTGCAATCAAACCATAGGAAAGAGCAATTTGTCAACATGAAAGATGCAAAGCGTGCAAAAGGTATCAGAGCTAGGTTCGATCCTGAACTCACTTGTGGGATGCTCTCTAGAGCTCTTTTTGTCAACTCGTGCTCAACCGAGGTTGACATTCTTGTGCGGGTACTTACACACATCATACACCAAAGGAAGAACGTGTGTGCATGGTAGAGATACACATCATCCATCATGACGTATCTCTTCTTGTGCACATCACCATTAATGTCAATCAAGTATGGCATAGATGCATGGTGAGTATGCAAGTGGGGAACATGCTTATCATGGCAATCATCAAAATCTCAAAAAATTGAGAAAGCTATGGGGGTCATCTCATTATAACGCATATGATCAATATTGTTGCAAGCAAAACAAGTGAAATAGCAAGCATTCATCTTATCGCAAGCAACGGGAGAAATTGAATGACTAGCATGACAAGACAAGTCCGAAGCAATTGGAGGATACACACAAGATGCATAGCATGGAATGTTTATGGCAATGATATCGCAATCAAACAATTCCACATGATCAATATTATGCAAAGGCAAGGCATCACATGGGAATGTGGATGAAGCATATGTAATGTCACAAGTATCATCCATAGCATGCATATCCTCACAATTCATCATGTCCACTAGTGGGATCACGGCATCATCAACACCCTTATTGTTACCTTGTTCATACCTCTCATATGAAGTGGGTGTTGTGGAAGTAGTAGTCTCCTTGTGGACAACTTCGTCTTGTTGATGTATCCATGGCGTATCATCATCTTCGTGCACCATGTACATCTTCTCCCATTGAGGTATCATTGCTTCATGGCTTGGCGCGTCTTCCTCCATGGAACCTAGCACAACACAAGAGAACACACTAGAGGTAGAGGGTAAGTTGTTAGAAATCGAAATGGTCTCACTTGACCTATCAACTACCACTCTCAACTCACTAGGAGTATCGCTCATGCCCTCCAAGTGGAAGCACTCAATCTCACATATGGTGGAGTCACTCATGTCACTCTTGTTCTCACTCAAGTGGGC
Organism: Avena sativa; assembly: GCA_916181665.1. Lineage (NCBI taxonomy): Eukaryota > Viridiplantae > Streptophyta > Magnoliopsida > Poales > Poaceae > Avena > Avena sativa. The sequence goes on from OV702293.1 coordinate 98,639,204, forward strand.
TAAGTGGCTCTCATACTCACATGGGATTGGTACCACATCATCACTCAAGCATATGGGGATAGGCTCGGTTTCTTCAACTCGAAGCGCCTGCTTTGGTGAAGGGAAAATCCCCTGCTCACCATTCTTGACCTTGTCTCCTTCAAAGTTGGATGCCATAAGATGGGCATCATCGCTCGCCTCCATGGTCGAAGGGAAAATCCCATCCTCGACCGTTTTGTGGCCATCTCCTAGTAGTGGTGGAGGTAGGCTCATTCTATCCAACTTGGCGAAGTAGAGGTCTACATTTTACTCGTTCGCGAGGTCGTGGAAATCAAGCGTAGGCGTTGAAGCTTGATGGCGTGGAGGAAGGCTTGCTCTTGGTGCCATTGTGGTGGTGGCACGAGTAGTTGAAGGTGCCCTATGATGGTGTCAACGGAGGTCATTGGCATGCCTTGCCGATGGTTGATGTTGGTGAAGCACTTGGTCACCACATGACGCTCACGACGGTGATCATTTGCCTTGGCACTCTTCTTGTGCTTGTGGTGCCTTCTTGAGCTTGCTTGAGCATTATGGTTGGTGCTCATCAAGAATTCTTCGTCTTGGTGGCGAAGATGCCTTTGACGATGTCTTGTATCCTCTTTATGGTGGCGATGCTCATGAGAGGATGTTTGTCGATGAAGATTCTTGTTTCTTGGCGCCTCTTGATGTATATGATGTTTGGACACCACTCTTCTTTGGATAGGAGGTAGATCTTGGCGCCTTGGAGGTGATGGAGCTTGGCGCCTTGGAGATGGTGGATCTTGACGCCATCTAGGTGGTTGCACTTGATGCCTTGTCGATGGTGGCGGTTGATGCCTTGGAGGTGGATCATCGAAGTAGGTGGTGCCCTTTGGTGTGGCACGCTTGGCCTTGAAGGTCATGGGATCTTGATGATGCGCCTTTGCTTGCTTGGCGTAGTAGGCTTCCATCTCCACATGGTGGAGGAATTCTTCATGGCTCATGGAGGAGCCATCAAAGTCAATGATGATCTCCGTGTCCTCCATGCTTGGCGAGGCATCGTCGATGTCGCACTCAAATTCATCCATGCTTGGGGAGTAATTGTTGGTGTAGTACTCCATATCACCCAAGCATGTGGAGCCATTGTCGGTGTAGTGCTCCATAGTCTCCATGCATGAGGAGGCATTGTCGATGTAGAGCTTCACGTCTTCCATGCATGTGGAGTCGCCATAGGTGTAGTGATCCGGGTCCTCAAAGCATGCGGAGCCATTGTCGGTGTTGTGCTCCATCATGTCCTCTATACTTATGGAGTCGTAGTCATGGTGGCTCATCATGGATTCTTCATAGATATCATTCTCGGTCCCGGAGTCCCTAGACATGATTCACAAGACCAAGTGTTGTATATGGAAGTGGTAGATGGTGTTAGGGATACAACGTCAAACCTTACTTTACCTTGGAAGATCGTATCGTGCAAGTGGCCACACTTGAGAGCAATAAACCAAGCAAAGTGAAGTTTACGCAGAACACCAAAACCAACTACTAACCAAAAAACACACACACAAGGCCTATGGTGGATAGGTATGGAAAGTGGCAAGTCAAGAACCAATCCGAAATCAAGATGTTGTAATGGCAAGTAAAGAACCACAATGATCACGAAGCAAACAAGTCAATCCACAAGATAGGAAATATGTACAAGGAAACACACACGATGGGATAAATGGGACTTGTGCGACGGAGAAAGTGAGCTAAGAACCAAATGATTACCTAGCGAAGACTATAAGCTCGTGTCACACAAGTATAAGGAGAGACGCTAGTTCGATTGCACAAAATTGGTGGGCTACAAGATATGCACAATAAGTACCACCTTTAGGATGTTCATCGAGCTTGCGCTTCCTATTATATGAGGCACATGTATACTTCTTTCTTTTTCTCTTTTCCTTTTTTTCTATTTTTTTTCTTTTTGTATCACTCTTTTTCTTTTTCACTTGCCTCTTCCTTGTGCCAACAACTATACAAGATAACTATATGAGATAGCTCTCACAATGTTTGCTCGGAGTCTACAAGGTATCAAATATGCATAGCCCAAGCAATCATAAGAGGAACTAGTCTCAATAGGTGTTTTTTGCTCGCAAAGATAGTGGGGTTCACAAAGGAATGCATGTGGGGAGAAGTCGCGGAATGTTTATACCTTTCGTCGACGATATTCACCCTTTATTGTTGGATTCAGCCTTGCTCACAGAATTTGGATGGATTAGATAGCATGAACAACGTGGATGATCATGTAGATCTCCTTCTCCTCTTCGAAACGAGCTAAAGAACACCAAAATCCGAGTTTGAATGCAAAAGTTATGCTCAAAACCGTGAGAAGCTAAAACTGTTGGCGATCAGGTCGGCGGGACCGGAATTCTCGCCGGAAATTCCGGTGGTAGGTCCGGTTTGACCGGAATTTTGACTGGAAATTCCGGCGGGAGCTCCGGTTCGCCGGATCTGGCGCCGGAACGAGTTCAGGAACGCGAAAACTCGATTTTCTACGGAAAAACTCGATGGGAAACTTCAGATCAGAGTGTCAAATGATGGAATTAGGCCATGGGAACGCAGGGGAAGGTAGATCAACAAGTTTAGCAAGTAATCCACGGATCAAAACCTACCAAAACACACTCAAATCACAGATCGATCCAAAACACGAATTGGGGCTGTTTTTGGTGGACTTTTCGAATTTATGGGGAAAGACCGAATCGATGAGAAATTCGTGGCAACCAAAAGCTGCTGATACCAGATGATGGAGGGGTTAACCTCTTGGGTGGCCCCATATTCACGGATCTCGTGGTTAAATCGATGGGAAAGCGAGGGGAAAAGGAGAAGTTAGCGGAAGCGAACACACACCTCGCAAAGAACACGATGAACACACGCAAAACTCACACGATACAAGGCCGATTGCTCCCGAACGGCGGCCACCGGTCCGATAGAATCCTCGCAAGGAAAGATCGGTTAACGTGCTCCTTCAAATCCACATCGGAGAGGGAAGAACACCTTGGGGAGGGTCTTGACAACTTGGAGACGAGACACCGAACTCCAAGGCCTTGTTCAACGATGGATGCATGATGCAAAGTCCAATCGAGATTGGTGACGATAGTCGGTCCCCTTGGTAAAGGGGATGAGGCAAAACTAGAGATTCCACACAAGGGGGGTGTCTTTAGTCTATCATCTATGCCTAAGGGGTACATGAGGGGTGGGGGCTCTATTTATAGGCCAGCCACTAAACAAGGGGTAGTTTGGGAATAAACTAGGCAAAGGGGTAAGTAAAGGGAATATTCCAGGGAATCAAACCCAGATCCGCGCGCAGGCAGGGGATTCCGGCGATGAGTCCGATGGCGCCGGATCTGGTGCCGGAATTTTTGGTCACCGCCGGATATTCCGGTCGCTCGCCGAACAGGCTCTCTGTAAGCGTTTTCGGCGGTGGTTCCGGTCAACTGGTCCTGTCGCCGGGGCTTCCGACGGTGAGCCCGGTTCGCCGGTGCTGTCGCCGGGAATTCTGGCGGTGGAACCGGTTCGCGGGTGCTGACGCCGATTCCACTTGGAGCTTCTTCCGTCTCCTCTTCCAAGCCTCCGTCTTGTCGGGCGTGATTCCTCGGGTTTTCTCCCTTGTCTCCGTACTTGTCGGTGTGAACCTATCTTGGTCATAGGATGGGGAATGAAGTAGTATACCATTCAATAGGGTAGGAAGTGGGTTCTCATAGAGGAACGGATTCACCTTTGGAGTCCATGACGACTTGGTGTAAGTTGGAGACCTTGATGTGGTAACGACCGTAGGTCGGGCTACATCAAGTTGCCTGTTTTCTATTGTTTTTTGTTTCAGAAAAGCTAGTAAGGAAATATTGTTGGAATTGGACAGGACAAAAACCAAAGCCAATATTTCACCAAGGAGAGAGTCCAGAAGAAAGACGGAGGGGAGCCACAGGGTCGCCACACCCCCCTAGGCACGGGCCTACCCTAGGCCGCGCCTGGGCAGGGTGTGGGCACCGTGGCCGCCCTCCTGCCTCGCCTCTTCGCCTATATAAACCCCCAGATGCCAAAACCCTAAGTACCCGATCAGATCTCCACGAAACTGTCTATAGCCGCCGCCACCATCGTCCCTAGATCGGGGGATCTGAAGCTCTTCCCAACACCCTGTCGGAGGGGAGAGATCATCCCATAGGCCTTCTTCATCACCATGCCAGGCTCCTTTATGATGCGTGGGTAGTTCCACCTTAGACTATGGGTCCATACAGTAGCTAGATGGTTATTTCTCCTCCTTTGTGCTATCATGTTTAGATGTTGTGAGCTCCGTTCATGATCAAGATAATCTATTTGTAATCATGCATGTTGTGTTTGCAAGGATCCGATGGATATTGAGATTACTATGTTATATTGATTATTTATTCTCTCATGTCTTGGTGATTATTGATTATATCATGCCTATGTTGTTTGAGATCTTGCATGCTCTCCGTTTCTGGTAGCTATCTTGGCCGAATAGATGCTAGTGACTCCAAGAGGGAGTATTTATGCTCGATAGTGCTTCATGCCTCTATTGAATCTGGGGAAGTGACAGAAATCTCTAAGGTTGTAGATGTATTGTTTCCACTAGGGATAAAACAACAATATTTTGTTCATGGAACAATTGTATTGTTTACTTTACACACATTACTTAATGTAGCTATCTGTTGCTTGCAACTTAATACTAGAGGGGGTTCGGATGATAAGATGAAGGTGGATTACTAGTCATAGATGTAGTTGGATGGCGGTTTATGTATATTTTTGTAATGCCCAATCAAATCTCATAGGATCATGAATGTCTAGTATTTCATTGTTATGCCTTGCTCAGTCCTACCAATTGCCCCGTTGTAATTTGTTACCCAGCATGTTATGTTATCTATCTTAAGGAGGACACCTCTAGTGAACTATGGACCCCGGTCCAATCTTTACCCTTGTTACATCATCTATTGTTACTGTTTACTTTCTGCAAGCAACCATTACCTTCCACACCATATGTTTTATCCTTTCTTTTCAGCAAACCAGTGAGATTGACAACCTCGCTGTAAGTTGGGGCAAAGTCTTGAGTTTGTGTTGTGCAGGATTCCAAGTTGCTAGAAACACCTTGGAGTTGTTTCCTTGCTACTACTGGTTCGATAACCTTGGTTTCATAACTGAGGGAAAATTTGACGTTGTTCTCATCATACCTTCCTCTTGGGGTCTCCCAACGAAGCTCTACTATTGAGCCGCGTCAAGGGGCCCCTTACATGACCCTCTCCCAAGCCCTTAAGCATGAAGATTGAAACGTTTGTAGATTCCCCTCTAGTGATTTAGTTTTTACCTCCCATGCCAGATCTCATATTCTTGAAGAACCATAAACTTGAGTACTCGCCTTCTGTAAGAACCCTAGCAATGGCTAGCCACCTAGTAGCCTCAGCCGGTGGTGGTCCTTCTTCCTCAAAAACTACGTCGTCTAGGTACTCTTCCCTAATCTCCATTCTCTTTCACCGTCGATGCAACGTCCTCCGGCCTGCCACTAGATGATCTCGAGGATCCCTCGGCCATAACTTTGATTCGATCTTGTCGCATCGCAGATATCGAACCACCCAAAAACCCTGGACTTCCCCAAAACAGCAAACCACGGCCAGGAAGTGATGCAAGAATCACCCTGCGAGACACGAGGGCCCTAAGAGCATCTCTTACCGTGACTGTAAACACCCGGAAAATGTATAATAACCGCTAGTTTCCGTCTCCGCAAAAACGGTTGCTCTATTCGTTCCCGTAAGAGGTGTCGGCCCTTACTTCTTTTTGAGGGGGACGGTGAATATCCCCCCACGACCGGTACATTCTAGGTGCGAGAGGCCGAACTAAACGAGAACCATATCCCTCTCCCGCGAGTATTTGCGCACTGATATTTCCCATCCCCTCTCATCCTTCCGCCCGCCGCTGCCATTCCCCGCTGCGTCACCCGTCCTATTTGGTGTGATTTGCGGGCATGCTTCCCCTAGGCCAACAGATCCAGTCACCCCTGTTCACCACCTCCGCCGTTGTTGACCGAATTGCTCGCACCACGGTATGTCCTCGTTCCATATCCCCCCGGTGTTTCTTTGGATTGCCGAGATCACTGAATGACATAAATGTATTGCATCGATCACATCTATTTTCAAGACTTGTCAATGGAAAAGAACCTGCTTACAATTACAAAGTCATGAAGCATGACTACACAATGGGCTACTATCTAGCTGATGTCATATATCCTGATTGGGCAACTTTAGTGAAGAAAATGCATGATCCTCAAACAAGGAAAGAGGTTGCATTTTCCAAGGCACAAGAGGTAGCCCGAAAGGATATTGAGAGAGATTTTAGTGTTTTGCAATCTAGGTTTGCAATTGTGCGAGGCCCTGCACGCTTTTGGGACATAAAACCCCTCAAGAGTATCATCACATGTTGTGTCATTTTTCACAATATGACCATCGAGGATGGGAGAGGGTTAGACTTGTAGTGCTTATATGACAATGTTGGGAGCCGAGTGAAGCCACAAAGGAACCCCAATCGCCTTGAAGCTTTTCTTGATTCCTACAAGACTATTGAACATGACAACACACATGAGTAGCTCCAACGAGATCTAATCGGGCACAACTAGGCGAGGCATGGCCGTCAATGATCAAAATTTCTTTGTTCCATTTGTGTTTGTGTGACAAAAACATTTATTTGGCCCATGTGTGAACTATTGTTTATTTATTTCATTGGAACAGTTATTTTAATTTGATTTGCATAATCTTGTAATGTGGATGATTTGATTCGAACTATTTGCAGTATTTTTTATTGAATCAATTTAGATATGATTTGACTTGTGAAATAGTTGAAATGTCTAAATCCTGGCTTTCACCATTTGGAAACAGCCGCGATGTAGAACGGAGCCTGCGTAAGCGACCTGTGAAAAATTATCTTTCACGGGCATAGAACGGATCCCGCATAAGACAGGAGTTGCTTATGTTGTATGGGTCTCCGTTCTGCGCCGCGGCTGTTTCAGAACTGTAAAAAGAGTTTTCCGTTGTTTACAGTTTACAGACATGTAAACTCGCCGAAAAATACAGTTCAAACCCGTTTACAGGGACCGTTAGAGTTGCTCTTAGAAGAGATGCTCTAACGAGAGGGAAGCTTTAGCTAAAAATACACTTCCGTTCGTTCCTCATTTCTTGCCTAAGTTCTGATTGGACGTCCCGAATTGCACGTTGGTCTCCTTCTCTTCATCTGTCGGTCTTCACAAAAAGACTTCCTGGCACGCAGTCGAGACGGCGGGCATGGAGGCCCCAGGGCCCGGGAGGAAGCGGAAATGCATCAACGTCGCCACCCTGGCGGGCCTACTCGGCCCTTCTACCGCCACTGGCGGCAACAAGCTCTTAGTCGGGTACCTCGCACACGAGTTCCTCGCTCGTGGCACGGTTCTAGGAGAGAGGCGCGGGTCCGGTGGGCCCAACACGGGCTCCGACGCAAGCAAGGGCCTAGGCAGGCAGAATGGTACGAGGCCGTGGCCGCGCTGGTGCAAGGTGGCGGGGCCCGCGTCCCCAGGGTGGTGAACCCCGCGCAACTCGCGACGTGGGCGACGACGAGGTGAGGAGGCCAAGGGCGAAGGAGTGGATGTGTAAGTGTAGATAAATCCCTTATGGTCATCTCGAGTCTGATTAGTTAGATCTTAAGCTGATGATGTAACTAGGTAGCATTTGGTGCTAATGATCAGAGAACGATGAGATCTATAGGATTTATGTTCTTAATGATGTTATGATCGCATATTGCCTTCATGTGGTTCATACTAGTGTTTGTCTTCATCAATTATTAGAGCAAGTTTAATAATATAGCCAACGGCTGGCTATAAGCAAATGCAAAGTCATTTATAGTCGGCTATAAAGCCAACATGCATAATTGTTTGTTATATAAATATAATGTTTTCTTAATACATGGCCTACCTTTCACTCTCACGAAGTGCTTAGGAGCATGTGCTACAGCCGGCTGTTAGTTAACAGCCCTCTTACTTTCTCTCTCTTCTAACTCAGCATAAATACAATATTTAAACTCTTATAGTCAGCTGAGCCATCCTTATTATACTTGCTCTTATTGGACATAACTTTTCTTTTGATCCAGTGATCCCTATGATTAAATATTGGAAGGCTAGTAGTTCCTTCTGGCTTTTAATTCTTCCTGTTGATATAGCAAACGGTGTTTTGGTTATTAGCAACAGCATACTAGTCATATATACTAGTAGAAGATACCCTGCGTATTGCTGCGGAAATTTCATGCGGTATGACCTAAAACATTTTGAAGAAACAACTTGATTGAAAATAGATAGTCAATAGGAAGAAAGCAATCTATTGTGTCTGGGACAATTGTACCTGTAGCAGATTGCTATATTACTATATGGATTGGGAAAAGTGTGTTGAGTAGTATACCAAAATGATTTGTATTAAATCGATTTGATAAAATGATACATAGAGATTGAAATTCAGATACAACTAAAACAATCATTTTGTATACCCAGCGATGTCTTCTAGAAAGGCAAGGAATAATCCCGATGTAATATACCCTCCAACAATATAAGACCAGTTGGCAAAGTAAAATATTCGGCTCTTATATTAGATAAAAGGGATAGACGAATTGATCTACCAGAAGGTGCATAAGGGATTATTAGGAATCAAGGAAAAATCGATGGAAATTATTGACAGGCAGCTTTCTGTATTGTTTTTTGATAAATTGCAACAGAGAGATCTAGCAGATACGTAAGGCAGTATGAGAAATCATTGTTTACCAACATTAACATTGTTACATTTAAGCAGTAACTTGGTCACTTATATGTTCGGTGTGAAGGTTGTCACGAAAATACGACGAATCTTATGTTCAAAAAAAATAGACAGGGCATACGGGGCGGCACTCAGTCGAATACTGAAGGGTGGGCGGACATTTACTAATCAACAAACGGTTGGGCATCAAATTGAATGAATTTGTATCAGCATGGATGGGTCGCATGATAGAAAGATAAAAAAACTGAAAATTTGATCACACCATATGCAAGGAAGAAAGAGAAAGAAAATAGAAATAGTATCTGAAGGCATCGAACTAATGTGGCATTGAAGCTTGAGTGCTTGACCATGGACGGGGTTGGGGAAGACCGGAAGTGTACTTTTTTTTATCATTGCATGGTGCTCTAGCCGCTAATGCTTAGGGTGTAGCAGGGCCAACACTGACGACCATTAGTGTTCATGGTGAATTGGACCAGAGCAGGCCTGAGGAAGAAAAGGATGATGACCACGAAGGCAGAAAAAAATCGATCAGAATCTTCAAGCAGGGGCGCAAACGCAACATTAGGAATGGAACAACTCAACTACTTAAAAGGAAATAGGATCTGCGTTCATTGTTTACTCTTGTTTCAAGAAGATGAAGTGCCGAATCAAAAACACTAGATTTAGGTGAGCACCTCGGCGCACAATCCCGTTGATTCTGAGCCAATTTAACAGTTACAAGTGACTGAAGTATTTACCAGAAGGTTATTAAATGTCAAGACTTAAATATGATAAAATATTTGAATTAGGCAGGCTGAACACAAGGTAGATTTACATCTTGAGCCTGACCGGTGCCGGACAACATCAGTGAGTACCATCAACATCAAAAGGCATATTTAGGAGTGCCCTTCGGCACACGATCCCATGAAATTTGCACTGATACAGTATGCTGAGAAAATAACATAGAGTCAACACAAAATTACACACATAACAGTTCAAGCTAGCAGACATCATAGTGGGCCGGGTAGATACATAGTGTGTTAAAAAGATGCATGAAACAACAAAAATATTAAATACATCACAATTAGATACAAATAGACGGTTTGGAGATAGCAGTAGCTAAATACATTTTCAGGTTCTCAATCAGAATGTCCGTATTTTGGCGTCAGCAGGTATCCGCTGCAATGCATGTGTGATGCCTCATGCTCATGGCTTCCATGGTTGATACTTTCCCAACGCTCATGTGTGATGCCCCAGAAATGATTACATCTGTGGGTAACCCAAAAACAATATCTGCTACAAGGAAATTCAGGCGCAAGAGAGGAAAATTAATAGATCACTGCTTTTCCAATGGATAAGGTAAAGCCACCTATTTGCAGAATAACTCGGTAAGCATGGATGATGAGTGCTTAGTGGAATGAACAAATCTTCTGAATCCATTCAACAGGCTTGCACACATCGTCTATGAAAGTTGGCTTATTTGCTTCTCTTTGGTAGTCACCTATTGCATGAGGCACTGATTAGAGGTTTCTACCTTGCCAAAAAATGACAAACAAATGGTAAAAATCAGAAGATTAATTTATGTTCTATATGACATGAATCTGACCTATCATCTACTCTACATTGAAACTTGTTGGAATGTCCCTTGGTTTTAAGTCTAGGAATAGGAACTCATCTTCATTTCTCTAGAAGTTTCTCTAAGCGGGCACCTACATGTTTAAGTCTAAACACGATATCTTGATAGTTGGAAAGAAGAGCATTCCAAACCTCGTTCGCCAGGCCTTCTCCATTAGAGTGGTTAAGATACACAATACTTTGTACTTAGAGTGGTTAAGATACACAATACTTTGTACTTGGTGACAAAATAAAGACATATGTCCGATGGCACCAGGGACTCATTCTGCTACATTAGCATTCACATCCAGCTGCAAAGTTCACCATGCAACTTGAATATCTAAAATTATAGATATCCATAAAACGTGGCTTAATTCACCATTCTATCGCTTTCTCAACAGAAACAAACACAGTAAGAAAAACAAACATACGTATATATGCAATAATGTTGATGGATGGATATTAGATGTATAAAAGCAACGCTGCTACTACTGAACAAAGAATACTCGATTCGTATATTCTAACTCTATATCGACCTAGCTTTTTGTTACAGCGAGGTCGCGCGTCGGGACCGTACGATCGTGGATGGACGGCGCGCGATGAGCGGTGCCTTGTCAGAACCCAAACAGACATTGTGCCTGTAGCGTAGCAGTGTCCCGTCGTTTCAAACAGGGCCGTTCCCCATTTCGCTTGCTCGCTCTCCTCCGCCTCCGTCGCGTCCTCCCTCTCCCTCCCAGCGATTTCCCCTCCCTCTCCGTCGATTCATTCACATAGTTCATCCATGGGCGCGATTCGAGCGGCAGGGAAGTGATTTCGGACGGCGCCTCTCGCCGTCATCCTCTGCATCCTTTCTGTGGGAGCTGGCTTGGTTCCCGCTGCTCTTGCCGTCCTTTCGATTCGAGCAGGGCTGAGGTGATTTCGGACGGCGCCGCTCGTCGTCGTCGTCTGCATCCTTGAAGTGCGGTACTCCTTTCCGCTGGAGACTGTACATTCCGCTGGTAAAGGGCGGGAGTTGTAATGCTGCTTCTTCATCCCGTCGGCGATTGGTTCGAGGAGCGGAGGGTCTGCTACTCCGCCGCGTTTGACCGGCTTCTTCCTGACGCCGGAGGGTACATCTATGAGCCGTTCTACTCTATTCGGCTACATCGTCTTGCTCAGGTAATTTCGACAGATCCCCAGATTGTGCAGCAGATGTACCTTGCTTGATCTATTAGATTTAACCACCATGATGTAGTGATTTAGGGCCACCTCCTATTCCAGTAGATGTACCTCAGCAAGATCCATTTAGATGGTTCTTAGCACCAATCCAGTTGATGTATCCCCTTGAATGCAGCAGATGGACCTCTCCTTTTATTGATCCAGTAGATGTAGCTTTTTAATACTAGATGTGTCTGAGTTGTTAAGTATATGTACCTCTGTTATTAGTAGTTACACCTAGTTTCTTCACTGGATGTACCTGGGTTCTCAGTAGATGTACCTCATCACTTTTTTTAGTAGATGTACCTGGTTTTAACACTAGATATAACTGATATATGTTTCACCCATCCTGGATGTAACTGGGTTCTCAGTAGATGTACCTGGGTTCTCAGTATATGCACCTCATCAGTTTTTGTTAGTAGATGTACCTGGTTTTAACACTAGATATACCTGATATATGTTTCACCCATCCTGGATGTAACTGGGTTCTCAGTAGATGTACCTCATCACTTTTTTACTATGGAAGATGTACCTGGTTAAAAAAAAGCACCTAGAGTTTCAGGTGTATGTATCTGAGTAGATGTATATGCAGCTTTTGTTTTTATTCTTTAATACTAGATGTGTCTCATCACTTTTTGTGTTATTAGATATACCTGGTTTTTTTATTTTTGATAATACCTGGTTTTAGATGCACCTGATCACTTTTTGCCCAGTAGTTGTGCCTGTTTTCTTAGTAGGTTTTGTCCTTAGTTTTAATATTAGATGTGCCTGTGTTCTTGATGTTCCTGGTTTAATTACTAGATGCGCCAGTTTTAGCTTTTGGTTTACATACTGGATGTATCTGGGTTTTTTAGGTGTACATGTATTTCGTTAGTACATGTGCCTTGGTTTAATTACTAGATGTGCCAGTTTTAGCTTGCTTTACATACTGAATGTACCTAGTTTTTTAGTTGTATATGTGTTTGTTAGTAGATTTGCTTTGGTTTAATTACTAGATTTGCCAGTTTTAGCTTGGTTTACATACTGGATGTACATGGGGTTTAGCTTGGTTTACATACTCGATGTACCTGGGGGTTTTAGGTGTGCATTTGTTTGTTAGTAGATGTACATGTGTTTCTTAGTAGACAATATTTTCTTTAGTAGATGTACACATGTCCCTTTATCAGTAATTCATGTTCTTTTTTTGTAATTGCTAGATGTACTTTTGTTTTATTTTAGTGGATCCACCTACCTTAGTTCCCCTAGTTGATATTCTATTTGTTTTTAATTTCACTAATTCATGTTCTTTATTTTCTTTTTTTCACAGTACAAATGACAATATTAGGCAGAAGCAAGAAGGTTAGATCAGGGAAGAAGCATTCAAAGCTAAGCATGATGCGTAAAAAGCTTACACTGCGGTCCAGAACATCACCAGCACATCTTCCCAAGGATGATACAGTTGAAGACATTCAAGTTGAGCAGCCCAACTCAAAAGAGGAAACTGAGAATCAAGTAGTGTTATCACATGTCCGTATTGCTATCACAGCAGAACTTTTTTTACTACACAATATTTTTGTGTATACTTGTGTCATAGACATGATTCATTAGCTTCTTCTTTTCTGTTTTTTCACTAGGGTAAATCTAGAAAATGCTTTCAACGGGCGTCACCTATGAAGTTGGTCAGCCTCTACCCTAGTATGTCAGAAGAGCAGAAATCAATGATAAGAAGAGCAAAATATGGAGGACTACTAGACATCAAGTGTTCGAATCTCCGGCCTAAATTGTGCAAGTTCCTCTTGGAAAGCTTTGATCCAACGTCATGTATGATGGTGTTTCCTGGGCTAGGTGCAATCCCTGTGGAAGAAGCATCTGTTAAGAAAGTTCTCGGAGTACCTCGAGGCATGTTCGAAATACGCTATGAGGTGGATGCTAATGCTATAACATTCATGAAAGATAAAATTGGAGCAGGAAACTGTAAGCAGCCAACTGTAGCAATGTTAAAGAAGAAGCTATTGTCAATGAAAGATGTTGATAGCGACTACTTAAGGCTTTTTATAACATATGGAATGTGTTCTGTCCTCGCTCCAACCACAAGTGTGAGAATCAGCCCTAGTTTGTATCCATCACTGGTTAACATCAGCCAAGCGAAGAATCTGAATGTTTGAAAATTTGTGATAATGATGATCTGCGAAGCAAGCAAAACAGGTGCAGAAAAGGGGATCATGAAGTCCTGCATGTTGTACTTAATGGTATAAATTTGTTTTATATTAAAGAGATTGTGTGCTTTTTTGCTTTCTATTTTTTCCTTAGCTTTCTCTATGTAATTGAATCCATCCAATGTCTATTTTAATATAATTATCACTTCTTGTAGGTGAAATATCTAGACTCCTTACAACTACAAGACATGGAGGTCAACGCAGAAGGCACACGGGTATCAGTTTGGACCAATGCCATGGTTAAAAAAGCAATAGCACAGGATACACGAAGCGATGGTAGCTTTGGCATGGCTCTGGTAATGCACCCATCCACATTTAATATACTAATATAAATGTTTATGCACCATTTTGATGCAAGCTCATAGCTTCTGAATGTAGTTTCTTAGGTACTTTTCTAGATGAACATGTAAATAACTTTTAGTAGAACATGTCTGTACAACAACTAAACTTTTTATCCTTCTTTTTCCCCGGACAGCTAAAACCTGAATTCGCAACCACGGAAGCTCAATTTGAAGAAGAAAATACTGAACCTGAAAACGAGACATGTGAACATGTAGCAGATGATGATTCAGAGGGACAGAGCATTCTATTTTCAGATCTAGAAAAGATCAACACATTCATTGACAAGAATACACCAGTAGGGTGTTCAGTAAAAGTAAGTGCATGATTTCTTTTTAAGAAATTGGGTCGATCATGTTCATAATATATCTACTTTCTTTTCATTTCATAGCATTTGTTAATATATATTCGTGCCACTGACGATGATTATTGGTACCTTATTTTTGTTCATTTTCTTTTTTAGGAGACAACAAGATACAAGGAAGCAGTTGAGTTTGCATGCCACAACTTTGAAGCAGGATTGAAGATGCTACTGAAGAGTATTGCACCAAAAGCTCGCAAATGAAGAGTAAGATGTAACAAGAAATCCAATAAATCGTCTAATGAGGAACGCATGAACAGCGAAAGTGAAGAAGCATGTCCTACTGCTGCCAATATAGTTGAGGAACACATGCCCATCACAGTAAATGGATCTGATCGAGATGAGAACATCTGCCAGGACAGAGATACACACCAATCAGGAACAGCCGATCCTCTGACTTTTGTGAACCATGCATGTGCCACATTTGAAGTTCGGAAAGATGAGGTTGATATGGAAGATGAAATGTCAGAGAGCCACAGAAAAGTAGAAGCTGCGGACTTAGTTCATGAGAACAGGGAGACCACAAAAGATGGAATGTTTGCTATGGAAGATAAAAGTTCAGAGTTTCAGAGAATAGAAGAAAGCACAATTGAACAGATGGATACAACAGAGAGAAACCAAACTGCATTACATGTTGATGATGCCAAACAACAGTGTACTCTCAACAGTAGCAATGAGAAAGAGAACACTGCAGCAACAAACAGTAACAATGTTATGGCAGCATCAACATCCTTAATTAGTGTGGTTGCTGAGATCCCAAGAATTTTTGATGATAAATTGAACGCTGCAACTGAAAAAGAAACCACACCTTCTCTGGTTGAGGACATGAAATCCAAGGACAAGTGTGGAATCAACACCATAGCTGAACAATGTATCAACAAGGAATTGGTAGTACCCGAGAAACCGGTGAAAATGGCATTCAGAGAAACTAGTTCTTCAGAAGTTTTTGATGAAAAAGTTCAGCCCAGAGCAGAAATTGAGCAGTGGGGGAAGATTTGTGGCGTAAAAGAAATGAGAACTTACTTGAGTTGGTACGGAGTCCACCCCGTACTGATTTTCAAGATCATCTACAGTTAGAACTACCGGTGTTTCTTGACATAGAGACCGCATGTCCAACAAAGGATGCTTTTGAAAGTATTCTTCAACATAGGATGAATCTCGAGGAAGCACAAAAAGGACTACCAAATATGATTGATGGAAGTAAAAGGCCTGAGGTGGATAAACTGTTGGAAATGGAACCAAAGTTTGAACCTTTGAAGAGGAAATCTGTTTCCTTTCCTGACCAGCAACCGAAGAGGATGAAAAGTATCGAGGCTACTATTTCGCCATCACCGACTAGGTACAAAACCAGAGCAGCTGCACGTCAAGAAGCATTGGCCAGCCCACTTAAAGTGGAGGACACGACTAAAACCACATCTACACCAAGAAGTGCAATTAGGAAAATGTCTCCGGGAAAGGTCACTTGCCAACATAGCCCTCATAACAGTACTGCTCGCAGATACACAAGGTCCACAAGCAGAACACCAATGGTTGGGGATGATTCTGCACCTAGGACAACAACTAGCAACATTCCAAGCTCAGCTCAGTATGATTCGATGAATAGGAAACTTGATTTTGACAGCAGTGAATCAGATAGGAGAAGAGAACTTGCAAGACTAGCTCCAGATCCTCCATCTTTCGACCTCGACACACCACCAGATGTGGATGACAAAATTGAGCAAGTAGAAGAAGTAGCTGCTGGAAAAATAAGCAAACAACAAAGACAACAAACAGACCCTATGGGGAAAGCAGGACACAGTAAAGCAAATGTAGATCCATCAAGTACAAGCATTACACCAGTGCCACATGAATATGAAAAAAGAGTCGTAAAGGTTGGAAAGTTTGCAAAATCACCGTTTGTTGATTATGAAAATCAGAAGAACTATGTTGTATCAAAGTCCGTGGAGGAGTTATACAGCATGGTCTGTGAACATGGGTGGAAGAGTAATTCAGCGACGAATACAGAAGTTGTCATGGATGTTGGAGAGCTTTATGTCAGCCTTGGAAACTGGTGAACATAGTAGCTGAGATGGGGATCCACATAATTAAGGAGGAGAACCAAAACATGAAAAAATATATAATGCCTCTGCGCATATCTGTAAGTTTCCTTCTTGAATATTTAAATTTTTTCGACTTTGCCATTGTGAAACGATGTAATGTATCTTTTTTACCTAACTGTTTTTGTTGTTCCTTTTTTTTGTAGAAGTACCTTATCAATTGTCGGTTCGAACTCAAAGATGTCACAAGGTGTTTTGAGAACAGTCCAGCGAACAGGCTTGATCACAAAGATGTTGTGAGTAACTTTTTTTAAGTGAAATGAATGTTTTTTTTAATTTGTTTGTTCTTATTTTCTGCATAAAAACATATATACATCTTAAATAAAAATGCTTGCTCATATTCACTGTAGTACTATATGTTCATCAACTTGACCTTGAATTTTTTGTTATGAATGTAACACAGGTTTGCTTCCCAACACTAGAATCTTTTCCAGGATGTCCTCTTGATTCTTCTGGTCACTATTGGCTAGTTGTCCTTAACATAAAGGCGGAGAGATTCGATATCATAGATTCTCTTGCTAGTAAGGGTGAAGCTCTTTTGATGGAATCTTGCCATTTGCTAGTTGCATCCATTAAAAAGATGTGGTCAAAGGAGTACAAGAATTCAAAAGTCAATATTGCAAACTGGCCTATAGAAGTCATTGACAGCCCAAAACAACTAAATGGGTAAAAATCTTGAACATTTGTCACATCATAGCACCCTGTTTTTTGCAGCACATAGAAAAACACCATGTTCTCTTTTTAACCATTTTTGCTCTCTGCAAATGAGTTTTTTAGGTTTGATTGTGGATTCTTCACATTGAAAAACCTAGAAGATAAGCATGGTCGAAAGGTGTCATCATTTACCCAGAAAGATCTCCTAAATATAAGGAAGCTATACACAGACAAATGGTTGCGGTGGCCAAAGAACAAAGCTCCATGGCACTTATACATATAGTTCATCAAAAGGGGTAATACACGGATCATAAACATTTTCTTTTTGTGCAAACTTGTGTGTTTATCCTAGTAAAAGCCTGTTTTTTGCAACTTTGTATATGAACATGTACTAATGCTAGTAGGAATGTTTGTTTTGCAACAACATGGCTCCAAAATAAAGAACGAAAAGCAAGCCCTGATGTTTGGTCTGTATATTTTCCTAAGCATACAAATGAGATAAACACACCAAACATCTTTATTTGTTCATAGATAGCACATGAAGTAATTGTAGCAGACAACTTTTTAGTCCAGAGCACATTACAAACAATATTTTCCTGAGCATAAACTAATTGAATAGTGACAATACTGGATATTTTTCCGGGTTTGCAAGCCTAACAGGGAAGTTGCGCGCATCATGATTTGTCTCATTGCATATTCTGCAATTAGTTGGATGAGGTTTCTTTAACTGTAGACCACTCTTCTTCCTCTTCTGGGGTGGTCTTCCTTTAGGGGTTGTGACGGGAGGATCTCTTGCTCTTCTATTTGCAGCAACTGTAGGATCTTGCTCCATATTCTGGCTGTCTGCTATATTAGTTTCAGGATTGATGCTCACTGGACTTTTCCCTTTCTTCTTCCTCTTTGAAGCATCTGCAGTAGCTTTCTTCAAGTCAGCCATATCCTTTTCCATTGCTCGCATATGTATTTCAGCAATTTCTTTTGTCTTCTCTGAAGATGCTAAACCCACAGCAAGCTTAGAGAATTCATTACATAGATTACCGTAGCGGAGTAACCTCATATCTTTCCTAGAGAGCTTCTTCCCAGTAGGATTCTGTTGCGGTTCATCATCAGGTACAACAATATCAGGAGGGGGCAATGACCACCTAGGCAGTATGTAGTGCTCAGGAATTTTTAGCACTGCACCTAGGCAAGACATAACTTTCATGACATGGCAGCATAGGATTCCATCTTTATTGAATTTACAACATTGACAATTGTAGATTTCATTGGCAAAATCCACATCAACCATGTAACTCCTAGCACCATAGCCAGACACAGATCCTTGAATTGGATAGACTTCATACATACCACCACCATAATCTCGAGCATTGTAGGACGTAATTTTGCGAAGCTCAACCTGAAACCGGTTGTAGATAGGCAGAGTGTAAGTATGTAATATTTGCTGCTCCATTGGAAACTCTGACCACACTCTAACTGTCTTCTCTTCACCAACAAACTCATGAGCATCTTCAGCAATTTCAATTTTTTCTTGCAATTTCATGTATTGCTTAAAAAAACGCAGCAAGCTGTCATTCGGGCTGATGTATTGCTTAAGCAGTACATTGAACCCTTCACTTCTAGCAGTAGTTTGTAGAAATGGGAAGAATCGATGCCGAGAATAAGCTGGCACGAAGAATTCTCGCAGATCATAGAGGTCAAGGAAATGCGGGTTATCAGCGACATCATGCCTTTGCAGCATCTCTGCCCATGTCAGTTCAAACTCCTCAACACTCACGGAATAGTCAATTACGTCATTGAATTCTATTCGCAAAGTATCTCGAGTTGCAACAAATGGTCCAAGTTTCTCTTGTACTTTCTGCATTATATGCCATCTGCAATACCTATGCCATATACCAATGAACACTAATAGGATAGCAGATCTAATCGATTGGTCCTGGTCAGTAATGATGTTGAGCGGATGTAATCCATCCATTGCTTCTAGGAAAACTTCGAACAACCACACAAAATTGGGTATCTTTTCATTCCTTAGAAAACCACAACCTAGTTGTATTGACTGTCCATACCGGTTGATTCCAATAAATGGCGCGCAAGGCATTTTGTACTTATTTGTCATGAATGTAGTATCAAATAAAATGCAATCATTGTACAGCTTGTATGCTTCTCTTGCAGCGCCATCCACCCAAAATAGGTTTCCCACTTTATCATCGGCGTCTAGTCTGAATCGGTAGAAGAATCTTGGATCTTCTTTCTTGATCTGTTCAAAATATTCCAAGAGTTCAGGAATATCTCTTATTCTCTGAGTGTCATCTATAGTAGCTATGTAGTTGCTAACAGTTTTACTACTGTATGGAATATTTTTCTTGCACCCATATATCTCACCCATTATTTGCATTATCCTGCCAGAAACTGAGGTTTACCTAATGCAACAAGTCAATGAACTTCTTCTCCTCCTTAGGAATTTTATTGTGTGACCTCAAGTATTTTTTCAAAGCAAATTTCTGAACCAAATCATGTGTGTGCTCTTCAACAAATTGAGTTACTGCCCACTTAGTGCCTGTCCTCTTGACACGCATCTTTGCCTTGCAATCAGTTAACACTGTGATAGTTCGATTTCTTTGCTTCACTGGAGTAGCCTCTGAAACATGATTTTTACCAGACTTGTTGCAAACAAATACACCTTTATCTCTCTCCCCGCCTTTAGCACACTTCCTGGATGACTCAATCTTCACGGAAAACCCAATATGATGAGCATATCTGTTGTAATGAGCAAGTGCTGCATCACGCGAATCAAAGGGCATCCCAACAAATGGAGTCTTAGGAGTGAAACCTTCCGGAGTCGACTAAACCTCATCATCATCACTGTTTTCTTCGCTTGAGAGTGTCACACCTGTTTGCGCACCTGTGGTCGATGGTCCAGCAGAAGTATCCGCCGTGTCTTGCACCACATCTTGCGCCACATCTTCAGAAGTACCCGTTGCATCTTGCACCACATCTGCAGAAGTACCTGAAGTTCCAACTCCATCAGCAAAATCAGACCCATCTTCTGCTGGCTGGTTAAGATCTAGCTCTCCAAACCACCACGAAAAATTCCTCGGCATCAACTCAACTTATTCTGCCAAATAAAAATGAGACATAGTTTATCAATGAAAAAATAATGATTTCAGTAAAATGTTGTAAAGGAACAAAACCAGTTTTGTTATTTTTCATACTAGCAACTTTTTTTCCTAATTTTTTTGTCTTTGTGAAATGCAGGTCATATTGGGTCAAGCAAGTTATTATCTTTGGTACTAGTAACTGGAATTGACTCCCTGGTACATCTTTTGTGTTTTACTAGTATGTGTTGATGAAAAGTGGATGTTTTTGTACTACTACATCTTGTAGTACTACATGTTCTACTGCTACATCTTTATGTTTCTACACTTATATATCCCTGGTACATCCTGATGTGTCTACTGTTACATTGTGTGCTGATACATCTATCTACCATCCACGATGACAATGGATGTATAACTATCTGCTACTATTATTTTCCTGCTGCATACATCTATCTACCCTATATATCATGTGTGCTGATACATCTGTCTACCCTATATATCATGTTTGCTTGCTATGGAGATACATTTGTCTACCCTATATGTCATGTTTGCTTGCTATGGAGATGTAACTAGCTAGAAAAGAATCCCAGGAAAACTTACAGGTGGTAGTTCAAGGAGATGTATCTGATGTCCAGGTACAGTGCAACTCTGGTCTGCCAATGTTCATAGTTGTATACTCTGTAGATTTATCTGAATGTACCCCTGTTCTCCAGATGTATCTCTAGGGATCAAACCCAGGGATCCCTGTCCAGGTATACTCTGTAGATTTATCTGAAGAAGGATCAAACCCAGGGATCTACAGCAGGTATCTAGAGGAGGATGTATCAAGATCTAGAGGAGGATGTATCTTGCAGATCTAGAGGAGGATGTTCAGATCTAGGATGTTCTTGAGGAGGAAGAAAGGAAGAAAGGGATGGAACCGGAGACTAGAGAAGAAGATGTCGTCGAGGCAGTAGTCCCCGTGTGTCCACGCGTTCGTGTGGAAGGGCGCGCGATAAAGATCGGGAAAGATCCCGGGGACCATAAAAGGAAACTTCCGACCGATCTCATTATAGCTTAAATCAAAGTCGACCTAGGTGTAGTCGCGTCCTACTCGATTAGTATACCCTAGAAAAGAGGAGGCATAAGGAAACAAATTGTTATAACCTTTTTATCCAGAAGAAAATAAAGAGGCCAGACATAAAAAATGATAGGAATTTGATGTATCTGAATCAGCTAATTACTTGTTTGGCCAAAATCAAAGCAGATCCTACATGGAGCAAAGCAAGAAAGGCAACCTAGAAAGGTGCACAAAGACCAATAAAAGGATATAGCTTACAAAATTGATAATAAGTATGTATTTATTATTAGGGGAAATGTTCACAACAAAGTTCTCTATTCTCAATGACTCTATTGAACAAACTGGGGCATGGTGAAAAATAAGGTTACAGTGACAATGAAAAATACGTGCGAGAACGAATTGTATATTACACCTGCAACTTCTTATTTATTTCACATAAAAAGGAATAATCACATGGCCTAATAATAATGCTCAAAAGGATCCTAAATTTTTGTTATTTCCATCATTGTACTGTTTACAACATTTTTTCATCGACAAAATCATGATTTGTCATCATGGGAAAATTTATTTACGTTTCAAAGAAATTAGCTTCACCTGAAAATATCTCACCCAAGAGTAGTGCGAAAACTTGTAACAAAGAGCTACATTTGAAGCCCAATGATAATATGTATTGATAAATAATAAAAGGTAGGTTAATAATCATTTAAGAAATTAATAGAAACACATGTGAACTCTATCAAGCCATTACAGAATATATTCACTGGTAAATATGGCGAAATAGCAAATGAAAACTGTAGAAACTATCTCAGAATCTACATCATATGCCCTGTTCTTCCTTTGAACTTTTCATCATGGTTTTCCCTGTGGCACTTTGGTAAGACAGGAAGAGATAACATGAGGCTGTGGCACTTTTGTAGACAGGAAGAGATAACAGGAGCCATACCAACCAAAAAAAACTACGGAAAAACATCCAGGAGTCTTGTATAGAAATGCAACCAGGATAAAAAAGGTAAAACTGTAAAGTATGGCACACATGTAGATCAATAGTGTGTGATTAATATTCTGGATGTGGAAATAATTACTGGATAAACAAAGATGGGACATTTTTTGGGGCTTGAATCAAAATATAGTGGAAGAAAGGGGCAGTTCTCACCCTGGCTTGATGTCGTCGTTCGTCTCTAAGACGGCGGCAACAATGGCCAAGGCGTTTCCATAGAAAATGCAAGGGTGGTCGCCCAAACTGCACATGCGTGGGAATCACTGTTAAGTGTTAAATACAACCGCACTAAGATTCTGAAACATGCATACATTCTAAGTTTTCTATATCTCAACATAGAGCACACTGTTTCCATCATATCTGGGGCAAGGTTGATCTTAATTTTTCTGTTCTTCCTCTTATGAAATAGGCATTCATAAGATTCATCCTCCAGCTCAGCATAGTTGCGGTGTCTTTTTCTGGACAAAGTAGGTGTATGTTTCCATAAAATGGTATTTGACATGACAAAGTTGTCAAACGACTAGGTTAGGGATTGTGGGAACCGTGCTTGAGTCCACACGGGTTACGTGTTTATATATGAGGGCACAACGGCCAGAGTTTTACATAGGGAGATAGAAGGCCGACACGGCCAGGACTTACATATGACCAATATGGTCGGTGTCAACAAGGACACGAAACTAGTCCTATTACAACTAACACTTCCCCTTAATCTGAAAGGTTTAGATTACGCTTAAACTGATCTAGCTGTTTCACTGGAAGTGCCTTTGTAAAGCCATGTGCCACTTGATCCTTGCTTGAAATAAACTTGATGTCAAGAAGATTATTAGCAACTCTCTCTCGAACAAAATGAAAATATATCTCAATATGTTTGGTGCAAGCGTGAAACACTGGATTTGCAGACAAATAGGTAGCGCCTAAATTGTCACACCAAAGACATGGCTTCTCCTTCATCTTAACACCAAGGTCACCAAGAAGAGTTTCTACCCAAATCAACTCTGTTGTAGCATTTGCCAAGGCTTTGTATTCAGCTTCAGTACTAGACCTGGATACTGTGGCTTGTTTTCTGGCACTCCAAGAAACTAGGTTTGATCCAACAAATATAGCAAAACTACCAGTGGACCGTCTGTCATCAATAGAGCCTGCCCAATCTGCATCAGAAAAGGCACTGAGAAACATAGATGAAGATCTAACAAATGTAGTTCCAATCTTTGATGTATCTTGAATATATCTGAGAATACGTTTCACGGCTGACCAATGTTCTGTAGTGGGAGCATGGAGAAACTGACAAACTTTATTCACAGAATAGGACAAATCTGGGCGTGTCAGTGTCAAGTACTGTAGCCCTCCAACAATGCTGCGATACTTAGTACTATCATCAGGACCCAGTGGTGTACCATCAGTAATAGACAACTATTCCGTAGAAGACAAAGGTGTAGGTGTGGCTTTGCATCCGAGCATGCCAACTTTAGCAATAAAATCTGTAGCATACTTCTCCTGTGTCAAAATTAACCCATTTGCCACCTTCTTGACTTCAATACCAAGAAAATAATGTAGATCACCTAGATCTTTAATAGCAAAGTTTGCATTGAGATCTTGAAGCAGGATATTAATAGCATCATCAGAAGAACTTGTTACTATAATATCATCAACATAAATCAACAAATAAATGATGATATCTTCTCTGTCATTGAGAAATAGTGATGTATCAGCTTTGGAGGGAATAAATCCAAGCTCACCCAATTTTGAGCTAAGCCTGGAGTACCATGCTCTCGGTGCTTGTTTCAGTCCATAAAGAGCCTTGTCAAGTTTGCAAATATAATGCGGAGCGTGAAGATTTTCAAAACCTGGAGGTTGTCTCATGTATACATCCTCTTCCAGAACACTATGTAAAAACGCGTTCTTGATATCTAGCTGCCGTAAGCTCCATCCACGAGAGACAGAGATAGACAAAACAACTCTGATAGTAGCAATTTTTTAACTACATGACTAAATGTATCCTCATAATCAATACCATATCTTTGTTTGAACCCTTTTACAATCATCCTTGCTTTATATCTGTCAATAGAACCATCTGCTTTCTTCTTAACACGATATACCCATTTGCAGTCAATTAAATTTCGATTACTGCTTGGAGGAACAAGGTGCCATGTTTTGTTTTCAATCAATGCATCATACTCTTCCTGCATTGCCTGATGCCAGTGTGAATCACTTTTAGCTTCCTCAAGTGTGCTTGGCTCACCTGTAGAAGAAAACATGCCATATCTAACAGTACCATCAGTATATTTCTTTGGATGTCGTATACCTTTCTGAAGGCGTGTACGAACTCCAACAGTATGATCAGGCTACTCAGCAACAGGTGACAGAGGCGCTGAAATTTCTGCATTTTCTGAATCTGTAGCATCATCTTCTCCCCTAGCGTTGACTGCCGCAGAAGATCCTAGGGGGAATCAACCTCGGACAGTACGCCAGGAGACACAACACCAGGCGATGAAAGGGACGCACGGTCGGCCGCTTCGTCGCTAGTGCTAGGTTCACCACGTGTCAGCTGGCCAGGGGCCATGGGCGTGTGCGCGTCACGCTCCTCCTCAGGAGCGGGTGACGGGGACCGCAAGGCCCGCTCAGGCGTGTGGCCGCCACGTCTCGCCTCGGGAGCACGCGACGGAGACCGCACGCGTCCACGGCGCGAGTAAATGCGCAGCGGCGGGGCGCCAGCATCAGCCTCAGGAGGCGCGACCTCGGCCTCGGGATCTAGGCGGCAGAGGGAATGTCCGCTGGGAGGATCCTCCTCGCGGTGCGTGTCCTGGTCGTCGTTTTGTGCAGATTCAAAATGTGTGCCAGAACACATTGAAGCACCAATGGAGCCTGGATTTTCTTCTTCAACGTCATCAACCTGCCGAGCATCAGTAATGGGAACAATAATAGGCACATGATGGTCAATATTTTGTACACCCTCATTAGAATTTGGAAGAAGTAAGATTTGTTGTTTCAGGAGGGCACCGGCATTGGGATGTAGGGAAGCAAAAGGAAAGACATTCTCATCAAAGACAACATCACGTGATATATAGATTCTGCCAGTGGAAACATCAAGACATTCTACACCCTTGTGCATAGGACTATAGCCATGAAAAACACACCGTTTTGATATAAAAGCAAGCTTGCGTTTGTTATAAGGACGAAGATTGGGCCAGCAGGCACAACCAAAGGTTCTAAGAGCATCATAATTTGGTGTGACATGAAGGAGACGTTCAGTAGGGGTGTCCAAAATAAGAACTTTGTTGGGAATCAAATTAATAAGGAAAGTGGCAGTAATAAAAGCTTCATCCCAATAATTTAAAGGCATGGAAGCATTGGCAATTAATGCAAGACCCACTTCAACTATGTGAAGGTGTTTTCTCTCAGCAGAACCGTTTTGTTGATGAGCATGAGGACATGAAACATGATGAGTGATGCCAACTTTTTGAAAGAAACCATTTAATTTCTCATACTCGCCTCCCCAATCAGTTTGCATAGTAATAATTTTCCTATCAAACTTGCGCTCAACATATTGCTGATAATTAAGGAAGGCTTGATAAACATCAGAACGCTTCTTGAGCAAATAAATCCAAGTAAATTTACTGAAATCATCGATAAAGCTTACATAATACGCATGTTTGCTCACAGATAAAGGAGCAGGACCCCATACATCAGAGAAAACTTTCTCCAAGGGAGCATTGGAGACACTAGATGACATAGGATATGGCAACTGATGACTCTTTGCTAACTGACAAGAATCACACACATATGGGGTACTATCTGGGGTGTAAGCTATTTTATTTCTCCTAAGAACTTGCTGAACCACAAACGAAGAAGGATGTCCTAGACGTCGATGCCATGTAGATGATGATGGCTTTATTGAGAAGAAAGCATGCTTGGAGGTCTCATGAAACATAAGCACCAAGGGATAGAGACCACCATGGCAAGGGCCTCTAAACAGGATTCTTCGAGTTGCTTGGTCCTTGATTAAAAAAAGAAAGGATAAAACTCAATAAAGACATGATTATTAAGGGTAAATCGATGAATAGATAAAAGATTCTTAGTTGCATCTGGAACAAGAAGAATATTCTTAAGATCAAAAGAACCATGAGGGGTACGCAATATTGAATCACCAATATGACTAATGTTCATACCTGTGCCTTCAGCAGTGTGGACCTTATCTTTCCCATGGTACTTGTTGGCGATAAGAAGCTTGCTCAGCTCACTAGCAACGTGATTAGTGGCACCAGAATCAGCATACCAATTTGTGTCAACACCATAGGGGGTGGCTGCAAGATAAGCCCCCTTCTCTGCATCATCTCTCTTTTTCTTGTCATCAAAATAGCGCCACCAGCACTCACTAGCAGGATGTCCATGTTTCTTGCAGATCTGGCAGTCAGTATCAACATATTTGGTGGGTGTATGGTCTAGGCGCTGTCCACCACCATCATTGCGCCTATCACGGCGATCATCACGCCGTACTCCATGGCGATCATAATCACGGCGCCAGTTACGATCATCATCACGACGCCAACTACGTTCATCATCTCTATAGCGGTCACCACCGCTTCCACCACCTCCACGGTAGGATCCACCAACGGGGTTGCGACCACGGGGAGGTGGAGAGTAGCCATGACGAGGTGGAGAGTAGGGGTGACGAGGTGGAGTATGGCCACGTGGTGTATACCCTCGGCGAGCTAGATGAGTTGAGGAGACAAAGACATCGTTTTCCTCCACACCATTGCGCATATCATATCCAGAAAGTTGCTCATAAAATTCATCAACAGTGGTATCAGAGTTACTATGAACTGAGGTGACCAAAGAGTTATATTCACCCTTGTCCAATCCATGAAGGATATAGCCTAGGAGTTCATCATCTCCAATGGGTTTTCCAAGGGCAGGGAGCTCAGATGCGAAGCCCTTCATCTTGTTGAAGTATTGATCAGCAGTCATGGTAAGTTTCTTGGTGTCCTTGAGCTTCTCACGCAGGTGTTGTGCCTTGGTGCAGGACGCCGTTTTGAACATGCCAGTGACGGCGGCCCAGGCTGCAGCAGTGGTGTCCATGCCCAGAACATGCGAGAGAATTTCCGGGGACAGCGAATTCAAAAGGAAACGCAGTACCTGCTGATCCCTAGCAATCCAGGCAATATATGCAGGGTTCTCAACTTGAATCTTCTTCTTCTCAGAATCTTATCCATCAATAGTCTTGGGAGGAGCACGATCAGTACCATCAAGGAGACCCATGACGTTGGCGCCATGAAATGCCGGAACGATGAGAGCTTGCCATATAAGATAGTTATTCCGCGTCAGGAGCTGGGTAGGAGGACTGCCCAAGGCAGTAGCCAGCCCAGAACTCGAAGTGGAAGAGCTCATCTTGGTTGATCAGGTGAGATTGGGCTAGTTTTCCTGCCGCGGTAGGCTGTCGCGGCAGAGATCGAGCGGTTTTGGCTGCCGCGGTAGAGATCGGTTAGGGTTTGGGTGTTTGGTGGTGGAGATTGGTTGGGTGTTTAGGGTTTTTGGCTGGGTGTCTAGGGTTTTGAGATGTGGCAGCGACAGCTGAATCAGCGGCGGCAGCGGCGGTTGTTGGCGGCGGCTTTGAGCGGCGGCGGCGGCGATTGTTTTCTTTGTTTGTAGAGGTTGTTGGTTGTCTTGGTGTTTGGCTGTATGTCGACGGCGAGAGGAAGATCTCAGCGACGATAGTGATGCTATACAGCAGCGGCGGCAGGGAGAGACCCGGCGGCGGCAGCAGGGAGAGACCTCGGGGAAGAGGCGCTCTGATACCATGTCAAACGACTAGGTTAGGGATTGTGGGAACCGTGCTTGAGTCCACACGGGTTACGTGTTTATATATGAGGGCACAAAGGCGAGAGTTTTACATAAGGAGATAGAAGGCCGACATGGCCATGACTCACATATGACCAATATGGTCGGTGTCAACAAGGACACGAAACTAGTCCTATTACAACTAACAAAAGTAAAATGTCTACTACACTTCTATACTATATGAGGGGATGCACCTGGGAAGGAAATAAACAGAATTTTGCAAAATAGGCAGACTATTTGACATGACAAAGTAAGTTGACTACTGCACTTTTGTACTATATGAGGGGACACACCTGGGAGTAAACAAAGAGGATTTTGCAAAATAGGAAAACTAAACATGTCTCAGTGGCAAATTAGGTAGATTTCATGGTCATATATTAGCAATATTAGATGGCCATTTCGGAAAAGACAACATGAGAAGATCATTAGCCAGTTAAGATGAGCTCAATTACTTTCTTAATGGGCGCCTTCTAGAATGGAAATACAATCTTACCGTAAAAAAGAGCTCTTGGATTACAGAACCGAGCTAAATTATCTCTTTATCCACAAACATAAATGCCCTAGAGTACCTTCAACAGCTAGATTAATGGTAGTAGTACCGATACATGAACCCTTCTTTTTTGGTAACAAATAAGGAAATAACCGCAAAATATTAACGATGCCCTCCTTTTTCATCCTTGGACCCGACAAAGTAGACGCCACACCTACAAGATCCCAAACCATGAAAGAAAAGACGCAAATCAACATGTTTCTATTTGTAGCAGGATTATATCACGACCGTACCTTCTTTGCCACAAAAGAAATCAATTCAAATGCATTCAGTTTGGTCATGGCAAATGCATTGATACATATTTGTAATTAAGAAACTTATCCATGTGCGTTACTTGGGCCAACCAAAATTATAGGGTAATAACACATATGCTAGGAAACCTCAACTGAGAGGCTATTAAAACGATGGCGAATTGATGGAAGGAACTCGGTGGAGCAGTGGAATGCAAGGGATGGAACTTCAGATGGTTGGTGATGACCCTAGTGACCTCCTTTGCAGATTCAACACCACCATGCGTGTCCAGTCTTGGCATAAGTAGCAATCTAGATGAATACCTAACTACACCAAACAAAAATTCAGGATTCATATTATCATCCAGGCCCTAGAACTGCCTGGTCATTGTTGACGACCTCTGTATAGCCCAGTAACCATACAAACACATCCATGCTTCCTCTTACCTAGTAGATGACCCTACGGCAAGGTCATGACCGGTTGCCAAGGGACGAGGCAGGCGTCCTCGTCCATCCCTCTGCCTCATGCGTGCCAACGGACGAGGATGAATGCGGCCGCCAGCCGCTCCTTCTGGCAACGACGCGGCGTGCGCCGGGCTGCGCTAGTCTTGGTGCCTGCTTGCGACGGCAGCTGTATGCCTCCTCGGTGGTGGCAATTCGACCCCCATCAGCGACCAGCAAAAGGGAGATACAGCAAGGGTCGGTACTCTTCCTACCGACCATGCCGCGGCACACGGGTGGAATAAAGTCATGGATCAGCAAACAAATTGGATCCACCATCTAAAGCAAAATACATTGCAAAATCAACATGTAACAATAAAAAACACAGAGACAAACTTGTTAGGAATAAGCAACTTGTATTATCTGGAGGCTAAAGGCCACAATATATAGTACAGGTACAGGTGCAAATATGCAGGAAGCCCCCTAACATATGGGGAAACTACAATATACAAATATATACATCTAATACCCCCCTCAAACTCATGGTGGATCCACGACACTGAGTTTGGAGAGTAAGAAATTATGCTGCGCTCTAGTCTGTGCCTTTGTAAAGAAGTCCGCCAACTGTAACTCTGAAGGCACATACTGAAGCGTAATAATCTGAGCCTGCACCTGAGCACGTGTATAAAAAGCATCAACACCAATATGCTTGGTAAGATCATGCTTTACTGGATCACGTGCAATACTGATAGCACCTATACTGTCAGACAAAACTGGAGTGGGTGTCGTAACAGAGATCCCAAAATGCGCAAGCAACCACCGTAACCAAGTCACCTCAGCAGTTAACAAGGCCATAGCTCGCAACTCAACCTCAACACTCGAACGGGAAACCGCTGTCTGTTTCTTCGTCTTCCAAGCAATGAGCAAACCACCAAGAAACACACAGTAAGCAGAAAGGGAACGATGATCCGTAGGATCACTCGCCCACGTAGCATCCGAGTAGCACTGAAGCTGGAGGGAGCTGGAATGAGGAAAGAAAAGGCGACGAGTGATCGTGCCACGAAGATAGCGAAGAACACGAAGGAGATGACTATAGTGAATAGTGGTAGGAGCTGAGACAAACTGACTCAGAATATGAACAAGATAAGATATGTCAGGACGAGTGACATCAAGATAAACAAGACTCCCAACAAGATGGCGATAACGCGTCGGGTCAGGAAGAGGATCACCATCATTAGGACGAAGCTTAACATTAAGCTCCATAGGAGTCTCAACAGTGCGCTCATCCCCAAGAGCAGCACGAGCAATAAGATCCTGAATATCCTTTTCCTGAGAGATAGAAAAGCAATCAGAAGTGGAGGAGACCTCAATCCCAAGAAAGTAGCGGAGAGGACCAAGATCAGTCATAAGAAGCTGATCACGAGGACGAGCCTTAACAAAGGAAATATACTCAGGATCATCACCAGTAATGATCATATCATCAACATAGAGAAGGAGAAGAGTGCGTCCACGAGGAGAAGTGTGAACGAACAACGCTGGATCATGACACTGGGAGAGAAACCAGCAGCAGTCACCACAGAGGCAAAGCGATCAAACCAGGCACGAGGGGCCTATTTCAGGCCATAAAGAGAACGCAGAAGACGACAAACCATCCCATCGGGACCAGAATACTCAGGAGGAGGCTGCATGTAAACCTCCTCACTCAATTCACCATTGAGGAAAGCATTCTGAATATCAAGCTGAGAAACAGACCAGTGTCGAACAGAAGCAACAACAAGAAGAGTGCGCACACTGGTCATATGAGCCACAGGGGCAAAAGTCTCATCATAGTCACGGCCGTGCTCTTTCTGAAAGCCACGAGCCACAAGACGCGCTTTATAGCGCTCAAGAGATCCATCAGAGCGGGTCTTAATTTTATAGACCCACTTGCACGTGATGGGACGAACACCGGGAGGGGGAGAGACAAGATCCCAGGTGCCAGTGCGCTCAAGCGCAGCAATCTCCTCAGCCATGGCAAGTTGCCATTCGGGATGACGCTCAGCATCCCAATAAGAAGTCGGCTCGAGGGCAACAAAGAGACCGTACTGACTAGGAGAGTAACGATCAGGTGGACGACGAAGACGAGTCGCCGGAAGAGGAGAGGGAATCTCGTCAGAAGAAGAAGACATATAAGAAGAAGAAGGGACATCAGGAGGAGGATCCGGAACATGAGAGCGGCGAGAATAATAGAAGGGAAAAGGAGACAACGGTGAGGTGGGTGGAGGATCAGGAGAAGAAGGAGGAGAACTAGGTGGGGAGGAAGACAACGAGGTCGAAGGTGAGACATCAGCAATAATAGGTCCCGAAGGAGGATCAATAGGAAAAGAGGGAGGTGTGTTAGGAAAAAGTAGAAAGGAGATATCCTCCATCGGATAGGTCAAGGAGGTGGGGCGAGGATAGAAATGACGCGTCTCATCAAACGTGACATCACGAGAAATGCGCATCCGACGACCAACGGGGTCCCAACACCGATAGCCCTTATGGTCATCACTGTATCCAAGAAAGACACACTCAACAGACTGAGCGGTCAGTTTGGTGCGTTCACGAGGGGCAAGAAGAACATAACAAACACAACCAAACAAACGAAGCGCCGAGTAATCAGGAGGATGACCAGAGAGGTGCTCTAGAGGAATACCACCCTGCAGAGCAGCAGCGGGTTGAATATTGACGAGATAGGTGGCAGTGGAAACAGCCTCAGCCCAAAAGTGAGGCGGAAGAGAAGCGGCAATCATCAACGCACGAGTCGTCTCAAGAAGGTGACGATGCTTGCGCTCAGCCACACTATTCTGAGCATGAGCACCAGGACAAGAAAACTGAGCAAGAGTACCCTCCTCAGCAAGAAAAGCGCGCAGTGAATGAGAGATATACTCGCCAGCAGAATCTGCACGAAACACACGAATAGGAGTGGAGAACTGGGTACGAACCATGGCAGCAAATTTCTTATAGATAGACAAGACCTCACTACGAGAAGACATGAAATATATCCAAGTGTGACGAGAAAAATAATCTATAAAGAGAACATAGTAGCGATGACCCCCTTTCGAGGGGAAGGGAGCTGGACCCCAAACATCAGAGTGAACAAGATCAAAATAACGCTCGGACACAGACTCACTGTGAGGATATGGTAGCTGAATCTGCTTACCAAGACGACATCCCTGACAATCCAAAGAAGCGTTTCCGGAGATAGACCCCAGAACACCACGATGAACTAAAGACGAGAGTCGAGAACCACATAAATGTCAAAGACGATGATGCCACTGCTGAAAAGATCTAGTAGCGACGGCTACAGATGCCGAGGAACTGGCGACGGTGGCATCAGAAGGAAGACGAAGCCAGTGAACCTCCCAGAGGCCATCATGGCGGCGGGGGCCAGCACCAAGCATAGTGCCGGTGCGACGATCCTGAACAGAATAGGAATCAAAGTCGAGAGTGATGCTACAACGAGAGTCGACGATCTGACTACCAGAAAAGATTTGCATGTTAAGTTGAGGAACATGTGCAACAGAAGGAACATGAAATGAGGAAGTACTAAGAATGCCTCGACTAATGACTGGGAGGGGGGTACCATCGGCAGTAAGAACACGAACAGGAGGATCGGCAGGTCGAACATAATGCAACAAGAATCAGGAGTCATATGAAAAGAAGCTCTAGTATCAAGAAGCCATGGGGATGTACCTGGAGAAGGAGGAGGTGGTCGCTCAATGCCAGAAAACTCAGTCGCAGAACCAGCAGAACCTGTCGGTGAAGAGTCCCAAGCATCAAGCAGGCATCGAAGTTGCGCTACCTCATGCGCAGAAAGGGGCACGACTGGAGAGGTCGAGGTACAATCAGGTGCCGACGAGGAGCTGTCACCCACACACACAGAGGCCGCCAAAGGTGGCGACAGAGAGCAACACGCCGATGAAGACGGAGTCGACGAAAGACGGTCACAACTGCCTGAAGAAGCCGCAAGAGTCGATGTCGAGCGGCGAGCCGACGTAGACGGGGTCGGCGAAGCGCGGCCATAACCACGTGAAGAGGCCGCGAAAATCAATGTAGAGCGGCAGGCCGATGTAGACGAAGTCGGCGAAGGGCGGCCATAGCCACGTGAAGAGGCCGCCAAAATCGATGTAGAGCGGCAGGCTGACGTAGACGAAGTCGGCGAAGGGCGTCCATAGGCGCGTGAAGCGGCCGCAAAAATCGATGTAGAGCGGCAGGCCGACGTAGACGAAGTCGGCGAAGGGCGGCCATAGGCACGTGAAGAGGCCGCGAAAGTCGGTGTAGAGCGGCAAACCGATGTAGACGGAGTCGGCAAAGAGGGAGTCGGCGGATAAGCACCAAGTAACGAGGAAGGACATGGGTGCAAGACGGGAGCAGCGAAAGCGACATCATCAGAGCAGGAAACCATGCCGGAAGGCTTTTTTTTTGGCCTGGTCAACTACTGATCAAAACAGATATGAGAAGCACTAGCTAGAGACGTGAGAGGCAGCAGCAGATCACACGCATGCGAGCCAGACGTGAGAAGCAGCAGGGGATCACATGCATGCGAGCCAGAGAAAGGCAGAGACGCACGCACGCACGCGCAGGAAAGCCAGAGGAAAATAGCGGCCAAGCGGACGGCGGCGATGGAATTTAGCGACGGCCGGAGAGGCGACGGCCGGGAAGTAGACGAGCAACGGCCGGGCGATGAACAGACGAGCGGCAGATGGACGGCCGGGCAGCGGACAAGCGGCAGCCAGGCAGCTGCCAGAGGGAGGCATCGGACGGATCGTAGAGCACCAGACGGACGGCGGCGATGGAATTTAGCGGACGAGTTGTGCGTCAAAAAAAAGCCCTAATCTGGACTCTGATACCATGTTAGGAATAAACAACTTGTATTATCTGGGGACCAAAGGCCACAATATATAGTACAGATACAGGTGCAAATATGCAGGAAGCCCCCTAACATATGGGCAAACTACAATATACAAATATATACATCTAACAAAACTATCACGTTAGATCCATCAATCAAATCAGATGGCCATGTTAGCACAACCCCTGCCGCCGAGTACTTTCCGACGACACAGATGAGAAAGTTCCGACGAGACGACATGTACGTACCCGATAACTTCCGCCGAGATGCACGTACTGCTAGCTGATTGATTCTTTTGATCCAACTAGTACACTCACGCACGCACACCCAAAACAACTTTGATTGCCAAAGGCTCTTGTCGAGCCTTGCTTTCTTTCTTGTATTGCTCAACTCCACGGTGTTGTTTACAGGAAAGGATACACGCATATATATATGCCAAGATTAGACAACCGACTCGGTAGCTAAACCTAGTCTAATACATATACGTATAGTACCTGGACACCTACACCTACTCAGACCGCAATTCCAATACGTGTAGGACACGTGATTATCTAACAATCACCCCCTAATCACGATGTGCTTCTTTACATCGACCTAGGTCCCAAATGCGCCAGCTGCTCCTCGCGGGCGTCATCCACGGCATTACTTTCGCCGCACCCTTACTCAGTACCCATGTCACCGACTTTGCTTTTGTTGACTTATCCATGGCTTCACGCTGACAACCCTTTTTGTCCGCGCCCTTCTCCATGCCTTCACGCAGACTGTCCTTTTTGTTCGCGCCTTGAGACATTATACTTGGTTCAATGAAGTACTTTCTCATCGATGCCTCGCATATTTGATCTACCGCTTGCCGGTACTCTTGGATGCAATAGAACAAATATATAGGAGGTAGCTCAAATTGGTTTTCTTCTAGCTTCTCTATACCACGTGAAAAGACTCTTAATGGATCTGCACCCCCTATTGCTGGGTCTCCTTTATCTGTCTGGCCACCAGTCCACACTCTTGGACCATCGCCTTCTGGCCTTGCTGGCATGTTTGCTGGGCTCGCTTCAGCTCCCCCTCCTCCTTTAATTGTTGGGCAAACATGTGTAGGTATCACTGTGCATGCATCTGTGCACCCTTCCAGTTCCGTATCTTCTGGCCACAAACTAGCCTTTTCTTCAAACTCTTTGTCTTCTGGGAGAATCCCTAGTGCTTCTGGCATGGTGTCCACGCTTGGAGCTCCCCCTAGGAGTTCAACATCTTCTGGGCCTGAACTTGCTGACAAGGATAAGCTCGACTGATTCGTATTTTCTTCATACTCAAGATCCCACATGACGTGAAAAGTTGGATATCTCGGTTCGTTGTAGCCCCAATTCCATGACTTACCTTCCTCAAAGACGACGTATCCCTTGAAAACCACCTTATTGGTATAAGAATTGCACAAGCGGTATGTCTTTGAGCCTTCATAGCCTGTCATGATCATTGGAATACGTTGCTCTGACAATTCCGCCTTTACATGCGCCACACATCCAAAAGTACGAAGATGATCAACTGAGGGCTTCCATCCGTACCATGCTTCGTACGGTGTTATACCAACTCCACTCTCAGTAGACTCCATGTTCAGCAAATACACAGCCGTATTGACTGCCTCACCCCAGAATTTTCCTGGCAAGCCTTTACTCTTCATCATGCTCCGCGCCATGGTCAACACGGTTTGAGGCAGCTCACCCCCCTCATCAATGCGTAGGGCTCTTATCTTTGCCTCCACCTTGAACTCTTCGTCTTCCTTGATCTTCTCAAATGCTTGTTGAGCTTGATCTTTACTTTTCAGCAACACAATCCACATGTATTTACTATGATCATCCATCACAAGCATTAAGAACTTATTGCCGGACGGAGTTGCGGGTGAGATTCCAACGCATAGATCGCCATGAACAAGTTTGGAGGCTTCACTTGCCTCAAACATGGCTTCACATGGGAACGAAGCACTCTGTTCCTCATGATGCACACACGGTAGATCGTGATCCACTTGCGCCACAATCTCCGTAGCCGGTGATGGAGGATCTTCCTCATCCTTCAACTCAATTACTTCGAGCATCAGTATCATCGGTCCATCATCTCCTTCCTGGGGGATGAGAGCCCTCTCCTTTTCCTTTGGTGCTTTCCGGCAATCAGCCTTGAAGTGACCGAGCTCGCCGCAGTTATGACACCTTACTTTCTTTATGTCAAACTTCCTCCGCGGCGGGGCTTCATCTTCATCCTCCTGCCCCGCGATGTACTTTTTTGCTGGACGTTGCTTCTCCTTGCCGCTCGTGGAGCCTCCTTGCTTTTCTTTTGAAAGAGTCATCCACTGCTGCTTTGTGAGCATCAGGTGCTCAACCTGTTCTGGATCACCGAAGCTGATCCGGATTCTCTCATCGTGTGCATTGAATCTTCCGACGAGATCCTCAACTGTCAATGTATTAAGGTCGAAACATTGTTCGATCGATGTAATGATCTGCATGTAGCGCGCCGGCGCCGCACGCAGGAACCTTCTGATGTTCTTGATCTCATCCAATTTCTTGCCATATCCCCTGATTGCGTTGACAAGGGTAACGAAATGGGCGGCAAACTGATCAACCGTCTCGCTCTCCTCCATCTTCAGATCTTCATAGCTTTTTGTCAAAGTTTGAAGATGCGCTTCCTTCACGCGGGCATGACCTTGGTGCAAGATCTTGATCGTCTCTCATGCATCCTTCACCGATTTCTTTCCGCCGAGGTGCTGCATCACGTCCTTCGGCACGACGGAATAGAGTGCCGTTAACGCTTGGCGATCCTTCCGGTACTCCGCGCCTCCCTTGACGTACTCGTTGCCTCCTGGATCGACGGCCTCCCAAACCTCCTGAGCCTCCATGTCCACCTCCATGTTGAGTGCCCATAGCCCGTAGTCCTTGCGATCGAGGCGCGGATACAAAGCCGCCCCCACCATCTCTGTAACCGGTGCCGATGCCAAGCTCTCGCCAAACTTCACCATCGCCATGACCTCCTAGTACTTTCAGCGGATCACGGACGACAACCTTGTCTCTGATACCAATTGTTAGCACAGCCCCTACCGCCGAGTACTTTCCGACGACACCGACGAGATGACACGTACGTAACAGATAACTTCCGTCGAAATGCACGTACTGCTAGCTGATCGATTCTTTGATCCAACTAGTACACTCACGCATGCACACGCAAAACAACTTTGATTGCCAAAGGCTCTTGTCAAGCCTTCCTTTCTCTCTTGTATTGTTCAACTCCACGGTGTTGTTTACAGGAAAGGATACACGCATATATATATGCCAAGATTAGACAACAGACTCGGTAGCTAAACCTAGTCTAATACATATACGTATAGTACCTGGACACCTACACCTACTCGGATAGCAATTCCAATACGTGTAGGACACGCGATTATCTAACAGGCCATACCTGTAGAGTAGTTCATTAGTGTCGACGCGAGCATGGAGCCGTCACCACTACTCCGACCAACCCTCGTCACCGAGAGTAGCAGCAGCTGGTCTGTGGCTCTCCAACCTACGTGGATCTGGAAAAAACGCAATGGAGAAGTGTAAGAATTGGGAGGAATAGATCGAGACAAGGATATGTGGAAACTCACCTCGTATTGGTGTCGTCGACTACACCGTGGCGGCCCTTGCTCCACAGCCAAAGATCCCGACGTGGAGTTACAGGAGTGGAGCATGGTGGTGGCCATGCCACCTCGCGCGGCACAACGACGACCATGATCGTCGGCAATGAGAAGTAGGGCAGGAGAGGAGGCTGGCGACCGGCAGCTAGGACGAGCAAGAAGGGGATGGCGCGATGGGCCCGAGCTACCCACCAGGGGGCATGAGCCCGGGAGGCAAGAGGAGTAAGAGAGAGGAAGGGATGGGAGGAGGAGGTCGTGGGAGGAGGAACCGGTCATGGGACGAGGCGGAAGACGACCAACGGCCATGGAGGTGGAGCGGCTCCTGCCACCGCACACGGGAGGACAAGAGGAGGATGTGGATAGGGTTTCAACACGGCCAAGATGGGCTGCACGTTTTATATCATATCGCTCGGTCACAAACGAGTCCACACGGTTCATATCGGCTTGGGGCGAACCGTACGGCTGATCAATTCTGATTTTTATGTAACTGCTCGTGCGATTGCCACCGAGTAACGACGAATATGCTAATACATATAATTGTTATTAATTTAAAACCCAAGTGATAAAAAGTGCTCGGGAGCTAGTTAGTTCCTTCGAGCCATCGATTCTCATCCGTCCGATCAGTATGATCAAACCGCACGGTCACGCTTGGTTCTGACAGATTTTCATTGCACATCCGACGAAGAACGTGACGACACACACACACACTTCGCATTCCACGAAGAACCACCTCCTGCCCCGCTCGCCACCCACCCGGTCTCCGGACCGCCGCCGGCCAAATCTCCTGCGCACCACCCGAATTTAGGCTGGTGTCCCGCGGGCCACTGGACCAGCTCCCAGATCGCCGCCGCCCCAGGTTCCATGGCCGCCGGTCTAGATCCCATCGCCGCCACCAGGTCCCTGGCCACAGTGCGACGATATTTTGCGCTGCACTAGCCTCCCGTCGCAGGCGAACTGCTCTGCCTCCTTCCGGCGAGAGCTGTTTTCGATCTAGTTCAGGATGAAAGCAGTAGCAGCGTCCATGGGCCCGCATCAGCTTGGCGTATCTAGACTCTGGCTAATCTTAAGTTGGCTAAGTGGGCGAGCCCACCGAGGCCAGCGGCGCCGGCGGGACGGCCTCCTTCCTACGCTCGCTTCCTCCCTTGTGGCTGTCGGTAGCCGGACGCGGCAACATCATGTCGTAGTGGCGCTCCCTCGGCTCCATCGGTGCTGGAACAGTTGGTCTTTGACGCTGTTCGACCGAGTTGCAGGTCTAAGGATGGGAGCCGATTAAAAATCATGGGAGTTGAAGGTCTAAGGATGTAGCGCTTGCAACCGGCCTCCTCTGCACGCTTGATTTGGCGCTGGATCGTGGAGCTGGGAACCTGCACGATGACCATGGTTCATCCAGGTGCGCAGCAATCGTTCGCCATTGTCCAATACATTCAGTTCCTTTCCATTCGAGCTGTGAGCAACATACACATGTGATGTCCATTCCTTCTTTTGTTTCTAAGTGGGGATAAATGGGGATAAATTCAGATCACCCTCGTGGCCTCGTCCACACAAAAGGGATTAATTGAATCAAAACCGTTTCTTGGACATGACTACTTTGTTTCAGCTGGCAGCACCGCTATAAACCACACAAACATAGTATTCAGAAGTGAACTTAAACCCGGCCGTCATCAAATCTGGTTCACAATGAGGTCTGGCCAGCTCTCACTTGGATTCTAGCATTTCGGGGCAGAAAAAATTGCAATGTGCCTGCTTGATGCAGTATGTTGATCTAATCCATCACTGCTATGTCTCATTAGTACTTGGTTTGCATCTTCCCTTTTTTGTGTTTAGTGTACCAGTGAGATGAAACCTGATAGCGTCTCTACTCTTTTCTAACTTTACAGTAAAGTTGCATATATGTCATTGTTAAGTTGTCAACCAATGCCTGTTAAGTTGATGAGATGGCTAGATATTGCTGATACAGTAGATTTGAGATGTCTTGTAGCTTGACGAGCAGGCGCATTGTACGCCCCACGGACGTTCTTAGCTTGAATTAAGTTGTGTTTTCACAAAATGGTTATGTTGTTTGTTCAACATGGCTAAGTTGGTTACTTAATTCGACTTAGTTGCTTTTTGTCATCATGTTATAGTTGTGTCTTATTTGCTAGTTAAGTAATATTTTCCAGCACTATGATTAAGTTGTACACTGATTTCATCAAGCTGTTTGTTCAACATGGCTAAATTGGTTACTACATTCAACTTAGTTGCTTTCTACAACAAGTTACTTTTCCCTGCTCAACATGCCTTTTTAGGTTGTTTAGTATTTTGAATTCAAATAGGTTTAGTTTGATGTTTCAACACCATGATTAAGTTTTCTTTTCATATTTGATCGAGTTGTTTGTTTAACTAGGTTAATTTCTATACTGAATACTTAGTTTCTTGTTCATCATGGTTAAGTTGATTCTTTAGGTTAAGTTCATAGTAAATTTAGCTAAGTTGCTTTTTGTAAGCATGTATTTTTTCGAGTTATTTTAAGCACCAACATGCAATTTGTATATTGATATAATTAAGTTGTTTTGTTCAATTAATTTGTGTACCACATAAATGAAATATTTTTAGAAATATTTGTTTTGTAGGGAGCCAATTTTTTTTAGTGTTGTAGCAAAAAATGGCAAAAGAGACAAACAAGTGCTCCTTCCTTCATTTAACATGGCAGGGATAACACAGCAGGGAGCCGTGTCAAGGACGTCCTCTAAAATGTTGTGCATGTACGTGGATAAAAGATGACAACAATAGTTGGGGGAACATTAAGTTGTTGCTTTTTTACACTCCTGTCCTGATGGTATCAACATGGTGCTTCCATGAGAGATGGTCTCTTGGTTGGGATATCAAGGAGTAAAGAATTTGTATCATCAAAATTGCCAAGGAATTTCCGAGGCGAGGTAATCCTATAGTTGCCGATCAAACTTGTTTCTTTTGACCAGCTCCACCATCAACAACTCAACAATAATTCTGTCTTTGTAATGGTTAAGTTTGATATTGATTATGTTTAGTTGCTCATTCCTCATGGTTAAGTTGTTTCTTTAGCATGGATAAGTTGGTTTTAAATTCAACCAAGTTGCTTTAATTTTTTTAAAGTTTGATACTGATTTGTATTTCTAGTTTCTTGTTCGTCATGGCTAAGTTGTTCCTTCAACATAGTTAAGTTGGTTCTAAATTTAAATAAGTAGTTTTTTAATGTTTTCAAAGTCTTGTTCATCCTGCTTAAGTTGTTCCTTCGGCATGCTTAAGTTGGCTATAAATCCTACAAAGTTGTACAAGCAATGTCGAGTTTGTATTGTGATTTAATTGAATTGATTTTATCTACACGTAAGTTGTTTTCCCCTATCTAACTAAGTTGTTTTTATCGCCTAACCAAGTTAATTTATAAGCAATGTCCTGAATTTGTATAGTGATTTAACTAAGTTGCTTCTATTAACATGCTTAATATGTTACCCCATCTAGCTAGGTTATGTTTTATCATGTAACCAAGTTATCTTATAAGCAACATCTTAATTTACATAGTGATTTAGTTAAGTTGCTTCCATCAACATGCTTAAGTTGTTTCTGTCATCTAATTAAGTTGTTTTTATCATC
This sequence comes from Avena sativa, assembly GCA_916181665.1. Classification (NCBI taxonomy): domain Eukaryota; kingdom Viridiplantae; phylum Streptophyta; class Magnoliopsida; order Poales; family Poaceae; genus Avena; species Avena sativa. Next base: position 98,680,761 of record OV702293.1, read on the forward strand.
AAACTCCCATCCCAATGCGGCACACCACATTGAATCGACCTCGACTGCCACATCCTCTTTCATCGTGCCCTAACCTAGTCATTGCCATGATGCTCGTTGGTGGATGCGCTGTTTGCCATGTCGCCTTGCATGGGAGCCTATTGAGTTGGTCGTGGTTTTGACCGCGCCTGGATCACCTACATCTGCAAAGACGGTCGATGTTGTATCATGGGTGTCAAGCCAACATGGAAGAAGGACAAGCAGCAAGTAGCTCCTGTGCTGTGAATAAATTCCCATATGGTCACTTGGGTGTCTATTTAGTTTCTTCGTTGTTTTGCTATTGTCCTCCAGATAGAAGTGTTGGATTTGTATGGTCTTTAGATAATATAAAGGCGATCAATTTAGAAACCGGTTTCTTTTATGGTGCAAGAAGTCAAGGATGTGATAAGAATGAGTCGTAAGGGGAATCATGTGATGTACCTGTGTGCGAGCTGGCGGGGGCTAATTAGAACGCTAGCCAGCGGGGGCAAAACGGAATTACCAGAAATAGAATCAGCGTTGACACAGAACTTTCTATTTTGGGCGGAGGCTGGTGCGCACTAACCAGCACCCGGGTGCTGGCTAGCCACATCCATTCAAAAAAGTTTTCAAACATGACAACACATGGTTTTTTTACGACAAATAAATATTCGCTTTTAAAATACTTTATTCCTTGGTACCTTTTCTACACTTAGAGCAAACCAACGAAAAATGTCCTCACAGACCGGTGCAAAATCAGGCTATTAAAGAAAGATCAGAAGAACAATTTTCTTCATCTCACGGTGTCCGGTGTCCTTCAACGCCTCTATTGTCCTCTCAATGCGTCAAGCTTTCTTACACATTATGAAAAACAATCAAGCAATTTTGTTGACACTACATGAAGGCTTGGCAAGTAGGATGCCATGGCCATAATGTCGGGCTACTGTCGTGTTTTGAAGGTAAAGGAGAAGAGCCTCTTCTAGTTATTGTACAGTTTTTCAACATCAATAGAGGTGTCACGATCATCCGCGTCTACACAACAAGAGTATACCTCACGATACCGAAGGCAGTTGACCTCATGTAGCTCCCGTTAGCCATGCCTAGATACCACGGGGAGTGATGTGAGGTGGTGATGGAGCTCGGATCCATGGTGTCACCGGCAACATCACCCGGCAGAGGAAGTCTCACTCCTGCTGCTTCAATCCTCTTTGCAACCTTGTTCTGCCGGATATCTCCTTTGAGTTTCGTCTTGCGAGGGCATGACACGACCAAAAGCCAGTGGTGCTCATGGCCAAAGTGACCACCACAGTTGCGCTTTTGCGGGGCTGGCGCAATCATCCTCGATATCGTTCTATGCTATAACACTAAAACAGAGGGGCCGGCACTACTAGAAAAACGCCTATTCGTGGCGCACCTGAAAAGGCCTTCCGTGGCGCACTAGCAGTGCGCCATGGGCCTCGCGCTATGGCTATCTCGTAGCTGTGGCGCACTGCATGGTGCGCCACGCTTATATCGAGATAGGCGTGGCGCACTACCAGGTGTGCCACGGGTAGGGGTACAGGTGCGCCACGGATGTTTTTTTTCAAAATTTTTAAAAAAAATGCAAAAACACCCTCGTTTTGAATTGCAAAAGCAATCGGGTCCGTGCATCGCCGCCGCAGTTGTGTCACCTCGCCGGAGCATGGCCGTGGCAGGGAGGTGCGGGAGGGGTCGTGGCTGCTCTAGTGCTCGCCGGCGTCGAGGTGGTAGAAAGGGTGTGGTTGGAGAAAGGAAGGTAGGAAGAGAGGGAGGAAGGAAGAGATGGAGGAAGAAAGAGATGGAGGAAGAGAGGGAGGTAGGAAGAGATGGAGGAAGAGATGGAGGAAGGGAGGTCGGTGAGGAGAAGGATGTCGCCGTCGCCCGTTGTCACTGCGAGGAGGAGGAGAAAGAGGCCACCGTTTCACCGCCGTCGCCCGTTGTCACTGCGAGGAGGAGGAGAAGGAGGCCGACGTCGCGCCGTCACTGCAAGGAGAGGAGAAGGGGAAGGAGGAGAAGGAAGAAGGGAGAAAGAAGAAGGAAGAAGGAGAAGGGAAAGGGAGAGGAAGAGGGAAAAGGGGAAGGGAAAATGGGAAAGGAAAAGGGAGGAGGGCGGGGTGAGGATTCAAATTTGAATCCCGACCAAGCTTATCCGTGGCGCTAGGTGGTGGTGCGCTACGGGTAAGTCGCCCTCTATTTTTTTTTCTGCAGGAAAAAACGGTCTTTTGACCGTAACTTTTTACTCTTTTCGAATTTTGGAAATCTAAAAAATCGCTAAACGACCGAAGGTGGCTGCCAGCGGATGCGAAATCTCGTTCTCGTCATTTTGTTATATTATACGATTTTTTTTGATATCGTATGCAAAAGTTACGGCCTTTTTACCGTGGCATGACTTTTTTTTGCAAATAAAGTCGAAACTCATGTTTGTTAATTTTACTAGAAGCTATACCACATTACCTACCTAAATATGAAAGGATTTAATTTTTTGAAGTGTTTATCATTTTCTTTTATTTTTTGCAAAGCCTAAAAAGGCGATCCACGGGGGGAAGGGGGAGGGGGGGGAGTTGGTGCATGCCACTTAGCCGTAGGACACTCTGATAAGTGAAACATCCGTAGCGCACCTTGACCTAGTGCGCTACGGGTATGTATGATGTGGTCACATGTGCCCTGACTCACACATAGCCGTGGCGCACCACCCCTATGTGCGCCACGCTTATGACAGTTAGCCGTAGGGCACCTGTGGGCAGTGCGTCACGCCTATTTTACTCGTGTGGCACCACTAGCAAGTGCGCCACAGAAGTATGGATTATCTATAGCCGTTTTCCTAATAGTGCGGTGTGCTCAACTATGTCCTCCACGTGCACATGAACAAGCCTTTGTGCTAGAGTAGGATTGGCCAACGATATTTGATGATTCAGAACTATTGTGAGCCATGTAGTGGGTGTTAGAGTATGCTACCCTGCACTCGACGAGGAGCACCGAATTCATGTCCCACACGAGCATGGAGTAATCGGCTAATCGTTGACAAAATGGGCATGTTATATATTTTTTCTTATGAGTCCTGCTATATACACACAATAAATTTTATATGACACTTATACGAGATCCTAGGTTGCCCACTCTTTCTCGCAGAGGAAAAGGAGGGGCAATTAGGCAAACACGGTTATGTTTTGGGTTTGGGATAGGATTTGGATAATTGGATTGGACTATCTCGCCTCTGGCCCGATATGCCAATCTCTTTTTACTCTTCCTTAACTGGAAGCTAGAGGGTAGGGTTTCAAAGTGGCACCTTGGAGGGTAGGGTTTCAAAGCGGCCCCCGATCCATCCCACTTCGTAGTTAAAATTGTTTAGTGTAGTTCTACTTTTAGCAAAATTAGTCTAATTTTAACTAAATTTTGCTTTCATGGGCTCATGCAGGTTGCCTCTCTACCGGAGGGGCGCACAAGAAAAGGGGGATGGTGCGCTAGCCACTGATGCAGCCTGCAGGAAGAAGCGAAGCTCGTAGTTTCCTGGCTGGACATGAAATTCAGAGATGGAGCTCGATGCAAGCTCTAACAGCACATGCGAATCCCGGTTATTATGTACCTCATTTGCATGTACGAGTATTCCCTTGTAGCATAGAGATTTTCTAACAAAAGAACATCGACGGGAATCACAAATTAATCGGAAGCTCCTTGTATCAACCGTGGCGGCCGTGTCTTGATTGGGTTTGCTACTTTGCTGGGCCTACTTTTATCGGCTCCAAACCCCCCAAACAGTGTCATACTTAATTAGGCCAGATTGACCATATTCTGGATTGTGTACGATCGACACGGTGGCAACAGATCTTCACATCGCGTGTCCTAGGTAGCAACGGACGGACGACGAACGAAAATAGAGGCAAGACGAAAACCACCGCTAGACAAATTATTGTAACATCCTAAAAATCATGTTTTAAAAAACTTGCATATCATTCATACATTCATGAGCATTTGATCTTTTCCAAATAAAATTCAAACAAAAGAAACCAAATTTATACCTTATACATGTTCAAGTGAGGCAAGGTTTATATCCTATTATCTATCTATGCTTAGTTTGCTCAGCACTGTTTTGAAAATGAATGCAAGGCCACACAAGGATTTTCAAAACAAATTCAAATTTAGATCCACTTGTATGCCTATTAAAAATATTTCACTAAGGGCACGGTTCTAAACTTTATTTCAAATCTAAAATGAATTTGAGTATGAATAGTTGTTTTACACACCCCAGGATAGAAGAAACACAATACAAAAATCTGGAGAAAATTCAAATTGAAACAAAATTGAAATAGACATTTAAATTCAATCCAGAAAATCAAATCAGAAAAAGAAATAGAGAAATAGAGAAAAAAGTAAAACTAACTGGCTATCTAACCCAACCCAACCCGCGGCCCATCTAGCAGTCCACCTAGCCCACCCGGGAAACACCCTCCCCCTCTCTGTTTCTCACCCGCGCGTGTACCCCCTCTTTCGCTGACGACCCGGACCCACTGCCACGTTAACTCGTCGTCAATCCCGTGCCGGAGGACCTGCTCCTCTTTGTCGTTTCCTCCCCGAATCAAATGCGATTGATTGCACTTGATTTCCGGCGTAATTGCCCCGCTCATCCTCGCTACTTAAACCCCTCTACTCCCTCTCCATTTCCCCCAAACCCCAATCCCTGAGCGCCCCCAGGCTGCGAGAATTCCTCGCCGCGACCCCGCTGCTCCGACGAGCTGCAGCGCCAATTCCGGCCAACCCCGACCACCCCTCTGCTCCTGGTTCACACGAGCACACTCCCCTTCGCCTTGCGCACCTCCCAGTAGCACTAGCTCGCCCGCGCATGCCCCAGAGCGCCGGCGACGTAATCGACTGAGCGCGACCGTCTTCGGCTTCAACTCCGACGACCTCCCGTGATAATTTCCGACCGCCCCTCTCCCCCTCGATGACACTCGCGTGACCAGCATCGTCTTGCGCATCTAACACACTGCTTCTCTTGCCTTGGCATGACATGTACCCTCGCCAACGACGACGAACAGAAGCGTCCGTCGCCAGAAGGAACTCCGGCGAGCAATCTACGCCAACCTCGTGCGCCCCTGTCCCTGCAAAGACCACCTCGAGCATCAGCACGTCGTCGCGAACCTGGTGAGCAACGTCCCCCTCTACCTCGCTTCCTGTATTGCTGGCAGCATCGCCGCCCGAGCACGCCGCCGCCAGCCACCATCGCAGCGCCGCTCGTTTTTGGTCTGTTAGATTTGGACCGTTAGATCTAGATCCAACGCATATGATAGATGACTTAAGTATAGCGGTACGATTAGATCTGGGTCGTGCATCGTTAGTTAGATCCTACGATACGAGAGCGTGATCCGGCCAAACCGGTACGCACCAATCAGAAGCTGCAGCGTGGCTAGGTTTTAGATTTAAAATCTGAATTTAGATCTATTAGTTATTTAAACTTGTAAATTTAATAACTTTTGATCTGTTTATCCAAAAATTACAAATAATATACCATTGGAATCACAAAAAGAAATCCTACACATCTATGGGATTAATTTTGTATTTTGCTTCTGTTAAAATAGAATTTTATGCAGAGACATTTGTAGGCATATTTTGTGTATAAAAATTATTTGGAAAATGTTTTAAAGACCAAATTAAGTTTATTTAGTGTATAAATGTTTTTTTTATTGTTTAGTATTTTTTTACTTGTATTGTTTGGTTTAGAAAAATCATCACATGGCATTTGCATGCATTCATATATTTTTGCTTGTTTATTTGATATGTGATTATGGTGCTATCATTTTATGTGTAGAATTTGGTGCTAGTGGTGATTGTGACTGTGAGAATTGTTGTTACTCCCCCAACTACCAAGGCAAGTGGTGATTCATACTTTTGTCCCAATATTTTGACTTTGCATTAGAAATATTTTGTATAAGGCTTGCATGAATATTTTTGCTAAGTATCTATATGCTATGCTTGGGAAAACCTAGTAGTTGTAGAATTGTTAGAATTTTCTCTAAGTTAAGATACTTGCTATTGCCATGCTTAGCCTAGCTAGTAGCAACCAAGGGTGCAATATATTCATGCTATGGAAAAATATTGCTAAGTCCTTGACTTATGTTTTTGCTTAATAAAACAACTAAGTGAATGAAACACCTGAGTGGAATGATAATTGCTTGGTGGTTTTTGGTTGAGTGGTTACTATGGCCCACTTTCCAATGGTCTACCCTGTGTATCTCACTTGTGGAATGCCACCCAGGAACAAAGGGATTTGAGATGCCATATGTTAAGAAGCTTCTAGTGCAACCACATGGCATTATGGGCTCTGACTGGATCATATAGGTTGCAATAACTTAGCCATTTGGACAGTTGGTGGTAGTGGGTGATAGGTTGGAACGCGTCCATTTGGTCTAAGGGAAGGCTTCTGAAAGGTCCTGTCTTGGTGAAAATCAAGTCTTGTGAGGAAAGTGCACCACCTCTGCAGAAGGAAGAAACTAAGTACTTAGCCGTATCCCCGGTAATGGACAATTTGAGCATCAAGACATGGAAGCTATCAAGAATCTCCTCATCCTAATTTTCTAAGTTAAAACTTGTGGTTGAACAAGGGTGAAGGTTCACCAATGTCTATTGGTGGTTCCTTGGGAGTTTTTGCTAAACAAAAACTTAGTGTTTTCAACTGATAGGTAAAACCTATTTTGAGCAAATCAAGCCTAAGCTACACTTAGCCAAATTCATGTAGAAGCTAGATACTATTAGTCTACTAAGGTATCACTTGCCAATACTATTCCAATGTATTGACCCACTGTGGCTGTAACTTGTGATGTTGCAGGTTACTCTGATGAGGATTAGGGTTATGAGTCTACACTCAACATGCTTGCATGTGGCACATGAAGATGAAGACTTTTATTTATATTGTTAAGTTAAACTCTTGTACTAGTCTATGGCTATGGAGTTGTAAAATACTATGTTATCTCTTGAATGACGATGTAATAATAACGTTTGTTTCTGTGTACTTCATCTTAAACTATGGATGCTAGCAATTGATTCAGGGACTAGCATTGCAATCACAGGGACCTTTACCTTTACAAAGGCGGGGTCTTACAATTATATAGTAGAGATTTTACTACCCCCTAATTATGTTTCTTAATTGATGACATCGATTGATCTGTTGTTTTAGTGAAAACGTAGGAGATAAGCTACATAAGACGAAGAGAAAAGGAATTAACGAAAAGACGAAGTGTACTGTATAAAAGATGGTTCTCTAGATTTTGGTGGCCTAGAACATGTATTGAAAGAGCTTAGTTTGGATTGGGTGGGCATCGTCACGATCGATAGAACACAATTTTGCAGTGGTTGCATGACAGATGCCTGGGATATGTTTATGTTGGGGCCGATGGACACCGAAGGATCCGGGGAGGGATGATGTGGTGAAGACCGCACATGGAAGAACACTATAAACACAATGATTTATCCAGGTTTTCGGCCCTCGTGTGGAGATAGTATATATGGAGCCATATATGTGGGCTACAATAGTGCTCCTTGAGTTGTATCATCTATGCTTGTAGGAGGCCTTCGCTGTGTGCTAAAGAGCTAGAGGAAGGAGGAGCTTGTAAGTGAGATGGGAATAATGAGCCCCTAGAGGGGTGTCGAGGCATGACGTTCCCCTGGTGCTCTTTATAAAGGGGAGCCTAGGGGACAAGGGGTGTCCACATACACTGTACATGCACTGTTGGAGTTGACTACTGGGGTCTTGTCAAACTGTAGCCATGCTACTATAGTGGTGCACTGTTGCCCTATCAGGGGCATTGGCTTGGCACGTCCTGTCTGTCCTTGGTCTTATCCTCTTGTGCTTGTCCTTCGCATCTCCTAGTCATCGATCTTATCTTCTCCTGAGGGTAGGTGGCATCTAGTAGAGGTGGTTGGTGGAGCGTGTGATGGTCTGAGCTAGGGGAGTCGCAAGACCGTCATAGGAAAGGAAGAACTTGGCTTGCTGGCGGTCGAGGCAGCGTCCGTGGTCGAGGTTGAGGCTGGTTATCAAGCTAGTGGTGATGTCGGCTTGATGCAACGAAGGTGAGGTGGTCGACTTAGTGAGGAGGCCCAGCCGGGGCAGCACAATGCCGCCCCAGGCAGGGGAAGCAGCTAGGAGGAGGACCTGTCGAGGTAGAGGCGATGCCAGCCCGGGAGGGGGCGGTGGCCCAACTTGGGCCGGTCGGGAAGTAGCGTCTCGGCCGGGATGAGTGGATGCCGACCTAGGCGGGTTGGTGCAGTGCAGGCCCAGCCGGGATTGGGGCGACGCCGGCCTAGGAGGAAGTGGTGGCCCGGCCGAGAAGTAGCATCCCAGCCGAGACAAACTGAAGCCGACCCATCTGGGTTGGTGCAGTGTTAGCCCAGCCGGGTTGGGGCAGTGCCGTCCCAGCCGGGGTGATACCGCGCCGACCCAACCGGGATTGGAGGTTGCTAGCCCAACCAGACGAATGTCGGCCCAAGAAAAGAGATGTCATCCTAGGAGGGTCCTGATGCGGCTCGGTTACTATAGAGCCTATTGGGAAACCCCAAGAGCAAGGTGTGATGAGCACAACATCAAGTTTTCCCTCAGTTGTGAAACCAAGGTTATCGAACCAGTAGGAGAAATGAAACAGCTCCCAAGGTGTTGCTAACAACATGGAACCTGCACAACACAACCACAATACTTTGTCCCAACTTACAGTGAGGTTTTCAAGCTCACCGGTTTGTTCAAAACAAAGGATTAAATGTATAGTGTGGAAGAAATTAATTTCTTGTAGTAATTACAGAAAGTAAACAGTAGAGAGTAGATTGAATATCAATAGGAAGGAATGGACTGAGGTCCACAGTTCACTAGAGGTGTTTCTCCATAAGATAAATAACATGTTGGGTGAACAAATTATAGTTAGGCAATTGACAGATTGAGAATGCATGTACATGTCATGATGATTTCTATGAGATTCGTTTGGGCATTACAACGTAATACATAGACCGTAATACAACTGCATCTATGATTAATAATCCACCTTCAGGTTATCATCCGAACCCCTTCAAGTATTAATTTGCAAGCAACAGATAATTGCATTAAGCAAAGTGTGTAAAGTGAACAATACAATTGCCCTTGGACAAAGTTGTTGTTTTCTCCCTAGTAGCAACAACACATCTACAACCTTAGAGGTTTCTGTCACTCCCCCAGATTACTAGAGACATGAACCTACTATCGAGCATAAATACTCCCTCTTGAAGTCACAAGCAAATACTTGGCCAGAGTAACTCCTATTAACGGAGAGCATGCAAGATCACAAATAACATAGACATGATAGAATCAATAATCAATCTTGACGTAGTACTCAATATCCATCGGATCCCAACAAACACAACATGTAGGATTACAAATAGATGATCTTGATCCTGATAGGCAGCTCACAAGATCTAAACATGATAGCAAAAAAGAGGAGAAATGACCATCTAGCTACTGCTATGGACCCATAGTCCAAGGACGAACTACTCACGCATCACTCCGGAGGCTGGCATGGTGATGAAGAAGGCCTCCAGGGTGATCTCCCCTCTCCAGCAGGGTGCCGGGAAGAGCTTCAGATCCCTCCCGATCTAGGGACAATGTTGGCGGCGGCTATGGACTTTTTCGTGGATTTTTGATCGGGTACTTAGGATTTTCTCCTCGGGATGTTTATATAGGCGAAGGGGCAAGGTCGGTTGAGGACCAGGGGGCCCACACCATGCCCTGGTGTGGGCCCACCCTTGGCTGCGCCATGGGGTGGTCTGGCCGCCCTGTGGCACCTCTTCGTCCCCCCTCTCGACTCCGTCTTCGTTATGGTAAAATATTAACTTGGGATTTTGTTTTGTCCAATTCCGAGAATATTTCCTTACTAGCTTTTCTGAAACCAAAAACAGTAGAAAACAGGAACTGATACTGCGGCATCTTGTTAATAGGTTAGTTCCATAAAATGTATAAAAATGCGTCAAAGTGTAGACAAAACATAAGATAGTTGGTACAAAACAAGTGTGGAGCATCAAAAAGTATAGATGCGTTTACGACGTATCAAGCATCCCCAAGCTTAACTCCTTCTCGTCCTCAAGTAGGTAAGTGATAAAAAGAATAATTTTTGAGGTGACATGCACCATCACAATTTTGATCAAGGTATTGTAAAGCATTGATAGCTGGGATCAAAGTACTCTAACATAAGCATGAAAGATATGTTTCTAACAATAAAACAAAGCAACTATGTTGCAAAATGAAAGGTTACACAAACAAAAGATCATGAATAACAGTGCATTGAAAGACATTTGTTTGTTTCACATATAGAAAACATAGCAAGAGTGGTAATCAGCTTGTCCTTCATGGAATAGCAAAAGATAAATGCATAGGACACCTTCAAAGTTCATAAGGGTGACTATATACAAATTGTTGGGAATATTCCCTAGAGGCAATCATGTATGATGATATTTCCCATTGTATTCATAAAGTTATTAAGTTGTCCTTGTATAAACATCTGATGTGTATCATTGAATATATGATTCGGTTGTGGAACTATACATTCATGTTGTTTATACTAAATATCCTTGGTCATTGAGGTTGTGCTGGACACACAACTTAGACTAATGTGAAAGTCGGCTTCATGACTCGGTTCCACTTGTCATGGGCATGGTGATGCTATTCCGACTTACACAGATTCGGCTAAAGAGTTTAGCGAGTCGGATTGAACCATATTGAGGTACAACGAACAAGTTGTCATTTGTATATCTTAATCAATGTAATCCTTAGACCTGAGGTTATTGCATAGTCCGAGTTGAGGATCATCGACTTAGGTTCTGTCAAACGCTGATCCGTAACTGGGCAGTCATAAAGGCAGAGTTCGGGTCGACTGAGAATCAAGCTGCTTGATGTGAATAACCAAGACGGGATTTTGCCCCTCCACTTGGAGAGATATTCTCTAGGCCCTCTCGGATGATATGATTCAGAAAGCATGACCATGCACGACTTAGTTAAGTGTTAACCGAGGCGATCGACTAAGAGTTAGTCGGGTGAATCACTTATCTCGGACCGGGAAGAGAGTCGGACTATTTAAGGGATGACAATTGTTCGCCTATAGTCTGACAAGGTATATCGTGAGGCAAAAGGGACTCAGACGCAAGTCGCATTGGAAAGGCATGTCGTCTTGACTCTTTGGTACTTGGCAGTCGGCACGTCTTGCTAGGAGCCGCTACCGACTGATCGATTGAGAGTCAGACTCCAATCGTGTCCAAGTAGCCATGAGCCTGTAGGGTCACACACTTAAGAGCGGGAGCAAGTTCGGATAGGATCTGAACCGGATATCTGGTTGGGTTGGACCCGAGCCGGATTTGGACTGAGTCAGTGAGTCGGACTCACGGTGACTAATGTTATATGGGCTTTAGTGAATGGGCCACGAAAAAGGAGCCCACGTTCACTCCCTATATATAGTGGAGCACGGTAACCCAGAAAGATTAATCGTTAATCGATTAGATCATTCCATGTGTTGGAAACCCTAGATCCACAGCAGTTCTGCCGTCGTAATGAACCTAGCAGTTCGTCGCCGGTGCTCCTCCTTGTACGTGTGGATACCAACATATGTGTTGTACGATCAGCACCAGGTCGATCAGATCGCAAAGGACTGCACTGCATCAACTGACGCGCTTTATCAGTAATCCGCAACTACGCGTCTAGTGGTAAACCTCGTGGCCTTCAACCTCAGCTAGATCTTAGGATCACCACGTTAGAGGAAAAGGTTTTGTTTTATCTCTATGTGGACCAACAGTGGTATCAGAGCGATAGCTTCTGGTTTTAGGCTCGAGATCTCGCATATATGATATGCGGTTGGATGTAGATGAGATCTATGTGCTGTTTTGGTGGTGGATCTATGAGATAGATCTGTTTTGTACGAGGTTGATTGGATCAACTATACTCGGGGAATGGTAGATCTGATTTCCGTGATCATTCTGCTGAGGTCGAGGAACGACATACCCCTACCGGTCGGCTTCCGCCATCGGGATAGACCGTGACACGTAAATCCAGAGGTGGTGATCAAAGATCAAAAAGTTTGATCGAATTGGAACAATGGTCGGAATCCATGTCCAGATCGTAGATGAGATCTACGTTTTTGGAAAAATCGGCGGGCGCTGCCCGTACCCGCGAGGGGCGCTGACCGACGGCTTCGCCCAGTCGTAGCGCCTTAGATGTCGTTGCGAGTTTCACAACGCCGGTAGATATTGTATCTATGCATAACTTGTTTTTGCAGGAAGTTGTGAATGGTATGGTTCATGTGCATGTGATGTATGTGTGTAATCCATACGTGATCTACGAATCACGGTTTTGTTAGCCGGCTGGAGCCTAGGTGTTGTCATATTATTGTATAACGACCTACGTGTCGGATTCTCCTTGTAATTTACTTTACTAAGCTAGTGTAGCTGTTTGGAGAACCCGGAAGGCATGCAAGACGTTGTACATGTCGGCGACATGGAGTAATACGGCAAGTGACAAGAGTTGGCACGAGTCGGATTATAGGCTTTGTGGAGATGGAGATCGCCATGAAGGGAGCCATACCATTTCACATTATAATTGCTTTATTTTGTGTTATTTTTATGTCTATGTTTTACCTCTATTAGATAGTCGGTAAAATTTAATCCCTCAAAGAAGGTCCAGTTGGTTTTCCCGCTAGTGTTTGCACCATCACAATTCAGACATTTTTGGTAGTGGGCTCATAAAATTGAGGTGCTGCCAATTCTTTCCGACTAGGTGGGTTCGAGTCAGCTCTTACTGCGGAAACACTCTGTAAGCTAGACGGGTCTATCACAATGGTTGTGGGGCTCGGGAAAAAGTCGGACGGGAGCCAGGGCATGTGATGCCACCCGTCCAACAGGATTCGTATGAGATACGATTGACAAGGAGTTGTCTACCTAGATCACTTGGAGGCTAGCGGTGATGCTAAAGCTCACTAGCCGACTTGCTTATTTAGGATCCTGAATCACTAAGTAACAATCGGAGGGGTGTTGGTTCTAGTGGGAGCATAAAATATTAAAGTGTTTAATATGCTTGCTCTTTTATGAATACATGTCTTAAGTGTTTTGCATTTTTTCTGTTGTAGATCATGGCACCAAGTAGCAGTCACTCTCATATATCCGGTTTTGCGTTGAGAACTATCCTTGTTAAAGATAAAGTAAACGACACTAATTTTACCAACTGGTATCAAAATATGCTAATTGTTCTCAAACAAGAAAAGAAGGACCATGTCCTAGACAACCCACTTCCAGATGAGCCGAATGAGAACGCGGCTGTCGCTGCCACCAATGCCTACCATCGGGATAAGGATGAGTCCATGGATATTAGCTGTCTTATTCTTGCTCATATGGAACCGGACTTGCAAAAGCAGTTCGAGAATGTTGAGGCCTACGATATGATCGAAAGCCTCAAAAGTATGTTCCAGGCTCAGGCGAAGATTGAGAGGTATCAAGTCTCTCAGGCTTTGCTGAGTTGCAAGCTTAAGGATGGTGATCCACTGAGTCCGCATGTGATCAAAATGGTTGGTTACGTGAAGTCTCTAGAAAGGCTTGGCTACCCCATTAGCGAAGAGTTCACTACGGATATAATTCTGAACTCTCTTCGTAGTGCATATGGGCAGTTCATTTTGAACTACTACATGCATGGTATGGATAAGAAGCTCACTGAATTGCATGGGATGCTCAAGCAGGCAGAGGCGGATCTCAAGAAGGGTGCCAGTCAAGTGTTGATGGTGTAGAATAAGGCTAAGTTCAAGAAGAGTTGTTGGACTAAGAAGAAGGCTAAGTCGGAAGGAAAGCAGGCTCAGGGCCCGGTCCCAAGCGCTTCCTCAGGGACTAAGCTATCTCCTTCAGCCGGATCCACTTGCTTCTACTGCAAGGCGGATGGCCACTGGAAGAGGAACTGCAGCAAGTATTTGGCTGATAAAGCCAAGAGTGGAGGTATGACTTCTAACTCAGGTACACTTGTTTGCAATGTTATAGACATATATCTTGCTGATGCACCTAATAGTTCTTGGGTATATGATACCGAATCAGTTATTCACATCTACAACTCGTTGTAGGGACTGGTAAGAACTAGGAGCGTAGCAAGAGGCGAGGTTGATATTCGAGTCGGCAACAAAGCAAGAGTTGCTGCGTTGGAAGTCGGCACGATGCAACTTCATTTACCTTCCGGATTCATTATGGAACTGAATAATTGTTATTATGTTCCAGTGCTCAGTCGAAACATTATTTCTGCTTCATGTTTGATGAGGCAAGGCTATGAGTCGAATATCAAGAATAATGGTTGTTCTTTGTATTTGAATGATATGTGTCACGGCTTTGCACCCATCCAGGATGGGTTATTTATTCTGAATCTTGATGGTGAGTCGGTTTATAACATAAATGTTAAAAGGTTGAAACCAAATGATCTGAACATGACTTACTTTTGGCATTGTCGGCTTGGTCATATAAGTTGGAAACGCATGAAGAAGATCCATGATGATGGACTCCTAACTTCGTTCGACTTGGAGTTGTTCGAGACATGCGAATCTTGCTTAATCGGCAAAATGACCAAGACACCTTTTGCAAAGAGTTGTGAAAGGGCGTCCGACTTGTTGGGACTAGTACATAGTGATGTATGTGGACCAATGAGCACGACAACCAGGGGTGGTTATTAGTACTTCATTACCTTCACTGATGATTTGAGTAGGTATGGATATATCTACTTGATGAAACATAAGTCGGAAGCCTTTGAGAAGTTCAAAGAATTCCAGAATGAAGCACAGAATCAACTCGGCAAGAAAATAAAGTTTCTTCGGTCGGACCGAGGAGGCGAGTACATGATTCATGAGTTTGATGACCATCTGAAAAGTTGTGGAATAGTTCCTCAACTTACTCCGCCAGGAACGCCGCAAAGGAATGGTGTTTCGGAAAGGCGGAATCATACCTTGTTGGACATGGTACGGTCAATGATGAGTTGGACAGATCTGCCTTTATCATTTTGGGGTTATTGTCTAGAAACAACGGCATTCACACTAAACAAAGTACCATTAAAGTCGGTAGAGAAGACACCGCATGAGATGTGGACATGCAAAAATCTGAGTTTGTATTTTCTTAAGATTTGGGGTTGTGAAGCATTTGTCAAGCGACTTCAGTCGGACAAGCTTACAGACAAGTCGGATAAGTGTATTTTCGTGGGGTATCTGAGGGAAACCTTGGGTTACTACTTCTACAACCGAGAAGAGGGCAAAGTGTTTGTTGCTCGGAACGGTGTCTTCCTTGAGAAAGAGTTTCTCAGTCGGGGAGTCAGTGGGAGAACGGTGCAGCTCGAAGAAATTCGAGAGCAACTGGCTAGTAGCGAGTCGGCAAAAACCTTGGAGGTTGATCCGGTCGTGGTGGCTGAGCCGGCAGCAACACCTGTACTATGAAGATCGACAAGATTACGAAGTGTTCATGATGTATTACTATTAGACAGTGATGAGACGGCAAATTATTCGGAAGCGATGGTGGGATCTGATCCCGAGTCATGGCTTGGAGCCATGAGATCCGAGTTAAAGTCCATGGATGAAAATCAAGTTTGGAACTTGGTTGATCTGCCAGACGGTGCAAGACCCGTAGAGTGCAAATGGGTCTTTAAGAACAAAACTGATATGGATGGAAATGTTTTCTTCTATAAAGCACGTATTGTCACGAAAGGGTTCCGACAAGTTCAAGGAGTTGATTACGACGAGACTTTCTCGCCCGTAGCGATGCTTAAATCAATTCTTATCATCTTAGCTATAGCTGTCTATTTTGACTATGAGATTTGGCAGATGGATGTCAAAACGGATTTCCTTAAGGGAAATTTAATCGAGGACGTTTATATGATACATCCCGAGGGTTTTGTCGATCTGGCTAATGCTGACAAAGTATGTACACTTCATAAATCCATTTATGGGTTGAAGCAAGCATCTCGGAGTTGGAATATTCGCTTTGATGAGGTAGTCAAATAGTTTGGCTTCATCAAGAGTGGTCATGATTCTTGTTTATACAAGAAGTTTAGTGGGAGCAAAGTAAACTTTCTAATCTTATATGTGGATGACATATTATTGATTGGAAATGATGTCCAGATGTTGCAAGAAACCAAGGAATCATTGGAAAGGAGTTTCTCAATGAAATACTTGGGTGAGGCAACATATATTCTCGGAATCTGGATCTATAGAGATAGATCAAGAAAGCTAATTAGATTGAGTCAGATTACATATTTGGACAAAGTGTTGAAGAAGTTCAACATGGAGTCGTCTAAGAAGGGGTTCTTACCGATGTCACATGGCATAAAACTTAGCAATACTCAATGTCCTTCAACAACTGATGAGCGAAGTCGGATGAGTGCGATTCTGTATGCTTCTGCAGTCGGATCCATCATGTATGCCATGATTTGTACTAGGACGGATGTTTTGTATGCTCTAAGTGTTGTGAGCAGATACCAGGCTAATCCTGGAGAAATCCACTGGACAGTGGCTAAAAATATCCTAAAGTACTTGAGAAGGACTAAGGATATGTTTTTGGTTTATGGTGGTGAAGATGAACTCAGTGTAAAGGGTTACACGGATGCGAGTTATCTTACCAACTCTGATGATTCTCGTCCGCAATCCGGATACGTGTTTATTATAAACAGAGGTGCTGTGAGTTGGAAGAGTTCGAAGCAAGAGACTGTGTCTGCATCTACAATAGAGGCGAAGTATATTGCCGCCTCGGAGGCAGCAAAGGAAGCTGTTTGGATGAGGAATTTCCTCATGGATCTTGGTGTGGTTCAGGGTTCGTCCAATACGTTAGACGTGTATTGTGACAACAATGGTGCTATAGCACAAGCCAAGGAACCTAGACAACACCAGAAGAACAAGCACATACTCATGCGATACCACCTGATTTGCCAGTTCGTGGATCAGGGTGATATCAAGTTATGCAAGGTACACACAAATGCAAATATTGCGGATCCGTTGACAAAGCCATTACCACAGCCGAAGCATGAGGCGCACCTGAGAGCCATGGGCATTAGATGCTTAGACATGTGATGTCGGAACATTGACTCTAGTGCAAGTGGGAGACTGTTGGGAATATTCCCTAGAGGCAATCATGTATGATGATATTTCCCATTGTATTCATAAAGTTATTAAGTTGTCCTTGTATAAACATTTGATGTGTATCATTGAATATGTGATTCGGTTGTGGAACTATACATTTATGTTGTTTGTACTAAATATCCTTGGTCATTGAGGTTGTGCTAGACACACAACTTAGACCAATGTGAAAGCCGGCTTGATGACTCGGTTCCACTTGTCATGGGCATGGTGATGCTATTTCGACATACACAGATTCGACTAAAGAGTTTAGCGAGTCGGATTGACCCATATTGAGGTACAACGAACAAGTTGTCATTTGTATATCACAATCAATGTAATCCTTAGACCTGATGAAAGGATCGTATGGGCACCTAGAGGGGGGGGGGGGGTGAATAGGTGCTACTTCAAATTTTCATCTTTTTTCAAATTAGGGTTTGACAATAAGGTAAATTCTCTAGATAATGCAACTAAGGTGAATTTACCTATATGACAAACAAGCACTAGCAAACACAATACTAAGAAAGAACAAGTAAGTAAAGTGCGGTAAAGGATAGAAGTAACCAAAGGAGTGGACGCGGAGACACAAGGATTTGTTTCCCATAGTTCCTTCCTTTTGAGGGGAAGTACATCTATGTTTGGAGAGGGGGTGGTGTCAAACCACCAATGCCACGAGAGGTCTCCCTTGTTCTCCGATGAATCTCACCCAACGGGATCGATCCACCTTCCACTATATCGGCAATCTTCAAGGTGGACGCCGGCACCTTTACAAGTTTGGGGCACACATCCACAACTTAATTGGAGGCTCCCAAATACAAGCAAGCTATCAAGACAATCAAAGACAAGCTTGTAAGAACCAAATCTAGAACTAGGTTTTCCAAGAAAACACTAGAGCAAGGGGCCCTCAAGTGAATGAGGGGGAAATGAAGATCTCTTTTGGTGAAGTAGTAGATCAAGGCCTCCTCCTTCGATTCCCCAAAGATCAAAGGCTTTGGGTGGTGGATTGAATAGATCTTGGAGATTTGGTGGCTCTAATGGAGGTAGTAGTATTCAATGCAAATGAGAAGCTTGTCCCAAGGTAGGTGAAGGGGTATTTATAGCTCCAGATCCAATCTGATCGTTGGAGCATTTAATGCAGCGGTAGTACCGGAAGTTCAAGCGGTACTACCGGAAAACTCTGGTACTACCGGACCTGGTACCGGAAGAACAAACTTCAAATCACATATGCCCTAGCCACAATGGTATCAATTTGTGGTGCTACCGCAAAGCGGTAGTACCGCCCCTGAGATACGGTACTACCGGATGCATGCGGTAGTGCCGCATTTTGATACCGCAAAGGGCAGTGGCATTTGCAACTTTGCCAAAAACTCTCTGCCGCGCTAGGTACTAAAATGCGGTACTACCACATTTTGGTACCGAGGCAGGTAGTAGCTTTTGACAACTTGTAAAAAAAGCTTCTGCCACGCTAGGTACTAAAATGCGGTAGTACCGGGGCGGGCAGTAGCTTTTGACAAGTTGTCAAAAATCTTCTGTCACGCTAGGTACTAAAATGCGGCACCACCACTTTTTAGTACCTAGCCTGGCAGAGGCTTTTTGACAACTAGCCAAAACCTACTGCCGCATCTGGTAGCAAAAAGCGGTACTACTGCTTTTTGGTACCGCGCCAGGCAGAAAGTTTTGGACAGTTTGTCCAACCACGCTGCAACACTCAGTAGCAACTGCCAGTACACCCGATACACTGCAAACCCCTTTTTAATACAACCTGTGGTACACTTGGCAAATAATTAGTCCGATATGTGTGTTGTTATAAAACACCAAAATCACTAGGGATAGGAAATGCTCTTTCAATCTCCCCCTTTTTGGTGTTTGATGACAACACACATTTGCAAGATAATATTATGATGACAAAGAATGTTTTGATAAATAGAGATGGGGCTCCCCCTAGATATGTATAATCAAGCCCCCTTCTATTTAACAAGCTACCTGGGAGTGTGAAGTCGCACTTAGAGCACATACCTTTGCTTAGTAACGTGTGATGAGAAATATTGATAATGAATAGATAATGTCATGACACACAGCACATAAGATGGATCCATATAAGAATACTCATACCACATAAATGATGGATCCATAAGATAACCACATAGTCTCAACATACATAGCACAAATAGTTAGTTCACAAGATTCACACATAATAAGAGGCAAGCAAATAAAGTTCACAAGCGAATAAAAATCAATGGCAAGAACGAGCTTGTGACTTTTCCCATGCAAATCCCGCATGCCTAATGTGCAACTTCTCCCCCTTTGGCATCAAGACGCCCAAAAGGGACAAGAGCAACACTAACGTCCTGGAGATCACTCGTCATCATCATCCTAGGCATCCCAGACATCATCATGAGTCGGCGGGGCACAGAAGGAAGAGGTGGCATCATCATCCCAGTGGCTGTGCTTGGAGATCCATTGGTCTTCCGGGGTGATGTTGTTCTCGGAGCCCTTGGAGACAGTTATACCTTGAGCCTCCATCATTTCCTTCTGACGATCACATGATTTCTTGGCATAGACATGAGCCTCATACATGCGTTTCTGATTGTCAACTTGGAAGCAGAATACTTTCTTGAGCTTGGCCTCAATCCTCTTGGCCCAAGATGGTTGAGCAGGCTTGCGGCGTGAGACCACAAAGTCAGCATCCTGTTGGGCATCATCATGATCACCGGATCCCTCCTCAACATGGTTCCCATCCTCATCAACAATTTGACCATCCGCATTGCGAGGTTTGAGATGGGTCTTGATCAACAAATTCTTCTGCCGGTGAGTGACAAGGCGATGAGAAGGCATGTCACAGGCAATGGATGGGCACTTGCTAAGAATGAGAGCCATGATATAAGGAGCAAAAGGAGGCACCCTCCTTTGGTAGGTGGCACAGACCATCTCATTCCAAATAACATCCATCACATCCATTGGTTGTCCGGAGTCACGGTGGTGAAAGGTGGTGATCATGATATCCACCATGAAGGCATGCATCTCATCAACATTCCCATCTCGAGGGTTAATAGTCTCACGGAATATATGGTGTATGATGTCATATGTAGGGAGAAGCCCTTTGATCTTTCCAGGAATATCGCGCCCCTGGATGTATAGTGGTGCAAGAACATACTTCTTCATGGGGCGATCATTTTGTGACACCGAAAGCCAACAGGAGTGTCCTTGCCACGGTCCTCGTACCCAAGAATGGCCGCAAACTCATCCAAGGTTGCTAGCTTGACAACACCCTTGGTCATCCAGGTGAGAGTCCGAGCCTGGTTCTTGGCAAAGTGAACGGTTGCATAAAAATGAGTAATGAGCATTGGGTCATAGTTGCACCGGAACTGCATAATGGGAAGCAAGCCAATGTTTGTGCAAATCTCAAGGGCTTCACCGAAATACTGCGGATTCTTCTTCACATGATTCATCTCGATGCGCTTTTGAGGTACCACAAGCTTATCATCCTTCATGAGTACCTCATGAAACACATGCTCCTGGAAATCCGTATAGAAGAGGCTATCTTTCCGAGCATGAGAGCGAGCAGCAACATATGGATTGATAGTCCTTAGTTCATGAAAGTCAACCTCAGACAAATCAGATAGTAGCTTTGGCCTAGATGGCCCTGAACTTTGGCTCTTGCAAGGACTTGAGGGAGGAGGAGGTGGAGGAGCCTACAAAGGAATTGGCATGCCATGAATGTTGATTTTCTATCATCCTTATCACCCTCCCAATCCGAATCCGTGTATCCACAAAGAGAAAATGTTGAGCCTCGAGGATACCAAAGACCATAAAATGGGGTATGAACTAAATATCGAAAGATTCTCTTGACCGCCATTAAATGGCTTTCTTTAGGAGCCGCTTGATATCTTGCACACACACCTACACTCAACACAATATCGGGTATAGATGCACAAAGGTAAAGCAAATAACCAATCATAGACCGGTATACCTTTTGATCCACATCTTTACCATTTGGATTTTGTTCTAGATGAGTCTTTGTAGCCATGGGAGTAGGAGCTCCATTTAAATCTTGCATTTTGAATCTCTTGAGCATATCTTGATTATACTTGGCTTGATTGAAGAATGTCCCTCCTCTAACTTGCTTGATCTCAAAACCAATAAATACTCTCAACTCCCCCATCAAAGACATCCGGAACCTACTAGTCATAAGCTTTGAGAATTCATCATTAAAAGCTTTGTTAGATGAGCCAAAGATAATATCATCAACATATATTTGGCATACAAAAAGCTCCCCATTGACTTTCTTAGTAAAAAGAGTGGGATCAATTTTCCCAACCTCAAATCCATGATCAAACAATAACTCTCTAAGGTGCCCATACCACGTGCGGGGGGATTGCTTGAGCCCATAGAGCGTCTTATCAAGTTTGTAGACATGGTTTGGAAAGTTGGGGTACTCAAATTTCGGGGGTTTGTCACATCCCAAGATTTTCCAAATCTTGTAATGTGAAAAATAAATGAATAAAATAAAACTTTGTTGATTTTCAGGGTGAGAGGAAACTTTTTGAATTCAAATGGGAACCTTCAAACCTATTTTGACCAAGATAAATCCTAAAGGGATTTAAAAAGATAAATATTTAATAAAGGAAAATAAAATGTTTTGGAATTACTATTTTGGATCTTTTAAATAAAAAGATTTGGTTTTCAGATGAAAAAGAAGAAATTCAAATAAGGATTATTTTATAAGCCAAATTAAAACTTGGCCAAACCTTTGAAATAAGATATTTCTATTTGATAAAAATGGTAAATGTATATTTAAAATAAATTAATAAGGATTTAATATCCATGTTTTATAAATAAATGTTTTGCTATTTTAGTTAACCATCAAAACTTATTTAGTTAATTCAAATAAGTTTTCCAAGTGTTATTATTCTCAAATAAAACCTACTAATTTAGTTTTGAAAATAGATTGTTTCAAATAGAGATTTTAAATAAATCAAATTCTATTTTGTTTATTAAACAAGGTCTATTTATTTATGGACCCTAAAATAAAAGTATTATTTTTATTTTGATTTTGGACTTTGGTTTATGTGTTAAACAGAACCAAATTCAAATGAAAAGTATGGTGATTGTTTGAATTGTTTTGTTTGTTTGATTTGTTGTTTCATTCTCAAAACAGAAAATAAGAACAGAAAAGGAAAAACAATTTGAAAGAAAAAAATAAGAATTGGACTCAGCCCAACCGGCCAAGCCCAACAAGACCCAATCCAGCCCACCTACTCTCTTCCGCGACGAAACGTTCTCCACTCAGAACCGCACCCGCGCAATCACTGACTGGTGGACCTCCTTCCCTTCTCGCTCCCTCGCTGACGCCCGGACCCCACACAGCCAGACCACCTCCTTCTTCCTCGCGACGACCACGCCGGCCGTTTCCTGCCATTGATTCCGCGCGTAAATTCGCAGTAATGCCGCAGTGATTCCGCTCAGCAATCTCGCCTCTTAAGCACCCACTCTCTCGCTCCATTTCCCCTCTGTCACCATAACCAACACGCCACCAGGCTGCCCTGAATCGAACTCGCCCTCTCACTGCTCCGACCACCGTCTCCGACCAATTCCGGCCGAGCCTCGCCACCCCTGTCTCCCCAAGCACACGGGAACATTCCCCACTTCCAGGCGCACCGTCTGTACCCTCCGTTCGACCGCGGGCACCCCAGAACATCACCTTCGACAAGCTCTGAGCGCCGCCGCGTCTGTCTTCCACTCCGGCGAACCCCACAGGTAAACTCCGTTCGCCCCAGCACTCCTCGATGATGCTTCCACACTCGTCACGTCCTACTGCATCTGACCATGCCCTTGTCTCGCCTTAGGACGATCTGCAGCGTCGCCTCGACAACAACCAGAACCGCCTGACGACGTTCCCCACTCCAGCGAGCGATTACTCCTACGACCGAGCGCCCCTTGACCCAAGAAGACCACGTTGAGTTTCCCCAATCTTCTGCGATCTCGGTGAGCCTCTTCCCATCCTCCCTCGTTTCCTGTTTCACCAGCACCGCCACCATCTGGCCGCTCCGCCGCCAGCCACCGCCGTAGCGCCGCTAGTTTTAGGTCGAGCTTGCAGCAGCCGTTCGATCTCGATCCAGTGGCTAGGATAGAAGCTAGGTGAAAGGGTAAGTAGCATCTGCGTGCCGTGCGATATGACTTGATCCAACGGTCTGTGTTAGTCGATCCACGCGAAACGTTTTTGACGAATAGGAATCTGACGCGTGTCACCAGTTCTGTTTAAAAACAGATTTGAATCTGATTTAGATGCAGATTTGAAAACCCTATAACTTTTGATCCACACGTACAAAAATTGCAAACTTTATATCCTTGGAATCAGTGGAACAAGCCCTAGCAAACTATGCAATTTGTTTAGTAAATAGTATCTGTTAGATTGTTTGTTTTTGCAGAAACATTTTTATGCTTGTTTAGATTAGAAAAATTGTTCAAAAATGTTTTTAGAGTTAAAATCTTTGCAAATTGGTTTGTGGTGAACTTACTGACCCTAGGAACCAACCCATGATTTTGAAAATGGATGTGGTGAAGTTTAGGATGGATTAATTGATTTAGCCCATTTCTAGCCATTTAAAAATAATGGTTTTGTTATGAAAATAATTTTGGAGTAAAAACTTTGGGAAATGATTTGGAAGCAAACCTACTGACCCTAAACACCAAGTTTTGAGAAACAACAACTTATTTAGTGAACAACTTAAGGTTGTTGCTTTGATAAAAAATATTTTCCACCACATAAAATGTTGAATGGATTTAAAAATGGTTTGTAGATAAAACCCTTTTGCAAATGACTTTGCCCCTTTGGAAAATGACCACTTTGAACCTTACAAAGTCTAGAAGCCTAGTGGAGACCACCTTGGCAAATAAAACTATCTCTTGCATGCTTACATGCATGACTTAGATCCCATTGTTTTGTGTGTGTGAATTATTTTATTGGTTGTTGGTTTGGAATGCTAAGTTGATATTGTGTTTGCTTGATTGATTGTAGTGAAATTAGAAAAGTGTGAGACTAGAAAGATCAAGGAGTGAACCAACATTCCCTACCCAAAGAAAGGCAAGTGACACTATCATCTAAAGTCCTACTATTTTTATTATACTTAGTGGATTTTGAAACATGCATGAAAAGAATTTCTATACTTATGCTATGCTAAATCCTAATAGGATTCCCTATACAATCCTTAGTGAAAACAATGTAGTTGTTACATGCTTAGCCATGCTATATTTTGAAAATAGATACATGTTGAGATTTTATGAAGTTGAGAAAAGGACTTGTGTTTTTATATAATAAAACAAGGACTCAATGAACCACCTGGGTGGACAAGGATACTTTGAGTTTTGGAGAAGGTGGCAACAAAAGGAACCATGTCTATGGCAATCTCTTTGTGTTGTGCTCCAAAGGAAACCACCCAGGAAACTTAGAGATTGAACATGTTTCTCCAATTGTGGCTTTCGTGTGCAACCACATGCTATTGATGGCTCTGGCTTAGTCAACTACATTGGGAAGACCCATGCATTGTCTTCAGTTTACTAGACATGAGGACCTGGAATCCTACATGTGTACTGAAGACAAGCTAGCAATGGTGTATGGAAGGACCCTCTGGAAAGACTTCGTCACATTCTCAATCTACCGGTACTCCATCTTGGTGAGCACTAATCCAGTGGCCACTGGTGGCAACAAGATGGGATTGTGACATGTGGGTAAAGTGTGCAACTTCTGTAGAAGATAATAAAATCTAAGTACTTAGCCTTGTCCCCGGTTATGGACAATACTGAGCAACTAAAGTTTGAAGCTATGGGAAATCTCGACATTCTAATTTCTAAAAGAAAACTTTTAAAGACTTGATGCACTTGGGGGTACCAAGGAGCACAAGAGATTTTGATAAAACTTGATGCACTTGGCGGTACCAAGGAGCACAAGAGACTTTGATAAAACTTGATGCACTTGGGGGTACCAAGAAGCTCAAGAGATTTTGGATAAAACTTGATGCACTTGGGGTTACCAAGGAGCTCAAGGGATTTTTGACAAGGACTTGAACACTTGGGAATTTACCAAGGAGTTCAAGGGATTTTTGAAAAGGAAATTTGTCAAAGGACCAAAACCATTTTGAAAAGATAGGATAAATTATTGCTTTATGCAAATGAGCCCAAAACTCTACTTAGCCAAATATGCATGTAATGATAGGATCCACTTATATTCAACTTAGTAGTGAAACTTGCCAATACAATTCAAATGTATCGACCCTTGTGGCTGTAACTTGTAATGTTGTAGGTTTGATTGTTTTAGAGAAGATTGATTGATTGATTAGGATTACAAAGTCTACAACCAACATGTCTGCCTGTGGCACTTTGAAGATGAAGGACCCCATGCTTATAGTTATTCCGCTGCAATGTAATGTAATAGCCAATGAGCTATGTAAGATGTAATAAAATTTATGTTTTTCCTGGTTATAAAGTTATACTATGACCTTTGTTTCTTGATATTACATCTTAACTGTGGATGCTAGCTATTGATCCAGGGACTAGCATTGTAAACACAGGGGACTCCACCTTATATTGTTTAAAGGTTGGGACACTCCCTCTTACAGGGTTGCTTAACATATACCAACTCATTTAATGGACCATAAAGAAATGCACTTTCTACATCCATTTGTTGCAACTTGAAGTTATGATGTGCCGCATAAGCAATAAGCATACAAATGGACTAAAGGCGATCCACGGGTGCATAAGTCTCTCCATAGTCAATGCCTTCAATTTGAGAGAACCCTTGTGCAACCAATCTAGCCTTGTTCCTTACTATAATTCCATGCTCATCTTGCTTGTTCTTGAATATCCACTTCGTTCCAATAACATTGCGGCAATCCTTTGGCTTCTCAACTAACTTCCATACTTTGTTTCTCTCAAAGTTGTTGAGCTCTTTATGCATAGCTTCCAACCAATCCGAATCTTCAAGAGCTTCCCACACTTTCTTTGGTTTAATCATGGAGATGTGTGCTTGGTGTTCACTGACCCTCTTCAATTGTGCTCTTGTGGAAATGCCTTTCCTTAGGTCACCAACCACATTTTGTAGAGAGTGGTATCTTAATTACAACATTCTCTCCTTTCTAGCTTCGCGACGAGCGTGGATCTCCGTGTTGTTTCTTGGGGGACCCTCTTCATCATTTTGGTCCTCGTCATGACCATCAACTTGACCTTGATCATCACCGGAATCATTCTCTTCATTGAGAGGCAAAGATTGACATTGGTCTTGATCAAGCGCTCTTCTAGCATCAATTTGAGCTTGTCTCAAGGCAGTTTGTACGGATCTTCCTTGAACAATTGACTTGGCGCCACTTGACATCCTGGAGAATGAATCAAGCTCCTCTTGACTAGAGTCATCACTATGATCAACATGTTGAGGGTCCACATCTTGTCTTTGGCTTGTGTCATTTCCCTCCTGGGTGGATGGAGCATGTTGAGGTTGTGAAGATGAGAGATCCACTTGAGTGGAGCATAGTTATTCTCGATCCGCCATAAGGGGTTCCTCAACGGGGCAGATATATCCCACACCCATTCTTCCTATGGCATCCTGGGGCATTTCATCATCTGCATCACAAGCATCAACACGCCCCCCTTGGGGACCATCATATTCTTCGAAGGTCACACTACAAGATTCTATGACGGCTCCGGAGAGCTTATCATAGATTCTATAAGTGTGAGATTCGAGACCATAGCCAACAAAAATACCCTCTAATGCTTTAGACTCAATTTTGGACAAACGAACACCTTTTATGAGATAGAAACACTTACAACCGAACACCCGAAAGTAAGATATGTTGGGCTTGTTACCGGTAAGTATTTCATATGGAGTCTTTTTGATTTCTTTGCGGAGGTATAGCCGGTTTGAAGCATGGCAAGCGGTGGAGATGGCTTCAGCCCAAAAGTTGTATGGAGATTTAAACTCCGCCAACATGGTCCTAGCCATTTCAATAAGAGTCTGGTTCTTCCTTTCGGCCACACCATTTTTTTGAGGGGTGTATGCAGCGAAATATTGATGTTTTATACCCTCATCACTAAGGAAATCATTCAAGGTGTAGTTCTTGAACTCGGTGCCATTGTCACTTCTTATAATCAACACAGGAAGATTGTATTGACGTTGGACCATGTTGATGAAATCGATGAAGGTCTTTTGGGTCTCACTCTTCAACTTGAAGAAATATACCCACGAGTATCTTGAAAATTCATCAACAATCAACAAACAATATTTCTTCCCACCAAGACTTGCATGAGATGGAGGACCAAAGAGGTCCACATGGAGGATCTCCAAGATCTTGGTAGACTTGATGCGGTTCTTAGGCTTGTGAGGAGCATCATGCATCTTCCCTAGAACACATGCCCTGCAAACACGATCTTTGGCAAAGGAAACATTTTCTTGTAGTCCAACAATATGGCCCTCCTTGTGGAGACTTTGCAAAGTTCTCATATTGACATGGGCTAGTCGGCGATGCCATAACCAACCCACATCGGCCTTTCCGAATAAGCACATTGCACTTGTAGTGGCTTGCCCCGAAAAGTCCACCACGTACAAGTCATGCTCGACGTACCCAACGAAAGCGACCTTGAGATACTTGCTCCACAATAGGACCACAATATCAACATCAATAAAGACAGCAAAGCCCATCTTTCCAAGAGCACGGACTAAAAGAAAACTGTATCCAAGGGTCTCAACAAGCATGACGTTCACGAGTGTAATGTCGTGAGCAACCACTACCTTGTCGATACCCATCACCTTAGACTTTGACTTGTCGTCATATGTCACGGTGATTTGATCATCATTTGGCTTTAAGTCCTTGACAATAGACGAGCTTCCGGTCATATGACTCGTGCAACCACTATCAAGCACCCACTTTGACCCTCCGGAAGCATATGTCTACAAAATATCAAGCTAGTTTTTAGGTACCCATTTTTCAATGGGTCCTCTTTTGTTAGCAACAAGGGTCTTGGGAACCCAAATAGACCAAGCAATATAACCATCATATAGTCCAACATATTGTTCATACACATCACCATAATAATCACGCATTAGAACATAGTGAGGTTTAGCACTTCCCGCAAAGTCATCATGAGACATAGTTTTACCACTTGTGGTCTTACTATCCACAATGGCCTTGTTAGTCTCTTGTGCGGGCTTGGCCTTATTGTTGTTGTTGTTCTTCTTCTTAGTTTTGGAGACAAAACCAATGCCCCCTTTTTCACCACTAGGACTTTGCTTACTCAAAAGATCGTCAATGGACTTGTTGCCTTGTGGAAATGTGGCCTTGGCTAGCTCCCCCTTCAACCTAGCATTTTCTTCAAGAATAGTTGTACTACTAGATGGAATGAAGTTACTAGGTGAAGTAATATTGGCCAATTGAGTTTGAAGCATTTCATGGGACTTTGTGAGTGACAAGAGTTCACTTTCCAAAGCCTTGTGAGCCTTGTCAAGCAAACTAAAGTCCTCGACAAGTTTTTCATGAACCACACCAAACTCAATCTTGTCCTTTTTAGCCCTTTTGCATTTAGCAATAGCATGATCACGTTCTTTGATGAGTTTATTAACAATAATGTCATTTGCCTCATCAAGCCCTTCAAGTTTTAATTCAAGTGACATCCTATTCTCTTGTTCTTCTTCTAGAGCATTGTTTAAAGCCTCTAGCTCAATCATGTGTTCATGCCCAAATTTACATCTTACATCAAGGAGCTCTTGTGTGTGGGAAAGTTGATCTAAGATGTTTCCAAAATGTATCTTAGCATCCCCTTGTAGGTTAGTCATAAACTCATCGAAAGCAATTAATTCCCTTTTAACGTAAAGAGACATCTCATCATCAATTTCATCATTATCTAAGGGAGTGGAGTGAGATGATGAGGATACCTCCGTTCCTCTTGCCATAAGGCAAGTGACATTCTTGATGGGGGAATTCTCATTTGGAGAATCAAAGAGTGAGAATGTCGGAGTATAAGTAGTGGCTAGGTCCGCCACTCTATTAGAGGTTTCCTCTTCCTCATCTTCATTGTCGGAGGAGTATTCTTCATGAGTGATCAAGACAATTTCTCCCTACTTCTTGTTGATGGGATTCTTCTTGATGAAGGGTTTCTTGTAAGGTGATTTGAGAGTCTTCTTCAACACAAGCTTACCCCCATGATCTTGTCTCTTCTCATAGGGGCAACTTGCCACAAAGTGATATCGGTCACCACAATTGAATCAAGTTCTCAATCTAGTGGTATTTTCTCTTTTCCCATTTGGGTTGCTTCTTCATTGCATTTCCATCTTGGCCTTGGAGGGGTTCTTTCCAAAGTTCTTTGCATAGAAGGCCATATATTGACTATGAGCAATCTTGACTTCATCGGGGTGGTCCACGGAGAGGCCTTCATCACTATCGTCTTCATCCCCATGGTCCACAACTTTGGCCTTCGAAGCAACGTTGACAACATTGCTCATACCAAGGGCACGAGCACGGGCATCTTTAGCATTCTTGGCGGCAACTTTGAAAGAGGCCATCTCTTGCATAACTTCATTGGAGGTCATGAGATGATAGTTGTGTCTTCCTTGTAGGATCTTCAAGTTGGTGGGCTCAAAGGGCATGAGTGCACTCACATATTTACTTTTTATCCACGCATCATCCACATGTGAGGCACCCACATTTCTAAAAGCGGTGGCGGTGGTCTTAAGCCTATGGTACATGTCTTCATGATTTTCACCTTCCATCATGTAGAAGCCTTCGGCTTCATTGCTTAGTGCATCATACCGGTTCCTCCTCATGCTCTCATTTCCAACAAACAACACTGTGTGGGTAATCCTTTGGCAATGCTAAAGTGCTCAATGTGTGGGTAATGCTAAAGTGCTCAATGTGTGGGTAATCCTTTGTACCCAATCCTTGTTGAATCATGTGCAAGGCAGTGTCATTGAGTTGACTATTGACAACTTGTCTTCTTGTCAAGTTGTTTGGATCCCCAATAAAGATTCCATGCTCGATGATGTTCCATAGTTCAATGCAAGAGCTGCGATATGAGTTTTCATTAGAGATTGACATTGAGCAAAGATAGCAGATTCTTCAAGCTTAGGTGGGTCACCTCTATTGTATACATGAGGGTGAGGGATTGGTGGGTCGGGAGAGTACCATGAATCACAGTGCTCACCCTTCCCACCATCATTTTGTGTAAAGCCCAAATAAAGAGCCGAGGCTCTGATACCAATTGAAAGCATCGTATGGGCACCTAGAGGGGGGTGAATAGGTGCTACTTCAAATTTTATTCTTTTTCAAATTAGGGTTTGACAATAAGGTAAATTCTGTAGATAATACAACTAAGGTGAATTTACCTATATGACAAACAAGCACTAGCTAATACAATACTAAGCAAGAACAAGTAAGTAAAGTGTGGTAAAGGATAGAAGTAACCAAAGGAGTGGACGCGGAGACACAAGGATTTGTTTCCCATAGTTCCTTCCTTTTGAGGGGAAGTACATCTACGTTTGGAGAGGGGGTGGTGTCAAACCACCAACGCCACGAGAGCCCTCCCTTGTTCTCCGATGAATCTCACCCCAACGGGATCGATCCACCTTCCACTATATCGGAAACCTTCAAGGTGGAAGCCGACACCTTTACAAGTTTGGGGCACACATCCACAACTTAATTGGAGGCTCCCAAATACAAGCAAGCTGTCAAGACAATCAAAGACAATCTTGTAAGAACCAAATCTAGAACTAGGGTTTCCAAGAAAACACTAGAGCAAGGGGCCCTCAAGTGAATGAGGGGGAAATGAAGATCTCTTTTGGTGAAGTAGTAGATCAAGGCCTCCTCCTTCGATTCCCCAAAGATCAAAGGCTTTGGGTGGTGGATTGACGAGATCTTGGAGATTTGGTGGCTCGAATGGAGGTAGTAGTCTTCAGTGCAAATGAGCAGCTTGTCCCAAGGTAGGTGAAGGGGTATTTATAGCTCTAGATCCAATCTGAACATTGGAGCATTTAATGCAGCGGTAGTACCGGAAGTTCAAGCGGTACTACCGGACCTGGTACCGGAAGAACAAACTTCAAATCACATATGCCCCAGCCACATCGGTATCAATTTGTGGTGCTACCGCAAAGCGGTAGTACCGCCCCCGAGATATGGTACTACCGGATGCATGCGGTAGTGCCGCATTTTGATACCGCAAAGGGCAGTGGCATTTGCAACTTTGCCAAAAACTCTCTGCCGCGCGAGGTACTAAAATACGGTACTGCCGCATTTTGGTACCGAGGTAGGTAGTAGCTTTGAAGACCTGTAAAAAAAGCATCTGCCACGCTAGGTACTAAAATGCGGTACTACCGCATTTTAGTACCGGGGCGGGCAATGGATTTTGACAAGTTGCAAAAAGCTTCTTCCACGGTAGGTACTAAAATGCGGTACTAACGCATTTTAGTACCGGGGCGGGTAGTAGCTTTTGACAAGTTGTCAAAAAGCTTCTGTCACGCTAGGTACTAAAATGTGGTACCACCGCTTTTTAGTACCTAGCCTGGCAGAGGCTTTTTGACAACTAGCCAAAACCTACTGTCGCGTACGATAGCAAAAAGCGGTACTACCGCTTTTTGGTACCGCGCCAGGCAGAAAGTTTTGGACAGTTTGTCCAACCATGCTGCCACACTCAGTAGCAACTGCCAGTACACCCGATACACTGTAAACCCCGTTTTAATACAACCTGTGGTACACTTGGCAAATAATTAATTCCATATGCGTGTTGTTATAAAACACCAAAACCACTAGGGATAGGAAATTCTCTTTCACCTGAGGTTATTGCATAGAACGAGTTGAGGATAACCGACTTAGGTTCTGTCAAACGCTGATCCGTTACTTGGCAGTCATAAAGGCAGAGTTCGGGTCGACTGAGAATCAAGCTGCATGATGTGAATAACAAAGACGGGATTTTGCCCCTCCACATGGAGAGATATTCTCTGGGTCTCTCGGATGATATGATCCGGAAAGCATGGCCATGCACGTCTCGGTTAAGTGTTAACTGAGGCGATCGACTAAGAGGTAGTCGGGTGAATCACTTATCTCGGATCGAGAAGAGAGTCAGACTATTAAAGGGATGAAAATTGTTTTCCTATAGTCTGACAAGGTATATCGTGAGGCAAAAGGGACTCGGACGCAAGTCGCATTGGAAAGGCAAGTCGTCTTGACTCTTTGGTACTTGGGAGTCAGCACGTTCTACTAGGAGCCACTACCGACTGATCGATTGAGAGTCGGACTCCAATCGTGTCCAAGTAGCCATGAGCCTGTGGGGTCACACACTTAAGAGCGGGAGCAAGTTCGGATAGGATCTGAACCGGATATCTAGTTGGGTTGGACCCGAGCCGGATTTGGACTAAGTCAGTGAGTCGGACTCACATTGACTAATGTTATATGGGCTTTAGTGAATGGGCCATGAAAAAGGAGCCCACGTTCACTCCCTATATATAGTGGAGCACAGTAACCTAGAAAGGTTAATCGTTAATCGATTAGGTCATTCCATGTGTTGGAAACCCTAGCTCCATAGCAGTCCTACCGTCGTAACGAACCTAGAAGTTCGCCGCTGGTGCTCCTCATTGTACGTGTGGATACCAGCAGAGGTGTTGTACGATCAGCACCAGGTCGATCGGATCGCAAAGGACTGCACTGCATCAACTGACGTGCTTCATCAGTAATCCATAACTGCGCGTGTAAACCTCGTGGCCTTCTACCTCAGCTAGATCTTGGGATCACCATGTTAGAGGAAAAAGTTTTGTTTTATCTCTACGTGGCCCAACACAAATAATTTAAGAACAAGCAATACCATAATTATGAATCAATCAATAAGTTTTGGGACAATGCACATTGAACTAAGAATGAAAATTATGCTCTCTTAATTGGTGCATAAAGATAGAAGATGAAGACTCAACAAAAAGTAAAAAAGAAAGGCACTTACAGAGAGAAGCAGGGATTTCAAGTTTCATAAAGAGCTTCCAAAAATTATGGTACTTACTAGCTTTTATCTCTCATTGCCCCTATCGTAAGCATCTTGATGTGGTTAAGGTTAAAGTGAGACAAATATGAGTTATATGCTTGACAAATCACAAGTTGAAAATCTCATGTCCCTTGAGTACGAGGGTCGCTCCTCATGGTACTCAACTTTAATGACAAGCAAGTTCTTGTAATTGTAAGTATATGTGTATCATAGAGAGCTGCCGAAGGGGTACCCCTTGCCCCATGACACAAGAGCTATCCCATATCAAAATGACAAGGCAACAGACAATGAGCATCTCAGCGATCTTTTTTATTTACCATGAGCATGGTTTTTCTTTTTTTCTATTTTTTCTTAAGATTCTTCATAGATTGCTCACTATGGTTATGCTGCAAGTTTCCACCATGATTAGGCATGGCTTAGGCTATCCGCCCAAGCGTTTCTCTAACACATATACAAAACTCCATGGACTTACAAGCTCCCCTTTCACTTGACACCGCTGACATCCATAAACAAAAGAACATGATATCAACTGAATAGATATGTACAAGTGTTGACAGCGTTCCCCATGACAACATGGTTCTACTAACTTCCAACTTATAATTTGCAAGCATATAAGCAACATAGATGGGCACAATGGTTCAAGTTTATTAAGTGCAAGAAAATAAAGTGTGCCATCAAGTTCGTGAGAGATTTAATCACTAATTTTCACATAACAAAAGTTTAATTTAGAAGATATATAAAAACATGAATATACTTGGAATGGTGTAACACACCATGCATAGGAATTTATAGTGGACTCTTTGGAATAACTTGGTTTCTTGGGAGTTCGATGCACGAGTAGAGCTCATACTCAGTACAAGTGGTGATATGTCCAAAACGTATCTACTTTCCCGAACACTTTTGCTATTGTTTCTCCTCTAAACTTGTGTGATTTGGATACAACTCACACGGATTGACGCTATTTTCAGCAGAATTACCTTGGTGTCTAGTTTTTGTGCAGAAAATCAACTATCAGGAAAAATCCCGGAAAACATGCAAAAAATCCTATTTCACCAGAAGACTCACGGAGCAATAAGACGAGGCAAAGGTGGGCTGCGAGGGGACCACACCCCTGCCATGCGGGCCAGGCCTGACCGTGCCTGGGAGGGGTGTGGCTTCCTCGGGCACCCCCTTGGCCTCCCTCTTCACCTATAAGTTGCCTTCTAACGTAAAAACTTAGGGGAGTTTGACGTTTTTCTAGAAGTTCCGCTACGCCACCACCACCAGAAACCGCGATTCGGAACCAGAAACTCCATTCTGGCACCCTGCCGGGACGGGGAATTTGGAGTGGATCATCGCCATCATCACCGACGCCTCTCAATCAACCATCCATGTTTCCCCCATCCATGAGTGAGTAATCCCCCGCTATAGGCTATGGGGATGGTTTGGATTGGATGAGTTCTATCATGTAATTGAATAAGATTGTTAGGGCATTGGTGCCTAGTATCTCTATGAGTGTTATTTGACTTTCTTGCAACTTGTTGTGCTTAATGCTTGTCACTAGGTCTCGAGTTCCATGATCTCAGATCTAAACTTATTATTGATTCATGATGATAGTATTGTTTGTGATCTTATCTGCAAGTTGTGTACACATATCATTGTCCGGATCCAAAGGCCCCGAAATGACAAAAATTGGGACAACCGGAGGGGATGGCTGTGATGTGAGGATCACATGTGTTCATGGAGTGTTAATGCTTTGCTCTGGTGTTCTATTAAAAGGAGTACCTTAATTGCCAATAGATTCCATTGAGGCCTTTCTACAACGGGCTGGCTGGACAAAAGATGTTGTGCAAGTTCTCATTGCGAGCATGTATGACTATATATGGGACACATGCCTATGATTGTTTAGTACTTGGATGCTTATTCTTATTTATCTGCAATTGCTCTAGATCTTGAAGTTACATGTTTAGACTTGTCCATGCAAAACCCGTCCATCCGTCCCTATGCCTACCGCACTCATATCCTACTGTTTGCTACTATTGTTACTATTGCCTTTGTTTTACTGCTGCTGTTACTTTGCTATTGCTACTACAAAACTGTTTCTACTGATAAAATACTGTGAGCAAGACTATTTCCAGATGCAGCTGAATTGACAACTTAGTTGTTAAGGCTTATAAGTATTCTTTGGCTCCCATTGTGTAGAATCAATAAATTGGGTAATACTACCCTCGAATACTGTTGCGATCCCCTATACTTGTGGGTCATCAAGACTATTTTTTGGCGCCGTTGCCGGGGATCATAGCTTTATTTGTAAGTTCACTTGGATCTATTATTGTTCACTCCTATTCCTTTCATCATGGGGAAGTCCCGTGATGGAAAGTTTCCTATTTTACCATCCACTACCAGAAGAGGTATAGTCCTAAACACCTCTTTTGCTCTTGATTCATCGTCTGTTATAAGTAAGCTTGTTACACCACCACCACATACACATGCTACACACACTGCTACTACTGCTGAATCTGAAATTGCTTCTGATACTCATGATGTTACTTCTACTGTGCTTGATGCGAGTGGTTCATTAGGTCCTTTCCTAGATGCTACTATTGCTAGAACTATTTTGGGAAACACTAAAACTCCTAGTGAAGACACTATTACACATGTTACCTCACCTGAGTCTACAGAGAGATATGATATTAATGATGGTTACATTGAAATGACTGATGAATTTATTGAAGAGTACCAAAACACACATGGTGCTAGTGCTATTAGGAGTCTCCTTGAGAGACATACCATTATACCTAAACTGTCTCCTGATGCTAAGTTTGCTACTTCTCCCATATATATTAAAGATAAATATTATGATTTCTCTCTTGATTTATCCTATATAAACTTTGTTGAGAAAGAACCTTTTGTGGGACTGAAAATGAAAGTGTTGTAGCTCATATGAATGAGCTTTCCACTATGAGTGCCCTATTCTCTGATGATTTTAAGATGCGCAAGTACCCTGTTACAAAGATCTTCCCTTTTTCACTAAAAGGAGAAGCTAAAGCTTGGTTTAATAGATTACCTCCTGGATCCATTGATAGCCCTTATTGCTTCTTTCTTTCAGAAATATTTTCCTCCCAGTGCTAGACATGCTGCTTTGTAGAAACTTTTTTATTTTAAACAGGGATAAGAAGAGAAATTTCCTGAGTCATGGACAAGGTTTTGTGCCTTGATTCATGCACGTCATGGATGTCCATTACCTAAAAATGAGCTTCTTGATATTTATTATAATGGACTAACTGATGATTCTAGGACATACCTAGATAGTTTTGTTGATTGTGTTTTCAGGAAAAGAACTCCTGCAGAAGCTGAAGAATTAATGGCTAAAATAAGCAAGAATTATGATGATTGGACTTCAACTGAGCTAAATACATCTGATGCCATTAATCCTAAAGCAATTGTGCCTGAACCAATTCCAACACCAACACCAAAGAAGAGGGGAATGATTGAATTAAATGATGAAGTGATGAAAGAATCTAAGAAATGTCTTAAGGAGAAAGGTATTAGATCTGAAGATGTGAAGAATTTGCCACCTATAGAAGAATTATGTAAGCCAATTCCCCACTCATCTACTATTGAGGTACACACTATCCAACACTTTGATGAAGGTGATATTCCCTATGGTAAACCTCCTGATCAATGCTTAGAGGAACTTGATACGTTTATTGTTAAAGAAAGTAATTTTAATAAACAAGTCCAGAATCATTTATTGGAAAACTCTAGGGATATTAATGAGTTGAAAGATATTGTGGAAAGAACTGCTAATAATGTTAAAATGCTTTGTAAACACTTTCAAATAGTTCAAACCAAAATTCATCAACTTGCTAAGGTACAAAAAGATATGCTAGTTAATGCTTCGGGGGATAAACATGCTTATGTAATTAGAAGTAGGGGTGGTGCAGCCACTCAAGATCCTTTATATCCTGAAGGACATCCTAAAAGAATTGAGCATGATTCTCAACAAGGTGAAAATAGTGGTAGTCCTCATAAGAGAAATAAAAAGAAACATAAAATAGTTGAGGAACCCTCTGAACTTGCTGTAGATCCTAATAGTATATCTGTCTCTGATGCTAAAACTGAAAGTGGCAATGATTAAAATGATGCTCCTGACAAGGAGGAAGTTGAGGAAGAACCTGAGAAGCACACTAAGAACACTAGGTACACTAAGGAAGATTTTATTGCTAATAAACATGGTAGTGAAAGAGAACCTTGGGTGTAGAAACCTATGCCTTTTCCCAATAAGAAACACAAGTCAAAGGAGGAAGAACACTATAACAAGTTTTTTGAGTGGATGAAACCTTTATTTTTGCAAATTCCTTTGACTGATGCTATTAAGTTGCCTCCTTATTCAAAGTATATGAAGGATATTGTCTCTAAAAAAAGGAAGATTCCTAATGAGGAAATTTCTACTTTGCTTGATAATTATTCCTTCAATGGTAAAGTTCCAAAGAAACTTGGTGATCCAGGTATACCAACTATTCCTTGCTCTATTAAGAATAATTATGTCAGAATTGCTTTATGTGATTTGGGAGCTGGAGTTAGTGTTATGCCTTTTTCTCTCTACAAGAGACTCCAGCTAGAAAAGTTGATACCAACTGATATATCTTTGCAAATGGCTGATAAGTCTACTACTATTCCTATTGGTATATGTGAGGATGTTCCTATTCAAGTGGCTCATAATTTCTTGGTTTTAACTCATTTTGTTGTGCTTGAGATGCCTGAAGATGATAATATGTCTATTATTCTTGGGAGACCTTTTCTTAATATTGCAGGTGCTGTCATCAATTGTAATCAAGGAAAAGTAACTTTTAATATTAATGACAAATAGCATACTGTCTATTTCCCCAAGAAGGTTGATTAGAGCTATTGCCTGAATTCTATTGAAAATATTGAGAGCATCAAAGTTGGAGAAATATATTGTCCCATTGCACAAGAAAGTTTTGAAACTATTATGATTGGGACTATTGCTATCATGTTTGAGGTAACATAATCATTTAGTGAAATGCAAATTTTTG
Source organism: Avena sativa (assembly GCA_916181665.1). Taxonomy (NCBI): domain Eukaryota; kingdom Viridiplantae; phylum Streptophyta; class Magnoliopsida; order Poales; family Poaceae; genus Avena; species Avena sativa. Next base: position 98,718,925 of record OV702293.1, read on the forward strand.
TTTCATATAAGATTCTTTTGGTAACAAGACTTGACCATCCTTTTTAACAAAGGAATTTTAATGAACAAAACAATGCTTTCACAATGGTTATACTTGCTCACTTTTATTTTTATCCTTTCCAGTCTTTGCTCTTCCTCTTATTAGCTTTAGCTTTGCTAGTTGTTTGCTTGTTAGAGTGTCTTAGAACTTCTATAGTTTTGATTTTGGTTTGCTTTTTGCTTCTTCTAAAAAATCTTTTTCTATGAGAAAATCAATTTTCATAACCTGAAAATTGGCCAAAAATAAAGTTTCCCAAAAAATTCCAGAAAATTCATATTAATTTTTTCCTCGAAAAAAGGGGCAGAGGGACACCTAGAGTGGCCCAGGGGGACCCATCAGGCCAGCACACCCCCTGGTGGCACAGCCAGCCCCAGGTGGCGCCTGGCCTAGGTGTGGCCCACCTGTGGCCCTCCAAATTGTCTCCTTCCAGCCACTTCTTTCTCTCTCCCGAAAAACACCAGAAAACTTTCTCAAGTTCCTGCTGTTCTTGCTCTCGATTTCCGATCTCCTTGCTCAGCCCATCTTTGCTGCTGATTTTTGGAGGGATTGCTCCTTGGTATGTGCCTCCTCCACTTGTCCAATTGGATTTGTGATTGGTAGATTGTATCTTGAATATTTTTCTACTGTAGGTGACAGGTTGTGTGAGATTGCATGTTTGTTCTATGCTTAGAGATTTAATTTTGATGCATGTTTAGCCCTCTAGCAAGTTCCTATAGTAGTTCCTCATCATTTATCAACTTGGAAATTACTTGGTTTGATGTTTGTCTAAAAACTTCAGAAAAAGGGTCATGGACAACCACACCTTTGGAGAAGTATTTTAGAGTGATGCACCTAGGAGGACAAGGCCTTCGAGATCATCCTCCCGAGATAGGCCATCATATAATGAGGATCTTATTACGATGCGCTTTGGCAACGAGGGAGATGAGGGGGATGCGTACCCTTCTATGTTCCCCTGTTTTACCTTTTTGCAGGCCATAGGGATTCTGAATGATTTCCTAACTCTTGTTAGGAAAGTTGGTCTAACTGATTATATACAGGATGAGAGAAGCAATATGTTATGCTCACCAAAACTTTTGTGGAGAGTTTCTATTTTTCTAACAACCCTTTCAGCTTAGATGTGTCATTCAAAATCTATGATAGGCCTATCACCATGACATTGAAGAAATTTTGCGAATTTTTTGTTATTACCATGGCTGGGACGGTGAAGAAGATTCCAGCTCAACCCGCTGATTTGTTGGAGCTCTACCGTGGGGTAACCAATGACGATGACCATAGAGCCCAGCGCGGAAAGATAAGAAATATTCAAATACCAGCTATCACATATGTTGCTTATTATCTTGCCACTAGTATTCTTGGTAGGGAGAACACTAGCAATATTTCCAACTATCATTTTGCCTTTCTAGTTGCTGCTCTTAACAATGAAACTAGGTATAATCTTGGTTCTCTCATTACTCATCGCTTAGCTTCTAGAGGACCCATTTATGGGGGAATTGTTGCTGCACGTGTAGTTGTTTCCTTAGGACTTTCTGTTGATCCAAATGATACAATTTTGGCTCCTCAGAGGCTTGATCTTGCTGCCATGAAAGCGCATCACTTTGTCACCGCTAGATCTACCATTGAGATTTTGGTTGATAGGATGATGTTTACTGATGGGGAAGAGAGCGAAATTACCTTGCCACAAACTACTTTGTTCAGTATTTGTAGGGTACCTTGTTCATGGTCCAAGCAGGAGATGGATGAACAGCTGCGCATTCGTGGTTTCCATGGACACTACCAGGGGGACACGCCCTCTTACGACCACTCTGTGCACTACTAGGACGAGCACGTACCAGGACGAAGGGGCCTCTTCGTTGCATTACGGAGGCGCACCTTCTTGGTCACCATGGGATTGAGCCCCACTTAGGCCAAAAGCCTAAGCTTGGGGGGAGGTATACCGACATCACACTCATCTATATATCATGTTTCGTCGGTTCTTTGTATATCGATGTTTCGCTTTCTTTTTGGTTTTTGTTTCTGCTTTCCCAAAATACAAAAAGACCAAAAATATTTTCGTTGTTTCTCTTGGTTTGTTTCTTTGCTTTTTATCTTTGGTTTGCCTTAAGAAAAGTCCAAAAAGATTTTGCTTTGTTTTTTGCTTTGTGTGCTTGCTTTAAAAAAATTGAAAACACCAAAAAAATTGTTGTTCTTCTTTGGTTTTGTGAAGTTGTTTGCAGGGTTTAGCAGTTCTCAGTGGAGTTTGGTTTCATGTTATTATTCAAGCCACACAAGTGAAGGGCAATAATGAAGATTAAGACAACTTGAGGTGTGGTAAGAGGCTACTAACGAACTCTATTTGTTTTTATTTTTGTACATATACTCATCATTGTGGGCATGCTTAGTCTGTTCATGTAAGGTGTATGGTATTTATGGATGCTTAGTAGTTCTTGCTTTCTTATGATTAGCTCCAGCTTGCTAATAGTTTGTAGCATGTCATATGAATGTTTGTTTGCACTGTTCTATTCATAACTTGGTATGATATTGTTGTATCCTCCTCTGAATGTTTCATTTGAATCGACTTGGCACATGCTCACACATGCATATGACTGAAAAAAAGTCAGTAAGCCTCGATGATTTATTTTGCCTCAGAGTTCTTGTATCACTTTTATGCCATAATTAGTTCTTTTTTGTTGCAAGCATGATTATGGCAGTTATTTCTCTCTCGTTTGTTGCTACCTCTATTGCTAGCCTTCACTTGCACTGAGTATGAGCTCTACTTGTGCATCCAACTCCCCAAAACCAATATTGCCAAAAGTGTCTACCATACCTACCTACTAGCATCATTTGCTACTCCGTGCATATTCCTTATGCCTTGTTTTCTTCCAAATAAAATGTTTGCTTGTTATGAGAAAGTTAGTTAGTAAAGCTCTCATGAACTTGATGGCACACTTTATTTCTTGCACTTAATAAACCTGAACCATTGTGACTGTCCATGAAAGTTATATGCTTGCAAATTATAGGCTGGGAGTGAGCAGAACCGTGCTGTCACGGGGAACGCTTTCAACATTGCACTTGTACATTGTACCCAGTTGATATCATGCTCTTTTGTTTACGTATGTCGTCGGTGTGAAATAAAAGGGGAGCTTGTAAGTTCATTGAGTTATGTATATGTATTAGACAAACGCCTGGTCCGCTAGCCTAAGTCATGCCTAATCATGGTGGAAACTTGCAGCATACCCATAGTGAGCAATCTGTGAAGCATCCTCAATAAAAACCTATGCAAATAGCAAATAAAAAGATCATTGAGATGCTCATTGTCTGCTTGCCTTTTCATTTTGATTATGGGATAGATCCTGTATCATGTGTAAGTGGTACCCCATTGGCGGTTCTTTATGATACGCATGTATTTACTATGACAAGAACTTCCCGGTAACTATAGTTGAGTAGCATGAGCAGCGGCCCTCGTATTCAAGGGACATGAAGTTTTCAGTTTATGGTCTGTGAAGCATATAACTCATATTGGACCTCACTTTAAACTTAACCACTTAAAGATGCCTATGATAGGGGCAATGAGAGCTCAAAGCTAATGAGTACCATACTTTCAGATTTGGTGGCCTTTCAAACTTTTCAAAACCTTTTCACTTCCTTGTTGAGTCACCACTTATTCTATGAGCACCTTGTTGAGAGCATAGTTGTCATTCTTAGTGTAATGTGCTTGTCTCAAAACTTGGTTAATTATGTCATGACTTTGATGCTTGTATCTCTGATATCTTTACTTCTAGTCTTCTCTTGAATTTCAGAGGTACCTTGGAATTTGTTTTGCTTCACCATCAAAGGCAAGCGAGATACCACTCTATCATACCATCTTATGGGCATTGCAATGTTGCTTATGTTTATGTTTCATGCTACTTATTATTATTGAGTTGGAATCTCTTCGTAGCTTGAAATGACTATTATGTAGACTTAGTTGCATACTCCTTATTATGAATTGTCTAAGTATCTACTCATGTGCTGAGAATATTTACATCATATGCAGCAAATGTGTTCATGAAAGTTCTTTTATTGCACTCAGTTTTCAACTGAATTGCTTGAGGACAAGCAATGTCAACACCTGGATTTTTAATCCCAGATGCCTGTTATGCCATACATCGCAATCCCAGGATTACCATTTTTACGAGACATAACAGATTGTTACCATAGTTCATCATCCATTACAAACCATAATAAAGGTCTTACAAATAAAAGATCTCATGATCCATTCTTAATACAATCAACGCAGTGGAAATTAAACATAGCGAGGCTTCATCTTCAGGGTCACAGGCAATGCTGACGATGGGAGATGATCCTTGTTGTCATAGACTTCCTACTATCCATCATCCTGGTAGTCCTCCTCATAGTCTGGCCATAGGAATAGACAGGGACAAAGCCATGAGTACTCTTTAAGTACTCACAAACTATCACTAATAGGTAAAGTAGTTTGAGTAGGAATCCTAAGCTCTAGATTTATTTGCAAAACACCAGGTTTATCTCAAACTGAGTGGGAAGTAAATAAAACTAGTTTAATCTTCTACAACACCTAAGTGGGAACTTAGTTTTCATGTTCACAACCCTTTTGTGGTCAGTCAAAGTAATAGTTCATTTCACAAGTCATTTTGAAAACATCTGACGACGGAACAGTATGGCCACTCCAACTGTCCATGACCGCGAACGCGGCTATTTGAATAGTTTGACACTCTACAGAGATTGTACACTTTCACCACAACATTCAATACATCCATCTGGGACAACCCTGAATCATCATATTTAGTATGCAGATAATCAATCCTAACCTTTCAATTACACACCCTAGTATAGGCACCTCCCCTATGAGTTTGGCCTCCCAACCATGACCATCTGTCATCTTGGAAACTTCATAGGTGGACATTCACATTCACGAGGTAGCCTCAGCTCAACCTCTTTCCACAAGGGAACCCATAATAAGACATATAAACTTCCAGTCAAGCCTTACCCAAATTCAGGTATTGTGGTTGTACGGTAAAATTGGAATGGTATCGCATCCGAATCCAACCATCAGTTTTTTGTAAAGGGCTAAGGCTCATGCCTCAACATTTTCATCATTAAATCATCTTGTGTTCATAACACATGTCAAAAAATTTCAATAGAATGAATCTTCATTCCAAGGTTTTCATAATCATTCTCACCAAGTATTCCCATCTAAAGTGATCAACTTACTAGCCACTAAAATTGAGGGTATTCACTAATGAAGGGTGCTAATCAAGTGTGACTATCCAAATCTAGTCTCATGCCTTAGTATGACATCTAGTTCTAACTACTTAGGCCTAGTTTTATGATCTTTATGCTACCTATACTATCTTTCCAAAACTCATAAGTCACTATGCAAGGGTAAAGAACTTTGGTAAAGAAATAAAAGAATAAAGCTTGCAAGTAAAACTGAGAATTGGTATAATCAAGGTTGCATAACCAAATCATGCCTAATGCATCTTGCATAGTTTTTCTTGCAATTTGAGATGGCTTGCATAGTTAACTTGTAGTGTTAGGCTTGCATAGGTAACATGCAAGTGTTATCTTGCCTTGATTGGTGAAGTGGTTGAAGTTTTCTTCTACTTCGTAGTACTCCTCCTCGTAGCCTTGGTCGGTACTAGCGTCTATAAATGAATGCGAGGTACACAATCACCAAACAATACTTAACTACCTCTATTTGGCACACAAAGGTTCACACCAGATGATATAGCATCATCACATGAAATAAAGACCTAGTCTTATTTATTTTATTTTAGAAAAGTAATTTCTACTCATTGAAAACTACTTAAGATTTAATATTCTCCAATTAAAATATGGGATCATGTTGACACATGTCATCACCACATATTCTAATACTTGGAATGTGATTTAAAGTGGTGGTCATATTTTATAAAGTTTATAATCACTATTTTATATAATTAAAGTGACTAGAAATGCCTATGTAGCATTATTTTAGTACTAGTCCAAGATCACTACATGTAAACCTAAATATTTCTACATATTCAGATAGATCATGTCAGATGTGATTTTTGAGAGTTGTAATCAACTCAAAAGCATTTATGGTTGACTTTTGAAAAATGTTTGAATGTGGAAAAGTCTCTGTCTTGTTATTTTTACTATAGGTGATCTATAATTTAAAATGGTTTGAATCCAACGGGCTTGGATTGATAATTTGAATAACTTTCCAATAAAATTGGAATCATGCAATTTGGTTCAGTACATCTCCTTGAATTGAATTTCAAAGTCACTGACTAAACTAGGGTTTAACTAAATTGGAAAATAATTATTTGAATCACTAGGCTACGCGCGGGAAAGGAAATGGGCCAGCCTAGCTGCACAGCGCGCGCGCAGCGGGCCGCTGAAAGGGGGTCCTGCTAGTCAGTGGCTCAATCTAAATAAAGCGGTACATTTCAATCTGAGCCCTATGATTAGACTATGATCTATAGATGACGTTCGTCGTCTCTATCGGATAGCTTCGGCGAGACTGAACCCTAACGACGACAGTGGGGGTACGCGGTGGCTCACCTAGGCTCCAGCTAGGGTCGGTGATCGGGGCAAACGATGTTGTCGACGACGGAAGTTCGAACGGTGGTCACGGTGGCTCCTGGGGTGGCTCCAATCAATGGATCCTCTTCTCTGCAGTGGCAGACTCTGGTGAAATTCTGGCAGGCTGGAGCTCGCCTTCCTCCGGGGAAAGATCAGGGGTGGTTCTGAGAGAGAGGGGAGTGAGATGGTGTGAAGAATGAGGGTTGTGGTAGCCTCTATTTATACATCGGCGAGAGGGGCAGAGCGGCATGGTCAGGGCTCGTCGATGACGATGATGCAGTGAGCTAACGACATGGATGAGGGTGTAGGACGGTGCGGTGTCTCCTAGCGATCATCACAGGCTTAATGGCGCAGCACAGAGCGGTTGAGAACGGTCAGGCGCGGTCCATTCTCTGCGCGGAACAAGCGGTGTTCGAGACGGCGTATAGGGGCTTCGTGTCGCACGGAGGCAAATAGTCATGTCTAGGAGGTAGCTAGGGTCATGGCGAGTGCAGTTACATGCGGTGAGAGCGAGGCACAGCGTGTGCTCGCGTGTTGGCTGCGGCGCTCTAGCGTGCTCTCGGCATGGTTGCAGAGAAAATGGGCGCAACGTTTCTCGGTGGTCCATGGCTTGGCTGAGCTCGACGGGTGGACAGGGAGTGGCGATGGACGGTGGCCTGTCTCCTAGACATCATGGACGGGGGCGGGGATTCCTCCTACGAGCTTCCCATGGTCGACCGGCGGGAATGGTTCGGGTGGCGTAGCACTGGTGCAATGGCGAGGAAGGGGACGGCTTCAATGCAATGCTGGTCACTGGGGGTGACAAGGAGAGTGAAATGGGGGCAATGTTTTGATCAATCACTATTCACCACAGAAGAACTTAGGCAAGTTTGATCTGTGTTCACCAGGTGTTTAATGAAATGGCCGCATGAATTCAAAGTTTGAACTTTTGGATAAATTTTGGTGAGTGCTCTGGTCATAAGCTTGGTAGTCTGAGGTTTCTTGGGTTTTTCAAGGTGAAGTGGTTTGGTTGGTTTTTGAGAGATGGCCATCTTAGTATCTACACTTGATTCAATTTTGAATTGTCCTTTAAATATATTTGGAATTTGTTTATGTTTGTTTGTAAAGTGGTCTTGGGTTCACTTTTACTTGGTCTAGAAAGGAGATAAAAGAATTGGATTTGTTTCTATTAGAAATCTTTGACTAGGGACACCCAAAGTGGTCTAGTGAACAAGTTTGGCCAAAATGACCATTTGCTTATATTTCTTATTTTTGATTTTTTTCTTCATTTGATTCTGTTTGGAAATGATCCATAAGATATTGTTTCCATCTTTAAACCAATACTTGTCATTCATATAAATCAAACATGGCATTGCAAGCATTCATGCATGAATCACACACACATGCATTCATATTAATTTTAATAATAAAAGTTTTTGTTAACCCCAAACTTGGGTGATTAGAACTTGATAATCTTGTTTAATATTTTTGGGATGTTACAAACCTTCCCTCCTTAAACAAAATATCGTCCCGAGATTTAAGAAAAGGAAAAATAGGAACTAAAAAGATTTGGAAACTCGGTCTTAATGTAATCTTCTCGCTCCCAGGTAGCTTCTTCTTTGGTATGGTTAGTCCACTGGATCTTGAGAAACCTGATACTCTGGGTTCTGGTGGTTCTAAAGGCTTCTTCCAAAATACGAATGGTTACTTCACAATAAGTTAGGTCCTTGTTGAGGTCTATGGTTTGGTGATCAATATTCTTGAAAACTTCGGTCTTTTTCAGGACTTCTAGGAATTTGCGAAGTAACGAGATATGGAACACATCATGCATGGATAACATCTCCTCCGGCAGTTCCAGTTAATATGGTACTTCTCCTCGGCCATTCAAAATCTTGAAGGGTCCAATATATCTGGGTGCTAACTTCCCTTTCACTTGGAAACATTGCATTCCTTTCAAGGGTGATACTTTTAGATACACAAAATCTCCGATAGTGAAGGCTAGATCTCGACGTGTCTTGTCGGCATAACTCTTCTGTCTGGATTGGGCGGTCTTAAGGTGCTCACGGATCTTGTGAACTTTATATTCGGCTTCTCTTAGGATGTCGGGTCCGAAAATCTGACTCTCCTACTTCCGACCAATTCAATGGGGTAAGACACTTCCTTCCGTACTAAACTCAAATGGGGTCATTTGCAAAATGGCTTGGTAACTGTTGTTGTATGAGAATTCTTCGAAAGACAGACAATCCTCCCATTTAGATCCATATTCCAACACACAAGATCTCAACATATCTTCGAGTATACTCGCTCCATTTGTCCATTAGTCTGTGGGTGATAAGTTGTGCTGAAATCCAGTCTGGTTCCCAATCCTTCTTGGACTTTCTTCCAAATTATCGAGGTAAACTGGGTTCGTCGATCCGACACAATGTTCTTGGAGATTCCATGCAAACCGACGATCCTAACAATGTACAACTCTGCTAGCTTCGAGCTCTGATAAGTGGTCTTGACTGGTAAGAAATGAACTACTTTAGACAGTCTATCCACTATGACCCAAATAGAGTCATGTCCCCTACTAGATGTAGGCAAAGCGGTGATAAAATCCATTCCTACTGAATCCCATTTCCATTCTGGAATCTACAAAGGTTGAAAAAGTCCTACGGGTCTCTGATGTCCCGCCTTGACTCTCTGACAGATATCACATTTGGCTATGTAGCTTCCAATTTCTCTCTTCATCTTATGCCACCAAAATTGGTCCTTCAAATCCTAATACATCTTCGTTCCTCCAGGGTGGATAGAATAAAGAGTATCATGGGATTCTTGCAAAATAGCTTGTTTCAACTCTGAATCTGCTGGCACACAGATTCGTCCTTTGTACGATAGAACTCTTTCTTCATCTTTCGTGAATCCGGGTACCTTCCCCGTGTAGGGTTCGCAGCATAGAAAACAAAAAATTTCCTACGTTGGGAACAACTATGTACCAAGATCTATCTACTAGATACAAGCAACGAGCGGATATACATCCATAGAGAACATACCCTTGAAGATCGACAAAGCTTAACGAGGTTGAACTCGTAGTTGATGTAGATGATCTCTTGCCGATCTCAAGATCGAGAGGAAGTACTAGCACCGCAAATCAGCGGCGCATCCGTGCTCGCACACACGTCCGAGGCACCGAGCAACCTCCGCCTCCTCGCTCCAGCAATGCAGCGGAAGCACAACCCGTTCTTGCCGAATAGCCACCGGGAACATGTATCTCGCTAGTCCAAGACCATGGGGGATAAATACTAGAGTGAGAGAGATATCCTTCACGAGGAGGTGTGAGTGTAACATCCCAAAAATCATGATTTCAAAGTTTGCATATCATTCATGCATTCATAATCATTTTAGGATCATTTTCATATAAGATTTCAAAAACAAGAAGCATTTGTGGTCTATTATTTTGTGTAGATGAGGCAGTGGCTTTATTTCTACTCTTTAATAGGAAAACACTTGTTTTAACCAGAAAAGGTTTGCATATAAGTTTGTAGGTTGTTTCCCAAAGTTTGGTAAGATTTTCAAAACAAAAATATGAATTCAAATTAATTCTTATACCTATTATAAATAAATCATTAAGGTATGGTTTTATTTTTAAATTCAATGGGCCATTATAACCTGAGTGAACAACAAGGTTTTATATTCAAATATGTACATGTCCCACTTCACAAAAATCCAGAAAGGATTTGAATTCAAAACACATTTGAAATCATTTGAAAAGATTCCTGGAAAATCATTTAGAAAAAGAAAATGGGAAAAGAATAAGGAAAGGGCAGACGCCACCAATCAGGCCCAGCAGCAGAACCAGCCCACGAGCCCACCCGGGAACTTTCCTCTCTGCTCTCTATTTCTCACTCTGCCCGCGCACACCCACTCGCTGACACCCCGGACCCACCTCCACATCCGCGTCGTCGTCAATCACGCGCCGGAGGAACAGCTCCTCTCTGCTGTTTCTTCCCCGAATCAAATCCGATTGATTGCGCTTGATTCCCGGAGTAATTCCTCCTCCTCGCTTGTCTACTTAAACCCCTACCCACTCCGCTCCTTTCCCCTCACTCACCAACCCCAGAGCGCCGCTAGGCTGTCCACAATCGAGCTCGCGCCGCCGCAGTACCGAGCATCTCTGGCGGTAAATTTTGGTGAGCACTCCCCGCCCCTTGTCTTCTAGTCTTGCCAGTATGATCACTGCAACCTTGCGCATCTTCTAACACCACTGGTGTGTGCTAGGACCATCCTGAACCTCGCGAACATCGACGACTGCACGTGCCCGATGAAGCCATAAACTCCGACGAGCTCCCCTTGTTAGTACTGACCACGCCTCCCCCTCTCGTTCATGCTCACACAATCGCCTCGTCTGCACGCATCTAATGCAACCTTTCTCATGCCTTAGCGTGGCTAGTAGCATCGCCACCATCTTCAGCAGTACGCGCCCGACGACAGAAGCGACTCCGGCGAGCAATCCCTGATGACCCCGTGCGCCGCTTCGCCAACGAAGACCACCTCGAGCACCAACGTCATCACGCGAACTCGGTGAGCTATTCCACTGCCTTCCTCGCTTCCTGTATCACCAGCAGCATCACAACCTGAGCGCGCCGCCGCCAGCCACCGTCGAAGCGCCGCTCGATTTTGGTCTGGTAGCTTTGGACCGTTAGATGTAGATCCAACGCGTACGATAGATGACTTAAGTGAAGCGGTACGATTAGATCTGGGCCGTTCACAGTCACTTAAATCCAACGGCCCTCATCGATCGATCCGTGCGAATCGGTATCAGCGAATCAGAAGCTGCCGCGTGGCTAGGGTTTAGATTTAAAATCTGAATTTAGATCTATTAGTGATTTAAAATTGCAAAATTCATAACTTTTGATCCACACGTCCAAATTTTGCAAAATTTATATCAATGGAATCAGGAAAAATAATTCTATCCAACAATGAACTTTGTTTAATGAATTGCTTCTGTAAAATTAGTTGTTTTTGCAGAAACATTTGTATGCTTATTATATGTATAAAAATTATATAGAAAATGTTTTAAAGGCCAAATTAAGTTTATTTGGTGTATAATTGTTTTGTTTATTGTTCAGTACTGTTTCACTCGTATTTTTTGGTTTAGAAAAATCATCACATGGCATTTGCATGCATTCATATATTTTTGCTTGTTTATTTGATATGTGAATTTGGTGCTATCATTTTATGTGTAGATTATGGTGCTAGTGGTGATTGTGACTGTGAGGATTGTTGTTACTCCCCCAACTACCAAGGCAAGTGGTGCTTCATACTTTTGTCCCAATATTTTGGCTATGTATTAGAAATATTTTGTATAGAGCTTGCATGATATTTTTTGCTAAGTATCTATATGCTATGCTTGGGAAATCCTAGTAGTTGTAGAATTGTTAGAATTTTCTCTAAGTTAAGATACTTGCTATTGCCATGCTTAGCCTAGCTAGTAGCAACCTGTTGAAGATATGCCCTAGAGGCAATAATAAATGTAGTTATTATTATATCTTTGTGTTTATGATAAATGTTTACATTCATGCTATAACAGTATTAACAAGGAAACATTGATACTTGTGTGATTTGTAAACTAAATAAGAGTCCCTAGTAAAGCCTCTTCATAATACTAGCTTGTTGGTTAATAGATGATTATGGTTTCCCTATCATAAACATTGAGATGTTATTAACAACAAGATCATATCATTAGGAGAATGGTATGATGGACATACTCCTGTAGATAAGCGTAGCATAAATATCAAGTCATTATAATAGTTCAATTGCTATAAGCTTTTGGATACATAGTAACCTAATTCCTTCGACCATGAGATTATGATTATCACCATCACCGGAAGGATGCTTTGATGACATCAAACACAACATCGTAACTGGGTGGCTATAAAGGTGGCATTGAGTGTTCAGAAAGTATGGGTTGAGACACATGGATCAAGAGTGGGATTTGTCCATCCATATGATGGATAGATATACTCTGGGCCCTCTTAGTGGAATGTCATCCAATTAGCTTGCAAGCATGTGACTGGATCACAAGGGATCACATACCACGGTAACGAGAAAAGAGTACTTATCGGTAACGAGGTTGAACTAGGTATGTAGAGATACCAACAATCAAAAGCTCGGATAAGTAAACTATCGTGAGACAAAGGGAAATTGGTATCGTATGTAAGTGGTTCATTCGATCGCAAAGTAATTGTAGAAATATGTGGGAGCCATATGAATTTCCAGATTCCTCTATTGGTTATTGTTCGGAGAAGTGTCTCGATCATGTCCGCATAATTCACGAACCGTAGGGAGACACACTTAAGGATTCGATGTTTTTTGAGTAGTTATGGTAAGATGAGTAAGATACCAATTGTTGTTCGGAGTCTCGGATGGGATCCGGGATATCACGAGGAGATTCGGAATGGTCCGGAGAATAAGATTCATATAAGGAAAGTCATGTTTCGGAGTTGGGGAATGATTCCGGTGTTTTCATCGGGAATGTTCTAGAAGGGCCCGGAAGGTCCAGCACGCCGGAGGGGAAGGGTACATGAATGTTTCATGACAATGTGGAATGGTTGCATCATGTACTAGGTATCATGGCTGAGCAAAATAAAGGGATAAATCAAATCCTAGTTTGAAAAAGTCAAACGCCAATTTGAAAAGTCAAACGGCAAGTTTGCTTGGTGGAGGGAGAGTAGGAAACCTACTTGGGGAGGACTCCCTCCTCCCAACCGGCGCCCTCCGACCTATAAAAGAAGGGGCAGGGGTGCCTCCTCTCTCTACACCCAACACCACCCAAACCCTAGCCCTAAGCCACCGGCGTCACCACCCCCTGCTGTCGCCGCCACCTAAGGCACCACCAACTCGCCGAGTTGGGGTGAACCCTAACCCTAGCGGCCGGCTAGTCTCCTCCCTTGGTGCCTCTAATCCCTAGATCGCCAAGGCCTCTCTCATAGTCCACCATACTCGCTCCGGCTTAAAGCGAAGCCCTGCGAGATCTCCCCTCTACTTCCGGTACCACGCCTTTGTGCTGCCGGAATCGCGAGGAGAGTGCTACAACCTCCGCTGCCTGCTGGAACAAGGGAGAGGATGGTCTTCATCGAGTACCGAACGTGTGACCGACTGCGGGAGCGCTGCCGGAACGCAGCGCCGGAAGGATCGTTTACACGATCTTGAGATCGGCAAGAGTACGACTACATCACCCACGAGAATCCGCTCTTGTTAACCGCATTGGAATCTTCGAGGGTGAGTTCCTCTATCGACTCGTTGCTACAATCTAGTAGATAGATCTTGGCTTGTTTGTTTGCATGCGGTAGAAATTTTTTGTTTTCCATGCTACGAACCCCTACAGTGTTATCAGAGCCGTGTCTATATGTAGATCTGTTGCACGAGTAAAACACAATGGTCATTGTGGGCGGTGGTGCCTTTATTATCAATTGCTTCTTGTGTACTCTGCATCTTGCGGTATGATGGGATGAAGCGGCCCGGGCTAACCTTACATGACATCGTTCATGAGACTTTCTCCACGCTCAACATGCAACTTGTATTGCATAAGTGGCTTTGCGGGTGTCTGTCTCTCCCATTATAGTAAAGATCCAATTTACAACGGGCACTTGATAGTTAAAGCATCAACGTTGTGGTTCTTGTTCGTAAGTTAGAGCGACACTTATTAAAAGCCCCAAACCACGTAAAATATGCAAAGAAAATTAGAGGCGTCTAACTTTGTTTTGCAGGGGTGTGTTGTGATGTGATATGGCCATGATTGTGATTATATTTGATGTATGCAATGTTCCTTATTGTAAGTTGGCAACCGGCAAGAGCCATATGGTTGTCTTTAAATTCAGTTAAGACCCGCGTGTCTATTCAAAGTAGTTGTAATAGTTGAAGCTAGTGGACGACAACCATGGAGCGGTGTCATTGACCTTGATGCAATGCCGGTGATGATGGAGATCATGTTCGTGCTTGAAGAAAGGCCATATCATATCACATATTATGAATTGCATGTGATGTTAATCCTTTATGCATCTTGTATTGCTTAGTTAACGACGGTAGCATTATAAGATGATCCCTCAAGCACACAAATTTCAAGTTTTAAAGTGTTCATCCTTAGTAAGCACCGTTGCTAAAGCTTGTTGTTTCGAAGCACCACGTGATGACCGGGTGTGTTTGATTCTGCAAGTGTATACAACGTGAGCTAGCCAGATTTGCTCATGCAAAAGCTAAGGTTTGATCTTGACGAGCCTAGCATGTACAGACATGGTCTCGGAACACGGATCACCGAAAGGTAAAGCATGAGTCATATAGTAGATATGATGAACATGTTGATTGTTCGCCATTGAAGCTACATCAACTCTCGTGATGATCGGTTTTGATGTGGTGGATTTGGTTCGTGTGATCACTAAAACAATGTGAGGGACATTGTTTTGAGTGGGAGTTCACCTAGATTAATTTAATTATTAATTAGAACTCAATTTGTCATAAACTTAGTCTAAACTATTGCAAATATGTTGTAGATCAATGGCGGCCCCTACCATCAATTTTAATGCGTTCCTAGAGAAAGAAAGGTTGAAAAACAATGGAAGCAACTTCGCGGATTGGTTCCACAATTTGAGGATTGTCCTCAATGCTGGTAATTTGACCTATGTGCTAGATGCACCGCTGGGTTACCCGCCTGCAACTGATGCTACCGATGAAGTAAAGAATGTTTACCTCACTCGGAAGAATCAGTACTCCATAGTTCAGTTTGCAATCTTGTATGGTTTGGAATCGGAGCTTCAGAAAAGGTTTGAAAACCATGACCCACATGATATTGTCCGTGAACTCAAAATGATATTTGAGGCTCACGCGACAGTTGAGAGTTATGAGGCTTCTGACAAGTTCTTTAACTGCAAGATGGAAGAGGGCAGCTCCGTTAGTGAGCATGTGCTTAAGATATCTGGGCACGCAAACAAACTCCAAAGCTTGGGTATAGTGATTCCTAATGCTTTGGGGATTTACCGTGTCCTCCAATCACTGCCACCAAGTTACAAGAACTTTGTGATGAACTACAATATGCAAAACATGAACAAGACGTTGCCAGAACTCTGCTCCATGTTGAAATCTGCAGAAGTGGAGATCAAGAAAGAGCACCAAGTGTTGATGGTCAATAAGACCACCAAATTCAAGAAAGGCAAGTCTAAGCAAAAGGGAAACTTCAAGAAGGGCGGTAAGAAAGTTGCCGCACCGGCGAAGAAGACCAGGGCTGGACCTAAGCCTGATACTGAGTGTTTTTACTGCAAGGGAGAAGGTCACTGGAAGCAGAATTTCCCAAAGTACTTGGCGGATTTGAAGAAAGGCAACATCAATAAGAAAGGTATATCTGATATACATGTTATTGATGTGTATCTCTCTAGTACTCGTAGTAGTGCCTGGGTATTTGATACTGGTTCGGTTGCGCATATTTGTAACTCGAAATAGGTGCTGCAGAATAAACGGAAGCTAGCGAAGAACGAGGTGACGATGCGCGTTGGAAATGGATCAAAGTTTGATGTGATCGCGGTCGGCATGATACCTCTTCATCCACCATCGGAATTAGTTTTATACTTAAATAATTGTTATTTGGTGCCTGCGTTAAGCATGAACATTATATCGGGATCTTGTTTATTGCGAGACGGTTACTTGTTTAAGTCCGAGAATAATGGTTGTTCGATTTATATGAGTAATATGTTTTATGCACATGCACCTTTGATAGATGGTCTATTCTTATTGAATCTCGATAGTGGAAATACACATATTAATAACATTGAGCTAAACGTTTGAAATTGAGCGATAAATCGACCTATATGTGGCACAGTCGTCTTGGTCACATTGGAGTGAAGCGTATGAAGAAACTCCATTCCGATGGACTTCTTGAATCACTTGATTTCGAATCACTTGAAAGATGCGAAGCATGTCTAATGGGTAAAATGACTAAGACTCCATTTTTTGGTATGATGGAGCGAGCTATGGACTTGTTGGAAATCATACATACCGATGTGTGTTGTCCAATGAGTGTAGCATCGCGCGGTGGTTATCGTTATGTTCTTACCTTCACGAATGACTTGAGTAGATATGGGTATATCTATTTCATGAAACATAAGTCCGAAACTTTCGAGAAGTTTAAGGAATTTCAAAGTGAGGTAGAGAATCAACAACTTTCGAGAAGTTTAAGGAATTTCAAAGTGAGGTAGAGAATCAACGTAACAAGAAGATTAAATTTCTACGTTCTGATTGTTGAGGTGAATATCTAAGTTACGAGTTTGGCGAGCATTTGAAGAAATGTGGAATACTTTCACAATTGACACCACCGGGAACACCACAGCGTAATGGTGTGTCCGAACATCGTAATCAAACTCTGTTAGATATGGTTCGTTCTATGATGTCACTTACAGATTTACCGCTATCATTTTGGGGTTATGCATTAGAAACAGCCGCATTCACTTTAAATAGGGCACCATCTAAATCCGTTGAAACGACACAGTATGAATTATGGTTTGGGAAGAAACCTAGATTGTCGTTCCTTAAACTTTGGGGTTGCGAAGCCTATGTAAAGAAGTTACAGCCGGACAAGCTTGAACCCAAAGCGGAAAAATGCGTCTTCATAGGATACCCAAAGGAAACTATTGGGTATACCTTCTATCATAGATCCGAAGGCAAAATCTTCGTTGCAAAAAAATGGATCCTTTCTAGAGAAAGAATTTCTCTCGAAAGAAGTGACTGGAAGGAAAGTAGAACTCGACGAGGTTGTCGAACCTTCTCTCGAACTTGCGAGTAGCGCAGCACCGGAAGAAGTTCCTGTGGTACCTGCACCAATAAGAGAGGAAGCTAATTGTCACATCCCAAGATTTTCCAAATCTTGTAATGTGAAAATAAATGAATAAAAATAAAACTTTGTTTAATTTTCAGAGCCAGAAGAAACTTTTTGAATTCAATTGGAACTTCAAACCAATTTGGATCAAATAAATTCTTAAAGAGTTTTTGAAAAGATAAACATTTAAATAGAGGAAAATAAAATATTTTGGAATTACTACTTTGAATCATTTAGATAAAAGGATTTAATTTCCAAAAGAAAAAGGAAGGATTTTAAAAATAAGAAATTATTTTATAGAGCCAAATTAAACCTTGGCCAAGCTTTTGAAATAAAACATTTTGTTTTGATAATAAATAGTAAAGGTTTAATTAAAATAAAATCAATAAGGATTTAATATCCAAGTTTTTTTAATAAAGGTTTTACTATTTCCAAAATAACAAAACTTATTTATTTGTTTAAAGATAAGTTTTCCAAGTATTTTATTTCCAAATAAAACCTACTGATATGGTTTTGAAAATATTTAGATTTCAAATAGAGATTTTATTCATTAAATCAAACCCTATTTGATTAAATAACTAAAGGTCCATTTTATTTAATTAAGGAATGGATCCTAAAAAGAATAATATATTATTTTATTTTGGGATTTGGTTTATGTTGATGAACAGAACCAAAAACTCATTTTAAAAGTTCGGTGGAAGTTGTCTTGAATTGTTGTTTGAATTGTTTGTTGAATTGATTATTTGAATTTCAAAACAAAAAAAGGTTTTGGAAAAAGAAAAACGTCGAGGAAGGAAAAAAAATATGAAAACAGACCAACCCAGCCGGCCAGCCCAATAAGCCCAGCAACCAGCCCAGCTTTCCTCTCCCGAAGGAAACGTTTGCACTTAATCTTTAACCCGCAGTGTGACTGACTGGTGGACCTCTCCCTCACTCCTTTTCCCACTGATGACTGGACCCCATTCCTCATGTTCTTCCTTCTCACCCGCGCGACTCCTTCTCCCTCCCCTCGACACCGTTCCTGCCGATGAATTTGCGGCCTTAATTCGCCTTAACGCGACCACCGTTACCCGCGTTGATCACGCAGGCTTAAACGCTCATGTCTCCTCCCCACTTCCCCTCTGTCGCCCCATCTCAACGCACTCCCAGACGCCCCAATTCTTCCCCAAGCTCCTCTGTCTCCAACGACCCTCCTCGTCGAATTCCAGCCGAGCTTCGCCGCCCCTTGCCTCCCTGAGCACGCTAGCAGATTCTCCACTCCCAGACACATCTCCCTGTGCTTTTCATTCCACCGTGGGCGCCTTGGAGAAACATCTGCAACAAGCTCTGAACGACACCGCCGTCCGCTCCAACTCCGACGAACCCCATAGGTAGTTTCCGGCCGCCCCTCTTCTTCTCGTTCACGCACACATCATCTCCGTGATCTCCCGCGTCTAACCATGCCCTCGGTTGTTCTTCTCGTGACCTGTAGCAACGACTCCGACCACGACCAGGACCACCCGACGTTGTTCTCTACTCCGGCGAGCAATCGCAGCTGTACCAGAGCGCCCCTTGCCCCGTCGACCACACGACGAGCTTCCCCAGCCTCCTGTGAATCTGGTGAGCCTACTTCCTCCCTCTCTCGCTTCCTATTTCACCAGCGCCGCCACTGTCTGACCGTCGCCGCCGCTAGCCACCGCCGGCGCCGCTCGCATATGGTCAAACACGCTAGCACCGTAGGATCTCGATCCGACGCTTGCGATAGATCACTTAAGCCGCGAAGGGGTACGTTCTCTGGACCACATGATCTAACTAGATCCAACGCACCGCAACACCGATCCGGCCGAACCGGTACCGTCCAACCAAAATGCGACGCGTGGCCAGGTCTGTTTAAAACAGAATTTGGAAATCAGATTTAAGTTGCAATTTCAAACCTTTGTAACTTTCGATCCACACGTCCAAAATTTACAAATTTGATACCGTTGGAATCAGTGGAACAAACCCTAGCCAACCATGCCCTTAGTTTAGCAAATAGTATCCATTAAAGTGTTTGTTTTTGCAGAAACATTTGTGTGCTTATTTAGGGTAGAAAAATGATTCAAAAATGTTTATAAGGTTAAAACCTTTGCAAATTGTTTTGATGTGAACTTACTGACCCTAGGAACCAACCCATGGTCTTGGAAATGGATTTGGTAAAATTTAAGATGGATTATTTGACTTAGCCATTTCTAGCCAAATGAAAATAATGGTTTTATTTTAAAAATGTTTTTGGAGTAAAAACTTTGGGAAAATGATTTGAAACAAACCTACTAACCCAAAACACCAAGTTTTTCAATAGCAACTCATTTGGTGAACAACTTAAAGTTGTTACTTTGATAAAAATATTTTCCACTACATAAAATGAGGATTGGATTTAAAAATGGATTTTGGACAAAACCCTTTTTGCAAATGACTTTGCCACTTTGGAAAAATGACCAATTTGGAACTTACAAAGTTTAGAAGCCTAGTGAAGAACATCTTTGCAAATAGGACCATCACTTGCATACTTACATGCATGACTTAGATCCCATAGTTTTATGTGTGTGAATTGTTGTTTGGTTGATTGTTTGGAATGCTAATAGATTTGGTGTTTGTTTGATTGATTGTAGTGAAATTAACAAAGTGTGAGACTAGCAAGATCAAGGAGTGAACCATCATTCCCTACCAAAAAAGGCAAGTTACACTATCATCTAAAGTCCTACTATTTTCTATACTTAGTGGATTTTGAAACATGGATGAAAACAAATTTTATACTTATGCTATGCTAAATCCGAATAGGATACCTTATACCTTCCTTAGAGAAAACAATGTAGTTGATACATGCTTAGCCATGCTATATTTTGAAGAGAGATACATGTTGAGATTTTACAAAGGTTGAGAAAAGGACTTGTGTTTTACATAATAAAACAAGGACTCAATGAACCACCTAGGTGGAGGATACTTTAAGTTTTGGAGAAGGTGGCAACAAAAGGAACCATGTCTATGGGAATCACTTTGTGTTGTGCTCCAAAAGAAAACCACCTAGGAAACTTAGAGATTGAACATGTTTCTCCAATTGTGGCTTTCGTGTGCAACCACATGCTATTATGGCTCTGGCTTAGTCAACTACAATGGGAAGACCCATGCACTGTCTTCAGTTAACTGGACATGGGGACCTGGAATCCTACATGGGTGCTGAAGGCAAGCTAGCAATGGTGTATGGGAGGACCCTTTGGAAAGACTTCGTCACATTCTCAATCTGCCAGTACTCCATCTTGGTGAGCACTAATCCAGTAGGCCACTGGTGGCAAAAGGATGGGATTGTGACATGTGGGTAAAGTGTACTCCTTCTGCAGAAGATAATAAAATCTAAGTACTTAGCCGTGTCCCCGGTTATGGACAATACTGAGCAACTAAAGTTTGAACTATGGGAGATCTCGACATTCCAACTTCTATAATAAAAACTTGATGCACTTGAGTGTCTACCAAGGAATTCAAAGAGATTTTGTTAAGCTTGATGCACTTGGGGTTACCAAGGAGCTCAAGAGATTTTGATGAAAACATGAACACTTGGGGTTACCAAGGAACTCATGAGATTTTATAAAACTTGATGCACTTGGGGTTACCAAGGAGCTCAAGGGATTTTGACAAGAACTTGAACACTTGAGTGTCTACCAAGGAGTTCAAGGGACATGGAAAAAAGGGATTTGACAAAGGACCAAAACCATTTTGAAAAGATAGGATAAATTATTGCTTTAAGCAAATGAGCCTAAAACTCTACTTAGCCAAATATGCATGTAATAATAGGATCCACTCATATTCAACAAAGTAGTGAAACTTGCCAATACAATTCAAATGTATTGACCCCTTGTGGCGGTAACTTGTAATGTTGCAGGTTTGATTGATTTTAGTGAAGATTGATTGAATAGGATTACAAAGTCTACAACCAGCATTTGCCTGTGGCACTATGAAGATGAAGGACCCCGTGACTATAGTTATTCCGCTGCAATGTAATGTAATAGCCAAATGAGCTATGTATGATGTAATAAAATTATGTTATTCTTGGTTATAAAGTTATTTTATGACCTTTGTTTCTTGATATTACATCCAAACTGTGGATGCTAGCTATTGATCCAGGGACTAGCATTGTAAACACAGGGGACACCACCTTATGTTATTTAAAGGTTGGGCCACTCCCTCTACAGATGGTATCAGAGCATTGTGATGCCTGTAGGATTTGTAAACCTAGGATTGGACAAAAACCCTTAGAAAATAGGAGTTGTACTTGTTCAAAAACTTATTTACAAAACACTTGTAAACTCTTTCCTCAACCATTTTTGGTTTAACTCTACATCTCTTCTAATTCAACTTGATGGAAAAACCTACCCATGACCAAAGACTACACCATGTGCAAAGGACTTCATCAACACTTTCAGCTCTAATGACTTCAACTTCTTCAACTCTAATGACTTCAACATCTTCAGCATGATCACCAAGGACTTCCAACTTGGATACCACTAAGGACTACAAGTGAAACAAGGAAGTCTTGCTCAAGATTTAGAGACTGAGGGAATGCAAAAATTAGAAGGAGCCCACATCACTTGAAGCTTTGAGACCAAGGAGTTTTTCTCAAGGAACCATGATCTCATGTAAGAAGAAGCAACCAAGAAGGATGGAAGGATCACAAGTGAACCATATAGATGGACCACCATATTTTAGTTAAGTCAAACACACCAACTTATGTGGTGTAACAAAAATATTTTGTTGCCTAAGTGTGTGCTTGAACGTTGTTGTTGAGTGAAATGTTTGGTTTGTGATTGCATGCACATTGCTTTGTGTGAATTGTGACGTGTGTGATTAGAATTGATTCCTTAGAAAAACCTTTTGCCTATACTAATTCTCCCTTCAACCCAAACAGATGACTACTCCAAGAGACTCCAACATCAAGGTTGATGACACCAACACCAACCAAGAGGACAGCATGAAAGAGCTCATAGCAACTCAACACCAGTTAAACCAACTGACAGCTCAGTTCATAGCCAACACTAGTGATAAAGATCCAGCACTGCAAAAGTTTTTGGAGGAACAAACTCAATTGATGCTTAAGGTGACTAATCAAATGATCAACATGGAAGAAAACTATCCCAACAGAGTTGATGACAACAAGGGTGACAAGAATGTTATTCTAGATGGAGCTCCAGCTTGCATTATTTGTGGAGACAAGGATCATACTTCCAAGGAGCATGAAGATCAATGCCCCAATTGTGAAGAGGAACATTCTGTTGGACAATGTCCCACTTCTCAAGCTACTTGCTACCTATGTGAATGAAACAATCATACTCCTATCCAATGCCCCATCTACTCCATGGTGGAAGAAAGGAAACAAGAAGGATCCAAGTCTACCAATAAAGGAAAAGGACCACCTATACCTCCAAACAAGACAACCCAATTCAAAGGACTAAAGAAACCCAAGAAACAAAAGCAGGACATGAGCCTTGTGCAATGTCGTAAATGTAAGGAAATGGGACACTACTCTAGTGGATGCCCAGAGAACAAGAAGAATAAAGAGATTGGCCAAGTGGTGTGCAACAACTGCAAATAATTAGGTCACTATGTAGCAACTTGTCCACAAGAGCCACGTAAAGAACTCCAAGACATCCATTGTTTCAATTGCAAAAACCCAGGACATTATGCAAGCAACTGTCCCGAAAAGATGAAGAACAAGATCACCAAGCCTATGGAGAAACTCAACCATGGCCCATGAGTCAAGCATGAAAACTAAGGACACAAATGCAACTGGTTGCTTAGAGAAAGTTTTTCCAGGATCCCAAGAAGGACGATATGTAATTTTTGTTTGAATTTTTTTTAAGGGTGGTAGTACCCTAGTTGTTTTGAACCTGCTTGTAACCCTAACCTTCCCAAATATCGGGACGAGATTTATTTTAAGGGTGGTAGCCTATCACATCCCAAGATTTTCCAAATCTTGTAATGTGAAAATAAATGAATAAAAATAAAACTTTGTTTGATTTTCAGAGCCAGAAGAAACTTTTTGAATTCAATTGGAACTTCAAACCAATTTGGATCAAATAAATTCTTAAAGAGTTTTTGAAAAGATAAACATTTAAATAGAGGAAAATAAAATATTTTGGAATTACTACTTTGAATCATTTAGATAAAAGGATTTAATTTCCAAAAGAAAAAGGAAGGATTTTAAAAATAAGAAATTATTTTATAGAGCCAAATTAAACCTTGGCCAAGCTTTTGAAATAAAACATTTTGTTTTGATAATAAATAGTAAAGGTTTAATTAAAATAAAATCAATAAGGATTTAATATCCAAGTTTTATTAATAAAGGTTTTAATATTTCCAAAATAACAAAACTTATTTATTTGTTTAAAGATAAGTTTTCTAAGTATTTTATTTCCAAATAAAACCTACTGATATGGTTTTGAAAATATTTAGATTTCAAATAGAGATTTTATTCATTAAATCAAACCCTATTTGATTAAATAACTAAAGGTCCATTTTATTTAATTAATGAATGGATCCTAAAAAGAATAAAATATTATTTTATTTTGGGATTTGGTTTATGTTGATGAACAGAACCAAAAACTCATTTTAGAAGTTTGGTGGAAGTTTTCTTGAATTGTTGTTTGAATTGTTTGTTGAATTGTTTGTTGAATTGATTATTTGAATTTCAAAACAGAAAAAGGTTTTGGAAAAAGAAAAACGTCCAGGAAGGAAAAAAAATATGAAAACAGACCAACCCAGCCGGCCAGCCCAATAAGCCCAGCAACCAGCCCAGCTTTCCTCTCCCGAAGGAAACGTTTTGCACTTAATCTTTAACCCGCAGTGTGACTGACTGGTGGACCTCTCCCTCACTCCTTTTCCCACTGATGACTGGACCCCATTCCTCATGTTCTTCCTTCTCACCCGCGCGACTCCTTCTCCCTCCCCTCGACACCGTTCCTGCCGATGAATTTGCGGCCTTAATTCGCCTTAACGCGACCACCGTTACCCGCGTTGATCACGCAGGCTTAAACGCTCATGTCTCCTCCCCACTTCCCCTCTGTCGCCCCATCTCAACGCGCTCCCAGACGCCCCAATTCTTCCCCAAGCTCCTCTGTCTCCGACGACCCTCCTCGTCGAATTCCAGCCGAGCTTCGCCGCTCCTCCTCCCTGAGCACGCTAGCAGATTCTCCACTCCCAGACACATCTCCCTGTGCTTTTTATTCCACCGCGGGCGCCCCAGAGCAACGTCTGCAACAAGCTCTGAACGACGCCGCCGTCCGCTCCAACTCCGACGAACCCCACAGGTAGTTTCCGGCCGCCCCTCTTCTTCTCGTTCATGCACACATCATCTCCGTGATCTCCTACGTCTAACCATGCCCTCGGTTGTTCTTCTCGTGACCTGTAGCGACGACTCCGACCATGACCAGGACCACCCAACGTTGTTCTCTAGTCCGGCGAGCAATCGCAGCTGTACCAGAGCGCCCCTTGCCCCGTCGACCACACGACGAGCTTCCCCAGCCTCCTGCGAATCTGGTGAGCCTACTCCCTCCCACTCTCGCTTCCTATTTCGCCAGCGCCGCCACTGTCTGACCGTCGCCACCGCTAGCCACCGCCGGCGCCGCTCGCATATGGTCAAACACGCTAGCACCGTAGGATCTCGATCCGACGCTTGCGATAGATCACTTAAGCCGCGAAGGGGTACGTTCTCTGGACCACATGATCTAACTAGATCCAACGCACCGCAACACCGATCCGGCCGAACCGGTACCGTCCAACCAGAATGCGACACGTGGCCAGGTCTGTTTAAAACAGAATTTGGAAATCAGATTTAAGTTGCAATTTTAAACCTTTGTAACTTTCGATCCACACGTCCAAAATTTACAAATTTGATACCGTTGGAATCAGTGGAACAAACCCTAGCCAACCATGCCCTTAGTTTAGCGAATAGTATCCATTAAAGTGTTTGTTTTTGCAGAAACATTTATGTGCTTATTTAGGGTAGCAAAATGATTCAAAAATGTTTATAAGGTTAAAACCTTTGCAAATTGTTTTGATGTGAACTTACTGACCCTAGGAACCAACCCATGGTCTTGGAAATGGATTTGGTAAAATTTAAGATGGATTATTTGACTTAGCCATTTCTAGCCAAATGAAACTAATGGTTTTATTTTAAAAATGTTTTTGGAGTAAAAACTTTGGGAAAATGATTTGAAACAAACCTACTAACCCAAAACACCAAGTTTTGCAATAGCAACTCATTTAGTGAACAACTTAAAGTTGTTACTTTGATAAAAATATTTTCCACTACATAAAATGAGGATTGGATTTAAAAATGGATTTTGGACAAAACCCTTTTTGCAAATGACTTTGCCACTTTGGAAAATGACCAATTTGGAACTTACAAAGTTTAGAAGCCTAGTGAAGAACATCTTTGCAAATAGGACCATCACTTGCATACTTACATGCATGACTTAGATACCATAGTTTTATGTGTGTGAATTGTTGTTTGGTTGATTGTTTGGAATGCTAGTTGATTTGGTGTTTGTTTGACTGATTGTAGTGAAATTAACAAAGTGTGAGACTAGCAAGATCAAGGAGTGAACCATCATTCCCTACCAAAAAGGCAAGTTACACTATCATCTAAAGTCCTACTATTTTCTATACTTAGTGGATTTTGAAACATGCATGAAAACAAATTTTATACTTATGCTATGCTAAATCCTAATAGGATACCTTATACCTTCCTTAGAGAAAACAATGTAGTTGATACATGCTTAGCCATGCTATATTTTGAAGAGAGATACATGTTGAGATTTTACAAAGGTTGAGAAAAGGACTTGTGTTTTACATAATAAAACAAGGACTCAATGAACCACCTAGGTGGAGGATACTTTAAGTTTTGGAGAAGGTGGCAACAAAAGGAACCATGTCTATGGGAATCACTTTGTGTTGTGCTCCAAAAGAAAACCACCTAGGAAACTTAGAGATTGAACATGTTTCTCTAATTGTGGCTTTCGTGTGCAACCACATGCTATTATGGCTCTGGCTTAGTCAACTACAATGGGAAGACCCATGCACTGTCTTCAGTTAACTGGACATGGGGACCTGGAATCCTACATGGGTGCTGAAGGCAAGCTAGCAATGGTGTATGGGAGGACCCTTTGGAAAGACTTCGTCACATTCTCAATCTGCCAGTACTCCATCTTGGTGAGCACTAATCCAGTAGGCCACTGGTGGAAAAAGGATGGGATTGTGACATGTGGGTAAAGTGTACTCCTTCTGCAGAAGATAATAAAATCTAAGTACTTAGCCGTGTCCCCGGTTATGGACAATACTGAGCAACTAAAGTTTGAACTATGGGAGATCTCGACATTCCAACTTCTATAATAAAAACTTGATGCACTTGAGTGTCTACCAAGGAATTCAAAGAGATTTTGTTAAGCTTGATGCACTTGGGGTTACCAAGGAGCTCAAGAGATTTTGATGAAAACATGAACACTTGGGGTTACCAAGGAACTCATGAGATTTTATAAAACTTGATGCACTTGGGGTTACCAAGGAGCTCAAGGGATTTTGACAAGAACTTGAACACTTGAGTGTCTACCAAGGAGTTCAAGGGACATGGAAAAAAGGGATTTGACAAAGGACCAAAACCATTTTGAAAAGATAGGATAAATTATTGCTTTAAGCAAATGAGCCTAAAACTCTACTTAGCCAAATATGCATGTAATAATAGGATCCACTCATATTCAACAAAGTAGTGAAACTTGCCAATACAATTCAAATGTATTGACCCCTTGTGGCGGTAACTTGTAATGTTGCAGGTTTGATTGATTTTAGTGAAGATTGATTGAATAGGATTACAAAGTCTACAACCAGCATTTGCCTGTGGCACTATGAAGATGAAGGACCCCGTGACTATAGTTATTCCGCTGCAATGTAATGTAATAGCCAAATGAGCTATGTATGATGTAATAAAATTATGTTATTCCTGGTTATAAAGTTATTTTATGACCTTTGTTTCTTGATATTACATCTAAACTGTGGATGCTAGCTATTGATCCAGGGACTAGCATTGTAAACACAGGGGACACCACCTTATGTTATTTAAAGGTTGGGCCACTCCCTCTACACTAATGATGATGATCATGAAACTTCGGTTGAAGTTGCTACAGAGCCTCGCAGGTCAACGAGAACTTGTACCACTCCTGATTGGTATGATCCCGTTATGAGTGTCATGTTGGTAGACAACACCGATGACCTTGCGACATATGAGGAAGCGATGATGAGCCCAGATTCCAATAAATGGCAAGAAGCCATGAAATCCGAAATTGGATCCATGTACGAAAACCAAGTATGGAATTTGGTGGACTTACCGGATGGCCGGAAGGCTGTCGAGAACAAATGGATTTTCAAGAAGAAAACAGATGCTGATGGTAATGTTACTGTCTATAAAGCTCGACTTGTCGCAAAAGGGTTTCGACAAATTCAAGGAGTTGACTACGATGAGACTTTCTCACCGGTAGCGAAGCTAGTGTCTGTGAGGATTATGTTAGCAATCGCTGCATATTACGATTATGAAATATGGTAGATGGATGTCAAAACAACGTTCCTCAATGGAGACATTGATGAAGAGTTGTATATGATGCAACCCAAAGGTTTTGTCGATCCTAAAGATGCTAACAAGGTATGCAAACTTCAACGGTCCATATATGGACTGAAGCAAGCATCCCGAAGTTGGAATCAACGTTTTGATAAGGTAATCAAAAGTTTTGGTTTTATACAAACTTATGGAGAAGCTTGTATTTACAAGAAAGTGAGTGGGAGCTCTGTAGCATTCTTAATACTATATGTAGATGACATATTGTTGATTGGGAATGATGTAGACCTTCTTAATAGTGTCAAGGAATATTTGAATAATAGTTTTTCAATGATGGCGAAGCAGCTTACATATTAGGCATAAAGATTTATAGAGATAGATCGAGACGCCTAATATCATTGTCACAAAGTACATATTTGGACAAAGTTCTAAAGAGGTTTGGAATGGAAGATAGCAATAAAGGGTTCTTGCCCATGTTGCCCAATACGACCTTGAGTAAAACTCAAAGTCCAGCAACGACAGAAGATAGAGAAAGGATGAGTAAGACTCCCTATGCCTCAGCCATAGGATCTCTAATGTATGCCATGCTATGTACTAGACCCGACATTGCATATGATGTTAGTTTGACTAGCAGATATCAAAGTGATCCAGGAGTGGATCATTGGACAGCGGTCAAAAACATCCTTAAGTACTTGAGAAGAACTAAGGATATGGTTCTTTCTTATGAAGGTGATGAACAGCTCGTTGTTAATGGTTACACCGATGCTAGTTGGAACACCGATCCGGATGATTCTAAATCTCAATTTGGATACGTATTTACTTTGAATGGTGCAACAGTTAGCTGGAGGAGTGCAAAGCAAAGCGTTGTGGCGAGATCTTCAATTGAATTGGAATACATAGCTGCTTCGGAGGCTTCACAAGAAGCGATATGGATGAAGGAGTTCATTACAGAGCTCGGTGTGGTTCCAAGTGCGCTGGACCCAATGTCTATCTACTGTGATAACATGGGTGCCATAGCCAATGCGCAAGAACCAAGGTCACACAAGAAGCTGAAGCACATCAAGCTATGTTTTCACGCTATTCGAGAACATGTACAAGATGGTGACATAAAGATTTGCAAAGTACACATATATCTGAATGTGGAGGATCCGTTGACTAAACCTCTCCCGGGGGCAAAACATGACCAACACCAAACTGCCATGGGTGTTCGATATATAACCATGTAATCTAGATTAGTTGACTCTAGTGCAAGTGGGAGACTGTTGGAGATATGCTCTAGAGGCAATAATAAATGTAGTTATTATTATATCTTTGTGTTTATGATAAATGTTTACATTCATGCTATAACAGTATTAACAAGGAAACATTGATACTTGTGTGATTTGTAAACTAAATAAGAGTCCCTAGTAAAGCCTCTTCATAATACTAGCTTGTTGGTTAATAGATGATTGTGGTTTCCCTATCATAAACATTGAGATGTTATTAACAACAAGATTATATCAGAGGGAGAATGGTATGATGGACATACTCCTGTAGATAAGCGTAGCATAAAGATCAAGTCATTATAATAGTTCAAGTGCTATAAGCTTTCTGATACATAGTAACCTAATTCCTTCGACCATGAGATCATGCTTATAACCATCACCGGAAGGATGCTTTGATGACATCAAACACCACACCGTAACTGGGTAGCTATAAAGGTGGCATTGAGTGTTCGGAAAGTATGGGTTGAGACACATGGATCAAGAATGGGATTTGTCCATCCATATGACGGATAGATATACTCTGGGCCCTCTCGGTGGAATGTCATCCAGTTAGCTTGCAAGCATGTGACTGGAGCACAAGGGATCACATACCACGGGAATGATAAACGAGTACTTATCGGTAACGAGGTTGAACTAGGTATGCAGAGATACCGACAATCAAAACCTCGGATAAGTAAACTATCGTGAGACAAAGGGAAATTGGTATCGTATGTAAGTGGTTCATTCGATTGCAAAGTAATCGTAGAAATATGTGGCAGACATATGAATTTCCAGATTCCTCTATTGGTTATTGTTCGGAGAAGTGTCTCGATCATGTCCGCATAATTCATGAACCGTAGGGAGACACACTTAAGGATTCGATGTTTTTTGAGTAGTTATGGTAAGATGAGTAAGAGACCGAATGTTGTTCGGAGTCTCGGATGGGATCCGGGATATCACGAGGAGATCCGGAATGGTCTAGAGAATAAGATTCATATAAGGAAAGTCCTGTTTCGGAGTTGGGGAATGATTCTGGTGTTTTCATCGGGAATGTTCTAGAAGGGTCCGGAAGGTCCGGCACTCCGGAGGGGAAGGGTACATGAATGTTCCATGACAATGTGGAATGGTTGCATCATGTACTAGGTATCATGGCTGAGAAAAATAAAGGGATAAATCAAATCCTAGTTTGAAAAAGTCAAACGCCAATTTGAAAAGTCAAACGGCAAGTTTGCTTGGTGGAGGGAGAGTAGGAAACCTACTTGAGGAGGAACTCCTCCTCCCTCCACCCGCCGGCCAAGGAGGCCGAGTTGGGGGAGGACTCCATCCTCCCAACCGGCGCCCTCCCACCTATAGAAGAAGGGGCAGGGGTGCCCCCTCTCTCTACACCCAACACCACCCAAACCCTAGCCCTAAGCCGCCGGCACCACCACCCCCTACTGCCGCCGCCTAGGGCACCACCAACTCGCCGAGTTGGGGTGAACCCTAACCCTAGCCGCCGGCTAGTCTCCTCCCTTGGTGCCTCTAAACCCTAGATCGCCAAGGCCTCTCTCATAGTCCACCATACTCGCTCCGGCTTAAAGCGAAGCCCTGCGAGATCTCCCCTCTACTTTCGGTACCACGCCCTCATGCTGTCGGAATAGCGAGGAGAGTGCTACAACCTCCGCTGCCTGCTGGAACAAGGGAGAGGAAGGTCTTCATCGAGTACCGAATGTGTGACCGACTGCGGGAGCGCTACCGGAACGCAGCGCCGGAAGGATCGTCTACACGATCTTGAGATCGGGCAGAGTACGACTACATCACCCACGAGAAACCGCTCTCGTTAACCGCTTTGGAATCTTCGAGGGTGAGTTCCTCTATCGACTCGTGTCTACAATCTAGTAGATAGATCTTGGCTTATTTGTTTTCATGCGGTAGAAATTTTTTGTTTTCCATGCTACGAACCCCTACACAACCAAGGGTGGATTACATATATATGCTATGGAAAAATATTTCTAAGTCTTTGACTTATGTTTTTCTTAATAAAACAACTAAGTGAATGAAACACCTGGGTGGAATGGTGGATTAGTTTGTGTTGAGTGGTTACACAAGGCCCATTTCTATGGTTTACCTTGTGTATCACACTTGTGGAATGCCACCCAGGAACAAAGGGATTTGAGATGCCATATGTTAAGAAGCTTCTAGTGCAGCCACATGGCATTATGGGCTCTGCCTGGATCATATAGGTTGCAATAACTTAGCCATTTGCACAGTTGGTGGTAGTGGGTGATAGGTTGGAACGCGTCCATTTGGTCTAAGGGAAGTCTTCTGAAAGGTCCTGTCTTGGTGAAAATCAAGTCTTGTGGGGAAAGTGCACCACCTCTGTAGAAGGAAGAAACTAAGTACTTATTTGTGTCCCCAGTAATGGACAATTTGAGCATCAAGACATGTAAGCTATCAAGAATATCCTCATCCCAATTTCCTAAGTTAAAATTTGTGGTTGAACAAGGGTGAAGGTTCACCAATTTCTATTGGTGGTTCCTTGGGAGTTTTTGCCAAACAAAAACTTAGTGATTTCAACTGATAGGTAAAACCTATTTTTAGCAAAGCAAGCCTAAGATACACTTAGCCAAATTCATGTAGAAGTTAGATACTATTATTCTACTAAGGTATCACTTGCCAATACTATTCCAATGTATTGACCCACTGTGGTTGTAACTTGTGATGTTGCAGGTTACTCTGATGAGGATTAGGGTTATGAGTCTACACTCAACATGCTTGCCTATGGCACATGAAGATGAAGACTTTTATTTATGTTGTTAAGTTAAACTCTTGTACTAGCCTATGGCTATGGAGTTGTAAAAGACTATGTTATCTCTGGAATGACGATGTAATAGTGACCTTTGTTCTGTGTACTTCATCTTAAACTGTGGATGCTAGCAATTGATCCAGGGACTAGCATTGGAATCACAGATACCTTTACCTTTATAAAGGTGGGGTCTTACGGTGAGTGAGAGAGAGGAGAGGGGGATCCTTTTATAGGATGAGGGGGGCACCCAAAGGGGTGGCCGACGCATGGGGCTGCCCCTTGCCCTCCCTACATTGGTGTGGGTGGACACTCCACTCACAAAAATGCCTTTCAATTCCCTCCACTCAAAAACCCACTCAAATTCCCATTAAATTTCCACCAAATTTAATGCAAACTCTCATTAAATAAAACTCCTTTTATTTATTCAGAATTTTGTCAATTACTTTGATGACAAACATTATCATATAACCCCTTGTTAGTATTTCATTTCACATGCAAAAACAATTTCTGTAAGTTCACCTGAAAACCCGTTTCGGTATCAAGTGAAATAAATTCCTGCTCTTATTATTCTTTCTGGCATGAAACTTTTGTTCCAAATGGATGTCGGTGTCTCTTAAGTGTGTCACCCTACGGTTCGCGAATAATGCGGACATGATCGAGAACCCTCTTAGATCAATAATTAGAAGCGGGACCTGGAGGTCCATACTGACTCCCACACATTCAGCGATGACTTTGTTGTGATCGCGAGAACCTTTTACGCTAGTATCTTAATCCTTTTGTTACACGATATGTTACATATCCGAGATTCGATCATTGGTATCTCCATACCTAGTTTGATCTCGTTACCGACATGTACTCTTTTCTTGTTCCCATGATATAACATTCTAGTGATCAAATCACTTGCTTGCTAGCTAACCAATGTGATATCACCGAGAGGGCCCAGAGCATATCTATCCGTCATTGGGATGAACAAATTCCACTCTCGATCCATGGGCCTCAGCATAACACTTTAGTAGTTTGAAACCATCTTTATAATCACCTTGTTACGGTGTGACGCTTGATGTTATCAAGATACTCTTCCGGTGTTAGTGATTGAAATGATCTCATGGTCTAAGGATTAGGATCACTTCGTATGTTGTTATAGCATTATAAACTCAATGACTTTGATCGTAATGCTATACTTAGGATGAATGTTCATCACACCATTACACTAATGTTGTGACCTCGTTATTAACAAGATCCAATGTCCATGATCAGGAAACCTTGATCATCTTGTTAATCAACGAGCTAGTTTATGAGAGAGGCATAACTAGGAACTTTCTGTTTGTTTATTAAACACACATGTATTAATGTTTCCGTATTAATACAATTATAGTATGCAAAATAAACATCTATCATATACTTGGAATATACATAATAACCACTTTATTATTGCCTCTCAGGGCATATTCCCTTCAGTCTCCCACTTACACTAGAGACAATAATCTAGTTACATAGTGATAAATCTAACACCCATGGAGTTCTCGTGTTGATCATGTTTTTCTCTAGGGAGAGTTTTAGTCAATGGATCTGCTACATTGAGATCCGTGTGTACTTTAGAAATATTTATATCTCCATCCTTGACATTCTCGCGGATGGAGTGAAACCAGAGCTTAATATGCTTGGAATTCTTGTGAGACCTTAGTTCTTTGGCATTGGCCATGGCACCATTGTTGTCACAATAGATCACCATTGGGTCCAACGCTGACAACCACACCTAGTTCGGATATGAACTCCTTCATCCAAACCGCTTCCTGAGCCGCTTCCGAAGCAGCAACATATTGGGCCTCCTTTGTTGATCCCACCACCACAGGTTGTTTGGAACTCCTCCAACTAACCGCTCCTCCATTCATGAGAAATACGTATCCGGATTGAGACTTAGAGTCATACGGATCGGTGTCAAAGCTTGTGTCGACATAACACTAAGCGACGATATCTTCTTCACCTCCGTACACAAGAAACATATCCTTAGTTCTTCGCAAGTACTTAAGGATATTCTTGACCGCTATCTAGTGTTCCGATCCTGGATCAGATTGGTACCTACTAGTCAAACTAATAGCATGTGCCACATCCAGTCTTTTACATAGCATGGCGTGCATTATAGAGCCTATGGCTAAAGCATAGGGGACTTTGTCCATTATCTCTCTTTCTTCCGCCAAAGCCGGACTTTGAGTCTTACTCAATGTCTTGCCTTGCAACATCGATAAGAACCCCTTCTTACTTCCGTACATTTTAAACTTCTTTAAAATCTTATCAAGGTATGTACTTTGCGATAGCCCTATTAGGCGCCTAGATCTATCTCTATAGATCTTTATGCCTAATATGTATGGCGCTTCACCTAGGTTCTTCATTGAAAATTTGTTGTTTAGATAACTTTTAACACTGTTTAAAAGATCTATATCATTTCCGATCAATAATATGTCATCCACATATAATATCAGAAATGCCACATTGCTCCCACTAACTTTATTGTAAATACAAGCCTCTCCGTAAGTTTGGACAAATCCAAACTCTTTGATCACGTCATCAAAGAGGAGATTCCAACTCTGGGATGCTTGATTCAGTCCATAGATGTATCGCTAAAGCTTGCATACCTTGTCAGCATCCTTAGGATCGACAAAACCCTTTGGTTGTACCATATACAACTCTTCTTCAATATTGCCATTGAGGAACGCAGTTTTGACATCCATCTGCCATATCTCATAATTGAAATATGCAGCAATTGCTAACATAATCCTAACTGACTTTAGCATCGCTACGGGAGAGAATGTCTCATCGTAGTCAACTCCTTGAATTTTTCGAAACCCCTTTGCGACAAGTCGATCTTTATAGATGGTCACATTACCATCAGCATTAGTTTTCCTTTTGAAAATCCATTTATTCTCCACGGCCTTTCGACCGTGAGGTAAGTCCACCAAGTTCCAAACTTTGTTTTCGTACATGGATTCCATCTCGGATTTCATGGCTTCTAACCATTTGTTGGAACCCGGGCTCATAATCGGTTCTTCATATGTCACAGGGTCATCAATTTCATCAACCATGAAATTCATAATAGGGTTTCCGTATAGCTCGGTAGCTGTACGCGTCCTGCTAGACCTGCGAGGTTTAGTAGTACTCCCTTTCAAAGTTTCATGATCATTATCATTAGTTCCCTCTTCAATTGGTGAAGCCAACTCCAGAACGACTTTCGGCGCTGTGCTACTCGACATACTATGAAGAGAAGGTTTAACAACCTCTTCGAGTTCTACCTTCCGACTACTCATGCCTTTCGCGAGAAACTCTTTCTCTAGAAAGGATCCATTCTTAGCAACAAAAACCTTGCCCTCTTATCTGTGATAGAAGGAATACCCAATAGTTTCCTTAGGGTATCCTATGAAGACGCATTTTTCCGCTTTGGTTTCGAGTTTATCCGGTTGAAGTTTCTTCACATAAACATCGCATCCCCAAACTTTAAGAAATGATAGCTTAGGTTTGTTTCCAAACCATAATTCATACGGTGTCTTTTTAACGGAATTATATGGTGACCGATTTAAAGTGAATGCAGCAGTTTCTAGTGCATAACCCCAAAATGACAATGGCAAGTCCGTCAGAGACATCATAGATCGAACCATATCCAATAAAGTACGATTACGGCGTTCCTACACACCATTTCACTGTGGTGTTTCGGCAGGTGTGAGTTGTGAAACTATTCCACACCCTTTCATATGAGTGGAAAACTCGTAACTTAGATACTCACCTCCACGGTCAGACCGTAGAAATTTGGTCTTTCAATTACGATGATTTTCCACTTCATTCTGAAATTCCTTGAACTTTTCAAAGGTTTCAGACTTGTGTTTCATCAAGTAGATATAACCGTATCTACTTAAATCATCCATGAAAGTTAAAAAATAACAATATCCACCTTGTGCCGACACACTCATTGGATCACATACATCAGAATGTATGATTTCCAATAAATCTGTTGCCCGTTCCATTGAACCGGAAAACAGCGTTCTAGTCATCTTGCCCATAAGGCATGGATCGCATGTATCAAATGATTCAAAATCAAGTGATTCCACAAGTCCATCCGAATGGAGCTTCTTCATGCGTTTAACGCCAATATGACCTAGACGGCAATGCCACATATATGTGGATATATCATCATTAAGTTTAATCCTTTTAGCATCAACATTATGAATAGGTGTAACATTATTATCGAGATCCAACAGAAATAAACCATTCATCATCGATGCATGGCCATAAAAGATTTCATTCATATAAATAGAACAACCATTGTTCTCGGATTTAAATGAATAACCAGTTCGCATCAAACACGATCCATATACAATGTTCATGCTCAGTGCTGGCACCAGATAACAATTATTCAAGTTTATTACTAATCCCAACGGTGAGTGGAGAGGTAGCATTCCGATGGCGATCACATCAACACTTGATCCATTGCCGACACGCATCTTGACCTCACCCCTTGCTAGCGGTTGCTTGTTCCGCAGCCCCTGATTCGAGTTACAAATATTAGCAACTGAACCGGTATCAAATACCCAGGTGCTACTACGAGTACTAGTCAAGTACACATCAATAACATGTATATCATATATACCTCTATTTGCCTTGCCGGGCTTCTTGTATGCCAAATACTTGGGGCAGTTGCGCTTCCAGTGGCTAGTCCCCTTACAATAATAGCACTCGGTATCAGACATAGGGCCAACTCGTGGTTTCTTTTCAGGAACGGCAACTGGCTTGCCGCCCTTACTTGCCTTCCGTTTTCCCTTCTTGTATTTCTTGAAACCAGTGGTCTTATTGATCATCAACACTTGATGTTCTTTCTTGATCTCCACTTCTGTAGTTTTAAGCATTGACAGAAGCTCGGGGAGAGACTTCTTCATGCCTTGCATATTATAGTTCATCACGAAGCTCTTATAGCTAGGTGGAAGAGACTACATAACATGATGGATGCCTAAGTCAATGGGAATTGTTATTCCCAAGGACACAAGCTTATCAGCGTAACCTGACATCTTGAGTACATGCTCACTTACGGAGATGTTCTTCCATCATGCAGCTAAAGAACTTTTATGAAGCATTGTAGCTCTCTACAGCAGCATGTGTGTCTAAAATCATTTTCAACTCACCCATTGTATCG
Organism: Avena sativa; assembly: GCA_916181665.1. Taxonomy (NCBI): domain Eukaryota; kingdom Viridiplantae; phylum Streptophyta; class Magnoliopsida; order Poales; family Poaceae; genus Avena; species Avena sativa. The sequence goes on from OV702293.1 coordinate 98,756,161, forward strand.
AATGCATTGCCGTTTTCGAAACGCTTTCGAAGTTCTGGCTCTAGCCCATACAATATGCCGCAATGAACTAAGTTGTGGTCCTCCTGAAGAGTCTGATAGACATTCTTCTCCTTACCAGGGGCATCATCAAACGGTGGGGAGCCTAGCGGTGCTTCTAGCACATATTGCTTTTGTGCAGCAGAGAGGAGAATCCTCAAATTCATGGCCCATTCGGTAAAGTTGCTACCATTTGTTGCAAGTTTCTCTTTCTCCATGAACACATTGAAAGTAAAAGTAGGTGGTACCATCTACAACAAAATTTGTAAATTTTAGACTAAGTTTATGATAGATTGAGTTCAACTAATCCAAATTAAGAATGAAGTCCCACTCAAAAACGACATCCCTCGTGCCTTTTTAGTGATTACATGAACCAAATCCACTACACCAAGTACGATCATCACGTGAGTCGGTGTAGCTTGAAAGGCGAGCATCAAATGGGCATCATATCTACCATATGACTCATGCTTAACCGTTCGGTCCGTGTTCCAAGGCCATGTCTGTACATGCTAGGCTCGCCAAGTAAGAACCTTAGTATTCGCGTGTGTAACTATCTTACACCCGAAATATGATTGTGGATCCAAGAACACCCGATCATCATGTGATGTCTTGGACCGACGAAACATAATCGGTTCATACTTAAGGAAGAACACATTCTTATCTTGATATCTAAATGAGGGATCATCTTATTATGCTAATAAAATGCCAAACAAGCAATATAAGATGCAACAAACATCATATGTTTATAAGTGAAATGATATGGTTCTTGCACTAGATATCCATCATGTGCATCGTGGTATGATCACTATCATACCTCTATGTGTAACGCCAAGGTCTATTGAACTTACACGTGATGTGTGTTGTAAGATTATCAACTTATACTTCTACTTACAACATCACCATATCATGACACTAGCCCAGCAACAATCTAAACTAGATGCCTCTAATTTATCCATTGCAAGTTTTACGTGGCTTAGGGCTTTCGAAGATAGAACCGTTCTTACCTACGAACATGAACCACAACGAGGATAACCAAATTGTTGTCAACTCGTTGCAAATTAGATATTGAATATAGTAGGAGAGACATACACCCGCTAGCCACTTATGCAAAACTAGTTGCATGTCAAGCGTGGAACAGGTCTCATGTGCGAGGACATGTAAAGTTTGTCCGGGCCGCTTCATCCCACTATGCCACCAATATCCAAAGTAAAACTAAGAAGCAATAACATGATCATCATCGCCCACATACTCATATGTGTACTACTTGTGCAAAGCATCTATGCATAGATTCGGTTCTGATACCACTGTAGGGTTCACAGCATAGAAAACAAAAAAATTCCTACGATGGGAACAACTATGTACCAAGATCTATCTACTAGATACAAGCAACGGGTGGATATACATCTGTAGAGAACATACCCTTGAAGATCAACAAAGCTTAACGATGTTTAACTCGTGGTTGATGTAGACGATCTCTTGCCGATCTCAAGATCGAAAGGAAGTCCTAGCGCCACAATTCAGTGGCGCATCCGTGCTCACACACACGTCCGAGGCATCGAGCAACCTCTGCCTCCTCACTCTAGCGATGCAGCAGAAGCACAACTCTTTCTTGCCGAATAGCCACCGGGAACATGTATCTCGCTAGTCCGAGACCATGGGGGATAAATGCTAGAGGGGGAGAGAGATCCTTCACGAGGAGGTGTGAGTGAAAGAGAGGAGAGGGGGATCCTTTTATAGGAGGAGGGGGGCACCCAAGGGGGTAGCCGGCACATGGGGCTGCCCCCTTGTCCTCCCTTCATTGATGTGGGTGGACACTCCACTCACAAAAATGCCTTTCAATTCCATCCACTAAAAACCCACTCAAATTCCCATTAAATTTCCACAAAATTTAATGCAAACTATCATTAAATAAAACTCCTTTTATTTATTCAGAATTTTTTCAATTACTTTAATGACAAACATTCACATATAACCCCTTTCTAGTATTTCATTTCACATGCAAAAACACTTTCTGCAATTTCACCCGAAAACCCGTTTCGGTATCTAGTGAAATAAATTGCTGCGCTTGTTATTCTTTCCGGCATGAAACTTTTGCTCCAAATGGATGTCGGTGTCTCTTAAGGGTGTCACCTTATGGTTCACGAATAATGCGGACATGATCGAGACCCCTCTCAGATCAATAATCAGAAGCGGGACCTGGAGATCCATACTGACTCCCACACATTCAGCGATGAATTTCTTGTAATCGTGAGAACCTTTTACGCTAGTATCTTAATCCTTTTGTTTCGTGATATGTTACATGTACGAGATTCGATCATCGGTATCTCCATACCTAGTTTGATCTCGTTACCGGCATTTACTCTTTTCTCGTTCCCGTGATATAACATTCTAGTGATCAAATCACTTGCTTGCTAGCTAACCAATGTGATATCACCGAGAGGGCCCAGAGCATATCTATCCGTCATTGGGATGAAAAAATTCCACTCTCGATCCATGGGCCTCAGCATAACACTTTAGTAGTACTGAAACCATCTTTATAATCACCTTGTTACGGTGTGACGTTTGATGTTATCAAGATACTCTTCCGGTGTTAGTGATTGACATGATCTCATGGTCTAAGGATTAGGATCACTTCGTATGTTGTTATAGCATTATAAACTCAATGACTTTGATCGTAATGCTATACTTCGGATGAATGTTCATCACACCATTACACTAATGTTGTGACCTTATTATTAACAAGATCCAATGTCCATGATCAGGAAACCTTGATCATCTTGTTAATCAACGAGCTAGTTTATGAGAGAGCCATAACTAGGAACTTTCTGTTTGTTTATTAAACACACATGTATTAACGTTTCCGTATTAATACAATTATAGCATGCAAAATAAACATCTATCATATACTTGGAATATACATAATAACCACTTTATTATTGCCTCTCAGGGCATATTCCCTTCACCCTGTACCGATACGACGTTTGATTCCATCGATACTAGCATTTCCTTTCTGCGCCTCCTTGATCTGACTGATCAAAGTGGGTTGAAATTCTATGCTAGCCAAAAATCCTTCACTAACTAGCTCCATTCTGAATTTTTCCATCTCCTCATGCAAACTTGGCTGGGCTTCTTTTATCATGGTGTTCAATTGACACGGCAATATGCTAAGAGCATCTGCTACCACATTGGCTTTGCAAGGGTGATAGTGAATGTCAAGGTCATAGTCCTGGATTAGCTCTATCCATCTCCTGTGCCTCATATTTAACTCCTTCTAGGTTGAAATATACTTTAGACTCTTGTGATCCAAATAAATCTCATAGTGGTTACCCATGAGGTAATGCCGCCATGTCTTCAAGGATAAAACTACGGCTGCTAGTTCGAGGTCATGGGTAGGGTAATTCTGCTCATGTTGCATCAGTTGTCGGGATAGATAGGATATGACTTTGCCTTCTTGCATTAGCACACATCCGAGACCAATCTTGGATGTGTCACAATACACATCAAAATGCTTCGTAATATCCGGCATAATCAATATTGGGGCTGAAATCAATCTCTTCTTGAGCTATTGAAAACTTGATTCACATTTGTCCGTCCATTCAAACTTATTATCTTTTTTCAACAATTGGGTCATGGGTCTTGCGATGCTCTAAAATCCTTCTACGAACTTGTGGTAGTATCCCGCTAATCCGAGAAAAACGCGAACTTGGGTTTGAGTGGTTGGGGCTTGCCGTTCTTCAACATCCTTAATCTTGGCAGGGTCGACAACAATTCCTCCCGCCGACACGATATGTCCTAGGAATCCTACTTACTTTAACTAGAACTCACATTTGCTTAACTTGGCATACAACTGATGCTCTCTTAGGGTTTCAAGGATGGTCCTCAGGTGTAGCTCATGGTCTTCTTCTGATTTGGAATAGATTAGAATGTCATCGATAAAGACAATGAAACTTATCTAGGAAGTTCATAAAAATCTTATTCATGAGGTTCATGAAATAAGCAGGGGCATTGGTTAGTACAAAAGACATGACAATGTACTCATACAATCCATATATGTTGGTGAAGGCAGTCTTTGGAATATCCGTTGTGCAAATCTTGAATTGATGATAACTAGTTCTAAGATCAATCTTAGAAAACACTTTGGCACCGGTCAACTAGTCAAACATATCTTCTATCTTCAGTAGTGGGTACTTGTTCTTAATGGTGACATAATTCAGCTTCCGATAATCCGTGCACAAATGGTTACCTCCATCTTTCTTATCCACAAACAAGACAGGTGATATCCATGGTGACACACTTGGTTGAATCAGACCTATCTCCAGCATAGCATCCAGTTGCTTCTTTAGCTCCACTAATTCAGACGGGTTCATACTATAAGGTCTCTGAGCTATGGGTCCAGTTCCAGGGATTAGTTCAATGATAAACTCGATATCCCGATCTGGGGGCATACCGGGCAATTCATCCGGGAATACGTCGGGGTATTCACACACTACTCTGACTTGGTCAATGGTTGGTTGGGCTAGACTCTTGTTGCACTTGAATTGACGGGGCAAGGTCTTGGATACATGCTCTACTGACACTCTAGTGGTACTAGTCATGGTTATGGCTTTCTTGGCACAGCCGATTAATCCTTTATGTTTTGACATCCAATCCATTCCTAGTACTACTTCCAAACCGTTGGTTCCAAGTACTATTAGATTAGCATAAAGATCTATTCCATGGATTATGATAGGTACGGCCTTGCAAATTTGTCTAGCTTTGGTGGTTGAACCAGGTATTTGAACTATCATAACATGCTTCAATTTTGTTGGTTGAATCTTACTAGTGTATGAAAATTCTTCTGCCACAAGCGAGTGCGATGCTCCAGAATCAAACAACACTCTTGCAAGTACTAAGTTAATAGAAAACATACCCAACATGACCTCTGGCGCTTCTTCAGCATTCATGTGAAATAGATGGCCGCAGTTGAGTGAGTTCCCTGGGGCAAATATCCTTCCAGGCTGAACACGGCGTTGCTGCTGAGCTGGTGCATTCACATTGGTGGATGCTGCAAGTTTCTTGGGGCACTCGTTGGAGTAGTGACCCTTGAATCCGCATTCAAAACAAGTAATTAGAGACTTGTCTTTTCCTGCCACGGGCACGACATTGCTTCCAGTCATTGGGGCAGTATTGGTGTTGTTGGGGTTGTTGTTGTTGGACTTGGGCGGTGCACGGTTGAAATTGTTTGAGTTGTCGGGGTTCTTGTTGTGGTTTCCTCCGGGCCTTGGGTTTCCTCCTCCACGGTTGGGATAATTCGCATAGGACATAGGGGTCTATTGTTTCTCGGGGCATATCCTGCAGACGAGTTGGGGCGATACTTCGGGGTATGATGGGATCCTGGTTGATGCATCATTCGACGCTTGCGATTCTCGTTGGCTTGGTTGATCTTGCCTTCCATATGGATTGCAGAATCCACTAAGGCTTCAAGGTCAGCGAAGGGAATGTTGACCAACACTGTTTGCATCTCATCATGCAGACCATTCAAGAATCTCTCCTTTTTCTTGGCTTCAGTACCAATCTCATCAAGGGCATACCTAGACAGAGACAGAAATCTGCCACGGTACTCTACCACAGTCATCCTGTAACATCCCAAAAATCATGATTTCAAAGTTTTCATATCATCCATGCATCTATAATCATTTTAGGATTATTTTCAATGTCATTTCAAAACAGAAGCATTTAAATGTCTATTATTTTATTTAAGCAAGGCATTGGTCCAAGGCTACTCTCTAGTACGAGATTATCTGTTTTCAACCAAAGATATTTGATCCTATGGTTAATTGATGTTTTCCAAAGCTTGGACAAAAATTTCAAAACAAAATATGAATTTAAAACCATTTTTATATCTTTATTAAACAATGGTAAGGGCACTGTTTTCTTTAAAAATTACAAAGGACCAAAGTAAGTTTGAGTGAACAACAGTGCTAAATACTCAATTAGGAGCTGGATCCATCCTACAAAAATTCAGAACAAGTTTGAATTCATTTTGGTTTGAAAATCATTTGAAAATGATTTCAGAAAATCAGATTAGAAATAGAAAAAGATAAAAGAAAGTGGAAAAGGCCAGCACTGCCATTTTGGCCCAGTACAGGAACCAGCCCACTAAGCCCACCCGGGCCATTCCCCCTCCGCTCCTTCTCTCACCCGCGTCGAACCAACCCCGCAGTCGCTGACCAGTGGCCCCAATGCCATGTCGTCGTCATCGTCTTCCCCAAATCACGTGACAGACTGCGTCGCCGCTGCCGTTGCTGCCATTGATGGTGCGGCGTAAATGCCATTGATTCGACGAGCGTTTCTCACCGAGCCTTTGCCTACTTAAGCCTCTCCGCACCGCGAGTCTTTCCCCTCACTCCTTACACTCTCTCCGCCACAGGGCTGCCCAGAATTCAGTCTGCAAAGCCGCTGCCTGAGCATCTCCGGCGAGACATTGTGGTGAGCTCCGTCCACCCCACCCTGTCTCGTTCATGCTAGCATGATCCCCTTGCTCACGCGACTAGTTTCATGCCTTTATTTTGTCTACTCGTGACCTAGGTTAACGGATTTGACAACCACCGCAAGTGCCCGACGCCTCTCTCATCTCCGGTGAAAAATCATGATAATCTCCAAGCTCCCCTTGCTCTCTCCTTGATGCTATCGTGTTGGCCATGACCTTGCACACCTCCTGACACATCTGGTTAGTGCTAGGGCGGTCCATATCGTCAGCAACGTCATCGTCTGCAAGAACCCGACGTCGTGCGCAACTCCGACGAGCCCCAACGACCTCTGCAGCACACCCCCATCCACGCCAACGACACCTTGAGCACCGTCGTGTTCACGCGAGTCCGATAAGCCCCTATCCAGCCCCTAGACCCCTATGGAATCACCGGAACGCCGCCGGCAGAAGCGCCGCCGCCGCCAGCGACCATTTGCGCCGCCAGTTCTTGGTCAGATGGATCTGTTCCATTGGATCTAAATCCTAAGGCCGCGATTAGATCTGTAGCGAAGCGGTATGATTTGATCTGGGCCGTGCTTAATTAGTTAAATCCAACGTCCACGAGCGTGATCCAGTGCGAACCGGTACCGTCCAATCAGGAGCTGCCGCGTGGCCTGTAAATTGTTTTAAAATCTGAATTAGATCTATTAGTGATTCAAACTTGCAAAATTCATAACTTTTGATCCACACGTTCAAATTTTGCAAATTTTATATCATTGGAATCAGGAGAAAGAATTCTATCCAACCATGCTATTTGTTTAATGATTTGAATCTGTAAAATTGGTTATTTTTGCAGAGACATTTATAGGCTTATTTTGAGTATAGAAATTATTTGAAAACTGATTTAAAGACTAAATAAAGTTTATTTAGTGTGTGTTTGTCTTGTTTGTGATTCAGTACTGTATACTTGTCTTGGTTTATTTAGAAAAAACATCACATGGCATTTGCATGCATTCATATATTTTTGCTTGTATATTTTGATATGTGAATTTGGTGCTATCATTTTATGTGTAGATTTTGGTGCTAATAGTGATTGTGGTTGTGAAGATTGTTGCTACTCCCCCAACTACCAAGGCAAGTGGTGCTTCATATTTTGTCCCAATATTTTGACTATGCATTAGAGATATTTTGTATAGGGCTTGCATGAATATTTTGCTAAGTATCCATGTAACATCCCTAAAATCATGTTTTCAAATTTTGCATATCATCCATGCATTCATAATCATTTATGGATCATTTTCAAAGTCATTACAAAAACAGAAGCATTTAGATGCTTATTATTTTATGTAAGCAAAGCAATGATCCAATGCTACTCTCTGATGAGAGATTATTTGTTTTAAACCAATATTGTTTTGTTCATGAGTTGGTGTGGTTGTGTTCCAAAGCTTGGACAAAAATTTCAAAACAAAATATGGTTTTAAAACCATTTTCATATCTTTATTAAATCTTGTGTAAAGGCACTATTTTATTTTAAAACTCTAAAGGAACTAAGCAAGTTTGGTGAAAAAGCATGGTTTTATACTAAAAAATGTACAGGTTTCACTTTATAAAAATCCAGAATAAGTTTGAATTCAAACACATTTGAAAATCATTTGAAAATGATTCCTGAAAATCAAATTATAAAAAGAAAAGGTTAAGGAATGAAGACTGGGTCAGGCGCCACCCATTCGGCCCAGTAGACAAAACAGCCCACCCGGGGTTTTCCCTTCTCCCTCTGTTTTTCAACGCAGCAGCGCGCACCCACTCACTGACAGCCCTACCCCACATGCCCCGTCATCGTCGTCCCCAAACCCCTCCCACGACCTAGCCTTGCCGTTTCCTCCCCTCCTTCACAGCCGCGTTTAAATCCAGTTAATTGCCGTTGATTGCGTGCGTGATCCTCGCCCCCGCTCTGGCTACTTAATCCCCTCCCCCTCGCGGTCATTTTCCCCAACATAGCTAACCAGAAGCGCCGCCAGGCTCCGCAAATTCCCGCTTGCACCGCCGCTGTCCCGACGAGCTCCGACGACTGATTCTGGTGAGTACCGCGCGCCCCTCGCCTTCTGCTTGACCCTGTCGAGTTCGCCATGTCTATGTGCTTCTCCTAATGCCTTTGGTTTGCCCGCGCATGACCCAGGTCGCCGTCTCCGACCACCTCAGCAAACGACAGAACCGTCGCCTAACTCCGGCGAACGATTTAGGTAATACCAGATCGCCCCTTGCTTTCTCTCTGACCCTATCTGGATCACCAGTTTGTTGTGCACACCCTGACGCCTTCGGTTTGTGTTAGGGTGGTCCACATCATCGGCAATGTCATCGTCTGCAGGAACCCGACGCCACCCACAACTCTGACGAGCCCTAGAGACCTCCACAGTGTGCCCCCGTCCACGCCAGCAAGTAGTTGACCATCAGCGTGACCTTGCGAGTTCGGTAAGCCCCTCTGCTGACCCCAACCCCCTCTGTAGCCGCCGGAGCATCACTGACAGAGCGTCGCTGCCGCGCCACCGTCGCTAGCGCCGCCCATCCATGGTCGCAGACTTGGCAACCGTAGGATCTAGATCCTGCGCTTAGGATTAGATCTGTAGCGAAGCGATATGTGTTGATCTGAGCCGTGCGTAGTAAGTTAGATCTAACGGCCCGAGAGTGTGATCCGGTGCCAAACGGTATCGGACAATCAGACGATGTCGCGTGGCATGTTCTTTTTTTTAAAAATCTGAATTAGATCTATTAGAGATTCAAACTTGCAAAATTCATAACTTTTGATCCACACGTTCAAATTTTACAAATTTTATATCATTGGAATCAGGAGAAAGAATGCTATCTGTTTATGCAATGTGTTTAATGTTGTGCTTCTGTAAAATTGATTATTTTTGCAGAGACATTTATAGGCTTATTTTGAGTATAGAAATTATTTGAAAAATGATTTAATGATCAAATAAAGTATATTTAGTGTGTATTGGTCTTGTTTACGATTCAGTACTATATGCTTGTCTTGTTTGGTGTAGAAAATCATCACATGGCATTTTGCATGCATTCATATATTTTTGCTTGTATATTTTGTTATGTGATTTTGGTGCCATTATTTTATGTGTAGATTTTGGTGCTAATAGTGATTGTGGTTGTGAAGATTGTTGCTACTCCCCAAACTACCAAGGCAAGTGGTGCTTCATGTTTTATCCCTATATTTCTACCTATTCATTAGAAATATTTTTTATAGGATTTGCATGATTATTTTGCTAATTATCTATATGCTATGCTTGGGAAATCCTAGTAGTTATAGAAATGTTAGAATTTCCTCTAAGTTAAGATACTTGCTATTGCCATGCTTAGCCTAGCTAGTAGCAACCAAGGGTGAATTATATATTCATGCTATGAGAAATATTCTAAGTCTTTGACTTGTGTTTTTCCTAATAAAACAACTATGTGAATGAAACACCTCAGTGGAATGGAAAGATTGGTTTGTGTTGAGTGATTACACAAGGCCCATTTCTATGGTTTAACTTGTGTATCACACTTGTGGAAAGCCACCCAGGAACAAAGGGATTTGAGATGCCAAATGTTAAGAAGCTTCTAGTGCAGCCACATGGCATTATGGGCTCTGCCTGGATCACATAGGTTGCAATAACTTAGCCATTTGGACAGTTGGTGGTAGTGGGATGATAGGTTTGGAGCGCGTCCAGTTTGTCTAAGGGAAGGCTTATGAAAGGTCCTGTCTTGGTGAAAATCAAGTCTTGTGGGGAAAGTGCACAACCTCTGCAGATGGAAGAATCTAAGTACTTAGCCATGTCCATGGTATTGGAAAACTTGAGCATCAAGACATGGAAGCTATCAAGAATCTCCTCATCCCAATTTTCTAAGTTAAAACTTGTGGTTGAACAAGGGTAAAGGTTCACCAATTTCTATTGGTGGTTCCTTGGGAAAATTTTGTCAAAGAAAAACTTAGTGTTTTCAACTAATAGGTAAAACCTATTTTGAGCAAAGCAAGCCTAAGCTACACTTAGCCAAATACATGTAGTAACTAGATGTTAATATTCTACTAAGGTATCACTTGCCAATACTATTCCAATGTATTGACCCACTATGGCTGTAACTTGTGATGTTGCAGGTTATTCTGATGATGATGAGGGGTTATGAGTCTACACTCAACATGCTTGCCTGTGGCACATGAAGATGAAGACTTATCTATATTGTTATGGTTGAACTCTTGTATTAGGCCTATGGCCATGGAGTTGTAAAAGACAATGTTTGTCTCTGGAATGATATGTAATAATGACCTTTGTTTCTGTGTACTTCATCTTAAAATGTGGATGCTAGCATTGATCCAGGGACTAGCATTGCAATCACAGGGATCCTTACCTTTATAAGGGAGGGATCTGACAATCTATATGCTATGCTTGGGAAATCCTAGTAGTTATAGAATTGTTAGAATTTTCTCTAAGTTATGATACTTGCTATTTGCCATGCTTAGCCTAGCTAGTAGTAACCAATGGTGGAATATATATACATGCTATAGAAAATATTGCTAAGTCTTTGACTTATGGTTTTGCTTAATAAAACAACAAAGTGAATGAAACACCTGGGTGGATTGGTAATTGCTTGGTGGTTTTTGGTTGAGTGGTTACACAAGGCCCATTTCTATGGTTTACCTTGTGTATCTCACTTGTGGATTGCCACCCAGGAACAAAGGGATTTGAGATGCCAAATTTTAAGAAGCTTCTAGTGCAGCCACATGGAATTATGGGCTCTGCCTGGATCATATAGGTTGCAATAACTTAGCCAAATGGACAGTTGGTGGTAGGGGATCGATAGGTTTGTAGCGCGTCCATTTTGGTCTAAGGGAAGGCTTCTGAAAGGTCATGTCTTGGTGAAAATCAAGTCTTGTGGGGAAAGCTCACAACCTCTGCAGATGGAATGAACTAAGTACTTAGCCGTGGTCCCCGGTAATGGACAACTTGAGCATCAAGACATGGAAGCTATCAAGAATCTCCTCATCCCAATTTTCTAAGTTAAAACTTGTGGTTGAACAAGGGTGAAGGTTCACCAATTTCTATTGGTGGTTCCTTGGGAAAGTTTTTGACAAACAAAAACTTAGTGTTTTCAACTGATAGGTAAAACCTATTTTGAGCAAAGCAAGCCTAAGCTACACTTAGCCAAATTCATGTAGAAACTATATGCTAATATTCTACTAAGGTATCACTTGCCAATACTATTCCAATGTATTGACCCATTGTGGCTGTAACTTGTGATGTTGCATGTTACTCTGATGATGATTAGGGGTTATGATTCTGCACTCAACATGCTTGCATGTGGCACATGAAGATGAAGACTTCTATTTTATATTGTTAAGTTAAACTCTTGTACTAGCCTATGGCTATGGAGTTGTAAAAGACTATGTTATCTTTGGAATGATGATGTAATAATGACCTTTGTTTCTGTGTACTTCATATTAAACTGTGGATGCTAGCAATTGATCCAGGGACTAGCATTGCAATCACAGGGATCTTTACCTTTATAAAGGTGGGATCTTACTGATGGTATTAGAGCACTGTGTTGCCTGTAGGATTATGACCCTAGGATTGGATTAGAAACCACTAAGGAAATTTTTTCAACAATTTCCACACTTGTCCTTTTTCTTCTCGTAAACTCTTCTAATCTTCTTTCTCATCTCTATTTGTAGATGAACTCCATCAACGAAGCCGTAAGGATGGGACCACTCATGACCATGAATTTGGAGTGTGAGACTGAATTTCCCAAAGCCCTCAAGAACCTTATGGTTACCATGGGGATACATGGTGCAGCTGTGTACAAAGGATTCCTTATGATGGATGAAGGAGATGAGTATTGGTGGGTGCAACTTCACTTGTACAAAAACAAGGAAGACAACCACAAGGAGTCAGGATTCTACATGGTCACCAACTCAGTAATGCACACCACATTCTTTGACTCTGCAAGAAATGCAACATGGAATGCTATCAAAGAGCTTGGTGATAGACTCAAGTGTAGGATGCTCAACACTCAAAATGACCTTAGAGAAGAAAAGAAGCATACCCAAGAGTTGGAGACTACCAACCAATAACTAAGGGAAGACATCATAGACTTAATTTGGGAATCTTGTGAACAAGATAGAAAGATGGCTATTAAGGATGTTTTGATAGCTATTTTGTCTAGTGAGTGAGAGTTGTAGCGTACTTCGTTAGTTGGACCACCACACTTATCATTTTTATTTCCAAAAATTTGTCTAAGTAATGTTGAACCTTTGATGCTTGTAATGGATTTGTGTATGCCATGACTTGTGTGATTGTTGCCAAAGATATGCATGTGATACTTGTCTTGTGATTTTTCTCTATTGATGTTGATTCTAACTTTTCTCTATCTTATAAAAATAGATGCCTGCTGTTATTCTCAACACGGCCGAAGAGTTCAAGGGCACTCGTTTTGGCACTCGTCTTATTGAGCTCACTAGCGTGCTCAATCTTTCGCTCCCTAGCATCATGACGCTTCCCCTCACCAAGTTTCATAGGAAGGACCTTTGGGGCTTTAGAGTCACTCAGCCCGGACGCCAGGCAGAGCCGACCACGGAGACCATCACCTTCAAGTTGATGCATGACGACAACAAGAAAGGCTTAGATATAGTTATGCAGGAGTTGCTTGGGCGTTTGGTAGGGAGACACTCTAGAGAGCTTAGAGGTCTTTACTTTCACCCCTTCGGGAGACGCGACGAGGAGGGTGAGGCTATTGAGTTCGAGGATGCTTCTAGAGAGACGGCAGAGCCGATTCGCCTGTACCTTCAGGACCTAGAGGTTCTCATTAGGCACCTAGATACTGATAGGACCAACAACATGCTTATCAATGACGAGCTCCAGGTGCAGCTTCGTGAGAAGGACAAGATCTTCGTGGAGCAAGACGAGATAGTCAAGGAAATGGAGGCCAAGTTTGAGAGCCAGGACATGAAATTCAAGAGCCAAGCGAAGAGAGTCCAAGACCGGAACAAGAAGATCCCGGAGATTAAGGAAGAGCTGGAGGCCAAGGACTTCGAGCTTGAGCATCAGCAGGGTGTGATTGAGAGACTTCGCTCATAGAACAGGGCTCTTAGGGCCAAGATAGAGGCCTTGAATACCAATGTCGAGGAATACAAGACCGCTATGTAGAATGCATGTCTTACACTTGTTGATGAGGAGGTTGATGCAGAGGAGTACTGATGACTACTCATTTACCTTTCATTTCCCATGCTTATGATTATTGAATCGCAATGACCATCCAACATGTGGGTGGCTTGCTATGGTGTGTTTACTTTTTTCAAACTTGTTGTTTATGTCGTTGAACCTTATGATTATTTTGATGCTTGTTTTGGTGATTGTCTATGCAATGTATTGTGCATGTTAAGCATCTATGGTATCTCATTCTTATCCTTATGAAAACCACAGATGCCTCCTCGACGTGCCAATCCCAACCCAAACAACAACAATGTCACCCCCGAGATGCAGCAACTGATGACAGCACAGGCACAGCTGATGCAGATGATGACCACTTTTATGCAGAATCAGAATAACAACAACAACAACAACAACAACAATCAGAACAATCCCCCAGGATTTGACATGCTCACCAGATTCTTAAGACTGAGGCCTGCAAAGTTCTCAGGAACTACTGATCCCATGGTGGCCAATGATTGGCTACATTCGGTGAACAAGGATTTGGTAACTGTCGGCTGCACCGACGAGGAGAAGGTCAGGTTTGCAGCACATCTGTTGGAAGGACCAGCAACTGCTTGGTGGGATAACTTCCAGATCACCACTCCCATCGAGGATATGACATGGGCTATCTTCGAAGATGGATTCCGTACAGCTCACATCTCATCCGGGGTGATGAGTTTGAAGAAGAAGGAGTTCCATAACCTGAAGCAGCGCCACTGTAGCGTGGCTGAATATATTGAGGAGTTCAACAATCTGGCGCGTTATGCACCGGATGAAGTTGATATGGATGCCAAGAGGAAAGAGAAATTCCTCAAAGGACTGAACGATGAACTGAATCTCCAGTTATCTGTGTCCTATGTACCCACCTACTAATCACTTTGTGGCAAGGCTACCATCCTGGAGAACAAGATGAAACAGGTTGAAAGTAGAAAGAGGAAGCACAACTCTAACAAGCACAGCTCGGGATCGTCTCACAAGCGTTCCCATCATGATGATAGTGGGAGTTCTGGATCCCACAAACATGGGAAGTACAACAATCACCACGGCCACAACCGCCATCATGACAACAAGCATCACCGTAGTCATGATAATGACAAATACAAGAACCACAAGAGTGGACACAAGAGTCACCACAGTGGAGGTGGAAGTGGAAGTGGCAGTCAACCTGCAAAGAGAGATATCAGTCAGGTTGAATGTTTCAAGTGTAATAAGATGGGGCATTATGCAAATGAATGCCCAGAAAAGAAAGTTCAAGGAACCAACAAGCCCAACCATTTCCAGAAGGGACAAGTGAACCACATCAATGTGGAAGAGATTTATGAGGAGTCCGATGCTGTGGCTGGTAAGTTCAAACTCAATTCTATTGCAGCACTTGTTATTTTTGATACTGGTGCATCACATTCATTCATATCAAAAGCATTTGTTGATATAAATGGGGTTCCAACTTAAAATATTGGGTGTCCAATGAAAGTAAGTTCTCCCGGTGGAGACATGATAGTAAGTCTTGGATGTCGTGATCTAGTGATAGAATTTGGAAAAAATAAGTTTCTAGTGAGTCTGATAATCCTAGATTCCCAAGGATTGGATGTCATTTTGGGAATGGACTGGATGACTAAGTATGAAGGAGTACTAGATTTTTCCAATCGTACTATCGCACTCACAACCCCGGAAAAGAAACGGATAAGATTCAAGTCTAACTTCGAATCAAAAGGGAGTAAGCTAAATTCTCTTACGGGGGTTAGCTTAGAAAGTGTGCCAATTGTGAAAGAATATCCAGATGTTTTTCCAGAGGAATTGCCGGGAATGCCACCAGATAGAGATGTGGAATTTCTGATTGACTTGCTGCCAGGATCAGGACCAATAGCAAAGATACCTTACAAGATGTCAGTTGATGAGTTGAAAGAACTCAAGAAACAACTTGGAGAACAGTTGCAGAAAGGATTTATTCAACCAAGTTCTTCATCTTGGGGAGCACCAGTCTTGTTTGTGGAAAAGAAAGATAGAAGTCCAAGGTTATGCATAGATTATCGTTCACTCAATGAGGTGACTATCAAGAACAAATATCCTTTGCCCAGAATGAATGACTTGTTTGATCAGTTAGAAGGAGCCTGTGTGTTCTCAAAGATTGATCTCCGGTCAGGTTATTTTCAGCTTAAGATAAGGGAACAAGACATACCTAAGACAACTTTCACCACTAGGTATGGATTGTATGAGTACATCGTGATGCCATTTGGATTGACCAATGCACCAGCTTACTTCATGAATATGATGAACAAGGTGTTCATGGAGTTCCTTGACAAGTTTGTTGTCGTTTTCATCGATGACATTTTGATCTACTCCAAGAGCAAAGAAGAACATGAAGGACATTTGCGTTTGATACTTGAGAATCTTAGAGAGCATAAGTTGTATGCCAAATTCAGCAAGTGTGAATTCTGCTTGAATGAAGTTGGATTTCTTGGACACATTGTGTCAGGAGATGGTGTAGCAGTTGATCCCGCAAAAGTGTCAGCTGTAACTGAATGGGAATATCCTAAGTCAGTGAAGGAAGTTCGTAGTTTTCTTGGCTTGGCAGGATACTACAGAAGATTCATTGAGAATTTCTCCAAGGTAGCTAAGCCAATGATGGAGTTACTAAAGAAAGACAAGAAATTTGCTTGGACTGAAGGATGTGAACTCAGTTTCCAAGAATTGAAGAAGAGACTAGTGACAGCACCAGTCCTATGCCTGCCTAATTTGGAGAAGGATTTCCAAGTATATTGTGATGCATCTCATCATGGATTAGGTGCAGTCCTAATGCAAGAAGGGAAAGTTGTGGCTTATGCCTCGAGACAACTCAAAACTCATGAGGTAAATTACCCTACTCATGATTTGGAGTTGGCCTGTTGTCCATGCACTTAAAACATGGAGACATTATATTTTGGGAAAGCGATGTGAAGTGTTCACAGATCACAAAAGTTTGAAGTATATCTTCACTCAGAAAGAAATCAACATGAGACAAAGAAGATGGCTAGAAGTCATCAAGGACTATGACTTGAGTTTGCAATACCACCCCGGTAAAGCAAATGTTGTAGCGGATGCACTAAGCCGTAAGGTATTTGTGAATGGCCTTACTAAGGGAGAGTTGCCAGATGATCTGTGTGCCCAATTTAGAGACCTCAGATTAGAGACTGTGCCTGAAGGACATCTCATGTCATTGGATGTTGAACCCACCTTGTTGGACAACATCAAGGAAGCCCAAAAGTCGGACAAGGAAATCAAAGAGATTAAGGAAAAGATTGGCAAGGGAAAAGCCAAAGGATTCCATGAAGACGAACAGGGTACTTTATGGTATGGAAAACGTATCCGCGTTCCGCAAGATCCAGAGCTTAGGAAACTGATTTTACAGTAAGCACACAACTCACCATATTCCATTCATCCGGGTAACACCAAAATGTACATGGATATGAAGGAAAGATTTTGGTGGAATAATCTCAAGAAGGACATCGCCGAACATATTGCTTTGTGTGATGTATGTAGTAGAGTAAAAGTGGAACATCGGAAAGCAGCGGGATTGTTACAACCACTACATATTCCTGATTGGAAGTGGGACAAGATTGGCATGGATTTCATCACCGGATTGCCAAGGATCAGGTCAGGATATGATTCTATTTGGGTAGTAGTGGATCGTCTCACTAAAGTGGCTCATTTCATACCCGTGAAGACAACCTATACAAGTGCTAAGTTGGCCAAGATATATATGAATAGGATTGTGTGTCTGCATGTAGTACCCAAGAGTATTGTGTCTGATAGGGGAACCCAATTCACTTCTCATTTTTGGAGGCAACTACATGAATCATTGGGAATGAGATTGGAATTCAGTACTGCTTTTCATCCCCAGACCGATGGACAGATAGAAAGGACCAACCAGATTCTAGAAGATATGTTGAGGGCATGTGCCCTAGACTATGGAGCTAGTTGGGATGAAAGTCTGCCTTACGCAGAATTCTCTTATAACAACAGTTATCAAGCTAGCATTGAGATGGCACCGTTTGAGTTTCTCTATGGAAGGAAGTGTACTACCCCATTACTATGGAATGGTGTGGGAGAAAGAAATTTGTTCGGACCAGAACTAATCAAAGAGGTTGAAGAGAAAGTCAAGCTAGTAAAGGACAGATTGAAGATAGCACAGTCCCGACAGAAGAGCTACGCAGATCCTAAGCGTAGAGAAGTCACCTATGAAGTGGGTGATAGAGCTTATCTTAGAGTGTCACCACTTCGTGGAGTGAAGATATTTGGAGTCAAAGGAAAATTGGCCCCAAGATATGTTGGACATTCAAGATTCTGAGTCGTAAAGGAGAATTAGCTTATGAGATTGAACTGCCGGAATCATTGTCTGTCGTTCACAGTGTGTTTCATGTGAGTCAACTAAAGAAATGTCATCTAGAGATGGAAGAGACTTCTTTGAAGGATACTATACCTTTGGAGGAGGTCCAATTGTAAAGTGATCTCACCTATGAGGAGAAGCCTATCAAAATTCTTGAGACTGCAGAAAGAGTTACTCGGACTAAGACTATCAAATTCTGCAAAGTTCAATGGAACCATCATTGCGAAGAAGAAGCATCATGGGAAAGAGAGGATGACCTTCGGAAAGACCACCCTCACCTATTTGCTAACCAATCCGAATCTCGAGGGTGAGATTCACCTTAAGGGGGTTAGATTTGTAACATCCCAAAAATCATGATTTCAAAGTTTGCATATCATCCATGCATCTATAATCATTTTAGGATCATTTTCAATGTCATTTCAAAACAGAAGCATTTAAATGTCTATTATTTTATGTAAGCAAGGCATTGGTCCAAGGCTACTCTCTAGTACGAGATTATCTGTTTTCAACCAAAGATATTTGATCCTATGGTTAATTGATGTTTTCCAAATCTTGGACAAAAATTTCAAAACAAAATATGAATTTAAAACCATTTTTTATATCTTTATTAAACAATGGTAAGGGCACTGTTTTCTTTAAAAATTACAAAGGACCAAAGTAAGTTTGAGTGAACAACAGTGCTAAATACTCAATTAAGAGATGGATCCATCCTACAAAAATTCAGAACAAGTTTGAATTCATTTTGGTTTGAAAATCATTTGAAAATGATTTCAGAAAATCAGATTAGAAATAGAAAAAGATAAAAGAAATTGGAAAAGGCCAGCGCTGCCATTTTGGCCTAGTACAGGAACCAGCCCACTAAGACCACCCGGGCCATTCCCCCTCTGATACTTCTCTCACCCGCGTCGAACCAACTCCGCAGTCGCTGACCAGTGGCCCCAACACCATGTCGTTGTCATCGTCTTCCCCAAATCACGCGACAGACCGCGTCGCCGCTGCCGTTGCTGCCATTGATGGCGCGGCGTAAATGCCATTGATTCGACGAGCGTTTCTCGCCGAGCCTCTGCCTACTTAAGCCTCTCCGCATCATGAGTCTTTCTCCTCACTCGTGACACTCTCTCCGCCACAGGGCTGCCCAGAATTCAGTCTGCAAAGCCGCTGCCCGAGCATCTCCGGCGAGACATTGCGGTGAGCTCCGTCCACCCCACCCTATCTCGTTCACGCTAGCATGATCCCCTTGCTCACACGACTAGTGTCATGCCTTTATTTTGTCTGCTCGTGACCTAGGTCGACGGATTCGACAACCACCGCAAGTGCCCGACGCCACTCTCATCTCCGGTGAAAAATCACGGTAATCTCCGAGCGCCCCTTGCTCTCTCCTCGATGCTATCGTGTTCGCCATGACCTTGCGCACCTCCTGACACATCTAGTTCGTGCTAGAGCGGTCCATATCATCGGCAACGTCATCGTCTGCAAGAACTCGACGTCGTCCGTAACTCCGACGAGCCCCAGCGACCTCTGCAGCACGCCCCCGTCCACGCCAACGACACCTTGAGCACTGTCGTGTTCACGCGAGTCTGGTAAGCCCCTATCCAGCCCCTAGACCCCTCTGGAATCACCGGAACACCGCCGGCAGAAGTGCCACCGCCGCCAGCGACCATTTGCGCCTCCAGTTCTTGGTCAGATGGATCTGATCCATTGGATCTAAATCCTAAGGCCACGATTAGATCTATAGCGAAGCGGTATGATTTGATCTGGGTCGTGCTTAGTTAGTTAAATCCAACGGCCGCTAGCATGATCTAGTGCAAACCGGTACCGTCCAATCAGGAGCTGCCGCGTGGCCTGTAAATTGTTTTAAAATCTGAATTAGATCGATTAGTGATTCAAACTTGCAAAATTCATAACTTTTGATCCACATGTTCAAATTTTGAAATTTTTATATCATTGGAATCAGGAGAAAGAATTCTATCCAACCATGCAATTTATTTAATGATTTTCTTCTATAAAATTGGTTATTTTTGTAGAGACATTTATAGGATTATTTTGAGTATAGAAATTATTTGAAAAATGATTTAAAGACTAAATAAATTTTATTTAGTGTGTATTTGTCTTGTTTGTGATTCAGTACTGTATACTTGTCTTGTTTTATTTAGAAAAATCATCACATGGCATTTGCATGCATTCATATATTTTTGCTTGTATATTTTGATATGTGAATTTGGTGCTATCATTTTATGTGTAGATTTTGGTGCTAATAGTGATTGTGGTTGTGAAGATTGTTTCTACTCCCCCAACTACCAAGGCAAGTGGTGCTTCATATTTTGTCCCAATATTTTGACTATGCATTAGAGATATTTTGTATAGGGCTTGCATGAATATTGTGCTAAGTATCTATATGCTATGCTTGGGAAATCCTAGTAGTTATATAATTGTTAGAATTTTCTCTAAGTTATGATACTTGCTATTTGCCATGATTATCCTAGCTAGCAGTAACCAAGGGTGGAATATATATACATGCTATGGAAAATATTGCTAAGTCTTTGACTTATGGTTTTGCTTAATAAAACAACTAAGTGAATGAAACACCTGGGTGGATTGGTAATTGCTTGGTGGTTTTTGGTTGAGTGGTTACACAAGGCCCATTTCTATGGTTTACCTTGTGTATCTCACTTGTGGATTGCCACCCAGGAACAAACGGATTTGAGATGCCAAATGTTAAGAAGCTTCTAGTGCAGCCACATGGCATTTTGGGCTCTGCCAGGATCATATAGGTTGCAATAACTTAGATAAATGGACAGTTGTTGCTAGGGGATTGATAGGTTTGGAGCGCGTCCATTTTGGTCTAAGGGAAGGCTTCTGAAAGGTCCTGTCTTGGTGAAAATCAAGTCTTGTGGGGAAAGTGCACAACCTCTGCAGATGGAATGAACTAAGTACTTAGTCATGTCCCCGGTAATGGACAACTTGGGCTTCAAGACATGGAAGCTATCAAGAATCTCCTCATCCCAATTTTCTAAGTTAAAACTTGTGGTTGAACTAGGGTGAAGGTTCACTAATTTCTATTGGTGGTTCCTTGGGAAAGTTTTTGACAAACAAAAACTTAGTGTTTTCAACTGATAGGTAAAACCTATTTTGAGCAAAGCAAGCCTAAGCTACACTTAGCCAAATTCATGTAGTAACTAGATGCTAATATTCTACTAAGGTATCACTTGCCAATACTATTCGAATGTATTGACCCACTGTGGCTGTAATTTGTGATGTTACAGGTTACTATGATGATGATTAGGGGTTATGAGTCTACACTCAACATGCTTGCCTATGGCACATGAACATGAAGACTTCTATGTTATATTGTTAAGTTAAACTCTTGTACTAGCCTATGGCTATGGAGTTGTAAAAGACTATGTTATCTCTGGAATGACGATGTAATAATGACTTTTGTTTCTGTGTACTTCATCTTAAACTGTGGATGCTAGCAATTGATCCAGGGACTAGCATTGCAATCACATGGATCTTTACCTTTATAAAGGTGGGATCTTACACATCCTTCCCTGCTTCAGCTCCTTGAATTCATCCCTCATCCGTAGAATCAAACCTGGTGGCACATGGGTTCGGCTGAACTTGAGTTTGAATTCATCCCAAACCATCATCTGTCCTCCATTCATAGTACAAAGGCTATTACACTAAGCTCTTGCATCACCTTCCAGATAATGGGTGGAAAACAGTACTTTCTCATTGGCCTCCACTCCTGCGACTTCTAAGTTGTTCTCCGTTGTCTGCAGCCAGTCATCAGCATCTAATGGTTCTCCAGACTTACTAAATTTGGGGGGGGGGGGATTGGCATTCTGAAAGTTCTTGAGCTTGGATCCATGGTTGTCCTGGTTTCCATGGCCTTGATTATTATGGGCCATCTGAGCTATTTGTTGAAGGGTGGCTAAATTAGCTTGACGTTCAGCTCTTCCAGCTTCACGGTCAGCAACCAACATTTGCAAGATTTGCTGCAATGGGTCCTGAGATGAACTGCTCCCTCCGCGAGGCATCTGAAGATTGAGATAGATCATCAGACAAGAGGGAAATTTCTAAGGTTCATGGATTTGTTTTTGAAAAACTTTTTAAACCTTAAGTTTGACTCTAGTTTTGCCAACTAGCAACTTTCTTTTCATTTATTTCATTCATAGAACCCAATACAAACACACATTTAAGAACCATTCTATGAAGCTACAATACAGTGGGACCGGATACAACTCACACCTACGATAGTGCTCAAGTGCTACTACTCATCAGAACCGATGGCTTCTTCATCATCAATCAAGGCGGAATCATCATCATCAGTGTGGAAGTCCATGTCGAGGTCCTCTAGGTAGTCGTCATCATCACTAAGGTAGGAGTAGGGATCTCCACGGATATATTCCCCTTCGTTCTCCCTCTCCTCAAGCTGCATGTCCCACTCATGGACGGTCTCCTCCAAAGATGACACCTTGTGACGAAGGCGGGCAATGATGCGATCCTTCTTGTCACGCAGACAACAAAGTGACTTGTGCTCCTTCACAGGGATGGAGAGGGTCTGGTCCTTCTTGACTGCAATGGCATAGTTGTGGTTGGCGTAAGAGAGGGCGTTGTCCAACTCCTTCTGCCTATCATACAACATGAAGTCGAGATGATCCACCTGATGATTTAGCTCCGGATGACCTAGTACCTCCAATGGTTGTCCCATAGCATCACGCCTTGTGTAGTAAGAAAAGCGAGTGCCATTGATCTGGTTGATGATTTGCCCACACAGATGGGCAAGAGCTTCATGCATAGCCCTGGCGAGTCCGTCTAGCCAGTTGCTCTCCCTCAAGCTGAATTGGATCCCCTCTGAGGTGGGTGCCTCCATCTTGCCTCTGAGATTTGCAACTATCAGCCACTATAATTCTCCTCCTTGCTGATCATTGAGCTGTGCCCCAAAGAACTCGGGGTGTGGGCGCTTAAGAAGTTCAGAGAGTTGGCTTAAGTCTTGCTCGAAGAAGAGATCTCCTCCGTTTCCCAACTAGTAGAACTTGCTATACTTGACTTCCATCTACAAGAATTAAGGATGAGTAAGTTAGTGAGGTGATCAAGTGTGTCAAATTTTATGTAAGATTACAAGAATTTTTGAGAAACATGATTTTTCTTGAAAGAATCCTAGTGATAAGAATGAGAATAGGTTTTCATAAACACTCACTTCTTTTGTTTTAAAACTAAGTTTTTGATTTAAGCGTCCATTCTAACTAGGGTCTCCTATGGTCAGGATGGCTCTGATACCAACTTGTCAACACCCAGATTTTTAATCCTAGATACCTGTTATGCCATACATCGCAATCCCAGGATTACCATTTTTGCGAGACATAACAGATTGGTACCATAGTTCATCATCCATTACAAACCATAATAAAGGTCTTACATATAAAGGATCTTATAATCCAGTCTTAATACAATCAACGCAACGGAAATTAAGCATAGCAGGGCTTCATCTTCAGGGTCACAAGCAATGCTGACGATGGGAGATGATCCTAGTTGTCATAGACTTCCTGCTGTCCATCATCCTGATAGTCCTCCTCATAGTCTGGCAATAGAAATAGCCAGGGACAAAGCCATGAGTACTTTTTAGGTACTCACAAACTATCTGATGGGGGAATACCAATCGGGTTATACCCACGAAGCGGAGTCGCCATCTGGTATCAAGCCGACTGAAGCCAAGCCCAGAGCGGGTCGACTCGCCCAATACGGCGACTGGCGTATACTGGATCTGGGCGACTCGCCGACTGGAGGCCCAAGACGGTGACTCCAATAGAAAGTCCACCAAAATACTTGTAAACCCTAGCTGACTACATATATAAAGCTACCAGGAGCACCCCCACGGGGACATCTCTTATTAGATCTAGTCTCTCCCTACGCCTATGGCGACTCCCTTGTAAACCAATCTATGATCATATACTGGATTGACAACAGGACATAGCGATCCTCCACCGAGGGGACGTGAACCTGGATACATTGTGTCCCAATCTTGCTCCCGGATTTTCCTACGTCGCCTTGCTCCCTCTACGTAAGCTACCCCCAGTAGCATCTGCTGTGCAATACCACGACAGTTGGCGCCCACCGTGGGACAAACGGTGCTTGGAGACGATAATCCGGACGGGGTCTCTCATCATCAACAATTCTCAGATTGCATCCGGACAGATGGTCTACTTCAATGAATTCGTCATCAGCCGATGATCGGAAAAGTAGGATCCAATCGGAAGTGCCGAACGACTGCTGTTGTCATCGCGCTGCGGCCGGCTGTTTGAAGTCGACTCTAATTCTAATCGGCACATCAAATTAGTTCAGCACCGTTTGCCCGTCCAGCTTTGCTCAATGCGATCTCAAAAGAAAAACAAGAACAGACCGAGTGCTACTCGTGTTTGCACGGGAGTCGAGGAAGCTTCAAGATCTGGAAGTCGCCTCACGTCCGCCAGGATATAAAAATATAAAACTCTCAGGTGCTATTTTCCTAGACTGTTGGGCCTCGTAATTCTATAAACACATATTTTTCTTTGGCTTGTGCACTACTCTATGCATGCAGATTTGTCTATCGCGATTGCTGCAGACAACCCGACCATTGTCGGCATTTGGCCGCATGGATTTCTATGTCAATACGCCGGGTTCCCATTGGCCCTTGATGTGAATCGCAAGCGCGTGGCAAGCCGTTTGGTGTGTTCTGCGGTAACAAAGGGTGACCAGTTTGCGAATCACCGAAGAGCTGCTTTGTCCCTTGCAGCGGTGACGACGACCAATGGGTTTCCACCTTTTCTATTTAATCTCATCTTTTTGATACACTTGATTACTCTGCCAATCGGCTATTTTATTTAGATCTAATCCGTTTTGTGCTTGTTTTGGCAATACATACACAACCTGAATCGGCGAGTCTGCCTTTGTCTTGATGCGAGCGAGGATTATCTTAATCACACCTTCCGTATCAGGTGATATTTTTCTAATTATCTTCCTTGGTCTGTGGTTTTCAATCTACAAGTATATTTTTTTGGTTTGTAGTACGTATTATATGCAGATTTATCAATCAAGACATCTCGAAAAATCTGCATAAAACGAAATACGAAAGACATGGAGACGACTCCAAACAACCACGACGGGTCGGCTCCACCTCACCATCGCGAACTTGCCATCGCGGAGTCGCCTTCACGGGCTCGCCGCTGACGCGGGCTCGCCCCTCGCGGACTTACTGCTCTCGGGGACCCACCCACCACTTTCGGCGACTTCCCTTTCACGGACTCGCCCAACACGGACTCGCCATGCTACAGAACTCGCCTAAACGCGGACACGCTCAAACGCGGACTCGCTAGGCTCGGGGACTCACCCAGCGCGGACTCGCCTGCCGCGAATCGCCGTCACGACTTCACCCTCATAGCTTCATTGTCGCCGACTTCGCCATAGCACGATCCATTCAGCGACTGGCGTATACTGGATCTGGGTGACTCGCCTACTGGAGGCCCAAGACGGCGACTCCAATAGAAAGCCCACTAAAATACTTGTAAACCCTAGCTGGCTGCATATATAAAGTCACCAGAGGCACCCCCACGGAAACATCTCTTATTAGATCTAGTCTCTCCCTCCGCCTATGGCGGCTCCCTTGTAAACCAATCTATGATCATATACTGGATTGGTTGCAGGATGTAGCGATCCTCCACCGAAGGGATGTGAACCTGGGTACATTGTATGACAATCTCCCTCCCAGATTCTCCTACGTGGTCTTGCTCCCTCTACGTAAGCTACCCCTAGTAGCATCTGTCGTGCAATACCACGACACTATCACTAACAGGTAAAGTAGTTCGAGTAGGAATCCTAAGCACTAGGTTTATTTGCAAAAAGCCAGGTTTATCTCAAACTGAGTTTAGAAGTAAAGAAAACTAGTTTAATGTTCTAGAACACCTAAGTGGGAACTTAGTTTTCATGTTCACAACCCTGTTGTGGTCAAATCAAAGTCATAGTTCATTTCACAAGTCATTTTGAAAACATCTGACGAAGGAACAGTATGACCACTCCAACTGTCCATGACCACGGGCGCGGCTATTCGAATAGTTCGACACTCTGCAGTGATTGTACACTTTCACCACAACATTCGATACATCCGTCAGGGACAACCCTGAATCATCATACTTAGTATACGGATAATCAATACTAACCTTTCAATTACACACCCTAGTATAGGCACCCCCTATGAGTTTGGCCTCCCAACCATGACCATATGTCATCTTGGGAACTGCATAGATAGACATTCACATTCATGAGGTAGCCTCAGCTCAACCTCTTTCCGCAAGGGAACCCATACTAAGACATATAAACTTCTAGTCAAGCCCTACCCAAATTCGGGTATTGTGGTTGTACGGTAAAATTGGAATGATATCACATCCAAACCCAACCATTAGTTTTTTTGTAAAGGGCTAAGGCTCATGCCTCAACATTTTCATCATCAAATCATCTTGTGTTCATAACACATGTCAAAACATTTCAATAGAATGAACCTTCATTCCAAGGTTTTTCATATTCATTTTCACGAAGTATTCCCATCTAAAGTGATAAACTTTTATGCTTAGCACTAGCCACTAAAATTGAGGGTATTCACTAATGAAGGGTGCTAATCAAGTGTGACTATCCAAATCTAGTCTCATGCCTTAGTATGACATCTAGTTCTAACTACTTAGGCCTAGTTTTATGTTCTTTATGCTACCTATACTATCTTTCCAAAACTCACAAGTCACTAAGTAAGGGTAAAGAACTTTGGTAAAGAAATAAAAGAATAAAGTTTGCAAGTAAAACTGAGAATTGGTATAATCAAGGTTGCATAACCAAAGCATGCCTAATGCATCTTGCATAGGTTATCTTGCAATTTGAGATGGCTTGCATAGTTAACTTGTAGTGTTAGGCTTGCATAGGTAACATGCAAGTGTTAGCTTGCCTTGATTGGTGCAGTGGTTGAAGTTTTATTCTTCTTCTTCGTAGTACTCCTCCTTCTCGTAGCCTTGGTCGATACTAGCGTCTACAAATGAATACGAGGTACACAATCACCAAACAATACTTAACTACCTCTATTTGGCACACAAAGGTTCACACTATATGATCTAGCATCATCACAATCATCACATGAAATAATTTATACTCATTTTAGAAAAGTAATTTATACTCATTGAAAACTACTTAAGATTTAATATTCTCCAATTAAAATATGGGATCATGTTGACACATGTCATAACCACATATTATAATACTTGGAAATGTGATTTAAAGTGGTGGTCATATTTTTATAAATTTATAATCACTATTTTATATAATTAAATTGAATAGAAATGCCTATGTAGCATTCTTTTAGTACTAGTCCAAGATCACTGCATGTAAACCTAAATATTTTTACATATTCAGATAGATCATGTCAAATGTGATTTTCAAGAGTTGGAATCAACTCAAAAGCATTTATTGTTGATTTTTGAAAAATGTTTGAATGTGGAAAAGTCTCTGTCTTGTTATTTTTACTATAGGTGATCTATAATTTTAAATGGTTTGAATCCAATGGGCTTGGATTGATAATTTGAATACCTTTCCAATAAAATTGGAATCATGCAATTTGGTTCAGTACATCTCCT
Organism: Avena sativa; assembly: GCA_916181665.1. Taxonomy (NCBI): domain Eukaryota; kingdom Viridiplantae; phylum Streptophyta; class Magnoliopsida; order Poales; family Poaceae; genus Avena; species Avena sativa. Next base: position 98,783,887 of record OV702293.1, read on the forward strand.
TGAATTGAATTTCAAATTCACTGACTGAACTAGGGTTTAACTAAATTGGAAAATAATTATTTGAATCACTGGTCTACGCGCGGGAAAGGAAATGGGCCGGCTCAGCTGCACAGCGCACGCGCCGCGGGCTACTGACAGGGGGGTCCTGCTAGTCAGTGGCTTGATCTAAACGAAGCGGTACGTTTTAATCTGAGCCCTACGATTAGACTACGATCTATGGCTGACATTCGTCGTCTCCGTCGAATAGCTCCGGCGAGACCGAACCCTAACGGCCACGGTGGGGTTACGCGATGGCTCACCTGGGCTCCAGCTAGGGTCGGCGAGGGGGGCGAACGATGTTGTCGATGATGGCGGTTCGAACGGTGGTCGTGGCGGCTCCTGGGGTGGCTCCAATCAACGACTCCTCTTCTCCTCTGGAGCGGTAGACTCCGGTGAAATTCTGGTGGGCTGGAGCTCGCCTTGCTCCGTGGAAAGGTTAGGGGTGGTTCTGAGAGAGAGGGGAGTGAGAGGGTGTGAAGAATGAGGGCTGGGGTGGCCTCTATTTATACACCGGCGATAGGGGCAGAGCGGCATGGTCAGGGATCGTCGGTGACAATGATGTAGTGAGCTAAAGGCATGGCTAAGGGTGTAGGACTGTGCGGTGTCTCCTGGCGATCATCACAGGCTTAATGGCGCAGCACGTGGCGGTCAAGAACGGTCGGGTGCGGTCCGTTCTCTGCGCAGAACTGGCGGTGTTCGAGATGGCGTACAAGGGCTTCGTGTCACGCAGCAGCGAATGGTCATGTCTAGGAGGTAGCTAGGGTCATGGAGAGTGCAGTTACAGGCGGTGAGAGCAAGGCGCGACATGTGCACACATGTCGGCTCTGGCGCTATGGCGTGCTCTCGGCATGGTTGCAGAGAAAATGGGTGCGGCGTTTCTCGGTGGTCCATGGCTTGGCTGAGCTCGAGGGGTGGACAGGGAGTAGCAGTGGACGGTGGCCTATCTCCTAGACATCATGGACGGCGCGACGCTTCCTCCTGCAAGCTGTCCATGGTCGACCGGCGGGAATGGTTCAAGTGGTGCTGCACTGGTGCAATGGCGAGGAAGGGGCGGCTTCAATGCGATGCTGGGCACTGGGGGTGACAACGGGAGCGAAATAGGGGCAATGGTTTGATCAATCACTGCTCACCACAGTAGAAGTTAGGCAAGTTTGATCTATGTTCACCAGGTGTTAGATGAAATGGCCGCATGAATTCAAAGTTTGAATTTTTGGATGAATTTTGGTGAGTGCTCTGGTCATAAGCTTGGTAGTCTAAGGTTGCTTGGGTTTGCCAAGGTGAAGTGGTTTGGTTGGTTTTTGAGAAATGACCATCTTAGTACCTACACTTGATTCAATTTTGAATTGTCCTTTAAATAGATTTGGAATTTGTTTCTGTTGGTTTGTAAAGTGGGCTTGGGTTCACTTTTACTTGGTCTAGCAAGGGGTGAAAAGAATTGGATTTGTTTCTGTTAGAAATCTTTGACTAGGGACACCCAAAGTGGTCTAGTGAACAAGTTTGGCCAAAATGACCATTTGCTTATATTTCTTATTTTTTATTTTTTTTCTTCATTTTATTCTGCTTGGAAATGATCTATATGATATTGTTTCCATCTTTAACCAATCCTTGTCATTCATAGCAACCAAACATGGCATTGCAAGCATTCATGCATTAATCATACACAAACATGGATTCATATTAATTTTAATAATAAAAGTTTTTGTTAACCCCAAAGTTGGGTGATTAGAACTTGATAATCTTGTTTAATATTTTTGGGTTGTTATAAGCAATAAGCTAAGCTTCGGGGGAGTTGGGACGTATCTACTTTCCCGAACACTTTTGCTATTGTTTCTCCTCTAAACGTGTGTGATTTGGATACAACTAACATGGACTGACGCTGTTTTCAGTAGAATTACCTTGGTGTCTAGGTTTTGTGCAGAAAATCAATTATCAGGAAAAATCCCGGAAAACATGCCAAAAATCCTATTTCACCAGAAGACTCACGGAGCCAGAAGAGGAGGCGGAGGTGGGCCGCGAGGGGCCCACACGCCCTGCCACGAGGGCCAGGCCTGGCCACGCCTGGGAGGAGTGTGGCCGCCCCGGACACCCCCTCGGCCTCCCTCTTCGCCTATAAGTTGCCTTCTAACCTAAAAACTCAGGGGGGTCGACGTTTTTCCAGAAAGAGTTCAGCTGCGCCGCCACCACTAGAAACCGCGATTCTGAACCAGAAACTCCGTTCTGGCACACTGCCGGGCCGGGAATTTGGAGTGGATCATCACCATCATCATCACCGACGCCTCTCCATCTACCATCCATGAGTGAGTAATCCCTGCTGTAGGCTATGGGAATGGTAGGGATTGGATGAGTTCTATCATGTAATGGAATAAGATTGTTAGGGCATAGGTGCGTAGTATCTCTATAGAGGTCCCAACCTGATAAGGTAGAGATCCCCGTGTTACAATGCTAGTCCCTGGATCGAATAGCTAGCATCCACAGTTTAAGATGTAATATCAAGAAACAAAGGTCATAATACAACTTTATAACCAGGAATAGAATAATTCATTACATCTTACATAGCTCATATGGCTATCTCATTACAATGCAACAGAAATAACTATATGGCATGGAGTCCTTCATCTTCAAAGTGCCACATGCAATCATGTTGGTTGTAGACTTGTAATCCTAATGAACACACTTCACTAACATAAAACAAACCTGCAACATAATAAGTTACAACCACAAGGGTCAATACATTTGAATTGTATTGGCAAGTGATACTATGGTAGAATAGTGGTATCTATCATCTATATGCATTTGGCTAAGTGGAGCTTAGACTTTCTTTGCTCAAAATATATTTTCCTTATCATTTGGAAACACTAAGTTTTTGTTTGTCAAAATCAACCAAGGCATCTACCAATAATATTGGTGATCCTTTAACCATTGTTCAACCACAAGTTTTTAACTTACAAATTGGGATGAGGAGATCCTTGATAGCTTCCATGTCTTGATTCTCAAATTGTCCATTGCCGGGGAAACGGCTAAGTACTTAGATTTTACTCTCTCGAGAGGTGGTGCACTTTCCCCATAAGACTCAACACGCATCGAGACAAGATCTTTCAGAAGCCTCCCCTTAGACCAAATGGACGTGTTCCAACCTATCACCCCTACCACCTTCTGTCCATCTGGCTAAGTTATTGCAACCTATATGATCCAGGAAGATCCCATATTGCCATGTGGCTACACTAGAGGCTTCTCAACACTTGACATCTCAAATATCTTTGTTCCTGGGTAGCTTTCCACAAGTGAGATACACAGGGTAGGCCATAAATATGGGGCCCTGGGTAACCACTCAACATAACCCATTCTTTCCATTCCACCAGGTGATTCATTCACATAGTTGTTTTATTAAGCAAAACACTAGCCATAGACTTAAAAACATTTCATAGCATGAATAATCCACCCTTGGTTTCTACTAGCTAGGCTAAGCATACTAGTAGCAAGAATCTTAACTTCGGGAAAACTCTACTAAGGCATCATCTACTAGGATTTCCCAAGGCATAGCATACTTAGTAAAAAAATTCCATGCAAGACCTACTCAAAATATCACTAATGCATAGTGCAAATAATAGGACAAAATGTATGAAGCACCACTTGCCTTTTTAGTAGAGAATACAGATTTACTCCTTGATCTTGCAATTGTCACACTCTTAAAAGTTCACTACAATTCAATCAAGCAAGGCACAAATTCAAAACCAGCATTCAAACAATTCACACATAAAATAATAAAAACAAAGCAATGCATGCAAGCATGCAAAAGATTGTTTTATTGAAAAAGTGGTTTCTAATAAGGCTATAAACATTTTAAAACACCTACTGGTCATTTATAATTGTGGCAAAACCATTTAAAATCAAGTTAGTGAAAATGGCCAATTTAAATCATTTTTGTCTTTGCTAGAAATGATTTTATTAAAGGAATAATTTCTAGTGTTAACCAAACATTTTTTTAAACACAAATGTTAGTGTGTATGGTCAAAGTGTTTAAAACAAATCCATTTACAAAAGGTTTCACTCAAAATCATTTTTCAATCAAAGCAACATTTTTGTTTTACTAGAAATGCTTTTATTCAAAGGAATAATTTCTAGTGTTTGCCAAATATATTTTTAAACACAAATGTTAGTGTTTATGGTCAAAGTGTTTAAAACAAATCCATTTGCAAAAGGTTTCACCCAAAAATTATTTTTAAATCATAGCAACATTTTTGTTTTACTAGAAATGTTTTTAATCAAAGTAATAATTTTCTAGTGTTAATCAAATATATTTTTAAATCCAAAACTTAGTGTTTATAGTCAGAGAGTTCAAAACAAACCATTTGCAAAATGTTTTACTCAAAAAGCATTTTTAGAATAATTTTCATACACAAAATAGCCCTACAAATGTTTCTGCAAAAATACCTACTTTTTCAGAAGGAAAATACTAAACTAAGGGCATGGTTGCAAATATTTCATTTTTATGAATCCAATGATATAAAATTTGTAAAGTTTTGATGTGTAGATCAAAAGTTATGAATTTTACAAAATAATTCATCTAATAGAACCTTTTCTGTTTTTAAAACAAAGTCTGGGCCACATGTCTTGTTTCTATTGGACGATACCGGTTCGTCTGGATCGAGCTACGCGGAGCATTGGATCTAACTGAAATCATACGGTGCATATTGGTTCGTACCTCTTCGTTAAGTTATTCTATCGTATCCCTACGATCTAGATCTGACGGCTCTCAACACATCGACCAGGAACTGGCGGCGCTGGCGATGAACGTGCAGCGGCGGCGCTCTGTTAGCGGCACTCCGACTATTCTAGGAAGGGTGGGAGAGCATGAGGTGTCTCACCGTGTTCTCAGTAACGTGGTGAAGCTCAACATTGTCGTCGCAGGGCAGGGGGCACACGGGATTGATGATAATTGCTCATCGGAGTTGTCCCTGGCGTCGGGCACGCTCGGCCGTTGTCGGGGATGAGGATATATGCATGGGGAGGCAAAACAACGAGTGCGTTAGACATGCGCGAGAGAGGAGAGTACGCGAGTGTCAACCAAAGAGGAGGGGGCGGTCAGGTCTCACCGTGAGGAGTCGCCGGAGTGGGAGCAGTAGGCGGTGGCGCTCTAACGAAGACGAAGATGAAGCCGAGCTTCTGGGGCGGGCGTGTGCAAGCGATGAGTGATGGTAGGTGCGGGAGACGCTGGCGAGCAAGCTCGTGGAATCTAGGGGCAGTGGGGAGGTTGGGGGTGGCCGGAATCGGCACGGAGGCTCGCCGGAGAAAGTGGTGGCGCGAGGAGCAATTCGCGCAGCCTAGGGGCGAAGAGGGGCTGGCGAGTGAGGGGAAAGAGAGAGGGGAAGGAGGAGCTTATGAGGGCGAGGTCGCGGGGCGAATTTACTGACGCATTGAGGCAAATTCAACCACTCAAGAAACAGGCAGAATGGCGAGGAGGAATGAGGGGGTGGGTTTCACGCGGGGACGACGATGAGCTGGCGGTGGTGGGGTCATTTCGTCAGCGAGTTGAGGGGTAAGGGCTGCGGTGAGAAAAGAACGAGGCAGAGAGGGATTTCCTGGGTGGGCTGCGAATTGGGCTAGAGGGCTAGCTGGGCCTGGTAGTTGGGTCAGGTTAGTTGGGTTTCTTTCTTTTCTATTTTTTTCTTTTTTATTTTTTATTTTCTGTTTTATTTTTATTTTTCTATTTTTATTTTATATTTTAATTTTAATCAAGTGATTTAAACATCTGTTTAAATTCAAATGTTTATCAAATCTTTTCAGCAAGTTTATACTGATTAGTAATGTGTTTAAAATTCCATTTTAGATTATTTCAAATATTCCTTTATGGTTTAATAAATATTTAAATGAGGCTTGTGTATTTATTCAAACCATTGATTCAAGCTTCCATTTGAATTCAAATTTCACCAAACCTTTTCAGTAGGTTTAAACTTATTTAATAATGTATTTAAATAATCTATTTTAGAATATTTTTTATATTCTCTCATGGTTTATTATTTATTTAGATTAGGCATTTGTCTTATTTAAATGAATTTGATTATGGTTCCAAACCATATTATTTTATTCAAATAATTCTTTTATTATTTTTAAGTTAATTAGATAACCTATTAATCCACTTTGGTAATTTAATTTATTTTTCTCATGATTTAATTAATCATTTACTATTAGGGATTTTGTCTTTATTCAGATCAAATATGGTTCAAGTCCATATAAGTTTTTATTCAAATAATCTTTATTCCTTTATTTTATTTGGATTATCTTTATTCCATTTGCTTATGGATTTAATTCAACTTTTAAATTGTCTTCTAAATAATTTTCCTGGGATTTATTATTTATTTAGTTTAGGAAATTTGTCTTTATTTAAATAAAATTGAATATGGTTCAATTCATATAATTTTATTTAAATAACATTTTATTCCTTTTTATTATTCAGTAAACTTTCATTCCATTTGTTTACGGATTTGGCCAAGATTTAATTTGTCTTTCAAATATCCCTTATTTATTTATTTGTCTTATAAAATCCATATCTTTTTATTTGTTGCTCCAAAATTAGTGATTCCACTTTGTATAATCTTATTTAATATTTTTTTTATCTTTTTTAAATCCTTTTAGGATTAGTTGCTCATAATTTGGTATGGATTTTTAGTTAGGAGATTTATTAGCTTTGGAAATTATTTCCTTTTATCTTATTAAATTCATAAGTTTTTATCCATGGTTCCAAATTGAATGAAACCAATTTCTATGGTTTTATAATATTTTTGTTTATCATTTTGATCATTTATAAATGTTTGTTGCTGAATTTTTATATGGATAAAATCCATAGTCTTAGAGAGATCTTGTAAATGATTTATTCCATTAGGGTTAGGGTTTTGGTTTAACTTTTCCAAGTGTTTAACTTCAAGATTCTTTCCATGCATAAAATGCATTTGATCTTTGGAAATGATTTCTTTCATTAAGATTTGGGGTTTTGGTTTAACTTTTCCAAGTGTTTAAATTTCAAGATACATTCTTTGATGAATGCATTTCACTTGATTGAAATTTTGTTGGATGTCCTTTTCATTCAAATTTTGTTCAAGATGGGTTTTGATGTTTCCATTTAGAAGCAAAAAAAGTTTCTTTTTACCCTAAATTTCAAAAATTATTTCTTTTATTTTTTTATTTTTCTCATTTCAAAATTTGGAAAATTTTGGGATGTGACAGACTACCACCCTTAAAAGAAATCTCGTCCCAAGATTTGGGAAGGCTAGAGGTTACAAGTTGTCTTCAGGACAACTAGAGTGCTACCACCCTTAAAAGAAATCTCGTCCCAAGATTTGGGAAGGCTAGAGGTTACAAGTTGTCTTCAGGACAACTAGAGTGCTACCACCCTTAAAATATTTTCAAGTAGATTACAATTTGGCTCTCTTGGGATCTTGATGTATCCTCTCTGGACAGTTGTTTGCATAGTGTCCTTTGTCACCACACTTGAAACATGTGACGAGGTTGAGATCTTCATGTATCTTCTCTGGACAGTTGTTTGCATAATGGCCTAGATCTTTGCCGTTGTTGTACATCACTCGGCTAAAATCCTTCTTCTTCCTTTGCATCACTATTTCTTTTTTTTCCTTGACTCTTCTTATTTTCTGGACGTTCATTAGCATAGTGTCCCATCTCTTTGCAATTGTAACATTGCACCTGGCTAATGTATTGCTTGCTGGGGTTAGGGCATTTATTCTTTTTCTTGGGTTTCTCCAAAGCTAGGAGGGCTCTTAGTTCATGTTCTTCATATCTCACCATAAAGGTTGGACATCTTCCTCGGTTCCTTGAACAATTCCTAGGATAACGTCCATGTTTCCTCTTTTGTCCACCATGGTGAGTTACAATGTATGGAGGTGCAAACTGAGATTTGACTTTGTCTCCATCCTTCTTGGTATGGAGGTTTCCAAACATCTGATGTTTTCCATCTTGTTTCATTTGTTGAACTATAGGATAGATGGGGCATTGAATAGGAACATGAGCATTTCCTTCACATAGGAAACATGTAACTTGAGATGTGGGGCATTGTTTAATTGGATGTTTCTATCCACAATTAGGGCATTGGTCCATATGTTCTTTATAAGTGTGTTCCATGTCTCCACAAATTTTGCAAGATTGAGTTCCTTCTATAATACCATCCTTGATATCATTGTTGTCACAATCACTTTGGGAAAGGCTGTTTCTCATGTTGATCATTTGATTGGTCATCCTTTGCAACAATTGGGATTGGGTTTCCAAGAATTTTTGCATGGTTGGGTCTAACTCAATGCTGTTGGCTAAAAACTGAGTTGTCACTTGATTCAACTGGGTTTGGGTTGCTAGAAGTTGTTCTCTCATGTGCATCTCTTGGTTGTTGTTGTCACCATCCTTGATGTTGGAGTTGTGGTCTCTTGGAGAAGTCAACTGTTTGGGTTGGATTGAGATTAGAATAGGCAAAAGATTTCTAGAGGAAGAATTATACTCACACACAACAATTCACACAAGCAATGTGCAAACAGTCACAATCAAACATTCCACTCAATCAATAAGCTTCAAGCATATTTTTAGGAAACAAAATATTTTTGTTACACTACATAAGTTGTTGTGATCAATAAATTGATCTAAACTAAACACTAATATGGTGGTCCAATTATAGGTTTCACTTGATATCATTCCATTCTTCTTAGTTGTTTGTTCATGAACAAGATCATGGTATCCTTGGAAAAATTCTTGCATCTTGGTCACAATGCTCCAAAGATGAAAATGGTTCCTTCTAAGTTATGTTTCCTTAATCTTACAAGTCTTGAGTATTATTCTTGTCTCACTTGTAGTCCTTAGTGATGTCCAAGTTGAAGTCCTTGGTGATGTCCAAGTTGAAGTCCTTGGTGAAACTGAAGTTGAAGTCATTGGTGATGTTGAAGTCATTGGTGATGTTGAAGTCTTTGCTCATGTTGAAGTTTTTTTCCATCAAGTTGAAAAGAGGTGAGATGTAGAATCAAAACAAAAAGGTTGAGGAAAGAGTTTACAAGATTGTTTGTAAATAAATTTGAACAAATACAACTCCTATTTTTCTAAGGGTTTTGTCCAATCCTAGGGTTACAATTCTACAGGCAATACAGTGGTCTGATACCATATGTAGAGGTCCCAACCTGATAAGGTAGAGATCCCTGTGTTTACAATGCTAGTCCCTGGATCGAATAGCTAGAATCCATATTTTAAGATGTAATAGCAAGAAACAAAGGTCATAATACAATTTTATAACCATGAATAAAATAATTCATTAAATCTTACATAGCTCATATGGATATCTCATTACAATGCAGCATATATAACTATATGGCATGGAGTCCTTCATCTTCAAAGTGCCACAGGCAATCATGTTGGTTGTAGACTTGTAATACTATTCAACACACTTCACTAACATCAAACAAACCTGTAACATAATAAGTTACAGCCACAAGGGTCAATACATTTGAATTGTATTGGCAAGTGATACTATGGTAGAATAGTGGTATCTATCATCTATATGCATTTGTCGAAGTGGAGCTTAGGCTTGCTTTTCTCAAAATAGATTTTCCTTATCATTTGGAAACACTAAGTTTTTGTTTATCAAAATCACCCAAGGCATCTACCAATAAAATTGGGGATCCTTTAACCCTTGTTCAACCACAAGTTTTTAACTTAGAAATTGGGATGAGGATATCCTTGATAGCTTCCATGTCTTGATGCTCAAATTGTCCATTGTCGGGGACACGACTAAGTACTTAGATTTTACTCTCTCGAGAGGTGGTGCACTTTTCCCATAAGACTCGACATGCATCGATACAAGATCTTTCAGAAGACTTCGCTTAGACCAAATGGACGCGTTCCAACCTATCACCCCTACCACCTTTTGTCCATCTGGCTAAGTTATTGCAACCTATATGATCTAGGCAGAGCCCATATTGCCATGTGGCTGCACTATAAGCTTCTCAACACTTGACATATCAAATATCTTTATTCCTGGGTGGCTTTCCACAAGTGAGATACATAGGGTAGGCCATAAATATGGGGCCCTGGGTAACCACTCAACATCACCCATTCTTTCCATTCCACCCAGGTGATTCATTCACATAGTTGTTTTATTAAGCAATACACAAGTCATAGACTTGGAAATATTTCATAGCATGAATAATCCACCCTTGGTTTCTACTAGCTAGGCTAAGCATACTAGTAGCAAGAATCTTAACTTAGGGAAAATTCTACTAAGGCATCATCTACTAGGATTTCCCAAGTCATAGCATACTTAGTAAAAAAATTCCATGCAAGTCCTACTCAAAATATCACTAATGCATAGTGAAAATAATATGACAAAATGTATGAAGAACCACTTGTCTTTTTAGTAGAGAATACAGATTTACTCCTTGATCTTGCAACTGTCACACTCTTCAAAGTTCACTACAATTCAATCAAGCAAGGCACAAATTCAAAACCAGCATTCAAACAATTCACTCATAAAATAATAAAAACAAAACAATGCATGCAAGCATGCAAACGATTGTTTTATTGAAAAAAGTGGTTTCTAATAAGGTATAAACATTGTAAAACACCTACTGGTCATTGACATTTGTGGCAAAACCATTTTAAATCAAGTTAGTGAAAATGGCCAATTTAAATCATTTTTGTCTTTGCTAGAAATGATTTTATTAAAGGAATAATTTCTAGTGTTAGCCAAACATGTTTTTAAACACAAATCTTAGTGTTTATCGTCAAAGTGTTTAAAACAAATCCATTTACAAAAGGTTTCACTCAAAATCATTTTTAAATCAAAGCAACATTTTTGTTTTACTAGAAATGCTTTTATTCAAAGGAATAATTTATAGTGTTTGCCAAATATATTTTTAAACACAAATGTTAGTGTTTATGGTCATAGTTTTTAAAACAAATCCATTTGCAAAAGGTTTCACCCAAAAATCATTTTTAAATCATAGCAACATTTTTGTTTTACTAGAAATGCTTTTAATCAAAGTAATAATTTTCTAGTGTTAATCAAATATATTTTTAAATCCAAAAGTTCGTGTTTAGGGTCAGAGGGTTCAAAACAAACCATTTGCAAAAGGTTTTACTCAAAAAGCATTTTTAGAATAATATTTATACACAAAATAGTCCCTACTTTTTCAGAAGCAACATACTAAACTAAGGGCATGGTTGCAAAGCTTTCATTTTTCTGAATCCAATGATATAAAATTTGTAAATTTTGGACGTGTAGATCAAAAGTTATGAATTTTACAAAATCATTCATCTAATAGAACCTTTTCTGTTTTTTAAAACAAAGTCTAGGCCACGTGTCTTGTTTCTATTGGACGATACCGGTTCGTCTAGATCGAGCTACGCGGAGCGTTGGATCTAAGTGAAATCACATGATGCAGATTGATTCGTACCTCTTCGTTAAGTTATTCTATCGTATCCCTACGATCTAGATCTGATGGCTCTCAGCACATCGACCAGGAACTGGCGGCGCTGGCGAAGAACGCGCGACGACGGTGCATTGTCAGCGGCGCTCCGGCTATTCTAGGAAGCGAGGGAGAGGATGAGGTGGCTCATCGTGTTCGCAGTAACGTGGCGAAGCTCAATGTTGTCGTTGCAGGGCAGGGGCGCAAGGGGTTGACGATAATTTCTCGTCGGAGTTGTCCCTGGCGTCGGGCACGCTCGATCGTTAGACACGCGCGAGAGAGGAGAGTACACGAGTGTCAACCAGAGAGGAGGGGGCGGTTAGGTCTCACCGTGAGGAGTCGCCGGAGTGGGAGCAGTAGGTGGTGGCGCTCAGACGAAGACGAAGCCGATCTTCTGGGGTGCGCGCGTGCAAGCGATGAGTGCTGGTAGGTGCGGGAGACGTTGGCGAGCAAGCTCGTGGAATCTAGGGGCATTGGGGAGATTGGGGCCGGCCGGAATCGGCACGAAGGCTCGCCGGAGACAGTGGTGGTGCGAGGAGCAATTTGCGCAGCCTAGGGGCGAAGAGGGGCTGGAGAGTGAGGGGAAAGAGAGAGAGGGGGAAGAGGTCACGAGGCGAATTTACTGACGCGTTGACGCGAATTCAGGCGCTCAAGAAACGGCCAGAACAGCGAGGAGGAATGAGGGGGCCGGGTTTCACGCGGGGACGACGATGAGCTGGCGGTGATGGGGTCATTTCGCCAGTGAGTTGAGGGGTAAGGGCCGCGGTGAGAACAGAATGAGGCAGAGAGGTATTTCCTGGCTAGGCTACGAATTGGGCTAGCTGGGCCTGGTAGTTGGGTCAGGTTAGTTGGGTTTAGTTGGGTTGCTTTCTTTTCTATTTCTTTCTTTTCTGTTTTCTTTTTATTTTCTATTTTTATTTTCTGTTTTGATTTTAATCAAGTGATTTAAACATCTGTTTAAATTCAAATGTTTATCAAATATTTCCAGTAAGTTTGTACTGATTAGTAATGTGTTTAAAATTCCATTTTAAATTTTTTCAAATATTCTTTTATGGTTTAATAATTATTTAAATGAGGCTTGTGTCTTTATTCAAACCATTGATTCAAGCTTGTATTTGAATTCAAATTTCACCAAACCTTTTCAGTAGGTTTAAACTTATTTAATAATGTATTTAAATAATCTATTTTAGAATATTTTTTATATTCTCTTATGGTTTATTATTTATTCAAATACATATTATTTTATTCAAATAATTAATTTATTATGGTTTAAATGAATTTGATTATGGTTCCAAACCATATTATTTTATTCAAATAATTAATTTATTATTTTTAAGTTAATTAGATAACTTTTTAATCCACCTTGGTAATTTAATTTATTTTTCTCATGATTTAATTAATCATTTACTATTAGGGATTTTGTCTTTATTAAGATCAAATATGGTTCAAGTCCATATAACTTTTTATTCAAATACTTTATTTTATTTGGATTATCTTTATTACATTTGCTTATGGATTTAGTTCAAGTTTTAAATTGTCTTCTAAATAATTTTCTTGGGATTTATTATTTATTTAGTTTAGGAAATTTGTCTTTATTTAAATAAAATTGAATATGGTTCAATTCATATAATTTTATTTAAATAACCTTTTATTCCTTTTTATTATTTAGTAAACTTTCATTCCATTTGTTTATGGATTTGGCAAATATTTAATTTGTCTTTTAAAAATCCCTTATTTATTTATTCATTTATTTATTTCTTTCTTTTTCTTATAAAATCCATATCTTTTTATTTATTGCTCCAAAATTAGTGATTCCACTTTGTATAATCTTATTTAATATTTTTTATCTTTTTTAAAATCCTTTTAGGATTATTTTCTCATAATTTGGTATGGATTTTTAGTTAGGAGCTTTATTAGCTTTGGAAATTATTTCCTTTTATCTTATTAAATTCATAAGTTTTTATCCATGGCTCCAAATTGAATGAAACCAATTTCTATGGTTTTATAATATTTTTGTTTATCATTTTGATCATTTATAAATGTTTATTGCTGAATTGTTATATGGATAAAATCCATAGTCTTAGGGAGATCTTGGAAATGATTTATTCCATTAGGGTTATTTGACAATCTCTACGAGTGCTATTTGACTTTGTTGCAACGTGTTGTGCTTAATGCTTGTCACTAGGGCCCGAGTGCCATGATCTTAGATCTGAACTTATTATTGATTCATGATGATAGTATTGTTTGTTATCTTATCTACAAGTTGTGTACACATATCATTGTCCGGATCCAAAGGCCCCGAAGTAACAGAAATTGGGACAACCGGAGGGGATGGCTGTGATGTGAGGATCACGTGTGTTCACGGAGTGTTAATGCTTTGCTCCGGTGCTCTATTAAAAGGAGTACCTTAATTGCCAGTAGATTCCTGTGAGGCCCCGCTGGAACGGGCTGGCTGGACAAAAGATATTGTACAAGTTCTCATTGCGAGCACGTATGACTATATATGGAACACATGCCTATGATTGTTTATTACTTGGATGATTATTCTTTTTTATTTGCAATTGCCCTATATCTTGAAGTTACATGTTTAGACTTGTCCATGCAACGCCCGTCCATCCTTCCCTATGCCTACCGCACTCATATCCTACTGTTTGTTACTATTGTTACTATTGCCTTTGTTTTACTGCTGCTGTTACTTTGCTATTTCTACTACAAAACTGTTGCTACTGATAAACTACTGTAAGCAAGACTATTTGCAGGTGCAGCTGGATTGCCAACTCAGTTGTTAAGGCTTATAAGTATTCTTTGGGTCGCCTTGTGTCGAATCAATAAATTGGGTAATACTACCCTCGAAGACTGTTGCGATCCCCTATACTTGTGGGTCATCAGTGGAGGCTAGCAAAAGACTGGGAGCGACCAACTAAGAGAGCAATAATGGCCATAATCATGCAGAGCGACAAAACAATATTAATCAAAGCATAAAGTGATATCACAAGTCAAAAACTAAGTGATCATATAGTCTTAGGTGACTGGTTCATAGTCTTAACATGGTGTAAGCATGTGCCAAGTCAACCCAAATAAAGCATCAAAGGAGAATACCATAATATTATGCTTTTATATGCTAAAACAACACATGATTCTTTCAAGGCACATTAAGCAGTATCAATTGTTTGAAACAAGTCATGCTACAGCAACAATTACTAAGAATATGGTCAAAGAAACATCTAATATGACATGATAAAGTCTAAGTCATAGTCAAAACAAGCTTCCTTTTGTACCACTATAAGCATGAAACTTTCTACTCTTTTCCAACACCAATCGACTTATTTGAAACAACTCACAAACATAATAACCAATAAAGATTAGAGAGCTTGTATCACCTAACTACAAAGAAGAAGTAGAAGGTTCTAAGCAAAAAGCAAAAGAAAACTAAAGCTAAACGCATTACTAGCAAAAGAGAACACTCATAGAACAATAGGAGTGAAAACTAGAGTGTTCTAGGCAATGGAGAACTAGGTGTGACTTGTCAAAAATAGGTGTGTTGGGGTCTGACCAACTTATTGCAGCAAACAAAAAAAAACTAAAAACAAAAACAAATATGCTTGAAGAACAACACAATAGTGCATGAAGCAATAAAAATAAAGTGTCTTGAAAGAAGACCTGAGATTTTTATTGATGAAGAAGGGGATGCCTTGGGCATCCCAAAGCTTTGATGCTTGTACCTCTTGAATATTTCTTGGGGTGACACGGGTGGCATCCCCAAGCTTGATATTTTGTCCATACTTCATATCATCACATCATTCTCTCCCTACACTTGAAAATTTCCTTCATACAAAACTTCACACAATCTTCACTAGCAACATTAGTGTATTCTAGATAATAAGCCTTTGAGTTTAGTTTCAACTCAAGAAAATCATCCATTAGAACATAATCTACTATAGCAACTCCTTTTAAAATCTCAAGTGATCAACGAGAACTCAAAAAGAAACCGATTAAGAGGCAAATGCAAATAATGGCAGAAATTTGTCAAAACAGACTAGCAGGTAAAGACCGATTTTTTATAAATTCTTCTATTGCTCAAATCTAAAAGTGAAAAACTAACGAAAGTTGAGTAAATACTAAGGGCATGTACACAAAAAATTTCAGCTTAATCCGACGTATGGGGATTTTCACGATTTTTTTACAGTGAAGCAGAGAAATCTGTGTCGGGACAGCAACTTACCCAAATCTTACTTCCCTCTCATTAGAGGTTATACTTGGCACAAAAATAACACAAAAGGGATAAGGAGAGGTTATTATAGAGGCAATAACTTCCATGACTCAACAAAAGAAAAACTTACTGAAATAAAAATTGTGTTACCTCCCAAGAGTGCTTTTCTTTAATGCCTTTTAGCTAGGCTTGATAGTTTGAGAAGATGCTCACATAAGAAATATGAATTGAAGTAAAAGAGAGCATCAAGAAGAAAATTCAAAACACATTTAAGTCTAACCCACTTCCTATGCATAGGAATCTTGTACACAAATAAATTCACAAAGAACAAAGTGACAGGCATAGGAAGATAAAACAAGAGTAACTTCAAAACTTTCAGCACATAGAGAGCTGTTTCAGTACCATGAAAAATTCTACAACCATATTTTCCTCTCTCATAATAATTTTTAGTAGCCTCATGAATAAACTTAACAATATAACTATCACATAAAGCATGCTTTTCATGATCTACAAACACATAATTTTTATCAAGCTAAAAAGTAATGGGATTAAAAACTTCAATTTTAATAACAAGATGACTGATCATTCTCAAGAGGTATGGGGTTCCAATATAAATTCAAGACCCCTCCAATCTCATTTTCAATAGTAGTACAATTAATATTATCAACCAATATAGGAACATCATCTAGAGCTTTATCATAAACATTTTCTAAGAAAAACTCTTTAGGACCATGCATTTAGAAGTTAGGCACAAATAAAGGATTATCATAAGATTTATCAAAATAGCTTGGATTATCATAGATAATAGGAGCATAATTATTATCACAAGTTTTACCCATAGTAGATATTTCAAAAGAATCCATAGGAACATAACATTCATCCTCGTTTGGTAAGCATGGAGGGTGATCAAATAAGGTATTAGTTAAAGAGTTACTCTTATTGGGAGGTAGACATGGGTAGCTGCTCCATTCTTCCTCCTCTTGATCATCACTCTCCTCCTTTTCATCCAATGAGCTTCCAGTTTCAGCAATTTCTTCTTCCATAGGCTCCTGCAAGGCATTAGTATTTTGCGTTGGTGGAGAGCATCTATTAAGATATTTAAGAATATAGCCATTTTCTTCCTTGTAATTATCAAAGCAAAATTTAAGTATATTATAAACCTCATATTTATAAGGTGCATCATTAGTATTTTCAAGCAAATAAGCAAGTTCGAATGCACCCTTCCATGCAATAAATTCTTCAATTTGTTCCACATCATAAAAGTCATAATTTCCCTTAACATAAGAAGATATGGTAACATTATCATTATACTCACATTGAAAAGGGAGGTGTTTATACCTCCTACATCAACAAGATTTATCAAAGCAATAAGTAACATTATAAGT
The DNA here is from genome assembly GCA_916181665.1 of Avena sativa. NCBI lineage: Eukaryota > Viridiplantae > Streptophyta > Magnoliopsida > Poales > Poaceae > Avena > Avena sativa. The sequence goes on from OV702293.1 coordinate 98,800,968, forward strand.
AGAGCACACATTTCTAGCAATGGTATACAATTTATTAATTTGTTCCCATAAGTGTTTCCCTTTTTGTGACAAGCGGTGTTGCTCATAATATTTTTGTTCTTCCGTGAACCCACCTTGCTAATAAGATCTAGTTTCAAAGAAACCAACCATTGATAGAAAACATGATAAAGCAAGACAATAACATACCAACAAAAATAACAACTATAGTAGGAACTAATTTTTGTGTGTTTTTGATAAAAATAAATAAACCAAACAATGAAAAATAAACTAAGCAAAACAAAAACAAAGCAAAGAGATTTGTTGTGAGAGACTCCCATTGCAAAAATCTTCTTTCTACCAGAAAAGATTTTTTACGGGGAGTAAGAGATTGAAGATGTCCTGTATCTCCCTGGCAACGGCGCCAGAAATTCTTGATGCGGCTTGGTTACTCTAGAGCCTGTTGGGAAACCCCAAGAGCAAGGTGTGATGAGTAGAGGAGCAAGTTTTCCCTCATTTGTGAAACCAAGGTTATCGAACCAGTAGGAGAAAGGAAACAACTCCCAAGGTGTTGCTAACAATGTGGAACCTGCACAACACAACCACAATACTTTGTCCCAACTTACAATGAGGTTGTCAAGCTCACCGGTTTGCTGAAAACAAAGGATTAAACATATAGTGTGGAAGAAAGTAATTGCTTGTAGTAATTGTAGAAAGTAAACAGTAGAGAGTAGATTGAATATTAGTGGGAAGGAATGGACCGGGGTCCACAGTTCACTAGAGGTGTTTCCACATAAGATAAATAACATGTTGGGTGAACAAATTATAGTTGGGCAATTGACAAATTGAGAATGCATAACAATGCATGTACATGTCATGATGATTATTATGAGATTCGTTTGGGCATTACAACATAATACATAGACCGTAATCCAACTTCATCTATGACTAATAATCCATCTTCAGGTTATTATCCGAACCCCTTCTAGTATTAAGTTGCAAGCAACAGATAATTGCATTAAGCAAAGTGTGTAAAGTACACAATACAATTGCCCTTGGACAAAGGATTGTTGTTTTCTCCCTAGTAGCAACAGCACATCTACAACCTTAGAGGTTTCTATCACTCCCCCAGATTACTAGAGACATGAACCTACTATCAAGCATAAATACTCCCTCTTGGAGCAAATACTTGGCCAGAGTAACTACTAGAGACGGAGAGCATGCGATATCACAAATAACATAGACATGATAGAATCAATAATTAATCTTGACGTAGTACTCAATATCCATCGAATCCCAACAAACAAAACATGTAGGATTACAAATAGATGATCTTGATCATGATAGGAAGCTCACAAGATCTAAACATGATAGCACAAAAGAGGATAAACGACCATCTAGCTACTACTATGGACCCATAGTCCAAGGATGAACTACTCACGCATCACTCCGGAGGCTGGCATGGTGATGAAGAAGGCCTCCAGGGTGATATCCCCTCTCTGGCAGGGTTCCGGGAAGAGCTTCGGATCCCTCCCGGTCTAGGGATGATGGTGGTGGTGGCTACGAACTTTTTCCTGGATTTCTAATTGGGTACTTAGGGTTTTGTCCTCAGGGTGTTTATATAGGAGAAGGGGCAAGGTCGGTTAAGGACCAGGCGGCCCACACCATGCCCTGGCATGATCCCACCCTTGGTTGCGCCATGGGGTGGTCTGTCCGCCCTGTGGCGCCTCTTCGTCCCTCCTCTGGACTTCGTCTTCGTTACAATAAAATATTGACTTGGGATTTTGTTTCGTCCAATTCCGAGAATATTCCTTACTAGATTTTTTGAAACCAAAAACAGTAGAAAATAGGAACTGGCACTGCTTTTCTGAAACCAAAAACAACAGAAAATGTATAAAAATGCCTCAAAGTGTAGACAAAACATAAGATAGTTGGTACAAAACAAGCATGGAGCATCAAAAATTATAGATACGTTTCCGACGTATCAGGTCCTGACTAGGCCGACTTCTATATATGTCGGCCCAGTTGGGCATTTCCTTTCTTTTTGTTTAATATTTCTCTTTTGCTTTGGCTTATGTCTTCTCTCTAGATATATCTTCTACCGAACCATCTTTTTACCAACTCTGGGGTACCCCAGGTCATATCCCCGACAACAATGGACGAATGGAGATGAAAATTGTACGCCTAAGGTTATTTGATGATGTGGCTAGGCTGCATGTCAAGATAGCAACTTAAATGACCCATAGTGGGGTTTTGCTTTATAAGAGATATATTCCCCCGGCTTAGAAATATAAGACATTTTATCTTTGTGAAATGAATGTAACTAGATGCCTTTTAGTGTATAGGTTCACTCTGAACTTCTATGAATCTATACACTAACAGATGTCTAGATACATTCGATTCACAAAGCTAAAATGTCTTATATTTCTGAACGGATGGAGTACATAAGAAATAATGTCCGCAGATTGGATGCTGCACGTACTATACATTGTTTGCATATAAACTATTTGAACCAATAGATCATTTGAAAACCTAGGAGTGTTATGATACTAGCTAGTGGCAACACACCAAATAGCTTCGAATCACTCAAATCATCCACAGATACCAGGATCTTGAGTCCGTTAGAGTAGTTGTTTTGGGGGAGGAAGCAAGAGGAAGGAAGAAGCGTCTCTACTTTTGCAGTTGTTACAATAATGATCAGCGATAACCCTCATGTCTGTCTCTACCCGATTATAAGGGCACAACCCCATCGCTGGACATACCCAGGCCACTTCCGATTTGGGACTTTGTCTCTTCATGGGTCATGGCCCAATAGGCGATGTTGTAGTGCTCGTGACATTCCGCTCTCCTCGAATTGCTGCTTTACCCCAAGAAGCAGCATTAGGAAACTCGCACATGAGTCGTTCTTTGTTCTCCCAAGTTACCCAATCAGGTGGTAACCCTACCCACTACACTTGCACAAGAGTAGTATGTTTACTGCCAGTAAGAATATGTTTAGTGTCTAATACCTGAAGCGGTAGAAATTGATGATTCATTAGGGAGAATTGGGATGGCAAATCAATTTGAGCTGAAATGTTTGATGCCAATGCGTTCTTCAATACGGAAACATGAACCATAGGATGAATCTGGCTACCGTCTAGTAAATCCAACTTGTAAGCTACAACTCCCACTTTCTGCAACACAATGTAAGGCCCAAAGAATTTGAAACTAAAGTTCTGGTTAGATCTTTTGGAAATCGATGTTTGAATATATGGTTGCAATTTGAGATGAACTTGATCTCCAACCACAAAACTTTTGTCAACTCTCTTCTTGTCATCTTGAGTCTTCATTCTATGTTGAGCTTGAAGAAGAGTTTGTTGAATTAACCGTTGCATCTCATATTTGTCCTGAAGCCATGTTTCCAGATCAGGAACAATATCTGAGCCTGTTGTAGACAGATATTGCAATAAAAAAATGCTTAGGTTTGTAACCATAAGAAACTTCAAAAGGTGTTTTCCTAGAGCCGAATGATATGTTGTATTATACCAAAACTTAGCTAGAGACAGCCATTTGGACCACTTGCCAGTACATGCTTGTGTCATGCACCTCGGGTATGTTTCCAGACACTGATTCAAATGCTCTGTCTGACCATTAGTTTGAGGGTGGTCACCAGAGCGCACGTTCAATTTTGTTTCAATCAGTTTGAAGAGTTGTTGCCATAAGGTACTAGTGAAGATTATGTCCTTGTCTGAAATCAGCACTTTGGGCAACCCATGCAGCTTGTAAACATTGTCAACACAAATTGAGCTATATACATGGAAGTGTAAGGATGTGATAAAGGTATCAAATGGCCATATATAGTGAATTTATGAATAATCACTAAAATGGTATCATATTTGCTTTACTTGGGTAATCCTTTCATGAAATCCAAACTAACCACATCCCAAGCTTTCTATAGAATTGGCAATGGTTATAGCAGTCCAGGTTTTCCTGTATGTTCGGACTTTGCTTGTAGACAAATAGTATAATGTGCCACATATTTCCTTACATCTTATTTGAGTTGAGGCCAAGCAAACAAAGCCCTCACCTTGTTGTATGTAGCAATGGATCCACTATGCCCACCCAATCCACTATCATGTAAGGCTAAGCGAATAGCTAGCTTTGCTTCATGATTTCCCAACCAAACTCTATCCTTGTATTTAATCAAACCATCATGCAATGGATATCCTTGCTCATTCGTACTTGTAATGCTAAGTTGTGTTAACAATTATTTTGCTTGTTCATCTGCTATATAACTTTCTACATCAATTTCCAACCATTTTGGCTTGGTTATAGAAATAACTACAACTTCTTCCTCCTGAGGGCATCTAGACAAAGCATCAACAACTGTATTAGTTGTACCTTGTTTATATCTGACTTGATAGTTCAATCCCAGTAATTTACAAAAAGCTTTGTGTTGAATAGAAGTGGTGAGATGTTGTGATTCAAAATGGGTCAAGATCTTATGGTCAGTGTAAATAAGAAACTCCTTATGCTGCAAATGAGACTTCCATTTTTCCACTTACATAATTAATGCCAAACAATACTTCTCATATGTTGAATAATCTTGTGTTCTAGGGCTCAAAGCTCTGCTCAGATATGCCACTAGATGTATTTTATGAGACAAGACTGCTCCAATTCCCACTCCTTATGCATCTGTATGTATGTCAAATGTGTGATGAAAATATGGCAATGCTAAAACTATTCTTGCAATGAGAGCATCCTTGAGTTCTTGAAATGCTTCCTGAGCAGTTGATGTCCATACAAAGTTTGTATGCTTCTTGAGCAACTCCGTTAAATGTCTACTTATAGTTCCATAGTTTGCTATGAATTTTATATAATAACCAGCTAACCCCGGGAATGCTCTAACTTGCTTGACTGTTGTAGGTTCAGGCCATTTTTTTGTTGCTATTATCTTATTAGGATATGTAGAAACACCATCTCCACTAATAACATGACCCAAATATCCCAGACTTGATTGATCAAATGAACATTTTGATAATTTGAGGTACAACTTATTGTCTACCAGCAAACTAAACACTTGCTGAAGTAATTGCAAATGACCCTCCAAATTATCGATATAGATAAGGATATCATCCATAAAAACAATGACCCCTTTCCTCAACAAATGAGAAAATATAGAATTCATTGCAGCTTGGAAAGTTGGTGGTGCATTTTTCAATCCAAAGGGCATGACCTTAAATTCCCAATGCTCATGATGTGTTAACTCCTCTCCTGCATCCAATCTAATCTGATGGTACCCACTTCTCAAGTCTAATTTAGTGAAGATTGTAGCACCCACTAACTCATCCAACAATTCATCAACCACTAGCAATGGTTATTTATTCATGGCATCTGTAATCGACACACATTCTCTATCGTCCATCTTTATTTTTCACTAAAATCATAGGTGAGGCATAAGGACTATTACTCTCTTGAATGACTCCTTGTTGTAGCATATATGCAATTTGCCTTTCCAATTCATCCTTTTATGTTGGTGCATACCTATAAGGTTTCTCCTGAACGAGAATGTGTTGGGGTTTGAGGGTAGAAATAAAAAAGTTCCTAAAATCAAAACCCTAATGCTAGGATCTATCTACTAGTAATGAAGTAATGGGAGTGGATACGGTATTCATACCTTTGAAGACTAAGCGTGGTTAATGTACCACGAGGAACATGGTTGAAGAAGACGCCATAACGCTGACCTCGAGGTCATGAATTCTTGTGGCTCTGATAACTCCAAGCACTGAAAGCATAGTGCCACCAGAGGGAGTCACACACGTATGGTGCTTGACGACGACTCCTGCTTCTCCTTGATCCAGCCGAGATTGCAGAAGTAGATATCCCGGCTCAAAATCTCACAGCACGACGGTGCTCCGCGGTGACGAACTCCTCGCTCGCACATCCCTGACAAGGGAGGTCGCGGTCGCGCGCGCGGACGAGAGAGAGAGAGAGAGAGAGAGAGAGAGAGAGAGAGAGAGAGAGAGAGAGAGAGAGATGAGAGAAGATATAGGCAACCGAGGCCTTTTATTTATCTTTAGGTGGAAATTTGTGTGTTTTAATCCTCCTATGGGCACCCCTTTATATAGGCAAGCAGGAGAGGGAGGTCGGGTGGGACGCCCGTGCGCAGCCAGCCCGCGAGGCAGACCGCAGCGGCGGTGGCCAGCGCTGGCCCCGTGTGGGCCAGCCTGCTGGCCCGCGTGCACGCGATGCCCGCACGGCGGCTAGTGGCAGGGCTCCTGGGTGGACTGGCCTAGAAGCTTATTAATGTCATCCTATATGACACTAATACCTTTTATCATCTCTATTTATGATTACTTCTTATGCATGTATAATGTTTTGGCAACGGAATATGGTCTCCGGTTCCAGATACCAGAAGTGACTTTAGATACGTCTCGAGGACTTTCTCATGGGCACTAAGTATTGGAACACACTCTGTGAGAAAACGTTTATCAAAGCTTCAGCATTTATACAACACATGGTAGTATTCATATACTTTGTTATAAATGTAGATTTCAAATTCAAAATGCACCATGTGCCATTTTGAATATTGGCCATCACGCTTCAACTGCGCCTTAGGTAACCTTTCATGCAGAGATTTCAGATCTTCTCAAATTCAACATATAAACTCCTAGTATAACACTTTATACTTTCGGCATGTTGTCTTTATAGATCTAGAAACATGTCTACAGATCTCACCAGATGCTGTGGACAATCCCAACTCATCGTTCAATGTGATTCACACTTAATAATTTTGGAACTTCTTCTCCTTACTAAGAACATGGATCAGATCATGTCAAGTAATCATGATGATTTCAAAACCAGAATCCTACGTTCAAAACATAGTGGATGCGCGAGCATCCTATTCTTTCTATTAAATCATGGATGCTTATCACTTAATAATCTTCCTAACTTTGAATGATTTAGGACTCTTCCTTAATCAATTCATGTTCTGAACCTCTTTTAGAACCTCCTTTAGGAATTCATTCCAACATAATTCTATAGGACAGTCATCAATCTCTAAGATTGCAATGTTGTACACACTTTCAACAATTCTCCCAAAAATCAATTTTTATTTATTTATTGGCTTTTGGTCCTTATTCATAATGTGTCTTTCACCGACATGAATCCGTCAAGCTCCCACTCAAAATATGTCATACATATATTAATCTAGGAAGACTCCCTAGCTCCCACTCAGCTTTATGGAAATTTCATATATTTTCGACATTTTGAGGAAATTCAAAATCTCTTGATCAATTATCAATTCAAGACTTTCTTTACTAGATTCTAAGATCCAATAGACATTTAGCATTTCTGAATCAAATTCATTTGAATTTTCCCATGACACTTCTTGAAAAATCATGCTTTCTTTTAAGACTCCCACTTATTTCTGATGACCTTGCGCTCCTAAATAAATATCAAGTCACTACTTTACTTAATCAGATTCAGTAACAACTTTCCTTTCTAATCTCAAGTGAAGTCTTAATTTCAGGATTTCTTGTAACTTTAGTTTACCATCATTTTCCTTGTAGTTCGTAGGTATGTCTCATTCCAATAACGTGACAATCAATTCACACTTATCTCCACACCAGGTGCAGGAACATTTGTGAATCCTACTACTTTATGTAAAAGCATAACTGAAAACCACAATGATCACAATCACTAATCAATTTTTCCTTTTAACATGAAGAGTCACGTCCTAGAACATATTCTGTTACGCTTCTCAGTCACTCTGATGCATGGTCGTAGACCTTCATCATGCTCTTACTTTTAGTTCATTAACACCATTATTGAGAAACACATTTTTCTCAAGAATGCGCCTTACTTTTAGCAATATTAGCTTTGCCTTTCTTTGGTTCTTGTCATGAAATTTGTCTTACAAGTTTCCAAGTACTTATTCATTATTACTTTGGTTTATCTAATAAACCCAAAAACTTTCATGAATTCTAGATGGGTTACTTTATTCTAGATGAGTGTTTGCCATTTCCATTCAATGGTCTTTACTAACGCTACTTAGTACTATATATTTGATTTATTGCCAGATGTATTTTCCATATTATGCCGATTAGGCATTTTACAAATGTTTATGTATTATCAATTAGTTTCTTAATTCGAATAATTTAAACATAATTAGAACAACATATGAACATAAATAGAAATCATTCATAAAAGCAGAACAACTGACTTGTTACAAACTTGTATGAATAACCGCCTCACAAAATGTAAGATACACTAAAAAGGTTCATATTCCACTGATTACAATAATTATTTAAAAATTGTAGAATAAATGATAAGTCTTGAGGGAGAGTGTCGTCGGCCATCATCATCATGCTCGCCATCAACACACAACATCACCTCCTCTCTCGCAATCAACTCTCATGTAGATGGAACCGTTTTCATAAAACAAAACAAGTATCAGATACTTAGATATTGCAACAAGTGTTTACAAGGTTATAACATTTAAAAACTTTGTATATCACATATACCTTCGTCATGGATGACTTCCCCAGCCATGTGTTCGACTTCCACGTTTCTAAAATATTCTACGAACTCATAGAAATACATCCACTTTGCATCACCTTTCATGATGCAGGACCGGATATATCCTTTGAAGCTAGGAGGAAATGACCTAAGCAATATTCCTATTGCAAAGCAATCCATCATCTAGTAGTCCACTAAGTGAAGCAGTCTCATGTGCGCATAAATTATGCGGTCCAAGTGACTATCCAGATAAGTGTTTTCTTCCATCTTTATGGAAAGGAAGTTTTCGACAAGATCGTACTTCCACATATGCACATGAATTATGAACTCTGATCTTAGATGATCCACCATCGCATGTGGTTCAATATCACCCATGAGCGGGTGCAGTTCATCCACCATGCCATTGCGCATCAACACTTGTTTGAAGGAGGATCTTTCTTGATGAAAAATGCATCCTTCCTGCAAGTGTGGTGTAACATCCCAAAAATAATAAACATGGATCATCAAACTCTAATCATCAAACTTAGGGTTAACAAAAACTTTTATAAATAAAATTATGGAATCATGCATGTGAGTATGCATTTCATTTTGAATTCTTTTGAACCAACTTGTTTGTGTGTTCCTTTGCTTGTAAATGGATGCTTAGGTGAAATAAACATCATCTAAACATTTCCCACACTTTTCCCAAAGACAAGTAAATCAAAACAAATAAAATAAGGGAATGGTCATTTTGACCAATTTAACTCCCATGCCTACTTTGGCTGTCTCAAACTTTCAGAACTTAACAGAAACTTTTCTAGATCTTTGCACCCCTTGATTTTACTCATAACAAAGTATCAAGGCCCACTTTGTGATCATCCAGAAACTTTCAAATGTATGGTTTAAAGGACAGTTCAAAATTGAATCTTTATCATATGGGAAGATCCCACTTTTTCAAAAACAACTCAAACAAGCTCAACTTTCAAAACCCAAGCATCTGTAGACTCACTAGCACCAACCTAGCACACCCACCAAAAATCTTTTCAAAATTCAAAACTTGAATTCTTGTGGCAGTGATTCTTGCCTAACTTGTTCCCTCTCTGGATGCAACTAGGCTTTAGTAGATCATCTAGCTCAATTGCAAACCTCTAGCATCACTGTAAGCTTGGCAATGCCATCAATGGTGAGCAGGCCGAGTGCACCCTTGTCACCCCCATGTCGACAGCAAGCTAGGAGAAGAAACAAGCCTAGCCAACATGTCTGGGAGCAACCCAACACCCCACCGCCACTCCTTGTCCAACGCTCGAACCGTGCCAGCCCCTGGACCACACGCACAGACCATGCCAAGCTCGCCAGCAACCATGCCGAGAGCGCGCCCCGTGCGCCACGCTTGACCGACGCCCACAGACCGTGCGCCGCCTCTGCCGCGTGCATACGTGATCACCACCATCCCAGCAACCTCGCAGACACGCTCGTTCGCCGCTGCGCGGACCACGCACGCTGTGCGCCATTAAAACTTCCGTCGGGCACGCGCAGAGCACTGCCGCGTTCCGACCAAACCGCACCGCCCCATGCCTCGCCACCACGTCGTTGAGCATCGCCAGGGAGCACCGCACCGCCCCCTACCATCGCCCACGCCTCTAGCCCTCTGTGTCGTCGACCACGACAAGCTCACCTTGCGCCCCATCGGTTCCCTCTCGCCACTATAAATAGAGGCCACCCCCAGCCGAATTGAGCACACCATCTCACTCCCCTCTCCTCACTGATCGTGCCACCCCGTTCCTGAAGCAAGGCGAGCAGCACTTCACCGGAATTTCACCGGAGCCTGCCGCTGCTGAAGACGAAGGGGGCCAGCGATTGGAGCCGCCCCAGGAGAAGCTGCCAGTACCAGGAGGTTCGCCATCGTCGACTTTGTCGTTTGCCCGCCTTGCCGACCCTCGCCTGAGCCCCGGTGAGCCCCCAACGACCCCCACCTGTCGTGCTAGGTTTCTGTCTCGCCGGCGTTGCCCAACGTCGACGATGACCCTCAGCCGTTGGATTAGAACCAGATCGAACGCACCACATCGCCCCATACCGCTTCGCACCCCCTCGTCTCACTAACGCGTGGGGACAACCACTTACCCAACCCGCGTAAGTGCTGCGCTTAGCAGGCCGGCCCAGTATCGCTTCCCGCAGCCCAGTTGTTTGAATTTAACCTTTTCCAGTTTATTTCAAACACACTTCTGTACCCAGTTTTAAAAATCAACCCAGATTGATTCAGTGAACCAAATTGAATGAAACCAATTTTGTTAGAAAGGTCTTGAAATGCTGAATCCAAGCCCTTTGGATTCAAGACATTTGGATATATAGATCATCCTTGGTAAAAATAACAAGGCAGAAGCATTTCTGCATTCAAACATTTTTCAAATTTAAACCATAATAGCTTTTGAGTTGATTCCAACTCTCAAAAATCACATTTAACCATGCCTTTCAGAATATATAAAAAATATATAGGTTTACCTACAGAAATAATGTTCAAGTAATAAAAGAATGCCACATAAGCATTTCTAGTCACTTATTTAATTAAAATAAAAGGGTAAAACCTTATTAAATTGTGACACCACTTTAAATCACATTCCCATGGACTAAAATATGTGGTGATGACATGTGTCAACATGATCCCGTGTTTGGTTTGGAGAATATTAAATCTTAAGTAGTTTTTCAATGAGTAGAAATTACTTTTCTAAAAATAAAAGGAATTAAACCAAGCTTTAATCTTGTAATGTTAGTGATGATGTTAGATCATCTATAGGACCCTTTTGTGTGATGATTGCAAGTAGTTAAGTATTGTTTGGTGATTGTGTACATCGTATTTATTTATAGACCCTAGTACCGACCAAGGATACGAGGAGGAAGGAGGATACTACGAAGAAGAAGCCGAGGAGAACTTCAACCACTTCTTTGCACAAGGCAAGCCTAATACTACTAGTGAATGTGCAAGCTAACACTTGCAAGATATTCTACTGATGCAAACAAACCCTTACTTGTTACCATGCCAATCATATGCCCTAAGCATATGTGATTATACCCACTTGATAACCCAATCCTAGTTTTATTTGCAAGCTTCTTACTTTATTTATTTATCAAAGCTAGTTCCTTAGAGTGTGCTGAAGTAACTTGTAGATTCTAGAAAGATATATTTGAAGGTTGCATAAAGAGCATAAAATTTTTCCTAAGCTAGATAATCTTGATGTCATCCTAAGGCATGATATTAAACTTAGTTAGAACTCCACTAGTTTACCACCCCTCATTAGTATTCACCCCCACTTGTAGATGCTAGTGCTAAGCATAAAACTTGATCAACTTTAGATGGGAATACTTGGTGAAAATGGTTATGAAAACCTTAGAATGATGGATCATTCTACTAAGATGTTTTGACATGTGTTTCCAAACACCAGATGATTTTGGTGATGAAAATGTTGAGGCATGAGCCTTAGCCGTTTATAAAACTAATGGTTGTCTAGATGCGATACCATTCCAATTTTATCGTACAACCACAATACCCGAAGATTGGGTAGGGCTTGACTGGAAAATTATATACCTTAGTATTAGTTCCCTCACGGCCAAGGTCTAAGCTAAGGCTACCTTGTGAAGATTGTCCACCTATGCAGTACCCAAGATGATAGTTGGTCATGGTTGGGAGGCCAAACTCACAGGAGAGGTGCTTATACTAGGGCGTGTAATTGAAAGGTTAGGATTGATTATCCGCATACTGAGTATGGTGAATTCACGATTTGTTCCTGACGGATGTATCGAATGTTGTGGTGAAAGTGTACAATCTCTGCAGAGTGTAAAACTATTCGAGTAGCCGCGCCCGCGGTTATGGACAGTTGGAGTGGCCATACTGTTCCCCTGTCAGATGTTTTCAAAAAGACTTGTGAAATGGATTGAGACTTTGACTTGACCACAACAGGGTTGTGATATGAAATACAAGTTCCCACTTAGGTGTTATAAATTCAACTAGCTATCTTGCTTCTCAGCTTAGTAGAGATAAATCTGGCTTCTTGCAAAACAACCCTAGAGCCTAGTGTCCTGTTATCAAAAACCCCCTTCACTTGTTAGAATTAGTTTGCGGGTACTTAAAGAGTACTCATGGCTTTATCCCTGGCTATTCCCATGGCCAGACTATGAAGAGGAGTACCTGGAGGATGGACCCCAGGAAGGTTACGACAACTAGGATCATCTCCCATCGTCAGCATTGCATGTGACCCCGAAGATGGAGCTTCGCCTATGTTACCGTTATTATTACATATTCCGCTGCTTGAGTTCTATTAAGAACTGGATCATGAGATCCTTATTTTTGTAAGACATTATGTATGGTTTGTAATGGATGATGTACTGTGGTATCCAATTCTGTTATGTCTCACAAAAATGGTAATCCTGGGATTGTGATGTATGGCATAACAGGCATCTGGGATTAAAAATCCGGGTGTTGACAAGTTGGTATCAGAGCCATCCTGACCATAGGAGACCCTAGTTAGACTGGACGTTTGAACCCAAAAACTTAGTTTCAAAACCAAAGAAAACAAATATTTGTAAAAACTTATTCCCATTCTTATCACCTTGATTCTTTCATGGAAATTCATGTTCCTCAAAAACTCTTGCAAAATACATAAAATTTGACACACTTGATCACTCTACTAACTTACTCATCCTATATTCTTATAGATGGACGTGAAGTACAACAAGTTTTATCAGTTGGTGAATGGGGGAGACCTTATCTTTGAGAGGGATTTGGACCAGCTTTCGGAACTTCTGGAGAGTCTGCACCCCGAGTTCTTTGGAGCTAAGCTCAATGATCAAGGAGGAGAAGATCTGCAGTGGCTAATTGTTGCAAGTCTCCGAGGAAAGATTGAACCTCCCACTGCTGAGGGAATTCAGTTTACCTTAAGAGAGAACAACTGGCTCGATGGACTTGCCAGGGCCATGTAGGAAGATCTTTCCTGTGTGTGTGGGCAGACTATCAACCAGATCAAGGGAACCCGCTTTGAGTTTTGCCCAAGGCGTGATGCAAATGGACAACCACTGGAAGCCCCATACCACCCTGAGCTGAAGACTCAATTGGACCACCTTAGCTTCATGATGTACGATCGTCAGCAGGAGTTGGATAACTGCTGTGACTACTCCAACCATAAGTCTGCCATCATCAAGACGAAGGATCAAACCATCGCCATGCTAGAGAAGGATCGCAAGTCTCGCCGCCGTCAGCTCGACAAGAAGGAGCGCATTATTGCCCGTCTTTACCACCGTATCTCATCTTTGGAGGAGACCATCCACGAGAGAGACATGCAGTTGGAGGAAAGGGAGAATGCCGAAGAGGACCTTCGTGGAGACCCCTACTCCTATCTCAGCGATGATGATGATTTTCTAGAGGACCAGGCTATGGATTTCTTCACCGATGAGGATGATTTTGCCTTCATTGATGATGATGAAGATGATGAAGCCACAGACTCCGAGGAGTAGTAGCACTTGAGCACTAGCGTAGTGAGTAGTATTTGGTCCCACTATATCGTAGATTCCAGAATGGTTCTTAAAACCATCTGTTTTTCTTGTTTTGTGGTGTTTGTTGTATCGTGTGAATGAATGAATGAAAAGGAAGTTGCTAAAAAATATGAGTCAAACTTTAAAAACTTTTCAAAGTCCCAGAACCTTAGAAATTTCCCTATTTTCTCATGATCTATCTCAATCTTCAGATGCCACGCGGAGGAAGTGGTTCATCCCCGGACTCGATGTTGCAGATCCTGCAAATGTTGACTTCTGACCGTGAAGCTGAAAGAGCGGAACGTCAAGCCAACCTAGCCACCCTGCAACAGATAGCTCAGCTAGCCCACAACAATCAAGGCCACGGAAATCAAGATAACCATGGATCTAAGCTCAAGAATTTCCAGAATACCAACCCACCTATTTTCACTAAGTCAGAAGAACCCCTAGATGCCGACGATTGGCTGCAAACCATGGAAAATAACCTAGAAGTCACCGGAGTGGAAGCCAACGAGAAAGTTCTGTTCGCCACCCACTATATAGCCGAAGATGCCAGAGCATGGTGGAACAGTGTTCGTGCCATGACCGGAGGCCAGATGATGACCTGGGAGGAATTCAAGGTCAAGTTCAGCAGAACCCATGTGCCACCAGGTTTGATCAAGAGGATGAGAGACGAGTTCAGAGAACTGAAGCAAGGAAGGATGACCGTAGTGGAATACCGTGACAAATTCTTGTCTAGCTAGGTATGCCCCGGATGAGATCGACACCAAAGCCAAGAAGAAAGAAAGATTCCTAAATGGTCTGCATGATGAGATGCAGACAGTGTTAGTCAATATCCCCTTTGCTGATATTGAAGCCCTTGTCGACTCTGCCATCCAGATGGAAGGAAAGATCAACCAAGCCAATGAGAACCCCAAGCGTCGCATGATGCATCAGCCAGGAACCCATCAGACCCCAAAGTATCGCCCTAACCCATCTCTCGGATTTTCCCCAAGAACCAACAGACCCCCGATGAACCGTCCGACCTATCCCAACCATGGAAACCCTAGACCCGAAGGAAATCACAACAACCCCGGAAACTCTAGCAATTTCAATTGTGCCCCACCCAAGTTCAACAACAACAATGCTGCCACCAACACCAACACTGCCCCGAGGACTGGAAGCAATGCTATGCCTGTAGCAGCAAAGGACAAGTCGCAAGTGACTTGTTATGACTGTGGAAATAAAGGCCACTATTCCAACGAGTGCCCCAACAAGAAGAATGCAGTAGCCCCCAATACCAATGCCCTAGCTCAGCATCAGCGTCGTGTTCAGCCAGGAAGGAGATTTGCCCCAGGGAATTCACTCAACCGCAATGGTCGTCTTTTTCTCATGCATGCTGAAGAACCTCAGGAAGCACCAGACGTCGTGCTGGGTATGTTTTCTGTTAATGCAGTACTTGCAAGAGTGTTGTTTGATTCGGGTGCATCGCATTCATTTGTCACAGAAGAATTTGCATGCACTAGTAAAATTCAACCAACCAAACTGAAGCATGTCATGATCGTTCAAATTCCCGTATCAACCACCAAGGCTAGGCAAATTTGCAAAGCCGTCCCTATCCGAATCCATGGCATAGATTTTTATGCTAATCTGATAGTACTCGGAACTAAAGGTTTGGAAGTAGTACTAGGAATGGATTGGATGTCCAAACATAAAGGATTGATTGACTGTGCCAAGAAAGCCATAACCATGACCAGTACAGCCGGAATATCAGTCGAGCATATATCTGAAACCTTACCTCGTCAATTCAACTGCAACAAGAGTAAAGCCCAACCTACCATTGACCAAGTCCGGATAGTCTGTGAAAACCCCTATGTATTTCCAGATGTTTTGCCCGGTATGCCCCCAGATTGGGATATCGATTTTATCATCGAACTAATCCCCGGAACTGGACCCATAGCCCAGAGACCATATAGTATGAACCCGTCTGAACTAGAAGAACTGAAGAAGCAACTGGATGCCATGTTGGAAATTGGATTGATTCAACCAAGTGCGTCACCATGGAGATCACCTGTTTTATTTGTGGACAAGAAAGATGGAGGTAACCATTTGTGTACGGATTACCGGAAGTTGAATGATGTCACCATCAAGAACAAATACCCCTTGCCCAGGATAGAAGATTTGTTTGATCAGTTGACCGGTGCCAAAGTGTTTTCTAAGATTGATCTTAGGACTGGCTATCATCAACTCAAGATTCGTGCAGAGGATATTCCAAAGACTGCCTTTACCACCAGATATGGATTGTACGAGTATACAGTCATGTCTTTTGGATTAACCAATTCCCCCGCTTATTTCATGAATCTCATGAATAAGATTTTTATGGACTTCCTGGATAAGTTTGTCGTTGTTTTCATTGATGACATTCTGATTTATTCCAAATCAGAAGAAGAACATGAGCTACACCTAAGGACCATCCTTGGAACCCTTAGAGAGCATCAGCTGTATGCAAAGTTTAGCAAATGTGAATTCTGGTTACAGGAGGTAGGATTCCTCGGTCACATTGTATCAGCCGGAGGAATTGCCATTGACCCTGCCAAAGTGAAAGATGTAGAAGATTGACAAGCCCCAACCACTCAAACCCAATCTCATGCATTTATCGGATTGGCGGGATATTACCGCAAGTTCGTAGAAGGATTCTCGAGTATCGCCAGACCCATGACCCAATTGCTGAAGAAGGACAAGAAGTTTGAATGGACGGATAAATATGAAGCGAGTTTTCAAGAACTCAAGAGGAGATTGATTTCAACCCCAATCTTGATCATGCCGGATATCACAAAGCCCTTCAACGTGTATTGTGACGCATCCAAGATCGGTCTCGGATGTGTGCTAATGCAATAAGGCAAAGTTATATCTTATCTATCTCGACAACTGAAGCAACATGAGCAAAATTACCCAACCCATGACCTCGAACTCGTAGCCGTAGTTCTAGCCCTGAAGACATGGAGACACTACCTGATGGGAAACCATTGTGAGATCTATACGGATCACAAGAGTCTGAAGTATATATTCACTCAGAAGGAGCTGAATATGAGATAGAGAAGATGGATTGAGCTAATCAAGGATTACAATCTGGAATTCACTATCACCCTAGTAAAGCCAATGTGGTAGCAGATGCCCTTAGCAGATTGTCGTGCCGCGTGAACTCCATGATCTTGAAGGAGCAACCAAGCTTGCACAAAGAGATGGAAGATTTTCGAATAGAATTAGTAAGTGAAGGATTTTTGGCTAGCATAGAACTTCAGCCCACTTTGATCAGTCAGATCAAAGAGGGACAGAAGGGAAATACTAGTATCGACGGAATCAAGCGTCATATCGGTATAGGAAAAGTACCCGGATTCACCGAAGACGAAGAAGGAGTTCTGTGGTACAAAGGACACCTTTGTGTACCAGCAGATTCTGAGTTGAAAGAAGTTATTCTGAAGGAAGCTCATGATACTCTTTATTCTATCCACCCCGGAGGAACGAAGATGTATCAAGATTTGAAAGAGCAATTTTGGTGGCATAAGATGAAGAGAGAAATCAGAAGTTATATCGACAAGTGTGATATATGTCAGCGAGTCAAGGCAGGACATCAAAGACCCGCTGGATTGTTGCAACCCTTGCAGATTCCGGAATGGAAATGGGATTCCATTGGAATGGACTTTATCACCGGATTGCCTACTTCTAGTAGAGGAAATGACTCTATCTAGGTCATAGTGGACCAATTGTCCAAATTCGCTCATATCTTACCCGTCAAGACCACATATCAGAGTTCGAAGCTAGCGGAGTTATACATCGCTAGAATAGTTACTTTGCATGGAGTCCCCAAGAACATCGTATCGGATCGAGGAACTCAGTTTACCTCGAGATTCTGGAAGAAAGTCCAAGAAGGTTTAGGAACCCGCCTAGATTTCAGTACCGCGTATCACTATCAGACTGATGGGCAAACAGAGCGAGTAAATCAAATACTCGAAGATATGCTGATAGCATGTGTGTTAGAATATGGATCCAAGTGGGAAGACTGTCTGCCGTTTGCAGAATTTTCATACAACAATAGTTACCAGGCCAGTTTGCAAATGGCCCCATTTCAATTCATGTATGGAAGGAAGTGTAGCATCCCTTTGAACTGGTCGGAAGTAGGAGAGAGTCAGATCTTCGGACCCGACATCCTACGAGAAGTAGAATAGAAGATTCACAAGATTCGTGAGCACCTCAAGACCGCCTAGTCCAGACAGAATAGTTACGCCGACAAGAGACGTCGAGACCTCGCCTTCAACATAGGAGATTTTATTTATCTGAAAGTGTCGCCATTGAAGGGAATGCAGCGTTTCCAACTCAAAGGAAAGTTAGCCCCCAGATATATCGGACCTTTCAAGATTCTAAACCATCGAGGAGAAGTGTCGTATCAATTGGAACTACCTGAAGAGATGTCAGCCATGCACAATGTGTTCCATATCTCATTACTTCGCAAGTGCCTCGAAGTTCTAGAGTAGACCGAAGTGTTCAAGAATATAGACCATCAGACCATAGAGATCAACGATGACCTGACCTATCCCGAAGTACCCATCCGTATTTTGGAAGAAGCTTATAGAACTACCCGAACCCGAAGCATCAAGTTTCTCAAGATTCAGTGGAGCAACCACACAGAAGAGGAAGCTACCTGGGAGCGTGAAGATCACATCAGGACGGAGTTTCCCGATCTCTTCAAATCCTAGGTAATATTTTTCGTCCTTTTTCAAATCTCGGGACGAGATTTTGTTTAAGGGGGGAAGGTTTGTAACATCCCAAAAATACTAAACATGGATCATCAAACTCTAATGATCAAACTTAGGGTTAACAAAAACTTTTATAAATAAAATTATTGAAGCATGCATGTGAGTATGCATTTCATTTTGAATTCTTTTGAACCAACTTGTTTGTGTGTTCCTTTGCTTGTAAATGGATGATTAGGTGAAATAAACATCATCTAAACATTTCCCACACTTTTCCCAAAGACAAGTAAATCAAAACAAATAAAATAAGGGAATGGTCATTTTGACCAATTTAACTCCCATGCCTACTTTGGCTGTCTCAAACTTTCAGAACTTAACATAAACTTTTCTGCATCTTTGCACCCCTTGATTGTACTCATAACAAAGTATCAAGGCCCACTTTGTGATCATCCAGAAACTTTCAAATGTATGGTTTAAAGGACAGTTCAAAATTGAATCTTTATCATATGGGAAGATCCCACTTTTTCAAAAACCACTCAAACAAGCTCAACTTTCAAAACCCAAGCATCTGCAGACTCACTAGCACCAACCTAGCACACCCACCAAAAATCTTTTCAAAATTCAAAACTTGAATTCTTGCGGCCATTTCATCAAACACTTTGCAGACACAAATCAAACAAAATCCAAACACTATTGTGAGCAGTGATTCTTGCCTAACTTGTTCCCTCTCTCGATGCAACTAGGCTTTAGTAGATCATCTAGCTCAATTGCAAAACTCTAGCATCACTGTAAGCTTGGCAATGCCATCAATGGTGAGCAGGCCGAGTGCACCCTTGTCACCACCATGTCGACAGCAAGCTAGGAGAAGAAACAAGCCTAGCCAACATGTCTGGGAGCAATCCAACACCCCACCGCCACTCCCTGTCCAACGCTCGAACCGTGCCAGCCCCTGGACCACACGCACGGACCATGCCAAGCTCACCAGCAATCATGCCGAGAGCGCGCCCCGTGCGCCATGCTCGACCGACGCCCATAGACCGCGCGCCGCCTCCGCCGCGTGCATACGTGATCACCACCGTCCCAGCAACCCCGCAGACACGCTCGTTCGCCACCGCGCGGACCATGCATGATGTGCGCCATTAAAACTTCCGTCGGGCACGCGCAGAGCACCGCCGCGTTCCGACCAAACCGCACCGCCCCACGCCTCGCCACCATGTCGTTGAGCATCGCCAGGGAGCACCGCACCGCCCCTACCATCGCCCACGCCTCTAGCCCTCTGTGCCGTCGACCACGACGAGCTCACCTTGCGCCCCGTCGGTTCCCTCTCACCACTATAAATAGAGGCCACCCCAGCCGAATTGAGCACACCATCTCACTCCCCTCTCCTCACTGATCGTGCCACCCCGTTCCCGGAGCAAGGCGAGCAGCACTTCGCCGGAATTTCACCGGAGCCTGCCGCTGCTGAAGAAGAAGGGGGCCAGCGATTGGAGCCACCCCAGGAGAAGCTGCCAGTACCAGGAGGTTCGGCGTCGTCGACTTTGTCATTCGCCCGCCTCGCTGACCCTCACCTAAGCCCCGGTGAGCCCCCAACGACCCCCACCTCCCACGCTAGGTTTCTGTCTCGTCGGCGTTGCCCAACGTCGATGATGACCCTTAGCCGTTGGATTAGAACCAGATCGAACGCACCACATCGCCCCATACCGCTTCGCACACCCTCGTCTCACTGACGCGTGGGGACAGCACCTTAACCAACCCACGTAAGCACTGCGCTTAGCAGGCCGGCCCAGTATCGCTTCCCGCGCAGCCCAGTTGTTTGAATTTAACCTTTTCCATTTTATTTCAAACACACTTTTGTACCTAGTTTCAAAAATCAACCCAGATTGATTCAGTGACCCAAATTGAATGAAAACAATTTTGTTAGAAAGTGCTGGAAATGCTGAATCCAAGCCCGTTCGATTCATGTAATTTGGATCTGTAGATCATCCTTGGTAAAAATAACAAGGCAGAAGCTTTTCTGCATTCAAACATTTTTCAAATTTAAACCATAATAGCTTTTGAGTTGATTCCAACTCTCAAAAATCACATTTAACCATGCCTTTAAGAATATATAAAAAATATATAGGTTCACCTACAGAAATAATGTTCAAGTAATAAAAGAATTCCACATAAGCATTTCTAGTCACTTATTTAATTAAAATAAAAGGGTAAAACCTTATTAAATGGTGACACCACTTTAAATCACATTCCCATGGACTAAAATATGTGGTGATGACATGTGTCAACATGATCCCATGTTTGGTTTGGAGAATATTAAATCTTAAGTAGTTTTTCAATGAGAAGAAATTACTTTTCTAAAAATAAAAGGAATTAAACCAAGCTTTAATCTTGTAATGTTAGTGATGATGTTAGATCATCTATAGGACCCTTTTGTGTGATGATTGCAAGTAGTTAAGTATTGTTTGGTGATTGTGTACATCGTATTTATTTATAGACGCTAGTACCGACCAAGGATACAAGGAGGAAGGAGGATACTACGAAGAAGAAGCCGAGGAGAACTTCAACCACTGCTATGCACAAGGCAAGCCTAATACTACTAGTGAATGTGCAAGCTAACACTTGCAAGATATTCTACTAATGCAAACAAACCCTTACTTGTTACCATGCCAATCATATGCCCTAAGCATATGTGATTATACCCACTTGATAACCCAATCCTAGTTTTATTTTCAAGCTTCTTACTTTATTTCTTTATGAAAGCTACTTCCTTAGAGTGTGCTGAAGTAACTTGTAGATTCTAGAAAGATATATTTGAAGGTTGCATAAAGAGCATAAAATTTGTCCTAAGCTAGATAATCTTGATGTCATCCTAAGGCATGAGATTAAACTTAGTTAGAACTCCACTAGTTTACCACCCCTCATTAGTATTCACCCCCACTTGTAGATGCTAGTGCTAAGCATAAAACTTGATCAACTTTAGATGGGAATACTTGGTGAAAATGGTTATGAAAACCTTAGAATGATGGATCATTCTACTGAGATGTTTTGACATGTGTTTCCAAACACCAGATGATTTTGGTGATGAAAATGTTGAGGTATGAGCCTTAGCCCTTTATAAAACTGATGGTTGTGTGGATGCGATACCATTCCAATTTTATCGTACAACCACAATACCCGAAGATTGGGTAGGGCTTGACTGGAAACTTATATACCTTAGTATTAGTTCCCTCACGGCCAAGGTCTGAGCTGAGGCTACCTTGTGAAGATTGTCCACCTGTGCAGTACCCAAGATGACAGTTGGTCATGGTTGGGAGGCCAAACTCACAGGAGAGGTGCTTATACTAGGGCGTATAATTGAAAGGTTAGGATTGATTATCCGCATACTGAGTATGGTGAATTCAGGATTTGTTCTTGATGGATGTATCGAATGTTGTGGTGAAAGTGTACAATCTCTGTAGAGTGTCAAACTATTCGAATAGCCGCGTCCCCGGTTATAGACAGTTGGAGTGGCCATATTGTTCCCCCGTCAGATGTTTTCAAAAAGACTTGTGAAATGGATTGAGACTTTGACTTGACCACAACAGGGTTGTGATATGAAATACAAGTTCCCACTTAGGTGTAATAAATTCAACTAGCTATCTTGCTTCTCAGCTTAGTAGAGATAAATCTGGCTTCTTGCAAAACAACCCTAGAGCCTAGTGTCCTATTATCAAAAACCCCCTTCACTTGTTAGCATTAGTTTGCGAGTACTTAAAGAGTACTCATGGCTTTGTCCCTGGCTATTCCCGTGGCCAGACTATGAAGAGGAGTTCCTGGAGGATGGACCCTAGGAAGGTTATGACAACTAGGATCATCTCCCATCATCAGCATTGCCTGTGACCCCGAAGATGGAGCTTCGCCTACTCTACCGTTATTATTACGTTATTTCGCTGCTTGAGTTGTATTAAGAACTAGACCATGAGATCCTTATTTGTGTAAGACCTTATGTATGGTTTGTAATGGATGATGTACTATGGTATCCAATTCTGTTATGTCTCGCAAAAATGGTAATCCTGGGATTGCGATGTATGGCATAACAGGCATCTGGGATTAAAAATCCGGGTGTTGGCATGTGGGGTTTCATATTCTTCTTCTTTTGTCTCACTCAAATCCTTCATGTAGTGAATGTACCAGACCACTTTATTGTAAGACCTCACCCTTTAAGTTAAAGGTCCCTGTGATTGCAGTCCTAGTCCCTGGATCAAATTGCTAGCACCCACAATTTAAGATGAAGTACACAGATACAAAGGTCATTATTACATCGAAATTCCAGGAGTACAATAGTTCTTACAAATCATTAGCCCAAGACTAACACATAGATTTCTCATTATATAATATATAAATAAAGTCTTCATCTTCATGTGCCACAGGCAAACATGTTGAGTGTAGACTCATAACCCTACTCACCATCAGAGTAACCAGCAACATAATAAGTTACAGCCACAAGGGGTCAATACAGTTGGAATTGTATTGGCAAGTGATATCATAGTTATATAGTAGAGACTAACAACTACATGAATTTGGCTAAGTGGTTTCAGGCTGGCTTTGCACAAAGTAGTTTTGTCCTACTAGTTGAAAATACTAAGTTTTTTCTTTACAAAAACTCTAAGGAACCACCAATAGACATTGGTGAACCTCTACCCTTGTTCACCAACAATTTTTAACATAGAGAAATTGGGATGAGCAGATTCTTGACACTTTCAATGTCTTTGATGCTCAAAAATGTCCATGACCGGGGACACGACTAAGTACTTAGGTTTTACCATCTCGAGAGGTGGTGCACTTTCCCCACAAGACTCGACATGCATCGTGACGAGACTTTTCAGAAGCAATCCTTCAGACCACCATGGACGTGTTCCATCCTATCAACTCTACCACCATTTGTCCATCTGGCTGAGTTCTTGCAACTTAGTTGGTCAAGGCAAAGCCCATATGACATGTGGTTACACTGGAAGCTTCTCAACACTAAACATCTCAAATCTCTTTGTTCCTAGGTGGCCATCCACAAGTGTGATACACAGGGTAAACTATAGACATGGTCCCTGTGTAACCACTCAACACATACCATACAAGTCCCATTCCACCCAGGTGTTTCATTAACAAGTTATTTTCTTAGTCAAAAACATACAGTCATAAAATTTCCATAATAACATAACATGAATTTTCCACCCTTGAATTCTAATAGCTAGGCTAAGCATACTAGCATATCATGTCTCCTAACATAGGGAAAATACTACCAAGATATCATCTATAGGATCTATCATAGCATAGCATATACTTTGAAATATTACCATGCAAGTCCTACTCAAAATAACACTAATGCAATAGGAGAATAATTAGGACAAAAAGATGAAGTATCAGTTGCCTTGGTAGCTAGGGGAACAGGTAAATCCTCACAATCACACACTTCACAATCCACAAACTCTACACAACAAAATTAACAACAAAATATTCATAAATCAATATACACACAAAAATAATATGAATGTATGAAAAATGCAATGAGATGATTTGCCACCCTTTTAAAATCAAACACTACAGTACTGAAGACAAATCATATAATCTAAAGTCTAAATAAAACAAAAACCACCTAAATATAATATTCCAAATAATTTTTATAGTAAAATTAGGCCTACAATTGTCTCTGCATAAAATCCTAATTGTTCTGACGCAAATGACCAATGCAAGTCCATATATGCAAAGACCTCATTTTTCTGAATCCATAGACATCTTATTTATAATTTTTTGATTTACAGAATAAAAGTTATGAATTTTACAAGTTTAAACATATAATAGAACATTTCTGGATTTTTAATCTAAACTCTGGACACAGGGCGTGTTCTGATTCGACGGTACCACCGTACCGTAAGATCTAAATTAAATCCTATGGCTCAGATCTAAGCATACCCCTTCGCGTCTAGTTCTAATCTTGACCGCTGGATCTAGATCCAGCAGATCCTAATGCTCTAACCAAACGCGAGCGGCGCAAATGGCCACCGCGGCGGCGGCGAGACAGACTGCGATGCTCCGGTGAGGCCAGAGGGAAAGTAAGGGGGAACTAGGGCTTACCAGGGTCACAGCATCGAGGTGGTGCTCAAGGTGATCGCGGACGGGGCTGGGTCGCACGGACACGTACATAATCGCTCGTTGGAGTTTGGCCGCGCGTCAGGTGCTCACGGTTGCCGACGGGGGAGATGCTCTGGGGAACAATAGGACAAATGACATGCATTAGAAGGTGCGCAAGGAAAAGGAGAATACGATCATTTGAACCAGAGGCAGGGGAAGGTCGGGGTCACCATGATAGCTCATCGGAGTTTGTCGGAGTGGCGGCAGTGTGGGGCGAAATCAGCGTAGCCTGGCGGCGCTCTGGTGGTGCTGAGTGGGGTGTAGAGGGCGCTAAGTAGCCAAAGCGAGGACGAGAATCACGCACGCAATCAATTGGATTAAACACGAATTGAAAGGGGGAAACGGCCACGGCGGAGCTGGTCGACGGGCGTTGATTGAGGATGAAGGGTGTGAGGTGGCAGTGGGGGCCACGGGTTAGTGAGGGGGTGCGCGCGCGGGGTGAAAAATAGAGGGGGTTTTACCGGGTGAGCTTGCTGGGCCGCGCTAGTTAGGCTGGCTCGTTTCTATTTTTTCTTCTTAACCTTTTCCTTTTCTGTTTTGTTTTTTCAAATGATATTTGAATAACCAAATCTATTCCAAATCTTTTCAATTTTTCACCAAACTTCTGTGGGGTGATCCTAATATTTAAAAGTGTGTCAAACACAACAAATCACTCCAAACCATTTTGGGGTCATAAAAATAAAATAAAACCATACCCCATACATGTAATATAAAAGGGGTATAAAATAGGGTTTTGCTACGGTTTTAACTTTGAAATTTTTTGTGCAAAGTAAATATGCCATGATAATATGAATGCAATCATGATGTTTTGAATTGATGAAATTTGGGATGTTACAAATCTAACCCCCTTAAGATGAATATCACCCTCGAGATTCGGATTGGCTAGCAAATAGGTGAGGGTGATCTTTCTAAAGCTCATCTTCTCTTTCCCAAGTTGCTTCTTCCTCGGTATGATGATTGCACTATACTTTGCAGAACTTGATGGTCTTAGTACGAGTGACTCTTTCTGCTGTCTTGAGAATCTTGGTAGGTTTCTCTTCATAAGTGAGATCATTCTCTAGCTGAACTTCTTCTAGTGGTATAGTGTCCTTTAACAAACTTTCTTCCATCTCTGGATGACACTTCTTCAACTGGCTTACATGAAACACATTATGAACTGCTGACAGAGATTCTGGTAGTTCTAGATCATAGGACACTTCTCCTTTACGGCTCAAAATCTTGAATGGTCCTACATAAGGAGCTGCCAATTTCCCTTAGACTCCAAATCTCTTCACACCACGAAGTGGTGAGACTCTAAGATAAGCTCTAAAACCTACCTCATAGGTGACTTCTCTATGTTCTGGATCTGCCTAACTCTTTTGTTGGGATTGGGCTATCTTCAACATGTCCTTTACCATTCTTACGTTCTCTTTGGCTTCCTTGATCAGATCTGGTCCAAATAAATTTCTTTCTCCTACACCATTCCATAATAATGGTGTAGTACATTTCCTTCCATAAAGTAATTCAAATGGAGCCATCTCTATGCTTGATTGATAGCTGTTATTGTAAGAAAATTCTGCGTATGGCAGACTTTCATCCTAACTAGATCAATAGTCTAGTGCACAAGCTCTCAACATATCTTCCAAAATCTGATTGGTCCTTTCTGTCTGTCCATCAGTCTGAGGGTGAAATGCTATAATAAATTCTAGTCTAGTTCCCAATGACTCATGCAGTTGTTTCCAAAAATGTGAAGTGAACTGAGTTCCTCTATCTGACACAATACTCTTAGGTACTCCATGCAGAAACACAATCCTGTTCATATAGATCTTGGCTAATTTAGCACTTGTATAAGTGGTCTTTACGGGTATGAAATGATCCACCTTTGTTAAGCGATCCACAACAACCCATATAGAATCGTATCCGGATCTAGTCCTTGGAAATTCTGTGATAAAATCCATACCAATATTATCCCACTTCCAAGCAGGTATTGGTAGTGGTTTCAATAACCCTGCCGGTTTCTGATGTCCCCCCTTTACTCTACTACACACGTCACACAAAGCAATGTGTTCCGCGATATCTTTCTTTAGATTGTTCCACCAAAATATTTCCTTCACATCCATGTACATTTTGGTGTTACTTGGATGAATAGTATATGGTGAATTGTGTGCTTCTTGCAGAATCAATTTCCGAAGATCCGGATCTTGTGGAATGCAGATACGCTTTCCATACCATAAGGTTCCTTGTTCATCTTCATGGAATCCTTTTGCCTTTCCTTTACTAATTTTACTCTTGATCTCCTCTACTTCCTTGTCCAACTTTTGGTCTTCTATCTTATCCAACAGTGTTGGTTGAACTTCCAATGACATGAGATGTCCTTCAGGCACTATCTCCAATCTTAGCTCTTTAAATTGAGCGCACAAATCATCTGGAAGTTCCCCTTTGGTGAGGCCATTCACATAAACCTTGCGGCTTAATGCATCAGCTACGATATTCGCTTTACCGGGATGGTATTGCGAACTCAAGTCATAATCCTTGATGAGTTCTAGCCACCTTCTTTGTCTCATGTTGAGCTCTTTCTGGGCGAAAATATATTTCAAGGTCTTGTGATCTGTGAACACTTCACAACGCTTTCCCAAAAGATAGTGTCTCCATGTTTTGAGTGCATGGACCACAGAGGCCAACTCTAAGTCATGTGTAGGATAATTTACTTCATGAATCTTGAGTTGTCTCGAGGCATAAGCCACAACTTTTCCTTCTTGCATCAATACTCCACCCAATCCTTGGTGAGATGCATCACAATAGACTTGGAAGTCTTTCTCTAGATCTGACAGACTTAAAACTGGTGCTGACACTAGTCTTTTCTTCAACTCTTGAAAACTGGTTTCACATCCTTTGGTCCAATCAAACTTCTTCTCTTTCTTAAGAAACTCTGTCATTGGCTTAGCTACTTTCGAGAAATTCTTGATGAATCTTCTATAGTACCCGACCAAGCCTAGGAAACTACGGACCTCTTTAACTGATTTGGGAGATTCCCACTCAGTTACAGCTGACACCTTTGCAAGATCGACAGCTATACCATCTCCAGACACAATATGTCTAAGAAATCCAAGTTCATTCAACCAAAACTCATAGTTATTGAACTTGGCATACAACTTGTGCTCCCTGAGTTTCTCAAGAATCATACGCAAATGTTCTTCATGCTCTTCATTGCTCTTGGAATAAATCAATATGTCATCAATGAATATGTCGTGGTATTGCCGACGAGTACGCCATGGAGGGGTCCTCACAGTGCGTGTTTAGAGATGTGGGGGAAGGCGGACGGTTGATGGGTATGAGGTAACACAGCTTACCCAGGTTCAGATCCCATGACGGTAGCAGAATCCTACTCCTGCTATAACTCACTATAAGGGCAATACCGAGTTACAGGGATTGGTTCGCTGTGCGAGGTGACTATAAAGTCTAAGTTATCGTGCCCTAAAGGCTCCCATAGGCCCGACTTATATAGTCGCCAGGTCCTAGGGTTATAGGGAGAAGTCCTAGTCGGACAGGTTACAGAGTCCTACACCGTCTATTACTAGTCTTGTGTGTCTTGTACTCCAAGGCTCCGGGTACGTCGGTGAATCCAACCGTAGCCTTCCTTTATTTGGCATGGGCCTCCCTTCTGGATCCATCTAACTGGGCCGCCTAGCAGGCCATGGGCCATGCTACCAACTATGGGCCACCCGGGTTATCCAGATAGGAGACATGCTATGAAGATACCCTTATAGCATATCCCCAACAGTAGCCCCCGGAGAACTCCGAGATCTTGCGCCGTCTTGCCTCTTCATGTGGAATGCTCCGTCTAGATGGATGTCGGCAAATCGCCAAGCAATATCTTGTAGTCCTCCCAAAGAACCCTGCAAGGTTTTCTCCGTCTTCAACTTGTAAGTCGGAGAATTACTAAATCTTCCATCGTACTCTTCCGTAGCCGGACTAGATCCGTCCATGCCGGAATCTTCTGATGCGATGGCTCATCTTCCTATGTCATCTAGGGCGACGTAGAGGTAGGTCAGCGACGCCTTGTAACTTACACATGCAGAGAACACAATCATGTCCACTTTTCCCGCGCGAGCGATATGAACCGTTGGCTGCGGCGGTTGGGACGTGGCGAAATTTCCACGCACGTCCGCACACACGTCGTCTACGCGGCAACCGTGTGATCAAGCTGCACGGATCTTGACGCTGGAGATCATAAATAGTAACTGTGGTGGAATTTTTACTTTTCACCTCATTCTCTCTTCGCACCATCTTCTTCCTCCAGCGAGCGCCTCCTCGAGCTCTCCGCACAACCTCGAGAAAAACCCTAGCTCCAAATCTCGCCAGTCACCTCCAAACTTGCAGGATGGCCAGCAGCAGCTCTACTCCCTCGATGGCGGCGTCTGGCGAAGCCGCGGCGAAGCCGGTGAGCTCCGTCGTCGTGCCCCAGAGGGCCTGGTCATCCCTGTCTCCGCGGTGGTCGAGACCACCGGCGGTGACCATAATCCGGTGGCGCTAGAGCTGCTGGAGGAGGACAACGACTCCCACAAGGGCGATTGGCACGGTTCGGACATCACGGACCGCGACCTGAAGGAGCTAATCGTTGAGGGCTATCTCCCCATGACGGAGGGGCTCGCCTGGCGGGCGGCACCGACCGGCGAGGTCACACCTTCTCCCCAAGCCGGAGAAAAGGTGTACCTCAAAGCACAATTGGTACGCGGCGTCTCGCTGCCCATCTCTAACTTCTTCCTTTCCGTCTTGAACCACTACCGAGTCCAGCCCCAAAACCTTTCTCCCAATAGTATCCTAGCGCTAAGCAATTACGCGGCGTTCTAAGAGGGTTACCTAGGGATTAAGCCTAGGCTAGATCTCTTCGTGTATTTCTTCATCGTCAAGTGTGAAGCCGGAGCCAGCAAGGACGAACTTAGAAATTGTGGCACCATAAGCTTCAAGATCCGTCCTGGCCGGCGGTTCCCCGACATCGTCAGCCACGAGTCATGCAAGAACTCGTAGTGTACTTACTTCTACGGCCCAAATATCCCTCTGGCCAGCCGAGAAGTAACGTACCCAGACTTCGTCGATGGAGCCGCCGCCGAAACTTAGACATGGAGATCCCAGGCCTCCCTTCCCTCCGACATTGACGCTTCCCACGCCATAAGGCGGATAGAATGGTTCGTAGAGACGGGTTTGACCGGCTTGGACCTAGCCATGTGCTGGTTTATCAGGCGAATCCAACCTCTACAGCACCACGCGAAGCTGATGCACGAGTATACCAGCGATAGAAGGGATAGCCTCCGCTTCTCCGTGGACAATTTCTCGAGCAACTCCGTCAAGCTCCGCCTCAAGGACATCGTGAAGGTGAAGGACAAGAAGCCTGGCTTCACCATCACCTCTGACATGCTCGTTGATAGCCAGTTCCCAAAGGTAACTGTTTATTTTCCGTGTATGACATATACTCCAGTTCTTCCGTCTAGCAATTGTCATCTCAGCTAACACGGTGGTTCTTCACCTTACAGCTTAGCGACATAGACGAGGACAGCATGGCTCCTCAAATCTATGATCCAAAGATGAAGGAAGTCACCGTCGTGTCCGACGACGATGCTCCATTGGCGCGAAAGCGGAAGAGCTCCACCTCTGACACTGTCGACGGAGGCAAGACGAAGACGGAGGGTGGAGCCTCCAAAAAGACTACCACCGCCCTAGAGGCGGAGAAAAGAAAGACTACCAGGATTCCTTTTGCCAAAGAACCCCCTCTTGTGTAAGCTTCTTTCTCTCCGACATTGTCTATTTATCTGTCTTGTTCCTGTACTTATGCGTTTTGCACGTTTTAGGAAGAAAGCCACGACCAGCTTGAAGAAGACCTCCAAAGCATTGGGCTCTTCTAGAACCTTCAAGTACATGCTGCATCGCGACGCATCTCCCGCCATCTCCCCTGTCACTCCTAGTTTCAAGCCCTCCTCCGCTCCGACAAGCTCACAAGCTAAGGAGGCATCTGGTCCTTCCGCCATGGAAGTGGACTCAGGCGCTTCTACTGAGATTGCTGTCGTCGGCGAGCAGGCGACGCAGGAGAGTACCGCACACCAAATGGCTGAAG
Organism: Avena sativa; assembly: GCA_916181665.1. NCBI lineage: Eukaryota > Viridiplantae > Streptophyta > Magnoliopsida > Poales > Poaceae > Avena > Avena sativa. The sequence goes on from OV702293.1 coordinate 98,831,922, forward strand.
CTCCAGCTAAGGATGCCATCGGTGGCGGTAAGGCGGTGGTGGAAACTGGTACTTCTACCGTAGGCAGCGCCCCCACACCCAAGAAAGCCATAGAGTATCCAAATATAGTCTATCCGGTACTTACGCTGGATAGAACTGCTCTGGTTCCTGGTGCAGCGCTAACATCTCCGACGTGCGGTCTAGAGGAGCTCCTCCGACAAGCAGAAATCTTGCAAGGAAATAGCGTATCCTTTGGCAAGCTGCTGGCCAAGAGTGCTACCAACGTCAAGATCATTGCACTTGTAAGTTTTATTTGCCTTTTGCATTTCACATGTGTATCCCACTGTAGCCCCCGATGATGTAGACGGAAAACCATAGGTCTTTGCGTCTATATGCTCTAAGAGTGACTAAGCTAGAAAAACCTCTCAATGTAGCCGCCAAGCATATAGGTGGAATTAATTATTCCGACTAGATGCTTTAAGAGTAGCATACGCAATGTTTATAAATTTCAATACTGTAGCCCCCAAGCCTCTAGTTGTAACTGAATTAGTTCCGACTAGATGCTTAAATAAAAGATAAGCATACAACCGAGTTAAAAACTTTATACTGTAGCCCCCAAGCTTCTAATCGAAAACTGAATTAGTTCTGACTAGATGCTTAAAGAAAGATTAAGCATATTGCTAAGTTAAAAACTCTCGCTGTAGCCCCCGAGCGTCTAGATGGAAAATTTCCGGCTAGATGCTACAAGTAGACCAAACAATGTTTAAGTTTTACTTTTTTCCATCGAACGAGAATGCTCGGAGGGGCATGGCCAACAACAAGTACCAGAAGATGCGCGCGGACCTAGAAGCCGAAAAGGGTAAAACTGCCTTCTTGAAGGAACAGATCATCAAGAGCAAGTGTCTGTTTTTCCTTTATTTTTCGTATTCCGACTTGAACTTGTGTATTCTCCGAGTACTCACTGTGTACTTTGCTTTCTCAAAGTTGCAGAAACCATTGCCAAGGCTAAGGACATTGTCGAGCAATCCAAGCACATTCAGGAGCTAGATAGAAAGAACAAGATCCTTAAGCAGGAGAGGAAGGACATGCTGAAGATGCATGAAGAGTCAATGAAAGCCCTGCAGGACTCCGCCACCAAGGAGATGAACCGCTTGAAGGAGGAGATCTCGATCTTAAGAGATCAGAAGAAAGCTGCCGATGAGCAGAATCAACGCCATCATGAGGCGTACAAGCTCCTCCAACAAGAACGGGACTCCTTGGCGGATACTCTCTAGCAAGATGAGGCTAGCATCTTCAGTAAGTGATTCTCTGCCTTGGATTTCTGTAGTCTAGATACTCTGAATTTTTGAACTCATGTGCTCCTTGTCGGAATTTGCAGCTCCTATGGTTTTAACCCGGTCGCCTCCTCCAGCAAAGGAATGCATGGTTCTTGCCGGCAACTTCATCAACACCGCCATCGTGCAAGCCAAAGAGATTGCCAAGCCCCTCCAGATCAACATCAAGGCATCAGACTCTGTGACGAACTTCTCGGAGATCCTGCGCCGAGCCCCCGAGCGTATCACAAGCTAGAAAGCTTCATGTGCACGGGCCGGTGCAAGGATGGCACTGTCAATGGTGAAGGCACATTACGAAGATGCCGACATTGACACGGTGACCTCTAGCATTCCCGACGTAGATGATGATGGCAAAGCGATTAATCACGAATCCATCTTGTCGTCACTCGCGGGCTATGACACCAGAGTTGCCGAGTTATTCTACGTCAATGTCTTCGTGCCGATGAACACCATCGATGGCGGCAACCAAAGATCCTCCGAGTCCCTTTGCACTGCTGACTTTGAGGGTGATTCTCCTACTGCTGATGACGCTGCTACCAAGTCGCCTGCGCCAAAGGAATGAAAAACAACTTGTAATATTTGTTTCACCTTTGATGCGTATGCGGAAAAAACTATGTATTTAACTTAAGGCGGAAAACAATGTTGTATGTCCTGCTACTTAAGAACTAGTTTCCAGCATGTATATTTTTTAAGCAAGTGCTGGCTTATCCATTACTTTCGTTCTTATGCTTGAATTTTCGTGAGTCAGAAGACTCGTTGTCGGAACCATGCGCTCAGGTGATGATGACCAATGGCACCGTCAATAACCTAAGCACAAAATCGCCGACAATAAGTTCCGAAAGTCACTACTCCAGAATCCACATAAAAACGACAAAGAACGTGTAGACCAGAAAACTTAAGCTAATGCCTGTAGGCAGAATTTTCACAAGTGCAATCGCAAAACTTGTGCATAAAGGTTTTATATGATACAAAAATGAATACTAAAGGAGGTAAAAGACTCAGAAATATGAGTGAACCAGAGAGCTTTATTTCATTGATCATATAAGAGGTACACAATTAGATAAAAAATGCTAAGTGTAAAATGGACGTAGCTGTGCTATGTTCCATGGCCGGTCAAGCTCCGGGTAGTCATCATCCGGGTCACGTCGCATGCGCTTATGATCCTCGTTGGGTCTATCCTTCGGTTCACGATTGTCAACGAGGTAGTAAGACCCATTGAGTAGCGCCTTGCTTATGATGAATGGTCCTTCCCATGGCGGGATAATTTGTGCGACTTCTTTTGCTTAAGTCGGAGCACCAAATCCTCCTCTTTAAACGAGCAATGCCGAACGCGGCGACTATGGTATCTACATAGCTTCTGCTGGTAGATGGCGGATCTTTGGCATGCCAAAATGTGCTCCTCCTCGAGAAGGTCCACATCTAGGCGTCTGGATTCTTCAGCGTCATATTCGTCATAGGCGGCAACTCTTGGTGCATCGTGAAGTATGTCGGAAGGTAGAATGGCTTCTGCTCCATACACCATGAAGTAAGGGGTGTAGCCGGTGGATCTGTTGGGTGTAGTTCGTAGACTCCACAGTACAGATGGCAATTCTTCCGCCCAGGCTCCAGCTGCTCTATGTAGCGGTGCCTCAAGACGTGGCTTGATTCCCTGTAGAATTAATCCATTGGCCCGCTCAACCTGACCATTGGATTGTGGGTGTGCCATAGATGCAAGGTCAAGTCGGATGCCCTTCTCCCAACAATAAGCCTCCACTTCTCCGAGTGACAAGTTGCTGCCATTGTCGGTGATAATGCTATGTGGGAGACCACCACTAGATCCCGGACAAACCTGAGGGCAGTTGCCCCATCAAGCTTTCTAATGGGTTTAGCTTCTATCCATTTAGTGAATTTATCAACTGGTACTAGCAGATATGTAAACCCACATGGTGCCGTTTGTAACAGTCCCAGCATGTCTAGCCCCAGACTGCAAACGGCCAAGTTATTGGTATTGTTCGCAATTCTTCAGCAGGAACATGTGGTTGTCGGGCATAATACTGGCATCCCATGCATGTCTCAACCAGCTTGTCGACGTCCGCCTTCGCGGTCATCCAGTAGAATCCTTGCCGGAAGGTTTTCATGAGCAACGATCGAGGAGCGGCGTGATGCCCGCAATATCCGAGATGGATTTCATGTAGGATTTCCATACCTTCTAGCTGGGAAACGCACTTTAGGTATACACCAGTAGTGCTCCTTTTGTAGAGTTGTCCATTGATTATGGTATAACCCTTTGCTCGTCGTACTATTTGCCGTCTTACGACTTCGTCGTTAGGCAAAGTTCCGTGTTCGAGATATTCCACGAACGGTTTTGTCCAAGCCGGAGGGACCTTTATCACCATGTGGACGAAAGAGTCAGCTCTATCCGGGTTGTCGATGTCGGCTCACTTCACGGATGGTGTGCGCAGATGCTCTAGGAAAACTCCTGGCGGAATTCGTTTGCGCCCTAATCCAAGCTTAGATAGCAGATCAACCGCCTCATTTTGCTCCCTAGGCACATACTTGACTTCGTAGCCCAAGAAGCTCTTGGATATCTCGTCCACTTCGTCTCGATATGATGCCATCATAGGGTTCCGCGCATTCCAGGTGCCAGCCAACTGCTGGGCAACCAAGTCAGAATCTCCACAGCAAACTATGCGTTTGATGCCAATATCCTTGGCTACACGTAGTCCGTGAATGAGTGCTTCATACTCCGCCATGTTGTTCGTAGCCTCGAAGTGGATCTGCAAAACGTAGTGTAGCTTGTCTCCTGTTGGAGACTATAGCAATACACCAGCCCCCGAGCCGTTGAGCAGCTTTGATCCGTCAAAGTGCATCACACAGTACTCTGGTTCCGGCAACAAAGTAGCATCTAGCATTTCCGTCCAATCTGTGATGAAATCCGCCAAGGCTTGTGATTTGATAACGTCGCGTCTCTTGTAGGTGATCTCGAAGGCGGCAAGTTCAATGCCCCACTTCGCGACCCTTCCCGTAGTGTCACCGTTGTTGATTATGTCGGACAGTGGAGTCTTGCTCACCACTGTGATTGCGTTCTCCTGAAAGTAATGCCTCATCTTTCGAGAAGCAAGGAATACTCCATAAGCTATCTTCTGGTAGTGCGGGTAACGCTGCTTGGACTCCCTCAAGACCTTGCTCACATAGTAAACCGGTTGTTGAACTCCATGCTCATAGCCTGGTTCCTTCCTCTCTACCACGACGACGATGTTGATTACCCGGTTGGTTGCCGCCATGTAGATTAATAGGGGCTCTCCAGGCTCGGGTGCTGCAACGATGGGCGCTGTGGAAAGAATCTCCTTGAGATGCTTCAATGCTGCATCTGCTTCGTCCGTCCACGTGAATTTGTCCGCCTTCTTCAGCAACTTGTACATCAGAAGAGCCTTCTCTCCAAGTCGGCCGACGAACTGACTAAATGCTGCAACACAACCTGTTAGTCGTTGAATGTCCTTTAGGCATGTCGGACGGTTTATGTTTAAGATGACCTTGATTTTCTACGGGTTTACCTCGATTCCATGCTGGCAAACGATGGATCCCAACAATTTGCTGGCTGGAACCCCGAAGACGCACTTCTTAGGGTTAAGCATCATGTTGTATTTCCAGAAATTATCAAAGGTTTCTTTTAAGTCAGAGATTAAGTCATTTGATTTTTTAGACATCACCGTGATATCGTCCACATAGGTGTGAACGTTCCGACCAATTTGGTCGTGAAGGCAACGTTGCATTGTCCGCTGGTATGTAGCACCTGCGTTTTTCAGCCCAAAGGGCATCGTAACATAGCAAAACGTGTCGTATGGGGTAGTGAACGAAGTGGCCAATTGGTCCGACTTCCTCAACTTGATCTGGTGGTATCCTGAGTATGCATCAAGAAAACACAAAAATTTCGAGCCAGCCGTCGAGTCAATGACTTGTTCAATGCGAGGCAATGCAAACGGATCTTTGGGACATGCTTTGTTCAAGCCGGTGTAATCAACACACATTCTTAATTCTTTGGTTCCCTTTTTGGGGACAAGTACAGGATTGACCACCCCATCGGGTGTGAAGGACTTCTCGGATAAATCTAGCCTTAAGTAACTGTCACATCCCAAAATTTCCAAATTTTGTAATGTGAAAAATAAATAAACAAAATAAATAATTGTTGAAATTTGGGGTGAAAAGAAACTTTTTATTTCTAAATGGAAACATCAAAACCCATCTTGAACAAACTTTTAATAAAATGGAATCCAACAAATTTCAATCAAGTGTAATGCATTCATCAAAGAATGAATCTTGAAATTTAAACACTTGGAAAAGTTAAACAAAAAATCTAAAACCCTAATGGAAGAAATCTTATTCAAGATCCCAAAGACTATGGATTTGATCCATATAAAAAATTTAGCAACAAGCATTTATAAATGATCAACAATGACAAACAAAAATATTATAAAACCATAGAAATTGGTTTCACTTAATTTGGAGCCATAGATAAAATCTTATGAATTTAATAAGATGAAAGGAAATAATTTCCAAAGCTAATAATGCTCCTATCTAAAATCCATACCAAATGGTGAGCAAATAATCCTAAAGAGATTTAAAAGGATAAACAAATATTAAATAAAAATTATACAAAGTGGAATCACCAAGTTTGGATCTATAAATAAAAAGATATGGATTTTATATGATAAAGAAAGAAATAAATAAATAAAGAATATTTAAAAGCCAAGTTAAATCTTGGACAAATCCATAAGGAAATGTAATAAAGATTGTAAAATCCCAAAAATATCAAACTTAGATCATCAAAACACTAATCATCAAGATTAGGGTTAACAAAAACTTTTCTAAATAAACTCATGAATGCATGCATATGTGTATGCATGGATTTTTAATTTCTTTAAAAACCACCTTGTTTGTGTGATCCATTGCTTGTAAAATGTTTCTTAGGTGAAATGAACATCATCTAAAACATTTCCCACACTTTTCCTAAAGACAAGTAAATCAAAACAAATATATTAAGTGAATGGTCATTTTGACCAATTTAACTCTCATGCCTACTTTGGCTGTCTCAAACTTTCAAAACCTAACAGAAACTTTCCTGGATCTTTGCACCCCTTGAATGTACTCATAACAAAGTATCAAGGCCCACTTCTGGATCATCCAGAAACTTTCAAATGCATAGTTTAAATGACAATTCAAAATTGAATCTTCTTCATATGGGAAGATCCCACTTTTTCAAAAACCACTCAAACAAGCTCAACTTTCAAAACCCAAGCATCTGCAAACTCACCAGCACCAATCTAGCAAACCCACCAAAATTCATTTCAAAATTCAAAACTTGATTTCATGCGGCCATTTCATCAAACAGGTTGCAGACACAAATCAAACAAAACATCAAACACTATAGTGTGCACTCATTCTTGCCTAACTTGTTCCCTAGTTAGCTCACACACAACTCAGTAGATCGTCTAGAAAGATTAGCCCAACACTAGACCCCTGTGAGCTTGCCATTGTCATTAATGGTGAACAGCCGAGCACCCCCCATGTCACCCCATTGTGGACAGCAGGCTAGAGGAAGAACTAGCCGTGCCAACCTTGTCTGGGAGGCAGCCCACCGTCCACCGCCACTCCCTGTCCCAGCCGCGAGCGTTGCCAAGCCCTGGACCACGCGCACAAGCCGCGCCCATACCATGCCGAGCGTGCGCCAGAGCGCCACCCTCGACCAGCGTCCACAGACCGCACGCCGCCCTCACCGCGCGCACACACGATCACCACTGACCCAGGAGACCACCAGACATCCCCGTTTGCCGCCCCGTGCCATACAGCCACCGTCCGCCATCGAAGACACCGCCTCTGCCACGCAGAGCACCGGCTGTTCCAGACAAAACCACACCGCCCCATGCCTCGCGACCATGTCGTTGAGCATCGCCAGGAGACACAGCACCGTCCCCTACCCTTGCCCATGCCATTTGCCGCCTGTAACGTCGCCCCCGACGAGCTCACCGTGCGCCCCGACGGTCCCCTCGCTCGACTATAAATAGAGGCCACCCCCACACGATTTCTTCACACCATCTCACTCCCCTCTCCTCACTGATCGTTCCACACCATTCTCAGAGCAAGGCGAGCACCACCTCGCCGGAATTTCACTGGAGCCTGCCGTTGCCGGAGAAGAAGGGAGCTTAGCGATTGGAGCTGCCCCAGGAGAAGCCACCGGTACCAGGAGGTTCGCCGTCATCGACTTCGTCGTTCGCCCGCCTCGCCGACCCTCGCCCGTACCCCGGTGAGCCCCCAGCACCCCTCACTGGCCGCGCTAGGTTTCGTTCTCGCCGGAGCTGTCTCGCGTCGATGATGACCCTCAGCCGTTGGATTACAACTAGATCGAACGATCCACGTTGCCCCATACAGCTTCGCCCAGCCCCGTGTCACTGACGAGTGGGGACACCCACTTAAGCTGCCCGCGGGAGCCCTCTACTTAGCAGGCCGGCCCAGTAACATTTCCCGCGCAGCCCAGCAATTCAAATTAAACCTTTTCTGTTTAAATTCAAACCCACTTCTGAACCCAACTTCAAAAATCAACCCAGATCGATTCAGTGCACCAAATTGGATGAAACCAATTTTTTTGGAAAGGTCTGTGAATGCTTAAGCCAAGCCCGTTGGATTCAAGTCATTTGGATCTGTAGATCACCCATAGTAAAAATAACAAGGCAGAAGCTTTTCTGCATTCAAACATTTTTCAAATTTAAACCATAAAAGCTTTTGAGTTGATTCCAACTCTCAAAAATCACATTTAACCATACCTTTCAGAAGATATAAAAATATATAGGTTTACTTGCATAAATAATGTTCAAGTAATAAAAGAATGCTTCATAAGCATTTCTAGCCACTTTAATTAATTAAAATAAAAGGGTAAAACCTTATTAAATTGTGACACCACTTTAAATCACATTCCCATGGACTAAAATATGTGGTGATGACATGTGTCAACATGATCCCATATTTGGTTTAGAGAATATTAAATCTTAAGTAGTTTTTCAATGAGTAGAAATTACTTTTCTAAAAATAAAAGATTTAAACCAAGCTTTAACCTTGTAATGTTAGAGATGATGCTAGATCATCTATAGGACCCTTGTGTGTGATGAGTGCAAGTAGTTAAGTATTGTTTAGTGATTTTGTACCTCGTATTTATTCATAGACACTAGTACCGACCAAGGATACGAGGAGGAAGGAGGATACTACGAAGAGGAAGCCGAGGAGAACTTCAACCACTGCTCTGCATAAGGCAAGCCTAATACTACTAGTTGATTGAGCAAGCTAGTAACCTTGCAAGCTAACAATTGCAATTTAGCAAGCTTATACTGATATTGATGCAAGCTAACCCTTGCCAGATACCCTACTGATGCCACAAACCCATACTTGTAATCCTACCTACTTGTTAGAACAATCCTAGTTTTATGGCAAGCTTCTTACTTTATTTCTTTATCAAAGCTTACTTAGAGTCTACCTAAGAGTTTGGTAGATACCAAACAGTTGTGCTGAAGGTTGCATAAAGAGCATAAAATTTGGCCTAAGCTAGAAACCTTGATATCAGCCTAAGATATAAGGTTGGACTTAGTTAAACTCCACTAGTTACCACCCCTCATTAGTACTACCCTCACCTGTAGATGCTAGTGCTAAGCATAAAACTTGATCAACTTTTAGATGGGAATACTTGGTGGAAAAATGGTTATGAAAACCTTGGAATGATGGATCATTCTATTGAAATGTTTTGGACATGTGTTTCCAAACACTTGGTGATTCTGGTGATAAACATGTTGAGGCATGAGCCTTAGCCCTATATAAAACTGATGGTTGTCTGGATGCGATACCATTCCAATTTTAGCATACAACCACAATACCCGAATATTGGGTAGGGCTTGACTGGAAACTTATATACCTTAGTATTAGTTCCCTCCCGGCCAAGGTCTGAGCTGAGGCTACCTTGTGAAGATTGTCCACCTGTGCAGTACCCAAGATGACAGTGGTCATGGTTGGGAGGCCAAACTCACAGGAGAGGTGCTTATACTAGGGCGTGTAATTGAAAGGTTAGGATTGATTATCCGCATACTGAGTATGGTGAATTCAGGATTTGTTCCTGACGGATGTATCGAATGTTGTGGTGAAAGTGTAAAATCTCTGCAGAGTGTCAAACTATTCGAATAGCCGCGTCCGCGGTTATGGACAGTTGGAGTGTCCATACTGTTCCCCCGTCATACTTTTCAAAATGACTTCTAAAATGAATTGAGACTTTGACTTGACCACAATAGAGTTGTGATCTGAATTACAAGATCCCACTTAGGAGTTATAAAATTGTGACTAGCTTTGGAACTTAGTAGAGATAAACCTGGCTTTTTGCAAAACAACCCTAGAGCCTATTGTCCTATTATCCAAAAACCCCCTTTACTTGCTAGTATTAGTTTGCGAGTACTTAAAGAGTACTCATGGCTTTGTCCCTGGTTATTCCCATGGCCAGACTATGAAGAGGAGTACCTGGAAGATGGACCCCAGGAAGGTTACGACAACTAGGATCATCTCCCATCGTCAGCATTGCCTGTGACCCCGAAGATGGAGCTTCGCCTATGCTACCGTTATTATTACGTATTCCGCTGCTTGATGTTGTATTAAGAACTGGATCATGAGATCCCTATTTGTGTAAGAACTTATGTATCGTTTGTAATGGATGAAGTACTATGGTATCCAATTCTGTTATGTCTCGCAAAAATGGTAATTCTGGGATTGCGATGTATGGCATAACAGGCATCTAGGATTGAAAAATCCGGGTGTTGACAAAGATAATCCAAATCAAAATAAAATAAAGGGATAAAGAATAATCAAATAAAATAATATGGCCTTAACCAAATTATATTCCCTTTGAATAAAGACAAAATCCCTAATAGAAAGGATTAACTAAATCATGGGAAAATAATAATTGGACTTTACCCAAGTGGAATAAAAGTTATTTAATTAACTTAAATGGAATCAAAGAAATCATCTAAATGAAATTTAGGGAATTAAAACCATATTTGAATTTCATTGGAATAAAGACAATTACCCAAATTAAATGATTAATAATCATATTAAAATACTTTAAATAATTCAGAGTGAATTATCTAATACCCTATTAAATTAATAAAACCTACTGAAAAGGTTTAGTGAAAATTAGAATTCAAATAAAGAGTTTGAAAATATATTTAATCTTATTTAAATAAACGCAACTGCTTATTTTAAAAAAGAATAAAACCATAAAAAAGAATAAAGAAATTATTCTAAAATGGTCTTAAAAAGACATGTTTAAACAGAACAGAAAGTTGCTGAAAAGTTTGAAAAGATTTGAACTGAAAAAGAGTTTGAAATCATTTGAACAAATTTAAAACAGAAAATAAAAATGGAAAAAGAAAAATAAAACAGAGAAGAAAAAAATCGGAAAGAAACAACCCAACCTAGCTAAGCCCAGCAGGCCCAGCAACCAGCCCACTCCCTTATCCCCGAATAGTTTTCTGTCACCCACAAAGCAGCCAACAGAGGCACTGACCGCTAGACCCCACTCTCTCTCTCTCTCTCTCTCTCTCTCTCTCTCTCTCTCTCTCTCTCTCTCTCTCTCTTATGCTGACAAAGCAGCCCCACTCGTAAGTCGTCTTCCTCGCCCGCGCAATGACCACGCCCGACAGTTTCTTCCATTGATTTTACACTTCAATTCGCGTAATTGGCTGCGTGATTCTTGCCCCTGACCTCACCCTCTTAATCGCCAGGTCTCCCTCTCTGTTTCCCCCCATTCACCCGCGCACAACCGCCCCCAGGCCGCCCTGAATTCGTCTTGAAACTCTCTGACTCCGGCGAAGCTTCTTCTCGAATTCCGGACAGAAACCGTCGCGCCTTGCCCCCTCGACCACTCGAGCTCACTCCCCAGCCTCAGGCGCATCTACCGGTGGTCTCCTGTTGCTCGCGCATGCCCTAGAACGTCAACAGCTTCAACACCAGAGTGCCACCAACGACCGCATCTACTCCGGCGACCTTCCCTCGTAAGCCCCAGCTTCCCCTCTTCTCTGGTTGATACGTGTATGATCTCCAGCATCATCCGCATCTAACGGCACCCCTGTTTTGTCTTAGCGCGCACCACAGCCTCGCCCCTAACGACGCCAGAGCTTGCTCGACGCCAGGAGCATCTCCGGCGAGAGATTGACGACGACTCTATGTGCCCCTCGACGAACGGCTGCTACCTTGAGCATCTACTCGCCAATGCGATCTCGGTGAGCCACCTCACGTCCTCTCTCGCTTTCTGTATTAGCCAGAACACCATCGCCTGAATGCGCCGCCGCCACTCGCCGCCGCCAGCGCCGCCCATCTGTTGTCACTCGCATCGCAGCCGTTGGATCTTGATCGCATGGATAAGATAGAATCACTTAAGAGAAGGGGTACGCTAGATCAGAGCCGCACGATCTGTTTAAAATCTAATGCTCCACATTGCCTGATCCGAATGAAACGGTATCGCCCAATCAGAACATGACGCGTGGCCAGAGTTTTGATTTAAAACCAGAAACATTTCTATTAGTTGTATGAATTTGTAAAATTCATAAGTTTAAATCTACACGTCCAAATTTATAAATTTTATATCAATGGAATAAGAAAGAACATTACTTTCCAACCATGTACTTTGTTTAGTAAATCACTTCTGTAAACTTAGTTGTTTTTGCACAAACTTGTGTAGGCATAATTTGAATATAAAAATTATTCTAGAAATCTTTGGCAAATGGTTTGTTTTGAACCTACTGAACATGCAAACCAACTTATGGATTTAAAAGTATATTTTGTGAAGCTGAAGAATAAATCTTTGAATTAAAGCATTTATAGTTAAATAAAAATATTGATTATCATATAAAAATTCTTTTTGAGTAAAACATTTGCAAATGATTTGATTTATACTCTCTGACCCTAAACACCAAGTTTTAGGATTTAAAAATATATTTGGATGAACCCTATAAAATTATTACTTTGTTCAAAGGCATTTCCAACAAAACAAAATATTGCTTTGGTATAAAAATGGTTTAGAGGTAAAACCTTTTGCAAATGGTTTTAATATTAGACACTTGACCATAAAACACAAACATTTGTGTTTAAAAATATATTTGTCAAACACTAGAAAGTATTTCTTTGATTTAAATCATTTCTAACAAAACAAAAATGATTTAAAATGGCCATTTTCACTAACTTGATGTCCAATGGTTTTGCCACTTTTATAAATGACCAATATGTGTTTTAAATTGTTTATACCCTATTAGAAACCACTTTTCCAAATAAAACAATCTTTGGCATGCTTGCATGCATTGCTTTGTTTTTATTATTCTATGTGATGTATTGCTTGAATGGTAGATTGAATTTGTGCCTTGATTTGACTGTAGTGAAATTTGAAGAGTGTGACTATTGCAAGATCAAGGAGTGAACTTATATTCTCTACCAAAAAGGCAAGTGGTGCTTCATACTTTTGTCCTATTATTTTCACTATGCACTAGTGATATTTCTAAGTAGGACTTGCATGGTATTTTGCTATGTATAAACTATGCCATGGAAAATCCTAGTAGATGAAACCTTAGTAGAATTTTCCTAGGTTAAGATTCCTATTACTATCATGCTTAGATTAGCTAGTAGAAAACAAGGGTGGATTATATTCAAGCTATGGAATATTTCTAAGTCAAGGACTTGTGTTTTGTTTAATAAAACAACTAAGAGAATGAATCACCTGGGTGGAATGGTGGATTGGTTTGTGTTGAGTGGTTACACAAGTCCCATTTATATGGTTTACCTTGTGTATCTCACTTGTGGAATGCCACCCAGGAACAAAGGGATTTGATATGCCATATGTTAAGAAGCTTCTAGTGCAGCCACATGGCATTATGGGCTCTACTTGGATCATATAGGTTGCAATAACTTAGCCATTTGGACAGTTGGTGGTAGTGGGTGATAGGTTGGAACGCGTCCATTTGGTCTAAGGGAAGGTTTCTGAAAGGTCCTGTCTTGGTGAAAATCAAGTCTTGTGGGGAAAGTGCACGACCTCTACAGAAGGAAGAAACTAAGTACTTAGTCGTGTCCCCGGTAATGGACAATTTGAGCATCAAGACATGGAAGCTATCAAGAATCTCCTCCTCCCAATTTTCTATGTTAAAAACTTGTGGTTCAACAAGGGTTTAAGGATCACCAATTTCTATTGGGAGATGCCTTGGGTGATTTTGACAAACAAAAACTTAGTGTTTTCAAATGATAAGGAAAATATATTTTGAGCAAAGCAAGCCTAATCTCCACTTAGACAAATGCATATAGATGATAGATACCACTACTATACCAAAGTATCACTTGCCAATACAAATAAAATGTATTGACCCTGGTGGCTGTAACTTATTATGTTGCAATTTTGTATGATGTTAGTGAAGTGTATTGATTAGGATTACAAGTCTACAACCAACATGATTGCCTGTGGCACTTTGAAGATGAAGGACTCCATGCTATATAGTTATTTCTGCTGCATTGTAATGAGATATCCAAATGAGCTATGTAAGATGTAATGAATTATTTTATTCCTGGTTATAAAGTTGTATTATGACCATTGTTTCTTGATATTACATCTTAGCTGTGGATGCTAGCTATTGATCCAGGGACTAGCATTGTGAACACAGGGATCTCTACCTTATTAAAGGTTGGTACCTCTATAGATGGTATCAGAGCACTGTGTTGCCTGTAGGATTGTAATCCTAGGATTGGACAAAACCCCTTAGAAAAATAGGAGCTGTATTTATTCCAAAACTTATTTACAAACAATCTTGTAAACTCTTTCCTCAACCTCTTCGGTTTTGATTCTACATCTCTTCTATTTCAACTTGATGGACAAGACCTCAACCATGAGCAAAGACCTTACCATGAGAAAAAGACTTCACCAACTCAAGTGACTTCAACTTCAACATCATCAAAGACTTCAACCTTATTTTCACCAAGGACTTCAACTTGGATATCACTAAGGACTAAAAGTGAGACAAGAAATATTACTCGAGACTTGAAGACTAAGGAAACACAACTTAGAAGGAATCATCATCACCTCGGAAGTTTGTGACCAAGAGACAAGAATTTTCCGAAGGAAACCATGATCTCATTCAAGAAGAAACAACAAAGAAGAATGGAATGATCTCAAGTGAACCATATAGTTGGACCACCATATTTAGTTTAGATCAAACCCACCAACTTATGTGGTGTAGCAAAATATTTTTTTGCCTAAAAATGTGCTTGAAACTTGTTGTTTGAGTGGAATGTTTATTTGTGATTGCTTGCACATTGCTTTTGTGAATTGTGATGTGTGTGATTATACTTCTTCCTTAGAAATCTTTTGCCTATTCTAATCCCAATCCAACCCAAACAGATGACTACTCCAAAAATTCCAACATCATGAATGGTGACAACAACCAAGAAATGCACATGAGAGAACAACTCATAGCAACCCAAACCCAGTTGACTCAAGTGACAACTCAGTTTTTAGCCAACAACAATGAGTTAGACCCAACCATGCAGATTATTTTGGAAACCCAATCCCAATTGTTCCAAAGGATGAACAATCAAATGATCAACATGATAAGCAGCTCTCCCTAAGGAGATTGTGACAATAATTATGTCAAGGATGATATTATAGAAGGAACTCAAGCTTGCAATATTTATGGAGACATGGATCACACTTCCAAAGAGCATGAAGATCAATGCCCTAATTGTGAAGAGAAACATCCAAATACACAATGCCCCACATCTCAAGTGACTTGTTTCCTATGTGAAGGAAATAATCATGTCCCTATCCAATGCCCCATCCATTCTATAGTTCAACAAAGGAAACAAGGTAGAGTGCAACAAAAGTTTGGAAACCCCCATGAGGAAACAACTTCTACCAAGAAGGATGAAGACAAAGGAAAATCTCAGCTTGCACCTCCATGCACTATGACTCACATTGATGGACAAAAGAGGGAACATATGTATTATCCAAGGAAACGATTAAGGAAACAAGGAGACTTTCCCGCCTTTGAGGTGAGATATGAAGAACATGAACTGGAAGAACTCCTAGCTTTGGAGAAACCCAAGAAGAAGAAGGACAAAAGCCAAGTGCAATGTTACAATTGCAAAGAGATGGGACACTATGCCAATGAATGTCCAGAAAAGAAGAAGAACCAAGGAAACAAACAAGAAGCAATGATCCCAAAGGAAAAGAAAGATAATAGCCAAGTGTGGTGCAACAACTGCAAAGAGCTAGGCCATTATATATCAACTTGTCCACAGAAGATACATGAATAACTCAACCTTGTCACGTGTTACAATTGTGGTGACCAAGGACATTATGCAAGAAATTGTCCAGAAAAGATGAGGTACAAGACAAGCAAGCCTATGAAGGATCTCATCCTTGTCACATGTATCAAGTGTGGAAACAAAGGAAACTATGCAGATGTCTTCCCAGAGAAGTTTCATCAAGATCCCAAGCAAGCCAAGATGTAATCTAGTTGGAAACTTTTAAGGGTGGTAGTACCCTAGTTGCCTTGAACCAACTTTTAACCTCTAGCTTTCCCAAATATCGGGAAGATATTTCTTTTAAGGGTGGCAGCCTGTCACATCCCAAAATTGTCCAAATTTTGTAATGTAAAAAATAAATAAACAAAATAAATAATTTTTGAAATTTAGGGTGAAAAGAAACTTTTTATTTCTAAATGGAAACATCAAAACCCATCTTGAACAAACTTTGAATAAAATGGAATCCAACAAATTTCAATCAAGTGTAATGCATTCATCAAAGAATGAATCTTGAAATTTAAACACTTGGAAAAGTTAAACAAAAACTCTAAAACCCTTGTGGAAGAAATCTTATTCAAGATCCCAAAGACTATGGATTTGATCCATATAAAAATTTAGCAATAAGCATTTATAAATGATTAAGAATGACAAACAAAAATATTATAAAATCATATAAATTGGTTTCACTTAATTTGGAGCCATAGATAAAATCTTATGAATTTAATAAGATGAAAGGAAATAATTTACAAAGCTAATAATGCTCCTATCTAAAATCCATACCAAATGGTGAGCAAATAATCCTAAAGAGATTTAAAAGGATAAAGAAATATTAAATAAAAATTATACAAAGTGGAATCACCAAGTTTGGATCTATAAATAAAAAGATATGGATTTTATAAGATAAAGAAAGAAAGATATAAATAAAGAATATTTAAAAGCCAAGTTAAATCTTGGACAAATCCATAAGGAAATGTAATAAAGATAATCCAAATCAAAATAAAATAAAGGGATAAAGAATAATCAAATAAAATAATATGGCCTTAACCAAATTATATTCCCTTTGAATAAAGACAAAATCCCTAATAGAAAGGATTAACTAAATCATGGGAAAATAATAATTGGAATTTACCCAAGTGGAATAAAAGTTATTTAATTAACTTAAATGGAATCAAAGAAATCATCTACATGAAATGTAGGGAATTAAAACCATATTTGAATTTCATTGGAATAAAGACAATTGCCCAAATTAAACGATTAATAATCATATTAAAATACTTTAAATAATTCAAAGTGAATTATCTAATACCCTATTAAATAAATAAAACCTACTGAAAAGGTTTAGTGAAAATTGGAATTCAAATAAAGAGTTTGAAAATATATTTAATCTTATTTGAATAAAGGCAAATGCTTATTTTAATAAAGAATAAAACCATAAAAAAGAATAAAGAAATTATTCTAAAAATGGACTTAAAAAGACATGTTTAAAGAGAACAGAAACTTGCTGAAAAGTTTGAAAAGATTTGAACTGAAAAAGAGTTTGAAATCATTTGAACAAATTAAAAACAGAAAATAAAAATGGAAAAAAGAAAAATAAAACAAAGAAGAAAAAATAGGAAAGAAACAACCCAACCCAGCTAAGCCTAGTAGGCCCAGCAACCAGCCCACTCCCTTCTCTCCCGAATCATTTTGTGTCACCCACAAAGCAACCCGCAGAGGCACTGACCACTGGACCCCACTCTTTCTCTCTCTCTCTGACGATGACAAAGGAGCCCCACTCGTCAGTCGTCTTCCTCACCCGCGCAACGACCACACCCGGCAGTTTCTTCCGTTGATTGCACACTTCACTTCACGTAATTGGCCGCGTGATTCTTGCCCCTGACCTCACCCTCTTAATCGCCTGGTCTCCCTCTCCGTTCCCCCCCCCCATTCACCCGCACATAACCGCCCCCAGGCCGCCCTGAATTCGTCTTGAAACTCTCTGACTCCGGCGAAGATTCTTCTCCAATTCCGGCCAGACACCGTCGCGCCTTGCCCCATTGACCACTCGAGCTCACTCCCGAGCCTTAGGCGCATCTACCGGTGGTCTCCTCTTGCTCGCGCATGCCCTAAAACATCGACAACTTCAACACCAGAGCGCCACCGATGACCGCATCTACTCCGGCGACCTTCCCCCATAAGCCAAAGCTTCCTCCTCTTCTTTGGTTGATACATGTATAATCCCCAGCATCGTGCGCATCTAACGGCACCCCTGTTTTGTATTAGCGCGCACCATAGCCTCACCCCCGACGACACCAGAGCTTGCCTGACGCCAGGAACATCTCCGGCGAGATATTGACGACGACTCTGTGCGCCCCTTGGCGAACGGCTGCTACCTAGAGCATCTACTCGCCACGGCGATCTCGGTGAGCCACCTCACGTCCTCTCTCGCTTCCTGTATTAGCCGGAACACCATTGCCTGAATGCACCACCGCCACTCGCCGCCGCCAGCGCCGCCCATCCGCGGTGACTCACATCGCACCGTTGGATCTTGATCGCATGGATAGGATAGAATCACTTAAGAGAAGGGGTACGCTAGATTAGAGCCGCATGATCTATTTAAAATCTAACGCTCCACATTGCCTGATCCGAACGAAACGGTATCGCCCAATCAGAACATGACGCGTGGCCAGAGTTTTGATTTAAAACCAGAAACATTTCTATTAGTTGTATGAATTTGTAAAATTCATAACTTTAAATCTATACGTCCAAATTTTACAAATTTTATATCAATGGAATCAGCAAGAAGAGTACTTTCCAACCATATACTTTGTTTAGTAAATTGCTTCTGTAAACTTAGTTGTTTTTGCATAA
The DNA here is from genome assembly GCA_916181665.1 of Avena sativa. Lineage (NCBI taxonomy): Eukaryota > Viridiplantae > Streptophyta > Magnoliopsida > Poales > Poaceae > Avena > Avena sativa. Next base: position 98,850,425 of record OV702293.1, read on the forward strand.
ACTTGTGTAGGCATAATTTGAATATAAAAATTATTCTAGAAATATTTTTAAGGTAAAATATTTGGCAAATGGATTTTTTGAACCTACTGACCATAGAAACCAACTTATGGATTTAAAAGTGTATTTTGTGAAGCTGAAGAATAAATCTTTGAATTAAAGCATTTCTAGTTAAATAAAAAATATTGATTATGGTATAAAAATGATTTTTGAGTAAAACTGTTGGAAAATGATTTGATTTAAACTCTCTGACCCTAAATACCAAGTTTTAGGATTTAAAAATATATTTGGATGAAACCTATAAAATTATTACTTTATTCAAAGGCATTTCCAACAAAACAAAATATTGCTTTGGTATAAAAATGGTTTATAGGTAAAACCTTTTGCAAATGGTTTTAATATTAGACACTTGACCATAAAACACAAAAATTTGTGTTTAAAAGTATATTTGTCAAACACTGGAAAGTATTGCTTTGATTTAAATCATTTCTAACAAAACAAAAATGATTTAAAATGGCCATTTCCACTAACTTGATGTCCAATGGTTCTGCCACTTTTATAAATGACCAATATGTGTTTTAAAATGTTTATAACCTATTAGAAACCACTTTTGCAAATAAAAAAATCTTTGGCATGATTGCATGCATTGCTTTGTTTTTATTATTCTATGTGATGTATTGCTTGAATGGTAGATTGAAATTGTGCCTTGATTGGATTGTAGTGAAATTTGAAGAGTGTGACTATTGCAAGATCAAGGAGTTCTCTACCAAAAAGGCAAGTGGTGATTCATACTTTTGTCCTATTATTTTCACTATGCACTACTGATATTTCTAAGTAGGACTTGCATGGTATTTTGCTATGTATAAACTATGCCATGGGAAATCCTAGTAGATGAAAACTTAATAGAATTTTCCTAGGTTAAGATTCCTATTACTATCATGCTTAGATTAGCTAGTAGAAAACAAGGGTGGATTATATTCAAGCTATGGAATATTTCTAAGTTAAGGACTTGTGTTTTGTTTAATAAAACAACTAAGAGAATGAATCACCTGGGTGGAATGGTGGATTGGTTTGTGTTGAGTGGTTACACAAGGCCCATTTATATGGTCTACCTTGTGTATCTCACTTGTGGAATGCCACCCAGGAACAAAGGGATTTGAGATGCCATATGTTAAGAAGCTTCTAGTGCAGCCACATGGCATTATGGGCTCTGCCTGGATCATATAGGTTGCAATAACTTAGCCATTTGGACAGTTGGTGGTAGTGGGTGATAGGTTGGAACGCATCCATTTGGTCTAAGGGAAGGCGTCTGGAAGGTCCTGTCTTGGGGAAAATCAAGTCTTGTGGGGAAAGTGCACGACCTCTGCAGAAGGAAGAAACTAAGTACTTAGCCGTGTCCCCGGTAATGGACAATTTGAGCATCATGACATGGAAGCTATCAAGAATCTCCTCATCCCAATTTTCTAAGTTAAAAACTTGTGGTTGAACAAGGGTTTAAGGATCACCAATTTCAATTGGTAGATGCCTTGGGTGATTTTGACAAACAAAAACTTAGTGTTTTCAAATGATAAGGAAAATCTATTTTGAGCAAAGCAAGCCTAAGCTCCACTTAGCCAAATGCATATAGATGATAGATACCACTACTATACCAAAGTATCACTTGCCAAAACAAATCAATGTATTGACCCTTGTGGCTGTAACTTATTATGTTGCAGGTTTGTTTGATGTTAGTGAAGTGTGTTGATTACGATTAAAAGTCTACAACCAACATGATTGCCTGTGGCACTTTGAAGATGAAGGGCTCCATGCTATATAGTTATTTCTGCTGCATTGTAATGAAATAGCCAAATGAGCTATGTAAGATGTAATGAATTATTTTATTCCTGGTTATAAAGTTGTATTATGACCTTTGTTTCTTGATATTACATCTTAATTGTGGATGCTAGCTATTGATCCTGGGACTAGCATTGTAAACACAGGGTTCTCTACCTTATTAAAGGTTGGGACCTCTATAGTAACCTAGCTATCTCTTTGCCAATGGCGCGTCCCTTCTCGTCTCCGAAGCGTCATAGAGGTTGTTTCACTGGTTTGAATTTTGAATCAATGTTTAAGCTGTGCTCGACAAGTTCCCAAGGTACACCTTTCATGTCGGCAGGTTGCCAGGCAAAGATGTCCCTATTCTCACGTAGGAACTCAACGAGCACGCTTTCCTATTTGGGATCTAGGTTCGTCCCAATGGCGGTGACCTTGGAGGCATCACCTACCACAAGTTCCACCGACTTGGTCTCGATGGCGGCCTTGAACGCAGGAGCGGAGTCGGAGATCTGCTTCTTCGACGCGGGCATCTGTGAGTCATCGACCTTGCTCTGGATCTCTTTGAATTCTTCGCTGTAGAGGACAGCTTCCGCGAAGGCTGCTTCATTAATCTCGCAGTCCCTTGCCTTGGTAAAGCTTCCGGATATGGTGATGACACCGTTTGGTCCGGGTATCTTGAGTTTGTTGTAGACGAAGCATAGCTTGGCCATGAACGTGTGGAATATGTCGTAGCCGAATATGACGTGGTACACGCTCTTGAAGGGGACCACCTCAAAGGTCATGCGCTCTTGGCGGTAATTATTAACATCGCCAAAGGCAACCTGAAGTGTGATGCACCCAAGGGACTGAGCCTCCCGACCAGGAACTACGCCGTGGAAGATGGTGTTGGTCCGCCTTAGGTTTGCCTCCATCAAGTTCATCTTCTGCAGTGTATCCAGGTACATGATGTTGATGTTGCTTCCACTATCCACCATACACTTGGTGAACTCCACACCGTCAATCAAGGGATTGATGACCATGGTGTATTGGTTCTCCGTAGGAATAAGGTCTGGGTGGTCCGTCCTATCCCAAGTAATTGGAACCTCTGACCAGCGCAGGTACTGGGGGACTGGGGCAGAGTAGCCATCAGGATCCTCATAGAGGTCTTCTGTTGTCGGATGGTGGGGGTGCCAAGGAAAGTGTGGTGGACTGGCGCCTTCTTCACGAAGGGGTTCTTGCCCTTGTCGTCGCTCTTGGCGGCATGCTTGGGGTCAACATCCTCGTCCATGTCACCTGAATCCTTGGACTCTTCCTCCTTATTCTTCCCCTTGCCCTTGCCTCGCGGTCTGTTCTTCCAATTTCGCTTGTAACCGGACTCTGGGTCTTCTTTGAGGTCTTTGACGAACTTGCAGTGTCTATTGGTATGGGTGGCTTTACCGTTGACATCGAGGTGTACGAGGCACGACATATCGTGGTACTCTTTGTAGGTTTGGGGAACGCGGAGCGGTGCCGAGGTAGTTTCACTTCCTCGTTGCTGCCCACGGCCAGCTCCCCGTCATCGGCCTAGTTGTCCGCCATCACCTCGTCCTGCAAAAGTCATGGCAAACATGTCGGGAGATTGCTTTTCTTCTGGAGCGGTTTTCCGCTTTGTACTGCTGTTCCTCCGAGCCTGAGTTGGAATGGCCTTTGCTAGAAAGGAGCCGTGAGCATCGTCGTCAACAGCTGCAAACTCACGGAGCGCTACCGAGGTAGTTTCACTTCCTCGCTGATGCCCATGGCCAGCTCCCCGCCCTCGGCCACGCCGTCCGCCATCACCTCGTCCTGCAAAAGTCATAGCGACCATGTTGGGGATTTGCTTTTCTTCCGGTGCGGATTTTTGCTTTGTGCTGTTGTTCCTCTGAGCTTGAGTTGGAAGGGCCGTTGCCGGCAAAGAGCCGCGAGCATCATCGTCGTCAGCCACAAACTCACTAGCCAACTGAATCATCTGGTTCAAGTCTAGCTGGTGATTTTCCTGCAAGCGCTTCAGCTTATGTCGGAGCAACGTGCCCCTTTCCAACCCATCGATGAAGTCGGCCATGGCGGTCTGAGCATGCACTCCTGCGCAGGAATTCTTTATGTCCAGCCAGCGGGAGAGGTAGGCGCGAGATGTCTCGTCTTTCTCTTGCACGCACCGCTGTAGATCGCCAACAGTGCAGGCACGCTTGTACGTACCCTCAAAGTTCTTGGTGAACGCTTCTTGCATGTCCAACCAATTGCAGATGGATTTTTCCGGCAAGTCATCAATCCATTGACGGGCCGTGCCGCCAACATCAAAGGAAGGTACTTGACGACAACATTGGGGTTACCTTCGGCAATCTCCACCGCGTTGCCGTAGTCCTGCAACCATGTGGCTGGCTTGCCGGTGCCGTCATAGGTCATGATGGTCTTGTCAATCCGGAAACCTTTGGGGTAAGTTGCGGACCGTATTGCAGGTCCAAAACAACGTGGTCCCAGGTATGGTCCTTCCCGGGCCTCGTGGATCTTATCGATCCGCGAACCTGCATCGTACGGCTCCGGGTTCTTCTTCTTCTTGTCAACAGGGGATGGGCCGCGTGAACGACGCGGGCCTCCTGCACCATGGTGACTGCTAGGTGGCGACTGAGGCGGAGCTGGCGGTGGGTTAGTATTTTTGCTGTTACCCTCCTGCGACGCCTCACGCCTGTCGCGGTTGCTTGTCGGACGCGAAGGGTCATGGCATGACCTGCTCTTGTGTCCTTGGTTGCGCTCTCCATCATGATGGGTCTGCTCCACGTTGTCGTGGATGATGATGCCGCACTGCCTTGGCGGGGGCATATCCGTATGATGGTGAGCCTTGGGATCTTTGCGATGTCGGGGGGATCGAGGCGGTGGCGATGGGCGACGAGGTCGGGCCTTTTCTCTATGGTTGGAGGATATGGGGATAGCATCCTTCCTGTTGCGCGCATCCCTCCGTCTTCGTTCTGATGAACCCGTCTAGGACCCAACATCAAGAGGAGATCTGTCCCTTGGCGGCTTATACTGGCTAGACTGGCAAAGCACTGGGTCAGACTCAAGCCTCTGAGAGGTGGCCTTTTCCTGCTGCTTCACCGCCTTGGCCACTAGGTCATAGACCTGTTCCACTGCCTCGAGCGATCTATCCTGCTCCAGAAGGGTCTTTGCGATGGCGAGGTTAAGGAGTGGGGTGGGCATCACCTGTTTTCCTTCACTGTCAATGTATGGCTTGGCCTGTGCCGGCTTCGAGGGAGCCCATCCTAGGTTTCGCCGTACACCAAGATCATTGATGACGCGAGCCAAAGCTTTCTTGGCCTTCTGCTGCTGCAGCAGAGTCTTGTACTCGGCCTCCATTGCTCTAGCTTTCTCAATGGACTTATGCGCGTTGACCAGATCTCGATCCAGCTTAGCGCCTTGATCCGTGATGGTCTGCGCTTCCTCCAGCAGCTGCTGGCACTTATCGTCAAGCTGAGTCACGTTTCGGATATGAGCTACAGTCAGTGGCTCAACGAGGAGATTGACCTACACCACTCTATCAGTTGGAGTAACTTGGGCATCAGCAGACGTAGATGCCGGAGGCGGCAAGTTTGTGGTGTTGTTGTTGCTCGGGCCGGTGCCGAGTTCCTGTGGCTGCTGAACTGGGTTAGGTGGAGGAGGCATGACCTTTGCACGATCATCGTCAGCAGCAACAAGTGGCCCCTTCCCCTTTTCCAGCGCTGTAGGCGGATCTCGTACGGGTTGATCTTCATCCATCACCGTCCCAATGTTGACGAACACCTCTCGAGACGTGACGGTGTTGTTGGCTTGCTCGTCGCGCATGTACTCTTCCTCCATCTCCTGCATGGCGGAGTCTAGCTCTTCTGGACTGAAATCTATCTCCTCTGAATCTGCACTGAAGTCGGCATAGAGCGCGTCAATCACAGATTCGGAGGGTGCCAGGTCTTCCTCGATGACGGGGGGTGGAGGTGCAACATCATCGACGATGACTGGAGGTGGTGGCGTGGTTGCGACGATGGCGGCCGGAGGCGGTGCTGGCGGTGGCTGAATCGGAGGGGCTCCGTCAATGAATGCTAGCGCTGTCTGAGCTGCCGCTTCAGCCTCCGCGTAGTTGTTGACGGTGTTCACCATGCCTTCGAAGGTAAGGCGTCCCGACTCCTGCTGCCGTCTTAGAGAATGCCGGAGAAGCGTGCCATGGTCCAGTGCTTCCACAAAGTGATACATAGCATCATCATTGGGGTAGTGGGCCAGATCGGCTCGTATATGGAGCCACCTGGCCAGGTAATCGCGGGGTTTTTCACCCTCTCTCTGAATGCAACACGCGAGATCGAAGATGGTAACCATGCCGATGAACTTGGATCTCTGTTGTCCAGACGCATGGGCAAAGCCGGCAGACTTGCAGTGATCTTCCACCATTATATCCTACATAGGGGCGGTTTGGGTGGGCCTTGAATTTTTCCAATCTTTGTCGGCAAACTCCAAAGAGAGATACGACATCGATCCTTCCGCGAACGTATCCTTCCCGTAGGTGGTCCGTGCGGGCCTTTATGCTCCTCCGACTCCCTGGGAACTAGTGCCCGAGTCGGTTTCGCCAATGAAGAGGTGGATTTCTCCGATAGGAACGATCGAACACCACGTATGGTTCGTCTTCGCCGGGATCCAGAACTTTTCAGGAGGGACAATCGGAACATTGCCAGAGAAGAGAACGCGACCGATGGCCACGGTTTTGCAGATTCCCGCAAAGATCTTGGTCCTCGCCCGCTGAAGAGCCTGAAGCGCCTCTTGCCCCACGGTGGGCGCCAACTGTCGTGGTATTGCCGACGAGTACACCATGAGGGGTCCTCACAGTGCGTGTTTAGAGACATGGGGGAAGGCGGACGGTTGACGGGTACGAGGTAACATAGCTTACCTAGGTTCATATCCCACGATGGTGGCGGAATCCTACTCCTTCTATAAATCACTATAAGGGCAATATGTCGAGTTATAGGGATTGGTTCGCTGTGCGAGGTGACTAGAAAGTCTAAGTTATCATGCCCTAAAGGCTCCCATAGGCCCGACTTATATAGTCGCTAGGTCCTAGGGTTAATGGGAAAAGTCCTAGCCGGACAGGTTATAGAGTCCTACACCGTTTATTACTAGTCTTGTGTGTCTTGTACTCCAAGGCTCCGGGTACGTCGGTGACTAGCCTTCCTTTATCCGGCATGGGCCTCCCTTATGGATCCATCTAACTAGGCCACCCAACAGGCCATGGGCCATGCTACCAACTGTGGGCCACCTGGGTTATCCGGATAGGAGACATGCTATGAGGATACCCATATAGCATATCCCCAACAGAATACCACAACAAACTTGTCAAGAAACTCCATGAACACCTTTTTCATCATGTTCATGAAATAAGCTGGTGCATTTGTTAGTCCAAATGGCATCACAGTATACTCATACAATCCATACCTAGTTGTAAAAGCAGTCTTGGGTATATCTTGTTCTCTAATCTTTAGCTGAAAGTAACCTGATCGAAGATCAATTTTTGAGAACACATGAGCTCCCTCTAGCTGATCAAAGAGATCATTGATTCTGGGTAAGGGATACTTGTTCTTTATGGTCACTTCATTAAGTGATCAATAATCTATGCATAGCCTCTGACTCCTGTCTTTCTTCTAGACAAACAAAACTGGTGCACCCCAAGACGAAGAACTCAGTTGGATAAATCCTTTCTACAACTGTTCTCCAAGCTGTTTCTTGAGCTCTTTTAACTCATCAACTAACATCTTGTAGGGTATCTTTGCTATGGGTCCAGATCCTGGCAGTAAGTCAATCAAAAACTCCACATCCCTATCTGGTAGCATTCCTGATAATTCTTTCGGAAACACATCCGGGTACTCCTTCACTGCTGGTACACTGTCTATGCTAACCCCCTTAAGGGAATTTAACTTACTCCCTTTGGGTTCAAAGTTAGACTTGAACCTAATTCGTTTCTTTTCTGGGGTTATGAGTGTAATTGTTCTTCTGGCACAGTCTATTACCCCCTCATAATGGGTCATCCAATCCATGCCTAATATTATATCCAATCCTTGGGATTCTAGGATTATCAAACTAACTGGAAACTTGTATTTTCCAAACTCTATTACTAGATCATGGCATCCAAAATTTACTAACATCTCTCCACCTGGGGAGCTTACTTTAATAGGACATCCAATTGTTTCAGTTGGAAGTCCATTTTGGTCTACAAATGCTCTTGAAATGAATGAATGTGATGCACCGGTATCAAAGAGGATAAGTGCTAGAAAGGAATTAATCTTGAACTTACCAGTCATAGCATCAGACTCCTCTTGGATTTCCTCCACATTGATGTGGTTCACATGACCCTTATGAAAAGGGTTTGGCTTATTGGTTCCATCTGTCTTCTTTTTTGGGCATTCGTTTGCATAGTGCCCAGTTTTCTTGCACTTGAAACATTCAACCTGACCTTTGTCTCTCCTAGATGGTTGATTCCCATTGCCATTTCCACTATGGTGATTCTTGTGTCCACTCTTGTTGTTGCAGTAATCATCATTGTTGTGTCCATGATATTTATTGCTATCGTTGTGACGGTTACTGTTGTGGTGGTTGTTATGATTCCCGTGTTTGTGGGATCCAGAACCTCCACTTCCTTCACCAAAAGAACGCTTGTGAGACGATCCAGATCCATGCTTATCAAAATGGTGCTTCCTCTTCCTATTCTCCACTTGCTTCATCTTGCTTTCCAAGATGGTAGCTTTATCACATAGAGATTGATCAGTTGGAACATATGCAATATATAGTTGCATGCACATCTCATCATTCAGTCCTTCAAGGAACTTCTCCTTCCTGTTTGCATCAGTGTCAACATCATCCGGTGCATAGCGTGCCAGATTGTTGAACTCTTCAATATATTCTACAACACTGCGTTGGCGTTGTTTAAGTTTGTGGAATTCCTTCTTCTTCAACCCCATCACTCCTCAAGAGATATGAGAAGTGCGGAATCCATCCTCAAATATTGCCCAAGTCACTTCTTCAATAGGGGTAGTGATTTGGAAGTTATCCCACCATGTAGCTACTGGTTCTTCCAACAGGTGTGCTGCAAATCTCACTTTCCCCTCATTAGTGCAACCAACTGTGACCAAGTTCTTGTTCACAGAACGTAGCCAATCATTTTCTACCATGGGATCATTGGTTCCAGAAAACTTAGCAGGCCTTAATCTTAGAAACCTTGTGAGCATATCAAAAGCTGGTGGATTGTTCTGATTGTTGTTGTTGTTGTTGCTTTTTTTGTTGTTGTTGCTGTTGCTGCTGCTGTTGCTGCTGCTGCTGTTGTTGGTGTTGTTGTTGTTGTTTTTGTTGTGTAACATCCCAGTATTTAGGACCTAACGAAGGGTAGATTTAGGAATATGTATTATTGCATGCATTCATTTGTGAAAATGTGGGTAAATTTTTCGCCAAATAAAAAAACTTAAGTGATCAATGTTTCTTTCTTACTTTAAGATTAGGTTTAGACTTAAAGAAGGATTGTTATAAACTTTGATGTGATCTTAAAGGATTTATGGGTGTTTTGAAATGGGTTCAATTTAAAACTTAAGTGTTTGAATCATCATTTAAATGATTTAGATATAAGATTTGAATCTTAAATTAATTAATAGAAAAGTATTAAAACTTAAATCTTATTTAAAAACAATATTGTATATGAAATTCATTTCATATACATAAATATGATATAGAGAATAAACCTACTGAAGTTATTCCCAACTTTACAATTTACACAAGAGTAAAGAATAAGGAAATTCTTTATTAATATATATATAAACTTTATTCCAAATGAACCAAATAAAGATTACAAGAATTATAAAAGAAAAATTACAAAAGAATAAGAAAACTACAACTGTATATCCACTAACTATCCTATATCTAAAACTACACTAAATCTCCACCTTTATCTTTGTACCTGCAAAACAAAGATTAAATAGAAAACAAAATAGGATCAGTGTTAAAATATTTCTCTCAGATATGTCAGTGAGGTGCACTTGATAATCTCATCATTGAGAAATGTTATAAAGGGGCAAGTTTCAACAATATGAAAGATTTCATCTTTCATAAACTCAAGGCCAGAATGCAAATGATAGCCAAAAGGGACCAATTCACCAGCCAAGGTAAAAGTAGATTGGTAATAGTAAGTTCAAACTTTTTGAGCTTATCCTCATGTGCATAGCAGGCACACAAGCTGCACACACACAAGCATGCAGAGGGGTGTGCTGTCGACCTCACAAGCATAGCCATTATCACAAAACCACAACCAGCCGTGGAGGAACACCTCAGTGCATCTCTCCACCACAAAATACACTAGCACAGCCAGGATGAACAACAGTTAAACCAAGAATAGCAACCAAACCAACCACCCAGATCAACCCAAACATCACCAGAATGGTGACATAAGGAGGGGAATAGATCTGGTGGACAGCAAGGTCAAGTACAGGAGCTCAAGAGCAAACTCAGGAGCCAGCAAAAGCAGATCAAGATCAAGACCAAGAACAAGATCAGGATCATCATCAATATACCACACCAACATCAAATCTTGTGGTGAGTCTCATAAAACCATCACATGCTTTCATCAGAATGTCTAAAAAAAGCATGTGTTGCTTTATGCAATAATCTCTCAATAAGCACCCAATAGGGGTGAATCTATCCTAGAGATTTCAAGTATAAGGATAAGAAATCTAGCTCAACCACAAGAACTAAACCCTTAGACCAGCATCACTGGGTTTAGTGTTATTTTTGGAAACTTAGATCATTTTCATTTGATCTTACCAGATCAGGGGACATCTCTCCAAATAGAGAGTAGCACCTCTAAATCTATAAGATTCAAACAAACTATGGCCCAAATAACTACAAACCACATCCTAGAGCCTCAGACCACCATCATAGGCAGGTAAGATAATAAAAGCTTCCATATCATCTTATCAGTATTAATCACCAGCATAATCAAGCTAAGCCCAGAAATAAAACTCAAACACTTGTGTGCTAGATCATATTGGTATCACTAGGACAGGTTGTTTCTGAACTAAAACCAGTCCTTGTTCAGAATCCACACATAAAAGGGACAACCAATCTATATCATTTTCCTGAAGCTAAGTGATAGGAATCAACATTAAAATGAATCTATACATCCACAGAAAATCATTACATATAATGATTTGATTCAGAGTGTATCATCTCCAAACAAGCCCACCTTATGATTGCAATAAGCAACTACTGAGAGAAATCCACTGTCAGCACAATTATTCTGATAGTAGGGAAACTTCTCAGATTAGCAACATAATACAATCAAGGATTTTCTTAAGACACTACCATAAATCATGGGGGATTACCAATGGAACTAAATCTGACAGGCAACTAGTATCATCAAAGCTACTATCAATCCTTAACCACAAAAGGCAAACATTTCCCAGGATCAAATATGATCAACACTAGATCTAAAGCATCATAGATATGATCAACAGGGGGTTATGAACCCTAATCCAGAGATGAACCCAATCAGCACATAGTCACTCAACATGAGAAGCCACTAGATACACACCAAAAAGAATCATGGCAGTAGCATGGACAATCACCACAAAGACCACTTAACCGAGGTCCTCGCTGATGAATCGAAGAGGAATCAGAGGGACCGACGAACCGCGGCGGCACAAGGAGCACCCAGGAGGGTGCTGTAACCTTCACCTGCCATGGCGGCGGCCGCAGCAGCGCACGAGACCAGCACACCACCGCAGGCGGGATCGCGGCGGCAGAGACAACATATTCTCCGAACCCTAGAGTTTGGGAATGGGGTGGAACTGACCACAGGGAATCCCCGGAGTCAAATCGAAGCAGATAAAACAAAAGAGCGTCGTCGACAACCCCAACTCGCACCATGGCGGTGGCCAGAACGTCCGACGACGGCGAGAATCGACGGTGGCAGCATCGCCGGCCACGGGGGGCGAGTCAAAGGAGGAGGATATAAGGTCGAGGGAGAGAGAGGAGGCAGAGTGGGCTGGGTGGGCCAAAACCCTTTGGGGTAGCCATTTGACCCTGCCCTATTGGTCCACTTTGGCCCAAGGAGCCAACCCAAGTTATTTAATAAATCTTTTGATCAATTGAAAAAGACCAAAATACCCCTGACCCCAATAAAATTATAGAAAATAAATTAATAGTCCAAAAATTATAAATAAAATATTTTTGGATTCACAATAATACACTCTATCCAAATAAAATAAGATATCAAATTTTGGACATTCAAATTTTTATAAGAATTTTGTAATTTAAATACTCCTTATGGAGTTTTACAAAATTATTAAAAGATGATAAAAATAAATAAAAATCACTTCCATTATTTATTAATATAATAGTATTTTTGAAAAATACTAAATAAATATTTAATAAGGACAAATGTTTATAATATAAGTAAAATACTCAAAAATCTTGGAAAATAAGGATTATAATTTCAAATATAATCATATATTATTATTTCACTTAATTAAATATTTATTATTTATTAAATAATTAAAAAGTAATAAGCATTATAAAAATCATATTTTATTATGTATAAATCACAAAAATACATGTAATATACTAATATGATCACAAAAATAACAATTACATATTAAAAATCTAATATTTTACTTTTGAGATAAACCAAAAATTCAAATATTTTAACAACTCAAATATAAACTTATTTACTTCACTAATAATTCATAAAATAATAAATAACATTTATTAATATCCTTGAAATGAGTAAAATAAGTTTAATATATAGTACAAATCTTAAATATTAATGAAACAAAACTCTAATGGTTTAAAAACATTATAAATATCCTTATATGAAACTATCTTCAACTCTAAGTGAAGATTATATTCTCAAATGATTCCAACTCATGATAAAAACCTTAAAGAACATCTTGTGAATGAATCAGATCCTTTCCATTTATTTAAATTATCCAATATCAACAATTACCACAACACTATAAAAAACTTTAAGGATAATTAAATGAAATTATATCTAGAATTATAAACTCTACTCACTTATCTATAAAAGGTAAATGATACTACTCTATCATAGAACTAAGAAACCATTATCTCAAGTAATAGAACAAACATTCTTAAATAACTTAAGAACACATTTCAGATATACAAGATACCAGGGTGTAAGTATCATACTTTCAAAAACTCTCTATATTTTAAAGTGAATTTTAGTCTCTAAGAGTCTAAATATAATACCATACACATGACTACATGTTTTATAGTTAACTTTGGTATGAAGTAGTTAATCTATAAAGCAGCATAAACTCAAGCCATTTGATTAAAACAAATAACATCAACCATTACTAACCAACCACAAGGTTATTTAGACTTTAGAAGAGAAACCTTTTCTTCGAAGATTATCCTTTTTGCCACTTTAAATAAGAAATATTGTATAAATAGTCCTAACTAGTATGTCATAAGAATGTATATTTTATTCCTACATATGTGTTGACTCCAACCACTCATAAAATCGAATAAAAATACAAATACGACATTTATCCAAAAGGACCACACATTCCAAAGTAACCACTTTCGAAATCCAAACCCTAGAACAACATTATTTCTGGAATTTACACTTAAAACGTCCATCACACTAGTTATGCATAAAAGCATATTGCTTCTTTAAACATTAGTCCTTACCGGACAAATGATGCTGATTTCAGATTTTTGGATCTTATATTGACTCGAAGACCATGAGTGCATAATCTTGCAACAACTAAAGGCAAGTTCACACTTGCTCTTGTCCTTTGTTTATTTTCTGTAAACTATTTTATAAATCTAGTGTTGTCTTCACCTGCATTTGAAAAAGGTCAGAAAACACTATTTTCCATTGATAATGAGAACTATTGATTATTGATCTAGGGTGATCAATTAATATATTAAATCTGACAGTGGAATACCACTGTTCAGAACTATATCACCTAGGGTTTAACAACCAATGTCGCTAGTAATTCTTGCGCTGTATATTACGCGTTGACCATGAGATTTGGAATGGGACAGAGAAGTCAGCTGTATATTCTTCCTCTCGCATGAAGCCGGATGTGCAGGTCGTGGCTGTTATCCTCGTCGCGTGCATTTTAATTGGTAATTCGTAGAGGATATGCAGCATATGGGTGGCAACCCTCAACGTCCCACGATAGTTCTGACATCTAACGGTTTGTACAAACCATTGCCGTAATTCATTATGTGGGCATGGTGTATACCAAGGAGGCATGCAGGGTCGCGAAGGGGGCAGTTATTGGCTTGGATCATCTTCTGGGCCCCACATCATGGAATTGTGGACGGGAATAAGCTGCCTGGTTGTGCAACAAAGAGTTGATCTCTCATGGGTAAAGTAATGCACCACTGCAGAGTGTTAGAACTGTAACTTGTTACTCCCTGTTCCGGGAAGGAGCTGCGAACGCGGCGGGAAAGGAACCCCATGAAGGTTCTGGTAAACCCGTGAAGGCTGACGGACATAGCTTTTCAAAATAAAAGCAACCTTTAAAGAAATGTTTATAAAAACTTGCATTACCTACGACCTACGGTCTATGGCTGTAGCTATAGTGCATCAAACACTCCTTTTCTAGTGAATTTGCTGAGTACGCTCGTACTCAAAGTATCTTCTTAACCCTTGCTAGATTCTGAAGCCATTAGAACGATATCTACATCAAGATATGCTCCAGGACTTATCAAGACCAGCTGAAGCTCTTCAATAAAGAAATGGAAGTAAATAGATATCTTAACTCAAGTGAAGACGAAGGTTACCGAATCGATAGGAATATTATCTCTAACCAAAGAACCTATTTCTGTAGAGCGTTGCAATAGCAGCAATGCCAGCCTCTTAGTCTAAATATTATACTTAATAGCATAATCGTTCTGGCGTTGTTTAACTTTAATTCTTCTTTGTAAAGAAGTTCTTTCTTCCTCTTATACCTAGATTGTTCTCTGGATCTTATGTAAAGAGTGAGTTGTAACCTTTAAGCCATGTATTGGACCCGCTGTGTTTCTGTTGTGCCATTCTGAGGGATGTAATACTCGCACACTGTGTTTCATTTGTGTTATGTCAACGACTATAGTATACTACATCATGCAGTGGTATGCTGGGTCACCGCATGTTGTTGTTGTTGATGATGATGATGATGTTGTTGTTGTTGTTGTTCTGATTTGCCATAAACTGAGCCATCATTTGCATCAACTGAGTCTGTGCAGTCATCAGCTGTTGCATCTCATTGCCATTGTTGTTATAGTCGGGATTGGTACGACGGGGAGGCATCTGTTGTTTCAATAAGGATAAGTAATGAGATATAACCCATAGATCCTAACATGCATAATACAATAAATAGCAACAATCACAAACATGCAAGCACATGATAAATTTTCGGATTCAAAACGAACAAAAAGTTTATCAAAGTAAACACACTAGCATAGTCATCCACATGTTGGATGATCAATGCGACTTGATAAATAAAATTATGATACGTAGATAGCCAAGTAGTCAACACTACTCCATTTCGACTTCCTCCACTAGGGCAAATCCTGCTGCGTCGAAACCTGCCTTGTACTCCTCCACGCTGGTGGTCAAAGCATCGACCTTCGCCTGAAGCTTTCTCTTCTGCGAACGCAGCCTCACTATCACCTTCTGTTGTGTCTCTAGCTCAAGATCCTTGAGCTCCATCTCAGCCTTCATCTCATTGATCTTCTTGTTCCTATCCTAGACTCTCTTCTCTTGGTTCTTGAACCTCTTGTCTTGCTTCTCAAACCTAGTCTCCATCTCCTTGATGCTCTCCTCCTGTTCCTCAAAGGACTTGTCCTTCTCCCTCAGCTGGACACGTAGCTCGTCATTGTAAGCATGACGTTGGTCCTATCAGTATCAAGGTGCCTAAGGAGGCTCTCTAGGTCCTGAAGATAGTGGCACACTGACTCAATAGTCTCCCTAGTGGTCTTGTCCAACACTATAGCCTCTCCCTCCTCGTCGCGTCTCCCAAAGGGATGGAAGTAGAGGCCCTTGAGCTCGGCGGAGTGATGTCCACATAGGCATCCAATCAGCTCCTTCATGGTGATGTCGAGGCCCTTCTCCTTGTCATCATGGAGTATCTTGAAGGCAATGTCCTCGGTGGGAGGCTCTGACTGGCGTCCTGGCTGAGAGACTCTAAATCCCCTCAAGTCCTTCCTCTCAAACTTCCTGAGATGAAGTCCCTTAATGTTAGGGATGGGAAGACCGAGCACACTGACGATCTCCACGATATGGAATCCAAAAGGATTTCCCTTGAAATCCTCGGCGGTGCTGAGAACAAAGCTAGGCATCTATTGCATAGGATGGAGAAAACTAGAAAGAACACAAGTAAAGAGTAAAACATAAGGTAGTAAAACAAAAGCCAAAGTCATTCAACCAAACATTAATCCACATAAGTCATGGCATACATTATTCAATCACAACATCAAGGTTCAATCACAACTTAGACAAATTCTTGCCATACCACATGGTTGGTATGATCAAATTAATAACGCGAGAAAACGACAAGTGTGGTGGTACAACTATTGGAGTACGTCACAACTCTCACTCACTAGTCAAGATAGCTATCTAGGCATCCTTGGAGGCAATATGTTTGTCTTGATCACAAGACTCCCATGCTAAGTCTATGATATCCTCCCTTCGATGTTTTATGGTGATATCTAAGTCTTGGGTATGCTTCTTCTCCTCTCTAAGGTCATTCTGAGTGTTGAGCATTCTACACTGGAGTCTTTCTCCATGCTCCTTGATGGCATTCCATGCTGCATTCCTTGCAGATTCAAAGAATGACATATGCATTTACGAGTTGGTGACCATGCAGAATCCTGACTCATTGTGGTTGTCCTCCTTGTTTTTATACAAGTGGATTTGTACCCACCAATATTCTCCTCCTTCATCCATCACTGGAAATCCCTTGTACACAGCTTCACCATTTATCCCCAAGCTAATCATGAGGTTCTAGAGTGCCTTGGGAAATTCCGTCTCACATTCTAGGGTCATGGTCATCAGTGGTCCCTTCCTGACGGCTTCATTGATGGCGGCCATCTACAAATAGAGATGAGAAAGACGATTAGGAGAGGTATTACGAGATGAAAAGAGACAAGTGTGAAATTTACAAAGGGGTTGCATTTTCCTAGTGGTTTCCTTCGTCTAATCCATCTTAGGATCACAAACCTACAGGCAACACAGTGCTTTGATACCATCTGTAAGACCTTACCCTTTAAGGTAAAGGTCCCTATTATTGTAGTGCTAGTCCCTGGATCGAATTGCTAGCACTGACAGTTTAAGATGAAGTACACAGATACAAAGGTCATTATTACATCGAAATTCTAGGAGTACAATAGTTCTTACAACTCATTAGCCCAAGGCTAACTCATAGAGTTCTCATTACATAATATATAAATAAAGTCTTAATCTTCATGTGCCACAGGCAAACATGTTGAGTGTAGACTCATAACCCTACTCACCATCCGAGTAACCTGGAATATAATAAGTTACAGCCACAAGGGGTCAATATAGTTGGAATTGTATTGGCAAGTGATATCATAGTTATATAGTAGAGACTAACAACTACATGAATTTGGCTAAGTGTGGTTTTAGGCTGGCTTTACACAAAGTAGTTTTGTCCTACTAGTTGAAAACACTAAGTTTTTTCTTTACAAAAACTCTAAGGAACTACCAATAGACATTGGTGAACCTCTACCCTTGTTCACCCACAATTTTTAACTTAGAGAAATTGGGATGAGGAGATTCTTGACCATTTCAATGTATTTGATGCTCAAAAATGTCCATGACCGGGGACACGGCTAAGTACTTTGGTTTTACCCTCTCTAGAGGTGGTGCACTTTCCCCACAAGACTCGACATGCATCAAGACGAGACTTTTTAGAAGCAATCCTTCAGACCACCATGGATACGTTCCATCCTATCAACTCTACCACCATTTGTCCATCTGGCTGAGTTCTTGCAACTTAGTTGGTCAAGGCAGATCCCATATGCCATGTTGTTGCACTAGAAGCTTCTCGACACTAAACATCTCAAATATCTTTGTTCCTGGGTGCCCATCCACAAGTATGATACACAGGGTAAACCATAGACATGGGCCTTGTGTAACCACTCAACACATACCATACAAGTCCCATTCCACCCAGGTGTTTCATTAACAAGTTTTTTTCTTAGTCAAAAACATATAGGCATAAACTTTCCATAATAACATAACATGAATTTTCCACCCCTGAATTCTAATATCTAGGCTAAGCATACTAGCATATCATGTCTCCTAACATAGGGAAATTACTACCAAGATATCATCTATAGGATATATCATAGCATAGCATATACTTTGAAATATTACCATGCAAGTCCTACTCAAAATAACACTAAATGCAATAGGAAAATAATTAGTACAAAAAGATGAAGTATCACTTGCCTTGGTAGCTAGGGGAATAGGTACAATCTTCACAATCACACACTTCACAATCCATAAAATCTACACAACAAAATTAACAACAAAATATTCACAAATCAATATACACACAAAAATAATATGAATGTATGCAAAATGCAATGAGATGATTTGCCACACTTTTAAAATCAAACTCTACATTACTGAAGACAAAGCATATAATCTAAAGTCTAAATAAAAAAACCACCTAAAAATAATATTCCAAATAATTTTTATAGTTAAATTAGGCCTACAATTGTCTCTGCATAAAATCCTAATTTTTCAGAAGCAAATGAACAAAGAAAGGCCATAGATGAAAAGATCTCATTTTTCTAAATACATAGACATCTTATTTGTAATTTTTGGATTTACAGAACAAAAGTTATAAATTGTACAAGTTTAAAAAACTAATAGAACATTTCTAGATTTTAAATCTAAACTCTGGACACACGGCGTGTTCTGACTGGACGATACCGGTTGGGCGGATCACGCTCGCATACCGTCAGATCTAAACTAAATCCTATGGCTCAGATCTAAGCATACCCCTTCACGTCTAGTTCTAATCTCGACCGCTGGATCTAGATCCAGCGGATCCTAATGCTCTGACCAAATGTGAGCGGCGCAAATGGCCACCATGGCGGTGGCGCGACAGACGGCGATCCTCCGGTGAGGCCAAAGGGAAAGGAAGGGGGACTGGGGCTTACCAGGGTCGCAGTGTCGAGGAGGTGCTCAAGGTGGTCGCGGACGGGGCTGGGGCGCACGGACACGGACATAATCGCTCGTCGGAGTTCGGCCGCGCGTCAGGTGCTCACGGTCGTCGACAGAGGCGACGCTCTAGGGCACAATAGGACAAATGGCATGCATTAGAAGGTGCACAAGGAAAAGGAGAACACGATCATTTGAACCAGAGGCAGGGGAAGGTTGGGGCTCACCGCGATAGCTCATCTGAGTTTGTTGGAGCGGTAGTAGTGCGGGGCGAAATCAGCGTAGCCTGGCGGCGCTCTAGTGGTGCTGAGTGGGGGAAATGATGCGGGTGCAGAGCGCGCTAAGTAGCCAGAGTGAGGAAGAGAATCACGGACACAATGAATCGGATTAAACGTGAATTGAAAGGGGGAAACGGCCGCGGCGGAGCTGGTCGACGGGCGTTGATTGAGGATGAAGGGGGTGAGGTGGCAGTAGGGGCCACGGGTCAGTGAGGGGGTGCACGCGCGGGGTGAAAAACAGAGGGGGTGAGGGAGTTTTCCTGGGTGGGCTTGCTGGGCTGCTGTGGGCCACGCTAGTTAGGCTGGCTCGTTTCTATTTTTTTTCTTCTTAACCTTTTCTGTTTTGGTTTTTCAAATGAGATTTGAATAACCAAATCTATTCCAAATCTTTTCAATTTTTCAGCAAACTTCTGTGGGTGATCCTAGTATTTAAAAGCATGTCAAACACAAAAAATCACTCCAAACCATTTTGGGGTCATAAAAATAAAATAAAACCATGCCCCGGACATGTAATATAAAAGGGGTATAAAATAGGGTTTTGCTAGGGTTTTAACTTTGAAAATATTTGTGCAAAGTAAATATGCCATGATAATATGAATGCAATCATGATGTTTTGAATTGATGAAATTTGGGATGTTACATTTATTCTTGGTGAGGAGGTCACTAAGACGTGTTAGCCAATTCGGGAAGTTGAATCCATCTAACTTGAGTTTCTCGGCGGTTAGCCAATCGGTAATATCAAAACCATCCTAGCGATGAGACATGTTCTACATTTATTTATTACACGATCCTCATTCACTACATTTCCCCCGATCGTCATGATCGTCAACATAGCTACAAAGGTGGACGCTACACATCGATCACATCATTCGTGCGACTCATGCTTGATCTTTCGATCATGTTGTGTTCCAAGGCCATGTCTGCACATGCTAGGATCATCAACTCTAACTTGTGTGTATTGCTGTGTAACATTGCTTACGCCTACTGTATGTGAACGTAGGTATGTCTGACACCCTATCATCATGGCCCTACCTCATACAGAAGAAATTTCTTGGTGGTGCACACACAACGATAACACTATCATTAGAAATAAGTTGTTTAGGGATCATCTTATTAATTATACCGTCGAGTATCTAATACAAATCACACAATAAGATACACACAACAATCATACATCAAATTTAAGTGCGATGTGATACGGTCTTTGCGTTGTGATCTCCATATCAGCTCCTCGGGTCCGTTGCCATGGCGGCGGCGTCCTGGGTCCGGTGCTAAGAAACCGGTGCCTCCGGGTCCTGCGCCATGGCCCTAGTGCCTCCGATGTATTTGTCCAACATTACTACTTAGCAATAGAAAGTAAACTACTTTACCTTGACTATAACCATATCACATCACAACGCCCCTGTTAAACAAAGTTAGACGCCTCTACTTTATCTTTTGCAAGTTTCATGTGGTTGTTTGGGCTTTCTTGTAAGAACCATACTTACCTATGAACTTCAACCACAACACCGATGGAATAATTGTTTCTACTAACCCCCTTTCGGGTCCCTCCTTTGTAAATTCTATATCAACTATTGAAAGAGAGACATACACTCGCTAGACACTTATACAAAATAAGCTGTATGTCGAGCATGGAACCAGTCTCGCGTAAGAGTACACGTAAGGTTGGTCTGAGCCGCTTCATCAATCAATATGACAATATAAACAAGTACACGTGGGAGGGTAACATTTATAAAATCGACGCCCACATGTTACAACTTGTGTGTTCTAACCGTACTAGAAGTACTATGCATAGTTCAGCTCTGATACCACTATTGGGATTCGAGAGTAGAAAACAAAATATTTCCTACGACCGAAACCCTAATGCTAGGATCTATCTACTAGTAATGCAGTAACGGGAGGGGATACGGTATTCATACCTTTGAAGACTAAGCGCGATTAACGTATCACGAGGAACGTGGTTGAAGAAGACACCCTGACGCCAACCTCAAGGTCACGAAGTTCTGCGGCTCCAACAACTCCTAGCACCGAAAGCACAGTGCCGCCAGAGGGAGTCACACACGTACGATGCTTGACAACGACTCCCTCTTCTCCTTGATGCAGCCAAGATTGCGGATATAGATTTCCAGGCTCCAAATCTCACAGCGCGACGGCGCTCCGTGGTGAAGAACTCCTCACTTGCACAACCATGACAAGGGGGAGGGGGTCACAAGAGAGAGAGGAAACACAAGACTTTTATTTATTTCAAGGTAGAAATTGGTGTGTTCTAATTCTCCTATGGGCACCCCTTTATATAGGCGGAGGGAGGGGCTCCCTCCACCTTGGGTGCCCCATGTGGGAATAAAAATAATAAGGAAAAGGGGCAAAATTGACTGCCAGTCGGGCTGGCCTCCTGCACACCCGCGCGTGGCCTAGCAGGGGAGGCGGTGGTGTAGCAGGCGGGAGAGGGAGGTCGGGTGGGCCACCCGCATGCGACCGGCCCGCATGGCAGACCACATCGGTGGCGGCCAGCGCTGGCCTAGGGTGGGCCGGCCTACTGGCCCACGCGCCTGTGTCGCCCACTTGGCGGCTAGCGGCATGGCTCCTGGGTGGGCCGTCCCAGCAGCGGCAGTCGGTCCCGTGCGGCATGTACTATACATCACCCATGTGGGTTATTTCAAAAATAGTCTTCTCCTTTTCCTTTTCCGCCGTCTCTTTTTAGGTAAAACCTCTCTGGGGTTTTGCCTAATAAATAAGATTCCTTTATAAATCTTTATTTAAATATTTATTTATAGTATATCAATTCACAATTAACATATAATAAACATATATTTAAATCATCATTTATCCGAATACCCTTTTCGGTCCTTTTTCCTTTATCCTTTCTCCAAACACCTTCGGATCTCGCTGGAACTTTTCTGGTCTCTCTTCTTGTTTCTTTAATGATTCCGAACTAGCCATTAACAATCTCTAAGATTCGTCAAGCCCTTAAGTGTGCTACCCAACAGTTCGAGAATACACCAGACATGGTCAAGACTCCTCTCTGACCAATGATCAACAGCGTGTCCTGGATGCCCATGATGACCACCTATGCATTCCATGAAATTTGTCGTTGAATTGTAAACACAGTGTCTTATTCCTTTTGCTCTATGATAATGTATTGTCCGAGGCTTTATCAAATGACATCTCCATGTCAGGGTTCAACCTCATTATCGACAATACCTTCTTTACTCGATCTGATAAGTGATATTACTCGTGACCTAGTCACACGCTGCGTAGCTTATGGATATGACCTATCCGAGTGGTCCCAGAGTATCTTCCATCACGCGGATGGAAAAATCCCAATCTTGACGCATATTCCTCAACCTGTTCCTCCGGATACACAATGACACCGTTATGATCACTGTTCCACCGAGTGACGTTAAGTGCCATTAGAGTAACCTCAAGAAACAGTGATTAGATATGGTCTCACGGTCTAAGGAAAGAGTCACTATGATTCCTAATCATTGTAACCTGAACTCTGTGACATGATCGTGATACAATTCTATAGATCGAGTATGTTCACCATCTCACTCTCTAATGAAATGACTCCATTGTCAATTGGGGTCGAGGCACCAACATGATCAAGAAACCTTTGATCATCCGGTGACCAATGGACCAGCGACTAGAGTTTCACTAGGAACTACTGGTTGTTTGTATATCACACGTGTATTGACATTTCCTAATCCATACAGTTATAGCATGATATAAAACATAATCATAAACATTATGAAATATGCCAATTATCATTTTTCTGTAGGGCAGATTCCCTTCAAATTTCCCCAGGAATTAAAGGAATTTGATGATCACAAGATCTGGATGGAGGTACCTAACTTGGTTCCTCAAATAGAGTGGGATTATTATTGATGATATGTTGAATAGTGGAAGGTATAGTGGTTGCCTCAGTATTTCTGCATTCTAATGTTAGCAACTGAGCCACAGGTCCTTAGTACATCAATACATTTAGCTGATGAGAGGAGATCAGTGGACAATATGCATTGTTGGCATTAATCCTCTCAATGTCACAACCTTGCATACATGATGGAATCTCATCTTCTTCCTGCAAAAATCCACAAAAATATTTCCATCATTGATATTTTCCAACCATTCCATCCCTAATATCATATCATAACATTTTAGTGGCAACACTGTAATAGGAGTAACAAATTTGTTGTCCTGTACTCCCCACTGCAAATTGTTTAAGACAGTATCACTAATCATTTGTTCTCCATTTGTAATAGTAACATGTACTACTGGAACCTTCTACATAGGTAATTGTAAGGCAGTTGCCATTTCCTTACTAACAAAATTACCAGAACTACTAGGGTCAAGAAATATTAGAACTGTCATTGTTTTCTTGCTCACTGTTCCTTTAGCTACTGTAGCTGATAAGCTCATTGCATGTTCTTTGGCTGATTCTTCTAATTCTTCACTATAGGTGTTGCTGTAATCTTCATCATCAGAACTATCATCTGACTTCCAATCCAGTGCTACACATATTTCCTCTAAGATATCCAATTCCACTTGCTTGGGGCACTTGTGACCTGGCCCATATTTGCCTTCACATTTAAAACATTCTCCTTTGGATCATCTCTGTGCTCTGAGAGTATATAGCTTGGGTGGAAGAGCTACATGAACTGCTTTTGGCACATCTTGTTTAATTTCAGTAGGATGTTGTCCCAATTTTCATGCCACAGCCTGATTATGCCAATTCTTGTACTCATATCTCCCTTTATGCTCATATTTCCCTTTAGAATCTTCTTGTAACATTGCTTCATGTAAAAGAGCCAAAGGTATCGCAACATCAACTATTCTAGGCTTATGCAACACGATAGCACACCTAATATTTAACCCTTTAATGTACTTGGATACATAAAAAAGTATCATCTAATGCAGAATTGTGGTTAAGGAATTCATGTTGCATGTGTTCAAACTCTTTGTAGTAACTCTATACATCACTGATCTGCCTAATTTGCAAGACTTTGCTCATATCTGCGTAGTACAAATCCTTAGCAAATTTTTGACAGACAACGACACATAAATGAACCCAACTCTCTATGTCATGTTCAGTGTTAGGGATATGCTATATGGGTATCCTCATAGAATGTCTCCTATCCGGATAACCCGGGTGGCCCACAGTTGGTAGCATGGCCCACGACCTGCTGGGCGTCCTAGTTAGATGGATCCAGAAGGGAGGCCCATGCCGGATAAAGGAAGGCTACGGAGGAGTCACCGACGTACCCGGAGCCTTGGAGTGCAAGACACGCTAGACTAGCTGTAAGCAGTGTAGGACTCTATAACCTGTCCGGCTAGGACTTTCCCCTGTAACCCTAGGACCTGGCAAGTATATAAGTTAGGCCTATGGGAGCCTTTAGGGCACCAATCAACTCATACCTCGCATAGCGAACCAACCACTGTAACTCGGCGTATTTACCTTATAGTGATTTATAGAAGGAGTAGAATTCCGCCACCGTCGTGGGATCTGAACCTGGGTAAGCTTTGTTACCCCGTACCCGTCAATCATCCGCCTTCCAGCACGTCTCTAAACACGCACTGTGAGGACCCCTCCATGGCATACTCGTCGGCAATACCACGAAAGTTGGCACCCACCATGGGGCAAGAGGCGGTTCAGGCTCTTCATCGGGCGAGGAACAAGATCTTTGCGGGAATCGGCAAAACCGTAGCCATCGATCGTGTTCTCTTCTCCGGCAAAATTCCGATCGTCCCTCCCGACGAGTTCTGCATCCCGACGAAGATGAAACCTACGCGGTGCTCGATCGTCCCCATCGGAGATATCCACCTCTTCATCGGCGAAACCGACTCGGGCACTAGTTCCCTGGGAGTTGGAGGAGCATCAAGACCCGCACGGACCGCCTATAGGCAGGATATGTTCGCAGAAGGATCGATGTCGGATCTCTCCTCGGAGTTTGCCAGCAAAGATTGGAGAAATTCAAGGCCCACCCAAACCGCCCCTGTGCAGGATATAACGGTGGAAGATCACTGCAAGTCCGCCGGCTTCGTCCGTGCGTCTGGACAGCAGAGATCCAAGTTCGTCGGCGTGGTTACCATCTTCGATCTAGCGCGTTGCGTTAAGAGAGAGGGGAAAAACCCACGCGATTACCTTGCCAGGTGGCTCCATATACGAGCCGATATGGCGCATTACCCCAATGATGATGTCATGTATCACTTTGTGGAAGGACTGGACCAAGGTACACTTCTCCGGCATTCTCTAAGGCGGCAGCAGGTTTCGAGACATCTCACCTTCGAAAGCATGGTGAACACCGTCAACAACTACACGGAGGCCGAGGAGGCAGCTCAGACAGCACTTGCGCTCATTGACGGAGCCCCTCCGATTCAGCCACTGCCACCACCGCCTCCCGCCGCCATCGCCGCAGCTACACCACCACCTCCAGTCATCGTCACTGCTGTTGCACCTCCACCCCTGTCATCGAGGAACCCCCGCCCCCCTCCGACTCTGTGCTTGATGCGCTCTACACCGACTTCAGCGCAGATTTGGAGGAGATAGATTTCAGTCCGGATGAGCTAGACTCTGCCATGCAGAAGATGGAGGAGGATTACAAGCACGACGAGCAGGCCAACAACGCCATCACGTCCCGAGAGGTGTTCATCACCATTGGGACGGCGATGGATGAAGATCATCCCGGACAAGCTCCGCCTACAGCGCTGGACAAGGGGAAGGGACCACCTGTTGCTGCCGACAATGATCATGCAAAGGACATGCCCCCTCTGCCTAACCCAGTGCAACAGTCGTAGGAACTCGACATCGGACCGAGCAACAACAACACCGCAAACCCGCCGCCTCCGGCATCTACGTCTGCTGCTGCCCAAGTTACTCCCGCTGATAGAGTAATGTACGGCAATCTCCTCGTCGAGCCTATGACTGTGGCTCATATTCGCAATGTAGTCCGACTTGACGAGAAGCGCCAGCAGGTGCTGGAGGAAGCGCAGGCCATTGCGGAGCAAGGTGCAAAGCTAGATCGATATCTGGCCAACGCGCAGAAGTCCATAGAGAAAGCTAGAGCAATGGAGGCCGAGTACAAGACTCTGCTGCAACAGCAGAAGGCCAAGAAAGCTCCGACTCGCGTCATCAACGATCCTGGTGTGCGGCGAAACCTAGGATGGGCTCCCCCGAAGCCGGCACAAGCCAAGCCATACATTGACAGTGAAGGAAGGCAGGTGATGCCCACTCCTCTCCTCAACCTCGCCGTTGCCAAGACCCTTTTGGAGCAGGATAGATCACCCGAAGCAGTGGACCAGGTCTATGACCTAGTGGCCAAGGTGGTGAAACAACAGGAAAAGGACACCTCTCACAGGCTCGAGTCTGACCCACCGTTTTGCCAGTCTAGCCAGCAAAAGCCGCCAAGGGACAGATCTCCTCTTGATGTCGGGTCTCAGACGGGTTCATTAAAACAAAGACGGAGGGATGCGGGCAACAGGAAGGATGCTATCCCCATATCCTCCGACCATGGAGGTAAGGCCCAACCTCGTCACCCATCACCACCGCCCGCTCCCCCTGACATCACGAAGAAACCAAGGCTCACCGTCGTATGGATATGCCTCCACCAAGGCAGAGCGGCATCGTCATCCGCGACAACACGGAGCAGTCCGTCATGACGGAGAGCGCAACCAAGGACACAAGACCCTCCGCGTCCGACAAGCAACCACGATAAGCGTAAGGCATCGCAGGAGGGTAACAGGAAGAAAGCTAACGCACCGCCACCTCCGCCTCCGTCGCCACCTAGCAGCCACCATGGCGGAGGAGGCCCGCGTCGTTCATGCATCCCATCCCCTGATGGCAAGAAGAAGAAAAGAAGCCCACAGCCATAAGATGCACGTTCACGCCTGGACAAGATCCACGAGGCCCGGGTAGGACCATACCTGGGACCACATAGCTTTGTACCTATGATACGGTCCGCAACTTACCCGAAAGGTTTCTGGATTGACAAGACCATCAAGTCCTATGACGGCACCGCCAAGCCAGCTACATGGTTGCAGGACTATGGCAACGCGGTGGAGATTGCTGGGGGTAACCCCAACATCGTCGTCAAGTACCTCCCATTGATGTTGGCCGGCATGGACCGTCAATGGATTGATGACTTGCCGGAGAGATCCATCTGCAATTGGTTGGACATGCAAGAAGCGTTCACCAAGAACTTCGAGGGCACGTACAAACGTTCCTACACTGTCGGCGATCTACAGCGGTGCGTGCAAGAGAAAGACGAGACATCTCGCGCCTACCTCTCCCACTGGCTGGATATGAAGAATTCCTGTGCAGGAGTACATGCCTAGACCGCCATGGCCGCCTTCATCGATGGGTTGGAAAGGGGCACGTAGCTCCGACATAAGCTGAAGCGCCTGCAGGACAATCACCAGCTAGACTTGAACCAGATGATTCAGTTGGCCAGTGAGTTTGTGGCTGCTGACGATGATGCTTGCGGCTCTTTGCCGGCAACGGCCCTTGCAACTCAATCTCAGAGGAACAACAGCACAAAGCAAAAATCCGCACCAGAAGAAAAGCAAATCCCCGACATGGTCGCTATGACTTTTGCAGGACGAGGTGATGGCGGACGGCGTGGCCGAGGGCAGGGAGCTGGCCATGGGCATCAGCGAGGAAGTGAAACTACCTCAGTAGCGCTCCGTGT
Organism: Avena sativa; assembly: GCA_916181665.1. NCBI lineage: Eukaryota > Viridiplantae > Streptophyta > Magnoliopsida > Poales > Poaceae > Avena > Avena sativa. The sequence continues at coordinate 98,878,387 of OV702293.1, forward strand.
TCCCCAAACCTATGAGGAGTACCACGATATCCCGTGCCTCGTACACCTCGAAGCCAACGGCAAAGCCACCCACACCAATCGCCATTGCAAGTTCATCAACGACCTCAAGGAGGACCCGGAGTCTGGCTACAAGCAAAGTCGGAAGAACAGACCATGCGGAAAGGGAAAGGGGAAGAAGAAGGAGGAGGAGTCCAAGGATTCAAGTGATATCGATGAGGACGTCGACCCCAAGCATGCCGCCAAGAGCGACGACAAAGGAAAGAACCCCTTCGAGAAGAAGGAGGCAGTTTTCCACACTTTCCTTGGAACCCCCACCGTCCGACAACATAAGACCTCCATGAGGATACTGATGTCCACTCTACCCCCAGTTCCCCAGTTCCTACGCTGGTCGGAGATTCCAATTACTTGGGATAGGAAGGATCACCTAGACCTTATCCCTACGGATAACCAATACGCCATGGTAATCAACCCCCTGATTGGCGGCAATGAGTTCACCAAATGTATGGTGGATAGTGGAAGCAGCATCAACATCATGTACCTGGATACACTGCAAAATATGAACTTGACAGAGGCAAACCTAAGGCGGACCAACACCATCGTCCACGGCGTAGTTCCTGGTCGGGAGGCTCGGTCCCTTGGGTGCATCACACTTCAAGTCACTTTTGGTGATGTTAATAATTACCGCCAACAACGCATGACCTTTGAAGTGGTCCCCTTCAAGAGCGTGTACTACTTCATATTCGGCCGCGACATATTCCACACCTTCATGGCCAAGCCATGCTGCGTCTACAACAAACTCAAGATACCCGGACGAAATGGTGTCATCACCGTATCCGGAAGCTTTACCAAAGCAAGGGACTGCAAGATTGGAGAAGCAGACTATGCAGAAGCTGTCCTCTACAGTGAAGAATTCAAGGAGATCCAGAGCAAGGTCGATGCCTCAGAGATTCCCGCATCGAAGAAACAGATTTCTGACTCCACCCCAGCATTCAAGGCCGCCATCGAGACCAAGCCGGTGGAGCTTGTGGTAGGCGATGCCTCCAAGACCACCGCCATTGGGACGAGCATGGACCCTAAATAGGAAAGCGCGCTCATCGACATCCTCCGTGAGAATAGGGACATCTTTGCCTGGCAACCTGCCTACATGAAGGGTGTACCTAGGGAACTTGCCGGACATAGATCCAAAATGTAAACCAGTGAAACAACCTCTACGACGCTTTGGAGATGAGAAGAGACGCTCCATAGGCAAAGAGATAGCTAGGTTACTTAAGGCTAGTTTTATCCGAGAAGTCCTTCACACCTAATGGGTGGCCAATCTTGTACTTGTCCCTAAAAAGGGAACCAAAGAATTAATAATGTGCGTTGATTACACTGGCTTGAACAAGGCATGTCCCAAAGATCCGTTTGCTTTGCCTCGCATTGACCAAGTCATTGACTCAACGGCTGGCTCGAAGCTTTTTTGTTTTCTCGATGCATACTCAGGATACCACCTGATCAAAATGAGGAAGTCGGACCAATTGGCCACTTCGTTCACTACCCCCTACGACACGTTTTGCTATGTCACGATGCCCTTTGGGCTGAAAAATGCAGGTGCTACGTACCAGCGGACAATGCAACATTTCCTACACGACCAAATTGGTCGGAACATTCACGTCTATGTGGACGATATAGCGGTGATGTCTAAAAAATCAAACGACTTAATCTCTGACTTAAAAGAAACCTTTGATAATCTCCGGACATACACCATGATGCTTAACCCTAAGAAGTGCGTCTTTGGGGTTCCAGTCGGCAAATTGTTAGGCTTTATCGTTTCCCAGTGTGGAATCGAGGTCAACCCGGAGAAAATCAAGGCCATCTAAACATAAACAGTCCGAAATGCCTAAAGGACATACAACGACTAACAGGCTGTGTTGCATCAGTTAGTCGGTTCGTCAGCTGACTTGGAGAGAAGGCTCTGCCGCTATACAAGTTGCTGAAGAAGGCGGACAAATTCACGTGGACGGACGAAGAAGACGCAACATTGAAGCAGCTCAAGGAGATTCTTTCCTCAGCGCCTATCCTTGCAGCGCCCGAGCCTGGAGAGCCCATGTTAATTTACATGGCGGCCACCAACCGGGTAATCAGCATCATCGTCGTGGTAGAGCGGAAGGAACCGGGCTATGAGTACGGAGTTCAACGGCCAATTTACTATGTAAGCGAGGTCTTGACGGAGTCCAAGCAGCATTACCCGCACTACCAAAAGTTAGCTTATGGAGTATTCCTTGCTTCTCGGAAGCTGAGGCACTATTTCCAGGAGCACCCCATCACAGTGGTGAGCAAGACTCGACTGCCCGACATTATCAACAACAGCGATGCTACAGGAAGGGTCACGAAGTGGGGCATTAAACTTGCCGCCTTCGAGATCACCTACAAGAGACGGGACGCTATCAAGTCACTAGCCTTGGCGGATTTTATCGCAGATTGGACGGAGATGCCAGATGCTACCCCAATGCCGGAGCCAGAATACTGGGTGATGCACTTTGACGGATCAAAGCTGCTCAACGGCTCGGGGGCTGGTGTACTGCTACAGTCACCAACTGGGGACAAGCTGCACTACGTTCCGCAGATCCACTTCGAGGCTACGAACAACATGGCCGAGTACGAAGCACTCATTCACGGATTACGCGTAGCCAAGGATATTGGCATCAAGCACATAGTTTGCTATGGAGATTCCGACTTGGTTGCCCGGCAGGTGGCTGGCACCTGGAATGCGCAGAACCCTATGATGGCGGCATATCGAGACAAAGTGGACGAGATAGCCAAGAGCTTCTTGGGCTACGAGGTCAAGTATGTACCTAGGGAGCAAAACGAGGCGGCTGATCTGCTATCTAAGCTTGGATCAGGGCGCAAACAAATTCCGCCTGGAGTTTTCCTAGAGCATCTACGGACACCATCCGTGAAGGGAGCAGACATCGACAACCCGGACAGAGTTGACTCTTTTGTTCACATGGTGAAAAAGTTCCCTCCGGCTTGGACAAAACAGTTCATGGAGTATCTCGAACACGGAACTTTGCTCGACGACAAGGTCGAAAGACGGCAAACAGTACGTCGAGCAAATGGCTATACCATAATCAATGGACAGCTCTACAATAGAAGCACTACTGGTGTATACCTTAAGTGTGTTTCCCAGCAAGAAGGTATTAAAATCCAACGTGAAATCCATCTCGGAGATTGTGGGCATCACGCCGCTCCCCGATCGTTGGTCGCTAAAGCCTTCCGGCAAGGATTCTACTAGCTGACCACGAAGACGGACGCCGACAAGCTGGTTGAGACATGCATGGGATGCCAGTACTATGCCCGACATCCACATGTTCCTGCTGAAGAATTGCGAACAATACCAATAACTTGGCCGTTCACAGTCTGGGGGCTGGACATGGTTGGTCCGTTGCAGACGACACCATGTGGGTTTACGCATCTGCTAGTAGCAGTTGATAAATTCACCAAATGGATAGAAGCTAAACCCATTAGAAAGCTCGATGGGGCAACTTCCCTTAGGTTTGTCTGAGATCTTGTGGTGAGATTTGGTCTCCCACATAGCATTATCACCTACAATGGCAGCAACTTGTCACTCGGAGAAGTGGAATCTTATTGTTGGGAGAAGGGCATCTAACTTTACCATGCATCTGTGGCACATTCACAGTCCAATGGTCAGGTTGAGCGAGCCAATGGATTAATTCTGCAGGGAATCAAGCCACGTCTTGAGGGACCGCTACATAGAGTAGCTGGAGCCTGGGCGGAAGAATTTCCATCTGTGCTGCGGAGTTTACGAACTACACCCAACAGATCCACCGGCTACACCCCTTACTTCATGGTATATGGAGCAGAAGCCATCCTGCCTTCCGACATCCTTCATGATTCACCAAGAGTTGCCGCCTACGACGAAGATGACGCTGAAAAATCCAGACGCCTAGATGTGGACCTTCTCGAGGAGGAGCGCGTTTTGGCATGCCAAAGATCCGGCATCTACCAGAAGAAGCTACGCAGCTACCATAGTCGCCGCGTTTGGCATCGCTCGTTTAAAGAGGGGGATTTGGTGCTCCGACTTAAGCAGAAGAAGTCACACAAATTATCCACGTCATGGGAAGGATCGTTCATCATAAGCAAAGCGCTGCTCAATGGGTCTTACTACCTAGTTGACAATCGTGAACTGAAGGATAGACCCAATGAGGATCATAAGCGTAAGCGACATGACCCGGATGATGACTACCCGGAGCTTGGTTGGCCATGGAACATAGCACAGCTATGTCCTTTCTACACTTAGCATTTTTTATCTATTGTGTACCTCTTATATGTTCAATGAAATAAAGCTCTCTAGTTCACTCATATTTCTGAGTCTTTTACCTCCTTTAGTGTTCATTTTTGGATCGTATAAAACCTTTATGCACAAGATTTGCGATTGCACTTGTGAAAATTCCGCCTACGGGCGTTATCTTAAGTTTTCTGGTCTACACGTTCTTTGTCATTTTTATGTGGATTCTAGAGTAGTGACTTTTGGCACTTATTGTCGGCGATTTTGTGCTTAGGTTATTGACGGTGCCATTGGGCATCATCGCTTGAGCGCATTTCTGACAATGAGTCTTTCGACTCATGAAAAGTCAAGCGTAAAAACCAAAGTAATGGATAAGCCAGCACTTGCTTAAAAAATATATACATGCTGGAACCAGTTCTTGAGTAGCAGGAAATAACAACCATTGTTTTCCGCCCTTAGTTAACACGTAGTTTTTTCCGCATACACATTACAGAGGAAACAAATAGTACATAATAGTTTTTCATTCCACTGGCACAGGCGACTTGGACGAAACGTCATCGGCAGCAGGAGAGTCACCTTCCTCGATGTCGGCAGTGTTGAGGGACTTGGAGGAGCTTTGGTTGCCACCGTCAATGGTTTTCATGGGCACAAAGATGTTAGGGTCGACCAACTTAGCGACTCTAGTATCAAAACTCGCAAACAACGCTAAGATAGCCTCGTGATCTATGTTTTGGCCTTCGTCGTCTACGTCGGGGATACCGGAGGTCACCGTGTCGATGTCGGCATCTTCATAGTGTGCCTTGACCATTGATAGTGCCATCCTCGTGCCAGCCCGTGTACATGAAGCTTTCCAGCTTGCAATACGCTTGGGGGCTCGGCGCAAGATCTCCGAGAACTTCGCCATGGAATCTACCGCTTTGATGTTGATCTGAAGGTGCTTGGCTATCTCCTTGGTTTGCGTGATGGCGGTGTTGATAAAGTTGCCGGCAAGGACCATGCATTCCTTTGGCGGAAGAGGCGACTGGGTCAACATAATAGGAGCTGCAAATTTCCGACAAGGGAGCGCATGAGTTCAATAACACAAAAGTTCGGAGTATCCAGCTTACAGAAGTACAAGGCGGAGAATCACTTACCGAAGATGCTAATCTCAGCCTGCTAGAGAGTTTCCGCCATGGAGTCCCGTTCTTGTCGGAGGATCTTGTACGCTTCAAGATGGCGCTGATTTTGCTCATCAGCAGCTTTCTTCTGATCTTTCAGGATCGTGATTTCCTCCTTCAAGCGGTTCATCTCCTCGTTGGCGGAGTCTTGTAGGACTTTCATTCAGTCCTCATGCATCTTCAGCATATCCTTTCTCTCCTGCTTAAGGATCTTTTTTTCGCTATTCAACTGCTGAATATGCTTGGATTGCTCAACAATATCCTTAGCCTTGGAAATGGCTTCTGCAAGTCGAAGAAAGAACAGTGCATAGTGAGTACTTGGAGAATGTTGGCACAAGACCAAGTCGGAATACGAAAAAGAAAGGAAAAACAGACGCTTGCTCTTGGTGATTAGTTCCTTCAAGAAGGCAGTTTTACCTTTTTCGGATTCCAAGTCCGCGCGCATCTTCTTGTACTTCTCGTTGGCCACGCCCCTCCGAGCATTCTCATTCTGTGAAAAGGAAAAGTTCAACGCAGTTTAGTCTACTTGGAGAATCTAGCTGGATAAATATCCACCTAGATGCTTGGGGGCTACAGTGAGAGTTTTTAACTTAGCAATATGCTTGGTCTTTCTTTAAGCATCTAGTCAGAACTAATTCAGTTTTCACCTAGAGGCTTGGGGGCTACAGTATAAAGTTTTATCTTAGTAATATGCTTAGTTTCTCTTTAAGCACTTAATCGGAACTAACTCAGTTACAACTCGGAGCTTGGGGGCTAGTATTGAAATTTATAAACACTACGTATGCTACTCTAAAAGCATCTAGTCGGAATAATTCATTCAAACTATATGCTTGGGGGCTACAGTGAGAAGTTTTCTAGCTTAGTCACTCTTAGATCATTTAGATGCAAAGACCTATGGTTTTCCGTCTAAATCCTCGGGGGCTACAGTGGGATACTCATATAAAATGCAAAAGGCAAACAAAAACTTACAAGTGCGATGATCTTGAGGTTTGTAGCACTCTCAGCAAGCAACTTGCCGAAGGATAAACTGTTTCCTTGCAAGATTTCTGCTTGCCGGAGAAGCTCCTCAAGACCGCATGTTGGAGATGTTGGTGTCGCACCAGGAACCAAAGCGGTGCTACCCGGTGTAAGTACCGGGTAGACTATCTTCGGGAACTCTATGGTTTTCTTGGGTGCCGAGGCACCGCCTTCGGCAGACATACCACTCTCCACCATCGCCTTACCGCTACCGATGGCATCCTTAGCTGGAGCTTCAGCCATTTTGGTTTCGGCACTTTCTTGCATCGCTTGTTCGCCGACAGCGACAAGCTCCACAGAGGCAACTGAGTCCACTTCCATGGCGGAAGGGCCAGTTGCATCATTGGCCTGTGAGCTTGTCGGAGCAGGCGTAGGCTGGACGCTGGGAGTGACAGGGGCGATGGCGGAAGATGCATGGGGACACACGTCACGATGCAGCATATCCTTGATGTTTCTATATGCCCCCAAAGTTTTGGAGGTCTTCTTCAAACTGGTAGTGGCCTTCTTCCTGAAACGTGCGAAAAGTATAAGTACAGGAATAAGACAAGCAATGGACAATGCGGAGAGAAAGAAGCTTACACAAGAGGGGGTGCTTTGGCAAAGGGGATCCCGATAACCTTTCTTTTCTCTGCCTCTAGGGTGGCAGTAGTCTTCTTGGAGGCTCCACCCTCCGTCTTCTTCTTGCCTCCGTCGGCAGCGTCAGAGGTGGAGCTCTTCCTCTTTTGCGCCAACGGAACATCGTCGTCGGACACGACGGTGACTTCCTTCATCTTTGGGTCATAGATTTGGACAGCCATGCTATCCTACTCTAGACTGCTAAGCTGTTAAGTGAAATCCCAACGTGTTAGATGAGATGGATATGGCTAGACGGAAGAACTGGAGTATATGTCATACACAGAAAACAAACATCATACCTTTGGGCACGTGCCATCAACGAACATGTCGTAGGTGATGGTGAAGCCTCGCTTCCTATCCTTCACCTTGATGTTGTCCTTGAGACGAAGCTTGACGGAGTCACTCAAGAAATTGTCCTCGGAGATGCGGAGGCTATCCTTCCTATCCTTGGTGTACTCATGCATCAGCTTCGAGCGGTGTTGTAGAGGCTGGATCCGCCTGACGAACCAGCACATGGCCAGGTCCAATCCGGTCAGACCCGTCTCTACGAACCACTCTATTCGCCTTATAGCGCGGGAAGCGTCAATGTCGGAGGGAAGGGATGCCTGGGATCTCCATGTTGAAGCTTCGGCGGCGGCTCCATCGACGAAGTCCGGGTACGTCGCTTCTCGGCCAGCTAGAGGGATATCTGGTCCGTAGAAGTATGCCCGTTGCCAGTTCTTACAGGACTCATATCCGACAATGTCGGGGAACCGCTGGCCAGGATGGATCTTAAAACTAATAGTGGCACAATTCCTGAGCTCGTCCTTGCCGGCTCCAGCTTCCCGCTTGACGGTGAAAAAGTATATAAAGAGATATAGCCTAGGCCTAATCCCTAAGTAACCCTTGCAAAGTGTCGCGTAGTTGCTAAGCGCGAGGATGCTATTGGGGGAGAGGTTCTTAGGTTGTACTCGGTAATGGTTGAGGACAGCTAGGAAGAAATTGGAGATGGGCAGGGAGACGCCGTGTACCAGTTGGGCTTTGAGGTATACCTTCTCTCCGGCTTGGGGAGAAGGAGTGACCTCGTCGGCCGGCTCCGCCCGCCAGGCGAGCCCCTCCGTCGCAGGGAGGTAGCCCTCGATGATTAGCTCCTTGATGTCATGGTACGTGATATCCGAACCTCGCCAGTCGCCCTTGTGGGAGTCATATTCCTCCTCTAGCAGCTCCAACGCCACTGGGTTATGGTCGCCGCTGGTGGTTTCGACCACCGCGGATTTGGGGATCACCAGGCCCTCTGGGGGAACGATGACGGTGCTCACCGGCTTTGCCGCGGCATCGCCTGAAGCCATGGAAGGGACGAAACTGCTGCTGGCCATTGGGAAGGATGAGGTGGTGGCTGAGAAAGATTGAGGGGCTAGGGTTTTTCGATATGGCGCGGAGAGCTCGAGGAGGCGCTCGCTGGAGGAAGAAGACGATGCGGGAGGAGAATGAGGTGAAAAGTAAAATTTCCATCGCTGTTACAATTTATAACCTCCGGCATCAAGATTTGTGCAAGGCAATCGAATGTTTGACGCGTGGACGACGTGTGCGGAAGCGTGGGCGGAAATTTCGCCACGTTGCCAACCGTCGCCACCAACGGTTCATATCACTCACGCGGGAAAAACGGACATGATTGCGTTCTCTGCATGTGTGAGTTACGAGGCATTGCTGACCTACGTCTACGTCTCCATAGCTATCACTGGCAGATGAACCATCACATCGGAAGATTCCGGCATGGACGGATCCAGTCCGGCTATGGAAGAGTATGATAGAAGATTCAGCAATTCTCTGACTTACAAATTGAAGATGGAGAAAACCTTGCAGGGTTCTTTGGGAGGACTACAAGATGTTGCTTGACGATTTGCTGACATCCATCTAGACGGAGCATTCAATGTGAAGAGGCAAGACGGTGCAAGATCTCGGAGTTCTCCGTGGGCTACTATTGGGGATATGCTATATGGGTATCCTCATAGAATGTCTCCTATCCGGATAACCCGGGTGGCCCACAGTTGGTAGCATGGCCCATGGCCTGCTGGGCGGCCTAGTTAAATGGATCCAGAAGGGAGGCCCATGCCGGATAAAGGAAGGCTACAGAGGAGTCACCGACGTACCCGGAGCCTTAGAGTGCAAGACACGCTAGACTAGTTGTAAGCAGTGTAGGACTCTGTAACCTGTCCGGCTAGGACTTTCCCCTGTAACCCTAGAACCCGGCGACTATATAAGTTGGGCTTATGGGAGCCTTTAGGGCACCAATCAACTCATACCTCGCACAACGAACCAACCCCTGTAACTCGTCGTATTGCCCTTATAGTGATTTATAGCAGGAGTAGGATTCCGCCACCGTCGTGGGATCTGAACCTGGGTAAGCGGTGTTACCTTGTACCCGTCAACCGTCTGCCTTCCCCCACGTCTATAAACACGCACTGTGAGGACCCCTCCATGGCGTACTCATTGGCAATACCATGACATTGAGCTTCATATGTTTTCCACCACAATGCTGCAGAACCAGTGAAGTGGAGATTAGCATAATCTACCATATACTCTTCATGAACATGAAACATGTGAAGATATTTTTCTGCTTTTCTTTCAACATTTTAGGATAGTTTCCATCAAATATAGGGAAACTGTTTAGCCATACAAAATTCATGACGAGAAGACTCTCTGCCCCCACCCCTATGATGGAACTGCACATGTATAGAGGAACTAGGCACAAATTGAGTACGAGTATCCTGATACGCACCATTGACCAGAGCATGCTCGGAAGCAGTGCCCTGGTTTTCCATGTCTTCACGGCATCCATCTGGGTTGACATCGGGCATAGAGCAGATGAAATCGTGCCCTCGATCTAAGCAAGGCGAGAGCCCATCCTCATCTTGTGTTTCAATAGCATCCACCTTAGTAGCAAGATTATCCTGAGATTTGACTAGACGTTCAGTGGTGACACGGAGATCATGGCAACTCTCTGTGTTCTTCTATGCTGTCTCTGCCATCGAAGCTAACCCAGCAAGCACTCGGCTCATCTGTGAAGCCAACTCATCAATCGTGATCGCCATTGTCGCTTGACCTTGTTCCACCATGGCAACTCGAACCATGAGAGTCGGTGGACTCATCGTGTTGAATATCATCGAACACCACTTCTACCGCCACCCGACTGATGAGTACTAGGCATGCTGTTCCTCTGCAATCATCCTAGTCGCCACCGGAACCACGCCGAATCAACAAAGAGCGCAGGGATTTTACCTTGATGAGAGATGTGCACCACGAACCCCGTCTCGCGTCAAAACCGTGGCCGAACAACACCATCATGAAATCACACCACCGCTAGCGCAACCTCCTAGATGTAGCCACCGCACTCCGCCGCCGCAAGCACGATCGAGGTCTAGGGATTTTATGAGAGATCTCAACCCATCCTAGTCATACTCAAATCGCCTCCAAATCAGATCCCCAACGCAAATCCACCAGAGAAATGTTTTTGAGAAATTTTCTGAGATCCCCTATATCGAATGGCTCGTGATCCCACTTGTTATGATCCTAGCTAGTGGCAGCACACCAAATAGCTTCGAGTCACTCAAATCATCCACAAATACCAGGATTTGGAGTACATCAGAGTAATTATCTTGGGGAGGAAGCAAGAGGAAGGAAGAAGCGTCTCTTCTTTTGCAGTTGTTACAATAATGATGAACGATAACCCTCCTCTCTGTCTCTACCCGATTACAAGGGCACATCCCCATTGCTGGACACAGCCAGGCCACTTCCAACTTGGGCATTGGGCTCTTCATGGGCCATGGACCAATAGGCGATGTTGTAGTTGTCGTGATAGAGAGGCAATCCCTGATGGTCCATGACTGCACGGTAAGCAGACAAGTACATTTGATGGGGGTAGAATTACATTATGATATTCATGCTTTGCTTAAGGAGAATATACTTGTTCTACACTCAATGCAGAGTGGAGGTGTGCCGCAGGCCATCCCACTCCATGACCCTCCTCATCATGATGGTAGCCGCCTCGCTAGCCTCTCTGGCGCCCATCGCAATGATGGATGCGAACTCCAGATTTATCTCTTCTTGCACCCAGTTCTTTGCCTCCCCGAGGGGGTCTTGATCCGCCTCCGTTACTCCTGCTATTGGAGCGGTAGGATGCACAGCGGGTGGGATGACCCCACTATCTTCTTTTGTTGTCTGAATCTAGATGCTATTTGAGGAAGGTTGTGTCTCTATTGCAGGAGTAGGTTGCGCTGGGGGTACATTGTCATCATCTATTGCTTTGTCAATGCTTGTTTTGTTAGCAGAGATTGATCTTGACTGTATCTTAACGCCTTCCAAAGAAGGTTGTGCATGCCTCGCTGCTGCTGGAGTAGGTTGCATCACAGGTGGGATGATCGCATTGTCATTGTAAGTTGTCTTTCCATCAGATGTTTTATCGGCATCAACTGATTTCAATTGGATATGAATGTTGTGCAAGTATGGCTATGTTTGCGTCACTGCTACCAGAGCAGGCACAAATTGGGAAGGCTGTAGAGAAACTCCAGCTCGGAAGGTTGTCTCCATCCCCTGAATCATTGGTACTTGAAAATCAAAGAGAAAAGTTTCCATTGGGACATGATGGTTGCTGCAAAATTCAATTTTTCAACCATGAGGAGCTAGCAAGAGGAAGAGATCCAAGGCACCAATTGGGTTGTTCATCGCTTCTTTTGGCTGGTTGAGGATGTAAGTGGGAACCGTGGAACTAACAAGGAACTTCACTGCCTCATAGCTAAAGTGGTTGCGGTTGTTCCTGAGGATATTGTAGGTCTCTAGAGTGTAGCGCGGGCCAATCTCCAGCAGGAAGTCCTCAAAGACCTCCTTGGCAGCATGTGTGACACTCAAATCTTCAACTCGGACAGGTGTCCCGTATGGTGTTCTTCCAGGGCGATCTTGATGGATGCCTCCACCAAAGTAATACTCTCTTCCATAAACCACACCCATGTATGCCCGTGACCATCGATGTCAAGGTTCGTGGCTATGGAATGTGTAATACAAGCACACCAGCAAAGGCAATTATCCGTGTATGTTGTTTGTAAAGAACAACGAAATCACTTGAAGTTTCCTGTTGTGCAATCTATATTTTCTCTAGTGAGGTTGCACTGGTTTTTAAGAGATCTGGTATGTTGGAATATGAAACAAAATGATGTCACCTAATGATTATTCTAGGTGTACTCCCTCCGTCCAGAAATAACTGACTTGAGTTTTTCTAGATTCGAATACATCTAGATGCATTTTAGTGTATAGATATATTTAAATCAAGACATCAGTTATTTTTGGACGGAGGAAGTACATAAAACCAGGAGAGGTTACAAGCTTACAGTTGGGTGACCATAAAAGGAGATGTATGCAAAGTGGAGTCAAGGACAAAATTTTAGCGTTCGCAGAGGACGACAGTAGGTTTTAGTGGGGTAAACAATGTACATTATGCAGCCACTATATGTATAAAAACAAATGCTACAAACGAGGAGTACTTCTAAAATTATTCTACCAGATAAACATGTGTTGCCATGGTGAAAATAACCAACTAGGTTACCAAATTTTGATGTCGGCAGTCACATCAACTTTGATACGGCTAGTTAACTAAGTTTTTTATTTGGAAATTTGGTTAACCTAGTTTGATGTAGCGTTTTTAGCATTCATACACGGCCTATTAAATAGAAAAAAATATCGTCACTGAGTACTAGAAAAGGAATAGCACCATGGTTCATAGATGCTCACCATATTGCGTCGATAGGCTTGCCGAGCACCGTTGTTGAGAGCTACCGTGCCATCCCCTGGCCGAGATCGTAGATATGGAGCTTCACCGGGTACTCTTCCTGCACCCAGCCCCAACCATCTAACATCTCAGCTCCATGCAAGCAAAACATCAGGTCAATTCAATGGAAACCCATATAGGTATAAATGATTCCTACATGTTCCAGCACCTTCCCCCGATCTTTGCCTCTAAAACAGCCACCCCACCTGCCAAGAGCCAAGAGACAACTTCCATAACAGACATGCAGCGCTAATGGAGGAAAACGAAACCAAGGAAGCACTATTATGGTGGATTAAGATACATATATGGATTCGTAGTTTTGTACCCAGTAAAGGAAATCTACTCCGCCGTGGCTTGGCCATGTCAAGAGCTCTAACACCACGCGAGTTCGCCGAGGTTATCAGGATGAGGCAAAAAACCTGTCTAGAGAGTAGTATCCTAGAATAAAAGTGTCAACACCCGGATTTTTAATCCCAGATGCCTGTTATGCCATACATCACAATCCCAGGATTACCATTTTTGCGAGACATAACAGAATTGGATACCACAGTACATCATCCATTACAAACCATACATAAGGTCTTACACAAATAAGGATCTCATGATCCAGTTCTTAATACAACTCAAGCAGCGGAAATATGTAATAATAAAAGTAGCGTAGGCGAAGCTCCATCTTCGGGGTCACAGGCAATGCTGACGATGGGAGTTGATCCTAGTTGTCGTAACCTTCCTGGGGTCCTTCGTCCTGGTACTCCTCTTCATAGTCTGGCCACAGGAATAGCCAGGGACAAAGCCATGAGTACTCTTTAAGTACTCGCAAACTAATACTAACAAGTGAAGGGGTTTTTATAATAGGATACTAAGCTCTAGGGTTGTTTTGCAAAAATCCAGAATTACCTCTACTAAGTTCAGAAGCAAGAAAAGCTAGTCAAAATTTTATAACACCTAAGTGGGAACTTGTGTTTCATATCACCACTCTATTGTGGTCAAGTCAAATTCTCAATCCATTTCACAAGTCATTTTGAAAACATCTGACGGGGGAACAATATGGCCACTCCAACTGTCCATAACCACGGACGCGGCTATTCGAATAGTTTGACACTCTACAGAGATTGTACACTTTCACCACAACATTCGATACATCCGTCAGGAACAAATCCTGAATTCACCATACTCAGTATGCGGATAATCAATCCTAACCTTTCAATTACACGCCCTAGTATAAGCACCTCTCCTGTGAGTTTGGCCTCCCAACCATGACCAACTGTCATCTTGGGTACTGCACAGGTGGATAATCTTCACAAGGTAGCCTCAGCTTAGACCTTGGCCGTGAGGGAACCAATACTAAGGTATATAAATTTTCAGTCAAGCCCTACCCAATCTTCGGGTATTGTGGTTGTACGGTAAAATTGGAATGCTATCGCATCCAGACAACCATGAGTTTCTTAAAGGGCTAAGGCTCATGCCTTAACATTTTCATCACCAAAATCATATGGTATTCGAAAACACATGTCAAAACATCTCAATAGAATAATCCATCATTCCAAGGTTTACATAACCATTTTCCACCAAGTATTCCCATCTAAGTTGATCAAGTTTTATGCTTAGCACTAGCATCTACAAGTGGGGGCAAGTACTAATGAGGGGTGGTAAACTAGTGGAGTTTAACTAAGTTCAATCTCATGCCTTAGGATGACATCAAGATTATCTAGCTTAGGCCAAATTTAATGCTCTTTATGCAACCTTCAATTATCTTTCTAGTATCTACAATTTACTCAAGTAAACTCTAAGTAATGGCTTTGATAAAGAAATAAAGTAGAAAGCTTGCAAGTAAAACTAGGATTGGATATCATCAAATATGTGTAACCAAGCATGCTTAGTGCATTGCATAGGTTATATAACTTTAATAATTGCAAGTGTTAGCTTGCTCAATCAACTAGTAGTATTTGGCTTGCATCAGTATCAGTATAAGCTTGCCTTGTGCAGAGGAGTGGTTGAAGTTCTCCTTGACTTCTTCATAGTATCCTCCTTCCTCCTTGTATCCTTGGTCGATACTAGCGTCTATCAATAAATACGAGGTACACAATCACCAAACAATACTTAACTACTTTCAATCATCACACAAAAGGGTTCTATAGATGATCTAGCATCATCACTAACATCACAAGAATAAAGCATTTATCTTATTTATTTATTTTTAGAAACGTAATTTCTACTCATTGAAAAACTACTTAAGATTTAATATTCTCCAAACCAAACACGGGATCATGTTAACACATGTCATCACCACATATTTTAGTACATGGGAATGTGATTTAAAGTGGTGTCACAATTTAATAAGATTTAACCTTTTATTTCAAATAAAAATAAATGACTAGAAATGCCTATGTGGCATTCTTTTATTACTTGAACATTATTTCTGTAAGTAAACCCATATATTTTTATATATTCTGAAAGGTATGATCAATTATGATTTTTGAGAGTTGGAATCAACTCAAAAGCTATTATGGTTTAAATTTGAAAAATGTTTGAATGTAGAAAAGCTTCTGACTCGTTATTTTTACCAAGGTTGATCTACAGATCCAAATTATTTGAATCCAACGGGCTTGGATTAAGCATTTCAATACCTTTCTAACAAAATTGGTTTCATTCAATTTGGTTCACTGAATCGAGCTGGGTCGATATTTGAAACTAGGTACAGAACTATGATTGAACTTAAAAAGAAAAAAGCTAAATTCAAATGAGTGGGCTGCGTGGGAAGGGGTAATGGGCTGCCCAGTGTCACTCCGCAGCGCGGGGCGCAACTGACAGGGGGGTCTACTGGTCAGTGACTCTTTAAACGTGAAGCGGTACGGGGCGATGTGGTGCGTTGGATTAGAATGAAGATCGACGACTGAGGGTCGTCGTCAACGATGAACAGATCACCGGTGAGCTTGAACCCTAGTGGCTCAGTGGGGTGCATAGGGGGCATACTAGGGCTCCAGTGACGATGACGAACTCAGGGGTGGTCGCGGCAGCTCTGGGGTGGACGAAATCAACGGCTCCCTTCTTCTTCAGAGGAGGCCTGCTCTGGCGCAATTCTGGCGATGCGCTGCTCTCCTTGCTCCGGGAATGAGGTGGGGTGGTTCTGGGTGAGAGGGGAGTAGAATGGTGTGAAGAATCCGAGCGGGGGATGCCTCTATTTATAGTGGCGAGAGGGGACCGACGGGCGCAAGCTGAGCTCGTCGTGGTCGACGGCACAGAGGGCTATCGGCGTGGGCAACGGTAGGGGGCGGTGCTGTGCTCCCAGACAAGGTTGGCGAGGCTAGTGTTGCTCGTAGCTCATAGCTTGCTGTCGACTATGGGGTGGCAATGGTGCTCTCGGCCTGCTCACCATTGATGACAATGGCCAGCTTACAGTGGTGCTAGTGATTAGTTAAGGTTGTTAGGTGATCTACTAAGGCTAGTGGTGTCCAGAGAGGGAACAAGTTAGGCCCAAAACACTGCTCAACATAGTGTTTTGATTTTGTTTGATTTGCATCTGCAACCTGTTTGATGAAATGGCCGCATGAACTTAATTTTTGAATTTTGAAAATATTTTTGGTGGGTGTGCTAGGCATGTACTGGGGAGTCTGTAGATGCTTGGGTTTTGAAAATTGAGTTGGTTTGAGTGGTTTTTGAAAGTGGGATCTTCCCATATGAAATAGATTCAATTTGAAACTGTCAATTAAACTATGCATTCAAATGTTTTTGTATGATCACAAAGTGGGCCTTGGTACCTTGTTATGAGTACTATCAAGGGGTGCAAAGATCCATACATGTTTCTGTTAAGTTCTGAAAGTTAGAGATAGCCAAAGTAGGCATGGGAGTTAAATTGGCCAAAGTGACCATTCACTTAATTTGTTTGTTTTGATTGGTTTGTCTTTGGGAAAAGTTTGGGATTTGTTTAGATGATGTTTATTTCACCTAAGAATCATTTCACAACCAAAGAAACACATAATCATGGCAATTCAAAAGAATCCAAATTTTAATGCACACTCATATGATTGCTTTCATATTTTTAATTTGAAAAGTTTTTGTTAACCCTAAATTTGGTGATTAGAGTTTGATGATTCTAGTTTAATATTTTTTGGATGTTACAAACCTTCCCCCCTTAAACAAAATCTCATCCCGTGATTTTAAAAAGGACGAAAAGATTACCTGGGATTTGAAGAGATCGGGAAACTCCGTCCTGATGTGATCTTCGTGTTCCCAGATAGCTTGATATTCTGTGTGGTTGCTCCACTGAATCTTGAGAAACTTGATGCTTCGGGTTCTGGTAGTTCTGAAATCTTCTTCCAAAATACGGATGGGTACTTCGGGGTAGGTCAGGTCATCGTTGATCTCTATGGTCCGGTGATCGATATTCTTGAACACTTCAGTCTTCTCTGGAACTTCGAGGCACTTGCGAAGTAATGAGATATGGAACACATTGTGCACGGCTGACATCTCTTCGGGAAGTTCCAATTGATACGACACTTCACCTCGACGGTTCAGAATATTGAAGGGTCCGATATATCTGGGGGCTAACTTTCCTTTCAATTGGAAACGTTGCATTCCCTTCAATGGCGACACTTTCAGATACACAAACTCTCCTATGTTGAAGGCGAGGTCTCGACGTCTCTTGTCGGCGTAACTCTTCTGTCTGGACTAGGCTGTCTTGAGGTGCTCACGAATCCTGTGAACCTTCTCTTCTGCTTCTCGTAGGATATCGGGTCCGAAAATCTGACTCTCTCCTACTTCCGACCAGTTCAAAGGGGTGCGACACTTTCTTCCGTACATGAATTCAAATGGGGTCATTTGCAAACTAGCTTGATAACTGTTGTTGTACGAAAATTCTACGAACGGCAGACAGTCTTCCCACTTAGATCCATATTCTAACACACAGGCTCTCAGCATATCTTCGAGTATTTGATTTACTCGCTCCGTTTGTCCATCGGTCTGAGGGTGATAAGCTGTGCTAAAATCTAGTCGGGTTCCTAAACCTTCTTGGACTTTCTTCTAGAATCTTGAGGTAAACTGAGTTCCTCGATCCGATACGATGTTCTTAGGGACTCCATGCAAACTGACGATTCTAGCGATGTATAACTCTGCTAGCTTTGAACTCTGATATGTGGTCTTGACGGGTAAGAAATGGGCGACTTTGGACAATCTGTCCACTATGACCCAGATAGAGTCATTTCCCCTACTAGAAGTAGGCAATCCGGTGATAAAGTCCATTCCAACGGAATCCCATTTCCATTCCGGAATCTGCAATGGTTGCAACAATCTAGTGGGTCTTTGATGTCCTGCCTTGACTCGCTGACATATATCACATTTGGCGATATAGCTTCCGATTTCTCTCTTCATCTTATGCCACCAAAATTTCTCTTTCAAATCTTGATACATCTTAGTTCCTCCGGGGTGGATAGAATAAAGAGTATCATGAGCTTCCTTCAGAATAACTTCTTTCAATTCCGAATCTACTGGTACACAAAGGCGTCCTTTGTTCCACAGAACTGCTTCTTCGTCTTCGGTGAATCCGGGTACTTTGCATGTACCAATACGACGCTTGATTCCGTCGATACTAGCATTTCCTTTATGCGCCTATTTGATCTGGCTGATCAAAGTGGGTTGAAGTTCTATGCTAGCCAAAAATCCTTCACTTTCCAATTCCATTCAGAAATCTTCCATCTCTTTGTGCAAGCTTGGTTGCTCCTTCAAAATCATAGAGTTCAAGCGGCACGGCAATCTGCTAAGGGAATCTGCTACCACGTTGGCTTTACCGGGGTGATAGTGAATGTCCAGATCGTAATCCTTGATTAGCTCAATCCATCTTCTCTGTCTCATATTTAGCTCCTTCTGAGTGAATATATACTTCAGGCTCTTGTGATCCGAATAGATCTCACAACGATTTCCCATTAGGTAGTGCCTCCATGTCTTCAGGGCTAGCACTACAGCGGCGAGCTCGAGGTCATGGGTTAGATAGTTCTACTCATGTTGTTTTAGTTATCGAGATAGATAAGATATAACTCTACCTTCTTGCATTAGCACACATCCGAGACCGATCTTGGATGCGTCACAATACACGTCGAAGGGCTTCGTGATATCCGGCATGATTAAGATTGGGGCTGAAATCAATCTCCTCTTGAGTTCTTGAAAACTCGCTTCACATTTGTCGGTCCATTCAAACTTCTTGTCCTTCTTCAGCAATTGGGTCATGGGTCTCGCGATACTCGAGAATCCTTCTACGAACTTGCGGTAGTATCCCGCCAATCCGAGAAATGCACGAACTTGGGTTTGAGTGGTTGGGGCTTGCCAATCTTCGACATCTTTCACCTTTGCAGGGTCAACGGCAATTCCTCCGGCTGATACAATGTGGCCGAGGAATCCTACC
The DNA here is from genome assembly GCA_916181665.1 of Avena sativa. Taxonomy (NCBI): domain Eukaryota; kingdom Viridiplantae; phylum Streptophyta; class Magnoliopsida; order Poales; family Poaceae; genus Avena; species Avena sativa. Next base: position 98,897,655 of record OV702293.1, read on the forward strand.
TCCTGTAACCAGAATTCACATTTGCTAAACTTGGCATACAACTGATGCTCTCTAAGGGTTCCAAGAATGCTCCTTAGGTGTAGCTCATGTTCTTCTTCTGATTTGGAATAAATTAGAATGTCGTCGATGAAAACAACGACAAACTTATCCAGGAAGTCCATAAAAATCTTATTCATGAGATTCATGAAATAAGAGGGGGCATTGGTTAATCCAAAAGACATGACATTATACTCATATAACCCATATCTGGTGGTAAAGGCAGTCTTTGGAATATCCTCTGCGCAAATCTTGAGTTGATGATAGCCTGTTCTAAGATCAATCTTAGAAAACAGTTTGGCACCGGTCAACTAATCAAACAAATCTTCTATCTTGGGAAATGGGTATTTGTTACTGATAGTGACATCATTCAACTTCCGATAATCCGTACACAAACGGTTACCTCCATCCTTCTTGTCCACAAAGAAGACAGGTGATCTCCATGGTGACGCACTTGGTTGAATCAATCCAATTTCCAACATGGAATCCAGTTGCTTCTTCAGTTCTGCCAGCTTGAACGGGTTCATACTATATGGTCTCTGAGCTATCGGTCCTGTTCCGGGGATTAGTTCAATGATAGACTCGATATCCCGATCTCGGGGCATACTGGGCAAAACATCTGGAAATACATCGGGGTATTCACAGACTATCCGGACTTGGTCAATGGTAGGTTGGGCTATACTCTTGTTGCACTTGAATTGACGAGGTAAGGTTTAAGTATTCCGGATGTACTGGTCATGGTTATGGCTTTGTTGGCACAGTCAATTAATACTTTATGTTTGGACATCCAATCCATTCCTAGTACTACTTACAAACCTTTAGTTCCGAGTACTATCAGATTAGCATAAAAATCTATGCCATGGATTCGGATAGGGACGGCTTTGCAAATTTGGCTAGCTTTGGTGGTTGAACCGGGGATTTGAACAATCATAACATGCTTCAGTTTGGTTGGTTGAATCTTACTAGTGCAGGCAAATTCTTCGGTGACAAATGAATGCGATGCACCAGAATCAAACAACACTCGAGAAAGTACTGAATTAACAGAAAACATACCCAGCACGACGTCTGGCGCTTCCTGGGCTTCTTCAGCATGCATGAGAAAAAGACGGCCGTTGCGGTTGAGCGAATTTCCTGGGGCAAACCTTCTTCCAGGCTGAACACAACACTGCTGCTGAGCTGGGGCATTTGCATTGGGGGCTGCAGCATTCTTCTTGTTGGGGCACTCGTTGGAGTAGTGACCCTTATTTCCACAGTCATAACAAGTCACTTGCGACTTGTCCTTTGTTGCAACAGGCACAACATTGCTTCCAGTCCTCGGGGCAGTGTTGGTGTTGGCGGTAGCATTGTTGTTGTTGAACTTGGGTGGTCCACGATTGAAATTGTTAGAGTTGCCGGGGTTGTTGTGATTTCCTCCGGGCCTCGGGTTTCCACGGTTGGGATAGGTCGAACGGTTCATCGGGGGTCTGTTGGTTCTCGGGGCAAATCCTGGAGATGGGTTAGGGCGATACTTTGGGGTCTGATGGGTTCCTGGATGATGCATCATGCGACGCTTGCGGTTCTCATTGGCTTGGTTGATATTTCCTTCCATCTAGATAGCAGAGTCGACAAGGTCTTCAATATCGGCAAAGGGGATATTGACCAACACAGTCTGCATCTCATCGTGCAGAACATTCAAGAATCTCTCTTTCTTCTTAGCTTCGGTGTCGATCTCATCCGGGGCATACCTAGATAATGACAAGAATTTGTCACGGTATTCCACTACGGTCATCCTTCCTCGCTTCAGTTCTCTGAACTCATCTCTCATTCTCTTGATCAAACCCGGTGGCACATGGGTTCTGCTGAACTTGACCTTGAATTCCTCCCAGGTCATCATCTATCCTCCGGTCATTGCACGAACGCTGTTCCACCATGCTCTTGCATCTCCGGCTAGATAATGGGTGGCGAACAGAACTTTCTCGTTAGCTTCCACTCCGGCGACTTCTAGGTTATTTTCCATGGTTTGCAGCCAATCATCAGCGTCTAAGGGCTCTTCTGACTTAGTGAAAACAGGTGGGTTGGTGTTCTGGAAATTCTTGAGCTTAGATCCATGGTTGTCCTAACTTCCTTGGCCTTGATTGTTGTGGGCCAGCTGAGCTATCTGCTGAAGGGTGGCTAGGTTGGCTTGACGTTCGGCTCTTTCAGCTTTGCGGCCAGAAACCAACATTTGCAGGATCTGCAACATCGGGTCCGGGGATGAACCACTTCCTCCGCGTGGCATCTGAAGATTGAGATAGATCATGAGAAAAGAGGGAAATTTCTAGGGTTCCGGGACTTTGAAAAGTATTTAAAGTTTGACTCAGATTTTCTAGCAACTTTCTTTTCATTCATTCATAGCACACGATACAAACACACACCACAACAAAGGTAAACAGATGGTTTTAAGAACCATTCTGGAAACTACGATACAGTGGCACTGAATACAACTCACTACGCTAGTGCTCAAGTGCTACTACTCCTTGGAGTCGGTGTAGTCGTCATCCTCATCATCATCGTCATCATTGTTGAAGGCGAAGTCATCCTCATCGGTGAAGAAATCCATAGCCTGATCTTCCAGAAAATCATCATCATCGCTGAGATAGGAGTAGGGGTCTCCACGAAGATCCTCTCCAGCATTCTCCCTTTCCTCCAACTTCATGTCTCTCTCATGGATGGTCTCCTCCAAATCTGAGATACGGTGGCGAAGACAGGCAATGATGCGCTCCTTCTTGTCGAGCTGACGGCGGCGAGACTTGCGATCCTTCGCTAGCATGGTGATGGTATGATCCTTCGTCTTGATGATGGCGGACTTGTGGTTGGAGTAGTCACGGCAATTGTCCAATTCCTGCTGATGATCGTACATCATGAAGCTGAGGTGGTCCAACTGAGTCTTCAGATCGTGGTGGTATGGGTCTTCCAGTGGCTGTCCCATAGCATCACGCCTTGGACAAAACACAAAGCGGGTACCCTTGATCTGGTTGATACTCTGCCCACACAGACGAGCAAGAGCTTCTTGCATGGCCCTGGCAAGTCCATCGAGCCAGTTGTTCTCTCTTAAGGTAAACTGAATTCCCTCGGCAGTGGGAGGTTCAATCTTCCTCAAAGACTTGCAACAATTATCCACTGCAGATCTTCTCCTCCTTGATCATTGAGCTGAGCTCCGAAGAACTCGGGGTGCGGACGCTCCAGAAGTTCTAAAAGCTGGTCCAAATCCCGCTCAAAGATAAGGTCTCCTCCATTCCCCAACTAATAAAACTTGTTTTACTTCACGTCCATATATAAGAATATAGAATGAGTAAGTTAGTAGAGTGATTAAGTGTGTCAAATTTTATGTATTTTGCAAGAGTTTTTGAGGAACATGAATTTTTATGAAAGAATCAAGGTGATAAGAATGGGAATAAGTTTTTGTAAATATTTGCTTTCTTTGGTTTTGAAACTAAGTTTTTGATTCGAACATCCAGTCTAACTAGGGTCTCCTATGGTCAGGATGGCTCTGATACCAACTTGTCAACACCCAGATTTTTAATCCTAGATGCCTGTTATGCCATACATCGCAATCCCAGGATTACCATTTTGCGAGACATAACCGAATTAGATACCACAGTACATCATCCATTACAAACCATACATAAGGTCTTACACAAATAAGGATCTCATGATCCCGTTCTTAATACAACTCAAGCAGCGGAAATACGTAATAATAAAAGTAGCGTAGGTGAAGATCCATCTTCGGGGTCACAGGCAATGCTGACGATGGGAGTTGATCCTAGTTGTCGTAACCTTCCTGGGGTCCTTCGTCCTGGTACTCCTCTTCATAGTATGGCCACGGGAATAGCCAGGGACAAAGCCATGAGTACTCTTTAAGTACTCGCAAACTAATACTAACAAGTGAAGGGGTTTTTGTAATAGGATACTAAGCTCTATGATTGTTTTGCAAAAAGCCAGATTTACCTCTACTAAGTTCAGAAGCAAGAAAAGCTAGTTGAAATTTTATAACACCTAAGTGGGAACTTGTGTTTCATATCACCACTCTGTTGTGGTCAAGTCAAATTCTCAATCCATTTCACAAGTCATTTCGAAAACATCTGACGGGGGAACAGTATGGCCACTCCAACTGTCCATAACCGCGGACGCTGCTATTCGAATAGTTTGACACTCTGCAGAGATTGTACACTTTCACCACAACATTCGATACATCCGTCAGGAACAAATCCTGAATTCACCATACTGAGTATGCGGATAATCAATCCTAACCTTTCAATTACACGCCCTAGTATAAGCACCTCTCATGTGAGTTTGGCCTCCCAACCATGACCAACTGTCATCTTGGGTACTGCACAGGTGGACAATCTTCACAAGGTAGCCTCAGCTCAGACCTTGGCCGTGAGGGAACCAATACTAAGGTATATAAATTTCCAGTCATGCCCTACCCAATCTTCGGGTATTGTGGTTGTACGGTAAAATTGGAATGCTATCGCATCCAGACAACCATCAGTTTCATAAAGGGCTAAGGCTCATGCTTTAACATTTTCATCACCAAAATCATCTGGTGTTCGGAAACACATGTCAAAACATCTCAATAGAATGATCCATCATTCCAAGGTTTTCATAACCATTTTCCACCAAGTATTCCCATCTAAGTTGATCAAGTTTTATGCTTAGCACTAGCATCTACAAGTGGGGGTAAGTACTAATGAGGGGTGGTAAACTAGTGGAGTTTAACTAAGTTCAATCTCATGCCTTAGGATGACATCAAGATTATCTAGATTAGGCCAAATTTAATGATCTTTATGCAACCTTTAATTATCTTTCTAGTATCTACAATTTACTCAAGTAAACTCTAATTAATGGCTTTGATACACAAATAAAATAGAAAGCTTGCAAGTAAAACTAGGATTGGGTATCATCAAATATGTGTAACCAAGCATGCTTAGTGCATTGCATAGGTTATATAACTTTCATAATTGCAAGTGTTAGCTTGCTCAATCAACTAGTAGTATTTGGCTTGCATCAGTATCAGTATAAGCTTGCCTTGTGCAGAGCAGTGGTTGAAGTTCTCCTCGGCTTCTTCTTCGTAGTATCCTCCTTCCTCCTCGTATCCTTGGTCGGTACTAGCGTCTATGAATAAATATGAGGTACACAATCATCAAACAATACTTAACTACTTTCAATCATCACACAAAAGGGTTCTATAGATGATCTATCATCATCACTAACATCACAAGAATAAAGCATTTATCTTATTTATTTATTTTTAGAAAAGTACATGGGAATGTGATTTAAAGTGGTGTCACAATTTAATAAGATTTAACCTTTTATTTCAAATAAAAATAAATGACTAGAAATGCCTATGTGGCATTCTTTTATTACTTGAACATTATTTCTGTAAGTAAACCCATATATTTTTATATATTCTAAAAGGTATGATCAATTATGATTTTTGAGAGTTGGAATCAACTCAAAAGCTATTATGGTTTAAATTTGAAAAATGTTTGAATGCAGAAAGGCTTCTGACTCGATATTTTTACCAAGATTGATCTACAGATCCAAATTATTTGAATCCAACATGATTGGATTAAGCATTTCAATACCTTTCTAACAAAATTGGTTTCATTCAATTTGGTTCACTGAATCGAGCTGGGTTGATATTTGAAACTAGGTACAGAACTATGTTTGAACTTAAAAAGAAAAAAAGCTAAATTCAAATGAGTGGGCTGCGAGGGAAGGGGTAATGGGCCGGCCTAGTGTCACTCCACAGCGCGGGGCGCAACTGACAGGGGGGTCTACTGGTCAGTGACTCTTTAAACGCGAAGCGGTACGAGGCGATGTGGTGCGTTGGATTAGAATGAAGATCGACGGCTCACGGTCGTCGTCGATGATGAACAGATCACCGACGAGCTCGAACCCTAGCGGCTCGGTGGGGGTGCATAGGGGGCATACCGGGGCTCCAGTGACGACGGCGAGGCGGGAAAACGACAAAGTCGACGACGGCGAACTCAGGGATGGTCGCGGCAGCTCCTGGGGTGGACGAAATCAACGACTCCCTTCTTCTCCAGAGGAGGCCTGCTCTGGTGCAATTTCGGCGATGTGCTTCTCGCCTTGCTCTGGGAATGAGGTGGGGTGGTTCTGGGTGAGAGGGGAGTAGAATGGTGTGAAGATTCGAGCGGGGGATGCCTCTATTTATAATGGCAAGAAGGGACCGATGGGCGCAAGCTGAGCTCGTCATGGTCGACGACACAGAGGGCTATCGGCGCGGGCGACGGTAGGGGGCGGTGCTGTGCTCCCAGACAAGGTTGGCGAGGCTAGTGTTGCTCGTAGCTTGTTGTCGTCTATGGGGTGGCAATGGTGCTCTCGACGTGCTCACCATTGATGATAATGGCCAGCTTACAGTGGTGCTAGTGATTAGTTAAGGTTGTTAGGTGATCTACTAAGGCTAGTGGTGTCCAGAGAGGGAACAAGTTAGGCCCAAAACACTGCTCAACATAGTGTTTTGATTTTGTTTGATTTGCATCTGCAACCTGTTTGATGAAATGGCCGCATGAACTTAAGTTTTGAATTTTGAAAAGATTTTTGGTGGGTGTGCTAGGCATGTACTAGGGAGTCTGTAGATGCTTGGGTTTTAAAAATTGAGTTGGTTTGAGTGGTTTTTGAAATAGTGGGATCTTCCCATATGAAATAGATTCAATTTTAAACTGTCATTTAAACTATGCATTCAAATGTTTTTGGATGATCACAAAGTGGGCCTTGGTACCTTGTTATGAGTACTATCAAGGGGTGCAAAGATCCATACATGTTTCTGTTAAGTTCTGAAAGTTAGAGATAGCCAAAGTAGGCATGGGAGTTCAATTGGCCAAAGTGACCATTCACTTAATTTGTTTGTCTTTGGGAAAAGTTTGGGATTTGTTTAGATGATGTTTATTTCACCTAAGAATCATTTCACAAGCAAAGAAACACATAATCATGGCAATTCAAAAGAATCAAAATTTTAATGCACACTCATATGAATGCTTTCATATTGTCAACACCCAGATTTTTAATCCTAGATGCCTGTTATGCCATACATCGCAATCCCAGCATTACCATTTTTGCGAGACATAACAGAATTGGATACCATAGTACATCATCCATTACAAATGGTACATAAGTTCTTACACAAATAGGGATCTCATGATCCAGTTCCTAATACAACATCAAGCAGCGGAATACGTAATAATAATGGTAGCGTAGGCGAAGCTCCATCTTCGGGGTCACAGGCAATGCTGACGATGGGAGATGATCCTAGTTGTCATAACCTTCCTGGGGTCCACCCTCCAGGTACTCCTCTTCATAGTCTGGCCATGGGAATAGCCAGGGACAAAGCCATGAGTACTCTTTAAGTACTCGCAAACTAGTACTACAGGTAAAGGGGTTTTTGGATAATAGGACACTAGGCTCTAGGGTTGTTTTGCAAAAGCCAGATTTATCTCTACGAAGTTCCAAAGCTAATCACGATTTTATAACTCCTAAGTGGGATATTTTAACTCATGTCACAACCCTGTTGTGGTCAAGTCAAAGTCTCAATTCATTTCACAAGTCATTTTGAAAATTTTGACGGGGGAACAGTATGGCCACTCCAACTGTCCATAACCGTGGATGCGGCTATTCGAATAGTTTGACACTCTGCAGAGATTGTACACTTTCACCACAACATTCGATACATCCGTTAGGAACAAATCCTGAATTCACCATACTCAGTATGCGGATAATCAATCCTAACCTTTCAATTACACGCCCTAGTATAAGCACCTCTCCTGTGAGTTTGGCCTCCCAACCATGACCAACTGACATCTTGGGTACTGCACAGGTGGACAATCTTCACAAGATAGCCTCAGCTCAGACCTTGGCCGTGAGGGAACTAATACTAAGGTATATAAGTTTCCAGTCAAGCCCTACCCAATCTTCGGGTATTGTGGTTATACGATAAAATTGGAATGGTATCGCATCCAGATAACCATCAGTTTTATAAAGGGCTAAGGCTCATGCCTTAACATTTTCATCACCAAAACCATCATTTTGTTCAGAAACACAGGTCCAAAACATTTCAATAGAATGATCCATCATTCCAAGGTTTTCATAACCAGTTTTCCACCAAGTATTCCCATCTAAAAGTTGATCAAGTTTTATGCTTAGCACTAGCATCTTTGAGTGGGGGTAAGTACTAATGAGGGGTGGTGGACTAGTGGAGTTTCAACTAAGTACAACCTTATGTCTTAGGTTGATATCAGGATTTCTAACTTAGGCCAAATTTTATGCTCTTTATGCAACCTTCACAAATCTTTCTAGTATCTACCAATTTCTTAAGTAAACTCTAGGTAAGAGCTTTGATAAATAAATAAAGTAAGAAGCTTGCAAGTAAAACTAGGATTGGTTTATCAAGTGGATATGATCACATATGCTTAAGGCATATAGTGGGCATAGTAACAAATAGTGGTTTGTGGCATCAGTAGGGTATCTTGCAAGGGTTAGCTTGCATTGGTCCACTTAGATCATAAAGCTTGCAAGTATTGGCTTGCATAGGTATAGTATTAGCTTGCCTTGTGCAGAGCAGTGGTTGAAGTTCTCCTCGGCTTCTTCTTCGTAGAATCCTCCTTTCTCCTCATATCCTTGGTCGGTACTAGCGTCTATGAATAAGTACGAGGTACATAATCACCAAACAATACTTAACTACTTGCAATCATCACACAAAAGGGTCCTATAGATGATCTAGCATCATCTCTAACATTACAAGGTTAAGGGTTGGTTTAATTCTTTTTATTTTTAGAAAAGTAATTTCTACTCATTGAAAAACTACTTAAGATTTAATATTCTCCAAACCAAACATGGGATCATGTTGACACATGTCATCACCACATATTTTAGTCCATGGGAATATGATTTAAAGTGGTGTCACAATTTAATAAGGTTTTATCCTTTTATTTTGATTAAATAATGTGTCTAGAAATGCCTATGTAGCATTCTTTTATTACTTGAACATTATTTCTATAAGTAAACCTATATATTTTTATATATTCTGAAAGGTATGGTTAAATGTGATTTTTGAGAGTTGGAATCAACTCAAAAGCTATTATGGTTTAAATTTGAAAATTGTTTGAATGCTGAAAAGCTTCTGCCTTGTTATTTTTACCAGGGGTGATCTATAGATCCAAATGACTTTAATCCAACGGTCTTGGATTCAGCATTCCCAGACCTTTCTAACAAAATTAGTTTCATTCAATTTGGTGCACTGAATCGATCTGGGTTGATTTTTGAAACTGGGTATAGAAGTGTGTTTGAAATAAAATGGAAAAGGTTTAATTCAAACAACTGGGCTGCGCGGGAAAAGTTAACGGGCCGGCCTGCAAAGCGTAGCGCTTCCGCGGGCTTCTTAAGTGGCTGTCCCCACACGTCAGTGAGACAGGGGGTGCGAAGCGGTATGGGACGATGTGGGTCATTCGATCTGATTCTAATCCAACGGCTGGGAGTCATTGTCGACGTTGAGCAACGCCGGCGAGATAGAAACCTAGCGCGGCCAGTGGGGGTTGCTGGGGCTCACCGGGGTGTAGGCGAGGGTCGGCGAGGCGGGCGAACGACAAAGTCGACGACGGCAAACTCAGGGGTGGTCGCGGCAGCTCCTGGGGTGGACGAAATCGATGGCACCCTTCTTCTCCAGAGGCGGCGGGCTCTGGTGAAATTCCGGCGATGCGCTGCTCGCCTTGATCCGGGACTGAGGTGGGGTGGTTCTGGGTGAGAGAGGAGTGGAATGGTGTGAAGAATTCGAGCGGGGGAGTCCTCTATTTATAGTCTCAATGGTGAGACCGAACGGCATGGGCGGGCGACGGTGGCGACATGGCTACGGGCTGCTAGAGGCATGGCCGGCGGTGGTGATCGCTTGGTGGTCTGCTGGCGATGCTCTACGGCTTTAATGCGCTTGTAGGGGCGATGCGGTTTGGTCTGGAACACGCGACGCTCTACGCGGCAGAGGCGGCGTCTTCGACGGTGAGCGGTGGCTGTGTGTCACGGGGCGGCGAACGGGGATGTCTGGCGGTTTCCTGGGTCAGTTGTGATCGTGTATGCACGCGGCGAGGGCGGCGCGCGGTCTGTGGGCTCTGGTCGAGGGTGGTGCTCTGGCGCATGCTTGGCACGGTTGGCAGAGGCACGGGCGCGGCGTTCCTGGGTGCTCTGGTCGGTGTCTTCGAGGCAGGGCTGGTCGAGAGGGGCGGTGAGGCATGGGTGATCTCCCAGACAAGGTTGGCGTGGCTAGTTTCCTTCCTAGCTTGCTATCTTCACTGGGGTGGCAAGGGTGGCTTCGGCTGTTCACCATTGATGATATTGGCAAGCTCACAGTGGTGCTAGTTCTTGGTAAATCTTGCTAGATGATCTACTGAGATGGTTGTGAGCTAGATAGGGAACCAGTTAGGCTCAAAACACTGCACACTATAGTGTTTTGATATTGTTTGATTTGTGTCTGCCGAGTGTTTGATGAAATGGCCGCATGAATTCAAGTTTTGAATTTTGAAAAGATTTTTGGTGGGTGTGCTAGATTGGTGCTGGTGAGTCTGCAGATGCTTGGGTTTTGAAAGTTGAGCTTGTTTGAGTGGTTTTTGAAAAAGTGTGATCTTCCCATATGATAAAGATTCAATTTTGAATTGTCATTTAAAATATGCATTTGAAAGTTTCTGGATGATCACAAAGTGGACCTTGATACTTTGTTATGAGTACAATCAAGGGTTGCAAAGATCCAGAAAAGTTTCTCTTAGTTTCTGAAAGTTTGAGACAGCCAAAGTAGGCATGGGAGTTAAATTGGTCAAAATGACCATTCCTTTATTTTATTTGTTTTGATTTACTTATCTTTGGGAAAAGTGTGGGAAATGTTTTAGATGATGTTTATTTCACCTAAGAAACATTTTACAAGCAAGGAAACACACAAACAAGGTGGTTCAAAAGAATTCAAAATGAAATGCATACACATATGCATGCTTTCATAATTTTATTTAGAAAAGTTTTTGTTAACCCTAATTTTGATGATTAGAGTTTGATGATCCAAGTTTAGTATTTTTGGGATGTTACACATATTTTTAATTTGAAAAGTTTTTGTTAACCCTAAATTTGGTGATTAGAGTTTGATGATTCTAGTTTAATATTTTTGGGATGTTACAAAAAGCAAGCGGAATTCGTTGGGGTTCAGGATTCTGTAATGGACAAGGACTCTCCTTCGATTTCTTTCTTGCACAGGGGTATCTCCATTCCTCCTCCTCCTCCTCTCTTTGTGTTGCGTGGAGTGCAGAGGACTATATTTGTCGAATTAAGTTTTTTGTTGGAGGCAGACGGGTGGTTGTTGCAGGGAATAAGAAACAAATCATCTGATTTCTATTTTCTGCAAGCTGCTAGTCACGGTCACACAAAAACACAAACAGACCCTTCGGATGCAACTACCTTTATATGTAATTTTTCCAACTCCTCATTCTTGTTGATTCAGATGACTTGACTTGGGGTAAATGATTTTAAGAGGATTGCGGTTCTTAGGAATTTTATTTATATTTACCAGATTTCCAATGTAAATCTAAACCCTTTTTACAACTCAAATACACAACTAACTTGATCATGTGTTTCTATTGTACTACGTCTCCTTTTAGAATCCCGCAATTTAAATTTAAAAATCATTAGCTTCACTGGTCCATTAATCATAATGAAACTTACAGAGTGGCAAAAAAACGAAAAGGTAGCAGATCAAAAGGAACAGTTTTACTCGGCCTAACTAACTGTCGCAAACACCGACAGAACCACCAAGATGAACACAAAAGCTCGAATCCAACTAACTTACCAAACTATTCAGCTAAAGACTAGCACAGGACCAAGAGCAAATACTGACATATTACAGACATATGTTTGCCATCGACAACACCTACTCAGATCACCACATGAATAGAATCACTCTTCTTAGTATGCTCTTGCAGGTGCTCTAGCGATGTTTTCCTAAGCCATGGTTTTACAGGAGGATATCCATCAAAGTCCACACACTTTAGGGCGCAGGGGCAATGGATTTTTCAGCTTTTGCATCATCTTGGCCATAAAGTGCTCGATCATTCCCCCCTCCAAATCTTTGAAAGGAAGCTTCTAGTCCCTCAGATAGAGCAAAACCAGGCGCCAAACCTACTTCATATTAATCCAAGTAGTTTTATAAAAAACAAGGCTATTCCTATTATTCCATGGTTCCTAGTGGACTATAGAACTTACAACATTGAAATGCAGAAACCTTTTGTAGCAAGCCACTTCAAAGCAATCGATTCATAGTTAATGACATGGATATCCAAAACTTCTGCTATGCTCCAGAGCTTCCTAGCTATAATGCAATAAAAAGAAGGTGTTTAACAGACTCTATTTCTTTGAAAAGCTCACACTCCAAAGGTTTTTCCATCCCCTATCCCTTAAGTTGTCTCTAATCATTATTTTATTTTGAGAGAACAACCAGATAAAAAACTATATTTTGGGGGAACTTTCAGATCCAAATAGCAAGCAGATAGATAGGCATGACTTCCTAAAATTCAGTAAAGTATATATCGATTTAGAGGACTAAACCCGATTAGTTTTATATTTCCAGATGAGTTGGTCCTCAATATCAGAGTACACAACCATCTTTGCTATAGTTTACAACTCAATTCACTGAGCCATCATCTCATCAGAGAAGATTCTCCTAAAGTCACACTTTAGATGGACTCCATGATACGTCCATTTGGCATCACTATTCTATATTTTAATTTGCTATTATTCATTGATATCTTTCATATTAAGAGGTGATACTTATGTTATTTCATCTATTTTTGCATGTTGGATTATTCTTGGAGGATGAACTGCCGGAGTCAGGTTTCTAATGGAAAAAGCGGTGTCTAGATGCAATTTTCGCGAAGATCGGAAAAATACCAGAAAAACTATGAAAAACCATATTTTTCCACAAGACGAAGGAAGCCGGAAGGGGAGGAGGAGTTGGGACACAGGGGGACCACCACCCTGGGCCATGCCACCAGGGGTTGTGGCCACCCTGGCCCACCTCTGGCTCCACCCTCTCGCCTATATATTCCTCTCGAAACCCTAAAGTTCGGGGAGAGACCACAGAAAGATTCTGTCGCCTCTGCGAGGCAGAAACTACAGAGAGAGAAAGAGCTCTCCGGTAGACAGATTTTGTCGGGGAAATTCCTTCCCGGAGAGAGGAGATCGTCGCCATCAACACCGTCATCAAGCTAGACTTTATCGGGATCATCATCATCATCATCCACACCACCATCTCCACCAGCACCATCATCACCACTCCATCCCGTTGTAACAATTGTGTTGAATCTTGCATAGTTCTTAGGGGAAACTTTCCCGATGTTGATTACTATTGTAGTTTATGCTTGTGAGTGGAACCATTGAATTATTGTCTATGTTCAGATTGTTATTCATCATCATATAATCTCTAATCTTGATCCATATGATGTCTCGTGAGTAGTTCGTTTAGTTCTTGAGGACATGGGAGAAGTCATGTTGTAAGTAGTGGAATTGTGTTGAGGTATTATTTAATGGTTTAATATTTAAGTTGGGGTGCTATTCTTCTAGTGGTGTCATGTGAACATAGACTACATTATACTTCACTATTTATGGGCCTAGGGGAATGCATTGTGTATTTTTCTACTAATCATGGGGTTGCCGGAGTGACAGAAACTTGAACATCTGTTAGGAAACCTTTGGACAAGGGAGTGTAGGATCTCAGAGTTTAAGGCTGTGGTTAGGTTTTTATCTTAATTACTTTCTTGTAGTTGTGGATGCTTGCAAGGGGTTTAATCACAAGTATGTATTAGTCCAAGTAAGGTCGGTACATTAGCACAGGTTCACCCACACAACACTTATCAAACCAAAGAAGATTAATCAACTATATGAAACGAAAGCACTTGACAGTATTCCCATGTGTCCTCGAGAACTATTGGTCCTCATAAGTATTACCACCGGCTTGTCCTTTGCTAAGAAAGGATTGGGCCACTTGCTGCAATTGTTTGTTGTGTCTATTTACTTGCACTTTATTTCCTTGCTTTCTCAAAAAAACCTAATAATCTATTTGTTAAGTATTTACAGAGATTTCCTGCTCCAAACCACTAGTCAACACCTTGTGCTCCTCGTTGGGATCGACACTCCTATTTATCGAAAGTACTACGATACACCCCCTATACTTGTGGGTCATCAAGACTATTTTCTGGCGCCGTTGCGGGGGAGTGAAGCGCTATTGAAGAGTGGAACTGGTGAAGGAAACTTCTACTGTGAGTATTGCTTTTTATTTCTGTTGGTTACTTTGTTTCCAATATGGATAACCCACTTGGTTTCCTATTTGGGAAATCTACTACCACTATTAGGGTAGTAGATGAACCACCACCTGTTGATATAGATCCTTTTAAGATACCTACAAGAATTTTTGATTGTGTTATGGATAAATATTATTTTGGGGATGGAGTTATCCATCCTGGTGATAACTTGCTTTTTATCCATGAATTATGCGGGTTGTTTAAGTGTGCAGGTATCACAACTGAACATGTTAAGAAGAAGTTACTCTCTATATCATTGAAAGGAAGAGCTGAAGAATGGTATAAGTTGCTGAAGAATGGACAACCTATGGAATGGGAGGAAATAGTACCTCTCTTTTATTCTAAATTCTATCCTCCCAGTGAGATTCTAAGGATAGGAATCAAATATATAACTTTTAGCCTCGTGATGGAGAGAGCACAACCCAAGCTTAGGGGAGATTGAAGTTACTAATTCTTAAATGTCCTATTCATGAACTCCCTAACAATATTGTTATTAATAACTTTTATGCAAGGCTTTCTCTTCATGATAAAGATTTATTAGATGCTTCTTGTGCTAGATCATTCACATATATGAAATAAGAATCTCAATGGGATCTTCTAGACCGTATTCAAGAGAACACTGAAGCATGGGAGAATGACAAAGGAAGAAAGTCAGGTATAAATTATGATTATGAATGCATTAAATCTTTTATGGGAACTAATGACTTTCATGATGTTAGTACTGAGTATGGTCTTGATTCTCAAGTTCTTTCCAATTGCTTTAAGGACTTTGCCTCTTATATTGAAATTCCCAAAAAGGAGTGGAACAAGTACCATGCACCTTATAAAGATGTTGTTAATCATGTTCCTGTTAGAAACACTAAAGTTTGTACTATTAATCCTATTTTTCCTGAACCTTACATTGAGACAATCCCTTTCCTTGCTAAGGTAAGGGAACATTCTATTATGGCTAATGTTGTTAGAAAAAGTACAAAGAAGGTTGTTGAACCTGATGAACAAATAAAGATTGAACCTGTAGTAGCCATTGTTAAAGACCTTGTCACTAAAAATGTATAATATGGGCACATTATCTAATGTGAAGATGCTTCTAATATTGTCTCTCATCCTAGTAAAGCTAGAAAAGCTAGTGTCCATGTGCTTTCTGTTAGAATTGGTGATCATTGCTATTATGGTGTATGTGACATTGGTGCTAGTTCTAGTGCTATTCCTTATGAGCTTTACAAGGAAATTATGCATGAAATTGGTCCTTGTGAACTTGAGTACATTGATGTGGTTATTCACCTTTCTAATAGAGAGACAGTCTTCCCTATTGGTATTGTAAGAGATGTGAAAGTTCTTTGTGGTAAGATTAAATATCCTGCTAATTTTCTAGTGCTTGGTTCAGAAGCTAGTAAAACTTGTCCTATCATCTTTGGTAGACCTTTCTTGAACACTTGTGGAGCTATTATAGATTGTAGGAAGGAGAAAGTTTTAACCAAGTTTGATGGAGAATCTTATGAGTTTAATTTTCCCAAATTTGCTAAATATCCTTATGAAAATGAATTTCCTAATGAGGATTTTAGGGTTGAACAACTTGCTGCTATTTCTGTTGCTCCTAATAATGCCTTGCAGCAATATATGGAAGATCATGAAAGTGAGGTCTTCATGAAGGAAATAAATGAGATTTTCGAGATTTTCCTTCGTCAACCTGAGATGCTTAAGCATAACCTAGCTATAGAAGACTTGGGTACCACACTACCACTAAAAGGGGGTCCAGTTTTCGAATTAAAACCTCTACCTGATGATCTTAAATATGATTATCTAGATGATAAGAAAATATATCATGTTATTATTAGTTCTAAACTTTCAGGAAAGGAAGAGGAAAGATTATTGGAAGTATTGAAGAAACACCAAGGAGCTATGGGGTATACTCTTGATGATTTAAAAGAGATTTCTCGTACTATATGTCAGCATGCTATTAACATAGAACCTGATGCAAAGCCAGTTGTTGAACATAAACATCATTCAAATCCTATGATGAAGGAAGTGGTAAGAAATGAGGTATTAAAACTTCTCGATGCTGGTATAATTTTTCCTATTGTTGATAGTAGATGAGTTAGTCCTGATCATTGTGTCCCAAAGAAAGGAGGAATAACTATTATGCCTAATGAAAATAATGAGCTTATACCTCAAAGAGTAGTGGTTGGTTATAGGATGTGCATTGATTTTAGAAAAGTGAATAAAGTCACTAAGAAGGATCATTATCCTCTGCCTTTTATTGAACAAATGCTAGAAAGGTTGTCTAAGAAGACTTACTTTTGTTTTCTTGATGGTTATTCTGGGTTTTCTCAAATTTCTATGAAAGCACAAGACCAAGATAAAACCACTTTCACTTGTCCCTATGGAACTTATTCTTATAGGCATATGCCTTTTGGTTTATGTAATGCTCCTGCCACTTTTCAGAGATGTATGTCTGCTATCTTTCATGGTTTTTATGAAGAAATTATGGAAGTTTTCATGGACGATTTCTCCGTCTATGGAACTTATTTTGATAATTGTTTGCACTACCTTGATAAAGTTTTGCAGAGATGTGAAGAAACTAATCGTGTTCTTAATTGGGAGAAATGCCACTTCATGGTCAATGAAGGGATTATTCTTGGACACAAAATTTCTGAAAGAGGTATTGAAGTGGGCAGAGCCAAAGTTGAGGCAATTGAGAAAATGCCTTGTCCTAGGTATGTAAAAGGTATTTGTAGTATCCTTGTTCATGCTGGTTTCTTTAGAAGGTTTATTAAAGATTTCTCCAAAATTTCAAATCCCCTTACTAATCTTATCCAAAAAGATGTACTTTTTGTTTTTGATGATGATTGTAAGGAAGCTTTTGAAACTTTGAAGAAAGCTTTAACTACTGCTCTTATTGTCCAACCACCTGATTGGAATTTACCCTTTGAAATCATGTGTGATTCTAGTGATTTTACTGTGGGTGCTATTTTTGGGCAACGAATAGATAAAAAGTTGAATGTTATTCATTATGCTAGTAAGACTCTTGATGCTGCTCAGAAAATTATGCTACTACTTAAACAGAGTTCTTAGCTGTAATATTTGCTTGTGATAATTTTAGACCCTATATTGTTGATTCAAAAGTTACCATTCATACTGATCATGCTGATGTTAAGTACCTTATGACAAATAAAGATGCTAAGCCTAGGCTTATTAGATGGGTGTTGCTTTTACAACAGTTTGATCTGCATATTGTAGATAGGAAAGGTGCTGAAAATCATGTTGCTGATAATTTATCTCGTCTGGAAAACATTTCTTTTGATCCTATGCCTGTTAATGATAGTTTTCCAAATGAACAGTTGGCTGTAATAAAGGTAAGCCCGCGAGAGAGTCCTTGGTATGCTGATTATGCTAACTTCATTGTTTCCAAGTATTTGCCTCCAACTTTTACATCCCAGCAAAGAAGGAAATTATTTTATGATCTGAGGCATTACTTTTGGGATGACCCACATTTATATAAAGAAGGAGTAGATGGTATTATGCGAAGGTGTGTTCCAGAATATGAACAACAAGAGATATTGAGAAAATGGCATGGCAGTGCTTATGGAGGACATCATGTTGGAGATAGAACCGCACAAAAAGTTTTACAATCAGGTTTTTATTGGCCTACTCTCTTCAAGGACGCAAGGAAGTTTATTTTATCATGTGATGAATGTCAAAGAGTTGGTAACATTTCTAGATGCAATGAAATGCCTATGAATTATTCTCTTGTTATTGAACCTTTTGATTGTTGGGATTTGATTTTATGGGTCCTTTTCCTCCTTCAAAAGGATATACTCATATTCTTGTTGCTGTTGATTATGTGACAAAGTGGGTGGAAGCCATACCTACAAATAGTAATGATGGTAATACCTCTTTAAAAATGTTATTTTTCCTAGGTTTGGTGTGCCTAGATATCTCATGACTGATGGAGGTTCTCATTTTATTCATGGTGGTTTTAGGAAGACTCTTGCTAAGTATGATGTTAACCATAGAATTGCTTCAGCCTATCACCCTCAAACCAGTGAGCAAGTATAAATTTCAAATAGAGAAATTAAATCTATCTTGCAAAAGACTGTTAATAGATCTAGGAAAAAATTGGGCTAAAAAGTTGAATGACGCTTTATGGGCTTATAGAACTGCTTATAAAAATCCTATGGGAATGTCTCCTTACAAAATGGTTTATGGTAAAGCTTGTCACTTGCCTCTAGAATTAGAACACAAAGCTTATTGGGCAGTGAAATAACTGAATAGAGATTTTAAACTTCCTGGTGTGAAAAGATTGCTTGACTTAAGTACCTTAGATGAGTGGAGAAGTGAAGATTATGAAAATGCTAGACTCTCTAAAGAAAAAGTAAAAATATGGCACGATAGGAGAATTCTCAAAAGGGAGATCCATGTTGGTGAGAAAGTTCTTTTGTATAGGTATCTTCTCAGATTTTTTTGCAGGAAAACTACTCTTAAAATGGGTAGGACCTTTTGTTATTGAGGAGGTGTATCATTCAGGAGCTATAAAAATATCTTCTTTGAAGGACAACACTACACATGTGGTGAATGGTCAAAGGCTCAAACATTATATTTCTAGAGATTCTTATAATGAAGATGTTGATATTATTCAAATGGTGACTCCTGAAGAATTTATTAGAGACCAAACTCTGGAACGTGCAGAGTCCGTCTTTGAATAGGTAAAAGTGCTAAAAACAGAAGGTTCGCGAAAAAACTTTCTTTTTATATTTTTGCAGTTTTTATTACATACGGAAGGTAATGAGTTGAAGCAGAGGAGGAAACGGAGCCCGGGTGGGCCACACCCACCAGTGGCATGGGCCCTCCCTAGCCGCGCCACTAGGGGGTGAGACCACCCCGGTGTCCGTCTCCGCCCCGTTTTCGCACAATACCTTCCTTATGTTGTAAAACTTCATAATATTTAACCCCCTGGATCCCCTGAGGTTCTTATATCGTGTTCTCGTCATGTTTTTGTTTCGATATGTTTCATGTCAGGAAATATTCTCAAGTTTAGAGGCACCATGGTCTCCGCCAACGACAAGGGCAAGAAGCCCGTGGAAGAAGAAAGGATCACAGCTAGGCGCGAAGACATGGATTGGAGCGTCGAGGAGGAAGTAAAGAGCATGTCAGCAGGCATGAAAGGATAAACTACTGCAGGATCAAGGGCAGAAAATCTACTTTTGTAGGGGCAATTTACACTAGACGTGCTTTTTCTCATAATATGCAGGGGATGATGACCTCCGTTCTAGACCTCAGTTCCTGCCCTGCGGCAGTGGAAGCCCTTCAAACCACCGATGAGTTTTGTGATAAGTACCGAGCTCTAAGGACAAAGGTGGATTTACTTCAAGAGGAGAATAACATGCTTTGTAAGATGCTGGACGGTTTTCTCACCCTGAACAAGGGAACACCACCACCGAAGGAGTAATTTGTCATCAGGTTTGGCATCCCCTTGGTTTGTTCCAAGTTTGGGGGAGTGTCGTGGTATCACACCATTATCTTTCATCTTTTTTACCTTTTTAGTAGAGTCATATATTGAATAGAGAAGTTATCATATAGGATGGTTTGCATTGTGGAAGTATCTCTCCTTTAGTTGGTTATCTATGTATCCCTTGGTGTGAGTGCCTTTATGGAATATTAATGAGAAGTTTCATCTTTTAATTTTTGTACTTCTTATTTTAGTTTGCAATCTCTATTATATGATTGATCTTGTTGATTAGTATTGGTATCACTTTGGGAGGATGAAGTAAATCTAAATTGGTTTTGGCAAACCGAGCTCTGGTCAGTGACAACACCTTTTGAGGTTTGACAGGAAAAGAGAAAAGCACTTACAGGTATTTTATATTATTTTCCTTCTTTCTTGATTGGCTCATAAGCTTAGTATTGTTTAGTTAAGATCTTTTCTGTTTTCAAGGAAGATTGCATGTTTGTCTTTATCACTTGTATGCTTGTTTGTTTCCTTCAACTCTTTTGCTTTCTACCCAACCTTGCTAGCAAAAAACCTGTACTGAGAGGGAATACTCTTCGTGCATCCAATCCTTTAAACCAAAACATATGCCATTTGTGTCCACCATATCTACCTATTAGCATCATTGCTATTCCAAGTAAATTCTCAAGCTTCTTCTATATTTCAAATTAAAAATTCTTTTGTTATGTGAAAACTAATTAGTAAAGCTGTCACAAACTTGATGGCGCACCTTATTTTCTTGCCCCTAATAATCTTGAACCATTGTGTCATCTATGTTGTATATGCTTGCACTTATAAGTTGGGATTAGAAGAACCATGCTGTCACGAGGAACGCTTTCAACACTTGTAAATATCTACCCCGTTGATATCATGCTCTTTTGTTTATGGATGTCGTCGGTGTGAAATAAAAGGGGAGCTTGTAAGTCCATGGAGTTATGTATATGTGTTAGAGAAACGCCTGGGCCGCTATCCTAAGCCATGCCTAATCATGGTGGAAACTTGTAGCATCACCATAGTGAGCAATCTATGAAGCTTTCTTCTTATAAAAAAAGAGAGGCATTGAAAATAGGAAAGAGAGAAAAAAGCACCATATTCCCATGGTAAATAAGAAGATTGCTGAGATGCTCATTGTCTGCTTGCCTTGTCATTTTGATACGGGATAGCTCCTGTATCATGTGCAAGGGGTACCCCGTTGGCGGTTCTCTATGATACACATGTACTTACTATGACAAGAACTTACCTGTAAATAGTTGAGTAGCATGAGGAGCGGCCCTCGTACTCAAGGGACATGAGATTGCTAACTTATATTTCGTCAAGCATATACTCCATCTTTGTTCACTTTAACCTTAATCACCTCAAGATTCTTATGATAGGGGCAATGAGAGCTCAAAGCTAGTAAGTACCATAATATTTTGGAAGCTATTTATGAACTTGAAATCCCTACTTCCCTCTGTGAAGGGCCTTTCTTTCACTTCTTAGTTGAGTCAGTAAACCTATTCCTCTCTATCTCCAGCAATAATTTGAGTTGTTGTGTTTTAGTCATTCATATGATGATTTATTTAATCATGTTCCTTATCCTCCTTGTTTTGCACAAGACTCTTATCTGAATGAGTATTACTTTGAAAGCCATCTTTGTGAAAAGCCTTTTATGTGTGAGAAAAAAGGACTCATGTTATAAACTTCTTTACAAAAGCTTCGCTTGAAAACTGTTTGTCAACTGTTCTCTGGCCAAGAAAAAAGTTTGTCATTTCCAATATGACTTATCTTTATGCATCTTTATTGAGACTCCCATACTCGTTGCAAGTTAAGTTATATAATGGTGAGTTGTTTTCTACTATGAGTTGTGTATTGGTAAGTGTGATGCTTCTTGTCCGTATTATTTTTATCGACACTTCACTCCATAAACCTATGGACATGTTTACTGAGCTTAGTTTTCTCTTGGGGACAAGCGAGGTCTAAGCTTGGGGGGAGTTGATACGTCCATTTTGCATCACTATTCTATATCATAATTTGCTATCATTCATTGATATCTTTCATATTAAGAGGTGATACTTATGTTATTTCATCTGTTTTTGCATGTTGGATGATTCTTGGAGGATAAACTGTCGGAGTCAGTTTCTGATGGAAAAAAGCGATGTCTAGATGCAATTTTTGCGAAGATCAGAAAAATACCAGAAAAAATACGGAAAATCATATTTTTCTAGAAGATGAAGGAAGCCAGAAGGGGAGGCGGAGTTCAGCCATAGGGGGCCCACCACCCCCAGGCGCAGGCCACCCTGGGCCATGCCACCAGGGGGTGTGGCCACCCTGTCCCACCTCTGGCTCCACCCTTTCGCCTATATCTTCCTCTCGAAACCCTAAAGTTCGGGGAGCGACCATAGAAAGATTTCGCTGCCTCTACGGGGCGTAAACTACAGAGAGAGAAAGAGCTCTCCGGCAGACAGATTTCTTCCGGGGAAATTCCTTCCTAGAGATGGGAGATCGTCGCCATCAACACTGTCATCAAGCTAGACTTCATCGGGATCATCATCATCGACATGACCATCTACACCAGCACCATCATCACCACTCCATCCTGCTGTAACAATTGTGTTGAATCTTGCATAGTTCTTAGGGGAAACTTTCTTGATGTTGATTACTATTGTAGTTGATGCTTGTGAGTGGAACAATTGAATTATTGTCTATGTTCAGATTGTTATTCATCATCATATCATCTCTGATCTTGATCCATATGATGTCTCCTGAGTAGTTTTTTTTAGTTCTTGAGGACATGGGAGAATTCATGTTGTTAGTAGTGGAATTGTGTTGAGGTAACAATGGTTTAATATTTAAGTTGTGGTGCTATTCTTCTAGTGGTGTCATGTGAACATAGACTACATGATACTTCACCATTTATTGTCCTAGGGGAATGCATTGTGTATTTGGATACTAATCGTGGGGTAGCCGGAGTGACAGAAACCTGAACCCCTGTTAGGAAACCTTTGCACAAGGAAGTGTAGGATCTCAGAGTTTAAGGCTATGGTTAGGTTTTTATCTTAATTACTTTCTTGTAGTTGCGGATGCTTGCAAGGGGTTTGATCACAAGTATGTATTAGTCCAAGTAAGGTCGGTACATTAGCACAGGTTCACCCACAGAACACTTATCAAACAAAAGAAAATTAATCAACTATATGAAACAAATGTACTTGACAGTATTCCCATGTGTCCTCAAGAACGTTTGGTCCTCATAAGTATTACCAACGGCTTGTCCTTTTCTAAGAAAGGATTGGGCCATTTGCTGCAATTATTTGCTGTGTCTATTTACTTGCACTTTATTTCCTTGCTTTATCAAAAACCTCTAAAAATCCGTTTGTTAAGTATTTACAGAGATTTTCTGCTCCAAACCACTAGTATACACCTTATCCTATTTATCAAAAGTACTACGATACACCTCCTATACTTGTGGGTCATCACTCCATCTCAAAGATCAGCAATAGTCTTGGTTTGTTGGTTGGATATAACATATAGATCCTAGAACTGGGAAGCTAGGGGTGAGTTTCCAAACCAAATATCTTCCTAGAACCTAATAAATCTACCATTACCTACATGCCATTTATATCCAACCTTAATGGCTCTAGTATCCCACATGATCCATTTCCAAAAGGTAGATGGATGTGTCTCCTAACAACACAATGTTTTAGTGTTGTTGTGTTGTATTTAGCATGGCAACTCTCTGTGTTCTTTTGCGTTGTCTCTGCCGCCGAAGCTAACCTAGCAAGCACTCGGCTCATCTGAGAAGACAACTCGTCAATTGTGATCGCCATCTTTTCTTGACCTTGTCCCACTATGTCAAATCGGATCATGAGAGTCGGTGGACGTGTCGTATTGAAGATCGTCGATCACCACTTCTACCGCCTCCGGACTGACAAGTACTAGGCACGCCATTCCTCTACAATCAGCCAAGTTTCCACCGAAACAACACCAAATCAACCAAGAGCACAAGTATTTTACCGTGATGCGAGATGTGCACCACGAACCTCGTCTCGCGTCGAAACCATGGCCGAACAACACTGCCGAAAAATCACACAACCGCCAGCACAGCCTCCTGGATGTAGCCGCCGCAAGCATGATCAAGGTCTGGGAATTTTATGAGAGATCCCAACCTAGCCCAGTCGTACTCGAATCGCGTCTCAATCAAGCCCCCAGCAAAAATCCGCTGGAGAATTTTTTTGTGAAATTTTCTGAGATCCCCTGAATTGGATGGCTCGTGATCCCACTTGTTACAACCCTAGCTAGTGGCATCACACCAAAAAGCTTCGAATCACTTGAATCATCCACAAATACCTGGATTTGGAGTACATCAGAGTATTTGTTTAGGGAAAGAAGCAAGAGGAAGGAAGAAGCATCTTTGCTTTTGCGGTTGTTACAATAATGATCAACGATAACCCTCTTGTCTGTCTCTACCCGATTACAAGGGCATAGCCCCATCGCTGAACACAGCCAGACCACTTCCGACTTGGGCCTTGGGATCTTCATGGGTCATGACGCAGTAGGCGATGTTGTAGAGGTCGTGACAGAGAGGCAATCCATGGTGGTCTGCGACTGCACGGTAAGCAGACAAGTACATTTGATGGGGGTAGAATTACATTATGAGCTTCATGATCTGCATAAGGAGAATATACTTGTTCTACTCTCACTACACTATGGCGCTGTACCACAGATCGTGCCACTCCATGACCCTCCACATCACGAGGGAAGCTGCCTCGCCAACATGTGTGGCGCCCGTTGAAATGATGGCTGCAAACTCCTTCTTTATCTCTTCTTGCACCCAGTTCTTTGCCTCCCCGAGGGGGTCTTGAGCCACCGCCGTTGCTCCTGCTACTGGAGCAGCAGGTTGCACAGTGGGTGGGATGACCCCATTGTCTTCTACCGTTGTCTGAATTTGTATGCTATTTGAGGAAGGTTGTGTCTCTGTTTCAGGAGCAGGTTGTGCTGGGGTACACTTTCATCATCTATTGCTTTGTCAATGCTTGTTTTGTCAACAGAGATTGATCTTGACTAGCTCTTAACGCCATCCAAAGAAGGTTGTGCCTACCTCGCTGCTGCTGGAGTAGGTTGCGTCATAGGTGGGATGATCGCATTGTCACTGTAAGTTGTCTTGACATCACCTATTTTATCGGCATCAACTGATTTTGACTGGATCTGAATGTTGTGCAACGATGGTTGTGTTTGCATCGTTGCTTCCAGAGAAGGTACAAATTAGGAAAGGTGCGAAGCAGCTCCAGCTCAGAAGGTTGTCTCTAGCCCCTGAATCATCGGTACCGGAAAATCAAAGAGCAAAGTTTCCATTGGAACATGATGGTTGCTACAAAATTCAATTTTTAAACCATGAGGATCTATTAAGAGGAAGAGATATTACGTATCAAGGCACCAATTGGGTTGTTCATCGCTTCTTTCGGCTGGTTGAGGATGTAAGCGGGAACCTGGAACTAACAAGGAACTTCACTATCTCATTACTAAAGTGGTTGTAGTTGTTGTTGAGGATATTGTAGGTATCAGGAGTGTAGCGTGGGCTAATATCCAACAGGAAGTCCTCAGCATGTGTGACCCCGAAATCTTCTACTCGGACAGGTGTCCCGTATGGTGTTCTTCCAGGGAGATCTTGCTGGATGCCTCCACCAAAGTAATACTCTCTTCCATAAACCATCACCCTTGTATGCCTGTCACCATCGATGTCAATGGTCATGGTTGTGGAATGTGTAATACAAGCACACTAGCAAAGGCAATTATCTGCGTATGTTGTGTGTAAATAATAGCGGAATCACCTGAAGTTTCCTCCTATGCAATCTATATTTTCTCTGGTGAGGTTGCACTGGGTTTTAAGAGATCTGATATGTAGGAATATGAAAAAATATGATGTCACCTGATGATTCTTCTAGATGTAATCCCTCCGTCCAGAAATAACTGACTTGAATTTTTTTAGATTTGAATGTATCTAGACGCATTTTAGTATTTTTTTTCAAAAAGGGGTATAACCCCGGCCTCTGCATCGACTGATACATATAGCCTTTATTGATTTATTGAAAATTTATTACATCATTTTTATTACAAAGAGACCAGATCATGGGTCACAAAGAGTTGCCACATGGATCAACCATCTAAAAAGAGCAAGAAGAAAAGATCTCCAACACCTCAACATGAAATTCTATTATCAAAACGCCAGCCGCACCGGCTGAATAAGTCCCGTCCAACCATTTCCAAACGGCTACACCAAATACCCATGGCCGCCCTGCGCTCCTCTAGCTGAAGAAAAGACCACGTACGGATCCAGTGTGTGGTTAATGGAATAGCCTGCATAAAAGAAGAATTTGAAGCCCTGTTAAACACAAAATCGTTTCTTATATGCCATATGGCCCAGAGTAAAGCGCAAACACCCACTCGTATTTGGACTTTCTCATTTTTATCTACTCCGTGAAGCCAGTTCCCAAACAAATTCTTAACATCCTTTGGGGGGCTAGATTAAACACCATATGCACAATACGCCATATAATTTTTGCAAAAGGACAATCGAAAAACAAGTGTTGTATAGTTTTCTCTTTTTTACAAAAGCAACACTTTAGATTCCCTTGCCAGTTCTGTTTGGCTAAATTATCTTTTGTTAAAAGAACTTTTTGATTTAAGAACCACATAGAAATTCTAATCTTTAGTGGTACCTTCATTTTCCAAATATACTTACGTAGAAACCTTGTGTGTCCATTCACTAAGTCCAAATACATAGATTTGACCGTGTAGACTCCAGATGGTGTTAAATCCCACCTAAACACGTCTTTCTCTTCTACTAGATGAATGTCCATTAGCCGATTTACTAGATGTAACCATCTTGACCATTTGTTTCTAGCTAAGGTTCTACGAAAAGTTATATTCAAAGGATTGTTAGACAATACTTGTGCTACAGAAACTTTTTTTCGTTGCACAATATTATAAAGAGATGGATATTGAGAAGCTAGCAGAGTCTCTCCCAGCTATGTGTCTTCCCAAAATCTAGTATTCTAGCCATTATTAACTTTAAATGCTCCTCTAGCAAACAAATCCTCCTTCACATGCATCAAGCCCTTCCAGAAAAGCCGAGTCAGAAGGTTGTGCATGAACCTGAGATAAGTTTTTAGAATGTAAATATTTATTTTTTAGTAACTCTTGCCATACCCCTTATTCATTTAAAAGTTTAAACAACCACTTGCTGAGTAAACTTCTATTCTTAATATATAAAACCTCCACTCCTAAACCACCTTGGTCTTTTGGTCTACAAATAATGTTCCATTTTGTTAAACGACATTTTCTTTTGTGTTGATCACATTGCCAGAAAAAATGGGAATGAAAGAAGTCTACTCTTTTTCGTACCCCTTTAGGATCTCCATGAAGGATAACAAGAACATTGGCAGACTAGATAAAACAGAATTAATTAGAACCAAACGATCTCCGTATGATAATAATTTTCCTAGCCAACACACTAATTTCTTTTCAAAGCGATCCTCAACGGGTTTCCATTCACCATTTTTCAGCTTCCTATAGTGAACTGGAATTCCCAAATATCGAAAAGGTAGTGATCCCGCCTCACAACCAAACATTTCCATATATTGATCTTCTACTTCTTTTGCTTTACCGAAACAAAAGATCTTGCTTTTATGGAAGTTAATTTTCAACCCCGACAATTGTTCAAAGATACAAAGAATTAATTTCATATTTAGAGCTTTCTGCAAGTCATGTTCCATGAAAATAATTGTATCATCAGCGTATTGTAGAATAGATACTCCACCATCAACTAGATGAGGTATGAGACCTTCTACTTGACCATCTTCTTTTCCTCTTGCAATTAGAATGGCCAACATATCCGCAATAATATTAAAGAGAATTGGAGATAAAGGATCACCTTGTCTTAATCCTTTCTTAGTTTGAAAGTAGTGCCCAATATCAGCATTAACCCGAATACCTACACTCCCCTTTCTGACAAAATTGTTAATCCATTCACACCATATAGGATCAAAACCTTTCATACGCATTGCTTATTGTAAAAAAGCCCATTTGACCTTGTCATAAGCCTTTTCAAAATCAATTTTAAGAAGCACCCCATCCATTTTATTTCTGTGAAGTTCATGAATGGTTTCATGGAGTACAACTACCCCTTCAAGAATGTGACGGCCAGGCATAAAAGGCGTCTGTGTAGGTCGGATCACTTTGTGGGCAATTGAAGTAATTCGGTTTGTACCCACCTTAGTAAAGATTTTGAAGCTCACATTTAAAAGACAAATGAGGCGATACTGTTGAACTTGAATTGCATTTTCCTTTTTGGGTAGTAAAATAATTGTACCAAAGTTCAGCTGAAACAAAGGAAGTTCATGTTGTTGAAATTTTCCAAACATAGCCATCAATTCCATTTTAATAACATCCTAGAACTTTTGATAGAATTCAGCTGGGAACCCGTCTGGTCCTGGAGCCTTATTTTTTTCCATCTGCATAATTTCATCACATACTTCCTTCTCTGTGAAGTCAGCTTTGAGAATAGCATTTACTCCACGAAAATCTGAGGTATATCATTGTTTTCTGACTCAACCATGGAAAAAAAGCTCTCGGATGGTTCTCCAAATAGATTCTTGTAATATTTAGAGATGTAAACTTTTAAGTTCTCTTGTCCTGTGATAGTACCTTCATCTTGTTCTAGCTGGAAGATCTTCTTCCTTCTATGTTTACCATTAGCAATGAGATGAAAATATTTTATATTATTTCCTCCTTCTTGGACATGTTTTACTTTAGCTCTCTGAGCCCACTTGGACTCTTCGTTGCGTCTAAGATTTTCTAAATCATCATTAGCCTTATTCATCATCTCTCTTTCAGGGGGTGATAAAGGATTGATTTCAGCTTTTCGGTCTAAAAAGTCAATTAAGCTAGACAAGCGATCTTTCCTTCTTATAGACACTACTAATGTTCTTTGCCCACCCCCTCAGAAAATTACGGAGATGGCGTATCTTATTCTGCCATATCTCCATTGGCGTGTCACCATACGAAATATATGTCCACTCTTGTGCCACCATCTCGTAAAACCCATCTTGATGTAACCATGATAACTCAAAATAAAATTGTGCCTTGTTTCCTAGGTGTGCTTGTTCACCAGAATCAAGTAAAAGAGGGGTGTGGTCTGAACCGGATCTTGTTAAGGCATGCACATTTACCAAAGGAAATTTTTATTCCCAATCTACCGTTGCAGGATTTTGTCTAGCTTTTCGTAGGTAGGATTGTCTCTATGGTTTTCCCAAGTAAATTGTCTACCAGAAAGAGCTATCTCTCTAAGGTTAAGACTCTCGATAATTGCATTAAATATAAAAGGTCATCTTGCATTGAAATTAAGATTATTCTTCTCGTCTTGTCGACGTAAGATGTTAAAATCACCTCCTATTAACATAGGCAAAGTTTCAGACTCACATAAACGGACCAACTCAGCCAAAAACTCAGGATTTTTGGCGTCTTGAGCTGCCCCATATACCGGTAAAAACCACTCAAAACCATCCATCTTGGATAGAATATGTAGTTTAACACATCGATCACCAGAAACCACCTTTCTCACTTGAAAAGTTGAATTGTTAATACCAATGAGCGTACCCCCAGATCTCCCATCTGGTGGAAGACGGTACCAAGCATAATCCAACCCCCCTGAGATATGCTCAAGAAAATGACTAGTAAAGTTTGATCTACCGGTTTCCAAGACGCATTTTAGTGTATAGACACATTTGAATCTAGACATCAGTTATTCTTGGACGGAGGGAGTACATAAAACCAGGAGAGGTTACAAGCTTACATTTGGGTGACCACAAAGGAGATGTATTCAAAATTTTAGCATTCGTAGAGGACGACAATAGGTTTTAGTGGGGTAAAGAATGTACATTATGCAACCACTATATGTATAAGAACACATGCTACAAACGAGGAGTACTTCTAAAATTATTATACCAGATAAACATGTGTTGACATGGTAAAATCAGCCTACTAGGTCACCAAATTTTGATGCCAGCAGTCACATCAACTTTGATAAGGCTAGTTAACTAAGTTTTTTATTTGGAAATTTGGGTAACCTAGTTCGATGCAGCGTTTTTAGCATGCGTACACGGCCTATTAAATAGACAAAAACATCGTTGTTGAGTAGCAGAAAAGGAACATCACCACGGTTCATGGATGCTCACCAGATTGCATCGATAGGCTTGCCAAGCACCGTTGTCGAGAGCTGACGCGCCACCCCCTGGCTAAGATCGTAGATATGGAGCTTCACCGGGTACTCTTCCTGCACCCATCCCCAACCATCAATCATCTCAGCTCCATGCAAGCAAAACATCAGGTCAATTCAATGGAAACGAATAAAGGTACAAATGGTTCCTATCTGTGCCAGCGCCTTCCCCTGATCTTTGCTTCCGAAGCAGCCACCCCACCTGACAAGAGCCAAGAAACAACTTCCATAACAGACATGCAGCGCCAATGAAGGAAAAAGAAGCCAAGGAAGCACAGCTATTGCGGATTAAGATACATATATGGCATATATTCGTAGTTCTGTAACCAGTAAAGGAAAATCTACTCCAACGTGGCTTGGCCATGTCCAGAGCCCTAACACCATGCAAGTTAGCCGAGGTTGTCAGGAATAGATGAGGCAAGAAACCCGTCCGAAGAGTAGTACCCTAGAATAAAAGTAAGCGGAATTCGTCGGGGTTCAGGATTTTGTACTAGACAAGGACCATCCTTCGATTTTTTCTTGCGCAGGGGTATCTCCTTTCCTCCTCCTCCTCCTCCTCCTCTATTTGTGTTGTGCGGAGTGCAGAGGACTATATTTGTCGAATTAAGTTTTTTGTTGGAGGCAGACGGGTGGTTGTTGCATGGAACAAGAAACAAAGCGTCTGATATCTGTTTTCTGCAAGCTGCTGGTCACAGTCAGACAAAAACACGAACAAAACCCTGTGGAAGCAATTGCCTTTACATGTAATTTTCCAACTCCTGATTCTCGTTCATTCTGGATGACTTGACTTGGGGTAAATGATTTTAGGAGGATTGCGGTTCTTAGGAATTTTATTTATATTTACTAGATTTCCAAACATGCACTGCAAATCTGAACCCTTTTTATAATTCAAATACACAGCTAACTCGATCATGTGTTTCTATTGTACTATCTCTCCTTTTAGAATCCCGCAATTTAAATTTAAAAATCATTAGTTTCACTGGCCTTTCTCTATATTTTCCCCATACATCACTTGGCTTAGTTCCGCAAGAACCCATAGATACACACTATAACTCCCTTACCACAATCCAGGAAGTAAAACTATCTCAATTCCCATATCATGTGCATGTGTTTGAATCACATCTATGTTTTTAAAAATACCACAAATAAATAGATAGACCTCTTAAAGTTCATGCATTCGATACATCTTTGGTTTTTTAGACTAAAAGGGATTTTCTCCCCAGCTCCATTAATCATAATGAAACCTATAGAGTCTGGTAAAGAAAAAATGAAAACGTAGGAGATCAAAAGGAACAGTTTTACTTGGCCTAACTAACTGTCCCAAACACCGACAGAACCACCAAGCCGAACACAAAATCTCGGAGCCAACTAACTTACCAAACTATTTAGCTAAAGATCAGCATAGGACCAAGAGAAAAGACTGACATATTACAGACATAGGCTTAGCCATCAACAACACCTACTGAGATCACAACATAAATAGAATCACTCTGCTTAGGATGCTCTTGCGGATGCTCTAGCGATGGTTTCCTAAGACGTGGTTTCCTAGGAGGATATCTATCAAAGTCCACACACTTCAGGGCGCAGGGAATGGATTTTTTAGCTTTGGCAACATCTTGGCCATAAAGTGCTCGATCATTCCCCCCTCCAAATCTTTGAAAGGAAGCTTCGAGTTTCTCAGATAAAGCAAAACCTGGCGCCAGCCCTGCTTCATATTAATCCAAGTAGTTTTATTAAAAACAAGGCTATTCCTATTATTCCATAGTGCCTAGAGGACTGCAGAAGTGACAACATTAAAATGCAGAAACCTTTTCTTAGCAAGCAACTTCAAAGCAATAGATTCATATATAATGACATGGATAACAAAAACTTCTGCTAAGTCCCCCAGAGTTGCTTAGGTACAATGCAATAAAAAAAGGAGGTGTTTAACAGACACTATTTCTTTGCAAAGATCACACTCTAAAGGTTTTGGCATCCCCCTTAAGTTGTCTCTAGTCATTATTTTATTTTGAGAGAAAAACCAGAGAAAACCAGAATTTTGGGAGGAACTTTCAGCTCCCAAACAGCAGGCAGATAGATAGGCGTGAGTCCCCTAAAATTTAGTAAAGTATACATCGATTTAGATGAGTAAACCCCATTAGTTTCATATTGCCAGATGAGTTAGTCCTCAATATCAGAGTACACAACTATCTTAGCTATAGTTTGCAACTCAAATCACTGAGCCATCATCTCATCAGAGAGGGTTCTCCTAAAGTCACACTTTAGCTGGACTCCATCCCAAAGATCAGCAATAGTCTTGGTTTGGTTGTTGGAGATCACATACATATCCCAGAACTGGGCATCCCAGAACTGGGAAGCTAGGGGCGAGTTTCCAAACTAAATATCTTCCCAGAACCTAATAAATCTAACATTACCTACATGCCATTTATATCCAATCTTAATGGCTCTAGTACCCCACATGACCCCTTTCCAAAAGGTAGATGGATGTGTCTCCTGACAACACAAGATATTAGGGTTTTTTGTGTTGTATTTAGCATCTATAACTTTCCTCCACAAAGCCCCTTCTCTCTAAATATACCTCGTAACCCAAGATCAAACATAAATTGAGATCTTGCAAGTTGGGAATCCCCATCCCTATAAAATATTTTTTCATGCAAACTGAAGGCCAGTTAGCTAGATGAATCTTATGATTTCCTTCCTCATCATTCTAGAAAAATATTTCCAGTTGAGTATCAATAAGACTCAAGGACCATTTTGGGAATTTGAAGAAAGAAAGGATCGATAGGAATACTGGCTAGGAAAACCTGAATAAGGATTCTTTTAGCTATAGAGGATAATAGTTTCCCCCTCCAACTAGTAATCCTCCTAATAATACTCTCCTTCATAGGCTGCAGATCTTCTCTCCTGAGCTCACTATAGTGAAGAGGGACCCCTAGGTACTTAACAGGGGAATGTCCAGCCACACATTGATATCAATGAAAGGTTGGAGTTCCTCCCTAGACATATTAATGGGAATTAATTCACTCTTATGATAATTAATCCTCATTCCTGAAATCTACTCAAAACAATTTAAGATCCATTTAAGATTAATGGATACCCTTTCATCATGTTATAAGAACAGTAAGGTGACATCTGCATATTGAAGACAAGCTACTCCACCAAGGAGAAAGTTAGGGCACATGCCTCTAATAAGGCCATGTCTAGACCCTTTCATAAGCATTTTAGAGAAGACATCTACAGAAAGGTTAAACGGTAAGGGTGTAATGGGATCCCCTTACCTTAGCCCCTTACCTGTCAAAAAGAAGTCACTCTCAGTGTCATTAATATTGACACCAACTAACCCTCCTTGGGTGACTTGTCTAATTAGCCTAATGAATTGAGAAAAAAACCCTGTCCTCTAGAATCTCATATAATAAATCTAAATTAACTCTACCGTAGGCCTTTTCATAGTCAATCTTAAAAATCATGCCTTGGGTTTTCTTCCTATGAACCTCATGAATGATCTCATGAGAAGTAGCTACACTCTCAAGGATGAATCTACCTCTAATGAAAGAAGATTGCTAATGATCTATAAGTCTACCAATAATAGTAGTTAATATATTAGTTAGAACTTTTGTAAAAATCTTAAAAGATAGGTCTAAATTTTTTTCATAGTTCTAGCATTGTCCTCCTTAGGAATCAGAGTGACCATAGCAACATTTAATCTAAAAAAATCTGAATAATTCCTATACCAATAATTAAACATATTCAGCAGGTCAAAGGAGATAATATCCCAGAACTGCTGATAGAACATAAATGAAAGACCATCAGCCTCTGGGCTCCATCAGTGTAGGAACTAAAAACAGCCTCCCTAATCTCATCTAATGTAAAGGAAGCTCCCATGACCTCATTCTCATTATCACTAACTTTCTCTTCCTCGGAAAAGAAATCATGTCAAAGTCTAATATCATGCCTATCTTCCCTACTAAAAAGATCTTTCTAATAATCAGTAGCTACTTTTAACATGTCCTTAATGTCAATAGCAGGACCCTCAGGACCATCTAGGACATGAATAAGTTTTTTTCCTGCATCTCTGATTTGCTAATGCATGAAAAGAAGATGTATTCATGTCTCCTTCTAAAATATCCCTATCCCTAGCTCTTTGCCTAGATTTTGTCTCCTCCATAATCCAATACCTATTCATTTCCTGGAGAATGAGGTCCAATATATCTATTTCTTCAATGGACAGAATATGAGTTTTAGCTTTAATATCTAAAACATCATATTCCTCCATCACAACTTTTTTGTTCTTCCTAATAGCAGCCTCTAAATTGAGACACCACCCTTTATCTAATCTCCTAAACAATCTAACCTTAGCCTGCCAAATATCCACCATTTTATTACAACTCACCTACAAGCACCAAGCTTTAGTAACTATCTCTCTAAAGTCAGGCCTAGCAAGCCACCATTTTTAAAATTTGAAACTAACTTTTTTAGGAAAGTGACACTCACTAGAGTCCTAGAAAATTGGTGTATTATCACTCCCTACCCTAGATAATGCCTTGCCATGGGCCAAAGGAAAATGGGCCTCAAAATCAGTAGTACAAAAAACCTTATCAATCCTACTCATAATTAGATCTTCTTGATTATTCCCCCAAGTGAAGGATTTATTAGCTAGGCCAATTTCCATCAAATCCCACATTTCAATCCAAGCATTGAATTTGTTGGCTGATAGCTGTGAGATTTGACACATTTTTGATGGTTTCTATTGATGGTTTCCATTTGGATTTGATGATTTTCTAGCTTTACCTAACGCTAATACTTCAGTAGCAAAGAAAACTTGGTTTTTAATGTGTGTTTCGGGTTCTGAACATCAACAGAGGGATTTAATAGAAAAAACACAATATTCAGATGAAAACAAGCAAGTCTCCTTTTGGAAGCAATCGAGGAGAGGACACAGAAGCTTTAACGAGCAACTATACGGTGGGAATATTTTTTTGGCAGTATAGTTCCCACCGTATAGCTGCCATCTCCTTCGTCTTATTAAAAGGGACAACTTTTATGAAGAGGCAGAGGACGAAAACAGAACACACGAGCCGCCATCCCATCTAGAAGGGATAAAGAAGATATCCAAAGAAGAAAGGGAAGACGTTCTTCATCTCGCTCCACGATATTCGATATCCTAGCCACCACACCTCCCTAGCCATTACTTGTACTTGTGTGTGAGAGAGAGATCTCCACCTTGCAAGACTAGGGTTTGAGATTGTTTTTCCCATCTTTAATTGTGTTGGATTTATTTCTATTTCTTATTGTGGATCTCCACGGTAATATCAAGAAGAACTCCCTTTATTTAATTATATCGATGATGCTTTCTTATCTCATGTGTGAGTAGGTTCCCTTGGGCGTGGGAGATGTAGGGGATTGGTGAGATGTGATGTGCCTATATAATTTCTATTAAGTTTCTGGTTGATTTTAATTACTACATTTTAGTTTTATAGTCAAACTCTATTCTTATTTCAACACTTGCAGTCAATTCACTCGAAGACCTGTGACAACTTCGGGTGTGACAGAGACTTTACTAATAAACACTTACCTTTGGGCTCCCTGTGGGATCAACATGTTAACTTCGAAACTAGCTACAAATGAACTATGCACTTGTAGCCATCAAGCTATTTTCTGGCGCCGTTGCCGGGGAGCTAAGCGCTAAGTGTTTTGTCTTTTAATGTTTCAGGCGTTACTATTACAAGATGGTCTCCCTAGGAGACAAAGGGTCTACACGCTCTGGTAGATCTTATCTACCACATTACCTTGATCACGTACTTGCTCAAAGGCGCGAGGAAATTATTGAAATATTTTGAGACTGAATAAGGTTGAAGTTGAAAACCTAAGTGACTTCATGGAAATCATGTCCATTCATAGGACAACTCCCAAGAAACCCAAGAAGACTCTCAGAGAATATAGTGCTCCAAATTCTGCTTTTCTTAAACAACCAATAGAATTTCCTAATCTTGGAGTTAGGGAATATCTATTTGATGGTGAGATTATTAAAATTTTGCAGGAAAAAGCTTTTAGCGGAAGGGAAGATGAAGACCCAGGAAGACACCTTAGAGAGTTTGACGATTTTATAACATCACTTGTCGTGAGAATGGCCACGGCAGATGCTGCAATCGGTAGCGAGTAGTAGAACAAGGGGCAAGGGGGGCCAGCCATCTGCAGTGCGAGATGAGGGCGGAGACATAAGGGTTTACCCAGGTTCGGCCCCCGGGAGGGTAAAGACCTACTCCTGCTAGATTGTATTGATGAGAGAGTACAAAGGGCGAGATCGATGACTAGGCGGCGAGTCATAGGGGGTGTATGATGGAACATGCCCTCTATGCGTACCCTAGGGAGGTTTATATAGGCTTACCTCGCTAGGGTTTACAGATCTACAACCGAATTAGTTAAGGATTCGGAGGGTGCTTGACCTAATCCTACTGGGCCTAGCTATGCTTCTGGGCTTTCAGCTTCCAGTCGCCTGGCTCCTTGTTGGGTCTTGATCTAGTCGTTGTCCTGCAGGCCCACTCGCTTGCAGCTTGGGCCAATAGGAAACGTCCTGCTGGGTACACCCCACTCGGCATATCCCCATCAGTAATCCCCGAGGCCGTCGTTGATTCGTCGCAGGTGTTTGTTGGCAGTCGGACTATGCGGGTACAATTTGGACGCCCAGTCGAATTGGCGGTGGACTCCCTAAATGAAAGAGGAAACTTGTTGTCTTGGTCGTAATAACGGTGACCAGTCGAATCGCATCACGATAAATGGGTCGGCGAGCAGTCGAATCGCAGCTAAGGCGATCTGATCGGCGAGTTGTCGAGTCGCTGAAGCATGCGAGTCGAGTAGACAAAGTTGGACCATCAGCACTGGTCAAACTAGCCGTTGGGTAATACATCGGTAATATTGGCGTAATCACCGCGCGATAATGCCCCCCCCCCGAAGATGGCGGGTAGCAACTGCTATATAAGGAGAGTGACGGGCGAAGGCAGATCATTGCCCACACTTCCTCTGATCTCGCGCATCTCTAGTCTTTCGTTCCTTCGCAGCGACCCGAGTGACCCAGAGCGATCCATAGCCCTAGATCCCCCAACCGATGGCGCCTTCGACGGAGCCATGGGGCAGATCCAAGTGCACGAAGGTGATGTTAAAATCATTCGAGGAGGCGGGGATCCTCCACGCCGAGAGATGGCGCATCCCCGCGGCCGGAGAGGTGGTGCCAGATCCATGTGAGGGGGAGTTCATCTGCTTCACCAGCCACCTGGAGAGGGGCTCGGATTCCCCACCTCCCTCTTCTTTCGCCGCTTCTACACCTACTACGGCATCCAGCCGTCAGACCTAGGTCCACACAGTATCGAGAAACTCGCCATTTTTGTGGCGTTTTGCGAGTGTTGCCTGGGATGCCGACCATATTTCCCCTTGTGGCAAAATCTATTCCATGGGAGGATCGGACGTGAAGAAGCAGGCGACCTGATGTTGGCCGCAGGCAGCCTCATGTTTCAGTTGAAGTCGAAGGCCTCCTTCTTTGACCTGATGCTACCAAAGAAGGCAGCGAACGAGTGGAAGATGAACTGGTTCTGCGTCACCGAGTTGCCGCCGGACGACGAGGTGGCGCTTCCGATGTACTCCGCCGACCGGCCCGAGGCGCGTCGACTCCAAGTTACCAAGATCCCGCTGGACCAACGGATGGTCGTTGACGAGATGCTGCAGATGATCCGCAACCTGAAGAAGAATGGCCTCTGGACCATTAATCTGTACAATTTCTGGTTTGGGCGGCGGCTGGTGCCTCTGGCCAGTCGCGCCCACTATATGTACGAGTACACGGGCAAGGACGACCCGACGAAGTCCTGCCATGCCGAGTGGAGGCTCAATGATTACACCCTGACCTTGAAGAAGATCACCGAGGCGGAGTATCTCAACACGAAGGCTGGTGTCACCCCTTACACCGCGAGGCGCAAGGCTCCAACACTAAGTCTTCTCTTTCCTGTACACTTCGCAGTCGCAGATTTGCAGTCGTGGTTCGTTCTAATCGTATCTTGTTGTTGCAGTTGTTCGAAGTGGTGGAAGGTTGGCTTCCACCCGCAGACGACGATAACTCGACCGAGTCCGCCGAGGATGATAGCGAGTCTTCGCCCGACAAGGGCGGAATCAGAAGTGACGGGGGAGGCGATGACGACGACGATGACGACGGTGGCGACGAGGCCGTGGAAGTTGCCGCACCCACGGTCCGCAAGACCCACGGGCAGCATCAACGCGAGCTCGAGGCCAGCAAAAGCCTCGAGGCTCACGACGCGGATGATGACGAGCTCCCCGAGCATACCTCACAACATGAGATCACACCATCGAAGAAGAAACCACCACCACCGAAGAAGAAGAAGAGGCCAACTAAGCCGGTATCACTGCCTCGGTCCGCGGGTAGCTCCGATGCTACTAGTGCGGCCGAGGAAGCTAGGGCCGACGCCCCGGCGCACGCGACCACGGCGGCCGACGCGACCGTTGTAGAAGGCAAGGTGCCATTGGCGTTGCTGCCGCCACCATTCGTCCCAGTCACCAGGCTCGGGGCAGCTCCAACCGCGGGAACCTCGCCAACGAGGGGAGCATCCACGGCGATCACCAATGATCCTCCTGCCGCGGCCTCTTCCTTGAAGAATTCGTTAGTGTCTTGGGCACAGAGCGTGTTGGTGACGGGCCTCAGTCGGAAACTAGGGCCGGAGCTGGAGAAGCCGGCCAGCATTCATACTGGCCTTCGTTTTATCCAAGTCGCCAAGTGAGTATTCCTGAGTTTTTTCGTTGCCCAATCAATTCATATCCGACTGGCGAGTTTGCTGATAGCATTGTTTTGCAGGACTGGGGTGAAGAACATAGGTCACCCTTCGGTGGTCAAGGTCCCGTTGGGTGCCGCGGAGGCACTAGTCGACCCTTCTAAGAAGAGGAAGGGCGACGAAGTCGAGGAACCTGTTGAAGGCATGAAGAGGGCAAAGGGCGGCGAGGTCGTCATGATTTCGATTGAACCGGCGGTCGCCCCGAGCGAAGCTCCGATTGGAGCAGATGCGGCCTTGAAGGCCACGGTGGACGCGGAGTCGCAGCGGGTGGAGCCCGTGGCGTCGGTCGGGGCAACGGGCCCAACCTCGAGTGGCGTGGGAGCCGTGGTGGCGACGTTTCGTAGCGAAGGCCTCCACGGTGAGTGCATCAGTGCCATCGAGCCAGGTGCCTAAGGTCATCGGCACGGAGGTCGAGCAGCGCCATGGGCGCACTCCGTTCGTGCTCCAGTCGGTGGATGCAATGGAGCTTCACGGCATGCTAGGTGCCGCCATCCAGGTATGTCCAGTCCCAGAGGATCGGGCAGCTAAATTTCAGCGGTCGGATCCTTATTGGTTTTGAAGTCCATTCCCCGAGTGTCTAGTTGCTAAATTTCAGCGGCTAGGCACTTAGGAATTTTTCGCTGCCTAGTCCCCGAGTGGCTGGTCGCTGAAGTTCAGCGGCTAGGCACTTAGGAAATTTTCGCTGCCCAATCCCCGAGTGGCTAGTCGCTGAAAGTTCAGCGGCTAGGCACCTAGGAATTTTGTTGCTGATTCTTTCATGGTTGTGCAGGGCCTACAGCACGAGCCAGCGGAGCGACTTTCCGCCAGGGAGCGTGTGGAGAGGGAGCTCCTCGTTGTCCGAGGAACGAACGAGCAGCTTCGGGTGACTGCGGGTGAGTGGATGTCGTGCTTGTTGCTGGTCGTAAAGGTTGCTTTCCTCGTATTAATGGTTTTGTTGATGCAGAGGGTCACGCGGCCGCGGTGGAGAAGGCTCGTCAAGGCATTGTCCCGACGAGTGAACTGACGGCTGCATAGTCATCCTTGAGCACCGCGGAGAAGCGAATCGCCGACTTGGAGCAGGAGCCCAAGAAGGCAAAGGCGGAAGCGACCTCGGCGGATGGGAGAGCCAAGGCAGCCGTTGCTTCTGCTGCTAAGGAACGGAAGATGTCAGATGCGCTTGTCGCCGGGCTACAGGATGATCTCTCCGGTCTTCAGGATTTCATCACGGAGTGTTGTCGCCCGTTGATTGGTGAGTTTTTCTTTGGCGAGTCCCCGAGCGTGCGGCTCGCTTTGTTTTGCTGGAGCCTTCTTTACTGTCTGCTTGTATGTTGTAGGCAGGATTACTAATGATGCTGATGAGGCGTAGTCATATGACGCACGGCAATGCGTCACCATGCTGGTTGACTCTGCCTCTCTGTCAGCGACCTGCATTCAGGCGTACCTTTAGGAGATCTCGCCCACGGAGGTGATCTCCAGCGACCTCGTCGAGGTCTAGCGCTACCTGGAGAAGGCCCTGGCCGTGGTTGACTTCATGTCGCGGTCGGCCTTTCGTCGAGGTTCAGCGACTACGCTAAGCCTAGGGCTCGCGCACTTCCCTGACGATTTCGACCTTGATGACATCACGAGCGGGTACCCTTCGTCGACGGGCACGGTCGATATCGCCGAAGTGCTGAAGCTGAACGAGCAGGCTGCGGTGTACGCCGACCGGGTGTGGGCGATGGGTGACCTTATTCCGTACCAGGAGACGGTCGTCGCCCCGACTCCGAGACGGCGCACCGCGACTTCAAGGTGGATCAGCCATTCCGAGCGGCCATGGCGGTTGAACTCACGACGTACCCTTTGAACCCGTGGGTTGCCTTTATCCATCATCGCAGGAGTGGTGGCACCTCGTCATTGAAGCCTGCGGAGTAGAATAGTTTGCCGACTGGCGTTAGTTAGAATAGATATGTAACTGCCCTTGTAAGCGAACAAATTTTGCTGCTTGAAGGAATGCAAGGATGCTTTTGTCAATGTTTTTGATTTGATTGTTGGTTGTGCGAGTCCCCGAGCGCGTTCGCCCTTTTATGGGGTTTACCTCGCTTTTATGTATGTTGTATAAACTGTTAGTAAGTTAAGGTCGACTCGTCATGACTTGGAAAGCCAGTCGCGTGGCGATTCCAAGGGATGCTCTGTACTTAGCCGTTTTCCCGGGCGCGAACAGGGTCGGGTGGCCGAGTCACCGAGCATGGTACTTGGCGGTTCTAGTTGCATGCCCGAGGAGGTGAGGACGGGGCGCATTGTTTTTGGCGTGTCGCTACACCTGATCCATAGGACCAGTCGCTCGGCGAGTCCGGGGCGCGCTCTCATACTTGGCGTTTTCCCTAATCGCTCGAGTTTGGACTGGCGTTAGTCCCCGAGCGTGGTACTTAGCCGTTCGAGTCGCTACACAGAGGATGTGGAGGACTGGGTCACTGTGGGAAGCGAATGCGATTGTCTTGGCTCGGAAAGCCAGTTGGGCGAGGCGACTCCGATGGGTCTCTGGGTTGGCTTTTTTCGTGGACGATGCGAGGCCCGAAATTTTAGGTGCCCTCGTACCGCACTACTTGGTCGTTCCGGTCGCGTAACCAAGGGTTGACTTCCGCGAGTAGCATAGCACTATTATTACGAGTGTGAGTGGCACAAGGTACGGAGAGTGGAAACAATTTGTGCGAATCGATCTTCTTTATTTCATAGCGGGTAGGAAGTACATGTCTGGAGTTCTAGGAGTAGAACTTCCGTAGGAGGTTTACATTCCATGGCCGCTTGACATCGAGTTTTTCGTCGATTCGAACGTCGGTGAGGTAGTAGGCATCGTTGCCGAGGACTCGCCCGATGGCGAATGGTCCCTCCCAAGGGGGAGAGAGCTTGCGCATGACCTTCTTGTCTTGGATCAGATGCAGTACCAGGTCACCTTCCTGGAAGGTGCGAGTCCATACTCGCCGGCTATGGCAAAGGCGAAGCCCTTGCTGGTAGATGGCGGTGCGGGAGCGAGCTAGGTCGCGTGCTTCGTCGAGCTGGTCGACTCCGTCCTGGCATGCGAGCTCATTGTTGGCTTTTGCGTAGTTGACCACCCAAGGCGAGTCGTGCTTGAGGCCGGTTGGCATGATGGCCTCGGCACCGTACACCATGAATAAGGGGGTGAATCCTGTCGACCTGGTGACGGAGGTGCAGATGCCGCAGATGACAGAGGGGAGCTCTTCAACCTAGCACCCCGGAGTTTTCTCGAGTGGAACTTGAAGTCGTGACTTCAGGCCATGGAGGATGCTCTGGTTGGCGTGTTCCGCCTGGCTGTTGGACTCCGGGTGGGCGACTGAGGCCAGGTCGAGTCATATGTGGTGCTCCTCACAGAATTCGGCCATGGCTGCTTTGGTGAAGTTGGTGCCGTTGTCCATGATGATGTTGTGCGGGACCCCATAGCGATGGATGAGCTCGCGTAGGAACTTGGTGGAGGTCTTCCCGTTGCACTTGCGGACTGGCTTGGCCTCCACCCACTTTGTGAATTTGTCGATTGCGACTAGGAGGTCAGTGAAGCCAGAGGGGGCCTTCGTGAAGGGGCCTACCATGTCCATGCCCCACACGGCGAATGGCTAGGTGATGGGGATGGTCTTGAGTGCTGAGCTCGGGACGTGGGTCTGGTTGGCGTACTTCTGGCATCCGCCACAGCGTTGGACAATGTAGACCGCGTCGGTGTGCACGGTGTGCCAGTAGAAGCCGTGCCGTATGGCCTTGGCGACGAGGGAGCGAGTGCCGGCATGGTGGCCGCAGTCGCCAGCATGGATGTCCTGGAGGATCTTGC
The DNA here is from genome assembly GCA_916181665.1 of Avena sativa. NCBI lineage: Eukaryota > Viridiplantae > Streptophyta > Magnoliopsida > Poales > Poaceae > Avena > Avena sativa. Next base: position 98,940,406 of record OV702293.1, read on the forward strand.
GACCTTCTGTGGGTTGGACGCAGCGTTGGAACACGACGGTCACGCTGCGCTTGTGGAGCTCGCCGTTGATGATGACGGAGGATTTGTAATGGCGTACTATCATCCGGGCCTCCGTCTCGTCAGCGGGTAGGGTCCCTCCCTCTAGGTAGGCGACGTATGGCGCGGTCCAGTCGCTTGGCTCGGCGAGCATGGCGACCAGAGCTGCTTCTGGTTACAGCGGAATTCCGATGTCGATCTTCTGTGGGGAAGAGACGGAAGGCTTGGTGATGGTGTCAAGGAAGACGTCGGCGGGTGGCACGAGGCAAGCCAACCCGATGCGGGAGAGGGCGTCAGCTTCCTCGTTCTTGCGCCGATTGATCCACTCAAACGGAGTAGCCGTCAATGTGGCCTCCTAGCTGGTCCACTGCTTGGCAGTATGCCACCATGGTGGGGGAGACTGCATCGCAAGTGCCGGCGACTTGCCCGGCGACGAGTTCGGAGTCGCTGTAGCAGCGTAGGCGATTGATGTTCATTTCCTTGGTTGCTCGCATGCTGTGGAGGAGCGCCTTGTACTCAGCCATGTTATTGGTGCAGGGGGTGAAGTCGAGGTACATGACGTAGCGTAGCTTGTCGCCCTTTGGAGATGTGAGGACGATCCCTGCCCCTGCACTATCTACATTCTTGGAGCCATCAAAGTGTAGGGACCAGTAGTGGAGGTACGGCAGTTTCTCTGGCTGCTGCGCCTCCTCCCAGTCGGCGAGAAATTCTGCTAGAGCCTACGACTTGATCACCTTGCGTGGCTCATACCTGATATTGTGGACTCCGATCTCGATGGCCCACCTGGAGACTCGCCTGGTCACCTCACGGTTGCGGATGATGTCCTGCAACGGTGCTAAGGAGATGATCGTGATTGGGTGCTCCTGGAAGTAGTGCGACAGTCGCCGCTGGGATCTAATGACCGCATATACCAATTTCTGATACTGCGGGTAGCGCTGGTGCGACTCGGTGAGGACTTCGCGGATGTAGTATATAGGTCGCTGCGCTGGGCGCTTCTTGCCCTCTTCTGGTCGTTCGACAACCATAACGGTGCTGACAACTCGCTCGGAGGCCGCGACGTAGACGAGCATGGGCTCCTTGTCAACGGGGGCGGCGAGTAGAGGTGACGCGAGTAGCACCTCCTTGAGAGCGTGGAGCGCGCCGTCTGCCTCCTTGTCCCACTGGAACGTGGGGTTCTTGCGCATTAGCCAGTAGAGGGGCATCGCCTTCTCGCCTAGCCGAGGGATGAAGCTACTAAGAGTCGCGACTCGCCCGGCAAACTTCTGGATGTCGTGTAGGCACTCGGGTTTGCCGAGCCGGGCGATCGTGTTGATGTTGGTGGGGTTCGCCTCAATCCCGCGCTTGGAGACGATGTACCCCAGCAACTGTCCAGTAGGTACACCGAAGGTGCACTTTCCTGGGTTTAGCATTATCTTGTACCTCTGCAGGTTTGCGAAGGTTTCCGCCAGGTCGGCGAGTAGATCACCCTGGCGAGTGGACTTCACCACCACGTCGTCGATGCAGACGTGGATGTTGCGGACAATTTGGCTCGCAAGGCACTCCTGCATGCACCTCTGGTAGGTCGCCCCGACGTTCTTGAGACCGAAGTTCATGGCGGTGTAGCAGAAGGCTCCGAATGGCGTGATGAACGCCGTCTTCTCCTCGTCCTCGACTGCCATTTTGATCTGGTTGTAACCAGAGTAGGCGTCAAGGAAACACAGTGACTCCGAGCCTACGGTCGAGTCGATGATTTGATTGATCCACGGGAGGACGAACTGCTCCTTTGGGCAGTCGCTGTTTAGGTTTGTGTAGTCGATACACATTCTCCAGGTCCTGTTTTTCTTCTCGATCAGGACTGGGTTTGCCAGCCACTTGGAGTATTTGATTGGCCGAATGAAGCCTGCAGCGAGTAGACGCTGCACCTCCTCGGCGATTGCTCGGCGACGCTCTTCAATGAAGGGCCGCAGCGACTACTTGACGGGTTGCGCTTTGGGGTCGGCTTTGATTTTGTGCTCAGCGAGTTCCCTCGGGACACCATATGTCGCGATTCTCACATAGGAACTCGATGAGCACGCCTTCCTATGCTGGGCTCATGCCTGTCCCGATCGTTACCGTCTGGCTGGAGTCACCTGGGACCATCTCGACGGTGCGAGTGCGCGCCGTTGCCTCGAAGGCGGTGGAGCCGCCACCCTCCGAGTTGGGCTTCTTGAGTATTGTGGGGTCGTCATTGTTGACCCTGCTCGCGTACTTGGCAAGCTCTTCTGCGTGGTTGGCTTCGGTCGCTATGACGGAGTCGGTGAGCTCGGCACCTTTGGACTCGCACTCGGCGGCCATGTCGGGGTCGCCATGGACGGTGATGATGCCGCATGGCCCTGGGAGCTTCATCGCGTTGTACGCCTAGTGGGGTGCCGCCATGAATTTGGTGAACGCCTGCCGCCCCAAGACGTAGCGGTAGGGGATGTTGAAGGGCACTAGCTCAAAGATGATCTGCTCGGTGCGGAAGTTCGCTGGAGTGCCGAAGGTGACTGGCAGCGTCACCTTGCCGATCAGGTACGCCTTCCGACCGGGGAGGATACCGTGGAAGGTGGTGTAGGTCATCTCAATCATCGACTGCGGGAGCTGCAGTCGCCTGAACTTGTCCATGTAGAGAATGTTGATGGAGCTTCCGCCGTCCATCAGAGTCTTGGGGAGCCAATAGTCTCCCACCTTGGGCTTGACCACAAAGGCGACTCGACCCGGATATTCGATCTGTGGCGAGTGATCTTTGAGGCTCCAGGTGATCCGCTGCTCGGACCAGTTGAGGAAGCACGGGACGTCGACCTGGGATACCGCGTTGACAGTGTCGGCGCGAGCAATGACCTTCTTCTCGTGCTTGGTGCTGAACCCGGTGAAGGTGTGGAGTGATCCCACGTCATTACCGAATGCCCCACCGTTTGGCGGGTGGTTGTTGGGATCCTCCCTTGCGCTCCGTGCCTTCTCGATCTCCCTCAGCGAGTAGCAGTCGGCGTTCGTGTGCGTGGCGGGCTTCCCCTCCCTGTTGTGGAACACACAGGGCTGGTTAAGGAGAGCCACGGGGTCGAACCTCGGCTTCGCCTTGTAGTTGCCACCATCGCGGCGCTGGCCTCCATCACGGCCGAAGATCTTGGGCTCACGCGAAGCATAGCCGGCGTTGGCGACGAAGTCGACTCGCCCGTCACCGTGGTGTTTGCCGGTGAGGCAAGTGTTGCTGTAGCGTAGCTCGGGTCGTCTCCCGCTGTAGTGGCCGCTCGTGCGGCGGTTTCCTCTCGACTCGTCGTCGGTTTCTTGGTTCGGGTCCTCCTCCATGTACCATTTGGCGATCTCGAGGAGGTCTGGTATGTTGTCGAGTGTTTTGTACACTCGCTTGAGCTTGGCGACCAAGGGCTCATAGCGGCACGAGGTCTTGAAGCAGTGAATCGCGGTGTCCGGTTGGATGCCGGCGGCATTGTACCATACGTCCTGCCACCGCTGGACCCAGCTGCGGGTCGACTCGCGGGGTCCCTGGACGCATCGCTCAAGGTCCTCGATGGTGGTGGCGCGGGTGTAGGAGCCCTCAAAGTGCCTGATGAAGGCATCGCGCATTTCATCCTAGGAGTCGATGCTGTTTGTGGGGAGGGTGTTGATCCATTGCCGACACGCTCCCTCCATCATTAGGGGGAGTTAGCGAGCGGCGAGCAGGTCGGTGTGGTCAGCATTTCCCATCGCCATGAGGTACGTGTCCAGCCACACGGAGGGGTCGTACGAGGGGCCATACTTCTCGATCTCCTTCGGCGCTTTGAAGTTCGCCGGGTACTTTTTGACTCGGATCATTGGTCCGAAGAACTGGGGTCCGACTCGACTGAGCGACCCTCTCGGCTCGCCGTCGCGACGATTGGTGAGGATCTGCCTCGGGTCTTGAGGCTGGCATGTACTCCAGCTCTGGTTGTTGATGATGTGGGTCCGCTCGTTGATTGGCTGCCCATTGGCAACGACCAAGTTGTTCGTCGGTCGCGGGTCATTGGTGGAGAGTGCCGCGTTCGCGGGTCGCGGTTGGAGCTGCAGGGGCTCGAGGGGTGAAATTTAAGGTGTTTGCCATCGATGGGCGGCCGCTCGAGGCCGCACTACTTCCTGACGAGCGGGAGTACACGTGTCCCCGCGAGCCTGCTCCCGCGGCTTGTTGCTCGACGACCTTGGCGAGTAGGGCCCTGGCGTACTGGATCTGCAGGGTGCCTTCCCCGGTCAAATTGATGTTGTCGACCATGGCTCGACTCCGGTGACGTTGTCCATTGGAGTAGAAAACAGCAGGAGGCCGTTCGCATATCGCTCCTGCGCGGAGATCATGATCCATGGTTGGTTTGGAGGCGGCGTGCGGTAGTGGGGTGCGCCGTTCGCTGACGCGCGTGGTGGTGGTCGAGCTCTTCCTCCCGGTGGCGCGTTTTCGCAGATTACGCGGTTAGCCGCACGGGCCGGGTCGTTCTCATCGTCGAAGTTTAGGGCACTGCCCTGAACGGTGGGGTTCAGGCGCGACCTGATGCAGAGCTAGTGATAGAGCGAGAGCTCCTGCACCGTCACCTCCTCGAGGTGAAATTTTTCGCGCTCGGCCTGCTCTTTGCGGACCGCATCCACTAGTCGCAGGCGGAGTTCTTCGACCTCCGTCGCCGTCGCAGTTGGCGGGATCGGCGTGGAGAAGGGGTCTAGCGGGGCCTCAGTGCCGCTCACCATGTAGGTCGCAACGTTGCGACCGGATCCAGCGTGGAATTCGCTGGAGTTCTCCGACCCAGAGTCGAAGATCCCAAGTATGGAGGGGTCCTCGAAGTCTCCCATGTTGGAGACCTGGGTGATGGACCCCGCGGATGACGCGGTGACGATGGATCCGGCGACTGACGCCGGGGTCGCCGAGTCGGCGTCGTCGTTGAGGGCCGCGTCGTCCGCGACCATGGTGGTTTTGGCCACATTGCCGTTGGCCGAGTCGTACTCGGAGGCGAGGCGGTGGATGGTGCGAACTTGACTCTCGGAGAGCCGGTCGTGCGGTGGCGACTTGCGGATGCGAGCCGAGTCCTCCGACACGATGGTGTCGGTGAACCGGACGAAGAGGCTGATCGTGCCGACCGGCATGATCACGTTGTGCATGACGGGGTGTGCCGCCGGGACGTAGCTACTCGGCAAGATCTGGAGGATCTCTCTGATTGCGATCATGCGGCTGGTGGCGACCGTCTCGTTGATGGGCAGATTGGATCTCGCCATAGAACACCGACATGACCGGCCAGACCCCACGGTGGGCACCACTGTCGTGGGAATGGCCATGACAGATGCTGCAATCGGCAGTGAGTAGTAGAACGAGGGGAAAGGGAGGCCAGCCATCTGTGGTGCGAGATGAGGATAGAGACACAAGGTTTTACCCAGGTTCGGCCACTGGAGGGTAAAGACCTACTCCTGCTAGATTGTATTGATGAGAGAGTACAAAGGGAGAGCTCGACGACTAGGCGGCGAGTCGCAGGGGGTGTATGATGGAACGTGCCCTCTATGCGTACCCTAGGGAGGTTTATATAGGCTTACCTCGCTAGGGTTTACAGATCTACCACCAAATTATTTAAGGATTCGTAGGGTGCTTGACCTAATCCGACTGGGCCTAGCTACGCTTCTAGGCTTTCGGCTTCCAGTCGCCTGGCACCTTGTTGGGTCTTGATCCAGTCGCCGTCCTACAGGCCCACTCGCTGGCAGCTTGGGCCAATAGGAAACATCCTACTGGGTACACCCCACTCGGCATATCCCCATCATCACTTGGACCAAAAGATTTGCCTAGAGAATTCTCTCATCTAAAACTATTCCGTTTGTCTCTCAAAGGTAAAGCTCTAGACTGGTTATATTCTCTCCCTCGTCATTACATTAAATGTTGGGAAAACTGCATTGTTAAATTCATAAACAGGTTTAATCCTTTTACAAAGGTAACAGAAATTAGAATGAATATAGGCAACTTCAGTTAGAACGTAGGAGAAAACTACCCACAAGCCTGGGATAGATTCTTTGCAATGATCAATAGTATTCCTAATCATGGCTATTCTGAGTCAACTGTTTGCCACTTATTTTACCAAGGTCGTAATACCCAATGTAGAGAGTTGCTAGATTTATACGAAGGAGGATCGATAAATACTTTAACTGTTAAAGCATTGGAATTGATATCTACTAGGGATAAGAATGATTCTTCATATAATCCTGACTTTAGCACTAAGCCAAAAAGGGAATACTTCATATAAATCCTGATCTTATGCCTGAAGTATGCAAAACCATGAAATAAAAAGGTATACCTTCTGAACTTGTCAAGTAAAACAAAGTAGATTTGTTACAACTTTTACTGAAGAAGATGAAACTAGAAAAGTTTTCAAGAATTCAAACATCGACAAGCCAAATCTTACAATAGCTTGCATAAGAAATTTCAAAGACATAAAAAGATTTTGGCCGAACTTACAGAAAATTATGAAGAAATTGGCCAAGAAATAAAATTATTTCACAAGTACCTTAGTATGAATGAAACTCAGTGTGAACAAATAGCATCTGGTTATCAAATTTTTCTTCAAGATGATATAAATATTCCTATTTCTACTAATGTTGTTACAAGAAGAGGTGCAGTTTCTAAAGGACCATTAGGACCACCAGAATATGAAGCTGAAAAAGATCGAAGGGAAAAGGCCTTGCTCAAATAAAGCCAAGAATATGATACATTGGTGGATCCTCAAGATGAGACTGCTCAAGACACACAAGATCAAACCTTGGAGGAGAAGAATGATGCAAAGGATGACAGTTATAAGCGTGATGCAAAGAATGTTAATCCAAGAGAAGAAGGAGACACAAGAAAAGAAGACAAAGTTGTTGCAATAGAAAAGAAGAAAATGATAAGCAACAACAAAATAAAGCAACTAAGGAGCCTGATCCTCCACAAAAGGTAAAAGATAAGAGTACGAAACTTCCATATCCAGATCACAAAAAGAAAGCACCGGATGAGGTAATTTATGATTATTTTAAAAAGGCATTAAGTGATCTTCGTCTATAAATTCCATTTACGGATGCAATAAAAGTACCTGCCTATACTAAATTTCTCCGTGATATTCTTAATATAAAGAAAGAGATAACTGAAACTGTCGCCATGGTAACTAGTTACCCTACTAATGGGAGGTTGTTGTCTAAGTCAGGAGATCCAGGGATACCAACTATTTCATGTTCAATAGGCAAAACTGATATTCATAATGCCTTATGTGATTTAGGTGCAGGAGTTAGTGTAATGCCATAGTCCCTCTATAAAAGGTTAGAATTAGGGGAATATTCCCCCACTTCTATCACTTTACAGATGGCTGACAAATCCACTAAATAACCTATTGGTATGATTGAGGATGTTCTACTTAGAATAGATGAGCATGTTATTCCCATTGACTTTATTATTCTTGAAATGGCAGAGGATGAAAAATTATCTATAATACTTGGAAGACCTTTTCTTAGCACTACAGGAGCGTCAGTTGATTATGCTGAAGGGAAAACAATCTTCAATGTTTATGATGCTGAAATCATCCAGTATTTTCCAAAGAAACTAGAAGAAGGAGAAAGGTATGTTCCACCGACAAATTAACTTCATGTGGTAAGTGCCTTTGATAAAGGGCAACCCAAGGTAAGAATTCGAGAACCAAAAAAAGGTTGAAATATTCAATTGTTCTTAATAAAATGCTTAATGGGAGTCAACACATGTTATCAATAAAGTAGAATTAAAAAGATTTCCATCGCATTCCTACAACTTTTTCACAGACATTTTTGCGGAAGCGCGCCCGTAAAAATGCAGCTGTCAAAAAGTAGTAGAAATATCGACTGAATAAGAATAGATTTAGTGTAGAAAATAAAGTTGGAGTTTTTTATGGAGAAACTAGCTTAATAATTGTTCAGATAAAAAATGCATCTCTGAAAATTTGGGTGAAAAAGCATGTTCAGGAGTTGTAACGACCAACTGTACGGCAGGAATATTTATTCTAGCCGTATAGTTGCGGCCGTATAATTATCGGCAAAATTCTCAAAACTTCGGGCTCAGATACAGAAGGTTTGACGACCAACTATACGGCAGGACCATTAGGTCCGGCCATATAGTTGTGTCAGTATAGTTATGATCTGGCGTTGGAAAACCCTAACCCTCATCGCCGCCACAACTATACGGCGGGAGCTACATAACCCGGTCGTATATCTCCCGTCGTATAGTTTGCCACGACCACTTAAACGGGCCGAGGAAGGCAAGGATTTTTCCTCCCCTCATTATTTATCTCAAACTCTCTCTCCAAACCTCTCAAAATCACCCTAGAACTCTCGATTCTTCGTGGATTTCATTCGTTTGATTGGGGGAATCAACAGATCGGTATGTTTATCTCCCTATCCATGCTTTATTTTCAGAATTCCATGGTTGAAATCCTCTCATTGAATTAGTGGATGAACTCAAGCTTGATTGTTTCTCCCTTTTGATTTCTCACATTAGGATTGAATTCCTCGGCATAGAATCATTTATATATCATGTAGAAACAATATGCCTAAGGTTTTATGTTGAAATTTCTCAGTGCATTGATGTGAACAAGCCCGGTAGTATTTTTCGCAAGATCAAGCGCCAACGTGGTGAAGGATCGGGGCTCTAGGCTGATATCGACAACAGGTATGCCATTGTTTTGGCAAGGAAGGTGTTTCCCATACGATGGGCCAATGACGGATTTCTCAACTCAGTAGGGTTGAGGGCGGACTTTGACCACTTGGGTGCAAATGCAGGGCTATCCAACCTAGCCAATGCAAGCCACTACACCTACGCCGAGCTCACCCATGAGTTCCTCGCATCCTTCTACGATGACTACAAGGAGAAAGGTAATGCATGCATGATGAGTTTTACCGTTAACCAACAGCCATATCAAATCACTTTTCAACAATTTTGTGAAGCTTATGGATTCCCTCGAGAAGGGGAATCAACTATTACAAACTTGAATAGCATCTCAAGTGGAGCAACTTGGGAGGTTATTTCTATTAATGGTGGCAGGGACTTCTACCAGAAGAACATGTCCACCATTCAGAACCCAACCATCCGTTACTTTGCTTTGTTTCTTGCTAAGACTTTGTTATGAAGAGGATATACCTGCTCTATGGCCAATGCAGACATGGCCATGATCACCAAGGCACTCTTACCTAATGCACCGCAGAGTCCCACTTCTGCAGCTCTATTTCTCTAGCACCCCCGTCATCAGAGCAACAAAAATAAAGGTGATATTCGCATCGGTGGACTGGTAACCCACCTAGTCCAAGCTGTTGGAATTGCAATTCCTATTGTGCAACTTGTTGATGTCTCCATAGTTATGGGTGTCAAGTATATAAATGCTTGCAGCTTCCTCGGTGTTTACAGAGATAACAGGAGGCTCCGAGCCTATCAATTTGGTTATCTCGATGTGATGTAGGATGATCAGGTGTCCTTGCCCGCAAGCCTTGAAGGTTCAGGGGAGGTAAAACTGGATCTGTTGGAGATATGCCCAGGAGGCAATAATAAAGAGGTTATTATCATATCTTCATGCTTATGATAAATGTTTACATACCATGCTGTAAGTGTATTTACCGTAAACATTAATACTTGTGTGATTTGTTAAACTAGCTTGTTGGTTAATTATATGATCATGGTATCCTGATCATGAACATTGAGATGTTATTAACAACAAGATGATATCATTAGGAGAATGGTGTGATGGACATACTCCTATAGATAAGCATAGCATAAATATCAAGTCATTTCAATAGTTCGTTTGCTATAAGCTTTCTGATACATAGTAACCTAATTCCTTTGACCATGAGATCATGCTAATCACCATCATCGGAAGGATGCTTTGATGACATCAAACACCGCACCGTAACTGGGTGGTTAAAAAGATGGCATTGAGTGTTCGGAAAGTATGTGTTGAGGCACATGGATCAAGAGTGGGATTTTTTCATCCATATGACGGATAGATATACTATGGGCCCTCTCATTGGAATATCATCCAATTAGCTTACAAGCATGTGACTGTCTCACAAGGGATCACATATCACAGGAACGAGAAAAGAGTACTTATCAATAACAAGGTTGAACTAGGTATGCAGAGATACCGACGATGAGACCTCGGATAAGTAAACTATCGTGAGACAAAGGGAAATTGGTATCATATGTAAGTGGTTCATTCGATCACAAAGTAATTGTAGAAATATGTGGGAACCATATGAATTTCCAGATTCCTCTATTGGTTATTGATCGGAGAAGAGTCTCGTTCATGTTTGCATAATTCACGAACCGTAGGGAGACACACTTAAGGATTCGATGTTGTTTAGTAGATATGGTATGTAAGTAGGGAGACCGAATGTTGTTCGGAGTCTTGGATGGGATCCAGGATATCACGAGGAGATCCGGAATGGTCCTGAGAATAAGATTCATATAAGGAAAGTCCAATTCCGGAGTTCGGGAATAATACCGATGATTTCATCAGAGAGGTTCCAGAAGGGTCTAGAAGGTTCACCGGACCAGAAGGGGAAGGGTACATGAATGTGTCATGGATAAGTGGAATGATTGAATCGTGTCCTAGGTCACTTGGTTTGGCATTTGCAAGAAATAAATGAAGCTCCAAATTGAAAGTCAAAAGGCAAGTTTGAAAAGTCAAACTGGGACAATGTATCCTGGTGGAGGAAGGAAAGAATCCTTCTTTCCTTCCACCACAAGCCAACTAGGAAAGGGAGTTGAGAAAGGATTCAAACTCCCCTCTCCCAAGCTGCCCGTGCTCTCATAAATAGAGGGGAGGGGGTGCCCCAAGGACACAGAACACTAGCCCCTCCCCACCTAGCCGCCGTGCCGCCACCGGCTCGCCGTCGCCGCCCTAGCCACCGCCGGCCACGCCTCCTCCTCTCCAGACCTCTAAACCCTAGATCTCCAGAAACCCTAGATCCACCATAACCTGCTCCGGCTTAGGCAAAGCCCTGCAGGATCTTCCCTCTACTTTCGACACCACGCCGTCGTGCTGCCAGAATCGCGAGGGAAGAACTACCAACCTCCGCTGCCTGCTGGAACAAGGGAGAGGAAGGTCTTCATCGAGTACCGAACATGTGATAGACTATGAAAGCGCTGCCAGAACACAGCGCCGGAAGGATTGTCTATGTGATCTTGAGATCGGCAAGTGTACGACTACATCACCCACGAGAATCTGCTCTCGTTAACCGCTTTGGAATCTTCGAGGGTAAGTACTCTAATCGACTCTTTGCTATAATCTAGTAGATAGATCTTGGCTTTTTGTGTACTTTGCATGTTGCGGTATGATGGGATGATGCGGCCCGGGCTAACCTTACATGACATCGTTCTTGAGACTTGCTCCACGCTTAACATGCAACTTGTATTGCATAAGTGGCTTTGCGGGTGTATGTCTCTCCCATCATAGTATAGTTCAATTTACAATGGGCACTTGATAGTTCAAGCATCAACATTGTGGTTCTTGTTCGTAAGTTAGAACGACACTTATTGAAAGCCCCAAACCACGTAAAATATGCAAAATAAATTAGAGGAGTCTAACTTTGTTTTGCAGGGGTGTGCTATGATGTGATATGGCCATGATTGTGATTATATATGATGTATGCAATGATCCTTATTGTAAGTCGGCAACCGGCAGGAGCCTTATGGTTGTCTTTTAATTTTGTTAAGACATGCGTGTCTATTACTCAAAGTAGTTGTAATAGTTGATGCTGGTGGAGGACAACCATGGAGCGGTGCCATTGACCTTGACGCCACGGGCGTGATGATGGAGATCATGTTCGTGCTTGAAGATGGAGATTGGAAGCACAAGAAGAAAGGCCATATCATATCACATATTATGAATTGCATGTGATGTTAATCCTTTTATGCATCCTGTATTGCTTAGATCGCGAAGGTAACATTATAAGATGATCGCTCTCACAAAATATCAAGTTATAAAGGGTTCATACTTAGTAAGCACTGTTGCCAAGACTCGTTGTTTCGAAGTACCACGTGATGATTAGGTGTGTTAGATTCTGCGAGTGTATACAACGGGAGCAAGCCAGATTTGCTCACGCGGAAGCTAAGGTTTGATCTTGACGAGCCTAGCATGTACAGACATGGTATCAGAACACGGAATACCGAAAGGTAAAGCATGAGTCATATAGATGATATGATGAACATGATGATTGTTCGCCTTTGAAACTACATCATGTCACGTGATGATCGGACTTGGTGTAGTGGATTTGGTTCATGTAATCACTAAAACAATGTGAGGGATATTGTTTTGAGTGGGAGTTCAATAGTAATATGATTAAAAGTTGAAAACTATTTAGCATAAATTAAATCAAAGTGAATTTTCATAGTTGTTGTAGTCATTGGCATCCGTTTACCACCTTGCCCTTAGTTATAATTGAGATAATAGAACTATAGAATTCTGGTTAGTTAATTTACGAACTGGTATTGTATTGTTTTGAAGTGTTGATCTAAAGTTTAAAAGTCCTATTGCAAACTTTCAGTAAGTTCTGGTTACTCTATGAAGTTTAATAATAGGTACTAAATCAAGAGTAACAATTCCAATGTTAGTATATAAGTATCATGTTTATCTCCATGATTCTTGATATTCAAAAGATTGTTTTAATATCAAGGTTATCTAGGAACATCATATGTAGAAGATATTGCGATATCTGAAATGATGTTTTGATTACAACATTATAGAGTATAATATGGCAAAGTTTATGTTGTCATATTTGATGGGAATTTTCAAAAGGTTGGAGACACTAGTCGTCCTAATCCTCCAAAAGGTTTTGGAGAGAAACATTATACTCGCAATTCACCGTTATAAGCTAAATTAGCTTGATCATGAATAGTTCCATGATAAGGATGAATATTTGATGTAGGTAAAATGTTTACTACACTAAAAGATTACTAAAGAACGGAATTTGAAAGAACACCAAACATTTGATGATGATGATTGTAACAGCCCAAGTTTGTAATATATGTAAATAGTACTTAAGCATGGCATGCATCTGTTTAAATCAATACAATATTTGCATGTGAGCATGTGTTGAAGTAAATGCAAATTCAAAACCCTAATTCCCCTATCTTTTTGAAACTACATTCAAATGGTGTTTGGATTTTGAAAACTACAAAATAATGGAGCCCAAATTGAATACAAGGGCTCTGCAATATTTTAGATGTTTTATACACTCTCTGGTAATTTTGAAATATTCAAAAACAGATTTGAAAGTGAATTAGAAAAGAGGAAGAAAAATCAGAAAAAGAAAAGGATTTCTACACAAAATAGACAAGAGAGAGAACCAGGCCTGAGCCCACTCCCCTCCTCCCCTCCTGGAACTTCTCCGTGGCCCAGCTTCAGCCCACCCGGGGCCCAGGAGCCGGCCCAATACCCCTTCGCCTCTTTTTCCCTTTCTTCTTCCTCGGTGATAGAAGGACGAAGACGGTGAAGCTTCTGCGTGTCGCCGCCTCCATTGATCGCCGGCGTTGCGATGCCCACCGTGCATCAAGATCCTTGCTACCAATGCCGCCGATGTCTATAAGACCCCCTGCCGCCGCTAGACAATCCTTATCTTCTCCCTATCCCCAATTTCCACCTCCGGCCGAACCCTAGCTCATGGGAGCTCTGGATCGCCGTCGGTTCTCGCCTCCCCTCGTTGTTCCAAGCTCACAGGCGTAACCGCCGAGGTATACTCCGTCGATTGCCCCCACCCGCTTGAGCTGACGTGCTCCCAGAAGTTCCAATCGAGACCTCGCTCTCTGACGAACTCCTCCGCCGCCCCCGACGATTCTGGCCACCCCAAGCCTCTCCGTCGAGCCCTGCTTGCTCCTGGTGAGCTAATAGTCCCAGTGGACCTCTCCAACCTCTTCTTCCCCCTCTGATTCGTCCACGCATCGTGCCTCGCTGTCCGCTGCCGTCGGGCACCGTCACCACCATGCCTCCGGTGACTATTTAGCAGCGGTGCCGCCACTAATAGGTAGCCTGCGATGCCCTCTTTCTAGCGCGCCTAGTCTCGCAAGCACGCGCGCCCCCCTCCGCCGTCTATCGCTGCTGTCTGGCCGTTCTCCGGCGAGTCAGACGTGGTGCCACAGTGGCAACCGACCTGGCCTAGTCCCCACCTAGCAGCCACAGTGGCTAGAGCCAGCCCTAGTGAGAAATGCCCTGACCCCACTTTGCCCGTGTGGCTGCTGATGTGGCTTCGGCCCCATCGGTCAGTCATTGTGGGTAGGATCAGGTGTGGTCACAAAAGTTCTGTTTTGTGTTATGACGTCAGCCTGATGCAATAAAGGTTTAAATATTTCAGAAAAAGATATAAATTTGTAAATTCAATAACTTATTATTTATAAGTCAGAAAAATATGTATAATATATCAAAATGTTCATAAAAATGATATCTACCTAATTACACTATAATCATGCATTGATAATCAACTTTCATGACAAGTTTAATTAGAACAACATAGTAACCCCTCATAGGTGTTTCCGGAGTTTCCCCGAGTTAGGGTTTTCATCCCTCAGAACCCCGTTTAAACTGTCAAGCATGCCTTAGGGTTTCATTTCAATGCAATTCAACTTTTCATATCATCCATATTGATTGCGCATTGCATTATTCCATGTATTGAATGTTGGTTTCCCTTTTCTGGTATTTGGTTCTTCACGAATAGGAACCGAACCCGAGGTTGAAGTCAACAACACCGAAGATCCATACCTGTCTACTGACGGACAAGGCAAGCGTAGCCTCTCATTCTGAACCTACTTTTACAAAGTATATTACTTTGTCGCTATAATGCACATGATTCCAATGTGGTCTTTTGTCAGTGGTTAATGTTACCTATCTGCTGCATAGTTTCCCTATTGTAGCCTTATACTCCTGATCCACTGCTCCTAGCATACCCAGGTCTGGCATTTGAGCGTTGCTAGAGCTTATGTGATCGACATCTTAGCCATGCTTAGTAACAATGTCTGATCTATCCGAATGATGAATCAGAGATGCCGGAGAATCTAGAAAGGTAGGAGATGGTGACATCATATAAGGAGTTAACTAAACATGCTAAGGCTTGTATGGGAGGCCACGTTGGGTGTGGTTTTTGTAGTCCCATGCTCGCCACCACTAGGAACTGAGTTCTTGCCTTTGGAACCGAGACGAGCGTACAACCACACGGGGCCTGGACAACCCCTCGACTAACTAACTTGCCCAGTAGATTCCATGAGTCACATAGTTCAGGCTTTCCATTTGGCATACGCATTGAAAACGTTTTCAAAAGAGGAGGTGAAGGAGGTGCATCATAACATGTAGGGAAGCGTGGACTGGGTTTCTTGGGGTCAATGGAGCCCCTAGTGAACCAACCTCGCCTCACATCTTTAAGTACCGGCTTCGGGATTTGACCCGTTACGGCGGAACCATACTTATTGCGTGACTCATGGTCTCGGAGAAAGCAAGGAAAAGTTCGTGGTCAACCACCCTCTGCCGGCCCTCCAAGGAAGAGGGCTAATAATATTTGGCATTAAGAGTCGGTTGGTACGTGTGGGTAAAGTTGTGCACCCCTGCAGGGTTAAATCTTTTCGAAAAGACGTGTTCACGGTTATGAACGCTTGGTGACCAGATTCTAAGATCATAGATAACTTTAACCATTATAAAACTTGTTGATCCACGTGTGCTTAAGGATGTTTCCTCTGGGTCGAGGGGGTGATCCTGGATAGGAGGTTCTGATGAAGCCGGTGGTTATCAAGATGTGATGAACAAGATGAAGAAGTGGTTATCTTATCCCTTTTAAAAGATTATGAGTAGACGAGCCTCCTATCTTGTTTACAAATAAAGATTGCTTTCTGCAAAAGTAAATCTAGAGACAGCCTTTCTAGCCAGAGCATGTAGATACTAGGTTATCTAAGTCTTGTAGAGTACATTGTCGTACTCAGCCTTGCGCCATTGTTGTTTTTCTACAAAGGATCTAGTTGCAACTGAAGGTGGCTTCTACGTTAACATCGACGAGTAGTTGGGGGTCCCAGGTAGCAGCCTGAGGACCATGGGATGGACGTCGCTTTTGTTTAAGGCCTCTTAGGCCCTTTGCTAAGTTGTTGTGTAGAACAACATAATTTGCTTTCGCTGTGTGGTGTAATGTTGGGTCTATGACCTCTGGTTTGTAATAACTCTAATATCTTACTCTGTTAAGAGTTTAAACTTATGTTGTTGAATCCCTGTGTTATGTAATGTTACCAAACCATACTGTGATCTTCCGTGTTTGGAGTTGAACTTATCTTAGATGGTGATCTGAGGTTAGTTTAACCCTAATCTCGGGGGGTGCTACAATGATCTACTTCAAAGTGCAAGTCCAAAGACATTGATATTTAACTATACATGATTTGGACTATGTGTCATGTGTATGGCTCCACTATTGATGTTGATAGATTCTTTCGAATAGAAAATGAAATACTGAAAGAGAATATCAGAAATATATGGCAGAAAAGAAAAGAGTAGAGTTGTTCAGCTTAGGTATATAGAGGATATACATGTTATGGCTATATTGTTTGCTTATTAAACGATGTGGTTCTTAAGTATTGGATACTAAATTTGTTGGTGTGAATCGTCATACAAAACAACACAATTCATGAACTACATTGGCCTAAGTAACTAGCAAAAGAATATGTGATGATGTTCATCGAGAACAAATAAAGGGTTGTTGTGTTGCTCGTTAACATCAAAGATTGCCTTCAAGATTTGTTTTATCAGTTATTATGAGAACAAAAGGGTTGTTCAAATAATTGTCATAATCCATAAAAGATGGATGATTTACAAGTCTCGTTGGGTAAATCACATCCATACAAATATTGCTAAAAATGTCGAAAGACAATTGATAATAAAGATCACTTAGGAAGTGACATCGCCGTTTAAATTATATTGGAAAGAAAACATGAAGAAACTCCAGCCGGATGGAATTTTGGAGTCTTTTGATTTTTGATCAAATTACGCTTGTGAAATTTTCCTAGAGATAATTAAAACTCCGTTCATAGGCCAAAGGGAACGGATGACTAGCTTATTGGAACTTGTACATATTGTTGTATGAAGTCCATTATGTGTAGTCAAGAGCGATAGATTTCACCTTCATATGCTTTCTCCGAAAATTTGAGTGAATATATGAATATTTACTTAATAAGGATGAAGTGTGAAACATTTGAAAAGTTCAAAGACTTTCAAGATGAAGTGCAAAATCAATGTAACAAGAAAATGAAGAATTTATGATAGGATCAAAAAGGAAGATATTTGAGTTACAATTTTAGCACAACACCTAAGATTTGAGGAATCGTTCCGTGGATTTGCGTTTCCCGAAACACTATATGAGTATGGTAATCGAGATATGAAATGAAACCTTGTTTGACATGGTAAGATCAAAGGTGTAATTCATAAAATTGCCATTATATTTTAAAGATTAAAAGCTTTAGAGACTACCACTTTTCCACTTTAAAGAGCTCCATCATGATCCGTTGAAATGACACCATATAAAGTTATGGTTTGGGATAAAACCCAAGTTGTCATTTCTTACACATTGACATGCTATGCATAAGAGATATGTTTACAACCAAAGTCGTATGAACATGTCTTTGTATGTTATTTCGAATAACCGTTGAGTATTCCTCCATAACACCAAAGACAAAAAATGTGTCGCTTAGAACGTCAAGTTTCTTTGTGAAGAAATTTTCCGTGAAACGTTAAGTGGGAGGACAATATAACTTTGATAAGGTTAAAAGAACCTTAGCTATATGTGCAAAGTTGCACAGCGCCGAAAAGTGTTTTGGAGGCAGCAACAATGCTCATGGATCACGTGCCTCAAAGGTTGTGGTTACGAAGGTCAAAGTTCCTATTGAACCAAGTAGTTCGAGTAAACAATCAAGTACCAAGATTTGAGGGTTGAATCATTATTTGACAATAATGAACGCACTACATGCAAAGAAGCGATGATGGGCCCTGACTTCATCAAATGGCTTGAAGCCATAAAATACGTGATAGTTACATACACGAGAAATCAAGCTTTGAACTTGAAAGACCCTCTGGAAAGGTGTAAGACCTTACAGTCGTGTTTGGATCTATAAATAAATAGACATGGATTTTTCACATCTATGAAATAGTTGACATGTTCGGAAATAGTTCACAACAATGTTCAAAGGTTGACTATGACAAGATTTGATCTTTCATAGCGATATTTAGTCTAGACGGATTAATGTAGCAACCACTACATATAATTTTTTTATGTGGTAGTTGAATAAACAAAACAAGTTCTTCTAATAGAATTGTTACATAGGATGTGTGCATAACATGGTGCAAATGGTTTTGTTAATTCAAAGGATGCTAAAAGCGTATGCAAACTTCAATGGTTGAAGTGAGTGCCGTGGAGTTGGAATCTTCACCATAATGAAACTATTAAAAGAGTTTAAATTCATCAGAGACGATGAAGATGCTTGCATTTGCAATAAATTAAGTGGGAGCGCTAAGACATATTTCTAATACATTGTGTGGAAGACATATTATTGATTGGAAATGATGTATCTTTTATTAACACATGTTAAGAATTTCTCTGGATGATAGACTTAGGCAAAACCTGAATATTTGGCTTCAATATATATAGATATATTGGGACGCTAATATGGTTGTGCCAAATGTACATAGATGAGATATGGAATGAGTTCAATATGGAAATGACAAGAAAGGTTCTTTCCTCACAGAAGGATTAAATCGAAATTCAAGTGTATCGACACTTGTTAAGTGAAACAAAGATTCAAGTATTGATTGATACTTGATGAATAAAATCACAAAAGGTATTTTTCAATCATACTGTGATATGTACAAATCCAGATATGTCCTATGCTCTAAATGTTATGAGCATATACCAGAATGATTCATAAGATGCTCATTGGACGATAGTAAGGATATTCTTATGATATTTTGGAAGAAATAATAATATATTATTTTGTAGAAGTGACAAATAGATGGTTAGTTCATTGTAGAAGGTACTACATTGATACTAGTTTTGTCACAAAGTACAAATTAAGTTTATCTCAATTTAAACTAAGGGTGGCACAATATGATGGAATGTGATTTCCATAATGGATTTGGATGAGTTCCAAAGTTAAGACATTGTGACAGATACTATAACAAAAGGCTAAGTATATGATTGCTATTATAGCAGCAAAAGAGGGCATTTGTTTCAAGTAGTTTGTTATCAAACTAGGTGTAGTTCACAGCGGTATAATACTATGAAGATATATTGTACGACAATATTGTCAACATGTTTTAACCCCTAGGAACTAATGGTCTCACCAAAGGACCAAATTTATACAAAGCCATCTCACTAGAGAATGAGTGATGCATAGAGACGCAAAGACATGCAATTACACACGGACCTTAAAGTGCTGGATCCGAAGGTCGGTTGATCACTAGCAATCGTGTACATACAACACCGGAAAGCCATAGGTGTTGAATACACAAAGATTTGAAACTAGATTATTGTCTCTAGTGCAAGTGGGAGACTGTTGGAGATATGCCCAAGATGCAATAATAAAGAGGTTATTATCATATCTTCATGCTTATGATAAATGTTTACATACCATGCTATAATTGTATTAACCAGAAACATTAATACTTGTGTGATTTGTAAACATAAAAGAGTCCCCAGTAAAGCCTCTTGTTAAACTAGCTTGTTGGTTAATATATGATCATCGTTTCCTGATCATGAACATTGAGATGTTATTAACAACAAGATGATATCATTAGGAGAATGGTGTGATGGACATACTCCTATAGATAAGCGTAGCATAAATATCAAGTCATTTCAATAGTTCGTTTGCTATAAGTTTTCTGATACATAGTAACCTAATTCCTTTGACCATGAGATCATGCTAATCACCATCATCGGAAGGATGCTTTGATGACATCAAACACCGCATCATAACTGGGTGGTTAAAAAGATGGCATTCAGTGTTCGGAAAGTATGTGTTTAGGCACATGGGTCAAGAGTGGGATTTGTCCATCCATATGACAGATAGATATACTCTGGGCCCTCTCTGTGGAATGTCATCCAATTAGCTTGCAAGCATGTGACTGGATCACAAGGGATCACATATCACGAGAACGAGAATAGAGTACTCATCAGTAACAAGGTTGAACTAGGTATGCAGAGATACCGACGATCAGACCTCAGATAAGTAAACTATCGCAAGACAAAGGTAAATTAGTATCGTATGTAAGTGGTTCATTTGATCACAAAGTAATCGTAGAAATATGTGGGAACCATATCAATTTCTAGATTCCTCTATTGGTTATTTATCGGAAAAGAGTCTCGTTCATGTCTGCATAATTCATGAACCGTAGGGAGACACACTTAAGGATTCGATCTGGTTTAGTAGATATGGAATGTAAGTAGGGAGACTGAATGTTGTTCAGAGTCTCGGATGGGATCCAGGATATCACGAGGAGATCCGGAATGGTCCGGAGAATAGGATTCATATAAGGAAAGTCCAATTCCGGAGTTCGGGAATAATACTGATGATTTCATCGGAGAGCTTCTAGAAGGGTCTAGAAGGTTCACCGGACCGGAAGGGGAAGGGTACATGAATGTGTCATGGATAAGTGGAATGAGTGAATCATGTCCTAGGTCACTTGGTTGGGCATTTGCAAGAAAAAAATTAAGCTCCAAATTGAAAGTCAAAAGGCAAGTTTGAAAAGTCAAACTGGGACAATGTATCCTGGTGGAGGAAGGAAAGAATCCTTCTTTCCCTCCACCACAAGCCAACTAGGAGAGGGAGTTGGGGAAGGATTCAAACTCCCCTCTCCCAAGCTGCCCTCGCTCTCATAAATAGAGGGGAGGGGCTGCCCCAAGGACACACGACACCAGCCCCTCCCCACCTAGCCGCCGCGTCGCCACCGGCTCGCCGTTGCCACCCTAGACGCCATCGGCCACGCCTCCTCCTCTCCGGCCCTCTAAACCCTAGATCGCCGAAAACCCTAGATCCACCATAACCTGCTCCGGCTTAGGCGAAGCCCTGCAGGATCTTCTCTCTACTTCCGACACCATGTCGCCGTGCTGCCGGAATCGTGAGGGAAGTACTACCAACCGCTGATGCTTGTTGGAACAAGGGAGAGGAAGGTCTTCATCGAGTACCGAACGTGTGACCGACTGCGGAAGCGCTTCTGGAACGTAGCGTCGGAAGGATTGTCTACGCAATCTTGAGATCGGCAAGTGTACGACTACATCACCCACGAGAATCTGCTCTCGTTAACCGCTTTGGAATCTTCGAGGGTAAGTACTCTAATCGACTCGTCGCTACAATCTAGTAGATATATCTTGGCTTGTTTGTGTGCATGCGGTAGAAATTTTTTGTTTTCCATGCTACGAACCCCTACATGATCCTCACAAAGGATCAAGTGACTGAGATCATGGCGGCACTCTATCATGACTCCGAGGAAGAGGAAGAAGGAGAGCAGCAGGATGAACAACAGCAGGATGAGTACAACCCTGCTTGGGAGGGACAGCAACAGTAGCAAGAGGGACCTTGGGACGCATGGCCCAATCAGCAGCAGGGGTTCAACAATGTCCCCTATCAAGATTTTCTGTAGATCAACCAGGCATTGGGGAGATCGACCAGACTCTGCATGGAATGAGTGAAGATGTGAGTGCCTTAACTCACAACATTATTCACTTCATGACCAACTTCCCCAACTACTATCAGCAGCATCCGTACCAGCCACCAAACGATAGCAACAACTAAGCATGGCAACAACCTAAGCTTGGGGGAGGTTGGTGATGTGGCTCGGTGGATGTAGAGCCCATTGGGAACCCTAAGAGGAAGGTATGATGAGCACAGCAGCAAGTTTCCCTCAGTTATAGAACCAAGGTTATCGAACTAGTAGGATAAAGGAACCACTTCCGAAGGTGTTGCTAGCAACGTGGAACCTACACAACATAACCAAAATACTCTGCCCCAACTTATCAATGAGGTTGTCAAGCTCACTGGTATTGTTGAAAGCAAAGGATTAAACGTATAGTGTGGAAGAAAGTAATTGCTTGTGGTAATTGCAGAAAGTAAACAGTAGATAGAATATCAATGGGAAGGAATGGACCGGGGTCCATAGTTCACTAGAGGTGTTTTCTCCATAAGATAAATAACATGCTGTGTGAACAAATTACAGCGGGGCAATTGACAAATAAAGAATGCATAACAATGCATGTACATGACATAATGATCACTATGAGATTCATTTGGGCATTACAACATGATACATAGACCATAATCCAACTGCATCTATGACTAATAATACACCTCTGGGATATCATCCGAACAACCCTTAGGTATTAAGTTGCAAGCAATAGATAATTGCATTAAGCAAAGTGTGTAATGTAAACAATACAATTACCCTTGGACAAAGGATTGTTGGTTTCTCCCTAGTAGCAACAACACATCTACAATCTTAAAAGTTATTGTCACTCTCCCAGATTACTAGAGGCATGAACCTAGTATCGAGCATAAATACTCCCTCTTGGAGTCACAATCAAATACTTGGCCAGAGTAATTACTAGCATTGGAGAGCATCCAAGATCACAAATAGCATAGACATGATAGAACAATAATCAATCAGACATAGTACTCAATATCCATCGGATCCCCGCAAACACAACAGGTAGAATTACAATAAGATGATCTTGATCATGATAGGCAGCTTACAAGATCTAAACATGGTGGCACAAAATAGGAAAAACAACCATCTATCTACTGCTATGTACCCGTAGTCCAAAGATGAACTACTCACACATCACTCCGGAGGTTGGCATGGTGATGAAGAAGGCCTCCGGGCTGATCTACCCTCTCCAGCAGGGTGCCGGGAAGAGCTTCAGATCCCACCCGATCTAGGGACGACGGTGGTGGCGGCTATGGAATTTTTCGTGGAATTCTGATTGGGTCCTTAGGGTTTCTGCCTCGGGGGGTTTATATAGGCGAAGGGGCAAGATCGGTGGAGGCTCGAGGGGGCCACACCCTAGGGCGGCGCGGCCTAGGGTGGGCCCGTGCGACCACCTGGTGTGGTTGTTTGACAGTGACTCTTCGTCTCGCCTTCGGACTCTGTGTTGTGTCTGAAAAAATAGGAACTTTGGCTTTTGTTTTGTCCAATTCCAAGAATATTTCTTTACTAGTTTTTCTGAAACCAAAAACAACAGAAAATAGGAACTGGCACTGTGGCATCTTGTTAATAGGTTAGTTCTAGAAAATGCATAAAAATGCCACAAAGTGTAGACAAAACATAAAGCAATTGGTGTAAAACAAGCATGGAGCATCAAAAATTATAGATACGTTTGCAACATATCAGC
Source organism: Avena sativa (assembly GCA_916181665.1). Lineage (NCBI taxonomy): Eukaryota > Viridiplantae > Streptophyta > Magnoliopsida > Poales > Poaceae > Avena > Avena sativa. Next base: position 98,963,806 of record OV702293.1, read on the forward strand.
ACCCCCAAGCTTAACTCCTGCTCATCCTTGAGTAGGTAAGTGATAAAAAGAAATAATTTTTGAGGTGACATGCACCATCACAATCTTGATCAAGGTATTGTAAAGCATTTATAGCTGGAATCAAAGTACTTGAAACATAATCATGAAGATATATTTCTAACAATAAGACATAGCAACTATGTTGCAACATAAAAATCTACACAAACAAAAGATCATGAATAATGCTTTGAAAGACATCTGTTTGTTTCACATATATCAAACATAGCAAGAGTGATATTCAGTCTATCCTTCATGGATAGCAAAACATAATTGCATAGGACACCTTCAAAGTTCATAAGGGTGACTTGATACAAATAATTTAAGAATAAGCAATACCATAATTATGAATCAATCAACAAGTTTTGGGATAATGCACATTGAACTAAGAATGACAACAATTCTCTCTTAACTGGTGCATAAAGATAGAAGATGGAGACTCAACATAAAAGTAAAAATAAAGGCCCTTCGCAGAGGGAAGTAGGGATTAAATGGTTTTATAAAGCTTACAAAAATTATGGTACTTATTAGCTTTGAGCTCTCATTGCCCCTATCATAAGCATCTTGAAGTGATTAAGGTTAAAGTGAGGACAAATATGAGTTATTTGCTTGACAAATTATAAGTTGAAAATCTCATGCCCCTTGCATACGAGTACCGAACCTCATGCTACTCAACTTTGGTCACAGGAAAGTTCTTTTCATTGTAAGTATATGTGTATCATAGAGAACCGCCAATGGGGTACCCCTTGCCCCATGACACAGGAGCTAACCCATATCAAAATGACAAGTCAACAGGTAGTGAGCATCTTAGCGATCTTTTTCTTTGCTATTTGCATAGGTTTTTATTGAGGATGTTTCATAGAATGCCACTATGGTTTCACTGCAAGTTTCCACCATGATTAGGCATGGCTTAGGCTAGCCGCCCAGGCGTTTCTCTAACACATATACAAACTCCATGGACTTACAAGTTCCCATCTTATTTCACACCGTCGGGATCCATAAACAAAAGAACATGATATCAACTAAATAGAATAAGTGCAATGTTGAAAGCGTTCCCCATGACATCATGGTTCTGCTAATTCACAACTCATAACTTGCAAGCATAAAAGCATATAAGACAGTCACAATGGTTCAAGTTTATTAAGTGCAAGAAATAAATTATGCCTTCAAGTTTGTGAGAGCTTTAATAACTAATTTTCACATAACAAAAATTTAATTTGGAAGATATATAAAAACATGAATATACTTGGAATGGTGTAACACACCATTCATAGGAATTTATAGTGGACTCTTTGGAATAACTTGGTTTCTTGGGAGTTGGATGCACGAGTAGAGCTCATACTCAGTACAGGTCGAGGCTAGCAAAATACTGGGAGCGACCAACTAAGAGAGCAATAATGGCCATAATCGTGGAGAGCGAAAAAACATTATTAGTAAAAGCATAAAGTGATATCACAAGTCAAAAACTAAATGATCATAGAGGCTAAGGCGACTGGTTCATAGTCATAACATGGTGTAAGCATGTGCCAAGTCAACCCAAATAAAGCATCAACGGAGAATACCACAATATAATATGCTTTTGTATGCTAAAACAACACATGATTCTTTCATGGAACATTAAGCAATCTCAATTGTTTGAAACAATTCATGCTACAGCAATAATCACTAAGCATATGGTTAAAGCAACATCTAACATGACATGAAAAAGTCTAAGCCACAGTCAAAACAAGCTTCTTTTTGTACCACATAAGCATGAAACATTCTACTCTTTTCCATCACCGATCAACTTATTTGAAACAACTCACAAAAATAATAATCAATAAAGACCAGAGATCTTGTCTCACCTAACTACAAAGAAGAACTAAAAAGTTCTAAGCAAAAAGTGGAAGAAAACTAAAGCTAAACACAGTTCTAGCAAAAGAGAACACTCACAGAACAATAAGAATGAAAACTAGAGTGTTCTAAGCAATTAAGAACATGGTGTGACTTCTCCAAAAGAAGTGTGTTGGGGTCCGACCAATTTATTATAGCAAAAAAAACAAATACGTTCCAAGAAAACACATAGTACATAAAGCAAAAAAATATAGTGTTTTGAAAGAAAACCTGAGATTTTTGTTAATGAAGAAGGAGATTCCTTGGGCATCCCCAAAATTTGAGTCTTGTACCTCTTGAATATTTCTTGGGGTGACACTGGTGGCATCCCCAAGCTTGAGCTTTTGTCCATACTTCATCTCATCACATCATTATCTCCCTACACTTGAAAACTTCCTTCATACAAAACTTCACACAATCTTCATTAGCAACATTAGTGTATTCAAGATAATAAGCCTTTGGGTTCAGTTTCAACTCATGTAAAACTTCCATTAAAACATAAGCTAATGTAGCAACTCCTTTTAAAAGCTCAAGTGATTAATAAGAACTCAAACGAAAACGATTAAGAGACAAATGCAAATAATGGCAGAAGTCTGTCAAAACAGACCTATAGGTAAAGACCGATTTTTTCGAAAATATTCTGTTGCTCAAATCGAAAAGTTCAAAACTAACGAAAGTTGGGTAAATACCAGGGTCATGCGTACAAAATATTTCAGATCAATACGACATTCTGGGATTTTTCACGATTTTTTACAGTAAAGCACCGAAATCTGTTTCGGGACAGCAACTTCCCCAAATCTTACGTCCCTCTCATTAGAGGATATTCTTCGCACAAAACCAAATAAAAAGGATAAGGAGAGGTTATTACAGAGGCAATAAATTCCAAGACTCAACAAAAGAAAAACTTACTGAAATAAAAATTGGGTTATCTCTGAAGAGTGCTTTTCTTTAACGCGTTTCAGCTAGGCACAGAAAGCAAGAATCAAGTATTTTCGAATGAAGAAGCATTAAGATCAATACCAGAAATATCTTGAACAAGTAAAGGTATCTTATCCAAATAATTTCTATAGTATCCTCTCTCAATACTCTAGGGTTCACTACTTTTATCAAATTGGTTTTCAGGAACAATCCAATCAAAATTGTTTTCCAAGGCTTCATGCATCCCTACAAGTTTAAAAGATATTGGTATCTTAATTTCCTCCCCATTTTCGGATTTGGTTTTGCCCAACTTTTCTTGTGTACCAATAACATCTACATATGAGCCTAGCATATTAAAATGATCAAAGACCTTTCTAGCTTATATAGCAACATCATTAAATTCTTTAAGAAAAGTTTCCAGGATAAAATCTCTCTTTTTAGTGTCCTCAATATCATGAAGTTTAATAAAAATTAGCTGCATCATGGGGTTAAGGTTAGAAAACCTAGCCTCCAAAATGTGAACTAAATAAGTTGTAGCAGTTTCTTAATTTGGAGCATGTTCTGCTAAGGATCTATCCTTAATATCTTTATGCTTACTAACATGATTAAAGAATTCTTAAATATTATCTTTCCCAATTATAGAACAACTACCTATTGATAGGTCTTTCAGGGTGAACTTAGGGATCAACATAATGAGCTAAGAACAAGGTAACAAAATAACAAGTAAAGAAGTAACTAAATTTTTTATGTTTTTTGATAAAAATAAGCAAACCAAACTAAGCAAAACAAAAACAAAGTACAGAGATTGGTTGTGAGAGACTCCCCTTGCAGAAATCTTCTTCCTCCCCGGCAGGGTCGCCAGAAAAAGGCTTGATGATGAGGAAAAAGATTTAAGGCCCTATACTCCTGGGCAACAGCGCTAGAAAACTGCTTGATGTGGCTCGGTTGATGTAGAGCCCGCTGGGAACCCCAAGAGGATGGTATGATGAGCACAGCAGCGAGTTTCCGTCAGTTATAGAACCAAGGTTATCGAACCAGTAGGAGAAAGGAACCACTTCCTAAGGTGTTGCTAGAAACGTGGAACCTACACAACACAACCAAAATACTCTACCCCAACTTATCAATGAGGTTGTCAAGCTCACTGGTTTTGCTGAAAACAAAGGATTAAACGTATAGTGTAGAATAAAGTAATTGCTTGTGGTAATTGCAGAAAGTAAACAGTAGATAGAATATCAATGGGAAGGAATGGACCGGGGTCCACAGTTCACTAGAGGTGTTTTCTCCAGAAGATAAATAACATACTGGGTGAAAAAATTACAGCGGGGAAATTGACAAATAAAGAATGCATAACAATGCATGTACATGACATAATGATCACTATGAGATTCATTTGGGCATTACAACATGATACATAGACCGTAATGCAACTGCATCTATGACTAATAATCCACCTCCGAGATATCATCTGAACAACCCTCGGGTATTAAGTTGCAAGCAACAGATAATTGCATTAAGCAAAGTGTGTAATGTAAACAATGCAATTTCCCTTGGACAAATGATTGTTGTTTTCTCCCTAGTAGCAATAGCACATATACAATCTTAGAAGTTATTGTCACTCTCCCAGATTACTAGAGGCATGAACCTACTACCGAGCATAAATACTCCCTCTTGGAGTCACAAGCAAATACTTGGCCAGAGTAACTACTAGCAACAGAGAGCATGCAAGATCACAAATAACATAGACATGATAGAACAATAATCAATCTGACATAGTACTCAATATCCATCGGATCCCCGCAAACACAACATGTAGAATTACAATAAGATGATCTTGATCATGATAGGCAGCTCACAAGATCTAAACATGGTGGCATAAAATAGGAGAACAACCATCTAGCTACTGATATGGACCTGTAGTCCAAGGATGAACTACTCATACATCACTCCGGAAGTTGGCATGGTGATGAAGAAGGCCTCCGAGATGATCTCCCCTCTTCGGTAGGGTGCCGGATAGAGCTTCAGATCCCTCTCGATCTAGGGACGATGGTGGTGGCGGTTATGGACTTTTTCGTGGAATTATGATCGGGTCCTTAGGGTTTCTTCCTCGGGGGGTTATATAGGCGAAGGGGAAAGGTCGGTGGAGGCTCGATGGGGCCACACAATAGGGCGGCGTGACATAGGGTGGGCCCACGCAGCCACCTGGTGTGGTTGCTTCACGGCGACTCTTCGTCTCTCCTTCGGACTCCGTGTTGTGTCTAGAAAAATAGGAACTTTGGCTTTTATTTCGTCCAATTTTTAGAATATTTCTTTACTAGTTTTTCTGAAATCAAAAACAGCAGAAAACAGGAACTGACACTGTGGCATCTTGTTAATAGGTTAGTTCCAGAAAATGCATAAAAATTCCACAAAGTGTACAAAAAACATAAAGCAATTGGTGTAAAACAAGCATGGAGCATCAAAAAATTATAGATACATTTGCAACGTATCAGTTTGAAAACCTCAAAACTTACATTCATATTTTTATTTCTTCTTTTGATTTTTTTATTTTCCAAGAATAGCATGTTTACTTTTAGTTTGCATTCTTAAACTAAAAACACAAAAAAATTAGTTGTAACCTTTAAAGCAAATTTGTTTCTTTGTTTTTTCTCGAAGATTGCTCAATTTCAGGTGTCTTGGAAATAGGGAAATTTAGAGGGGATTCAACTCAAGTACGAGAACAAAGCAAGAAGAGGAGGTATCACATTCCTTTCATCACTTCTTCTGCAACTTTAAATTGATCCTACAATTATTTACTCTCTTGCACTTGAATCACTCCCCACCTACCTTGTTACCCTATAAATTATATTCCCTTGCTAGTGTCCTCTTTTAGCTTAGAAACAATGAGAAATGAACTTGGTTGAAATATTTCTGACATTTTTACAACAATAAAAAGCATCCAAGAGAAGACTTGAGTCCATGTTTAGCCCAAAGGATTTGATTTTAGAAACTACTAGACTACATTGAGTTTAATGTAAATAGACTTGATAGCACCCTTGAATGATTTTTTTTTGATAAAATGGATGCTTCGAAGTAGTATAGATTATGCCACTGCTTTTTCTAATAATTACATAATGGTATTTCTTTACATGTGTCACTACAACAATGGCGTACTCCATGGGGAACTATAACTCCGCTGGCCAACGAACGATCTAAATGTGGGAAACCACTTGATTTCGGCTATTGAGTTATGTAAACGTCTGTAGCTGCAATGCTATGACAGGTAAAATTTTAGTCTTCTCGTAGTTTTACGTTCCAAGTGAAGTTGTAGTACTCCTCTGACCCACTATTGCTCAACAGCTATCTATTGGCATGGTCACGAGTGCGCAACACAGTCCCAATTAACATGTTAAAAATAGTGGCATGATTTCTCTATGAAAGAGCTAAAGTTTTGGAAAAACAAGGAAAGGAAAAAGGTGCTTTGAGAGTCTTGAAATTTTGACATGGGAGTAGATGAGTTGTTCTTAAATTAGATGTTCTTGGTGCAAACTTGAGTACTCTTAATTGATCAAAGGAACAATAGCAATAAGTTTTCATCTCTCAATAAGAGAGAAACCAAAAATATTTGTTTCACTTTCCTAGCTAAACTTTTGACGCTCGCTCGGGCATATGATTTATTTCCTAGCAAGATATACGTGGTTAGGAAGTGAACTCAGTGCAATCTTGTGAATACTTGTATGGTCATGTTTAAGGTTACAGGAATTATGAAGAAAAGAATTTGACACCAATTTGAGCTTTTAAGTTCTTTTATTTAAGTCTTGAATCTCCACTATCCTTTCTTATTTCCTTGTCACTCGAGGGCGAGCAACATCTAAGTTTGGGGGAGTTGATAGTTGTGAGATTCAACACATTTTTTATGGTTTCTATTGATGGTTTTCATTTGTATTTGATGGTTTTGTAGCTTTACCTAACGCTAATACTTCGGTAGCGAAGAAAACTTAGTTTTTAATGTGTGTTTCAGGTTATGAACATCAACCGAGGGATTTAATAGCAAAAACACAATATTTAGACGAAAACAAGCAAGTCTCCTTTTGGAAGCAATCGACGGGAGGACACAGAAGCTTTAATGAGCAACTATACGGCAAGAATATTTTTCCAGCCATATAGTTCCCGCTATATACCTGCCATCTCCTTCGTCTTATTAAAAGGGACAACTTTCATGAAGAGGCAGAGGACAAAAATAGAACACACGAGCCACCATCCCATCCAGAAGAGAGAAAGAAGAGATCCGGAGAAGAAGGGAAAGACGTTTTTCATCTCGCTCCACGATCTTCGATCTCCTAGAAACCACACCTCCATAGCCATTACTTGTACTTGAGAGAGAGAGATCTCCACCTTGCAAGACTAGGGTTTGAGATTATTCTTCCCATCTAGAATTGTGTTGGATTTATGTCTATTTCTTATTGTGGATCTCCACGGTAATATCATGAAGAACTCCCTTTATTTAATTATATTGATGATTCTTTCTTCTCTCATGTGTGAGTAAGTTCCCTTGGGCGTGGGAGATGTAGGGGATTAGTGAGATGTGATGTGCCTATATAATTTCCATTGAGTTGTGGTTGATGTTAATTACTATATTATGTGTGCTTGACTATCTGTGGGATGCTTAATGCCTGTTGTCCAATTAAGGGACCAGACAACATGATGCTTTGTTCTACATAGATAGAATATTGTTCGCTAGCAGACCGGCGACCCTCGAGTGACACGGGGATATCAATGGGAAACTAGTTTGAGTCGAGGATAACGAGGAGCCACCGAGCTTATTGCATTAGTCTGATCCAAAGAGCTTAATTGCTAATAAACTTGAAGGTGTGAAAGAGACTTTACCAATAAACACTTACCTTTGGGCTCCCTGTGGGATCAACACCTTAACTTTGAAACTAGGTACAAACGATCTATGCACTTGCAGCCATCATTGTCCCATCTAAAGTTTATGTTATGGTTGCTCTTGTCCTCATTATACCTCACTAGATTGAAGTCTCCTCCAATAAGGTTAGGACGATACCAGTTGAGGAAAAGTTCATGGAGTTCAGAAATGAATTCTTGTTTCCTATCCTCATAAGAAGATCCATAGACTGTAGTAATTATACAAGTAAAATCATCTAATATGTTCTTAACTATAACACTAATAGATAAAGTATTGATCTCCAAGACAAAATCTCAAACAAATCTAAATTTACCCCTAGCAGTATACCACTAGCAGTACAAACAGAGGGAAGGAAATTCCATTCAAAATTCCTATTACCTAAGATGGTTTTCAGAAAAGGATTAATGTAAGAGTATTTCTTAGTTTCCTGAAAACCAATGAAATCTAGATTAAGAGGGACTAAATTATCATCTATAAATTTCTTTCTGCATATAGAAGAAAGACTTCTACTATTCCAGAAGCCTACTAACATTTAACTATCTTCCTGGGTTCTTGCCTCGAGATTTCCTAACTACTTCAGTCCAAACATCAGCTACATCATCTAGCACATCTTGTTCTGAAACACTACAGACTTTAGCTACACCTAGTTGATTACTAGTACTAGGTTGGGAATCTAGTTCATTAATTTCTAAACCAATAACATTAGTCATATTATCTAACTCATGAACATCAAGAATTTGGAAAGTGTTTTGGGACATTATACCTTTCATCTTCTCAGGAGTTTGACCACTTTCTTCCTTTGCTGAGCTTTCTCAGTAATGTTTTGGGACCTATCAATTCTGTTACTCTGTCTTGTTGGCTACACAAGGCCCCACTTCCTCTGGTTTTTCTGAAAACCTTGAGATGTGACATCAACATTCACATCAATGTCACCATAGCTTGGCATGAGATCCTTAGGGAGTTGAGGAAATCCTTGCCTCCTTGCCTGATCTTCCTCCACAAGATTTAGCTTCTGATCCAAAGACATGTAGCTATGATCCTCCTCATTCTAGAATTTATGTACCTTAGTGCTAGTAAATTTATCTTCTGGAGATTTATCCCAGACAAAGGCCCCTTCCAAGTTCACTAGGCTTTTCTAGACCAGCAATTGGAAAACTGCAGATGCAGTGGTAGGAGTCACATCACCCAAGCCCCTAGTCCTGGTTTTGTCAATCTGACCAGATGAAGGAGTAAAGGAGCTTCTAGAGGAAGCATTTTCACCTTTTCTCTGTTCTCCAACTTTTTCTCCAAACCTCCCCTAGTCTAAGTGACCTTGCTGATCAGAGCCACCAGATCCTCCTTTCTTATTCCTATCCTCAAGTTCATCCCCTAGTACATCATCTTCCTGGAACTCCTCAGTATCCAAGTCAACAGTGAATCCCACCTAGAAGAGATTACCATGGAAGTAAAAAAGTCTACTAGAAGGCAACTTACTAGGATCCTTGTATCTAATTTCCAACCTCACTTCTTTAGCATTGTTCCTAAATATGCTAAGATAGTCTACATCCTCAAGAATCCCATAGACTGAAATTGCTTGGTCCAAAATTTTCCACTCACACCACTTTGTCTACAGACCTATAATCTTAACCCAAGTGTCAGCCAGAGTCTCCACAGGTTCAGGATCCTCATTCCAAGCCTCAACTTTGACCCATACTCCTTCTTTGAGAACAGCAAACTTTGGATAGCCTATGACCTGGTCAACATTAATATGGGGAGGGACCTTCACCAAAAAAGATCCACTGTAACCCATCTCCCTGATCTGCCAAGGCCAATTGGTTTTATAAATCTTGGAAAAGTTGGCTGCCAGCTCTTCTTTAGAAATATGTCCCTCCTCAACCAGTACAACTCCAAAGTTTTTTGTACAGGCAACTGGAATTAATAATCACTTCAGAAGATTCAATATGGTAGAATCCAAGAACAGAATCTCCACTACCAATGTACTTCGCCTCTTCCTAACTGGACAGTTCCTTACAGAGTGCACCAGTGATTTTCAAATAAAACACATCTGAGCTTTGTCACATGTAGCCTGATGGTGCCATGGCTCCCCACAACACATACAAATGGCATCAATGTAACTCATCTAGGGAGGAACCAATCCAACAAAAGAACCAAGAGAAGGTCATTCTTTCTACGCCATAGGAACCTTCTTCTTGTTGGAGATATGACCAAGAGGCAATAATAAAGTGGTTATTATTATATCTTTATGTTTATGATAAAATTTTTCATCCCATGCTATAATTGTATTAGCCGAAAACATTAATACTTGTGTGTTTTGTAAACATATTCCTAGTAAGCCTCTTATTAAGCTAGATTGTTGATTAATAGATGAGCATGGTTTCCTGATCATGCACATTGGATGTTATTAATAACAAGGTCATATCATTAGGAGAATGTTGTGATGGACACACACCCATAGTAAGACTAGCATAAGATCATGTTGTTAAGTTCGTTTTGCTACAAGCTTTTAGATACATAGTAACCTAATCCTTCGGCCATGAGATCATGTTAATCAACGTCACCGGATGAGTACTTTGATGACATCAAACGCCACTTTCGTAATTGGGTGGTTATAAAGGTGGCATTGGGTATTCTGAAAGTATGTGTTGAAGTGCATGGATCAAGAGTGGGATTTGTCCATCCATATGACAGATAGATATACTCTCGGCCCTCTCGGTGGAATGTCATCCAATTGGTTTGCAATCATGTGACTATGTCACAAGGTATGTCATATCACGGAACAAGTAAAGAGTACTTATTGGTCACGAGGTTGAACTAGGTAAGGAAATACCGACGATCGAACTTCAGATAAGTAAAGTATTGTGCGACAAAGGGAATAGGTATCGTATGTGAATGGTTCATTCGATCACAAAGTCATCTTTGAATATGTGGGAGCCATTATGGATCCCAGATACCTCTATTGGTTATTGATTGGAGAGGTGTCTCGATCATGTATGCATAGTTCTCAAACCGTAGGGTGACAAACTTAAGGTTTGATGTTGTTTAAGTAGATATGGAATATGAGTTGGAGACCGAATGTTGTTTGCAGTCTCGAATTGGATCCAGGACATCACGAGGAGATCTAGAATGGTAAAGAGAAAAAGATTCATATAAGGAAAGTCAATTTCCAGGGTTCGGAAATATTTTTTGTATTTTGACTGGAAGATTCTAGAATGTATAGAGGGACCACCAGTGACTCCACCACCCCGGGAGGGGACACTTGGGCCGAGGCATGCCGCGGCGGAACACTAGGTCCAGCCGCACCAAATCCCAAAAGGTGAAAATCCGGCTACCAAAGAATTGGGGTCAAACCCTAGTTTGAATAGTCAAACCCAAGTTTGGAAAGGAAGGGAAAGCTTTTGGGGGAAGTTTCCAACTCTCCCTCTTCGCCGAGTTGGGGAAGGTTTTAGCCAAGGTATGGGAACCTCTTGGCCCAACCACCCCCTGCATATAAGGAGGTGTGGGGGTGCACCCCCTATTGTCCCTTGCCCCTTCACCTCTAAACCCTGGCACCACCTAACCCTAGGCGCCTCCCTCCTCCATCGCCCTGCTCCATCTTAGGCGAATCCCTGTAGGGATTTCTCCTCCACCACCACCACCACGCTGCCGTGCTGCTAGGATTATGAGGGGATCTACTACCTCTGTTGCCTGCTGGAGCGGTGAGAGGAAGGTCTTCATCGACTCCGTACGTGTGACCGAGTGTGGAAGCGCTGCCGGAACAAGACGCTGGAAGGATCGTCTACACTATATTGAGATCGGCAAGTGATCGACTACATGAACCACAAGAATTTGATCTTGTTAAACGATTGGGATCTATGAGGGTTAGTTCTCTTCAATCTCGTTGCATCGATTTCATGGATTAGATCTTGGCTTTTCCATAGATTGGATCTTGGTTTTATGTGTTGTTGCGATAGAATTTTTTTGTTGGGACCCTTTAGTGGTATCAGATTCGAATCTATGCGTAGATCTGTTGCATGATTAGAACACAATGGTTTTCTGGGCGTTGATGATCTTGTTGTCGCTTGCTTTTTGGTGTACTTTGCATCTTGCGGGATGGTGGGATGAAGCGGCCCGGGCTAACCTTACATGTCGTCGCACACGAGACTTGTTCCACGCTCATCACACAACTTGTATTGCACAAGTGGCTTTGTAGGTGTCTATCTCTCCCACCATAGTTAAGATTCAATTTACAATGGACACTTGACAACACTTATATCAATGTTGTGGTTCATGTTCGTAGGTAAGAACAGTTCTTATTCGAAAGCCCCAAGCCACGTAAAACATGCAAAGAAAATCAGAGGGTCTAACTTGTTTTTGTAGGGGCATGTGATGTGACATGGCCATGATGTTATTGTGATTATACTTGATGTATGCAATGATCCTTATTGTAAGTTGGCAACCTGCAGGAGCCTAATGGTTGTCTTTAAATTCATTAACACCTGCGTGTCTATTCATCATGTAATAGCTTTATTCCAAGTAGTTGCAATAGTTGCTGTTGGTGATGGACAACCATGAAGAGGCGCCACGGACCTTGATGCAATGCTGGTGATGATGGAGATCATGTCCGTGCATTTGGATATGGAGATGAAAGGCACAAGAATAAAGGCCATATCATATCACATATTACGAATTGCATGTGATGTTAATCCTTTTATGCATCTTGTATTGCTTAGATCGCGACGGTAGCATTATAAGATGATCCCTCTCACTAAATATCAAGTAATAAAGTGTTCATCCTTAGTAGGCATTGTTGCTAAGACTCGTCATTTCGAAGCATCTCGTGATGACCGGGTGTGATAGATTCTACATGTGCATACAACGGGTGCAAGCCATATTTGCAGATGTGGATACTAAGGTTAATCTTGACGAGCCTAGCATGTACAGACATGGTCTCAGAACACGCAATACTGAAAGGTAAAGCATGATTCATATGGATGATATGATGAACATGTTAATTGTTCGCCTTTGAATCTACATCATCTCTCGTGATGATCAGATTTGGTGTAGTGGATTTTGTTCATGTAATCACCAAAACTACTCGAGGGATGTTGTTTTGAGTGAGAGTTCAAAAGTAATATGATTAAAGTTGAACACAATTTATCATAAATTAAATCAAAGTGAATTTGCATAATTGTTGTAGTCATTGTCATCTGGTCACCACCTTACGCTTAGTTATAATTGAGATAATAGAACTATAGAATTATGGATAGTTACTTTAAGAACTAGTATCGTTTTGAGTGTCAATCTAAATTTTAAAAGTCCTACTACAAACTTTCAACAAACTCCGTTTACTCTGTGAAGTTTAATAATTGGTATTAAATCAAGAGTAACAATTCTAGTGTTAGTATCTAAAGTATCATGTTTGCCTCCATGATTCTTGATATTCAAAAGATTGTTTTAATATCAAGGTTATATAGGAGCTGAAAGAAATTTTTCAGAAAGCATCATGTGTGGAAGATATTGCGATATCTGAAATAATGTTTTTGGTTGCAACATGATAGAGTATAATTTAGCAAAAATTATGTTCTCATATTTGATGAGAATTTGCGAAGGTTGGAGATTCTAGACATCCTAATCCTCCAAAAAAAAATTGGAAATCAACATTATACTCGCGATTCTCCTTTATAAGCTATGGTTGCTTGATCATGAAAGTTGTCATGATAAGGATGAATAGAAGCTGTAGGTAAAATGTTTACTACACTAAAAGATTACTAAAGAATGGATTTTTAAAGAACACCAAATATTTGATGATCGTAATATACTTCAAAGTGCAAGTCTAAAGGTATTAGTATTTGACTATACACGCTTTGGACTACGTGTCATGTGTATGGCGCCATAGTTGATGTTGATAAATTCTTTTAAAAGGGAAAGGAAATGCTGAAAGAGAATCTTAGAAATATTTGGCAGAAAAAAATAAAGACTGGAATTTTCCAGTTTAGGTATATAGATGATATACATGTTATGGTTGTATTCTTTGCTTGTTAAAACAATGTGGTTCTTGGGTATTGGATGCCGAATTGGTTGGTGTGAAATGTCATGCAGGACAACACAATTTATGAACTGCAATGGCCTAAGTATCTAGCAAGAGAATATGTGATGATGTTCATCGAAAACAAACGAAGTGTTGTTGTGTTTCTCGTTGACATCAAAAGATTTCCTTCAAGATTTGTTTCGATAATTGTTATTTTGATCAGGTATTACAGTGTTCCATATAAGATGGATGATTTATGAATCTAGTTGGAGAAATCACATCTATAAAACTAAATGCTAAAAATGTGGCAAGACAAATGATTGAAAGATCACTTAAGAAGTGACATCGCCATTTAAATTATATTGGAAAGAAGACATGAAGAAACTTAGTCTTTTGATTTTGGTCAAACGATGCTTGTGAGACTTTTCTGGAGATAATTGAAACTTCGTTCAAAGGCCTAAGAAGAACGAACGACTAACTTATTGGAATTTGGACATATTGATGTATGTAGACCATTATGTGTAGTCGTGAGTGATGGATTTCGACTTCATATGCTTTCTCCGAAAATTTGAGTGAATATATTTGCATATTTAATTAATGAGGAAGAAGTGTGAAATATTTGAAAATGTTCAAAGACTTACAAAATGAAGTGTAAAACCATTGTAATAAGAAAATAAAGAGTTATGATTGGATCATAAATGAAGATATTTGAGTTACAAATAACACCTAATATTTGAGGAATCGTTCCAAGGATTTGCATTTTCCGAAACACCATAGGAGCATGGAGTGTTCAAGATATGTAATGAAACCTTGTTTGACATGGTGAGATCAAAGGTGTTGGTTATAGAACTGCCATTGTATTTTAAAGATTAAAAGCTTTAGTGACTACCGCTTTTACACTGAAAAGAGCTCCACCGTGTCCCGTTGAAATGACACCATATAAGTTATGGTTTGCGATAAACCCAAGTTGTGCTTTCTTAAATTTTGGTATGCTAGGCATAAGTAAAATGTTTACAACCAAAGATGGATGAGCATGTCTTCGTATGTTATTTCGAATAACCGCTAGGTATTCCTCCATAACACCGAAGACAAAAGTGTTTGTTGCTTAGAACGTCAAGCTTCTTTAGAAGGAATTTTCCATGAAAATTTAAGTGGGAGGACAATAGAACTTCGATAAGGTTATTGAACCTTAGCTATATGTGCTGAGTTGCACAGTGTCGAAAAGTGTCCTGGAGGCAGTAACAATGCTCATGGCTCACGTGCCTCAAAGGTTGTGTTCAAGGAGGTCTAAGTTCCTATTGAACCAAGTAGGTCGATAAAATAATCAAATACTAATATTTGAGAGTAAATCATTGTTGTTTTAAAATGATGAACCTACTATATGCAAAGAAGTGATGATGGGCCCTGACTCCGTCAAATGGCTTGAAGCCATAAAATCCATGATAGTTCCATACACGAGAAATCAAGTTTTTGAACTTGGAAGACCCTCTGGAAAGATGTAAGACCTTTTGGTCGCATTTGGATCTATAAAGAAATAGACATGGATGTTTCACATCTATGAAATAGTCGACATGTTGGGAAAGAGTTTACGACAATTTTTAGGGAGTTGACTATGACAAGACTTGATCTTTCATAGCGATATTTAGTCTGGGCGGATTAACGTAGCAACCACTGCATATAATTTTGGTATATGGTAGTTGAACAAAAAAACAAAGTTCTTCTAATATAATGGTTACCTAGGACGTGTAAATGACGTGATCCAAAGGGTTTTGTTAATTCAAAGGATGCTAAAAGCGTATGCAAACTTCAATGCTTGAAGTAAGCATCACGGAGTTGGAATCTTCATCGTGATGAAAATGCTAGAAGAGTTTAATTTTATCGGAGACGATGAAGATGCTTGAATTTGCAAGAAATTAAGTGGGAGCGCTAAGACATATTTCTAATACATTATGTAAAAGACATATTGTTAATCGGAAATGATGTATCTTTTATTCACACAAGTTAAGAATTTCATTTAGATGAAGGACTTAGGCAAAACCCAAATATTAGGTATCAATGTCTATATGGATAGATTGAGACGCTAATATGGTTGTGCCAAATGTACATAGATGAGATATTGAATGAGTTCAACATGGAAATGACAAGAAAGGTACTTGTCGCACGGGAAGGATTGAATCAAGATTCAATTGTATTGACACTTGATAAGTCAAACGAGATTCAAGTGTACTGGCATTTCGTGAGTGAAATCACAAGAATATTTTGATCAATCATAGTGTGATATGTACACATCCATATATGTCCTATGCTATATATCTTATGAGAATATACCATAATGATTCATAAGATAATCATTGGACGATAGTAAGGATATTCTTATGATCTTTGGAAGAACTAAGAATATGTTATTTATGTAGAGGTGACAAATGGATAGATAGTTCATTGTAAAGTGTTACATTGATACTAATCTCATCACAAGATACAAATTAAGTCTATCTCAATTTAAACTAAGGCTGGCACAATTTAATGGAAAGAAAGTTCAATAACGGATTTGGATGAGTTCCAAAGTTAAGACATTGTGTCGGATACTATAACAAAAGTCTAAGTAGAAGACTGCTATTGTAGAAGCGAAAGAGGGCATTTTGTGTCAAGTAGTTTATTATCAAACTAGGAGTGGTTCACAGCGGGCTATTACTATGAAGATATATTGTACGACAATTGTATCGACATAATTTAACCCCAAGGAACTAAAGGCCTCACCAAAGGACCAAATTTATACAATGTCATCTCGTTGGAGAATGAGTGATGCGTAGAGACGCAAATGCATGCAAATACACACGGACCTGGAAGTGTCAGATCCAAAGATTATGTTTACCACTAGCAATCGTGTATATACAACACCAGAAAGCCATAGGTGTTGAATGAACAAAGTTTTTCAAACTAGATTATTGACTCTAGTGCAAGTGGGAGACTATTGGAGATATGCCCAAGAGGCAATAATAAAGTGGTTATTATTATATGTTTATGTTTATGATAAATGTTTACATCCCATGCTATAATTGTATTAGCTGGAAACATTAATACTTGTGTGTTTTGTAAATATAAAATAATCCCTAATAAGCCTCTTACTAAGCTAGCTTGTTTATTATTAGATGATCATGGTTTCCTGATCATGGACATTGGATGTTATTAATAACAAGGTCATATCATTAGGAGAATGATGTGATGGACACACACCCATAGTAAGCATAGCATAAGATCAAGTCATTAAGTTCGTTTTGATACAAACTTTCACATACATAGTAACCTAATCCTTCGATCATGAGATCATGTGAATCATCGTCACCGGATGAGTACTTTGATGACATCAAACGCCACTTTCTTAACTAGGTGGTTATAAAGGTGGCATTGGGTATTCTGAAAGTATTTGTTGAAGCGCATGGATCAAGAGTGGGATTTAACCATCCATATGACGGATAGATATACTCCAGGCCCTCTCGGCGGAATGTCATCCAATTGGCTTGCAAGCATCTGACTAGGTGATAGATGTGATATTTGACACATTTTTTATGGTTTCTATCGATGGTTTTCGTTTGGATTTGATGGTTTTCTAGCTTTACCTAATGCTAATACTTTGGTAGCAAAGAAAACTTTGTTTTCAATGTGTGTTTCAGGTTCTGAACATCAATAGAGAGATTTAACAGCAAAAACACAATATTCAGACGAAAACAAGCAAGTCTCTTTTTGGAAGCAATCGAGGGGAGTTTACTAGACCTTTAACGAGCAACTATATAGCGGGAATATTTTTCCGTCCGTATAGTTCCTACCATATAGCTGCCATATCCTTCGTCTTATTAAAAGGGACAACTTTCATGAAGAGAAGGTGGACGAAAACAGAACACACGAGCCGCCATCCCATCCAGAAGGGAGAAAGAAGAGATCCAGAGAAGAAAGGAAAGACATTCTTCATCTCACTCCATGATCTTCGATATCCTAGCCACCACACCTCCATAGCCATTACTTGTACTTCAGAGAGAGAGATCTCCATCTTGCAAGACTAGGGTTTGAGATTGTTCTTCCTATCTTGAATTGTGTTGGATTCATTTCTATTTCTTATTGTGTATCTCCACGGTAATATCAAGAAGAACTCTCTTTATTTAATTATATCGATGATTATTTCTTCTCTCATGTGTGAGTAAGTTCCCTTGGGCGTGGGATATGTAGGGGATTTGTGAGATATGATGTGCCGATATAATTTCCATTAAGTTGTGGTTGATTTTAATTACTATATTATGTGTGCTTGACTATCTGTGGGATGCTTAATTCATGTTGTCCAATTAAGGGCCAGACAACATGATGCTTTGTTCTATATAGATAGAATCTTGTTTGCTAATAGACTGGTGACCCCCGAGTGACACGAGGATATCAATGGGAAACTAGTTTGACTCGAGGATAATGAGGAGCCACCGAGATTATTGCATTAGTATGATCCAAGGAAATTAATTGCTAAGCAATCTGAAGGATCTTAAGCATCTAGTGACTGACCATGGTTGTGGTAAAAAGGCTAGTAGGATTAAGGAAGTTGGGATAAAATCCACCAAGAGGAGTTCTGGATAATTATGGGTTGCTCGCCTACACACATATTTATAAGATTATAATTGTTACACTTATCACTCATCCACCTGGCACATTCACTATCACCATGAACTGAATCTCCCCATGCCTACTTCGTCATCACTATTAGAAATCATCTCACTAGTGACCTTTTCTTAACGACCATGGATTTTTTGGTCATAGATCTTTGACCATTCTAAACTAGTTGGTCATAGAGAATTTGGGAGGGTCCAAACCTTGAAAAATAACGACAAATTTTAACAAAAAGGTCATAGTGCCCTAACACGTAAAAATCAGAGACGGATAGAAATGGTTTAGAGTCTTTTATTTGATAGACTACGATCAATTTAAATGGTCGTTATGGTTAAATTGTGAGGCAAAAAATTACAGGATTGTCAACTCAGTAATATCACCTCCATGTATAATTTTTTACTTACTTCCATGTATATGTGGAATCTGAGACCACCGTGTGGAAATTATTTCAACAAAACTACGTGTGGAAATTATTTCAACAAAAGAACTGCTATGGTGGTTGCTTTACAAAAATTCCCTTTTTTTATAATCGGAAAATGGAAAATACATTTTCCGTGTGACAAAAAGGAAAACTTTCTCCTGCAACATTGTTCTCTATTCTAATATACACATGGTTGTACAATATGAGAACATTATCTCCAACTATGCTACGATTTTGGTCATAATATTAGTCGTTTAGGTTGATCCTGATCAAAATAAAGCCATCCAATTAGAGAACAGAACCAGACTACCCATGGAGCACCTATATAAGTATATCTCAGCTGTCTACTCTACCACCATCCAACGGTCCAATATCACTTCCACCGAAGCATGTCCGCATCGCCGGGAAACCAAAATTTGGATAGCAAGCGCGCGGCGAGACCAAATTTAGTTAAGTCCCCATCACACCACAAAAACCATAACCTAAGACATTTCCTCCTCCTGTCCTCCGCCGCCACCCTCTCTCCTTCTCTCCCCATATCTCTGCCACCCGCCACCCCCGTGGCATCCCCCCAAGCCCACTTCCCCCAGCCGCACCATTCCATCGGCCGCCTCCACTTCCCGAATAGAATCACCCCTTGGACATCGCCTCCACCCCATCGATCTCCCATGGAATCCGCTTCCCCAAATTTGGGCTCGCGGCCTCGTGGAGGGCAGCAACCATGTTGGGTCTGGAGATTGGGAGCACCAGGCCGGTACTTGAGGGGAGGGAGGAGGCTACCAGCGGAAGGTATCTGGGGGTGCACGAAGTAGTGGCGGCTCGGTCCCGACAGCGATGTAAGTCGATGCACGTGAAGATCCAATTACAGTTGTTTGCCCATCTTTGATCTGTTTCGATCTATCTATGTTTCAGGTTGCAAGATGAAGGCCAAGGTGAGCTCCCGCGGTGGCGACTCCAGGATCGCGGTAAAGAAGACCAAGGCCAATGCGCGGGAGGGGCGTGTGCTGGAGGAGCTCACCGCGGGGAGGCATGGAGGACGAGAAGGTGGTCGAATTCCTAGGTTGTTGCCGCCGTCGGTAGTCTATCTGGATCTGCCGCGGGCGTCGTCCCGCGACCACCTCGTCGAGCTACTGCCGGACACCACTCCGTCCCGCTGCCACAGGCCAATTCCGCAGCCTACTTCTCCGGGCAAACTACCTCTTACTGTCACATCCCAAAATTTTCCAAATTTTGAAATGTGAAAAATAAATAAACAAAATAAATAATTGTTGAAATTTAGGGTTAAAAGAAACTTTTTGCTTCTAAATGGAAACATCAAAACCCTTCTTGAACAAACTTTGAATAAAATAGAATCCGACAAATTTCAATCAAGTGAAATTCATTCATCAATGAATGTATCTTGAAATTTCAACACTTGGAAAAGTTAAACCAAAACCTTAAAAACCCTAATGGAAGAAATCATTTCCAAGATCTCCCTAAGACTATGGATTTGTTCCATATAAAAATTTAGCAACAAACATTTATAAATGATCAAAAATGATAAACACAAATATTATAAACCATAGAAATTGGTTTCATTTAATTTTGAGCCATGGATAAAAACTTATGATGTTATTAAGATAAAAGGAAGATAAATTCCAAAACTAATGAAGCTCCTAACTAAAATCCATACCAAATCTTGAGCAAAATAATCCCAAAAGGATTTAAAAAAATATAAATAAATATTATATAAAATTTTACAAATTGGAATCACCAATTTTGGATCTATAAATAAAAAGATATGGATTTTATAAGATAAAGAAAGAAATAAACAAATAAGGAATATTCAAAGCCAAATTAAATCTTGAACAAATCCATAAACAAATGAAAGATATTGAATAATAAAAAGTAGTAAAAGATTATTTAAATAAAATCATATGGATTAAACCATATTCACATTTTATTTAAATGAAGACAAATTTCCTAAACTAAATAATAAATCCCAATAAATTATTTAGAAGACAATTTAAAACTTGAGTTAAAATCCATAAGAAAATGGAATAAAGATAATCCAAATAAAATAAAGGGATAAAGAATATCCAAATAAAATTACATGGGATTAAACCAAATTCAATTCTTTTTAAATAGAGACAAAATCCCTAAGGTAAATGATTAATTAAATCATGAGAAAATAATAAATTGGAATTTTCCCAAGTGGAATAAAAGTTACTTAATTAACTTAAATGGAAGCAAAGAATTATTTGAATAAAATTTATATGGGATTAAAACCATATATGATTTTATTTGAATAAAGACAATTGCCCAATTTAAATGATTAATAAATCATATTAAAATATTTTAAATAATTAAAAATGAATTATTTAACACACTATTGAATAAATAAAACCTACTGAAAAAGGTTTGGTGAAAATTAGATTTCAAATAAGAGTTTGAAAATATAATTAAAATCTTATTTGAATATAGACAAGTGCCTATTATAAATAAATAATAAACCATAAATAAATAAAATAATTATTCCAAAATGGTCTTTAAAATACATTAATAAACATTATTAAAACTTACTGAAAGTTTGGAAAAATTTTGAAATAAAAAAATGTGTTTGAAACATTTGAATAAATTCAAAACAGGAAATAAGAAAAAGATTCAGAGAAGGAAAAAAATAAGAAAACGAATCAGCCTAGAAACCCAAGCCCAGCAAAGCATCAGGCCTAGCAGGCCTAGCAAGCCCAACTCCCAGCTCACCCGGCGCCTCCTCTCTCTCTGCCGATTCTTTTCTCACTGCGGCCTCGACCCTCACCCTCGCTGACGCCTTGGTCCCACGCCACGTCAACATCATCGTCTTCACCCGCGTGCCAGACCCGCTCTTCCCCCCTCATTCCTCTACCGTTTCTGGCCCAATTCAAATTGATTCAATTAGATTAATTGGTGCATCAATTCTGACATGTTACCATGCCTTCATAATCCCCTCTGCCCCCTCTCTCTTTCCCCTCAAACCCCGCTGCCAGAGAGCCCCTAGGCTGCCTTGATTTTAGCTCGCCCCGCCGCGGACACCGACGATCTACAACACCAATTCTGGTGAGCCCAGCCACCCATTTGCCCCCTCGACCACACCATCTTGATCCCCACCCTCGTGCGCATCTTCCGGTGGTCTCCTCTTTCTTGTGCGCGCCCTAGAGCGTCAGCTCTGTCTTCGTCTGAGCGCCACCATCGTCTGCCGCGACTCTGGCGAACTCTCTAGGTAGTTTCCATCCGCCCCTCTCTTTATCATTGATTCCCTCATACTCGCCATGATATCACGCACCTAACGGCGCCTTCGGTTTGTCCTAGCACGCCCTACATCGTCGCCTCCATCGATGCACAGACGCACCCGTCGCCAGAAGCTCCTCCGGCGAGCAATCCCCGTCGACACCGTGCACCCCTCCGTCGACAGAGACCACCCCGACAATCAGCGCATCACTGCGAGTCTGGTGAGCCACTTTCCTCTCTCTCTCACTTCCTATATCTCCGGCAACATCACTGCCCGATGCGTTCCGCCGTCCACCGTCGCCAAGCGCCGCTAGATCATGGTTGGTTGCTTAAGGCCGTTGGATACAGATCAAGTGGCTGAATTAGATCGTTTAGGCGAACTGTTTTTGATCAATCTGTACCGTGCAATATCACTTAGATCCTACGGTCCGCATAGCGCGATCGAAACAAAGCGGTATAGACCAATAGAAATAAGACACGTGGCCTGCCTGTTGATTTAAAAACAGATTTGATCTATTAGATGCTAGATTTTGTAAAATCTATAACTTTTGATCCACACGTCCGAAAATTACAAATTTTATATCATTGGAATCAGGAAAAAGAATACTTTGGAACCATGCCCTTAGTTTAGTGTTTTGCTTCCGGAAAATTATTTTATTTTGAAGAAACATGTTTAGGCATATTTTGAGTATAAAATTTATTCTAAAAATGTTTTTAGGGTAAAATCTTTTGTAAATGGTTTGCTTTGAACCTACTGACTATAAAAACCAACTTTTGGATTTAAAAGTAAATTTTGTGACACTAAGGAATTAATCCTTGAATAAAAGCATTTCTAGTTAAATAAAAATATTGATTATTGTTTAAAAATGCTTTTTGAGTAAAACATTTTGAAAATTGTTTGATTTAAACTCTCTGACCTTAAACACCAAGTTTTAGGATTTAAAAATATATTTGGTGAACCCTAGAAAATTATTACTTTGTTTAAAGGAATTTCTAACAAAATAAAATATTACTTTGATTTAAAAATTGTTTTTGGGTAAAACCTTTTGCAAATGGTTTAATATTAAACAGTTGACCTTAAAACACTAACATTTTTGTTTAAAAATATATTTGTCAAACACTAGAAATTATTACTTTGATTTAAATCATTTCCAGCAAAACAAAAATGATTTAAATGGCCCATTTTCACTAACTTAATTTAAAATGGTTTGGCCACTTTTATAAATGACCAATAGGTGTTTTAAAATGTTTATAGACTATTAAAAACCACCTTTCCAAATAAAACAATCCTTTGCATGCTTGCATGCATGCATTGTTTTTTTCTTTATTTTATGTGGTGAATTGTTTGAATGCTATATTGAATTTGTGCCTTGATTGAATTGTAGTGAAATTTGAAAAGTGTGACTATTGCAAGATCAAGGAGTGAACTTATATTCTCTACCAAAAAGGCAAGTGGTGCTTCATACTTTTTTCCTATTATTTTCACTATGCATTAGTGATGTTTTGAGTAGGACTTGCATGGAATTTTTACTAAGTATGTTATGGCTTGGGAAATCCTAGTAGATGATGCCTTAGTAGAATTTCCCTAAATTAAGATCCCTACTACTATCAGGCTCAGCTTAGCTAGTAGAAAACAAGGGTGGATTATATTCATGCTATGAAATATTTCTAAGTCTATGACTTGTGTTTTGTTTAATAAAACAACTATGTGAATGAATCACCTGGGTGGAATGGTGTGAATGGATTTATGTTGAGTGGTTACAAAGGGCCAGTAAACTAGCGAATACTTGTGTATCTCACTTGTGGAATTCCACCCAGGAACAAAGAGATTTGAGATGTCAAATGTTGAGAAGCTTCAAGTGCAGCCACATGGCAATATGGGCTCTACCTGGATCATATATGTTGCAATAACTTAGCCAGATGGACAGTTGGTGGTAGGGGGTGATAGGTGTGGAGCGCGTCCATTTTGGTCTAAGTGAAGGCTTCTGAAAGATGTTGTCCCGATGCATGTCGAGTCTTGTGGGGAAAGTGCACCACCTCTTGAGAGAGTAAAATCTAAGTACTTAGCCGTGTCCCTGGCAATGGACAATTTGAGCATCAAGACATGGAAGCTATCAAGGATCTCCTCATCCAAATTTCTATGTTAAAAACTTGTGGTTGAACAAGGGTTAAAGGATCTTCAATCATTGATTGGTAGATGCCTTGGGTGATTTGACAAACAGAAACTTAGTGTTTTCAACTTATAAGTAAAACCTATTTTGAGCAAAGCAAGCCTCAACTCCACTTAGCCAAATGCATATAGAAGATAGATACCACTACTCTACCATAGTATCACTTTCCAATACAATTCAAATGTATTGACCCTTGTGGTTGTAACTTATTATGTTGCAGGTTTGTTTGATGTTAGTGAAGTGTGTTCAATAGGATTACAAGTCTACAACCAACATGATTGCATGTGGCACTTTGAATATGAAGGACTCCATGCTATATAGTTATTTCTGCTGCATTGTAATGAGATAGCAAAATGATCTATGTAAGATGTAATGAATTATTTTATTTCTGGTTATAAATTTGTACTATGACCTTTGTTTCTTGATATTACATGTTAAACTATGGATGCTAGCTATTGATCCAGGGACTAGCATTGTAAAGACATGGATCTCTACCTTATCAGGTTGGGACCTCTACAGATGTTATTAGAGCACTGTGTTGCCTATAGGATTGTAACCCTAGGATTGGACAAAACCCCTTAGAAAATAGGATTTGTATTTGTTCCAAAACTTATTTACGAACAATCTTGTAAACTCTTTCCTCAACCTTTTTGGTTTTGATTCTACATCTCTTCCTTTTCAAACTTGATGGACAAAGACTCCACCATGAGCAAAGACTTCAACTTTAGTTTCACCAAGGACTTCAACTTGGACATCACTAAGGACTACAAGTGAGACAAGAAGAATACTCAAGACTTGAAAGCTAAGGAAACACAACCTAGAAGGAACCATCATCACCTTTGAAGCTTAGTGACCAAGACACAAGAATTTCTCCATGGATACAATGATCTTATTCATGAGAAAACAACTAAGAAGAATGGAATGATCCCAAGTGATAACCATAGTTGGACCACCATACTAGTGTTTAGATAAATCAAATTATTGATCACATCAACTTATGTGGTGTAGCAAAAAAATATTTTGTTGCCTAAAAATGTGCTAGAAAACTTGTTGTTTGAGTGGAATGTTTGTTTGTGATTGCTTGCACATTGCTTGTGTGAATTGTTGTGTGTGACTAGACTTCTTCCTCTAGAAATCTTTTTCCTACTCTAATCCCAATCCAACCCAAACAGATGACTTCTCCAAGAGACTCCAACATCAAGAATGGTGACAACAACAACCAAGAGATGCACATGAGAGAACAACTTCTAGCAACCCAAGCCTAGTTGAATCAAGTGACAACTCAGTTTTTATCCAACAACAATGAGTTAGACCCAACCATGCAAAAGTTTTTGGAAATCCAATCCCAATTGTTGCAAAGGATGACCAATCAAATGATCAACATGAGAGACAACCTTTCCCAAGGAGATTGTGACAACAATGATATCAAGGATGATATTATAGAAGGAACTCAAGCTTGCAATATTTGTGGAGACATAGAACACACTTACAAAGATCATAAGGATCAATGGCCTAACTGTGAAGAGAAACATCCAACTAGACAATGCCCCACATCTCAAGTCACTTGTTTCCTATGTGAAGGAAATGATCATGTCCCTATCCAATGCCCCATCTATCCTATAGTTCAACAAATGAAACAAGATGGAATGCATCAAATGTTTGGAAACCTCCATAAGGGAACAACTTCTACCAATAAGGATGAAGGCAAAGTCAGAACCATGCCTCATAAGCCCACATCCAAAGTGACCACAAAGTGTTGCTACTCTTGTGGAGAAGAAGGTCATATCTCTAGTAACTGCCCCAAGAAGATAGAAAGATTTCCCACCTTTGAGGTGAGATATGAAGAGCATGAACTAGAAGAACTCCTAGCTTTGGAGAGACCCAAAAAGAAGAAGAAGGACAAAAGCCAAGTGCAATGTTACAATTGCAAAGAGATGGAACACTATGCCAGTGAATGTCTAGAAAAGAAGAAGAACCAAGGAAACAAACAAAAGGCAATGATGCCAAAGGAGAAGAAGGATATTAGCCCAGTGATGTGCAACAAATGCAAAGAGCTAGGCCATTATGCATCATATTGTCCAGAGAAGACACCTCAAGATCTCAACCTTATCACATGTTTCAAATGTGGAAACAAAGGACACTATGCAAACAATTGTCTAGAGAAGTTACATCAAGATCCCAAGTAAGCAAAGATGTAATCTAGTTGGAAATTTTTAAGGGTGGTAGTACGCTAGTTGTCTTGAAGCCAACTTGTAACCTCTAGCCTTCCCAAATCTCGGGAAGAGATTTCTTTTAAGGGTGGTAGCCTGTCACATCCCAAAATTTTCCAAATTTTGAAATGTGAAAAATAAATAAACAAAATAAATAATTGTTGAAATTTAGGGTGAAAAGAAAAAATTTTCTTCTAAATGGAAACATCAAAACCCTTCTTGAACAAACTTTGAATAAAATAGAATCTGACAAATTTCAATCATGTGAAATGCATTCATCAATGAATGTATCTTGAAATTTAAACGCTTGGAAAAGTTCTAAAAACCCTAATGGAAGAAATCATTTCCAAGATCTCCCTAAGACTATGGATTTGTTCCATATAAAAATTTAGCAACAAACGTTTATAAATGATCAAAAATTATAAACAAAAATATTATAAACACATAGAAATTGGTTTCATTTAATTTGGAGCCATGGATAAAAACTTATGAAGTTATTAAGATAAATGGAAGATAAATTCCAAAACTAATAAAACTCCTAACTAAAATCCATACCAAATCTTGAGCAAAATAATCCCAAAAGGATTTAAAAAAATATAAACAAATATTACATAAAATTTTACAAATTAGAATCACCAATTTTGGATCTATAAATAAAAAGATATGGATTTTATAAGATAAAGAATGAAATAAATAAATAAGGAATATTCAAAAGCCAAATTAAATCTTGGCCAAATCCATAAACAAATGAAAGATATTGAATAATAAAAAGTAGTAAAAGATTATTTAAATAAAATCATATGGATTAAACCATATTCAAATTTTATTTAAATAAAGACAAATTGCCTAAACTAAATAATAAATCCAAATAAAATTATTTAGAAGACAATTTAAAACTTGAGTTAAAATCCATAAGAAAATGGAATAAATATAATCCAAATAAAATAAAGGGATCAATAATATCCAAATAAAATTACATGGGATTAAACCAAATTCAATTCTATTTAAAAAGAGACAAAATCCCTAAGGTAAATGATTAATTAAATCATGAGAAAATAATAAATTGGAATTTGCCCAAGTGGAATAAAAGTTACTTAAATAACTTAAATGGAATCAAAGAATTGTTTGAATAAAATTTATATGGGATTGAAACCGTATATGATTTTATTTGAATAAAGACAATTGCCCAATTTAAATGATTAATAAATCATATTAAAATATTTTAAATAATTCAAAATGAATTATTTAACACACTATTGAATAAATAAAACCTACTGAAAAAGGTTTGGTGAAAATTAGAATTCAAATAAGAGTTTGAAAATATAATTAAAATCTTATTTGAATAAAGGCATGTGCCTATTATAAATAAATAATAAACCATATATAAAATAAAAGAATTATTCCAAAATGGTCTTTAAAATACATTAATAAACAGTATTAAAACTTACTGAAAGTTTGGGAAAATTTTGAAATAAAAAAATGTGTTTGAAACATTTGAATAAATTCAAAACAGGAAATGAAAATAAAAAAAGAAAAATATTCAGATAAGGAAAAAAATAAGAAAATGAATCAGCCCAGAAACCCCAGCCCAGCAAAGCATCAGGCCCAGCAAGCCCAACTCCCAGCCCACTCAGCGCCTCCTCTCTCTCCGCCCGTTCTTTTCTCACCGCGTCCTCAACCCTCACCCTTGCTGACGCCCTGGTCCCACGCCACATCAACATCATCGTCTTCACCCGCGTGCCAGACCCGCTCTTCCCCCCTCATTCCTCTACCATTTTTGGCCCAATACAAATTGATTCAATTAGATTAATTGGTGCACCAATTCTGACCTGTGACCATGCCTTCATAATACCCTCTGCCCCCTCTCTCTTTCCCCTAAAACCCCGCTGCTAGAGAGCCCCCAGGCTGCCTCGATTTTAGCTCGCCCCGCCGCGGACACCAATGATCTACATCACCAATTCTGGCGAGCCCAGCCACCCATTTGCCCCCTCGACCACACCAGCTTTATCCCCACCCTCGTGCGCATCTTCCGGTGGTCTCCTCTTGCTTGCGCACGCCCTAGAGCGTCGGCTCCATCTTCTTCTGAGCGCCACCATCGTCTGTCGCGACTCTGGCGAACTCTCCAGGTAGTTTCCATCCGCCCCTCTCTTTATCATTGATGCCCTCATACTCGCCATGATCTCACGCACCTAACGGCGCCTTCGGTTTGTCCTAGCACGCCCTACATCGTCGCCTCCATCGACGCACAGACGCACTCGTCGCCAGAAGCTCCTCCGGCGAGCAATCCCCGTCGACACCGTGCACCCCTCCGTCGACAGAGACCACCCCGAGAATCAGCGCATCACGGCGAGTCTGGTGAGCCACTTTCCTCTCTCTATCACTTCCTATATCACCGGCAACATCACTGCCCGACGCGTGCCGCCATCCACCATCGCCAAGTGCCGCCAGATCATGGCTGGTTTGCTTAAGGTCGTTGGATACACATCTAGTGGCTAAATTAGATCGTTTAGGCGAACCGTTTTTAATCAATCTATACCGTGAAATCTCACTTAGATCCTACGGCCCGCATAGCGCGATCCAACCAAAGCGGTATAAACCAATAGAAATAAGACACGTGGTCTGCCTATTGATTTAAAAACAGATTATTTTTATTAGATGTTAGATTTTGTAAAATCTATAACTTTTGATCCACAGATCCAAAAATTACAAATTTTATATCATTGGAATCAAGAAAAATAATACTTTGCAACCATGCCCTTATTTTAGTGTTTTGCTTCCGGAAAATTAGTTGATTTTGCAGAAACATGTTTAGGCATATTTTGAGTAAAATTTATTCTAAAAATGTTTTTAGGGTAAAATCTTTTGTAAATAGTTTGATTTGAACCTACTGACTATAAAAACCAACTTTTGGATTTAAAAGTAAATTTTGTGACACTAAGGAATTAATCCTTAAATAAAAGCATTTCTAGTTAAATAAAAATATTGATTATGGTTTAAAAATGCTTTTTGAGTAAAACCTTTTGAAAATGGTTTGATTTAAACTCTCTGACCTTAAACACCAAGTTTTAGGATTTAAAAATATATTTGGTGAACCCTAGAAAATTATTACTTTGTTTAAAGGCATTTCCAACAAAATAAAATATTGCTTTGATTTAAAAATGGTTTTTAGGTAAAACCTTTTTCAAATGGTTTAATATTAAACACTTGACCTTAAAACACTAAAATTTGTGTTTAAAAATATATTTGTCAAACACTAGAAATTATTACTTTGATTTAAATCATTTCTAGAAAAACAAAAATGATTTAAATGGCCCATTTTCACTAACTTGATTTAAAATGGTTTGGCCACTTTTATAAATGACCAATAGGTGTTTTAAAATGTTTATAGCCTATTAAAAACCACCTTTCCAAATAAAACAATCTTTTGCATGCTTGCATGCATTGTTTTGTTTTCTTTACTTTATGTGGTGAATTGTTTGAATGCTAGATTGAATTTGTGCCTTGATTGAATTGTAGTGAAATTTGAAGAGTGTGACTATTGCAAGATCAAGGAGTGAACTTATATTCTCTACCAAAAAAGGCAAGTGGTGATTCATACTTTTGTCCTATTATTTTCACTATGCATTAGTGATCTTTTGAGTAGGACTTGCATGGAATTTTTAGTAAGTATGCTATGCCTTGGGAAATCCTAGTTGATGATGCCTTAGTAGATTTTACCTAAGTTAAGATTCTTGATACTATGATTCTTAGCCACACTAGTAGAAAACAAGGGTGGATTATGATCATGTTATGAAATATAAGTCTATGACTTGTGTTTTGTTTAATAAAACAACTATGTGAATGAATCACCTGGGTGGAATGGTGTGAATGGATTTATGTTGAGTGGTTACACAGGGCCAGTAAACTGGCGAATACTTGTGTATCTCACTTGTGGAATGCCATCCAGGAACAAAGAGGTTTCAGATGTCAAATGTTGAGAAGCTTCAAGTGCAGCCACATGGCAATATGGGCTCTCCCTGGATCATATAGGTTGCAATAAGTTAGCCAGATGGATAGTTAGTGGTAGGGGGTGATAGGTTTGGAGCGCGTCCATTTTGGTCTAAGGGAAGGCTTCTGAAAGATCTTGTCTCGATGCATGTCGAGTCTTGTGGGGAAAGTGCACCACCTCTCGAGAGAGTAAAATCTAAGTACTTAGCCGTGTCCCCGACAATGGACAATTTGAGCATCAAGACATGGAAGCTATCAAGGATCTCCTCATCCCAATTTCTATGTTAAAAACTTGTGGTTGAACAATGGTTAAAGGATCTTCAATCATTGATTGGTAGATGCCTTGGGTGATTTGACAAACAAAAACTTAGTGTTTTCAACTTATAAGGAAAACCTATTTTGAGCAAAGAAAGCCTAATCTCCACTTAGACAAATGCATATAGAAGATAGACACCACTACTCTACCATAGTATCACTTGCCAATACAATTCAAATGTATTGACCCTTGTGGTTGTAACTTATTATGTTGCAGGTTTGTTTGATGTTAGTGAAGTGTGTTGAATAGTATTACAAGTCTATAACCAACATGATTGCATGTGGCACTTTAAAGATGAAGGACTCCATGCTATATAGTTATTTCTGCTGCATTGTAATGAGATAGCCAAATGAGCTATGTAAGATGTAATGAATTTTTTTATTCATGGTTATAAATTTGTACTATGACCTTTGTTTCTTGATATTACATCTTAAACTGTGGATGCTAGCTATTGATCCAGGGACTAGCATTGTAAACACAGGGATCTCTACCTTATCAGGTTGGGACCTCTACACTTACCTTCCTGCGTATGTTCTGGAACAAAACTCCTAGTATAGATGGAATTATCCTAGATCTTTGATTGCAGTTCCAAATGGAATGTGTATATTACTATCTATATTTCAATCACTTGAGTATGCAACGTCTCAATAAAAATCGCATTATAAGAGATACCAGCTTCCTAGTTTCATGTAAACAGACTGAAGTTTCTTGTTTATATTTATCTACTTTTCATGTCTATAGTTGTAGAGTATATTCATGTATGTAGTTGTAGAGTATATTCATGTATTCATGTCTGTAGTCCCTATTTCTATGTCTCTTGCTTGATGTAATTTTTCTGTCTGTAATGTGTTGTGAAATCTCCCAACGAACTGAAGTTTCAATCAGTATCTGTTATTTCTTTTACTATTCAGTACATCGAAAAAATACCTTTAGAAATGCATGTGACAGTTAAACATTTGAGGCTAAATTTATTATCAAATGCATTAACTAGTTGACCTGGAAAGACAATCTTAATATGAGATATGAGATAAATATACAAACTTTTAATTTGTTTACTCTCTATTTCATCTGATTGCTAGCTACTGCTTTAGTATGAAGTTTGCATTGCTAGAAACTTGGTTTGCGTTGCTAGAAATTTCAGTGAAGTTTGCATTGCTAGAAATTTCAATGTAGTTTGCATTACTAGAAATTTCATTGTATTTTTCATTACTAGAAATTCAGTTTGCATTACTACTAGACATTCAGTTTGCATTACTAGTAAAGTTGCTATATTCATGTACATGCACAATATTTCTCAAACGAAAAATATAGGCACATAGTAATTTCCTCCTGAATACTGTAGTATGCTAGAGTAGATTATTGTGGAAGTTAGAACATGATAGGCCATGAAAGCCATGAAATCCGGAAGTGGACACTCCCGCTCCATGGAGATTCCCCACATCGCCGAAGTGGACATGCCCTCTACAGCGGAGGCCACCCTGGTATTGGGCTTTCTTCAGTTCTTCTCAGCTCTCTTAGGCATTCCTCATCTGTAATTTGTTTATCTAGAAGCCATAATTTCTTACTTTCTGATGCCCCCCCGATTGTGGAAAAAAATGGGAGGAGTTCAATTACTGTTGCTGATCTAAATAATCTTATCTTCCACTAGGTACTCGTGAGGACTGAAGATTGCCATCCGGCTATGGTGGTTGATGATCGATTCTCAGACCAATTCTCCTGACGCTAGATTACATTCACAGGCTAGTGAGTTTCTCTGCAGACTACCATTTCCATGTCGTAATCCAATTTGTTTCATGGTAAATGACCAGGTATATTTCATCCTGGTTAATGAATGTTGCGCTGCTATTTTTTCAAATAGAATGACCGGGGAGTAGATGACAACGTGGCATATGTTGCCTGGATTAGCGTAGTATTATGTGTCATTGTAACTTGTGTGTCTCTGTGTGCACATTATGGTTGCTAGTATGGTTGTATCTTGATTGTACTTTCCCTGCCTTGTTGTCAATAAAATTTAATTTCTTCCTGTTCTGATACTGAA
The DNA here is from genome assembly GCA_916181665.1 of Avena sativa. NCBI lineage: Eukaryota > Viridiplantae > Streptophyta > Magnoliopsida > Poales > Poaceae > Avena > Avena sativa. Next base: position 98,996,575 of record OV702293.1, read on the forward strand.
AAGATGAGCAAACACTTGCACTGATTAGTAACTTTTAGTGACACTTGCACTTGCACTAATTAGAAAATTAAGGGAATATGCCCTGAGAGGCAATGATAAAGTGTTTATTATGTATATCCCAAGTATATGATAGATTTTTATTTTGCATGTTATAATTGTATTAATATGGAAACGTTAATACCTGTGTGTTTAATAAACAAACAGAAAGTTCCTAGTTATGCCTCTCTCATAAACTAGCTCGTTGATTAACAAGATGATCTAGGTTTCCTGATCATGGACATTGGATGTTGTTAATAACGAGATCACAACATTAGTGTAATGGTGTGATGAACATTCATGTGAAGTATAGAACTACAATCAAATTCATTGAGTTTATATTGCTATAACAACTTACGAAGTGATCCTAATCCTTAGACCATGAGATCATGTCAATCACTAACACCGGAAGAGTTTCTTGATAACATCAAACGTCACACCGTAATAAGGTGATTATAAAGATAGGTTCAGAACTAATAAAGTGTTATGTTGAGGCCCATGGATCGAGAGTGGAATTTGTTCATCCCAATGACGGATAGATATACTCTGGGCCCTCTCGGTGATATCACATTGGTTAGCTTGCAAGCAAGTGATTTGATCACTAGAATGTTATATCACGGGAACGAGAAAAGAGTGCATGTCAGTAACGAGATCAAAGTAGTTATGGAGATACCGATGATCGAATCTCGTACATCTAATATATCACGAAACAAAGGGATTAAGATACTAGCATAAAAGGTTCTGACGATCACAAGAAAGTCATCGTTGAATGTGTGGGTGTCAGTATGGGTCTCCAGATCCCGCTTCTGGTTATTGATCGAAGAAGGGTCTCGTTCATGTCTGCATTATTCGCGAACCATAGGGTGAAACACTTAAGAGACACCGACATCCATTTGGAGCAAAGGTTTCATGCCGGAAAGAATAACAAGCGCAGGAATTTATTTCACTAGATACCGAAACAGGTTTTCGGGTGAAATTGTTGAAAGTGTTTTTGCATGTGAAATGAAATACTAGAAAGGGGTTATATGTGAATGTTTGTCATTAAAGTAATTGACCAAATTCTGAATAAATAAAAGGAGTTTTATTTAATGAGAGTTTGCATTAAATTTGGTGGAAATTTAATGGGAATTTGAGTGCAATTTTGAGTGGAGGGAATTGAAAGGATTTTTGTGAGTGGAGTGTCCACCCACATGAATGAGGGGAGGGCAAGGGGCAGCCCCATGCGTCGGCCACCCCTTGGTGTCCCCCCTCTCCTATAAAAGGCACCCCCCTCCTCACTTCTCACTCAGACCTCCTCGTGAAGGATCTCTGTCCCCCTCTAGTATTTATCCCCCATGGTCTTGGACTAGCGAGATACATGTTCCCGGTGGCTATTCGGCAAGAAAGAGTTGTGCTTCCGCTGCATCGCTGGAGCGAGGAGGCGGAGGTTGCTCGGTGCCTCGTACGTGTGTGCGAGCACGGATGCGCCGCTAAGTTGCGGTGCTGAGGACTTCCTCTCAATCTTGAGATCGGCAAGAGATCGTCTACATCAACCACGAGTTTAACTCGTTAAGCTTTGTAGATCTTCAAGGGTATGTTCTCTATGGATATACATCCGCTCGTTGTTTGCATCTAGTAGATAGATCTTGGTACATAGTTTTTCCCATCGTAGGAAATTTTTTTGTTTTCTATGTTGCGAACCCTATAGTGGTATCAGAGCCGGATCTGTGTGTAGATGCTTTACACGGGTAGTACACATATGAGTATGTGGGCGATGATGATCATGTTATTGCTTCTTAGTTGTATTTTGGATATTGGTGGCATAGTGGGATGAAGCCTCCCGGACAAACTTTACATGTCCTCGCACATGAGACCTGTTCCACGCTTGACATGCAACTAGTTTGCATAAGTGGCTAGCGGGTGTCTGTCTCTCCTACTATAGTCAATATCTAATTTGCAACGAGTTGTCAACAATTTGGTTATCCTCGTTGTGGTTCATGTTCATAGGTATGAACGGTTCTATATTTGAAAGCCCTAAGCCACGTAAAACTTGCAATGGATAAATTAGAGGCGTCTAGTTTAGATTGTTGTTGGGCTAGTGTTATGATACGGTGATGTTGTAAGTAGAAGTATGAGTACTCTTACAACACACATAACATGTAAGTTACATAGACCTTGGCATTACACATATAGGTATGATAGTGATCATACCATGGTGCACATGATAGAGATCATATGCGGGAACCATATCATTTCACTTATAAACATGTGATGTTTGATAGCATCTTATATTGCTTGTTTAGTATTTTATTAGCATAATAAGATGATCCCTCATTTAAATATCAAGATAAGAATGTGTTCTTCCTTTAGTATGCACCGATTATGTTTTCGTCGCTCCAAGACATCACGTGATGATCGGGTGTTCTTGGATCCACGACCATATTTCGGGTGTGAGACAGTTACACACGTGAATACTAAGGTTCTTACATGGCGAGCCTAGCATGTACAGACATGGCCTCGGAACACGGACTGAAAGGTTAAGCATGAGTCATATAGTATATATGATGCCCATTTGATTCTCGCCTTTGAAGCTACACTGACTCACGTGATGATCAGACTTGGTGTAGTGAATTTGGTTCATGTAATCACCAAAAAGGCACGAGGGATGTCATTTTTGAGTGGGAGTTCATTCTTAATGTGGATTAGTTGAGCTCAATCTATCATAAACTTAGTATAAACTTTACAAATTCTGTTGTAGATGGCACCACCTGCTTTTAATTTCAATGTGTTCATGGAGAAAGAGAAACTTGCAACGAACGGTAGCAACTTTACCGAATGGGCCATGAATTTGAAGATTCTCCTCTCTGCTGCACAAAATCAATATGTGCTAGAAGCGCCGCTAGGCCCCCCACCTTTCGATGATGCCCCTGACAAGGAGAAGAATGTCTATCAGACTCGTCAGGAGGACCACAACTTAGTTCATTGCGGCATATTGTATGGGATAGAGCCAGAACTTCAAAAGCGTTTCAAAAACAGCAAAGCATTTGATACAATGGGTGAGTTGAAAATGATTTTAAACACACATGCCGCTGTAGAGAGCTACAATGCTTCAGAAAAGTTCTTTAGCTGCATGATGGAAGAGCATAGCTCTGTAAGTGAGCATGTACTCAAGATGTCGGGTTACGCTGATAAGCTTGTGTCCTTGGGAATATCGATTCCCATTGACTTAGGCATCCATCAGCTATAAGAGCTTCGTGATGAACTATAATATGCAAGGCATGAAGAAGCCTCTCCCCGAGCTTCTGTCAATGCTTAAAACTGCATAAGTGGAGATCAAGAAGGAACATCAAGTGTTGATGATCAATAAGAACACTGGTTTCAAGAAAGACAAGAAGGGTAAACGGAAGGGAAGTAAGGGCGGCAAGTCGGTTGCCATGCCCGAAAAGAACCCCCGAGTTGGCCCTAAGTATGACACCGAGTGCTATTATTGTAAGGGTACTGGCCACTGGAAGCGCAACTGCCCCAAGTATTTGGCATACAAGAAGGCCGCCAAGGCAAACAAAGGTATATATGATATACATGTTATTGATGTCTACTTGACTAGTGCTCGCAGTAGCACCTGGGTATTTGATACATGTTCAGTTGCTAATATTTGTAACTCGAATCAGGGGTTGCAGAACACGCGACCGCTAGCAAGGGGTGAGGTCAAGATGCGTGTCGGCAATGGATCAAGTGTTAATGTGATCGCCGTCAGAACGCTTCCTCTCCACTTACCGTCGGGATTAGTAATAAACTTGAATAATTGTTATCTGGTGCCTGCACTGAGCATGAACATTGTATCTAGATCGTGTTTGATGCGAAGTGGTTATTCATTTAAATCCGAGAACAATGGTTGTTCTATTTATATGAATGAAATCATTTATGTTCATGCACCGATGATGAATGGTTTATTTCTGTTGGATCTCGATAATTGTGTTACACATATTCATAATGTTGATGCTAAAAGGTTTAAACTTAATGATGATATATCCGCATATATGTGGCACTGCCGTCTAGGTCATATTTGCGTTAAACGCATGAACAAGCTCCATTCGGATGGACTTTTGGAATCACTTGATTTTGAATCATTTGATACATGTGAGCCATGCCTTATGGGCAAGATGACTAGAACGCCGTTTTCCGGTTCAATGGAATGGGCAACAGATTTATTGGAAATCATACATTCTGATGTATGTGGTCCAATGAGTGTGTCGGCGTGAGGTGGATATCGTTATTTTGTTACTTTCACGGATGATTTGAGTAGATACGGTTATATCTACTTGATGAAACACAAGTCTGAAACCTTTGAAAAGTTCAAGGAATTTTAGAGTGAAGTTGAAAATCATCGTAATAGAAAGATCAAATTTCTACGGACTGGTCGTGGAGGAGAGTATCTAAGTTACGAGTTTAGCACTCATATGAAAGAGTGTGGAATTGTTTCACAACTCACACCTGCCGGATCACCACAGCGAAATGGTGTGTCGGAACATTGTGATCATACTTAATTGGATATGGTTCAATCTATGATGTCTCTGACGGACTTGTCATTGTCATTTTCGGGTTATGCACTAGAAACTGCTGCATTCACTTTAAATCAGGCACCATCTAAATCTGTTGAAAAGACACCGTATGAATTATGGTTTGGAAACAAACCTAAGCTGTCATTTCTTAAAGTTTGGGGATGCGATGTTTATGTGAAGAAACTTCAACCAAATAAACTCGAACCCAAAGCGGAAAAATGTGTCTTCATAGGATATCCTAAGGAAACTATTGGGTATTCCTTCTATCACCGATCCGAGGGCAAGGTTTTTGTTGCCAAGAATGCATCCTTTCTAGAGAAAGAGTTTCTCGTGAAAGGCATGAGTAGTCGGAAGGTAGAACTTGAAGAGGTTATTTAACCTTCTCTTCAAAGTATGGCGAGTAGCGCAGCGCCATAAGTTGTTCCGGAGTTGGCTTCACCAGTTGAAGAAGGAACTAATGATAATGATCATGAAACTCCGAAAGAGAGTACTACCAAACCTCGCAGGTCTGGCAGGACGCATGCAGCTCCCGAGTTGTACGAAAACCCTGTTATGAATTTCATGGTTGATGAAATTGAAGACCCTGCGACGTATGAAGAAGCGATGATGAGCCCGGATTCCAACAAATGGTTAGAAGCCATGAAATCCGAGATGGAATCCATGTATGAAAATCAAGTTTGGAACTTGGTGGACTTACCTCACGACCGAAAGGCCGTGGAGAATAAATGGATTTTCAAAAGGAAAACTGATGTTGATGGTAATGTGACCGTCTATAAAGCTCGACTTGTCGCAAAGGGGTTTCGACAAATTCAAGGAGTTGACTACGATGAGACATTCTCTCCCGTAGCGATGCTAAAGTCAGTTAGGATTATGTTAGCAATTGTTGCATATTTCGATTATGAGATATGGCATATGGATGTCAAAACCGTGTTTCTCAATGGTAATATTGAAGAAGAGTTGTATATGATACAACCAAAGGGTTTTGTTGATCCTAAGGATGCTAACAAGGTGTTCAAGCTTCAGCGATCCATCTATGGACTGAAGCAAACATCACAAAGTTGGAATCTTCGCTTTGATGAGGTGATCAAAGAGTTTGGATTTGTCCAAACTTATGGAGAGGCTTGTATTTACAAGAAAGTGAGTGGGAGAAATGTGGCATTTCTAATATTATATGTGGACAACATATTATTGATCGGAAATGATATAGATCTTTTAAACAGTGTTAAAAGTTATCTAAATAGCAAATTTTCAATGAAGGACCTAGGTGAAGAGTCATACATATTAGGCATAAAGATCTATAGAGATAGATCTAGGCGCCTAATAGGTCTATCGCAAAGTACATACCTTGATAAGATTTTAAAGAAGTTTAAAATGGACTGAAGTAAGAAGGGGTTCTTACCTATGTTGCAAGGCAAGACATTGAGTAAGACTCAAAGTCCGGCTACGACGGAAGAAAGAGAGATAATGGAAAAAGTCCCCTATGCTTCAACCATAGGATCTATAATGTACGCCATGCTATGTACAAGACCGGATGTGGCACATGCTATTAGTTTGACTAGTAGGTACCAATAGGATCTAGGTTCAGAACACTGGATAGCGGTCAAGAATATCCTTAAGTACTTGCAAAGAACTAAGGATATGTTTCTTGTGTACGGAGGTGAAGAAGAGCTCGTCGCTAAGTGTTATGTTGACGCAAGCTTTGACACCGATCCGGATGACTCTAAGTCTCAATCTGGATACGTATTTCTTATGAATGGCAGAGCGGTTAGTTGGAGGAGTTCCAAATAACCTATGGTGGCGGGATCGACAACGGAGGCCGAATATGTTGCTGCTTCAGAAGCGGCTCAGGAAGCGGTTTGGATGAAGGAGTTCATATCCGAACTAGGTGTGGTTGCGAGCGCGTTGGACCCAATGGTGATATATTGTGACAACAATGGTGCCATTGCCAATGCCAAATAACCAAGGTCTTCCAAGAATTCCAAGCATATTAAGCATCGGTTTCACTCCATCCGCGAGCATGTCAAGGATGGAGATATGAAGATTTGTAAAGTACACATGGATCTCAATGTAGGAGATCCGTTGACTAAAACTGTCACATCCCAAGTTTTAGATTCGGTTCTGCATATCACTCATGTCATTCTGCATTCATGAACCATTTGTCAAATTCAAAACCCTGCATTCAAATCCTAGACGATGTGCCTCAAGTGTTCTTACAAAGAGGAATAGTTGGACCCTTGGAGTCACTAGTTTGTAATAGACATTTTTGTTACTAAAAACGATCCTAGGATGATCCCTAGTATTTTAGAAAAATTTGAAAACAAAAATCAATTCATTTGGTTTAACTAATAAAAAGTTATGCAAGAAACAAGAAAGGCAAAAGGAATAAAAGAAAGAACAAGAAACGCGCACCTTCCCCGCGCACCTCATTTGGCTACCCTATCTGCCGCGCACCTTCCCCGCGAGCAGCGCGCAACGCAACGGCCGGCCCAGCAGAACGCCCCGCAGCAGCCCGCTCCCCTCCCGCAGCCGCTGACGCCCCGGGCCCGCCTGTCATCACCCTCCTGGAGATGGAGACCGGCGCGAGCGCGGAACCGGCCGGGAAAATCTCCAATCCGCCCCGAACTGCCCTCCCCCGCGTCCAACCCTCCCCCTTCTACTTAAACCGAGACTTGCCCCGCTTTTACCCTCTCCCAAACCCTAGCTCCACGCCGCCAGGCCGCTGGAATTCGTCGCCGAAGTCCCGCCGCCGCCGCCGCTTTAGAGCTCGAGGTGCTCGGCACAGCAGTCGCCCCTTGGCCCTCCTGTTCCCCTCCTTCTCTCCCCCTCGATCCATCACACGCGCTGACTTGGTTCCCCTCCCCGCAGATCGTCGCCGTTCCCTCTGATTGCTCGCCGGAGACCCAACGCCGCCCGCCTACTCCAGCCGCTCGCAGACGGCTTCCCAGGAAGCAATCGACGACCCCGACCTCGCCATCGAGCTTGCCGAGAAGCCCTGCACCCCGTAGATGCCGCGACACTCGCCACAGACTGCCGGAGCACTCGCCGCCGCCACCGTCTGCGCCCCCCGCCGCCGACAGCCGCCTCTCGCCGCCAAGGTGAGGGCCCAAGCTCCCCGGCCGTCCGATCGGTTTTCGACGCGCGAGATTAGAACCGCGGCCGAACCGGTACCGGCCAGTACCAGCGCGCCGCGTGGCAGCCACGTGGAGCCCGCGTGGACGCCACGTTGCAGCCGCGTCAGCGCTGACGCGTCAGCCGCGTTGACTGCGCAGTAAAGATTTTTAAAATGAATTTAGAAATTGCAGAAATAGCTGAAACTTGCAAAATTCGTAGAAATTAATATACTGGGACAAAAATTGCAAATAAAATATGTGTAGATTCAGTAAGTCGTGTAGAATCTTTCTGTACCATTGTTTCACACTTTTGCAGCAAGATTTTGTCCAGATTAATTAAATGAATTAATGCCCTTTTTGGAGTATTTAATTCGTAGAAAAAGATCTGTAACTCCAAAAATTGCATATAATATGTCCCTGGTTTCAGTAGAACAAGGGGAATCTCAAAGTGAATTAAAAGGATAGGCTTACAGTAAAAACTTTTGCAGAAACTATTTAGTGGCTTTCTGAAGTATTTTAATTACTCAAGGAGTTTTATAATTCCTTTTTGAGTAATTCCAATTGGTACTGTTCCTAAATAACATTGCCTATACAGTAGAAATTTTTCCAGGATTTTACAAATAGTATACTACCGGTAGTGAATTATTTGGTTTCTAGCTCTAGTTTTGAGCATTACATTTTTCATAATAGTTTCCCTTGCGCTAAAACTATTTTCCATGCATGTAATCAGTAGCTTTACTGAATAGGATTATGTGGTGCTGCTGTAGCATCAATCCACTTGTCATGCATGCATTCATGCATCATCTTTGTTGCATATGCTTGTGAATTGTTTGTTTATGATTGCAATTGTATCGTGTAGATTGTGACGAGTGAAACGCTTGCTCGTGTGTGGATTGTTCTTCCGACCGCTACAACCAAGGCAAGTAGATGCTATTTTGTTCATGATATTGTCCTACTATTTTCAATGCATTGTCGTGTATTTTGTAGACGCATGTGTAGGATGATACTATCGCTATGCTATGTCCTATTATGTGGTAGGGCTTTCCTTGTAGATGAACCACCGTTGGTAGATGTGCTTAGCCATGCTATGATGAACGAGGGCTGGGTTACATCACTGAAAGTTGTTTCTAAAACTAAAACAACTTAATCAATGAATCTTCTGGGTGTGATGGGATTGATAATTTTTGGTGGTTTCATTGCGGAAAGGCACCCAGGTATCGAGAGAAAATGATTGGCTTCTTTATTTTGTAGCTTACGTGTACAACCATGTGCCAATAATGAAATGGGCGGTTGGTTGGACTTAGTAGGTTGTGGTAACTCGAACCCGCGTATCCAGAGATGTAGAATTTTGGTAGGTTGGACCGGTGCGCGTCGGGATTGGGGAGCTACTTCCCGAACGGTCTCTTCTTGGACTTCTCCCTATCATCACCCAAAATGAGAGTGATGGTACGAGCTGGGCTGGCTAAGTCACATGGGTAAAGTGTACTAACCCCTGCAGGGTGTATAATCTAATCGATTAGCCGTGTCCCCGGTTATGGACAACTGAGTTGCTTGATATTGACTCCATGACATGTTTCTCGCTCATTCTAATTTCATAATTGCTTTAATACGGTTGGGTTAACTTAATTGGGATCTTTTCAAAGAAAATCAAAAATTGTTTATGAAAGTAGGATAAAGGTATTTGTAAATGCAAGCTAGACACAGTTCCACTTGCCAAATAAGCATGTAGATGTTAGCACTATTGTCTCCTTTACTAGCTCTACTTGCCATACATTCCATGTATTGATCCTTCGGGGCTGCTACGTTTCATGTTGCAGGATATTCCGATTCTGAGTAATCGATATAGGCCACGGTACTCCACTCGGCACTTGTTCACTTGTGGGCAATTTGAAGAATGGAGGATTTGCTTTATTTATGTTGCTACCTGAATAATTTGAGCTAGCCTTGAGATAAGCTTTTATTGTAATAATGGTACTCTGGATCTTCGTTATTTATGATACACAGATATTTTGCTATGTTATTCATCTTATTCTATTGTGGGCCAATGAACTGATCCAGGGATTGGCATGTCACATAGAAGCTACGGTCTTTTCAGAACCATGGTGTTACAAAAACTCTCCCTAGAGAAAAACATGATCAACATCAGAACTCCATGGGTGTTAGATTCATCACTATGTAACTAGATTATTGTCTCTAGTGCAAGTGGGAGACTGAAGGGAACATGCCCTAAGAGGCAATAATAAAGTGTTTATTATGTATATCCCAAGTATATGATAGATTTTTATTTTGCATGCTATAATTGTATTAATACAGAAATGTTAATACATGTGTGTTTAATAAACAAACAGAAAGTTCCTCGTTATGCCTCTCTCATAAACTAGCTCGTTGATTAACAAGATTATCAAGGTTTCCTGATCATGGACATTGGATGTTGTTAATAACGAGATCACAACATTAGTGTAATGGTGTGATGAACATTCATCCGAAGTATAGCATTACGATCAAAGTCCTTGAGTTTATATTGCTATAACAACTTACGAAGTGATCCTAATCCTTAGACCATGAGATCATGTCAATCACTAACACCAGAAGAGTTTCTTGATAACATCAAACGTCACACCGTAACAGGGTGATTAGAAAGAAGGGTTTAGAACTAATAAAGTGTTATGTTGAGGCCCATGGATCGAGAGTGGAATTTGTTCATCCCGATGACTGATAGATATACTCTGGGCCCTCTCGGTGATATCACATTGGTTAGCTTGCAAGCAAGTGATTTGATCACTATAATGTTATATCATGGGAACAAGAAAAGAGTGCATGTCAGTAACGAGATAAAACTAGGTATGGAGATACCGATGATCGAATCTCGGAAATGTAATATATCACGAAACAAAGGGATTAAGATACTAGCATAAAAGGTTCCGACGATCACAAGAAATTCATCGTTGAATGTGTGGGAGTCAGTATGGTTCTCCAGATCCCTCTTCTGATTATTAATAAGAGAAGGGTCTCGATCATGTCCACATTATTCACGAACCGTAGGGTGACACACTTAAGAGACACCGACATCCATTTGGAGCAAAGGTTTCATGCCGGAAAGAATAACAAGCGCAGGAATTTATTTCAATAGATACCGAAACAGGTTTTCAGGTGAAATTGCAGAAAGTGTTTTTGCATGTGAAATGAAATACTAGCAAGGGGTTATATGTGAATGTTTGTCATTAAAGTAATTGACAAAATTCTGAATAAATAAAAGGAGTTTTATTTAATGAGAGTTTGCATTAAATTTGGTGGAAATTTAATGGGAATTTGAATGGGATCTTGAGTGGAGGGAATTGAAAGGATTTTTGTGAGTGGAGTGTCAACCCACATGAATGAGGGGAGGGCACGGGGGCAGCCCCATGCGCCGGACACCCCCTTGGGGTCCCCCCCTCTCCTATAAAAGGCACCCCCCACCTCACTTATCACTCATACCTCCTCGTGAAGGATCTCTCTCCCCCTCTAGTATTTATACCCCATGGTCTCGGACTAGCGAGATACATGTTCCCGGTGGATATTTGGAAAGAAAGAGTTGTGCTTCCACTGCATCGCTGGAGTGAGGAGGTGGAGGTTGCTCGGTGCATCGGACGTGTTTGCGAGCACGGATGCGCCGCTAAGTTGCGGTGCTAAGGACTTCCTCTCGATCTTGAGATCGGCAAGAGATCGTCTACATCAACCACGAGTTTAACTCGTTAAGCTTTGTCGATCTTCAAGGGTATGTTCTCTACGGCCCGTTGTTTGTATCTAGTAGATAGATCTTGGTACATAGTTGTTCCCATCGTAGGAATTTTTTTTGTTTTCTATGCTACGAACCCTACAGAAAACACTTGTACTTTCCCCACATGATTAGTTGCTTTTAGATAGAAAATACTAGTAAAATGGACCCAGATTCTTTGGCTGAGTGCCAAAGGATGGCTGCAATTAAGTAATTTGGTTCCACATGATGCATGCATGGTGGTAACCCCACATGATGCATGCTTGTGTGTTGGTGGCATGGTAGCGAGGAAATTACATGTTGCTAGCTGTTGGTGCTATATACTCTATATTATGGCATGGTAGTCTTGTAATGCTTAGGATCAAACGTTCAACACCCAGAGTGTGGCGCTAGTTCATTACAACTTGTGTTGGTTCAGTCCAAGGAGTAGTAAACAAAATAAAGTTAAATTGCATTAAATTTCAGTATCTTGGAAATCATGCCATGTTTGTTTTAATCTGAGTACTTGCATGGTATAGTGAATAAGAAGGTTCTGCTTGGAGTAGTTGGTAATAGTGGAATATTCTGCTTATTGCTTTAATATACTGTATAATGTAAGATGATGAAGTAGTTTTTGTCCCAGGTTATCTGTTCTTTGTTGTTTGTTTGTGTGCATAGGATGGGCTGCAGCAGAACAACCTGGACCTAGAGAACTAGGAGAATATCAAGCACAACACCTTAGGAGTGTGTGCCCGGACATGTCACCGGATTCTCAGGTTCGAGCCCACTGTGCTGCAACGGAAGCAATGTCGCCTTCTGCTAATTAGATAAGTCGTCAGTCTATCCCATTCTCCTCCCTTTGTTACTTGGTTGATGTCCAATGCCATGCATTACTATTGTTTGAAGTCGCTATATGATATGGAAGCTAATCATCATGGTCTGAATTGCTTCTATGTTCTCAGTAGTAGCTTTTACTTAAGAGTTTTAGACCATAACATGTTATATTACGCTGGAATCTTGCTTGGACAGTAAAATATTCATACTATGTAGACATATGTATCACTTTATTTATGGTGTTATGACCTGTTATCCTCCGTTCGGTTGATGAAAGGCTCATCCGAAGTAGAAATCCAACTAGGAGACAAATTAGCTAGGACAATTGTTGTTCTTTTTCAAACGTGCATATGGTTTGCATCAGTCAGTCTAAACCTGTCTTCCATTGTGATGTGAAAACTCTGGTGTTTTACCCTTTGAGCTGATCTACAGGTACCCTAGTAGAGATTCAGTGCGTCCCAAGGTTACAAGAACTATAGGTTGAAGAAATCGGGTGAAGAGTGAAGTCTTACTCACGAGGAAAAAATTAGTAGATAGCTTTGAGGACTACCGTATCAGTGTATGTGCGATTTGAACTAGTGTATATGCAATTTGAACAATTGTATATGTAAACTTGTATATATGTGATTTGAACCGGTGTATATGCATGCGTGATTTGAACTAGTGTATATGTGGACCTTGAAAATATTGTAATTGACTTATTATGGCTATTATCAAAAGAATCATATATTCTTGGTTCTGATTAAATTAGTTGATTAATTAATGTATTTTTGTTGGATAATTGAATCTGACATGTGAGATTAGTAGTAAAGTAAAACTGACACATAGGTTATGCTGGTAAGTGGGACCCATCTTGCTAGTAGGACCATCCTAAATTAAAAGGTTGAAAATAAATAGAAATTGTGTGTCAAAGGGATAAGGCCTAGAAAAATATATGGGCTGATTTTTTGGGCTAGCCTTATTAAATAATTGTACCATAAATGTCAAATTTGTAAAATAAAAAGGCTGGAATTATTGGGCTTGGCCCATGTAGAGCACCTCGTTGGATTGGGTTGAATTCGATCCACAAGAATTGCCATGTAGGATTGTCTTACGTGGAGGCTTAGGTGGACATGCTAGATAGCCGGTGACCAAACCATCTATATTGGTCATAATAGTCTATGACCAATTCACAGGAAAGATCTTTATAGTCCGTCACTGAATCTCAGATTTTGACCATGTGTTTTTGGTCACAAGAAGGTCATAAAATGGAGACAATGACCATTCAATGACTAATATGGAGGGTCAAAAATTAGCAAATTTCTTGTAGTGTATCTACAGAAAACAACAAACTAATCGTTCTTTAATTTTATGCTTTTTATATCTGAAGTTTACATTTTTAGTTTTTTTAAATACTTTCATTTAATCCAAACTCTATTCTTATTTCAAAACTTGCAATCAATTCACTAGTAGACCTGTGACAACTTCGGGTGTGACAGAGACTTCACCAATAAACACTTACCTTTGGGCTCCCTATAGGATCGACATCTTAACTTTGAAACTAGCTACAAACGATCTATGCACTTGCAGCCATCAAGCTATTTTCTGGCGCTATTGCTTGGGAGCTAAGCGCTAATTTTTTTTGTCTTTTGACATTTCAGGTGTTAATATTACAAGATGGTCTCCCTAGGAGACAAAGGGTCTACACTCTCTGGTAGGGCTTATCTACCAGATTATCTTGATCACGTATCTACACAAAGGCGCGAGGAAATTATTGAAAAACTTTTGAGGTTAAATAAAGTTGAACTTGAAAACCTAAGTGACTTCATGGAAATCATGTCCATTCATAGGACAACTCCCAAGAAACCTGAGAAGACTCTTAGAGAATACAGTGCTCCCAATTCTCCTTTTCTTAAACAACCAATAAAATTTCCTAATCCTGGAGTTAGAGAATATCGATTTGATGGTGAGATTATTAAAAATTTGTAGGAAAAAGCTTTCAGTGGAAGGGAATATGATGACCCAGTGATACGTCAGAAATGTATCTATAATTTTTGATGTTCCATGCTTGTTTAGTATCTACTTTGCTTTGCTTTGTCTACACTTTGAGGTGTTTTTATATGTTTTTCTGGACTAACCTATTAACAAGATGCCATAGTGCCAGTTGCATGTTTTCTTCTATTTTTGGTTCTAGAAAAGGCAAAAAATCAATATTCTCATAATTGGACGGGACAAAATCCAAAGTCAATATTTTACCATGGGGAACACGGAACCAGAGTACGAGACGGAGGGGAGCCACCAGGGGGCCACACCCCCTGGCCGTGCGGCTGGGCCTAGCCGCGCCTAAGAGGGTGCGGTCGCCCTGGCTGCCCCTTGCCTCACCTCTTCGCCTATAAAGACCCCCCGATACAGAAACCCTAAGGACCTGATCAATATTCCACGAAACCGTCTGTAGCCGCTGATACGTCCAAAACGTATCTACTTTCCCGAACACTTTGCTATTGTTTCTCCTCTAAACTTGTGTGATTTGGATACAACTAACATGGACTGATGATGTTTTCATCAGAATTACCTCGGTGTCTAGTTTTTGTGCAGAAAATCAACTATCATGAAAAAACCCAGAAAATATGCCAAAAATCCTATTTCAGCAGAAGATCCACGGAGCCATAATATGAGACGGAGGGGAGCCCTGGGTGGCCCACACCCCATGCTGCACGGGTGGGCCCACCCCGCACCTGGGAGGGGTGTGGCCAGCCTAGGCACCCCCTCGGCCTCTCTCTTCGACTATAAGATGCCTTCTGACCTAAAAACTCAGGGGGGTTCGACGTTTTTCTAGAAAGAGTTCCGCTGCGCCACCACCACCAGAAGCCGCGATTCAGAACCAGAAACTCCGTTCTAGCACCCTGTTGGGCAGGGAATTTGGGGAGGATCATCGTTATCGTCATCGCCAATGCCTCTCCATCAACCATCAATGTTTCCCTCATCCATGAGTGAGTAATCCCCCGTTGTATGCTATGCGGATGGTAGGGATTGGATGAGTTCTATCATGTAATCAAATAAGATTGTTAGGGCATGGTGCCTAGTATCTCTATTAGTGCTATTTGACTTTGTTGCAACTTGTTGTGTTTAATGCTTGTTACTAGGGTCCGAGTGACGAGGTTTCGACTCGTCAGTGAACATTGTTATGGACTTGGGTTTTGGAGAAGATGGGATGTTGGATATCGCGGAACGGTTAGGAAACAAGCAACGCGGGGACACGAGGTTTACCCAGATTCAGGCCCCTAGAGGGAAAACCCTACTCTTGCTTGTCTGCTCTTGATTACGGCAGAACCGAAGGTTATAGGGGTGCGCAAATGCGATCTAGCGTGGGGTGTGTATGAGGTGAGTTGAGGCCCTCCTCGTCGTGCCCTCCTATCCTTTATATAGATGGGCAGGTCCTGGGCGGAGGTCGATTCGGTTACAGATTAGGGTTTACCCATTTGAAATTCTATCTACTCTAGTCTTGTTCTCCAAGGATCCGAAGGCGTCATGGGCTTGGGCCACCCGAAATCTCCACAGGCCACGTATCTTGTCGTGGGACTTCCTTGGGCTGGACTAGGTATGCCAATGTTGTGTACCCCGCGGGGTATAACCATGTTAGTAGCCCCCGAGTGTTCAGTCGAATGATAGATTCGGCTAAAGACTCTTCAATTTTTCATGTGAAGTTGGACCAATTTGTAAAAGAAAATAACTTAGTTCGTAGGGATTGTTGATGCGTGTGCCTAACTCTTAACGGACCAGGGCTAGTTAACTGTCATAGGATAAAACAGAACGATCTTCTTCAGACTCAAGTCCCCGGACTCGAATCTGGAACGAATGCTGGCGTGATTCGACTCAGGCCGTTGAGGTCTTATAGGAGTCGAATCCCAGTGATGGCGTGATTTTTCATCGTGCCATTTAATGGCAGAGCGTAGTCAGGTGCCTTACCAGGCCATTAGATAATATTTGTAGGTCTTATCCTTGTGTCGCAGACACAGCATCCGAAGTTCTATCACCACAGAGGTGTTTCGGGTGGCCAAGGAGGATGTTTCTCACTTTAGCGTTGGTTTGGGCAAAGTTGCGAGAAGGATTTTTGTCGTATTTGATCCGAAGGATCACAGTCGAAGAATTCATAGGGTGCGCGGCCAGCGCTCCCTATGGGAGTATCCCCCGAGTGTTTGTTCGAGTCATAGAATCGAGCAGAGACTTTAGTTCATTCGTTTTCATCTTAGGTCCGAAGGACACAATTTTTTTGGATGCTTGACCAATCCTCCCTATGGGAGTAGCCCCCGAGTCCTTAGTGGAGTCGTGGACTCGACATGGGACTCAAAGACAGTTGAGAGGTGCAGTACCTTAATCATGTCTCAGGTGCGCGGCTAGCGCTCCTCATAGGAGTAGCCCCCGAGTAGTTGCTTGAATCGCAGATTCGAGTGAGTACTTGATTTATCAGCCGAAGATTTCTAGCCATTGCTAGATTGGTTTTGATGACATCAGTGCTGACAATCGGTGATCTCAACCATCTGCGGTGCCAGAGATGACATGACTGGATGAACGTAGGTCCCACTTCCTGACTTGGAGTTGACTAGTCATATGGACGGCGTCTCCTCGGTTTCCGTGTGTAGTGGACGGTGTGCTGGCGACGGTTCGTTGCTGTGCTAGCACGTGTAGGGTTAGATTTTGCTTGCGCGTTAGGGCTTCTGGATCGATGGCTCTTGTTTATCGTCCTCATCCTTTATAACCGTGGGTAAACAGTGATTCTGTTTTACCCCTTGCCATTTGCTTACGCCATTGCCTCCATTTTCACGAGCACTACCTCTCACCTTGCGCACTGGAAGTTCTCCCCTTATTTCCTTCTTCCTTTCTCCACGCTCACCGCCGCACTCGCCGCCGCACGATGGGAAAATCGAGGAAGGGCGCTGCTGGAGATGGTTCGAGCGCCGGCGGCAAGAAGGTTTCTACTGCTGCTCGTACCATCGACGGCGGGTGGAGGCGCACGGATGTGCGCGACATTGATCTGGGCAAGCTGCGCGACGCGGGGTTGATCCCGCGGGACAAGGAGGACGTCTAGATTCCTGGCGATGAGGTAATCCCCCGCCCACCCATAGGGTTTCGGGTGATGTTCGTTGCCTTCGTTCTTCGTGACCTCTCTCTTCCTGTCCACGATTTCCTTCGTGGACTCCTTTTCTTCTATGGGATTTAGATTCACCATCTGTCTCCCAATTCTCTTCTCAATATTGCTTGCTTCATAATGCTTTGCGAGTGCTGGCTCGGCATCGAGCCACACTTTCGCCTCTTCCGGAAGCTTTATTCCATGAAGAGCCAGTCCGGCACCGGCAGAGTGTATCCGCTTGGTGGCTACATCATCTCCCTCCGTCCTTTTGTCCAATTCTTGTCCTTTTCTATCTGCGAGTCCATCCAGCAGTGGCGCCGGAAGTGGTTCTACATCCGCGATGCTAATCTGGACGGTCAGCAATATGGGCTTGCCCCCTTCGACTCCAAGCAGGAGATCGTCCCAAAGAGATCGTGGAAGAACCACATCTTGGAGGGTGAAACTAAGGAGGTGGAGAGGCTCTATCAGCGGGTGGGGGCTCTTCAGCTGGTGCTAGGCAAGGAGGTCAACGATGTCGACATCATCCAAACCTTCCTCAAGAGCCGGGTGCAGCTGCTTCAGGCAAGGGCGCACCCAATGTTTCTCTATGTCGTCCCCAGCGACCCGACGAGGGTTTCATCCGAAGAGTTATCTTCGTGTGACCTTGACAGGGCCCTTCGCCCCTTGCCGAATTTCAAGGCCGATGAGGACCTTCCGGGGAAGTCGTTGACTCCCCCTCTTAGCGCAAATAAAGGAGTTTCTCAGGTGATGCCTGTTTGGGCGCGTAGCGCGTTTGCGAGTGTTTGCTTTTTACTGCAGTTGCTTATGTTCTTTCTCTTTTCCTTTTGCTTTGCAGCGCCTCCAGGTCACGGGGTCCATGCCTCCTCTGCTTGAGAAATTTAGGGAGGCGCCGGATAATGAGGAGGTGGACTCCGAGTCTGAGCTTCTTCTAGCTCAGTCACCCATTGCGGATGCTACGGAGGCGAGTGAAGGGCAAACCCGAAAGCGCTCGCGGAGTGAATCTTCGGATGCTTCTACACCGCCAACTCCGAGGGGTCTCTCCTTCCTCGAGCGCCATGGAGAGGATGATGGTGCTTCTTCCGCACCATTCCCGGCTGTGCCCCTTCGGGTTATGGCGCCACAGCCTCCGACAAGAAGAAGAAGAAGAAGAAGAAGAAGAAGAAGGAGAAGGCGCCGCCCGTTTTCAACTTGTCGGATATTGACTCGTAAGTGTCTTCATCTGAATTATTTCCTGCTATCTGTAGGTTGTTTTTTGATCGATCTTTTCCTTGCAGCCAGTATTTGGAGGGTTCTCTTAGTGAGGGCACCCAAGAGGCCATAGGGGAGTCGAAGCCGACAGCTCCTCCCCCTCAGGTGGTGGCCAACTCTGAGGATGATGAGCCGAGCCTCTCCAAGTGAGAATATTGAGTAGTTGTAACTCAAAAGACCGCACGCGGAAATTCGGAGTCCCCGCCTAAACATGTAAGTAGTTTGCGCCTTTATCTTGTGGAGGGAGCCCCCGAGCCCTTTTTCGGATGACATGTTGGCCGATCATGCTCCTGCGGGGCGTAGCCCCCGAGCCCTTTCTTATGTTTTCATAGTCATTTGCTTCTATTTCTTTTTGCAGCCCTTTGTGCATAGTGCTAACCTCCTTATCATGCAGCATCTGGTGCTGGAAGCCAGCATGCAGCAGCTTCGAGGTACATCGTTCTCACTTAGTTCTATGTTATGTGGATTATACTTGTATTGCTTACATTGCTTTTGATGTTTGCAGATGAAAACAATGTGGCCCTTCGATGGCCGGATGCTCTCGAAAAGAGCCTCAGTTGAGCGGAGAAGAAAGTTGTGGATGCTGTGGAGGCGCAGGAGCGCCTGCAGAAGGAGGTTGCTGATGCTGTCGAGGCCAGGGAGCACCTACAGAAGGAGGCGTCTGATCGCGAGAAGCAGCTCGCTTCTGCGGCGGTTGCTCGCAAGAAGGAGATGGCAGATAGGCTGATGGCTGCAGCCAAAGCTTTCTCTCGTGAGTTTTTCTTCACTTGCTTGTATTTTTCGAGTGCTCCTTGTCTTGTTCTTATTCGGGTCTTTTTTTCTTCTTTGTTTCAGATGCTTCAGGCATCACGTTTGATCGTGATGCGCTGGAGCATGGAGATGCTTTGGATGATCCCACCGCAGCGGTCAAAGATCGTTGTGGTACTGCTGCTGGCTTGATGTCTACGCACTTCTATTCTTGTAGACAGTTGTTGGGCCTCCAAGTGTAGAGGTTTGTAGGATAGCAGCAAGTTTCCCTTAAGTGGATCACCCAAGGTTTATCAAACTCAGGGAGGAAGTGTTCAAAGGTATCCCCTCTCAAGCAACCCTGCAATCAAGATACAAGAAGTCTCTTATGCCCACAACACACCCAATAAACTTGTCAGGTGTATATGTGCACTAGTTCGGCGAAGAGATAGTGAAATACAAGTGGTAACGGTTCCAGAAAATAGCTTCTGACTTGTTGTTGACGTGGGGTAACGGCGCCAGAAAAGAGCTTGATGGTGAGGTAAGGTAAAGGACCAAAACCTCCTCGGCAAACGGAACAAAGATGGAAGCAAGCAAACATGCAACAGATCTAGTAGCAAACGGTGTTTCAATGCTTAGAAACAAGTCCTAGGGATCATACTTTCACTAGTGAACACTCTCTCATGTAAATATACTCTCTTCATGATACTACTCTTAACTACTCTCCGGTTGGACACTCTAATAATCGGTAGGGCTATAACAGCACTCCTCAAAGTCCGCCTTCCCCAATCTAGATAACCCCACACTATCATCTTGAGCGCTAGATGGTTCCAACAAACACCACAATTCATAGAGACATCCAACTCCAAATATAACTCATAACAAATATTCTATCTAGGCAAAGTGCCACACACGGTATGCACGCTATCACTTTCACACACGTGCGGAAAAGCATATATCTATTAAAGAACAAAGAGTATTTATGTAGACACAAACCTAAGTGCCACCATGGCATGCACGCTGTCACTTTCACACACATGGGGAGAGCAGAGATCTAATGAAGCACTTGAGTAGAAAGGTAGATCTACTTGATTACAAAGCTCATGACCACAAGATCATGCGTAGAGAGAGATGAACACATAGCTATCGGTAGAGCCCTTAGCCTCGAGGAAGAACTACTCCCTCCTCATCATGGGAATCAGCAACAGTGATGAAGATGGCGATGGAGATCGATGGAGATGGCTCCGGGGGCACTTCCCCGTCCCAGCAGGGTGCCGGAACAGAGACTTTTGTCCCCCAAATGTCCCTTTTGGTGGAGGCGGCACTACGGAGGCTTTCGTGGCTTTCTGATGGATTCTTTAGGGTTTTTGGGTCGGAGGCTTCTTATAGGCGCAGGAATCAAGGTCGGTGGGGGTCTGTAGCATCCCAATTGTCTAACAATTGTAATGCTACTTGGTCTAGTAATATAATGGCTACTTCCTATATATAATTGTTGCATCATAATTATATCATGCTCATGTCATCATGCCACCTTGCATTTGAGCATCATATAAAACCCTTTTTTGTTTTGGTTCTTCTCTCATATGCATTGTAAATTGTATTTTGCCTCTTGATATTGTATTTGGTTATTGATATATTGTTTAATGCCCAAGTTGAGTTGGGGGCATATCTTTTATTCAATTCCATCACCTTTCTCTGTCACCACCTTATAATTCCACCATCCAACTAAATATGAGCTTTGCACTTTATTGGGTTTTACCTCTAGCTCATGTGGGTTGGGATGGATCCAATTCTTTTTTCCCACATGCTCTCATCTTAGCATCATGTTGTTTTCACATTATTGATATGTGGAGCCACCTTTGCATGCATTATGAGTAGTGCCCCTTTTTCCTAGCTTTCATATGGATTATTATGGATTTATGCTCATGTTGGGGTATTTTTGGGACTATTAAACATCTAGTGGAATATACACACTAGCAAGTCCCAATTATAATCAAATGTGATCATCTCCATCTACTCCATCTGGAACTTTCCTTTAAATCCTTTTGCTTGGCTTTATTCCACTTTTGGGAATGCATAGGAATAATGCCATGTTAATATTATTGTTTTCACAAGAATAAACATGGCATTAAATATTTTGCATGGGCCATGCAAGTACCACCACATTCTAGTCTTTTGGGTTTTTATTTGAATCTTTGAGTGGATCATCCCCCATATCTCTCTCTACCCCTCTTCATGCTTGATCTTGCTTGATGCATGCAAGCATCTAAAACCCTACACCCATCTCCATCCGTTCCATCACCCCATTATCTCACCCATATCTTTTCTTTCAAATAAAACTCTTATGCTTGATCATATGAGGCTTATTCTTTTCTTTCTCTCTTTCTCTCCTAGCCTAGTTCTTCTAAACCCTAATCTCTCTTACCCCTCTCTCTTTTTCTATCTCTTAACCCTAAGACCTCATCTCTCCTCTCTCTAACCTAGCTAACCCTAAACCTAGTCTCCCTCTAATCTAACCCTAGTTACACAATCTCCCCCTCTCACCTCACCTCTCCTCTCACCAACCCGAGCTACCCAACCCCAACCCTAAACCAAACCCTAGCCCGAGCCTTCCTCCCACCCTAGCTCTATCTCTCTCCCTCTCTTTCTCTCCCTGCCATGAGGGCCCCCCAGGCCGAGCCTCCCCACCGACCCTGCCGTCCCCACCTGGCAGCCTCCAGCACCTACCCTGCTCCTGCCCCGACCCGAGCACGTGAAGGAGAGGAGGAGAAAAGTGGCCGAAGCCACCTTTTCTCTACCCCACTCCCCCACGGCATCCTCCCCTCTCCCTCTGCTATCTAGTACCACCTCCCGTCTCCTCGACCTCTCCTAGATCTCCCCAAGCCGCCCCTTCCTCTCTGTCTACCCCTACCACCACTTACCCATCGCCGGTCACCGTCGGCCTCCACCACATCCCGTCGAACCAGGAGGCGTAGGCGAGCAGGAGATTGTCGGCCAGGACGAGGAGGTCCTCTGCAGCAGCTCGGTGCACGACGTCGAGGAGGAGGAGGTCTGTACCCGCCGCACACCGACGCATCCGCGGCCAAACCCTAGAACCCCGGCCGTCTGCATCGTCGCCGATCGCCAGCTCCTCTGCCCGAACCACCACCGTCAACAGCCCACCGGTGAGCCTCCCTCTCTCCCTGACATGTCCCGCCTCGCCGGTCTTTTCGTCGAACGGTCTCTGCGCGCCGGAGTGCGCTGGCGTCTGCACGCTCTCGCGCCGCGTAGCACCTCACCTAGCCGCGTTAACCTCTCCTGTCAACTACCCCTCCCTACCGCAGTGGCTGCCGCTTCCGCGCGCGCAAGCCAGGTCCTGGGTTCGATTCCCCCCCCCCCCCCGCGCCGCGCCTGCGTCGGTCGCGCACCGATCGTTCGATCGGTGGAGAAGATCCACAGTATGGGTGCCCTTTTTGCAGTTAGCCCCTCCTTTTGTTTCCGTCTCAACGCGCGGTACGCAGAGCCCACCAGTCAGCCTCCCTGGCCCCTTTTACAAAGAGCCCCCCGTATAACCTTAGCCTTAACCCGCGCTCCCGGGCTTCCCCACGTGGCACGTCCCCGCTGGCGCGCCCGCGTGTGGCCCTGAGGTTGCCGTGGCCCCACCCGTCAGTCGCAGCGACTAGGAAGCGACGTGGTGAGAAAAACCTGTTCTGCCACTATGTCACCCAGTCAGCATGTGGCCCACTTGTCATTGTCGGTGGCTAGATCTGCGCGAGTGAGAAAAGGATTTCTGTTTTCTGTTTTAAATCAAACTTTTCAAAATTTGTTTTAAATTCAAATTTAAATCTGTTTTTAAATATATTATAAATTATAATTTCAAATAATACAAATAATATATGTTTTGAAATCAGAAAAATATGAGGAATTCAAATATGCCCTTCAAAATATATTTTGAACACTTAAAATTTCGAGTTGATTAAAATTACAATAAAATGCCCTTTTTCCTTAATTAATTAATAACTTTTGTTTTATAACTCCAAATTTGACAAATAATATGTCTAAATCGATCAGCTCGACGAGACCTTTCTGTTCATGCATTCCATGTTCTCCATTGCAGCATGCATCTTATAAATATAAAGTATACAGCAACTTATTTGGGTATAAAATATGATTAAAACTCAATAAAATGCTTATTTCTTATGTTCCACACCTCACCCATGCCATGCTACATTATTGCCATGCAAATTGTGCATCATTCATCATGGCATGATTGTTTGCTTGTCGCATTTAATTCATATGCTTGTGCACGTTATTTATGTTGGCCCTTGTTTGTTTGGTTCTTCTTCGAATAGACGCTGAGCAGGGGATATATCAAGAGACCCAGGAGCACTACCCAGATCCTTCTCTCGCTTCAACTGAGCTGCCAGGCAAGCACTACCACATGCTTGCATACATATAGTACCTATTGCCTCTATCTTATTCTTGCATCATTGAGTCGCGATTGCATTAAACTGAATCCCAAGTACTGCATATCCTTTACTTTTAAACCCCACCGAAGCTTGTTCCTCCATCCCATTAGCCCTTACTACAGGAGTTGTTTGAGCCATGCGGGTCGTAGAACAGGATGTGTAGGGTATGTGAGTGTCTGATGGATAACGAGGTACCTAAACAACTTAACCTGAGTAGTAATGGGATAACTAATGAAAGTGGCACCGGTGAGCAATATCTGCTATTTGGTTTTTCATGCTCACTTGTGTCCCGTAGGACCCCGAGTACTTGATTCCTGTTCCTTGAATATTCGCGCTATCCACATCCGGGAGGCTTATGAACCCCCCTGAGCCAGAGCTTGATTCATTCTTATTTCTTGGGGCCACAAAGTAGTTTGGGGCTTTATTACTATCCTGTACTTATGCCATGCTTTACTGCTTTATTTAAGATTGTGCGAGGAGCATCTGTACTGTTTAGGTAAGCGGAGTGTTTTCGCGGTATCGACAAGCCCAGTCACACTTTCGGGTTCCCAGTCGTTTACAGCCACTGACGCAAACCTTGAGTCCGTCTCGGAGTCGGCTAAATTCGTTGCGGGTAGCTTAATGGGGTGGCCCCCTGAAATATTTCTGAATCCTGTGATCGCTTTGTCGTGAATGCCTCGTTGGGATTTGATTTGGTTTTTCCGAGGTTGATCGAGTGTGTGTTGCTATTTGTGCACCCCTGCAGGGTAAAACTTTCTGAAAGCCGTGTCCGCGGTTATGGACGACTTGGAGCATAGTTTCTCGATCATAGACAAGTATAACTAAAGTACCGCTTTTAATTTGACTAAGTACCTGACTAGTAAATAGTGCAACACTCATGGAATGGATAATAATACTGCCAACGGATGGGGGGTTGTTCGTCCGCTTCCTCGTTGGTAAGCGAGGAGGAGGATGGATCTATTAATATTACTGTTGTAACTGTTGTTATTAATTCACGGACATCCGTCTATCTATGGTTAGGCGGATGGTTAGCGAGTATCTATAGAATTGTTAGGTATTATCTTTTGCTGCAATTGCGTCTCCCCAGGTTGTGTCCCCTTTAGAGGCATAAAGACTTGCTGAATACCCCTAGGGTCTCACACGATAAATTGTTTGATTCAGATGAACAGGTAAGCTCGCAAGATGGATACTAGGTGGAGGAGACGGACGATGTTGGCAACGATCATTCGGTGTAGAGATTCCGGGAACGGGGATCCGTGAGATCTGTGGGCGGGATGTGTTTATTTATGGGGCATCTTATGCCGATTTGCTTCTTATCCGTACTCGGATCTTGTTTTCCGCTTCCGCCTGATACTCTGATGTTTGATGTATGAGGAGATATCCTAAACTATTATATCTATCTAGGATATTTGGATCTTGCCGTATGGCATTGCAATATTTCTATTTCTTGTAGATGGAATGGCTTTGAGGACTGTTGTATGGTGGCTTGCATACATACTCATTTGTGTATGTAGTTGATCCCTTCGCCTGCCAATTACGCCGCCCGTTCTTGTCCCGATGTTTGGAAATGGTTAGGACAGCCGAAAGGTCTACCTGTGAGTGGCATTTGGGCCCCACCGTACTATTTTAACCATTTCCGCTCATCCAGGCTTGTAACTAGGAGCGTAATTCACCGAGGTAGTTACAATTGGTATCAGAGCCATCCCGCCCTTCAGGGTCTCAGCCAAATGGTCGTTGTCAGTCTAGCAAATATTTTTGGTAGCTATGTATACTAGGGAAAAACAAAACGTGAGAGTAGGACTGCTTCCACTTTTCTTCTTACCCACCCACCCATCCTTTTCTGGTAAGGAAGTGTAACGTTTTCAATCCTCTTCTTAAAATTCAAACTAGGATTCACGTGTTCTGGGTTTCCGTAGTACCATAGGCTGTGTGTGTGTGTGTGTAATTCCTTGTCTATCTGTTGCATCCAACATGTTATCTTTATCGGCCTTTTGGTTATCAACTGTTGGTACATTCCATACCGACAGGCTTTTGCAAACCGACGCGATCTATCTGATTCGTTGTATACCGCCGCGATCTGTCTTACTCTTTGTTACCCGACGTTATCTTGTTTGGGGTGTTCGTTTCCGTAGTTACTAATTAGGTTCATCGTGAGAAGAAGGTGTTGAGATATGTGTCCTACTTATTCATGTGCGGAGTAATGATTTGAGTGCGGGATGGAGTCGCGACCATACCACTACTTTTATCATTCGCTCTTGTATATTGAATTGGTAGAGTCACTAATCTTGATTCGTTAAGTGATTTTGCGCATCTATTGGTATTTTAATGCCGAAATTTGCGGGAAATTTTTCTTTGATAATTGTGTACCACACTCCTTTTCATACGTGTGCGATATGCTTAATATCTTCTAGGTGCTTTGAACTTTGTTGATATTTTAATATCATCTTAGTAAATTGTATCCTTTAATCTTGATGAATTCCATCTTGGTACTATTTTGGATTATTATTATTCTCCATTATAGTACTGCCTTGTGTTTTATATCAATCACAGGATGGCACCACCATGCCGTTCTGAGGAGGACATACAACCTGAACTGGGGGCCGCGTTGTCAAACATCGCCAATGCCTTGGCAGCAATGCAGCAGAACCAGCAGCGTTTTGAAGAAAGTGTCAGGAGGAATGAGTTTGTTCCGC
Organism: Avena sativa; assembly: GCA_916181665.1. NCBI lineage: Eukaryota > Viridiplantae > Streptophyta > Magnoliopsida > Poales > Poaceae > Avena > Avena sativa. Next base: position 99,023,048 of record OV702293.1, read on the forward strand.
TACCTCCACCTCCCAAGCGAGGAGACATCAAAAGCTTCCTGAAGTTCAACCCACGCCAATTTGATGTGTCCGATCAACCACTTGATGCTGATGATTGGTTGCGTGAGATGTCAAGGTTACTGGTGACTGCTGATGTTCCTGAGCAAGAATGGGTAAAATGTGCCACTCACCTTCTGAAGGGAGATGCAGCTCTCTGGTGGGAGAATTACCTGAAGGCAAACTGCACTGGTTTTCAGCCTACTTGGGGACAGTTCACTGGAGCTTTCAAAGAGCAGTACCTGTCAGAAATTGTCATGGAGAGGATGAAGGAAGTGTTTCTGAACCTCAAGCAGGGCAATGACAATGTCAATACCTACATCAGAAACTTCATGAACCTTTCTCGTTATGGTGGCGATGAGATCTCTGATGACAAGAAGAAGCAAAAGAGGTTCCGGCAAGGGCTCAATGCATCGATTAAATATGCAATCACACATGCAAGGCCGGCATCTTTTCTGGAACTTCAGCATACAGCTCTGCAGGAAGAAGCAAGTAGGCAAGTGTTTGAGGAGTCAAAGAAACACAACCGCGATGCAGCAAGCTCTTCAGCTATGTCAACTCCTTCTAAGCGTCGTGTCTGGGTTCCTAACACCCCACCGTCGCTCCCGGCTCCACCAAGACCTTCAAGCTACGCAGCAAGGCCACCAAACTTCCTCACTGCTGCTCCCAGGGGCTACAACCACCACTACCCTGGAGCGCCTGGCGGAGTCCCTGGCTACGTTGCTCCACGTCCACCTGGTGCTTGTTACACTTGTGGAGACACTGGGCATCAAAACTGGAGCTGTCCGATGAAAAACAAAGCTCTTCCTCCACCACCTCCAAGATCTGCGGCAAGCTCTCCTATGGTTCGTGCACCACCACCTCGGGCTCTCAACATCAACACCAAGCCCGGGTCTGCTGTTGCTCGTGCCAACTGTGTCCACGCCGCTCAAGCTGAGCATGCACCTGGAGTTGTGATGGGTATGCTTCCCGTTAACTCAGTCCCTGCACGAGTTTTGTTTGATTCTGGTGCATCGCATTCTTTTGTTTCTCACAAATTTGCACATGAGAATGAGTTAGCGTTGGATCCTCTCCTTAAGCGGTTAATGGTCCTTTCTCCTGGAGAAAAGATGGCAGCTTCTAAAATCAGCCATGGCAATCAAATTGAGATTGGTGGTTCTTCGTTCTCGGCATCCTTAATTGTTCTGGGCAATTCTGACATTGATGTCATCTTGGGCATGGATTGGTTGACAGCAAATGCAGCTGTGATTGATTGTGCTGAACGCTCGGTTTCTCTGAAGATTCTTGAAGGCCATATAGTCTATTCTCCAAGTCTGACTCCTGCTGTTCAGCTTTTCTCTTTGGCGGCTCTGAATGATGATGCTATGGAAGCTATTCAGAGTGTTCCGGTGGTCTGTGAGTTCCCAGATGTCTTTCCTGAAGAGTTGCTAGGTATGCCTCCGGATCGTGAGGTTGAGTTTGTAATTGAGCTTGAACCTGGAACGGCTCCTATCTCCAAGCGGCCTTATAAAATGGGTCCTGCTGAGTTGGCTGAACTAAAACGCCAACTTGATGAACAAGAGAAGTTGGGTTTCATTCAGCACAGTACCTCTTCTTGGGGTAGCCCAACAATCTTTGTGAAGAAGCGAGACAAGACTGATAGACTTTGTGTTGACTATCGGGCTCTCAATGCTAAAACCATCAAGAATAAATATCCCCTTCCGCGGATTAATGATCTCTTCGATCAGCTAGCTGGAGCTGTGGTATTCTCTAAGCTTGACTTGAGAAGTGGTTATCACCAAATCAAGATTCGCAAGGAAGATGTTCCTAAAACAGCTTTCACCACCCGCTATGGCCTGTATGAGTACACGGTCATGTCTTTCGGTCTCACCAACGCACCTGCCACCTTCTCGAGGCTTATGAACTCGGTTTTCATGGAGTATCTTGATAAGTTCGTTGTGGTCTATCTGGATGACATCCTAGTCTATTCTAAGTCAAAGGAAGAACATGAAGAACACCTTCGGTGTGTCCTAAACAAGCTTCGTGAGAACCGCTTGTATGCAAAGTTCTCTAAATGTGAGTTTTGGCTGCCTCAAGTCACCTATCTTGGTCACGTCATCTCTGCCAAGGGCATTGCCGTCAACCCGGAAACTGTAAAGACAATTGTTGATTGGCTTCCTCCTGTAAATGTCAAAGAAGTCCGGAGTTTCCTTGGTTTGGCTAGTTATTGCCGCCGCTTCGTTCAGAACTTTTCGAAGATAGCGAAGCCTCTTACCGATCTCCTCAAGAAAAGCAAGAAATACCTTTGGACTCCTGCATGTCAAGCAAGCTTTGAAACACTCAAAGAGAAGCTCACTTCCACACCAGTCTTGGTTCCTCCAGATACATCCAAGCCTTTCCAGATATTCTGCGACGCCTCTTTGCAACGATTGGGTGCGGTCCTTATGCAAGAAAAACAAGTTGTTGCTTATGCCTCTCGACAGTTGAAGATGCATGAGATCAACTATCCTACACATGACCTCGAACTCGCAGCAGTTGTCTTTGCTTTGAAAGTATGGAGGCATTACTTGCTGGGCAACCGTTGTGAAATCTTTTCTGATCACAAGAGTTTGAAGTATATCTTCACTCAGCCTGATCTCAACCTTCGTCAGAGGAGGTGGATTGAAGCAATCAATGATTTTGATTTGACCATCAACTAAACTCCGGGCAAAGCTAATGTCATGGCCGATGCTCTCAGCCGCAAAGCTTATGTCAGCAACCTCATGATGTAAGAACAACAGCCTCTCTTGTGCGAGGAATTCCGTCAGCTCAACCTTGAAATTGTGGATCAAGGGTATCTTCTGAACCTTCTGGCAACCCCTCTCTTGGAAGAAAAGGTTCGCTCCTTTCAGCTTGGTGATCCGTACACCAAAAAGGTCATCTCCAACCTTCAGCTTCCGAAGTATGAGTCCTTCCACGTCGATGATCAAGGCACGCTCTTCTTTGAACACCGGATGTTTGTTCCGAACTACCCGGGTTTGAGAGAGCAAGTTCTCAAGGAGGCGCATGATTCTGTTCTTTCTATCCACCCTGGCAGCACAAAGATGTACATGGACTTGAAAACACAATATTGGTGGCCAGGATTGAAACGATATTGTGCCAAGTATGTCTCGGAGTGTGATGTCTGCCGCAGAGTTAAAGCTATTCATCAGAAACCTTCCGGTCTTCTACAGCCATTGAAACCCCCGGAATGGAAATGGGAGAAAGTAGAGATGGACTTCATCACTGGTTTTCCAAGGTCGCAGAAGGGCAACAATGCAATCTTTGTTGTCATTGACAGGCTTTCTAAAGTGGCTCACTTCTTTCCCGTCAAGGAAACAATTTCTGCAATTCAGTTGGCTGAGCTCTATATCAACAGAATTGTCTCTCTGTATGGGGTTCCTCTTGAGATCAGTTCAGACCGTGGAAGCATCTTCACTTCCAAGTTCTGGGAAAGTTTCCAAAATGCTTTGGGAACAAAGTTGAACTTCAGCATAGCTTACCACCCTCAGTCGCAAGGACAAGTTGAAAGGATCAATCAGATTCTGGAGGATATGCTCCGTGCTTGCGTCATCTCCTTTGGCATGAAGTGGGAAGAATGCCTTCCTTATGCTGAATTCTCTTACAACAATAGCTTCCAGAAAAGTCTAAAGATGGCACCATTTGAGGCACTCTATGGTCGCAAATGCAGAACTCCGATTGGTTGGTCGGGTGCAGGTGAAAGAATATTGTTTGGCCCTGACATTGTAACTCAAGCGGAGGAGAAGGTTCACATCATTCTTGAAAATCTGAAGATTGCTCAAAGTCGCCAGAAGAGCAATTATGACAGAAAGCACACGGACATGGAGTATGTCCCTGGTGATCTCGTTTACCTTCGTGTCACTCCCATGAGAGGCACGCACCGCTTTGGTATCAAAGGGAAGCTGGCTCCTAGATACATCGGTCCTTTCAAAATTCGTGGAAGAAGAGGAGAAGTTGCTTATGCTCTTGAGCTCCCGGAAAAACTCAAAGGTCCATGATGTTTTCCACATCTCTCAACTCAAGAAGTGCTTCAAGGATCCCGGCAGGACCGTGGATCATGAGCTTATCAATCTCCAAGAAGACCTGTCTTATCAAGAACACCCCATAAAAATCCTTGAAGTCGCAGAAAGAAGGACTCGCAACAAGTCCATCAAGTTCTGCAAGGTGCAGTGGTCGCACCATTCTGTTGATGAAGCCACTTGGGAACGTGAAGATGAGCTCCGTGCCAAGTATCCTACCCTCTTTGTGTCTTCTTCTTCGTCCTAGAATCTCGGGGCGAGATTCCTGTTAGTGGGGGAGAGTTGTAGCATCCCAATTGTCTAACAATTGTAATGCTACTTGGTCTAGTAATATAATGGCTACTTCCTATATATAATTGTTGCATCATAATTATATCATGCTCATGTCATCATGCCACCTTGCATTTGAGCATCATATAAAACCCTTTTTTGTTTTGGTTCTTCTCTCATATGCATTGTAAATTGTATTTTGCCTCTTGATATTGTATTTGGTTATTGATATATTGTTTAATGCCCAAGTTGAGTTGGGGGCATATCTTTTATTCAATTCCATCACCTTTCTCTGTCACCACCTTATAATTCCACCATCCAACTAAATATGAGCTTTGCACTTTATTGGGTTTTACCTCTAGCTCATGTGGGTTGGGATGGATCCAATTCTTTTTTCCCACATGCTCTCATCTTAGCATCATGTTGTTTTCACATTATTGATATGTGGAGCCACCTTTGCATGCATTATGAGTAGTGCCCCTTTTTCCTAGCTTTCATATGGATTATTATGGATTTATGCTCATGTTGGGGTATTTTTGGGACTATTAAACATCTAGTGGAATATACACACTAGCAAGTCCCAATTATAATCAAATGTGATCATCTCCATCTACTCCATCTGGAACTTTCCTTTAAATCCTTTTGCTTGGCTTTATTCCACTTTTGGGAATGCATAGGAATAATGCCATGTTAATATTATTGTTTTCACAAGAATAAACATGGCATTAAATATTTTGCATGGGCCATGCAAGTACCACCACATTCTAGTCTTTTGGGTTTTTATTTGAATCTTTGAGTGGATCATCCCCCATATCTCTCTCTACCCCTCTTCATGCTTGATCTTGCTTGATGCATGCAAGCATCTAAAACCCTACACCCATCTCCATCCGTTCCATCACCCCATTATCTCACCCATATCTTTTCTTTCAAATAAAACTCTTATGCTTGATCATATGAGGCTTATTCTTTTCTTTCTCTCTTTCTCTCCTAGCCTAGTTCTTCTAAACCCTAATCTCTCTTACCCCTCTCTCTTTTTCTATCTCTTAACCCTAAGACCTCATCTCTCCTCTCTCTAACCTAGCTAACCCTAAACCTAGTCTCCCTCTAATCTAACCCTAGTTACACCATCTCCCCCTCTCACCTCACCTCTCCTCTCACCAACCCGAGCTACCCAACCCCAACCCTAAACCAAACCCTAGCCCGAGCCTTCCTCCCACCCTAGCTCTCTCTCTCTCTCTCTTTCTCTCCCTGCCATGAGGGCCCCCCAGCCCGAGCCTCCCCACCGACCCTGCCATCCCCACCTGGCAGCCTCCAGCACCTACCCTGCTCCTGCCACGACCCGAGCACGTGAAGGAGAGGAGGAGAAAAGTGGCCGAAGCCACCTTTTCTCTACCCCACTCCCCCACGGCATCCTCCCCTCTCCCTATGCTATCTACTATCACCTCCCGTCTCCTCGACCTCTCCCAGATCTCCCCAAGCCGCCCCTTCCTCTCCGTCTACCCCTACCACCACCTACCCATCGCCAGTCACCGTCGGCCTCCACCACATCCCGTCGAACCAGGAGGCGTAGGCGAGCAGGAGATTGTCGGCCAGGACGAGGAGGTCCTCTGCAGCAGCTCGGTGCATGACGTCAAGGAGGAGGAGGTCTGTACCCGCCGCACACCGACGCGTCCGCGGCCAAACCCTAGGACCCGGGCCGTCTGCATCGTCGCCGATCGCCAGCTCCTCTGCCCGAACCACCACCGTCAACAGCCCACCGGTGAGCCTCCCTCTCTCCCTGACATGTCCCGCCTCGCCGTACCGCCCTAGCCTCGCCGGTCTTTTCGTCAAACGGTCTCTGCGCGCCGGAGTGCGCTGGCGTCTGCACGCTCTCGCGCCGCGTAGCACCTCACCTAGCCGCGTTAACCTCTCCTGTCAACTACCCCTCCCCACCGCAGTGGCTGCCGCTTCCGCGCGCGCAAGCCAGGTCCTGGGTTCGATTCCCCCCCCCCCCCCCCCCCGCGCCGCGCCTGCGTCGGTCGCGCACCGATCGTTCGATCGGTGGAGAAGATCCACAGTACGGGTGCCCTTTTTGCAGTTAGCCCCTCCTTTTGTTTCTGTCTCAACGCGCGGTACGCAGAGCCCACCAGTCAGCCTCCCTGGCCCCTTTTACAAAGAGCCCCCCGTGGAACCTTAGCCTTAACCCGCGCTCCCGGGCTTCCCCACGTGGCACGTCCCCGCTGGCGCGCCCGCGTGTGGCCCTGAGGTTGCTGTGGCCCCACCCGTCAGTCGCAGCGACTAGGAAGCGACGTGGTGAGAAAAACCTGTTCTGCCACTGTGTCACCCAGTCAGCATGTGGCCCACTTGTCATTGTCGGTGGCTAGATCTGCGCGAGTGAGAAAAGGATTTCTGTTTTCTGTTTTAAATCAAACTTTTCAAAATTTGTTTTAAATTCAAATTTAAATCTGTTTTTAAATATATTATAAATTATAATTTCAAATAATACAAATAATATATGTTTTGAAATCAGAAAAATATGAGGAATTCAAATATGCCCTTCAAAATATATTTTGAACACTTAAAATTTCGAGTTGATTAAAATTACAATAAAATGCCCTTTTTTCTTAATTAATTAATAACTTTTGTTTTATAACTCCAAATTTGACAAATAATATGTCTAAATTGATCAGCTCGACGAGACCTTTCTGTTCATGCATTCCATGTTCTCCATTGCAGCATGCATCTTATAAATATAAAGTATACAGCAACTTATTTGGGTATAAAATATGATTAAAACTCAATAAAATGCTTATTTCTTATGTTCCACACCTCACCCATGCCATGCTACATTATTGCCATGCAAATTGTGCATCATTCATCATGGCATGATTGTTTGCTTGTCGCATTTAATTCATATGCTTGTGCACGTTATTTATGTTGGCCCTTGTTTGTTTGGTTCTTCTTCGAATAGACGCTGAGCAGGGGATATATCAAGAGACCCAGGAGCACTACCCAGATCCTTCTCTCGCTTCAACTGAGCTGTCAGGCAAGCACTACCACATGCTTGCATACATATAGTACCTATTGCCTGTATCTTATTCTTGCATCATTGAGTCGCGATTGCATTAAACTGAATCCCAAGTACTGCATAGCCTTTACTTTTAAACCCCACCGAAGCTTGTTCCTCCATCCCATTAGCCCTTACTACAGAAGTTGTTTGAGCCATGCGGGTCGTAGAACAGCATGTGTAGGTGTAGCATCCCAATTGTCTAACAATTGTAATGCTACTTGGTTTAGTAATATAATGGCTACTTCCTATATATAAGTGTTGCATCATAATTATATCATGCTCATGTCATCATGCCACCTTGCATTTGATCATCATATAAAACCCTCTTTCTTTGGTTCTTCTCTCTTATGCATTATTAATTGTATTTGCCTCTTGATATATTGTATTTGATTCTTGATAAATGTTTAATGCCCAAGTTGAGTTGGGGGCATCTCTTTTTGACTCCACCACCTTTCTTGTCACCACCCCATCATTCCACCATTCCACCATATATGAGCATTGCAATATATTTGGTTTTACCTCTAGCTCATGTGGGTTGGGATGGATCCACTTCTACCTTCCACATGCCCTCACTCTAGCATCATGTTGTTTCCACATTATTAATATGTGGAGCCACCTTTGCATGATTTGTGAGTGGAACCCCTTTTTCTAGTTTCCATATGGATTATTATGAATGTATGCTCATGTTGGAATATTTTTGAGACTATTAAACATCTAGTGGAACATACACACTAGCAAGTCCCATTTTTATTCAAATATGGTCATCTCCATCTACTCCACATGGGGCATCCTTTTAATTCTTTTGCTTGGCCTTTTATTCCACTTTTGGGAATGCATAAGAATAATGCCATGTTAATATTATTGTTTTCACAAGAATAAACATGGCATTTAATGTTTTTGCATGGGCCATGCAAAGCACCACCATTCTTTCTCCTTTGGTTTTTCTTTGGTTTTTGAGTGGATCCTTTCTTTTGTGAGCTTCCCTTTCTCTCTTATTCAAAACCCCCTCATCTTGATCTTGTGTTTGGATCATGTTAAAACCCTCACACCACCTCTTCTCTCATCTCACTCTCCTTATCCATCATCACATCCTCCACCCTTGCTTGATCTTAGTGGATCACCCCTAAACCCTAACCTCTCTCTCTAACCCTAGTTACACCCACACCCCTCTCCTCTCACCATGCCGAGCCTCCCCATGCTGGCCCACCCTAGCTACCCCTACCCCAACCCTAAAACCCTAACCCGAGCCACACCATCCTACCCTAGCTATCTACCCCCTCCATCCAACCCTAGCTCCATGCCACCCCCTCCCCCTCTCTCTCTACCTGCCAGGCCTACCCCCACCCCAAGCCTGGACCCTCCTGCAGCCACACCCCAGGCCGAGCCTGCCTAGCACGTGAAGGAGGAGATGAAAAAGTGGCCGACGCCACCTTTCCCCTCCACCACGCCATCTGCCCCTCTCCCTCTCTACTTTACCCACTCCCTCATCTCTGCAGTCGACGCCCAGATCTACCAGGGCCTCGCCCTACTCCTACCCACCCCTGCCCGCTACTCCCTCTCTCTAGCACCCCGACGACCTCACCGTCGGCCTCTCCCGCACCTACCCGTTACAAGCCGGCGGCGTGTTGTTGGGTCGTCGAGGAAGAACCAGGGGTGCTACCAGCGTCGTCCCGTACCACCAGCGAGGAGGAGAAGGCCTGTACACCGCTGCACGCCGAGACGCCCGCCGAAACCCTAGCTTCGCCCGGCGCCTGCTTCGTCGACGATCGCCCGCTCCTCTGCCCGAACCAACACCGCCGGCAGCCCTGCGGTGAGCCTCCCTTCCCCCCTGACATGGTCCGCCTCGCCGTACCGCCCTAGCCCCGCCAGTCCTTTCGCCGAACGGTCTCTGTGCGCCGGAGTGCGCTGGCGTCTACACGCCCTGCGCCACGCAGCATCTTTCTTAGCCGCCTATCCCCCTCCCTACAACAACGCCAGGCCACCGCAGCGGTAACCGCCGCCACGCGCGCACGCGGGGTCGCGGGTTCGATCCCTGCACCGTGCCCCGCCCTGTCGAGCACAGACTCGTCGACAGAGAAATTCAGAGAAGAGAAACAGTGTCGCGGCTCCTTTTTGCTGAAAACCCCTTCTGTGTTCTCCCGCCTCAACCCGCGGTATGCAGAGCCCCACCAGTCAGCCTCCCTGTCCTTTTTACAAAGGGAACCCCGTAGTATCTTAGCCTTAACCCGCGGTCCGGAACCCCCTCCTGCCAGCCACGTCTGTATCACCCACTGTCACGTGGACCCCCGTGGCCGCTGGCCCCACCTGTCATTCGAAGAGGCTAGGTAAAGCCGCGGTGAGAAAGTCTTTTCTGTGCGCGTGAGTCCTAGTCAGCCCTGGCCCCACTTGTCGGTGTCTGCGGCTAGATCTGGGTTAGTGACAAAAGATTTTCCGTTTTTCTGTTTAATTTAAACTTTTCAAATTTTGTTTTAAATTCAAATTTAATTCTGTTATTAAATAACTTTACAAATATTATTCCAAATAATACAAATAATATATGTTTTGAAATCAGAAAAATATGAGGAATTCAATTATGCTATTCAAAATATTATTTGCACACTTTAAATTTCGAGTTGATTAAAATTACAATAAAATGCCCTTTTTCCTTAATTAATTAATAACTTTTGTTTTATAACTCCAAATTTGACAAATGATATGTCTAAATCGATCAGCTCGACGAGACCTTTCTGTTTATGCATTCCATGATCTGAATTGCAGCATGCATCATATAAATATAAAGTTTACAGCAACTTATTTGAGTATAAAATATGATTAAAACCCCATAAAATGCTTATTTCTTGTATTCCACACCTCACCCATGCCATGCTACTTTATCGCCATGCAAATTGTGCATCATTCATCATGGCATGATTGTTTGCTTGTCGCATTTTATTCATATGCTTGTGCACTTTATTTATGTTGGCCCTTGTTTGTTTGGTTCTTCTTCGAAAAGACGCTGAGCAAGGGATATATCAAGAAACCCAGGAGCACTACCCAGTTCCTTCTCTCGCTTCAACTGAGCTGCCAGGCAAGCACTACCACATGCTTGCATACATATAGTACCTATTGCCTCTATCTTATTCTTGCATCATTGAGTCGCGATTGCATTAAACTGAATCCCAAGTATTGCATAGCCTTTACATTTCAGCCCCACCGAAGCTTGTTCCTCCATCCCATGAGCCATTACTACAGGAGTTGTCTGAGCCATGCGGGTCGTAGAACAGCATGTGTAGGGTATGTGAGTGTCTGATGGATAACGAGGTACCTAAACAACTTAACCTGAGTAGTAATGGGATAACTAATGAAAGAGGCACCGGTGAGCAATATCTGCTATTTGGTTTTTCATGCTCACTTATGTCCCGTAGGACCCCGAGTACTTGATTCCTGTTCCTTGAATATTCGCGCTATCCACATCCGGGAGGCTTATGAACCCCCCTGAGCCAGAGCTTGATTCATTCTTATTTCTTGGGGCCACAAAGTAGTTTGGGGCTTTATTACTATTCTGTACTTATGCCATGCTTTACTGCTTTATTTAAGATTGTGCGAGGAGCACCTGTACTGTTTTGGAAGCGGAGTGTTTTCGCGGTATCGACAAGACCAGTCACATTTTCGGGTTCCCAGTCATTTACAGCCACTGACGCAAACCTTGAGTCCGTCTCGGAGCCGGCTAACTTCGTTGCGGGTAGCTTAATGGGGTGGCCCCCTGAAATATTTCTGAATCCTGTGATCGCTTTGTCGTGAATGCCTCGTTGGGTTTTGATTTGGTTTTTCCGAGGTTGATCGAGTGTGTGTTGCTATTTGTGCACCCCTGCAGGGTAAAACTTTCTGAAAGCCGTGTCCGCGGTTATGGACGACTTGGAGCACAGTTTCTCGATCATAGACAAGTATAACTAAAGTACCGCTTTTAATTTGACTAAGTACCTGACTAGTAAATAGTGCAACACTCATGGAATGGATAATAAAACTGCCAACGGATGGGGGGCTGTTCGTCCGCTTCCTCGTCGGTAAGCGAGGAGGAGGATGGATTTGTTAATATTACTGTTATAACTGTTGTTAATAATTCACGGACATCCGTCAATCTATGGTTAGGCAGATGGTTAGCGAGTATCTATAGAATTGTTAGGTATTATCTTTTGCTGCAATTGCGTCACCCCAGGTTGTGTCCCCTTTAGAGGCATAAAGACTTGTTGAGTACCCCTAGGGTCTCACACGATAAATTGTTTGATTCAGATGAACAGGTAAACTCGCAAGATGGATAATGGGTGGAGGAGACGGACGATGTGGGCAAGAATCATTCGGTGTAGAGATTCCAGGAACGGGGATCCGTGAGATCTGTGGGCGGGATGTGTTTATCTATGGGGCATCTTATGCCGATTTGCTTCTTATCCGTACTCGGATCTTGTTTTCCGCTTCCGCTTGACACTCTGATGTTTGTTGTATGAGGAGGTATCCTAAACTATTATATCTATCTAGGATATTTGGATCTTGCCGTATGGCGTTGCAATATTTCTATTTCTTTTAGATGGAATGGCTCTGAGGACTGTTGTATGGTGGCTTGCATACATACTCATTTGTGTATGTAGTTGATCCCTTCGCCTGCCGATTACGCCGCTCGTTCTTGTCCCGATGCTTGGAAATGGTTAGGACGGCCGAAAGGTCTACCTGTGAGTGGCATTTGGGCCCCACCGTACTATTTTAACCATTTCCGGACATCCAGGCTTGTAACTAAGAGCGTAATTCACCGAGGTAGTTACAATTGGTATCAGAGCCATCCCGCCCTTCAGGGTCTCAGCCAAATGGTCGTTGTCAGTCTAGCAAATATTTTTGGTAGCTATGTATACTAGGGAAAAACAAAACGCAAGAGTAGGACTGCTTCCACTTTTCTTCTTACCTACCCACCCACCCTTTTCTGGTAAGGAAGTGTAACGTTTTCAATCCTCTTCTTAAAATTCAAACTAGGATTCACGCGTTCTGGGTTTCCGTAGTACCATAGAAAGTGTGTGTGTGTAATTCCTTGTCTATCTGTTGCATCCAGTTTGTTATCACAATCTGCCTTTGGTTATCAACTGTTGGTACATTCCATACTGACAGGCTTTGAAAACCGGCGCGATCTATCCGACTCCTTGTTAACCGGTGCCATCTTCTTAAGGGTGTTCTTTCTTCCAGCATGCTTTCACAGAATGTGGAGTTGCTAATCTCGACCTGATAAGTGATTTTTGCGCATCTATTGGTATTTTAATGCCGAAAATGCGGAAAAAATTTCCTTGATACATCTGTGCTCCCACACTCCTTTTCAGTCGTGTGTGAAACATTATCTATCTCCCTTTTATCAGCATGTCCATGCTAACTCATTCTTTTGTCACCGGCGCTTAATCCTGGAGTTTCTTTTCATCTCCAATTCTCTTGGGCTAATTACATAACATGTGTCGATCCGATGCTGGTGATTGTAATTTGGTTCTCGGCATAGCTATATGACACTTATCATGAGTGGAATATGGAAAATGCAATCACCACTATCCTCCAAATGGTGACGGTTATCTCCTGTGATTTTGAGTACACCGTGATCATATCTATGCATATTCAAGCATCTTTGGCAATCCGGAGTTTCTCAAGGCACTATGGCGGTCTATCATCTGTCCATCATGCTGCACATCTTTTTGAACTCCATATCTGCAAAATTCTCCTGGATACGAGGGAATTGCATCTTTTGCTTCTGATAGCTTTGCTAAAGGTATGAGCTATCATCGTTTCTTATCCTAGATCTCTTTATCTTTGTAACCGGTGATCCGATCGACAATGTAAACCAGGTGACATCTCTTTCTCTTCCGAAGGACCAGATAATCTATTCTTCCAGTGCATCTTCTTCAACACGAACCCGTGCTCTTAATATTGATCTTTCTAAGAGCGTTGAGCTCAGGAAGTGTTCGAGCATTTGTTCGTTCCTCCCGCCTCTTGAACTTGATATTCTGGGAATATCCTGTTAATCCATGGTGGTATATGTTGATAATATGCTTGCCTATTCGATATCAATGGAAGGACATGGAAGATCATCTGTGTCTCTTTCTCTCAAGCTTCGTGAGCACTGCCTGTGTGCAAAGTCTCAAAGTGAGAATTCTGACTTTTTGAAGTCACCTATCTCGGCCACGTCCTTCTGCTAAATAGATCGCTTCAACTCTGGAATCAGCAAGTCCATTGTTAATTCCATCCTCCATCTTCAATCAAACCCGGAGTTTTCCTTGTTGGCGAGTCATCATCGTCGTTCCGCTAAAGATTTTCCTCAAGACCGCTAAACCTCTCTCAATCTTTTCAAGAACAACATGGAGTTCTTTTCACCTCTATCTCGTCAAGTGATCTTTTGAAACCCTCTCGCTCTATCGTCTATGCTCAATCCACCGGAGGCCATGAAGACCTTCCAGATCTTGTATTCCTTCTGTTCAAGTTGGTGCTATCTTTTCTGTAGCTGTTGAATCTTGCAGTTGTCTCCGTGATCTTCCTTCATATCTTTCTGGTGGCTTGGTACTTCAGACATGACGACAACATCATCATCATTATCTATCTTGGATCCGGTGAATCGTTTGCATCTATCTTTGTTTTCTTACGGAGTTCCATGAGGTCTTCTTGTCAATACCTTCAGTCTGTCTCGGTAGTTGGGTTGCATGGTTTTCTTATTCATGTGCGGAGTAATGCTTTGAGTTCGGGATGGAGTAGCTACCATACCACTACTCTTATCATTCGCTCTTGTACATTGAATTGGTGAATTAATGTGATTTCACTCATTCCACGGAAGTTAGAAGTGGCCTTTATCCCTTGATACTTTTACTTCCGTCCTTGTTTTTCCGGAGTGCTCCCTCGAAGAAAGTAATCAATAATCTCTTGTTGGTGGTCTGTCTATTCTAGATGGAGAAAAATCTACAATTATCTGGTGGAAACATATGCAAACTCTTTTCTATCCTCGTCTTTCTACCGATGCTCGGCATCCCCAAACAAGATGGAAGGAAACTATCTCTCTCTTTGTTTCATCAATTCTTTTTCTATGGTAAAGCCAATTATGGTTAAGGCCATCAGCCGCAAATCTATTGTGTTAGCCTCAAGGCTAAAGAAAGCAATAAGTATCTCTACAATAAACTCTAGATCTTCCATATTCTTTGCTTCTCGGGATTCCACCATGATCTAGCTTCACATCCGTCTCGGGAAGTTATATCCGCGCACCTCAATTGCGGATCCTTTGGGGTCTTACGGGCGCAACAAGAATCTAATCCGACGATGTCTAACTAAATCTTTCTGTTGATATCAAGGGACTCTATTGTTTGAAGGCAATATTGTTCCCGTACTTCTTTTCTCAAATTCGAGAGAAGATACGATGCTTTTGTCATAGTGGTTCAAACCTCTCCAACCTAGCTCTTTCTTCCGGCGAAAACAAAGATTTCATCCTCTCTCGTATCAGTAAATCTTTAATCTTAGCGGTGTGTCTTTCTTTATCCATGATACGTCATCTTGTCCTTTCGTTCACAAGTGGTTCTATTCTTTTATCATGTTTCTTGAGAAAACCGGAGCTATGTCCATCCTATCCTTCTTGTCTCACGACAATCCTTCAATTCTTCTAATCCGTTGTTCTTGAAGCAAAGCGCAAGACTCGCAACAAGTCTAGCAAGTTTTGCAAGGTGTAGTGGTCGCACCATTCCGTTGTTCATCAACTTGGGAACGTGAGGGTCACCTTCGTTCGAACACCCGCCTCTCCTTGTGTTGTTTTCTTTTTCCTAGGAATCTCGGGGCGAGATTCTTGTTTAGTGGGGGAGAGTTGTAGCATCCCAATTGTCTAACAATTTTAATGCTACTTGGTCTAGTAATATAATGGCTACTTCCTATATATAAGTGTTGCATCATAATTATATCATGCTCATGTCATCATGCCACCTTGCATTTGAGCATCATATAAAACCCTCTTTCTTTGGTTCTTCTCTCTTATGCATTATTAATTGTATTTGCCTCTTGATATATTGTATTTGATTCTTGATAAATGTTTAATGCCCAAGTTGAGTTGGGGGCATCTCTTTTTGACTCCACCACCTTTCTTGTCACCACCCCATCATTCCACCATTCCACCATATATGAGCATTGCAATATATTTGGTTTTACCTCTAGCTCATGTGGGTTGGGATGGATCCACTTCTACCTTCCACATGCCCTCACTCTAGCATCATGTTGTTTCCACATTATTAATATGTGGAGCCACCTTTGCATGCTTTGTGAGTGGAACCCCTTTTTCTAGTTTCCATATGGATTATTATGAATGTATGCTCATGTTGGAATATTTTTGAGACTATTAAACATCTAGTGGAACATACACACTAGCAAGTCCCATTTTTATTCAAATATGGTCATCTCCATCTACTCCACATGGGGCATCCTTTTAATTCTTTTGCTTGGCCTTTTATTCCACTTTTGGGAATGCATAAGAATAATGCCATGTTAATATTATTGTTTTCACAAGAATAAACATGGCATTTAATGTTTTTGCATGGGCCATGCAAAGCACCACCATTCTTTCTCCTTTGGTTTTTCTTTGGTTTTTGAGTGGATCCTTTCTTTTGTGAGCTTCCTTTCTCTCTTATTCAAAACCCCCTCATCTTGATCTTGTGTTTGGATCATGTTAAAACCCTCACACCACCTCTTCTCTCATCTCACTCTCCTTATCCATCATCACATCCTCCACCCTTGCTTGATCTTAGTGGATCACCCCTAAACCCTAACCTCTCTCTCTAACCCTAGTTACACCCACACCCCTCTCCTCTCACCATGCCGAGCCTCCCCATGCTGGCCCACCCTAGCTACCCCTACCCCAACCCTAAAACCCTAACCCGAGCCACACCATCCTACCCTATCTATCTACCCCCTCCATCCAACCCTAGCTCCATGCCACCCCCTCCCCCTCTCTCTCTCTACCTGCCAGGCCTACCCCCACCCCAAGCCTGGACCCTCCTGCAGCCACACCCCAGGCCGAGCCTGCCTAGCACGTGAAGGAGGAGATGAAAAAGTGGCCGACGCCACCTTTCCCCTCCACCACGCCATCTGCCCCTCTCCCTCTCTACTTTACCCACTCCCTCATCTCTGCAGTCGACGCCCAGATCTACCAGGGCCTCGCCCTACTCCTACCCACCCCTGCCCGCTACTCCCTCTCTCTAGCACCCCGACGACCTCACCGTCGGCCTCTACCCCACCTACCCGTTACAAGCCGGCGGCGTGTTGTTGGGTCGTCGAGGAAGAACCAGGGGTGCTACCAGCGTCGTCCTGTACCACCAGCGAGGAGGAGAAGGCCTGTACACCGCTGCACGCCGAGACACCCGCCGAAACCCTAGCTTCGCCCGGCGCCTGCTTCGTCGACGATCGCCCGCTCCTCTGCCCGAACCAACACCGCCGGCAGCCCCGCGGTGAGCCTCCCTTCCCCCCTGACATGGTCCGCCTCGCCGTACCGCCCTAGCCCCGCCAGTCCTTTCGCCGAACGGTCTCTGCGCGCCGGAGTGCGCTGGCGTCTGCACGCCCCGCGCCACGCAGCATCTTTCTTAGCCGCCTATCCCCCTCCCTACAACAACGCCAGGCCACCGCAGCGGTAACCGCCGCCACGCGCGCACGCGGGGTCGCGGGTTCGATCCCTGCATCGTGCCCCGCCCTGTCGAGCACAGACTCGTCGACAGAGAAATTCAGAGAAGAGAAACAGTGTCGCGGCTCCTTTTTGCTGAAAACCCCTTCTGTGTTCTCCCGCCTCAACCCGCGGTACGCAGAGCCCCACCAGTCAGCCTCCCTGTCCTTTTTACAAAGAGCACCCCGTAGTATCTTAGCCTTAACCCGTGGTCCGGAACCCCCTCCTGCCAGCCACGTCCGTATCACCCACTGTCACGTGGACCCCCGTGGCCGCTGGCCCCACCTGTCATTCGAAGAGGCTAGGTAAAGCCGCGGTGAGAAAGCCTTTTCTGTGCGCGTGAGTCCCAGTCAGCCCTAGCCCCACTTGTCGGTGTCTGCGGCTAGATCTGGGTTAGTGACAAAATATTTTCCGTTTTTCTGTTTAATTTAAACTTTTCAAATTTTGTTTTAAATTCAAATTTAATTCTGTTATTAAATAACTTTACAAATATTATTCCAAATAATACAAATAATATATGTTTTGAAATCAGAAAAATATGAGGAATTCAATTATGCTATTCAAAATATTATTTGCACACTTTAAATTTTGAGTTGATTAAAATTACAATAAAATGCCCTTTTTCCTTAATTAATTAATAACTTTTGTTTTATAACTCCAAATTTGACAAATGATATGTCTAAATCGATCAGCTCGACGAGACCTTTCTGTTTATGCATTCCATGATCTGAATTGCAGCATGCATCATATAAATATAAAGTTTACAGCAACTTATTTGAGTATAAAATATGATTAAAACCCCATAAAATGCTTATTTCTTGTATTCCACACCTCACCCATGCCATGCTACTTTATCGCCATGCAAATTGTGCATCATTCATCATGGCTGATTGTTTGCTTGTCGCATTTTATTCATATGCTTGTGCACTTTATTTATGTTGGCCCTTGCTTGTTTGGTTCTTCTTCGAATAGACGCTGAGCAAGGGATATATCAAGAAACCCAGGAGCACTACCCAGTTCCTTCTCTCGCTTCAACTGAGCTGCCAGGCAAGCACTACCACATGCTTGCATACATATAGTACCTATTGCCTCTATCTTATTCTTGCATCATTGAGTCGCGATTGCATTAAACTGAATCCCAAGTATTGCATAGCCTTTACATTTCAGCCCCACCGAAGCTTGTTCCTCCATCCCATGAGCCATTACTACAGGAGTTGTTTGAGCCATGCGGGTCGTAGAACAGCATGTGTAGGGTATGTGAGTGTCTGATGGATAACGAGGTAACTAAACAACTTAACCTGAGTAGTAATGGGATAACTAATGAAAGAGGCACCGGTGAGCAATATCTGCTATTTGGTTTTTCATGCTCACTTGTGTCCCGTAGGACCCCGAGTACTTGATTCCTGTTCCTTGAATATTCGCGCTATCCACATCCGGGAGGCTTATGAACCCCCCTGAGCCAGAGCTTGATTCATTCTTATTTCTTGGGGCCACAAAGTAGTTTGGGGCTTTATTACTATTCTGTACTTATGCCATGCTTTACTGCTTTATTTAAGATTGTGCTAGGAGCACCTGTACTGTTTTGGAAGCGGAGTGTTTTCGCGGTATCGACAAGCCCAGTCACATTTTCGGGTTCCCAGTCGTTTACAGCCACTGACGCAAACCTTGAGTCCGTCTCGGAGCCGGCTAACTTCGTTGCGGGTAGCTTAATGGGGTGGCCCCCTGAAATATTTCTGAATCCTGTGATCGCTTTGTCGTGAATGCCTCGTTGGGTTTTGATTTGGTTTTTCCGAGGTTGATCGAGTGTGTGTTGCTATTTGTGCACCCCTGCAGGGTAAAACTTTCTGAAAGCCGTGTCCGCGGTTATGGACGACTTGGAGCACAGTTTCTCGATCATAGACAAGTATAACTAAAGTACCGCTTTTAATTTGACTAAGTACCTGACTAGTAAATAGTGCAACACTCATGGAATGGATAATAAAACTGCCAACGGATGGGGGGCTGTTCGTCCGCTTCCTCGTCGGTAAGCGAGGAGGAGGATGGATCTGTTAATATTACTGTTATAACTGTTGTTAATAATTCACGGACATCCGTCAATCTATGGTTAGGCGGATGGTTAGCGAGTATCTATAGAATTGTTAGGTATTATCTTTTGCTGCAATTGCGTCACCCCAGGTTGTGTCCCCTTTAGAGGCATAAAGACTTGCTGAGTACCCCTAGGGTCTCACACGATAAATTGTTTGATTCAGATGAACAGGTAAGCTCGCAAGATGGATACTGGGTGGAGGAGACGGACGATGTGGGCAACGATCATTCGGTGTAGAGATTCCGGGAACGGGGATCCGTGAGATCTGTGGGCGGGATGTGTTTATTTATGGGGCATCTTATGCCGATTTGCTTCTTATCCGTACTCGGATCTTGTTTTCCGCTTCCGCCTGATACTCTGATGTTTGAAGTATGAGGAGATATCCTAAACTATTATATCTATCTAGGATATTTGGATCTTGCCGTATGGCGTTGCAATATTTCTATTTCTTGTAGATGGAATGGCTCTGAGGACTGTTGTATGGTGGCTTGCAAACATACTCATTTGTGTATGTAGTTGATCCCTTCGCCTGCCGATTACGCCGCCCGTTCTTGTCCCGATGTTTGGAAATGGTTAGGACGGCCGAAAGGTCTACCTGTGAGTGGCATTTGGGCCCCACCGTACTATTTTAACCATTTCCGCTCATCCAGGCTTGTAACTAGGAGCGTAATTCACCGAGGTAGTTACAGGGTCCAGGGGGCCCACACCCCCTCCAGGCGCCTCCAGGGCTTGCCCGCGCCTAGGGGGTTTGGCCACCCTGTGGCCCCCCTCCGGCTCTGCTTCATGGTTCCGTGTTGCTCCGGGAAAAATATTAACTTTGGCTTTTGTCCCGTCCAATTCCGAGAATATTGATTTTCTGCCTTTCTGGAACCAAAAATAGAAGAAAACAGGCAACTGGAACTGTGGCAACTTGTTAATAGGTTAGTTCCAGAAAAGATATAAAAACACCTCAAAATATAGACAAAGCAAAGAAAAGTAGATATAAAACAAGCATGGAGCATCAAAAATTATAGATACGTTTCCGACGTATCAAGCATCCCCAAGCTTAACTCCTGCTCGTCCTCGAGTAGGTAAGTGATAAAAAGAATAATTTTTGAGGTGACATGCACCATCACAATAAAGATCAAACCATTTGCAAGCATTGAAAGCTGGGATCAAAGAACTCTAAACATGTGCATGAAAGATGGAGTTCTAATAGTAAGACAAAGTAACTATGCATGCAACATGAAAGGCTACAAACAAAGATCATGAATAACATGCATTCAAAAACGTTTGTTTGTTTCACATACAGAAAACATAGCATAGTGGCAATTAGCTTGTCCCTCATAGAGTAGAAAATAGATGCATAGGACACCTTCAAAGTTCGCAAGGGTGACTAGAAACGAGTAGCACAATAACAAGTAATATCACAATATGCATCAATCAATAAGCTTTGGAACACTGCACACAGAATGACAACTATGCTTTCTTAATGGTGCCTAAAGGTAGAAGGTGGAGACTCAATGTACTGGTGTAAGAAAGACCCTTCACAAAGGAAGCAGGGATTTCAAGTTTCAAAAAGAGCTTCCAAAAATTATGGTACTTGTTAGCTTTCAGCCCTCAATGCCCCTATCATAAGCATCTTGAAGTGATTAAGGTTAAAGTGACAAAGATGGAGTATATGCTTGACAAAGTATAAGTTGGCAATCTCAAGTCCCTTCAATACGAGGGCAAGACCTCATGCATACTCAACTTCGGTCACAGGTAAGTTCTTGTCATTGTAAGTATTTGCATATCATTGAGAACCGCCAACGGGGTACCCCTTGCACATGGTACAGGAGCTTTCCCATAACCAAAATGACAAGGCAAGCAGACAATGAGCATCTTAGCAATCTTTTTATTTACCATATGCATAGATTTTTATTGAGGATGCTTCATAGGTAGCTCACTATGGTGATGCTGCAAGTTTCCACCATGATTAGGCATGGCTTAGGCTAGCGGCCCAGGCGTTTCTCTAACACAGGATACAAACTCCATGGACTTACAAGTTCCCTCTTTATTTCACACTGGTGACATACATAGACAAAAGAACATGATATCAACTGAGTACAACAAGGTACAAGTGCAATGTTGAAAACGTTCCCCGTGACAGCACGGTTCTGCTAATTCCAACTTATAAGTGCAAGCATATACAAAAAAGTTGTCACCATGGTTCAAGTTTATTAGGGGCAAATAATATAAAGTGTGCCATCAAGTTCGTGAGGGCTTTAATCACTAAGTTTTCACATAACAAAATAGTTTTTAATTGGAAGATAGTTGAAAACAAGAATATACTTGGAATGGTGTAACACACCATGCATAGGAATTTATAGTGGACACTTTGGAATAACTTGGTTCCTTGGGAGTTCGAGTCATGAGTAGAACTTACTCATACAAGTGGAGGCTAGCAAAATACTGGGAGAAACCAACTAAGAGAGCAATAATGGCCATAATCATGAAGTGCAACAAAGCATTACTAATCAAAGCAAAGACGGTACTACAAGTCAAGGAATAAATGATCATAGAGGCTATGGTGACTTGTTTATAGTCATATCATGGTGTGAGAATGTGCCAAGTCAACCCAAACAAAGCATCAAAGGAGAATACCATAATACTATGCTTTTGCATGCTAAAAAAATGCATAATTTCCTCAAGGCACACTAAGAAATCCCAATTGTTTGGAACAAGACATGCTACAGAAATAATCACTAAGAATAAGGTCAAAACAACACCTAGCATGTCATGCTAAAGTCTAAGTCACAGTCAATGCAAGCTCCCTTTTGTACCACTTAAGCATGAAGCTTCATACTCTTTTCCAACACCAAACAACTTATTTGAAACAACTCACAAAGATAATAATCAATAAAGATCACTGAGCTTGTCTCACAAATCCACAAGGAAGAACTAAAAGGTTCGAAGCAAAGAACAAGAAAACTAAGGCTAAACGCAGTGCTAGCAAAAGTGAACACTCACAAAACAATAAGAGTGAAAACTAGAGTGTTCTAGGCAGTGGAAACAGAGTGTGTCTCTCTCCAAAAGAAGTGTGGTGTAACAAACCAACTTACTCAAGCAAACTAAGAAAACTAAAACCAAAAACAAAAACTAAGACGCTCCAAGAACAACACAACTATGCATGAAACAATAAAAACGAAGTGTCTAGAAAGACCTGAGCTTTTTATTGATGAAGAAGGGGATGCCTTGGGCATCCCCAAGCTTTGACGCTTGTACCTCTTGGATATTTCTTGGGGTGACACCATGGTGGCATCCCCAAGCTTGAGCTTTTGTCCATTCTTCATCTCATTGCATCATTCTCTCTCTACACCTGAAATTTTTCCTTCATACAAAACTTCACACAATCGTCATTAGCAACATTAGTGTATTCAAAAGATAATAGACCTTTGGGTTTAATTTCAAAACAGCAAAACTTTCACTAAAGACACAAGATACTATAGCACCTCTTTCAAAAATCTCAATTTCCCAAAAAGAACCCAAAAAGGAATCAATAAGAAGCAAATGCAAATAATGGCAGAAATCTGTCAAAACAGACCAGCAGGTAGAAACCGATTTTTTTGAAGACCTTGTGTTGCTCAAATCAAAAAGTGTTGAACTAACGTAAGTTAGATAACATACTGGGGGATTTATTAATAAATTGTGACCTCAATCCGAGTTACCTAGACTCCTCACGAATTTATTTGGTGAAGGACAGAAATCTGTTTCGAGACAGCAACTCCCCAAATCTTACTTCCCTCTCATTAGAGGTCATTCTTGGCACAAAAAGCAAATAAAAAGGATAAGGAGAGGTCATTACAGAAGTAATAACTTCCAAGACTCAATAAAACTCTTGGGTTATCTCCCAACAAGTACTTTTCTTTACCGCCTTTAAGTTAGGCTTGATAGTTTGAGAAGATGCTCACATAAGAAATATCAATTGAAGTAAAACAGAGCATCAAGAAGCAAATTCAAAACACATTTAAGTCTAACCCACTTCCTATGCATAGGAATATTGTAAAGAAACAAGTCATGAAAGGACAAAGCAACAAGCATAGGAAAGCAAAACAAATGCAACTTCAAGACTTTTAACATAAAGAGGGGAAACTTAATATTGCTGAGATACATAAAACCATATTTCCCTTTCTCATAATAAATTTCAGTAGCATCATGAATAAAATTAGCAATATAACCATCACATAAAACATTCTTATCATGATCCACATGCATAAAATGATTATTACTCTCCACACAAGAATATCCATTCTTATTAATTGTAGTGGGAGCAAATTCAACAAAATAGCTATCATTACTATTCTCATCACCATAATCATCAAATATAGGAGGCATATTGTAATCATAATTAACTTTCTCCTCAATAGTATGTGGACTGAAAATACCATATTCATCATTGTAATCATCATATATAGGAGGCAAACTATCATCAAAGAAAATTTTCTCCTCTATGCTTGGGGGACTAAAAATATCATGCTCATCAAAATCAGCTTCCCCAAGCTTAAACTTTTCCATAGCATTAGCAACAATGTGTCCAAAGAATTCATACTATGTAAATGAAGTTCCATAGGTTTTTTAATTTTCTCTTCAAACACTTCATGTCCTAACTCAAGATAGATACTATCGAGCTGTCTAAATTTTTTGTTGTTTTCCATTAAGCCTAACTAGTGAAAACAAGAAACAAAAAGACAAAATTGTAGAAGCTAAAGGAAATAACTTTGAGCACTCACACCGGAGGATGTGAGTACCTTTTATCTTACCTCCCCGGCAACGGCACCAGAAAAGAGCATGATGTCTACGCACTTATATTCTTGTAGACAGTTGTTGGGCCTCCAAGTGCGGAGGTTTGTAGAACAGCAGCATGTTTCCCTTAAGTGGATCACCCAAGGTTTATTGAACTCAGGGAGGAAGTGGTCAAAGGTATCCCCTCTCAAGCAACCCTGCAATCAAGATACAAGAAGTCTCTTGTGTCCCCAAAACACCCAATACACTTGTCAGGTGTATAGGTGCACTAGTTCGGTGAAGAGATAGTGAAATACAAGTGGTAACGGTGCCAGAAAATAGCTTCTGACTTGTTGTTGACGTGGGGTAACGGTGCCAGAAAAGAGCTTGATTGTGAGGTAAGGTAAAGGACCAAAACCTCCTAGGAAAACGGAACAAAGATGGAAGCAAGCAAACATGCAACAGATCTAGTAGCAAACGGTGTTTCAAAGCTTAGAAACAAGGCCTAGGGATCATACTTTCACTAGTGAACACTCTCTCATGTAAATATCCTCTCTTCATGATACTACTTTTAACTACTCTTCGGTTGGACACTCTAAGTAGGGCTATAACAGCACTCCTCAAAGTCCGCCTTCCCCAATCTAGATAACCCCACACTGTCACCTTGAGCGCTAGATGGTTCCAACAAAGACCACAATTCATAGAGACATCCAACTCCAAATATAACTCATAACAAATATTCAATCTAGCCAAAGTGCCACACACGGTATGCACACTGTCACTTTCACACACGTGGGGAAAAGCATATATCTATTAAAGCACAAAGAGTATTTATGTAGACTCAAACCTAAGTGCCACCATGGCATGCACGTTGTCACTTTCACACACATGGGGAGAGCAGAGATCTAATGAAGCACTTGAGTAGCAAGGTAGATATACTTGATTACAAAGCTCATGACCACAAGATCATGCATAGAGAGAGAGATAAACACATAGCTACCGGTAGAGCCCTTAGCCTCAAGGAAGAACTACTCCCTCCTGTCGTGGTGGTGGCACGGCAGATGCCATGGGTAGGCTAAAGTATGGGGCCGATGGATGCTAGAGGGATCTGGGGAGGGAAGATGTAGTTGATTCTACACACAAACGACTAACGTAAAGATCTTATTTCTCCTCTCTTGGGCTACAAGTGCTCCTTGAGCTGTTTACAAGAGGAGAAGATGAAATTTTACCAACCTAACGGTACCAAATGAGTTGATCCCCTTCTCAGAGTCCAAGCCTCTCCTTATAAAGGGGAGTCTTGGCTCCTATAGGGCTGACGTGGCAAGCATATTCAAAGAATATGCTTGTCCCAATATAGTAACTCGGCGGCCTCCTTTCCGTGTCGCCCTTCTAACGACGGCAAGATTTCAGAGAACCCCACATGCACGCCTCGGGCTCCAGGACTGTCACCTCCGTGACCTCCTTCTGCCCTTCTGCCGCTCTGCGCCTTGTCCTTTGTGTTTGGCTCTGCTCAGATTCTTCCTAGCTTGTGGCTAGGGTTTGACTATAGGCACTTCCTTCTCCTGAAAGCTTCATGTCATTCGACCCTGCCTCGCTTAACTCGTCTTGGCCATCACCTGCATTCAGATTATTCAGGCTGACCCGGCCTACTTAAATAGTACGTCGGCCGGGTAACGTCTTGCTCTTCTCATAAGAGTCCTGCTCTTGCTTACCTCAGCCGACCTTTACAGGATTCGGCCAATTTAGACAGTAACTCGGAAACTGGACGGGGAACTTCCTTTTGTCTTTCCCCGTCCTGACCCTATCCGGGGTCACCTCCCCAACATTAGTCCCCGAAGCTGGTATGGTCCAGCCTATAACCTCGGCCGGTCCATATCAGTTTCCCAATACTCATGCATCCTTGTTTCCGAGTTACTTTTCCGCCGTCCGAGGTATCTGTATATCTTCTTGCGTGCGCCTCATCCTACGTGTAACACTCATCATTATTTCTCTAGTTTTTTGTTCCTCTACAGTGCCTACTAACGAGCTACAGTAATTACTGCGCCTATCGCGCCGGTGCTGCAATGCCTCGCGCATCGTTTCTATCAGGGGTCCTGATCGTCTCTTGCATCGTGTGGTCGATGGTGCGGTTCCACTCAGCGGCGTGCGATTATGTCGCACACACGATCTACACAGTTAGAGTCCGCACGCACGATCCCACTACCGCTCACGCTGCGCGGTTATAAAGAGGGGCACGGGGTTGGGGGATTTACTTTCCTCCTCCGCTTACCGTTGCCCTTCTTCCTCCTCTCGCTCTCGCGCCTGTTCGTGCTCCTGCCGCCGCACGCCCATCGGAATCTTCGACGGTGAGGCCCCATTCGCTCTGCTCCGTCGACCTCGTCGCCGCACACTTGCTCCGACGCTGTTGCCGGTGAGTTTCTCTGTGGTATCTTCGCCTAGATTTTACTCTAGACGCGTCTGCCGCTCTCTGGGTCTCCCGTGGCAGTTCCTTTTCGGCTCCGCCGCCGTTTTCGCTAGGACCACGACGGGGCTTTCCACCTCTTGACTTTGCTCCGCCGCTAGTCCCTTTTCGGCTCCGCCGCCGTTTTCGCTTAGGACCACGACGGGACCTTGTACCTCTAGGCTTTGCTCCGCCGCTAGTTCCTCTTCTGTGAACTCCTCCGGCGACACTATGTCAAGCTCAGTTAGCGGTGCTCTCATCGAGGAAGACGATGCTGCCTCTGGTCCAGAGCGGGGTTCCTGGCAAGGTTCCACCGTTACCCGCCGAGAGGTTGAGTGGTTAATCCGAACTCGCCGGATTCCTACCGAGGTAGCCTGTCGCTTACCCGGCAGCGAATCTTCTCCCGTTCTTAACGAGGGCGAGTATGTTGTTTTTATGTCTCATTTTGCTCGTGGGTTTGGTCTTCCCCTTAGCGATTTTGCTAGGGAATTCCTAGATTACTTCGGCCTGCACCCGCATCATCTTCCGGCTAACTCCATTGCTTCTCTGTCCGCTTTCATCTCGGCCTCGGAAGGATACTTCGGCCTCTGGCCGTCTGTGCATGTATGGTCCAAGTTCTTCCAGATTAGATCCAATGTTGTTCCAGACAAATATCTTCAACCTTCCGAGAAACTGCTTACCCAGTGTGGAGCCGCGTCCATCACACCTCGGAGGAAATCCGAGTTTCCTCGCGTCGATGGTCTCGAGTCATGTAAGAAATGGCATAGATCGTTTTTCTATGTCAAGAATTCTGGGAAGGAAGACAAGATTCGTCTCCCTGCCTTCTCCATCGGCCCCCCTTCCAAGAAGAACTGGACTTATAATCCCAGGAAGAGCCATGCCCTGGCCGAGGCCTTCGAGATTCGGCTGAAGGAGCTGATCCGCGCCGGGTTACGTGGCGAGGATCTGATGACTACCTTCGTCAGCAGCCGGATCTTCCCATTTCAGCAACGCACGCATAAGCTCTGCTATATGAGCGGACCCCTTGATCCCAATCGAGTCTCAACGGTTGAGCTCGATAACTATCTTATTTTCAAGCGTGTCCGAGCTATCTTTAAGACGGAGATGCCGGAGGATTGGGCCTGGGGACTGAAGCCGTTCACCCGCGAGCATCCCCCTCCCGGGGTAAGTTCACACAGTTGTGTTTTGCCTTTTAATTGCGTCTGTGATTCCTCTTGCTAATTTCTCTGTCTCTTTTCCGGCAGAGGTTTGAGGAGCAGAAGATCGAGGATGCCGAGGTTCTGTCTCTCCCGTGGCCCGTAGATCGGAACACCCTGGATAGCGGGGAGCCTGACTCGGAGGAGTTCGTTCCCAAGTCGGACCTTGCTTCGGCTCGTGCCCGTGGCAAGACCCCGGCCCATGAGGAGGAAGGTGATTCGGATGAGGTCCAAGTTCTTGAGGTAGTCGCCGTAATGCCAATTTCTTATGCATTTCTGGCCTCTACTTTCTCAGCTAATCAGGCCGGTCAGGTTCACAACGCCGAGCCTCTCGCCTCTCGCCTCCCGACCTCCTGTTACCTCGAGGAAGCGTACCGCTCCAGCTGGTGCCTCGGAAGCTGCTCCCAAGAAACGAACGAAGAAGTCATCCCAGCACCCTCCGAAGCGTAAAACTATGCCCGGGGTTACTGGGTGAGTTACTTTTCATTTGTATTTCATGTTTCTCTCTCTGTCTTCTGACCTGACTCTTTGTGCCTTTGCAGAGCTCCTCTCTCTGTTAAGCCCAGTGGTCCTAGCATGACGAGTCATACGACTCGGCCGCCTTCTCCTCCGCCTCCTGAAGATACTAGGGTTCCTAGTCCTGCTCGCGCAGCCTCTCCTCCTGCTCCGAATCAGACGTCATCTCACCAGGATGCGCCTGAGGTCTCTCCTGTTGACACCGACACAACTCGGCCAGTAGATATTTCTACTGAGCCTGCTGCCTCCTCCGTGAATCCCGAAGTTTCCCCCGAGATTCCTTCGACCCCCACAGTCTTTACTGCCACTCCGACTCCCGCCGAGGATACCACTATCTCGGCGCCCCCAGAAACCGTAATCCCTCCGGCCCCCAAAGATGCCACTCCAAGTGTCGAGGTAACAGCTCCTGTCGACGCCTCTTCTAAGGCAAGAAAGGTCGTTGTC
Source organism: Avena sativa (assembly GCA_916181665.1). Lineage (NCBI taxonomy): Eukaryota > Viridiplantae > Streptophyta > Magnoliopsida > Poales > Poaceae > Avena > Avena sativa. The sequence goes on from OV702293.1 coordinate 99,051,541, forward strand.
ACCAAACCTCCCTCCTCTCAGAAAGGGCTTGCCAGCTCTTCTCAGCCTACCATTGCTGATGTGCTGCGCAAGGGGGTTTCTTCTGCCAAGACTATTGTTACCCCAGCCGCTGATACCCAGCTCGCTCTTCACAAGAGTCCCGCGGTGGTGGTGGCTACACAACACGTCCGAGGTAAAGTCCTGACTCGTACTGAGAGTGGGAACAGCCTCGGCTCGTTGGTTGAGTATGCCAACAATTGGAACGCTGCTGATCAGCTCGAGGGCAATCCAAGCAGTCAGCCATTTCAACTCTCTGACATCAGCAGTCGCTTACATCTGGCTGCCAAGATCGTTCTTGACAGCGATAAGATGAATGAGGTAATTGTTTTTATTGACGTTTGATTAGTCATTCGAATGATATTATTATACTCTAGTCCCCGAAGCTTGCAACCGAATAATTTGTTATTCGTTTGGAAGTTCTATTAGGCTTTGCTTGGTTCAGTTTTGTCTTAGTGTTCGAATATCCAGCCACCTAGGTTCGAATTAAGCTTTGCTTAATTTGGACTTGCCCTAGTGTTCAAATATCCAGCCACCTAGGTCCGAGTAGATCCTTGCTTAATTCGGATCTGCCCTAGTGTTCAAATATCCAGCCACCTAGGTCCGAGTAAAGCTTTGCTTAATTCGGATCTGCCCTAGTGTTCAAATATCCAGCCACCTAGGTCCGAGTAGTTGATTCTGATCTGCCCTAGTGTTCAAATATCCAGCCACCTAGGTCCGAGTAAAGCTTTGCTTAATTCGGATCTGCCCTAGTGTTCAAATATCCAGCCACCTAGGTCCGAGTAAAGCTTTGTTTGATTCGGATATGCCCTAGTGTTTAAATATCCAGCCACCTAGGTCCGAGTAAATCTTTGCTTGATTCGGATCTGTCTGAGCTTCGAGTATCTCATTGCTATTTATTTTGTTGCTTAGGTTGCGCATGATTAGCGGACCGCCGAATTCCAGAGGCTGCTTTTCGCACATAAGAAACTGCAAGACAAATATGAGAAAGTCATTCCCGTGGTGAAGAAAGCTGGTAAGTTAACAAGCTTTTGCATTGTCCCTAAAGTTCTTATTGTTTTGGACGTGAGGTGTTAGCTCATTTTGCTGGTGAATAGGTAATATCAACAATCTTAATATCCGTCTTGAGAAGAAAGTTAAGGCCCTGGAAGGTTAGTTACCCTTTTTCTTTACAGATTTCCATTCGAAACTTATACCAGGTTTCTTTTAACCCTTTTGGCTTTGGTATATCCGAGTTACAAATTTTTGCAGCGTCACATCAAGAATGCATACCCATGTCTGATATGATGCTGCATTTTTTAGAACAAGCCGCTACTCACTCGGCGCAGCTGAAAGATAAAGATGACGAGATAATTCGCTTGCGCGTTGAGGTGGAGTCCCTCAAGCTCTCTCAGAAGTCTGAGTTAGAGAAAGTTGACCAGGAGTTCTCCGAGGAGAAGAATCGACTAGCTCTGCAACTGCAGAAAAATAAAGAACTCCTCGAGGCTGCCGAACTCAAGACATGGGCGATGAGCGAGGAGATCACTCGTTTTGAGAAAACCAAGGGTGATTGGGCTCAAGATCTTCAGAGATTGCTGAGCTATATTCATCGTAAGCCTCTGACCGTGGCCGAGTTATCTTTTTCTCTTTCTTACTGTTGACCGATGTACTTTTATTTTGCGTAGACCATTTTCCAGAAGCTAAGCCCGTGAGCTCTAGAGCGGTGGTTAATGCTCGTGCGCGCCGAGGTGTCCCCGCAGATGCGAGCTCAGAATACTCGATGGAAGATTACTTGGTTGCCGTTGGAGCTGTCATTGGTCCAATGAAGATTATGGGCAGGGACTTGGTGCAGGCAGCCATCCGGGCCTACCATGTTCTCTGGCCGAATACTTCTGGGACTCCTGATATTGATGAGATCAAGATACTGGTGGAAAGATTGATGGCATCCCACAACCAGTTAAATCTCCGGAGGAATCCGCTGGACGAGCTGGTGCTGATATGGCGCTCACAGTCGTTATGTCATGGTATTAGGATATTTCTCTCGATACCTTGATAAATTTGCGCACTGGCTCCCGTTGGGTTGAGGATCCAGAATTCGTCGCTCGTCGACAAGCTCGTGCCTTCCAGCTTGTTGAGTATGCGGACGTGCATAACTGGATTGAAGGGTCGAGTTTCCTTTCTAACAGGGCGGATGAGGTCGAAGTTGAAGATGCCTCTGATGATAATTCAGCCGACCAGGACGAGGATGAGGGCGACTCGGATACTTCTGGTGATTCCAGCGCAAGCTCGGATGGCAATGGCGATGCGCGATCCTCCTCCAAAGGGACTGAGCATTCTCAAGCTCAAGCTGGTGTTTCTCAACAGCCCCGGGCTTCCCCCGAAGTCGCTCCTGGCTCTGTGGAGGGCAAAGAAACTTCGGCCGACGTGCCGTCTACCTCGGAGCGCCCATTGCGTGACCAAGTCGCTGCCCCTTAGGTTTAAAAACTCTAAGTTGCTTCTTATCCCCGGTATGTCGGGCGTATGATGTGTGTGAAACAATTGTCCGACTTTCTGTGTGGTATGAACCTCTTTTGCCTTTTTCCGCTGAGGCACACATGGTTGTGATCATTATTATTCTATTTAAACTGATCTTGTTTGTTTAAATCTTTGCTTTGGTGGCCTTCAATTTCTTAAGTTCGGATTGTGTGTTTGCATTTGTCCCACCGTAGTTCGGCGTCTAATATTGCCTGACCTTTATAAATTTGACAGCTCAACCATTGTGTTCTTGACTTCTATCCAAGTTGTAAATCTCGAAGCCCATATTTGGGGAGAGGGAAATAATATCGTTCTGGGTGCCAAAGATTGATACCCATTTTTGTAACAAGGGACAATTGTGGGGCAGTTCCCTAATCGGTGCTCTAGAAGTCGAGATTTAACATATCACTAAAAATGCAAAATAAAATTTGGCAGTCCCCGAGTCATTGCTCGAGGTGCCGAGGTTTAATACATAACCCAAACTCAAAAAACAAAACATGGCAGTCCCCGAGTCATTGCTCGAGGTGCCGAGGTTTAATACATAACCCAAACTCAGAAACAATATAGGGCAGTCCCCGAGTCATTGCTCAAGGTGTCGAGGTTTAATACATAACCCAAACTTAGAAACAATATAGGGCAGTCCCCGAGTCACTGCTCAAGGTGTCGAGGTTTAATACATAACCCAAACTCAGAAACAATATAGGGCAGTCCCCGAGTCACTGCTCAAGGCGCCGAGGTTTAATACATAATATGAAATGCAAAATAATATATGACAGTCCCCGAGTCATTGCTCGAGGTGCCGAGGTTTAATACATAGTTGATACTTCATCCTGAAGCATCACTTTACAACGTGTCATAGATGACTCCTACGAGTAAAATGGGCGAAGTAAGGCTATGTTCCATGTTCTTTTCGATTCTTCGCCGGCTTTGTCTGCCTTGTTCTTTTCTGGTGACTGAGCATCAATTAGGTAATACGCATCATTATGCAATGCTTTGCTCACGATGAATGGTCCTTCCCATGGGGGTGATAGTTTGTGCATGCCGGCCGTGCGTTGCACTAACCGGAGAACCAAATCTCCTTCTTTAAACACTCTTGGATTTACTTTCTTGCTGTGATATCGTCGCAAGTCCTGTTGATAAATAGCTGATCTTGATAGTGCCAACTCCCTGGCATCTTCTAGCAGATCGACATTATCTTGCCGAGCTATCTCATTTACCTCAGCGGTTGTATACTGGGTAACTCTTAGCAAGTCATGTATTATGTCGGCTAGAAGCACAGCTTCTGCCCCATATACCAGAAAAAATGGTGTATACCCTGTTGACCTGTTTGGGGTAGTTCTGAGGCTCCATAGCACTGCTGGTAGTTCCTCGATCCAACACCCTGCCGACCTTTGCAGTGGTTCGACGAGCCGGGGTTTTATTCCAGACAATACTAGTCCATTGGATCTTTCTACTTGCCCATTAGATGCTAGGTGAGCCACCGAGGCGACATCCAGTCTTATGTGTTTTTCTTGACAGAATCTAGCAAAAGCTCCTTCAGCAAAGTTTGTACCATTATCTGTAATAACACTGTGTGGGTAACCATATCTCAAGATAATGTCTTTGAGGAATTTTACTGCTATGGGTCCATCACATTTTTTTATTGGTTGCACTTCAATCCATTTTGTGAATTTGTCGACCATGACTAAGATGTGGGTCATCCCGCCCCGGGCCGGCTTGAATGGTCCCACCATATCTAAACACCATACAGAAAACGGCCAAGTAATTGGTATTGTTTTTAACTCGGACGATGGCATATGTATCTTGCTGGAATATCTCTAGCAACCATTACACTTTTCCACCAGTTCTTTGTCCTCTTTCAACGCTGTTGGCCAATAAAATCCATGCCTGAATGCTTTGGCCACTAAAGCTCTAGACGAGGCGTGATGCCCGCATTCTCCTTGATGTATATCTAGGAGGATCTCCTAGCCTTCCGCCGAACTCACACATCTTTGCAACACGCTTGTGACGCTTCTTTTATACAGCTCATTGTTTATGATTGTATAAGCTTTAGCTCTTCTCACCGTTTGTCTAGCCAGTACCTCATTACTCGGCAAGGTCGCATCCTTAAGGAAGGAAAATATGGGTTGTGCCCATGTTGGCATGATTTTCTCTGGGAGAATTCCACTATCTATTTCCATATTTTCTACCGACATAACGGCCTCGGGTTTCTCCATATCCGGGTTACATTCTTTGTCAATCTCCATCGGCACATTATCCTCCCTTGATTTTGCCGGGATATAGATGGATTCGGACTCCGGCGATACCTGGGGGAATTGATTGCCTGGTTGATCCGAGTTTTGACAGCGTATCTGCAACGTCATTATCTGCCTGAGGTACATGATGAAATTCACATCCATCGAAGTATCCACTGAGTTTTTGCACATGAAATCTGTATAAGGCCATATTTGCGTCCAGCGCGTCCCAATTGCCGGATACTTGTTGTACAACTAGATCTGAATCTCCGTAGCATAAGATTCGGCGTATCCCAATCTCTTTTGCCACCTTCAATCCATGGACGAGTGCTTCGTACTCAGCTACATTGTTTGATGCAGCGAAATGTATCTATAGCACATATTTCAACTGATCTCTTTTTGGCGAGGTTAACACTATTCCGGCTCCGAAGCCATTCCTCAGCTTGGAACCGTCGAAGTGCATTGTCCAATAATTTGGGTCTGGTAATGGTGGCTCATATTGTATCTAGTCCCAATCCACAAAGAAGTCGGCCACAGCCTGAGATTTGATTGCATCTCGCCTATCGAATTGCGGAGCATAAGGTGATAATTCAATTTCCCATTTTGCTATTCGGCCACTTGCGTCTTTATTGCTCAATATGTTAGCTATGGGCGCTTCGCAGATAACTTTTATCGGGTGCTCTTCAAAGTAATGTTTAAGTTTTTTCGCTGACATGTATACCCCATATGCCATCTTCTGGTAATGTGGTTAATTTTGCTTTGAGGCTGATAGTACCTCGCTTAGGTAAAAAACCGGCCTTTGTACTGATTTATCATTTTCAATTCGCTCCACCACGATCACAGCACTTACTACTCTATTCGTGGCGGCTATGTAAAGTAACATAGGATCTTTTGACAATGGAGAGGCCAGGATTGGCGTTGTGACCAACATCTTCTTCAGTTCATGGAACGCATTATCTGCTTGTGGTGTCCAAATGAACTTATCAGATTTTTTCATCAGTTGATAAAGTGGTAATGCTTTCTCTCCCAGCCGACATACAAATCGGCTAAGTGAGGCCAGGCAACCTGTGAACTTCTGTACGTCATTTAGGCATCTCGGCAATTCCATCCTTTCTACTGCTCTTATCTTAGTTGGGTTGGCCTCTATACCTCGGCTAGATACGAGAAAACCGAGTAGTTTTCTAGCCGGTATGCCGAAGGTGCATTTTTCCGGGTTAAGCTTCATTCGGAACCTTCTCAAGTTCGCGAAAGTTTGCCGAATATCATCCAGTAGTGTTTTGCTTTATTTGGTTTTGATAACCACATCATCTACATATACTTGTACATTTTTTCCTATCTGGTCATGCAAACATTTTTGCATACATCTCTGGTACGTTGCTCCTGCGTTACGCAGGCCGAATGGCATGGTACGATAGCAATAAGCCCCGTACGGGGTAATAAACGCAGTCTTTATTTGATTGGCCGGATTTAACGGTATCTGGTGAAAACCAGAATACGCATCTACAAATGATAACAGCTCACAACCAGTGGTCGAATCAATGACCTGGTCTATTCTAGGTGAAGGAAAAGGATCTTTTGGACACGCATTGTTCAGGTTCGTGTAATCAATACACATTCGCCATACAATGGCTACATTTGGATCATCCTTCTTCTTTTCTACTAGCACCGGGTTTGATAGCCAATCCGGATAAAGCACCTCCATGATGAACCCGGCCGCAAGGAGCCGAGCTATCTCATCCCCTATTATTTTTCTCCTGTCTTCGGCGAAGCAGTGGAGAGGTTGCTTCACCGGCCTTGCTCCTGGCCTTACATTCAGAGAGTGATCAGCCAACTCCCTCGGCACACCTTGCAAATCCTGAGTTGACCATGCAAAGATATCCTGATTCTCACGGAGGAAGTTGGTGAGCTCGCTTTCCTATTTAGCATCTAGGCCGGCACCAATGGTGATGGTGCGCTCTGGGAACTGCTCATATATCTGGAATTTTTTTTGTTTATTTGGTTGGCTGGAAAGAGACACTTCCATGCGGATTGGCCAACGCTGGCATATTCAGTTGTGCCGACTGAGCGAGGGTTGCTACCTCCTGAATCCTTCTTTTTTCTCTTGCTATTACCAATGACTCGGCCAGGTTTGATCCGGCTGAAGCACATTCCATTGACTTCCTGTAATCTCCTGATACTGTTATCACCCCTTGTGGTCCGGGTAATTTCATTTTCAAGTAGGTTATGTGGCAGCTAATCATGAATTTATCCAATGCCGGCCGTCCGAGTAGAGCATGATAACAACTCTCTAGATCCACCACCTCAAACTCCAAATTTTCTGCTCTGCAGTTATCCCTTGTGCCGAATAACACATCTACTCGAACCTTTCCAATGGGTTCGCATGAAAGCCCTGGCACTATTCCATGGAACGTAGTTCTCTTGGATTGCAGCATATTCTGCGATATTCCGAGTTTATGCATTGTATCCTTGTACATGATATTGATACTGCTCCCATTGTCAATGAGTACTTTTGAAAATTTCACATTAATGCTTGGTCCGACAAATGTTGGATCTAGTACGAGTGCGTACGACCCCGGATTCGGCATTATTTTGGGGTGATCCTTTATGCTCCAAGTTACTTCTTGATCTGACCAGGGCACATATCTTGGTACTACTGGCATAACTGCATTTACTTCCATATGTCGGCGCTGTACACTTTGCCTGTCTTGTTGTTCTGTTGTGAACACGCAATATGATTGATGATGTTCCCTGTAATCATTGCGTCCATTATTTCCTGGGTTCGTCCTTCCATCCGGACCCTGATTTATCACTTGATGCACTGCATCTCTTCGGTCCGAGTTATCATACCTCGGGGGAGGAGGTGGTAACATTAGTTGCTGTGCATTTGCTCCAGTCAACTGCGGCTGATGCTGCTGATGCACCTGGTGGGAAGTTGTTTGCATGCCCGCCGGGTTACCCATTGCATTTTTCATCCAGGCGCATTGCCGAGTTGTATGATTGGCTGGCTTGGCCGGGTTTGGAGTATGAAACTTACACGGTTGATCCAACATGGACTCAAACGTGTACTTCAGCCTTTCCTGCCATTGCTTCTTCTGTTCTGGTGTCCACTGTCTCTTTCCTTCATTCCTTGGTGTCCACTTTTGAGGACCATTCTTCTGCCGCTGACTGTTTCCGTGACTCGGCTGATCTTGCACTACCGCTGCCACCTGATTGGAGGCATATCTGTAATCTGGTCTTTCCTCTCTTCTTCCTCTGAACTCATTACGCCTTGATGATCCGGCTGCATCTCTTGCATATTGATCTTGATGCTCCCGATGATCTGCCGACATCAGCTCTGGTTGCGTCGGATCTCCCAACGCATACGAATCCGCTATCCTGATGGTTTCTGCCAAAGTGGTTGGCATATCTCTTTGCATTCGCTGCCACAAAACACTGGCATAACAGCATCCTTGAGCGAACCATGCTATAGCTTGTGATTCTATAACTCCCTCGCATGAATTCCTAAGGTTACACCACCGAGTTAAGAATTCTCTGTCTGTCTCATTCGGCCTTTGCTTGCACATGGCTAGCTGCTGCGGCCTGTTTGGCCTTTTATAAGTACTGGTGAAGTTGCTGACAAACATCTCTTCGAAATCCAACCAGCAGTTGATGCTGCCTGGGGATAGATTATTCAGCCATACTCTGGCTGGCCCTTCCAGCATTTGCGGGACATATCTTACTGCCCATCGCAAGTTTCCACTTGCTATTTTTACAGCCGTGGCATAATCAATCAACCAATCATGTGGTTTGGTGCTCCCATTGTATGTTTTCGTGCCTCTTGCCAGCTGAAAGTTCGGCACTGGTGGCTCGCCCATGATCCGTGGTCCGAAACATGTAGGACCCCGCGGGCCTTGCTCTTCTAATAACTCGGACCGGTATAGTCGGTCTAGTTTTACTCTTGCATCACTTGATGGCAAATCTCTGTACATAATTCTTTCCTGCGTTCCATAGCGGTTATTTCCACCATGAACCGCATATTCCATTTCTGAATAACCATCATTGTACCTCTCATTCACCTGATTGTGGCGAGCTGGTCTCGCTTCTCTTTCCTGCCGAGGTTCATACCTCGGTTGAGGATTAGGCGGCGGATCTCTCCTTCCTTCTGCCGGGATATTATTCTCATGATTTTCTCTTCCGAGATCCCCATTACCTCGGCTTCCGTTGCCTCTATCGGCACGGCCGGGGTTTCTTTCGCCACTGTTACCTCGGCTTCCATTACCTCTGTTTTCATTTGCTTTTCCGGCTACTGCCGGATCATATGGAACAATTTGCTTATTTCTTTTTCCTGAAGATACTGCTCTGTCTTTTCGCGCGTTGTTTCCGGGTGAGGATGCTGCTGCCACAGATAGGGCAGGTGCCGCACCAGCCGAATGAACCATTCGTGAGGCACCAGGCCTTGCTGGGTCTGCCCTAAGCATTTCTTCATTCTGCTGGTTCGCGATGCGCACCAACTCATTCACTCTTTCTTGCTGTTTTTGCCTGGCTTCGCCGGTCAATCCTTCTAACTCTAGTGCAACGGCATTTGCCGCCCTTAGGTTCTTTGCCGGGGTACTATACCTCGGCAAGCCTAGATCAAGTGATTCTTCCTTATGAGCCTCATGCTCTTTATTGATATCTTCTATGAGGTTCTTCCCTCTTAATCTTAATTCATCAACCCGTTCGGGGGCGACGTCAAGCTTGTTTGCCTTAGCATATTCTTGCAGGGTCCTGTTTAAGGACTCCCACAATGCCGACACCTTTTTAGCCTCTACCAGTACTTTTTTCCTGGTCTCTTCTAATTCTGCCTGAGCATTAGTCGGATCAAGTATCAGCGCTACGGGCGTAGTCAGAGTATCTATAGTTGCCTGGAGAATATTTTCTGGTCTTTCCAGAGGGGGCCATCTTACCCTTGGTGCCTTTGGGGTCATCTCCTGCACCTCGGCTGGGTTGGCTGCTGAAGGATTTACCTCGGTGGGCGGTGGAGCCGCCTGCTTTGTGGTCACCTGCACACCCGCCGTCGGATCCTTGCTTGATCCGGCGCCCGCTGCTCCCGCCTGCACCCTAGCTGCGACCATCACCTCGACGCTGCTGACGGGGCGCACTCCGCACGGACCGTTCGCGGCGCTAAGGGGAGGCTCTCCTCCAACCATAACTTGGTGAGTATAAACGCCGGAGGTGTCGACGCCGATGTAGATCTGGTGCATGCCCAAGTTGATGAAGACGCTGTTGCGCGGAGGAGTTTTTCCCCTGAAGTTGCCTGCGTTATCGTTGACATAGTCACAGAGATCAAATCTCCGGACTAAACCAGAGACAACGTGCTCGCCAGTGTGGATGAAGATTCCCGTCCGGATCATGACTCCTGCTAGCATCGCTGCTGGCCCCACGGTGGGCGCCAACTGTCGTGGTGGTGGCACGGCAGATGCCATGGGTAGGCTAAAGTATGGGGCCAATGGATGCTAGAGGGATCTGGGGAGGGAAGATGTAGTTGATTCTACACACAAACGACTAACGTAAAGATCTTATTTCTCCTCTCTTGGGCTACAAGTGCTCCTTGAGATGTTTACAAGAGGAGAAGATGAACTTTTGCCAGCCTAACGGTACCAAATGAGCCGATCCCCTTCTCAGAGTCCAAGCCTCTCCTTATAAAGGGGAGTCTTGGCTCCTCTAGGTCTGACGTGGCAAGCATATTTGAAGAATATGCTTGTCCCAATATAGTAACTCGGCGGACTCCTTTCTGTGTCGCCCTTCTAACGACGGCAAGGTTTCAGAGAACCCCACCTGCACGCTTCAGGCTCCAGGACTGTCACCTCCGTGACCTCCTTCTTCCCTTCTGCCGCTCTGCGCCTTGTCCTTTGTGTTTGGCTCTGCTCAGATTCTTCCTAGCTTGTGGCTAGGGTTTGACTATAGGCACTTCCTTCTCCTGCAAGCTTCATGTCATTCGTCCCTGCCTCGCTTAGCTCGGCTTGGCCTTCACCTGCATTCAGATTATTCAGGCTGACCCGGCCGACTTAAACAGTACGTCGGTCGGGTAACTTCTTGCTCTTCTCATAAGAGTCCTGCTCTTGCTTACCTCGGCCGACGTTTACAGGATTCGGCCGATTTAGACAGTAACTCGGAAACTGGATGGGGAACTTCCTTTTGTCTTTCCCCGTCCTGACCCTATCCGGGGTCACCTCCCCAACACCTCCTCATCATGGGAATCAGCAACGGTGATGAAGATGGCGATAGAGATCGATGGAGATGGATCCGGGGGCACTTCCCTGTCCCGGCAGGGTGCCGAAACAGAGACTTTCTGTCCCCCAAATCTCCCTTTCGGTGGCGGCGGCACTACGGAGGTTTTCGTGGCTTTCTGATGGATTCTTTAAGATTTTTGGGTCGGAGGCTTCTTATAGGCGCAGGAATCAAGGTCGGTGGGGGTCCAGGGGGCCCACACCACCTCCAAGCGCCTCCAGAGCTTGCCCGCGCCTAGGGGGTTTGGCCACACTATGGCCCCCCTCCGGCTCTGCTTCATGGTTCCGTCTTTCTCCGGGAAAATAATAACTTTGGCTTTTGTCCTGTCCAATTCTGAGAATATTGATTTTCTGCCTTTCTAGAACCAAAAATAGAAGAAAAAAGGCAACTGGCACTATGGCAACTTGTTAATAGGTTAGTTCCAGAAAAGATATAAAAACACCTCAAAGTATTGACAAAGCAAAGCAAAGTAGATATAAAACAAACATGGAGCATCAAAAATTATAGATACGTTTCCGACGTCTCATGGCTCCCTAGGGAAGGCAAAGGAAGTTCTCCGACGCTTCTACAGGGAGGTCGTCCCCAAGGGTGCTGCTCTTGAGGATGTTGACGCTCTGGCGGATGCTCCGGCAGCATACAAGCGTAAGCAGAAGGGCATCAGCGCCTCCATGGGGTTGGCCATGGCCATGGCGTCCGGAGCGGAGATAGATCTCCCGCACATAACCTCCTAGATGCCAACGACTGCAGATGGTTCAGAGGTAGCGTTCGTCCTCTTCGCCTCTCGCTGTAAGCGTTATGGGCCAAAACTCATTGATCTGCTAGAGGAGTATGCGGTGAAGCAGCAGGAGGAGGCCAAGAGCAGGCATTCTGGCTATCAAGCCACTCCGGATGCAGGTGCCTAGGCCCAGTTGTTGTAGTTAGGATAGTTTATCCTTTTGCTAATGTAATATTTTGTTGATGAACAATCCCCACCTATGCCATGAGGTGGCCTTGATGTATATAAATTATGTTTCGAGCTATCGCCAGAGTTGATTGTGATGTTTTATGTGTTGATTTGCTTGTCTCTAGGGTCCTTCGGGTGAGGTTCCCCTTGTCACTCTGAATACTCCTGAGCCGCGTCCCTCCTTGGATGATGTGTCACAGCTGGTTTTTCTTCGCGACCGCGTCCGCAGCCTGGAGAAGGATATCCTTGGCATTCGAGGCCCACGTGGATGTGTGGAAATCAAAGGCTGAGCGAGCCACTGCTAGGGAGGAGTTCTTGATGGGGGAACTGCGGCAGATGAGCGAGCAACTGCAAAGTGAGTCTTTCTAACTATTGTTCTTTCGATTGGAGCTCTGCATTTTGCTTAGTGTGCGTGTTCTATAGGTGCGAATCTCGTTCCGAAGGAAGAGAAAGAGCGCGTCGCCATTCGGATGAATTGCCTGATGCAACAGGACCTGGAGGCTGGTGGCTTCTTCTGGATGGACCGCGACCGGGCCATCATCCTTGCGACAGTGCAAGATTGCATGCACTAGGTTTCTCGGGTGCTGAGGCAGGCGAAGGATTTCTCTGGAGTCCACTTGGACCTCCATGATTCCCTTAGATGAGGCACCTTCCAACCTTTGGGGTTTGCTGGCGAAATTTCAGAACATGGGACATGTCAAGGAGTTGGTCGACGTCAGCTAGTCGCTGGGGTGAAGGCTGCGTTGTCCCTTGTTCAGCTACACCGTTGTGACGTCAATCTTGCAAAGGTGTCGACTGGGCCGCCCCTTCGTCCTGATGGAACCCTCTGGGATATGCGTCCCCATTATGCTGCTATGGCGCAACATGCTGAGGAGATAGTATACTTGTTCGAGCATCGAGCGAACGTAATACTCCAAAATAGGTAGTTCCTGTAAAGAAAACTTGATGTAAAACTTGTATTTTTAGAGTGGGCTCGTAGTGCCCTTTGTAAAGTTTGTGTATAGTAGCACGTGGTGCTTTGATGTGTGCATGTCCTTTTCATTATCCTGACGTGGTCAGCTACTCAGGTTGTATGCGTTGTTCTCAGTCGACGAGGTCGTGAGGTGAGGCATAGCCCCCGAGCATATTATATCGAAAAGTAATGCAAGGCGAAAGAAATTTCGGCCAAGGGACTTAGCTTTTATTCATAGCATAACAAGGAGGTACATTATTCGTCTGAGTAGCCTTATTGAAAGTAAAGAGGTAGCTAGGGGTAGAAGTGTCGCAGTTGTGCGACATTCCATGGGTTGGAGTATTCGACTCCTGACTTGACGTCCATGAGGCGGTAGGCGCCACCTGGGATGACTTCGGTGATGTAAGATCCCTCCCTTTATAAAGGTAAGGATCCCTGTGATTGCAATGCTAGTCCATGGATCAATGCTAGCATCCACAGTTTAAGATGAAGTACACAAAAACAAAGGTCATTATTAGATATCATTCCAGAGACAAACATAGTCTTTTACAAACTCCAAGGCCACAGGCCTAATACAAGAGTTCAAATATATATAATAAGATAAATAAGTCTTCATCTTCATGTGCCACAGGCAAGCATGTTGAGTGTAGACTCATAACCCCTATTCATCATTAGAATAACCTGCAACATCACAAGTTACAGCCACAGTGGGTCAATACATTGGAATAGTATTAGCAAGTGATACCTTAGTAGAGCATTGGTAGACTAGATACAATATGCATTTTGGCTAAGTGTAGCTTAGGCTTGCTTTGCTCAAAATAAGTTTTACCTATCAATTGAAAACACTAAGTTTTCTTTGACAAAAACTTTCCCAAGGAAACACCAATAGAAATTGGTGTACCTTCACCCTTGTTCAACCACAAATTTTTACTTAGAAATTGGGATGAGGAGATTCTTGATAGCTTCCATGTCTTGATGATCAAGTTGTCCAATACCAGGGACATGGCTAAGTACTTAGATTCTTCCATCTGCAGAGGTTGTGCACTTTCCCCACAAGACTTGATTTTCACCAAGACAGGACCTTTCAGAAGCCTTCCCTTAGACCAAATGGACGCGCTCCAACCTATCATCCCACTACCACCAACTGTCCAAATGGCTAAGTTATTGCAACCTATATGATCCAGGCAGAGCCCATAATACCATGTGGCTGCACTAGAAGCTTCTTAAAATTTGGCATCTCAAATCCCTTTGTTCCTGGGTGGCTTTCCACAAGTGCGATACACAAGGTAAACCATAGAAATGGGCCTTGTGTAACCACTCAACACAAACCATTCTTTCCCTTCCACCTAGGTGATTCATTCACTTAGTTGTTTTATTAAGTAAAACACAAGTCCAAAGACTTAGAAATATTTTCTCATAGCATGAATATATAACCACCCTTGGTTGCTACTAGCTAGGCTAAGCATGGCATAGATAAGCATCTTAACTTAGAAATTTCTAGAAATTCTACAACTACTAGGATTTCCCAAGCATAGCATATAGATCAAAAATATTCATGCAAGTCTAGCAAAATATTTCTAGTGCATAGTTGAAAAACATAGGAATAAAATCATGAAGCACCACTTGCCTTGGTAGTTTGGAGAGTAGCAACAATCCTCACAATCACAATCACTATTTGCACCAAAATCTACACATAAAATAATAGCACCAAATCACATACAAAATTTATACAAACAAAAATATATGAATGCATGCAAAATTCCATGTGATGATTTTCTACACCAAACAAGACAAGTGCACAGTACTGAAACAAAAACAAGTTCAAATCTTGCCAATTAAACTTTATTTGAACAACAAAACATTTTTCAAATAATTTCTATACCCAAATTATGCCTATAAATTATTCTGTGAAAACAATCATTTTAACAGAAGAAAAACATTAAACATATTGCATAAATAGAAAGGATTTTCTCTCCTGATTCTATTGATATAAAATTTGTCAAATTTGGATGTGGGAATCAAAATTTATGAATTATTCAAGTTTAAACATCTAATAGATCTAATTCAGATTTTTAAAACGAAGAACATGCCACGCGGCAGCACCTGGTTGGTTGGTACCGATTCGCACTGGATCACACTTGCGCACCATCAGATCTAAATAAAATCCAATGGCTGAGATCTGCCCGTACCTCTTCGGCCTGGCGTCTAATCTAGACCACTGGATCTAGATCCAGTGGATCTAATCGACTTGACCCAAATCTGGCGGCGCTCATGGACACAGCGGCGGCGACGGCTCTGCCGGCGATGGTCCAGCGATTCTAGCGAGGGCTGGGGGTGATGATGTTGCTTACCAGACTCGCACGTGCATGAGGAAGCTCAACGTGGTTGCCGTTGGGACGGGGGCGTGCTGTAGCGGCGGCTAGGGGTCGTCGGAGCTGTGGGCGGCGTCGGGTTCACTACCAGAGACGAAGGCGACAACCTAGTGCGCAAGGGAACAAGCGGCATATATTAGCAGATGCGCAAGACAAAAGCAAACTCACTCGCATGAACAAGAGATCAAAGGGAACACGGGGCTCACCGGAATGGCTCGTCGGAGTTGAGCTGAGCTTCGGACACTTGTAGGCGTTGACGGGGGCGACGACCTGGGGTGATTTAGGACAAGCTGAAAGCATGAGAAGATGCACAAGGCGATGACGAAGCAGGTCGTGTGAACCAGAAGGCAAGGCGTGCTCGGGACTCACCGTGATGGCTCGCCGGAGTGGTTCGGGACAGCGGCGGCGCGAGCTCGATTGTGGATAGCCTAGCAGCGCTCTGTGGTTGGTGAGTGAGGGGAATGGAGCAGAGTGAGGAGGGGTTTAAGTAGCCAGGGCGATAGAGGGAGTTATGCCTGCAGTAACGCGTAATCAAGCGCGAGATCGTCGGGAAGAAACAATCGCGGCGGAGCTGGTCGCGGGCGTGATTTGGGGACGAAGGGGTGACGTGGAGGTGGGTCCGGGGCGTCAGCGAGAGGGGGGTGCACGCGTGGGTGAGAAACAGAGGGAGAGGGAAACCCCGGGTGGGCTGGTTGTTGGGCTGGATCCAGTATTGGGCCAGATTGGCAACGCTGGCCCTTTTTCTTTTCTTTTTTCCTTTTCTATTTCTGTTTTGATTTTCTGGATTCATTTTCAAATGTTTTTCAAATGAGTTTGAAGACAAACTTTCTTTGGATTTTTGTAAAGTGAACCATGCACACAATTGAGTATAAAACTTTGTTGTTCACTCAAAAATACATTGGTCCATTGAAATTAAAATAAAACCATGCCCTAATTATTTATTTATAGATAGGCATATGAATGGTTTGAATTTAGATTTTTGCTTTGAAATTTGAACAAGCTTTGAAATCAACATTCAAACCTATAATCAAACCTTTTCTGGTTGAAACAAAGTATTCACATTTTGGAGAGTAGAAATAAATCCATTGCCTTTCCTAAATAAAATATTAGGCAACAATTTACTTCTGTTTTGAAATCTTATTTGAAAAATGATCCAAATGCTTATGCATGCATGAATGATATGCAATCCTTGAAAACATGATTTTTGGGATGTTACAAATCTAACCCCCTTAAGGTGAATCTCGCCCTCGAGATTCGGGTTGTCTAGCAAATAGGTGAGGGTGGTCTTTCCGAAGATCATCTTCTCTTTCCCATGTTGCTTCTTCTTCGGAATGATGGTTCCATTGAACTTTGCAGAATTTGATAGTCTTAGTCCGAGTAACTCTTTCTGCAGTCTCAAGAATCTTGATAGGTTTCTCCTCATAAGTGAGGTCACTCTCCAATTGAACCTCTTCCAAAGGTATAGTATCCTTCAAAGAAGTCTCTTCCATTTCTGGATGGCATTTCTTAAGCTGACTCACATGAAACACATTGTGAACGGCAGACAATGATTCTGGCAGTTCAATCTCATAAGCTACTTCTCCTTTACGACTCAGAATCTTGAATGGTCCAACATATATTGGGGCCAATTTTCCTTTGACTCCAAACCTCTTCACTCCACGAAGTGGTGACACTCTAAGATAAGTTCTATCACCTACTTCATAGGTGACTTCTCTACGCTTAGGATCTGCGTAACTCTTCTGTCGGGACTGTGCTATCTTCAATCTGTCCTTAACTAGCTTGACTTTCTCTTCAGCCTCTTTGATTAGTTCTGGTCCGAACAAACTTCTTTCTCCCACACCATTCCATAACAATGGGGTGGTACACTTTCTCGCATAGAGAAACTCAAATGGTGCCATCTCACTACTGGCTTGATAGCTGTTATTATAAGAGAATTCTGCGTAAGGCAGACTTTCATCCCAACTCGCTCCATAGTCTAGGGCACATGCCCTCAACATATCTTCAAGAATCTGGTTGGTCCTTTATGTTTGTCCATCAGTCTGAGGATGAAAAGCAGTGCTGAATTCCAACCTCGTTCCCAACGACTCATGTAATTGCCTCCAAAAATGAGAAGTGAATTGAGTTCCCCTATCAGACACAATACTTTTGGGTACTCCATGTAGACATACAATTCTACTCGTATAGATCTTGGCTAACTTTGCACTTGTGTAGGTTGTCTTCACGGGTATGAAATGAGCTACTTTAGTTAGGCGGTCCACTACTACCCAAATATAATCATATTCTGACCGGGTCCTTGGCAATCCGGTAATGAAATCCATACCTATCTTGTCCCACTTCCATTCAGGAATAGGTAGTGGTTGTAACAATCCTGTTGGTTTCTGGTGTTCCGCTTTCACTCTGCTACACACATCACACAAAGCAATATGTTCGGCGATGTCTTTCTTGAGATTATTCCACCAAAATCTTTCCTTCATATCCATGTACATTTTGGTGTTACCCGAATGAATGGAATACGGTGAATTATGTGTTTCCTGTAAAATCAGTTTCCGAAGCTCCGGATCTTGTGGAACACAGATACGATTTCCATACCATAAAGTACCATGTTCGTCTTCATGGAATCCCTTGGCTTTTCCCTTGCCAATATTTTCCTTAATCTCTTCAATTTCCTTATCTGTATTTTGGGCTTCTTTGATTTTGTCCAACAAGGTGGGTTGAACATCCAATGACATGAGATGTCCTTCAGGCACAATCTCTAATCTGAGATCTCTAAATTGGGCACACAGATCATCTGGCAATTCTCCCTTAGTAAGTCCATTCACAAAAACCTTACGGCTTAGAGCATCCGCTACAACATTTGCTCTACCGGGGTGGTATTGCAAACTCAAGTCATAGTCCTTGATGAGTTCTAGCCATCTTCTTTGTCTCATGTTAATTTCTTTCTGGGTGAAGATATACTTCAAACTTTTGTGATCTGTGAACACTTCACATCGTTTTCCCAAAAGATAGTGTCTCCATGTTTTGAGTGCATGGACAACAGAGGATAATTCTAGATCATGAGTAGGGTAATTTACCTCATGAGTTTTGAGTTGTCTCGAGGCATAAGCCACAACTTTCCCTGCTTGCATAAGTACTGCACCTAATCCATGATGAGATGCATCACAATATACTTGGAAATCCTTCTCCAAATCTGGCAGACATAAGACTGGTGCTGTCACTAGTCTCTTCTTCAATTCTTGGAAACTGAGTTCACATCCTTCAGACCAAGTAAATTTCTTGTCTTTCTTTAACAATTATGCCATGTCCTTATCTACCTTGGAGAAATTCTGAATGAACCTTTTGTAGTATCCTGCCAAACCAAGGAAACTACGAACCTCTTTCACTGACTTAGGAGATTCCCATTCAGTTACAGTTGAAACTTTAGCAGGATCAACTGCTACACCATCTCCTGACAGAACGTGTCCAAGAAAACCAACTTCATTTAACCAAAACTCACACTTGCTGAATTTGGCATATAGCTTATGCTCTCTAAGCTTCTCAAGTATTAAACGCATATGTCCTTCATGCTCTTCTTTGCTCTTGGAGTAGATCAAGATGTCATCGATGAAAACGACAACAAACTTATCAAGGAACTCCATGAACACTTTGTTCATCATGTTCATGAAATAAGCTGGTGCATTGGTCAAACCAAATGGCATCACAGTATACTCATACAATCCATACCTTATGGTGAAAGCTTTCTTAGGTATGTGTTATTCCCTTATCTTGAGCTGGAAATAACCTGACCGGAGATCAATCTTTGAGAACACACAAGCTCCTTCTAACTGATCAAACAAGTCATTGATTCTAGGCAAAGGGTATTTGTTCTTGATAGTCACCACATTGAGTGAACGGTAATCTATGCATAACCTTTGACTTCTACTTTCTTTTCCACAAACAAAACTGGTGCTCCCCAAGATGAAGAACTTGGTTGGATAAAACCTTTCTACAACTGTTCTCCAAGTTGCTTCTTGAGTTCTTTCAACTCACCCACTGACATCTTGTACGGTGTCTTTGCTATTGGTCCAGATCCTGGTAGCAAATCAATAAGAAATTCCACATCTCTATCTGGTGGCATTCCCGGCAATTCTTCCGGAAACACATCAGGATATTCACTCACAACAGGCACACTGTCTATGCTAACCCCCTTAAGAGAATTTAGCTTACTCCCTTTTGATTCAAAGTTAGACTTGAACCAAATCCGTTTCTTTTCCGGGGTTGTGAGTGCAACAGTACAATTGGCACAATCTAGTACTCCTTCATACTTGGTCATCCAATCCATTCCCAAAATTACATCTAGTCCTTGGGAATCTAGGATTATCAGACTCACTGCAAACTTATGTTTTCCAAACTCTATCACTAGATCCCAGCATCCAAGACTTATTATCATATCTCCACCAGGAGAACTTAATTTTATTGGACACCCAATGTTTTCAGTTGGAAACCCATTTCTATCAACAAATGCTTTTGATATGAATGAATGTGATGCACCAGTATCAAAAAGAACAAGTGCTGGAATAGAATTGAGTTTGAACTTACCAGCAATAGCATCAGGTTCCTCATAGATTTCTTCCACTTTGATGTGGTTCACTTGTCCCTTTTGAAAAGGGTTGGGCTTGTTGGGTCCCTCAACTTTCTTTTCTGGGCATTCATTTGCATAATGCCCCATCTTCTTGCACTTGAAACATTCAACCTGACTAAGATCCTTCTTGACAGGCTGGCTTCCACTGCCACTTCCACTTCCATTGTGGTGACTCTTATATCCACTCTTGTGATTCTTGTACTTGTCATTGTCATGACCATGGTAGTGCTTGTTGTCATGATGACGGTTGTGGTTGTGGTGCTTGTTGTACTTCCCATGCTTGTGGGATCCAGAATTCCCACTGTCATCATAATGGGAGCGCTTGTGAGACGATCCCGAGTTGTGCTTGTCAGAGTGCTTCCTCTTCCTGCTTTCTACCTATTTCATCTTGTTCTCCAAAATAGCAGCCTTGTCACAAAGAGACTGATAAGTGGGAACATAGGCCACAGATAGCTGTAGGTTAAGTTCATCGTTCAATCCTTTGAGGAACTTCTCTTTCCTCTTAGCATCAGTGTCAACTTCATCCGGTGCATAACACGCCAGATTGTTGAACTCCTTAATATACTCTGCCACACTGCGGTGGCGCTGCTTCAGATTATGAAACTCTTTCTTCTTCAAACTCATCACTCTGGATGAGATGTGAGCAATACGGAAACCATCTTCAAAGATAGCCCATGTCACATCCGCAATGGGAGTGGTGATCTGGAAGTTATCCCACCAAGTGGCTGCTGGTCCTTCCAACAAGTGTGCTGCAAATCTGACTTTCTCTTCATCAGTACAACCAACGGTTACCAAGTCCTTGTTCACAGAGCGTAGCCAATCATTGGCCACCATAGGATCAGTAGTTCCTGAGAACTTTGCTGGCCTCAGTCTTAAGAACCTGGTAAGCATGTCAAAACCCGGTGGGTTGTTCTGATTGTTGTTGTTGTTGTTATTATTGTTGTTGTTGTTGTTGTTGTTCTGATTCTAGATGAACGTGGTCATCATTTGCATCAACTGCGTCTGAGCTGTCATCATCTGCTGCATCTCAGGGGTGATGTTGTTGTTGTTAGGGTTGGGATTGGCACGTCAGGGAGGCATCTGTGGTTTTCAATAGAGATAAGAATGAGATACCCATAGATGCTAACATGCACAATACATCACATAACAAACCACAATCATGCATCATAGTAGTAAAAGTTCAACAACACAGACAACAAGTTTTTGAAAAAGTAAAACACACCAATAGCAAGCCATCCACATGTTGGATGGTCATTGCGACTCAATGATCAAAAGCATGGTAAATAAAGGTAAATGAGTAGTCATCACTACTCCTCTGCATCAACCTCCTCATCAACAAGTGTAAGACCTGCATTCTCCATAGCGGTCTTGTACTCCTCAACATTGGTGGTCAAGGTCTCTATTTTGGCTTTGAGAGCCCTCTTCTGTGAGTGAAGCCTCTCAATCACACCTTGCTGATGCTCGAGCTCGAAGTCCTTGGCCTCTAGTTCTGCAGTCATGTCTCGAATCCTCTTGTTCCTATCTTGGACTCTCTTCTCTTGACTCTTGAACTTTCTATCCTGACTCTCAAACATGGCCTCCATTTCCTTGACTATCTCATCTTGCTCTGCGAAGATCTTGTCCTTCTCATGAAGCTGCACCTGGAGTTCTTCATTGCTAAGCATGACGTTGGTCCTATCAGTGTCTAGGTGCCTAAGAAGAACCTCTAAGTCCTGGAGGTATAGACGAATCGGCTCTGCCGTCTCTCTAGCAGTATCCTCGAAGTCAATGGCCTCACCATCCTCATCACATCTACCGAAGGCGTGGAAGTGAGTACCTCTAATCTCTCGAGAGTGTCTCCCTAGTAAGCGTCCAAGCAAATCCTGCATGACTACCTCTAGGCCTCTTTCCTTGTCATCATGCATGAGCTTGAAGATGATTGCCTCTGTGGTAGGCTCGTCCTGGCTGATTAACCTTGAAGCCCCAAACGTCTTTCCTCTCAAACTTGGTGAGGGGAAGCATCATGATGGTAGGAAGTGGGAGATTGAGAAAACTAGTGAGCTCAATAATACGAGTGCCAAAATGAGTTCCCTTGAACTCTTCCGCCGTGCCGATAGTAACATTAGGCATCTATTTTATAAGATAGAAAAAGTTAGAATCAACACAATTAAAGATAAATCACAAGACAAGGCATCACATGCATATCTTTGGAAATAAAAACACACAAGTCATGGCATACATAAAACCATTACAAACATCCAAGGTTCAACTTATTTTAAACGACATTTGGAAAATAAAATGATAAGTGTGGTGGTCCAACTAACGAAGTACGTTACAATCCCATCTCACTTGCCAAGTTGGCTAACAGGGCATCCCTAGAGGCAATCTGTCTATCTAGATCACATGACTCCATTGCTAAGTCCATGATGTCCTTCCTTAAACTTTGGTTGGTAGCCTCTAATTCTTGGGTATGCTTCTTTTCTTCCCTAAGGTCATTATGGGTGTTGACCATTCTGCACTTGATTCTATCACCAAGTTCTTTGATGGCCTTCCAAGCTGCATCCCTTGCTGAATCAAAGAATGTAGTGTGCATCACTGAGTTGGTGACCATGCATAATCCTGATTCCTTGTGGTTGTCTTCCTTGTTTTTATACAAGTGAAGTTGCACCCACCAGTACTCAACTCCTTCATCCATCACAGGAAAACCTTTGTACACAGCTGCACCATGTATTCCCATGGCAACCATGAGGTCCTTGAGAGCCTTGGGGAATTTTGTCTCACATTCCAAAGTCATAGTCATGCGTGGTCCCTTCCTCACGGCTTCATTGATGGAGTTCATCTACAAATAGAGATGAGAAATAAGATTAGAAAAGCTTACGAGAAGAAAAGACAAGTGTGGAAGTTGTTGAAAAATTTTCCTTAGTGGTTTCCAATCCTAGGGTCATAATCCTACAGGCAAAAAAGTGCTCTGATACCATCTGTAAGATCCCTCCCTTTATAAAGGTAAGGATCCCTGTGATTGCAATGCTAGTCCCTGGATCAATGCTAGCATCCACAGTTTAAGATGAAGTACACAGAAACAAAGGTCATTATTACATATCATTCTAGAGACAAACATAGTCTTTTACAAACTCCAAGGCCACAGGCCTAATACAAGAGTTCAAATATATATAATAAGATAAATAAGTCTTCATCTTCATGTGCCACAGGCAAGCATGTTGAGTGTAGACTCATAACCCCTATTCATCATCAGAATAACCTGCAACATCACAAGTTACAGCCACAGTGGGTCAATACAATGGAATAGTATTGGCAAGTGATACCTTAGTAGAGCATTGGTAGACTAGATACAATATGCATTTTGGCTAAGTGTAGCTTAGGCTTGCTTTGCTCAAAATAAGTTTTACCTATTAGTTGAAAACACTAAGTTTTCTTTGACAAAAACTCTCCCAAGGAAACACCAATAGAAATTGGTGTACCTTCACCCTTGTTTAACCACAAATTTTTACTTAGAAATTGGGATGAGGAGATTCTTGATAGCTTCCATGTCTTGATGCTCAAGTTGTCCAATACCAGGGACATGGCTAAGTACTTAGATTCTTTCATCTGCAGAGGTTGTGCACTTTCCCCACAAGACTTGATTTTCACCAAGACAGGACCTTTCAGAAGCCTTCCCTTAGACCAAATGGACGCGCTCCAACCTATCATCCAACTACCACCAATTGCCCAAATGGCTAAGTTATTGCAACCTATATGATCCAGGCAGAGCCCATAATGCCATGTGGCTGCACTAGAAGCTTCTTAACATTTGGCATCTCAAATCCCTTTGTTCCTGGGTGGCTTTCCACAAGTGAGATACACAAGGTAAACCATAGAAATGGTCCTTATGTAACCACTCAACACAAACCATTCTTTCCCTTCCACCCAGGTGATTCATTCACTTAGTTGTTTTATTAAGTAAAACACAAGTCCAAAGACTTAGAAATATTTTCTCATAGCATGAATATATAACCACCCTTGGTTGCTACTAGCTATGCTAAGCATGGCATAGATAAGCATCTTAACTTAGAAATTTCTAGCACTTCTACAACTACTAGGATTTCCCAAGCATAGCATATAGAACAAAAATATTCATGCAAGTCTAGCAAAATATTTCTAGTGCATAGTTGAAAAACATAGGAATAAAATCATGAAGCACCACTTTCCTTGGTAGTTTGGAGAGTAGCAACAATCCTCACAATCACAATCACTATTTGCACCAAAATCTACACATAAAATAATAGCACCAAATCAAATACAAAATTTATACAAACAAAAATATATGAATCCATGCAAAATGCCATGTGATGATTTTCTACACCAAACAAGACAAGTGCACAGTACTGAAACAAAAACAAGTTCAAATCTTGCCAATTAAACTTTATTTGAACAACAAAACATTTTTCAAATAATTTCTATACCCAAATTATGCCTATAAATGATTCTGTGAAAACAATCATTTTAACAGAACCAAACATTAAACACATTGCATAAATGGAAAGGATTTTCTCTCCTGATTCCATTGATATAAAATTTGTCAAATTTGGACGTGGGAGTCAAAAGTTATGAATTATTCAAGTTTAAACATCTAATAGATCTAATTCAGATTTTAAAAATGAAGAACATGCCACGCGGCAGCACCTGGTTGGTTGGTATCGATTCGCACTGGATCACACTCGCGCACTGTCAGATCTAAATAAAATCCAACGGCTCAGCTCTGCCCGTACCTCTTCGGCCTGGCGTCTAATCTAGACCACTGGATCTAGATCCAGTGGATCTAATCGACTTGACCCAAATCTGGCGGCGCTCATGGACACAGCGGCAGCGACGGATCTGCCGGCGATGGTCCAGCGATTCTAGCGAGGGCTGGGGGTGATGATGTTGCTTACCAAACTCGCACGTGCACGAGGAAGCTCAACATGGTTGCCGTTGGGACGGGGGCGTGCTGTAGCGGCGGCAAGGGGTCGTCGGAGCTGCTGGTGGCGTCGGTTCACTACCAGAGACGAAGGCGACAACCTAGTGCACAAGGGAACAAGCGGCATGTATTAGCAGACGCGCAAGACAAAAGCGAACTCACTCGCGTGAACCAGAGATCAAGGGGAACACGGGGCTCACCGGAATGGCTCGTCGGAGTTGAGGTGAGCTTCGGACACTTGCAGGCGTTGACGGGGGCGACGACCTGGGGTGATTTAGGACAAACTGAAAGCATGAGAAGATGCACAAGGCGATGACGAAGCAGGTCGTGTGAACCAGAAGGCAAGGCGTACTCGGGACTCACCGTGATGGCTCGCCGGAGTGGTTCGGGACAGCGGCGGCGCGAGCTCGATTGTGGACAGCCTAGCAGCGCTCTGTGGTTGGTGAGTGAGGGGAATGGAGCGGAGTGAGGAGGGGTTTAAGTAGCCAGGGCGAGAGAGGGAGTTATGCCTGCAGTAACGCGTAATCAAGCGCGAGATCGTCGGGAAGAAACGGCCGCGGCGGAGCTGGTCGCGGGTGTGATTTGGGGACGAAGGGGTGACGTGGAGGTGGGTCCGGGGCGTCAGCGAGAGGGGGGGTGCTCGCGTGGGTGAGAAACAGAGGGAGAGGGAAACCCCGGGTGGGCTGGTTGTTGGGCTGGATCCAGTATTGGGCCAGATTGGCAACGCTGGCCCTTTTTCTTTTCTTTTTTCCTTTTCTATTTCTATTTTGATTTTCTGGATTCATTTTCAAATGTTTTTCAAATGAGTTTGAAGACAAACTTTCTTTGGATTTTTGTAAAGTGAACCATGCACACAATTGAGTATAAAACTTTGTTGTTCACTCAAAAATACATTGGTCCATTGAAATTAAAATAAAACCATGCCCTAATTATTTATTTATAGATAGGCATATGAATGGTTTTGAATTTAGATTTTTGCTTTGAAATTTGAACAAGCTTTGAAATCAACATTCAAACCTATAATCAAACCTTTTCTGGTTGAAACAAAGTATTCACATTTTGGAGAGTAGAAATAAATCCATTGCCTTTCCTACATAAAATATTAGGCAACAATTTACTTCTCTTTTGAAATCTTATTTGAAAATGATCCAAATGCTTATGCATGCATGAATGATATACAATCCTTGAAAACATTATTTTTGGGATGTTACAGGCGACAATGTAGGGCCCTTCCCAGCGTGACTCGAGATTCTTAGGCCGCTCTTGCTTGAGTCGTAGGACGAGGTCTCCTTCGACGAAGGACCTTGGGCATAGCCAACGGCTGTGGTAGTTGTGGAGGCTCTGCTGGTAGACCGTTGAGCGAGCCGTGGTGATGCCGCGTGCTTAGTCCAGTGTGTCGACGGCATCTTAGAGTGCGGCCGTTGATTCGGCTTCGCTATAGGTGATGACCCGTGGGGCCTTGTGGTGTACCTCTGCAGGCAGCATGGCTTCAGCTCCGTGCACCATAAAGAAGGGTGTGTAGCCAGTTGAACTATTCGGCGTTGTACGCAGGCTCCAGAGTACGGAGGGTAGCTCCTCCACTCAGGCTCCCACGAGACTTTCGAGTGGGCATAACAGGCGTTTCTTGATACCGCTCCCTATGAGGCTGTTGGCGTTTTCGACCTGTCCGTTAGTCTGCGGGTGCGCCACGGAGGCGTATGATATGTTGATGCCGAGGCCCTCGCATAAGTCCTGGAATTCCTTCGAGATGAAGTTCGAGCCGTTGTTCGTGATGATGCTGTGCGGCACGCCGAACCTATAGACTATGGACTCGAAGAACTTGATGGTCGTTTTGCCGCTTTGGTTCGTGACGGGCATGGCCTCGATCCACTTGGTGAACTTGTCGACTGCGACTAGGAGGTAGATGTGGCTTCCTTTTGAAGATTTGGGCAGTTTGCCGATCATGTCGAGGCCCCATTGGGCGAAGCGCCAGGCTAGTGGTATGGTCCTTAGCTCCGATCCTGGTGCGTACGGGCATGGCCTCGATCCACTTGGTGAACTTGTCGAGGCCCCATTGGGCGAACATCTCTTCAACCGCCATGGCCTGCATCAGGTTGACCATCTCGGCCTCGGTGTCGAGCTTTTCGGTTCCTTCATGTCCTTCGGGTGGCGTAGCCCCCGAGTGCTCTGCTTCTTCGGGTGATCCCTTGGGGAACTTCCTTTTGATGGAGGGTACATAGATTTGTTCGAGGAGCACACCTGGTGGCACCCGTGCGCAGGTGGAGCCAATGTTGGCAAGTCTATCGGCTTCCTCATTTCTTTCTCTTCCAACATGCCGAAGCTCGCAGTCGTCAAAGTCCCCTTCGAGTGAGTTGTAGAGCGCGCGGTACGCGATCATGTTGGCGCTATGAGCGTCGCACTCGTTTATCGCCTGCTGGACGACAAGGTTCGAGTCATCGTAGATGACTAGGCACGTTGCGCTGCAAATCTTGGCCATCCTCATGTAGTGGATGAGGGCTTCGTATTCGGCCTTGTTGTTGGAGGCGCGAAATTTCATCCAAAGGACGTATTTCATATTGTCACCATGAGGGGAAATCAGTATGACGCCAGCTCCTGCTCTGGCCTCACGCTTGGAGCCGTCGAAGTGCATCGTCCATGATTGCGTCATGTCTGGAGTGTCCGGCAGCTGGAGCTCCATCCAGTGGACAAGGAAGTCAGGGAGGACCTGAGATTTGATGGCCTTACGTAAGCTCATAGTCTATGTCTAGAGGGGATAGCTCGATGCCCCACAGGGCTACGTGTCCCGTGCCTTCAGGGTTGTTCAGGATGTTGGACAATGGCGCCTCGTTAGCAACCATTATCTGGTGCTCCTGGAAGTTGTGGCTCAGCCGATGAGCCGTCATGAATACGCCGTAAGCGAGCTTCTGGTAGTGAGGGTACCTCTGCTTTGTTGGTGTTAGAACCTCGCTAAGGTAGTAGATTGGGCGTTGGACCCCATGGGTCTTGCCATCTTCGGGTCGTTCGACCACGAGTACGGTGCTTACCACCTGGTGCGTAGCTGTGATGTACAGCAGCAGAGGTTCTCGCTCCTTAGGTGTGACCAGGATAGGCGAGGTGGAGAGTAGCCGCTTGAGGTCTTCGAATGCGTCATCCGCTTCGGGTGTCCACTCGAACTTGTCTGTCTTGCGCAACAGCTAGTAAAAGGGCAGGGCCTTCTCGCCCATGCGACTGATGAATCTGCTCAGCGCCGCGATACGCCCAGCTAGTTACTGGACGCCTTTGAGGTTCTTCGGCTTCTCCATGGTCAGTATGGCCCGGATTTTCTTCGGGTTCGCCTCGGTCCCTCGTGCGTATATGAAGTAGCCGAGTAGTTGGCCAAATGGGACACCGAAGGCTCACTTTTCTAGGTTCAGCTTGATCTTGTAGTGACCAAGGTTGTCGGACGTCTCGTGGAGATCGTCGATCAGTGTCTTGGCTTCCCTGGTCTTGATGACGATGTCGTCAACATAGAATTGGATGTTGCGATCAATCTGGTTTTTCAGGCACGCCTGCATGCACCTCTGGTACGTTGCGCATGCGTTCTTCAGCCTGAAGGGCATGGTGTTGTAGCAGAACACCCCAAACGGCGTGATAAACATTGTTTTCTCCTGGTCTTCGACCGTTAGTCGAATCTAATTGTAGCCTGAGTAGGCGTCGAGGAAGGAGAGTTTCTCACATCCTGTAGTCGAATCGATGATCTGGTCTATCCTCGATAGAGGGAAGTGGTCCTTGGGATAGTACTTGTTGAGTGACGTAAAGTCTACGCACATCCGCAGGATGTCCGTGTCCTTCTTGGGGACCAGCACAGTATTGGCCATCCACTCGCTCTCCTTGATTTCTCGAATGAAGTTGGCATCGAGCAGTCTGTTGACTTTGATTCCAACGGCTTCATCTCTGGGTTCGGACATTCGTCGGATCGACTGCTTAACTGCCTACGCGTCGGGGAACACATTGAGTGCGTGCTCGGCGAATTCCCTGGGAACTCCTGGCATGTCTGCAGGACACCAGGCGAAGATTTCCCAGTGCTCATGGAGGAATTCAACGAGCACGGTTTCCTATGAGGGGCTGAGGTCGTTGGCGATCAGCGTCGTCTTGGAGGCATCCGTTGGGTGGACCTGCACCTTTTTCGTGTGGACTGTGGAGTCGAACGACATGTCAGGTGCATTTTTCCTGGAGACTGCGGTTGCCCCGTTGTCTGTTAGCTCTCGGAGCCTCGTGAGTTCTTCCTGCATACCGAACGATTGGGAGATTTTGTTGAAGTCTCTGTCGCAATGGTCCGATCGGGTGAAGCTTCCCTGGACGATGATGACACCCCTGGGCCCTAGAATCTTGAGTAGCAGGTACGCGTAGTGGTACTGCCAGAAATCTTGCGAATGCCACGCTCCCGAGGATGGTGTGGTACTGCGATGGCCAGTCCAATACTTCGAACTCCAGTCGCTCGCGTCTGAAGTTTTCGGGCTGGCCGAAGATGACATCGAGCCATTTCTTTCCCAGGGGATATATGCCCTTCCCTGGGACTATGCCGTGGAATGTCGTGTCGGATTGTTCCAGGCTACACAGCGGGATCCGCATCGCTGCGAGCGTGCTGGCGAACATCAGGTTGATGCCGCTTTCGTCGTCCATGAAGACGCGGCTCATCTCGAATCCTCCGATCTGTGCCTCGACCACCAGGGCAGCGTTTCCTGGGCGAGGGATCTGGCGGGCGTGATCTGAACGATCGACCGTGATGCAGGA
This sequence comes from Avena sativa, assembly GCA_916181665.1. Lineage (NCBI taxonomy): Eukaryota > Viridiplantae > Streptophyta > Magnoliopsida > Poales > Poaceae > Avena > Avena sativa. The sequence goes on from OV702293.1 coordinate 99,081,123, forward strand.
CTCCGAGCCGCTGAGGTACTCAGGGATGGCAGGTGGAGCGGTCACGGCCAGGCTGACCTATCGGGTGATCTTATTTTGCACCCTATTGGTAGCGCGTCCCTTCTGGATCATCAGGGATCCTTTTGGTGGTGGATATCCTCCTATGCCGTTGTTAGGCGCAGGTGCGATCGCTGGATTCGACGGTCCAATGGGTGGTGGTGGAGGATCTCCGTGGGCGATATCACCTGGTGCAGTGCGGGCCCAAACCCAGGGTTCATGATCTGGCGTCGCATTTGGGTGAGACCCTCGCTCAGCTTCTAGAACTCGCGGCAGTCCTTTAGCATGTGGCTGGCCTTCTTTTTGCCGTCTTGCTTGTCGATGTAGAAGTGGATGGTGAAAGGACCAGACAAATTTTCGTATGCCGAGGGCTCATCGTCGCGGCTGTGATGTTGCCATGCTTTCATAGGTCGCCCTCCGTCGCGGAAGTTGCTTCCATGGTATCCACTGCTGCGGTTGCCGTCATTGCGTCGGTCGGTGTATCCAGCCGCAACCATGTCGACTCCGTCGCGATCGTCGTAGATGTGTGATCTTCGTTTGCTGTGGTGTTCGCTCCTGCGGCTGTAGTCTTCCTCGTCATCCGAATTCGTTCGGTGGAGGGAATCCTCGCCATCTGCCCACCTGTTGGCGATGTCCATGAGGTGGTCGAGCGTCTTGGGCTTGACGCGCCCAAGTTCTTCCTTGAAGTCCAGGCGCTTGACACCGTCCTTGAAGGCATCATTCGTCCTTTCTTCAGAGATGTGCACAGCGGAGTTCTTGATGTGGGACCAGCGTAGGATGTACGAGCGAATGGATTCACCAGTACGTTGAGTGCAGGCCCGCAGTTCCTTGATCGATGGTGGCCTCTTGTTGGTGCCCTTGAAGTTTTGGATGAAACTGTACGCCAGCTCCTCCTAGCTTTGAATGGAGCCTGAGGATAGGCTGCTGAGCTAGATTCAAGTTGCGCCTGTCAGCTGCAGCTGAAGGCATTGTAGGGCGGTGTTCCTGTTACCACCGTGGAGTTTGACGGATGAAAGGTGGTCGCTGAGCCAGGCCTTCGGGTCTTGCATACCGTCGAACTTCGGAGTGTCCGAAGGAAGCTTGAAATTTTTTTGGCATCCTCGTTTGCCGAACGGATCTGCTGAAGCATCTGGCTCCACATAGCTCTCCATCGTCATCCTCGTCAGATTCGGTTGAACACGCGCGTTTGGTGCGTGCCTTGTCGACCTTGCGCTGGGCGAGATTGCTTCGAGCGTCGTAGTCGCTCCAACGACGCCTTGGGCTCTTGTGACGTCGAGGCAGATCGTGCTCGTCCTCGTCAGATGAGGGTGTAGGGCTGCGGGTGAACTTGACCGCAGCTTTTTTCTTCAGCTCCGCAAGAGCCTTGTCGTGGAGCGCAGCTCCGACGAGTCCGAGTCCGGCTAGCGCAGACTTGTGCATGGCGCTCTTTGGGTCACCCACCGGAGGTGGATGGGACGCGAGGTACGTGATGGCTGCCATGATCGCAGCCTGCGGCGTCTTCGGTATGACGTTGTCGTTCATGTCCATTGACATGAAGGACGTGTTGAGGGTCCTCGTGATGTCGCGGCGTGCGGTGGGGTCCATGTGCTCCGTGCGGGAGCGATGCTTGTTGGCGATGTTGCCATGCGAGCTGGATCCGTCAGCGGCGGAGAGCGCAGCTCGTCGTGCACTAGACTCTGAAGCCGCCTTCTTGCGTTTATCGAGATCCTCCATCCGCTTCACCTGCCGGTTATGCTCGCCAATGAGGAGGAGGTGGTATGCCATCAGCAGGTCCCGTGAAGCATTCACAGGTAGGATGATGTTGCCCGCCATGGCTTCGCGTGCCTGGCGCCATCCGTCCTCGTTGAGGTTGATCTTCTGGTAGGCGTTAGCGTCACCTTCATTGGGATGGAGGGATGGATTTTCCCCGTTTCCTCCATTCCCAGCCTGCGGGTTGGGCGGTGGATTGGGTGCACTCGTACCTGGTGGTAGTTCCGATTCACCCTGAATGACCACGGTGCATTGGTAACGCCCACGGATTGGGTCGCTACTGCCACAGCTTTCGGATCTGGAACCGTAGGTTCCTTCGTCTGAGGGAGGGTCGCACAGATCTAAGTTGCAGATGCTGCTGTCATATGACTCATCTGTTAGCGTTGACATGCGTAACATGCCGATGGGTGGGACCCATGAAGCAGGCCTGATGGATGGCGGTGGCACTCGCTCTGGTAGGCATAGGGTGTCGGTCTGCCCCACCTGGAAGCAGAAGCTCCCGAACAGAATCTCGAGCCCGTCGCCCACGGGCTCGAAATCCCTCATAGTGGCTGGCGAGTGGGCGGTGAAGTCGAAGGTGCCAAAGAGGAGATGACTCTCTGTCACTGATGAGTTGTAGATCGCTTCAGATGGGACCATCACGATCGCACAATTAGCGCCCCCAGTTCCCACAGACGGTGCCAATTGACGAGGTTTTGACTCGTCAATGCCCATTGATATGGACTTGGGTTTTGGAGAAGATGGGGATGCTGGAGATCACGGAACGGTTAGAAAACAAGAAACGCGGGGAAATGAGGTTTACCCAGGTTCAGGCCCTCGGAGAGAAAACCCTACGCATGCTTGTCTGCTCTTGATTACGACGAAACTGAAGGTTACAAGGGTGCGCAGATGCGATCTGGCGTGAGGTGTGTATGAGGTGAGTTGAGGCCCTCCTCGCCGTGCCCTCCTAGCCTTTATATAGATAAGCAGGTCCCGGGCGTAGGTCGAGTCGGTTATAGAATAGGGTTTAACCCTTTGAAATTCTATCTACTCTAGTCTTGTTCTCATCCAAAGGCGTCATGGGCTTGGGCCACCCGTAATCTCCGCAGGCCGTGTATCTTGTCGTGGGCCTTCCTTGGGTTGGACTAGGTATGCCAATGTTGTGTACCCGCGGGGTATAACCATGTCACCGAGTGCCATGATCTCAGATCTGAACTTATTATTGAATCATTATGATAGTATTGTTTGTGATCTTATCTGCAAGTTGTGTACACATATCATTGTCCGGATCCAAAGGCCCCGAAGTGACAGAAATTGGGACAACCGGAGGGGATGGTTGTGATGTGAAGATCACATGTGTTCACGGAGTGTTAATGCTTTTCTCTGGTGCTCTATTAAAAGGAGCACCTTAATTGCCAGTAGTTCCCTTGAGGCCCCGCTGCAACGGGCTGGCAGGACAAAAGATGTTGTGCAAATTCTCATTGCGAGCACGCATGACTATATATGGAGCACATGCCTATGATTGTTTAGTACTTGGATGCTTATTCTTATTTATCTGCAATTGCCTTAGATCTTGAAGTTACATGTTTAGACTCGTCCATGCAACGCCCGTCCATCCATCCCTATGCCTAACGCACTCATATCCTACTGTTACTATTGCTCCTGTTTTACTGTTGTTGTTGCTACTACAAACTGTTGCTATTGATAAACTTCTGTGAGCAAGAACTATTTCCAGGTGCAGCTGAATTGACAACTCAGTTGTTAAGGCTTGCAAGTATTCTTTGGCTCCCCTTGTGTCGAATCAATAAATTGGGTAATACTACCCTCGAAGACTGTTGCGATCCCCTATACGTGTGGGTCATCAGCCGCCGCCACCATCGTCCCTAGATCGGGGGGATCTAAAGCTCTTCCTGGCACCCTGCCGGAGGGGAGATCATCCCGGAGGCCTTCTTCTTCATCATGCCAGCCTCTGGTATGAAGTGTGAGTAGTTCCACCTTGGACTACGGGTCCATGTAGTAGCTAGATGGTTGTATCTCCTCCTTTGTGCTACCATGTTTAGATCTTGTGAGATCCGTTCATGATCAAGATCATCTATTTGTAATCATGCATGTTGTGTTTGCGGGGATCCGATGGATATTGAGATTACTATGTCAGATTGATTAATGGTTTTGTCTTATTGATTCTATCATGTCTGTGTTGTTTGTGATCTTGCATGCTCTCCGTTTCTAGTAGCTATCTTGGCCAAGTAGATTCTAGTGACTCCAAGAGGGGTTATTTATGCTCGATAGTGGGTTCATGCCTCTTTTTAATCTAAGGGAAGTAACAGAAATCTCTAAGGTTGTAGATGTGCTGTTGCCACTAGGGAGAAAACAACGGTCTCTTGTTCATGGAACAAGTGGATTGTTTACCTTACACACTTTTCTTAAAGCAGTTATCCGTTGCAACTTAATATCGTAGGGGGTTCGGATGATAACCTAAAGGTGTATTACTAGTCATAGATGCAGTTGGATGGCGGTCTATGTATCTTGTTGTATTGCTCAATCGAATCTCATAGGATCATGAATGTCTAGTATTGCATTGTTATGCCTTGCTCAGTCCTGTCAATTGCCCTGCTGTGATTTGTTTACCCAGCATGCCATGTTTGTTTATATTAAGGAGAACACCTCTAGTGAACTATGGACCCCGGTCCAATCTTTACCATCGATACATCTTCCACTGTTACCGTTTACCTTTATGCAAATCACTGTTGCCTTCCACACTATACAGTTAACACTTTGTTTTCAGCAAACCGGTGAGATTGACAACCTCACTGTTCGTTGGAGCAAATTCTTGAGTTTGTGTTGTGTAGGTTTCCAAGTTGCTAGCAACACCTTTGAGTCATTTCCTTCCTCCTACTGGTTCGATAACCTTGGTTTCTTACTGAGGTAAAACTTGTTTTTGTGCTCATCACACCTTCCTATTGGGGTCTCCCAACGAAGCTTCCATGCATCATCACCCAGGAAGACATCTTAGAGTGTTCGATGATGTGATAACATCACTTGGACCAAAAGATTTGCCTAGAGAATTCTCTTGTCTAAAATTATTTCCTTGGTATCTCAAAGGTAAAGCTCTAGACTGGTTATATTATATCCCTCATCATTATATTAAATGTTGGGAAAATGCATTGTTAATTTCATAAACAGGTTCAATCCATTTGCGAAGGTAACTGAACTTAGAAAGAATATAGGCAACTTTAGTCAGAACGTGGGAGAAAACTACCCACAAGCCTAGGAAAGATTTTTTGGAATGATCAATAGTATTCCTAATCATGGCTATTTTGAGTCAACTGTTTTCCACTTATTTTACCACAGTCTTAATACCCAATGCAGAGAGTTGCTAGATTCATCAGCAGGAGTATCGATAAATACTTTAACTGTTAAAGCATGTTTGGAATTGATTTCTACTAGGGCTAAGAATGATTCTTTATATAATCCTGATTTTGGCACTAAGCCGGAAAAGGTAATACTTCGTATAAATCCTGATCTTATGCCTGAAGTACGCAGAACCATGAAATAAAAAGGTATACCTTCTGAACTTGTCAAGGAAAACAAAGTAGATTTTTTACAAGTTTTTACTGAAGAGGATGAAACTAAAAAAAATTTCAAGAATTGAAACATCGACATGCCAAATCTTACAATAGCTTGCATAAGAAATTTCAAACACTCAAAAAGATTCTGGCCGAACTTATAGAAAATTATGAGGAAATTGTCCAAGAAATAAAATTATTTCACAAGTACCTCAATATGATTGAAACCTAATATGAACAAATAGAATCTGGTTATCAAATTTTTATTCAAGATGATATAAATATTCCTGCTTCTACTAATGTTGTCACAAGAAGTGGTGCAGTTGTTAAAGGACCATTAGGACCACCAGAATATGAAGATGAAAAAGATCGAAAGGAAAAAATCTTGATCAAAGAAATCCAAGAAGATGATACATTGGTGGATCCTCAAGATGAGACTACTCAAGATACACAAGATCAAACCTTGGAGGAGCAGAATGATGCACATGGTGACAGTTATAACTCTGATGCGGAGACTGTTGATCCAAGAGAATAAGAAAACACAAGCAAAGAAGACAAGGTTGTTGCAATAGAAAAGAAGAAAAAGATAAGCAACAACAAAAGAAATCAACTAAAGAGCCTGATCCTCCACAAAAGGTAAAGGATAAGAGTAAGAAACTTCCATATCCAGACTTCAAAAAAAGCACAGGATGAGGTAATTTATGATTCTTTTAAAAAGGCATTAAGTGATCTTCGTCTAGAAATTCCATTTGCGGATGCAATAAAATTACCTGCCTATTCTAAATTTCTTCATGATATTCTTAATAGAAAGAAAGAGATAACTGAAACCGTCGCCATGGTGACTAGTTACCCTGCTAATGGGAGGCTATTATCTAAGTCAGGAGATCCCGGGATACCAATTGTTTCATGTTCAATAGGCAAAACTGATATTCATAATGCCTTATGTGATTTAGGTGCAGGAGTTAGTGTAATGCCATACTCCCTCTATAAAAGGTTAGGATTAGAGGAATATTCCCCCACTTCTATCACTTTACAGATGGCTGAGAAATCTACTAAACAACCTGTTGGTATGATTGAGGATGTTCTACTTAGAATAGATGAGCATGTTATTCCCACTGAATTTATTATTCTTGAAATGCCGGAGGATGAAAAATTATACATAATACTTGGAAGACCTTTTCTTAGCACTTCAGGAGCTTTAGTTGACTGTGCTGAAGGGAAATAATCTTCAATGTTTATGATGCTGAAATAATCCGGTATTTTCCAAAGAAACTAGAAGCAGGAGAAAGGTATGTTCCACCGACAAAACGAGTTCATGTGGTAAGTGCCTTTGATAAAAGGCAACCCAAGGTAAGAATTCGAGAACAGAAAAAGTGTTGCAATATTCAAACGTTATTAATAAAATGCTTAATGGGAGTCAACCCATTATATCAATAAAGTAGAGTTAATAAGATGTTCATCGCATTCCTACAACTATTTTTACAGACATTTCTACGAAAGCGCTCCCATAAAGATGCAGCTGTCCAAATGTAGTAGAAATATCGACTGAATAAGCATAGATTTAAGGTAGAAAATAAAGTTTGAGTTTTATATGTAGAAACTAGCTTAATCATATTGTTTAAAATAAAAAGTGCAGCTCTGAAAATTTGGGGTAACAAGCATGTTCCAGGAGTCATACCGACCAACTATACGGCGGGAATATTTATTCCAGCCGTATAGTTGTGGTCGTATAGTTATCGACAAAATTCTCAAAACTTGGGGCTCGGATACAGAAGGTTTGACGACCAACTATACGGCGCGACCATTTGGTCCGGTCGTATAGTTGTGGCTGTATAGTTGTGATATGGCGTTAGGGAAACCCTAACCCTCACCGTCGCCACAACTATACGACGGGAGCTACTTAACCTGGTCGTATAACTCCCACCGTATAGTTTGCCACAACCACTAAAATGAGTCGGGGAAGGCTATGGTTCTTCCTCCCACCATTATTTCGCTCAAACTCTCTCTCCAAACCTCTCAAAACCACCCTAGAATTCTCGATTCTTCGCGGATTTCGTTCGTTTGAGTGGGGGAATCAACAGATCAGTATGTTTCTCTCCCTATCCATGATTTATTTTCAGAATTCCATGGTTGAAATATTCACATTGAATTAGTGGATGAACTCAAGCTTGATTGATTTTCGCTTTTAATTTCTCATGTTAGGATTGAATTCCTCCACTTAGTATCGTTCATATATCATATAAAAACTATATGCCTAAGGTTTTATGTTGAAATTTCTCAGTGCATAAAGATGAACGAGATCGATAGTATTTTTTTCAAGAGCAAGCGCCAACGTGGTGAAGGCTCGAGGCCCCAGGCTAAGCTCGACAACAAGTATGCCATTGTTTTGGCAAGGAAGGTGTTGCCCACACGATGGGCCGACGACAGCTTTCTCAACTCAGCAGGGTTGAGGGCGGACTTTCACTAATTGTGTGCAAATGCAAGGCTCTCCAACCTCGCCAATGCAGGCCACCACACCTACGTAGATCTCACTCATGAGTTCCTCCCCTCCTTCTACAACGACTACAAGGAGAAAGGTAATGCATGCACAGTAAATTTTATCGTTAACCAACGGCCATATCAAATTACTTTTCAACAATTTTGTGATGCTTATGGGTTCCCTCAAGACGGGGAATCAACTGTTACAAACTTGTATAGCGTCTCAAGTGGAGCAACTTGGGAGCTTATTTCTGTTAATGGTGATAGGGACTTCTATCAGAAGAAGATGTCCACCATTCAAAATCCAACCATCCGTTACTTCGCTTTGTTTCTTGCTAACACTTTGCTAGGAAGAGGAGATACCGGCTCCATGGCCAATGCAGACATGACCATGATCACCAAGGCACTCTTCCCTAATGCACCGCAGAGTCCCACTACGGCAGCTCTATTCCTCTAGCACCTCCACCACCAGAGCAAAAGAAAGGATGATCAGGTGCCACTGCCTTGCCCCCAAGCCTTCGAGGTTCAGGGGAGGGACCACTGTATCCTCAGCAAGGATCAACTGGCTGAGATCATGGCGGAGCTTGTAACACCCTCAGAATCGACCCTATGTAGGTTCCAGCGATTCCCACCAAACCCGCATAGAAACGATTCAAAGGTGCCCACCAGGCACTTGCGTGCGGGTGGAAAACGAAGTAATATCATTACACAATAGTCCTCGATGGAACCCACAAAACATATATATACAACAGCGACTCAAAGAGTCAGGAATACAGATTTACAGTACAAAGATCCAAATCACCTTGAAAACAATACAGCGTCCGAGTACGGACAAGATGCAAATTGAGCTAAGAGCCCTGAAGAATAACCAATGGCGTCCATAACCCTGCCCAGGCCAAGCCGGAAGGGTAACCCTGCTAACGACGTCGATCTCAAAACTTGCTTAAACAAAAGGGGTGCCGACAAAGGGCAAAGGAAAAAGAGAGCGGTCAGTACTGAGGCCAGTACACGGCGAGACTAGAATTCGGCGGTCCTCGCCTACATAGGTATGGTGGACTGAGCGGCAGCGCATCATGCACTAAACAACCTATAGAGACTCAGTACAACTGGCGGCTATCAGATAGGGATAAGAAAGACCTACTCGGATCCAACCTGATTCTAACACCAAACATACCCATCCTGGTATTCCCCCTCGATACCAACCGAGGAAGTCAACCGAGGAACTCACACCGTTGGCAGTTTTATTCATTTCGTTATAGTTGCGGCAATTACTAGTCAGATATAGATAGCATGAGTCATCCTGATATAATAAGCAGTGGGCAGTTTTAATTAACCATTCCGTTGTGGTTGTAATACTTACTAGTCAGATACATATAGCATGATATATCCCAAAACCCAGCAGTTGTTGGTACTTTTATTTAGCCATTCCGTTATAGTTGCAATACTTACTAGTCAGATACAATGGTAGCAAGCGACAACCCAAACAAGCAATTGTTGGCAATTTTATTTAGCCATTCCATTATAGTGAAGCTGATTACTAGTCATTATAAAGTCAAATTTATAGCACTACTTTAGTTATAGTTGTCTATGATCGAGATACTGTGCTCCAAGTCGTCCATAACCGCGGACACGGCTTTCAGAAAGTTTTACCCTGCAGGGGGGCACAAATAGCAACACATGCACGATCAACCTCGAGAAAAACCAATAAAAACCCAACGAGGCATCACGACGGAGCAATTGCAAGATTCATATAAATTTCAGGGGGCCACCCCACCAAGCTACCCGTGACGAAGTTGGCCGGCTCCGAGACGGACTCAGAGGTTTGTGCCAATGGCTGTAAACGACCAGGAACCCGAAAGTGTGACTGGGCTTGTCGATACCGCGAAAACATTCCACATTTGTTCCTAAACAGTACAGGCGCTCCACGCACAATCGTAAATAAGCAGTAAAGCATGGCATAAGTACAGGATAGTAATAAAGCCCCAAACTACTTTGTGTCCCCAAGAAATAAATATGAATCAAGCTCTGGCTAGGGGGATTCATGGTCCCACGTGCGGATAGTGCGAATATTCAAAGAACAGGTATCAAGTACTCGGGGTCCTACGGGACACAAGTGGACGGTTAAAAACCAAATAACATCTATTGCCCACCTGTGCCTCTGCATTATTTACTTACTTCAATTTTAGTTATTAAACGGTAATTAAAGTCATGATCAACTCCAACATAAAGCATATGGCAGTCTTCCAACAACTGTGGTACTTGACGACACGCAACAGCACTTGAGCAAGCAACTACGACACGCAAGGCCGACTATCTGCCAAACAACAGGTAATAGGATGTGTCCAAGGCAATATAAGGCTGCAAGGGATATCACGGGTACGAAAACTAGAGCATCGCAACACAGATAGCAATAGATCAACAGGAGGGAATAAAGACTATAAAAGTAAGATAGGTAGAAATGGGGAGAATGCTCGCCTGGACAACATTGTTGAAAGTTCATCCGAAGATCGGGTCGACTCTCGCATCAACTCATCGGCCTACTCCGTGAAGAAGCGAAACACTAGAAGAAACATCGGATGCACTATTTAATACTACGGCAGAAGATCGGGCATGATGCATGTATGATGTATAACATGGCAAAGATGCGATGTAATTAGGCAATATTAAGCGAAATCGGGGTCCCAACAGTTATTAAGTTCATGTTGTTTAGATACCCCACAATTTAAATGTTATCTTAACAAGGCAAAATTATATCATCGGTTCGCTACACAAATTTAAATAGGGCCAATTTAAGACTAGAAAAGCCCGCATATGGGCTCCATATTTAATTTAGGTGAATCGGCATAAGGCCCCCAATCCACAAATATGCCTGCAAGTATGAACAATTTAATATGCAACAATTTATATAGATGACATTTACAAAATAGGGGTCTCGGATAGGGGTCACACTTTAGGGTTCGACGATCTTGGGGTTCGGGGTTCGACGGGGTCGGTCTTCGGGATCCGGGGCGTCAAGGCTTCGGGGTCTCGACCATCGGATCGAGAATCTTGGCGTTCCGTGAAGGAGGCCTCGGGGTCTTCAGGTCTAGGCCTCGGTGCTCCAAGTCGAAGGCCTTGGGGTTCTGCGGTCTTCGGTCAGTGAGGCGGATATGTCCAACAGGAGGGTCTCAAATGGCCGAATCAACCTCGCCACATCTTCTCGCGGCAACAGCATCAACACATCTGTGCACCGAAAACACAGTGCACCTAAGGCATCATCACCACTCCATACCAATCAAGGGCCGCTCGATTATATTTATTTCCTAGGATGATTTCTTTCAAACACCAGCACAAACAGGTGCTACACACAACATCACCAGGAGGGTTCCTTGAAGGGGACGATGCAGACATATGGGCTGGCCGGAGAGGACAGGGAAGGGGCGACGCGGGCGGCTAGAGGATGACGTCGCCGGCGGCCAAGCGTTGCTGCAGGGGAGGCGCTAGGACGCGCGCGGCGACGGAGGGTGGCTCGGCCTCGCGGACAGAAGCGAGCGAGCGGCAGGACCGGTCGAAGCTCGCAGGGTCGACGGGCTCGGCTGGGACGGCCGCACGACGGGAGCTCGGAAGGAGGGTCGGGCCAGAGGAGGGCGGCCTCGGGCGACGGGCTCGCTGCCGTCAGCGATGGCGCGAGGACAGGGTCGATGGGCGGCGACGGTGGCCCGCTGCTGCGGTGCTTGTGGCCTGAGGCGACGGTGGTTCTGCAGGGAGGAGGGCGGCAGGCGCTCTGCGAATGGAGGACGGAGACGACGCCCCGGGTCGAGGTCGAGGTGACGCGAGGTGGAGGGGCACGGCCAGACGCGATGGCGGCGGTCGGCAGCGCTCGGAGGAGGGTGGTGGTTGAGGCAGAGGCGAGGGAGCTCGAGAGGCAGGGACCAGCGGCGCAGACGGACGCTGGCGGGGCGGAGGTGAGGACGGCAGCAGTCGGTGGTCCGGAGCAGGGGCGGCCTCGGGGAGGCCTCCGGGCGGATGAGAGCCCGAGGGTGTGCAAGGCGGTGGCTGCGGAGAGGGGAAGGCGAGGTAGGCCGGCGCCGGGGCCCTAGGCCAGGCTGTGGTGTGCTCGGGGCTTGGAGGAGCTGTGGCGGCGCTCGGGAGGCCGAGGCCGGCTGCTGCAGGGCCACGCCATGCGAGAAGGGAAGGCCGACGCTCGCCAGGCGGTGGGGAAGCTTGGCGGCCCAGAGGAAGCGGAGGTCGATGAGCGCCAGGGGGAGTGGCGGCGGACGACGAGAGCCAGGGGAGAAGGGGATCGCAAGAGAGGAGAACGCGGGGTTGAGGGCGACACAGACGGAAGCGAGGAAGCGTCGGGGTGGGGCCCAGGGACGCAGGCGGGGTGGGCGGTTGGTGGACGGGGTCGTGAGGCGCACGCGGGGTTGGTGGCGGCGGCAGGGGGAGTAGGTGGGGTTTGGGTAGGATGGATTAGGGTTAGGGTTTGAGAAGGGTATATCTAGGTTTAGGTTTTATATGGGGTAGTAGGTGGACTCTGGTTGGGCCGATTGGGCCTGACCGGTGTCTGCCTCCCCGATACTAAATAGTTTTTATTATATATTTAGTTGTAAAAATATTTTTGTAATTATTTAGACAAAACAAAATATTCAGTCAGACCGGATTTTGCAGTTGAAATAAAGAGGGAGGTAAATAGAAAACAAATAGGTTTTTGGAGAAATAGTTTTTAGGTTAAAAGATGCATGATGGTGTCATGATGATGCAAAAATAAAAACAACAGCGATTTTCTAGTAGTGGTTTTACCCGGGGTGCTACAGAGCTCTATCCTAACTCCGAGGAAGAGGAAGGAGGAGAGAAGAAGGATGATCATGAGCAGCAGTAGGAGCACGAGTACAACCCTGCTTGGGAGGGACAACAACACAGCAGGAGGAGCAACGTTGGGACCAATGGCCCAATTAGCTGCAACAGCAGCAGGGGTTCAACAATGTCCCCTATCAGGATTTTCTGTTCCTCAACCATCACGTTGGGGAGATTAACCAGACTCTGCATGGAGTGATTGAAGATGTGAGTGCTTTAACTCACAACTTTAGTTACTTCATGACCCACTTCCCCGACTACTATCAGCAGCATCCGTACGCACCGCCAAACAATGGCAACAACTAAGCATGGCAACATCCTAAGCTTGGGGGAGGTTTAAAAACCTCAAAACTTGCATTCATATTTTTTATTTCTTCTTTTGATTTCTTTTATTTTCCAAGAATAGCATGTTTATTTTCAGTTTTCATTCTTAAACCAAAAAAGATAGTGTAACATTTATTGCAAATTTGTTTTTTTGTTTTTCTCGAAGATTGCTCAATTTCAAGAGACTTGGCAATAGGGAAATATAGAGGGGGTTCGACTCAAGTAGGAGAACGAAGCAAGAAAGAGGAGGTATCACATTCCTTTCATCACCCCTTCTGCAACTTTAAATTGATCCTTCAATTATTTACTCGCTTATACTTGAGTCACTCCCCACCTAGCTTGTTATCCTATAAATTATATTCCCTTGCTAGTGTCCTCTTTTAGCTTTGAAATAATGAGCAATAAACTTGTTTGAAATATTTCCGACATTTTTACAACAAGAAAAAGCATCCAAGAGATGACTTGAGTCCATGTTTATCCCAAGGGATTTGATTTTAGAAATAACTCGACCCCATTGAGCTTAATGTAAATAGACTCGATAGCACCCTTGAATGAAATTGTCTAATAAAATGGATGCTTCGAAGTAGTAGAGATTATGCCACTGCTTTTGCTAATAATTACAGTAGGATATTGCTTTACACGTGTCATTACAACACTGTCATACTCCATAGGGAACTATTAACTCCGCTGGCCAACGAACGATGTAAATGTGGGAAACCACTTGATTTTGGCTATTTAGTTGTGTAAACGTATGTAGCAGCAATGCTATGACGGGTAAAATTTTAGTCTCCTTGTGGTTTTACGTTCCAAGTGAAGTTGTAGTACTCCTATGACCCACTATTTCTCAATATCTATCTATTGGTATGGTCACGAGTGCGCAACACATTCCAAATTAACATTGTTAAAAATAGTGACATGATTTCTCTATGAAAGAGGTGAAGTTTTTGAAAAACAAGGAAAGAAAAAAGGTGCTTTGAGAGTCTTAAAATTTTAACGTGGGAGTAGATGAGTTGTTCTTAAATTAAAAGTTATTGGTGCCAACTTGAATACTCTTAATTGATTAAAGGAATAAGAGCAAAAAGTTTTCATCTCTCAATAAGAGAGAAGCCAAAAAGATTTGTTTCACTTTCCTAGATAAACTTTTGACACTTGCTCGGGCATATGATTTATTTGCTAGCAAGATATACGTGGTTAGGTAGTGAACTCAGTGCAATCTTGTGAATATTTGTATGATCATGTTTGAGGTTATAGGAATTGTGAAGAAAATAATTTGACACCTATTCGAGCTTGTAAGTTCTTTTATTTAAGTCTCGAATCTCCACTATCCTTTCTTATTTCCTTGTCACTCGAGGGTGAGCAACATCTAAGCTTAGGGGAGTTGATAGTTGTGAGATTCGACACATTTTTATGGTTTATATCGATGGTTTTCGTTTGGATTTGATGGTTTTCTAGCTTTACCTAACGTTAATACTTCGGTAGCAAAAAAAACTTTGTTTTTAATGTGTGTTTCAGGTTCTGAACATCAACAGAGAGATTTAATAGCAAAAACACAATATTCATACGAAAACAAGCAAGTCTCTTTTTGGAAGCAATCGAGGGGAGTTCACTAGAGCTTTAACGAGCAACTATACGGCAGGAATAAGATTCATATAAGGAAAGTCAATTTCTAGGGTTCGGAAGTGTTTTCGGTATTTTGATCGGAAGCTTCTAGAATGTTCTATAGGGACCACCAATGGGTCCACCACCCCGGGAGGGGACACTTGGCTGAGGCATGTCGCAGGGGAACACTAGGTCCATCCGCACCAAAGCCTAGAAGGGGAAATACGGCTACCAAAGAATTGGGGTCAAACCCTAGTTTGAAAAGTCAAACCCAAGTTTGGAAAGGAAGGGAAAGCTTTTGGGGGAAGTTTCCATCTCTCCCTCTTGGCCGAGTTGGGGAAGGTTTCATCCAAGGGTTGGGAACCTCTTGACTGCACCACCCCTTCCATATAAGGAGGGGTGGGGCGCACCCCCTCTTGTCCCTTGCCCCTTCACCTCTAAACCCTGGCGCCACCTAACCCTAGGCGCCTCCCTCTTCACTCCTCCATCGCCTTGCTCCGACTTAGGCGAAGCCTTGCAGGGATTTCTCCTCCACCACCACCACCACGCTGTCGTGCTGCAGGGATTCTGAGGGGATCTACTACCTCCGCTGCTCTATGGAACAGGGAGAGGAAGGTCTTCATCGACTCCGTACGTGTGACCGGGTGCGTACGCGGTGCCGGAAGGATCGTCTACACGATCTTGAGATCGGTAAGTGATCTATTACATCAACCACGAGAATCTGATCTCGTTAAACGCTTGGGATCTACGAGGGTTAGTTCTTTTCAATCTTGTTGCACCGATCTCGTGGATTAGATCTTGGATTTTCCATAGATTGGATCTTGGTTTTATGTGTTCTTGCGATTGAAATTTTTGTTTTCCATGCAAAGAGCCCTTCACTTCTTAGGTTTTGGAGCAGGTTTAGTTTTGCTAGGCTGCTCACCACTCTGAATCTGATCTTGCTGCTGAAGGTTATTCTGGGGAGCCACCCACTGGTTTGAGTGCATCCCAAATTGCCGAGGAGGAGGAAAACCATGATAAGGACCAGGAAAGCCCTACGGTGGAGACATATTACCTGGATGGAACCCAAATTGAGGTTGATTGGGGGAGAACTGGGGATGCATCTTCCCAAACTCAAAGGGAGCTTGTTGCTGGTGCATATGGTTAGGCTGATTCGACTGTTGCTGCCAAGAATTCTGACCAGAATTCCCAGATTTCCCTCTCCCTCTTCCTCTTCCACGATCAGCCGGTGTCCCTACTCTACCACTCAACAAATCAGCATAGGATTCATCACTCTCAACAACTAAACAACTGCAGACCTGAAGTCTCTTCCGCCGCCGAGAGTGGAGGAAGAAAAACCCTAACCCTGGGGGTCACTTTCTGTGGGTTGCTTTTAGGAGGTGAGATCTGTGGCAGCACCCGTTGTGGCAGTGAGCGTGGTGCACCAGCTGTCCCAGACTAGGTAGGATGCAATGGAATATTCTAGAGCTGGTCAAAAAATACCCCGCTCACTTTTCTTAACCACCCCCTCTCCCCACTGGAAGCTGGCCCCCTCCATAGCCTGAACTTTTTCTCCCCTCGCTTCTCAATTATAGCAGTCGCAAATTCCCGCACAGCTAAGGAAGAAGCCGACCCTCGGCTCACCTCCGCTGAGCCTGTATTGCAAACAACTCCAATGTCTGAACAATCACCTGCGCCTGCGTCCCTAACTGCAGAATAGCCACCGTTGCTGTCATCTCCTTTCTCGAGATCTCCGGCACCATCGGAATCGGGTCTGAAGCCTATGAGAGCAGCTGTCGCGCAGACTGTTCTGCAAAGGAGAGCGGTCCAAGGCCTCCCCCTCTTCCTGCAAGAAACCTGTCTCTATACCCCCACTGGCTGACAAACCAAAGCTATAGCAGGTGCTGGCATCATCTCCTTGGAAATCGATGTCAGACTCCGCACCTTTCTCCGCCGAGATCGACACTGCGGAGCGGGCAGCACCCCTTAATCCCGATGCAGAGGCCAAGTCGCGGGGAGGAACCTTTAGAGGCACCACCTTCCTTTGCCTCGAGCGAGGTCGGCTTGAACCCCAATTCGACACTTCGACAGAGAGTACTGGAATGGATCGCAGATGCTCCCCTTCTTCGGTCCCCTTCTCCACCATAGCCCTCGGTTCTCTGATACGCGTCGTCGCTCGAAACTTCCTCGCCTTCATCACTGAAGATCGCCAGCATCAGACGCCTAGCAGCCCCAGATCTGAAATCCATATGCCTCACTAATGGTGGAAAGCTCGATGAAGGACGAACAAGAGACGGTAGGGGTGCGGAGGTAGGAGAGGAGGAAGCCACCGCGTGCTCACTACGGCCCGTACGCCTTGGTCCGCCATGGGGGTGGTCGAGCCAAACCCGCCATGAACAGGACATCAGGTTGGGACAGGTGTCGTGAGAGCCACAGGTGTCGCGAGAGCCATTTTCGTACGTTCAGTCTTTGGTTTCAAACAAGTTTCTCTGTTGATATTGTGCACATCTGCTGGTACAGCTGCACATACATACTAGTGCTAATTCGGGCTTTTCAACTTAAAAATGAAGCCCATGGCAACAAGATACAACGCAATTCAACGACAAGGCAGATATTAGGAAATTGTATCAACAACCGCATTGATTGGTGATGCCTCAGCAACCTGCAACCTACATGGATTTGCAGATAACTTGGTCTATGGCCCTTATCATGTGTACTATACTGTTTTTCTCAATTCGCTACCTATGCTTTCAGTGATGTCACCCAGGGGCGTAGCCAGAGGGTTTGCAAAACAAGCAAGCTTTGTATATTCACAGATAGGTTCTGCTTTACTTTTTTACTTTCTTTTTTGTACAAAGTGTTCTTTCTGGGAGTATAATAAAATTACGATGTGGGGCTTTTGCCTCATAGTTCACGGTCAAAAAAAAATTAATAAAATTGCAGATAAGAATCAGCAGAAGCCCATCAAAACCAAAGCATGAGCACCTAAGGAATTTGTTTTGTCTCCGGCACTGATGTCACCACATAGTGAATGAGGCATTGCTGACACTTGAGATAAACTGAATCACTGGCTGCAGTACAAGAAATGTTAAAAGATTGCATCATCAATGATATTGACACACAAACTGGTACTAATCGAATTCGAAGGCCAAGAATATCCAGCCAAAGGATGGTGGGAGAGATCGATCCCATAGGATGAGTACTTGACAGAAGAAACCAATGCCACTCACCGACAGCCAACACAGCACACCAATGCCATTTTCCGGTAAGCAATTTGTATGATCGCCGACAGCTAATCTGAATACAGGACTCATGCTGTTACTTTTTCTCCTTGTGGGCAAAAAAAAAATACCACAAACAAATTAGAACAATCAAGATATGCGCACAACCATCTTGTTCTTCTTTCCAGCAGATAGGAGCAGCACTTTCCCGTCAACTATATCACGTTCCTCGATCAACTTATCCTCGCTATCGATCTTCACATTATTTAAGTAGAGACCACCTTGCTTAATAAGCCGCCTAACCGCTGACTTGCTAGCAATCAAACCTGTAGAGGTAGCCAGATCAACAAGGGGAGACTTCAGTACTTGGTCGTACGGTAAAGAGCATGAGGGCACATCATCTGCTATGCCCTCAATTGTTTGCGAGTCCAACTCCGTCTGCGCCCCAGGCCGCAAGGCCTCGGTTGCCTTCAGGGCCTCCTCCAATCCCTCCTTGCCATGGACGAAGCGTGTCACCTCTTCTGCAAGCCTCCTTTGAACCGTGTTTGGCACATAGCCAGGCTTCTTCATCAACTCTTCCAACTCTTGAATCTCATCCAAGCTCACGAACGTCAGGATTTTCATAAACCTTACAACGTCAACATCCGGCACTGAGTAAAAGTACTGATAGAACTTGTAGGGGGAGAGCATCTTTGACGAGAGCCAAATTGCCCCATCCTCTGTCTTCCCAAATTTCGTCCCATCGCTCTTCAGCAAGAGTGGGAAAGTAAGACCATGCGCCCCCTCCACCTGGAGAATTCTACGAATCAAGTCAGTTCCAGCGGTGATGTTTCCCCACTGATCGCTACCACCAATCTGCACACTGACACCCATGTTCTTGAACATATACAAGAAGTCGTAGCCCTGGAGAAGCTGGTAGGTGAACTCAGTGTAGCTCATGCCCTCCTCTGAATTGAGCCGCTTCTTCACACTCTCCTTGGCAATCATCGTCCCGACACGCGCAAACTTGCCCACCTCCTTGAGGAAATCAAGCAGTGTGATGTCCTTCCACCAGTCGTAGTTATCCAGGATAACAAAGGAACCCATATTCCCCCCCACATTGCCCAGATTATCTGATAAACCCAGGCCTAAACTGGACAGAGAATGCTCATTTTTGTCCAAGATCGCGTTTTTACCGGATTGGGCATGATGAGATGGTTCGGAAGCGCGGCCGAGGATTTGAGCGATGAGGGACTTGATTGCGTCGGAATTGGCGATGACGGCGGCGAGGTCGAGCTCAGGGCGCTCTGCGCTCTTTCCGGAGGGATCTCCTACGCGTCCAGTCGCGCCGCCGACGAGTGCGACAGCGGTGTGGCCGCAGCGGCGGAACCAGGAGAGCGCGACGAGACCGATGAGGTTGCCGAGGTGCAGGCTTTCGGCCGTGGGGTCGAAGCCGCAGTAGGCCTTGAGCTGCTGCTGCTCTCCGGCAGCCGACGAACCGAGAGACTCGGAGGTGGTAGCCTCCACGAGCCCCCGCTCCCGAAGAACGTCCACCACGCTGCGCCGGACGGTCGTGGCTACGGCGTTTGCGGAATCTGCGGCAGTGGCGGAGAAGCGGCGACGGCGGGGGTCAGGAAGGTGGAGCAGGCGGTGCGGGCGGAGGAAGGTTCTGGAAGAGGCGGCCATGGCGGCGGAAGCCATCGTGGGGAGAGGAGGCGGAAGTGGGGTTCTGGGCCTCGAGCTGTTGATAGGGCTTGCCGGGTTGACGACGAGTAACCACTCGCCCTACGGGTCCACATGAGCAGCAGCCACATCCGATCACACTCCTTAGACTTTTTGGGCTTTTTGTGGGCCAAGCTGCTAGGCCGACGTAGACTTTTTTCTAACACGGATTACCATTTCGAATTCCATTCATCTCCTGAAAAAGTCCCCTACACTCATATTTAGGATATGTTTGTGTAGAACGATAGAGAGGGATTGGCGGAATATGTTAGATATATTATTGAGTCTTATGGGCGAATATATATAGGCGTACATAGATTATCTTAGAGTACAAGATAAGTTAGACTAGAGTCCTAACTATCCTAAACTATCATAACAACCGTATACGAATAATATTCTAACATCCCCGCAGTCGTAGCTGAGCGTCGTGAACAACTGGAACATCGCGGACGATCAGATTGGAGATAAACCAAAATAGAACTAGTGAGCTGACATCCCCCGCGGTAGGAGCGGGAACGTCGTGGACGATGTCGCGCCACAGTAGCTTGGACTATAGAGGAAGTTGATGATGCTCAAGCGAGATGGTAGCCCTTGTGCCGATATCGAGGGAGCTGAGAGCGTTGGGTAGTGACGAGGTTTAATATCGTCAATGCCCATTGTTATGAGCTTGTGTTTTGGAGTAGGTGAGGATGTTAGAGATCGTGGAACGGTTAGCAAACAAGCAACACGGGGACACGAGGTTTATCCAGGTTCAGGTCCCCGGAGGAAAAACCCTACTCCTACTTGTCTGCTCTTGATTACGGCGGAACCGAATATTACAGGGGTGCGCAGATACAATCTGGCATGGAGGTGTGTATACGGTGAGAGTTGCCATCCTCGTCGTGCCCTCCTAGCCTTTATATAGGTAGGCAGGTCCCGGGCGTAGCTCAAGTCGGTTACAGATTAGGTTTTGCCCTTTAAAATTTTATCTACACTAGCCTTGTTCTCCAAGCATACGAAGGCGTCATGGGTCTGGGCCACCCGGAATCTCCGCAGGCCGCATATCTTGTCATGGGCCTTCCTTCGGACTGGACTAGGTATGCTGATGTTGTGTACCCGTGGAGTATAACCATATCAGTAGCCCCCGAGTGCTCAGTTGAATCGCAGATTTGGCTGGGGACTTCTCAATCTTTCGGGTGCAGTTTTATGCATGTTTATAAGAGAATGGTTTTTAGTTTGTAAGGATTGCTGATGCGTGTGCGTGACTCTCCTGACAGATCAGGGCCAGTTAACTGTCATAGGACAAAACAACACGATCTTCTTCAGATTCGAGTCCCTATACTCGAACCTGGAACGGATGCGGGTGTAATTCGACTCAGGCCGCTGAGGTCTTATAGAAGTCGAATCCTAGTAGTTTTCGTTTGATGTACCCAACGCGTCCGTCGGGATTTTCATCGTGTCTGTTGACACGGCGTTTTAGTGGTAGAGCGCAGTCAGGTGCGTTACCAGGCCATCAGATGATATCTGTAGGTCTTATCTTTGTGTCATAGACACAGCATCCGAAATTTTACCACCGCGGAGGTGTTTCGGGTGGCCAAGGAGATTGCTTCTAACTTAGCGTCGGTTTGGGCAAAGTTGCCAGAAAGTTTTTGTATTTTGATCTGAAGGATCGAAGTCGAAAAATTCATAGGGTGCGCGACCTGGAAGTAGCCCTCGAGTGTCTATTCGAGTTGTAGACTCGAGCAGAGACTTTAGTTTAGTTGTTGTTTCGGTTTTAGGTCCGAAGGACACAATTTTTTCGGATGCTTGAATGAATCCTCCCTATGGAAGTAGCCCCCGAGTCCCTAGTGGAGTCGTAGACTCGACGTAGGACTCGAAGAATCACCAATTATGTAGTACCTTAATCATGCCTCGGGCGCGTGGCCAGCGCTCCTGATAGGAGTAGCCCCCGAGTAATTGTTCGAATCGTAGATTCGAGGAAGTACTTGTTTTTTCAGTCGAAGAATTCCAGTCGTTGCTAGACTGCTTGATGACGGCAGTGCTGACGGTCGAGGACCTCAACTGTCTGCGGCACCAGAGGTGACGTAACAAGACGATCGCGGGTCCCACTTTCAGACTTGAAGTTGACTAGTCATACGTGACGTGGCGATAATTACGACGTCTCCTCGATTTCCATTCATAGTGAACATCGTGCGGGTGACGGTTCACTGCTGTGTTGACACGTGGACGGTTGGATCTGACCCTAGCGTTAGGGCTTCTAGATAAAAGTTTCATGTTCGTCGTCTTCATCCTTATAACCGTGGGGAAAACAGTGATTTGTTTTCACCCTTTGCCATTTGCTTTCACTGCCTCCATTTTCACGAGCTCATCCTCACGCGCACTGTACGTTCTTCGATCTTTTCCCTCTTATTTCTTGCGTGCGCACCGCCGCTGTCGATGCTCCGCAATGGTGAAGTCAAAGAAGGCCTCTGCTGGAGCTGGCTCAAGCGCCGCCACCGGCGGCAAGAAAGGTGCCACCACCGCTCGCGTCACTGATGGCGGGTGGAGGCGCACGGAGACGCGCGAGGGCGATCTGCACAAGCTGTGCGATGCGGTTTTAATCCCGCAGGACAAGGAGGTCGTCAAGATCCCCGGCGATGAGGTAATTCCCCGTCCACCCGCAGGGTTTCGGGTGATGTTTGTCGCTTTCGTTCTTCGCGGCCTCTCTCTCCCAGTCCATGATTTTCTTCGTGGACTGTTGTTCTTCTATGGCATCCAACTCCACCATCTTTCGCCCAATTCTCTTCTTCACATCGCCTGCTTCATTACTCTTTGCGAGTGATGGCTCGGTATCGAGCCACACTTTAGCCTTTTACGGAAGCTCTATTCCATGAAGAGGCAGTCTGGCACTGGCGGGGTCTACCCGCTCGGTGGCTGCATTATTTCCCTCTAATCCTCTGTTCTCTTCTTTTCCTTTTCTATGTCTGAGTCCGTCCAATACTGGCGGAAGAAGTGGTTTTATATCCGCGACTCCACAGTGGACGAGCAAAATTTTGGCCTTGCTTCCTTCGACTCCACCCAGGAGATCCTACCAAAGAGATCCTAGAAGAACCATATCCTGGAGGGCGAGGTGGAGGAGGTAGAGGAGCTCTACCGTCGGGTGGAGGCCCTCCAGATGGTTGCGGAGAAGGAGGTGAATGGTGTGGATATCATCCACACCTTCCTCAAACGTCGGGTGCAGCCACTCTAGGCGAGGGTGCATCCGATGTTTCTTTATGCTGGCCGCCACGACCCGATAAGGGTTTCGGCTGAGGAGCTCTCCAGGGTCGAACTTGATAGGGCTCTTCGGCCGCTGCTGAAATTCAAGGTTGAAGAGGACCTCCCGAAGAAGTCCTTGACCGCCCCCTTTAGCTCTTCGAATCCAGTTCCTCAGGTTTTAGAACTGCGTCCTGCGCGTTGTGCTCTTTTTATGATTGTTGTTTTTCGCATGACTAAGCATTGCTTAATAACGTCCTTTGTCTTCTTTTGCAGGAACTGAAGGTAGTTGGCATGGTGCCTCCGCTGCCTGAAAAGTATCCGATTGTGCCGGACAACGAAGTTGTGGACTCCGAGTCTGAGCTTCCGTCGGTGTAGTCACCAACTCATGATGCCCCCGAGGCCAGCGAGGGGCGGACCCGAAAGCGGGCACGGAGTCCGAGTGAGTCTTCGGATGCCTCGACTCCACCAACGCCTTGGGACCCATCCTTCCTTGTGCGGCACAGCGGGGATGACGGTGCGTCTTCCGCACCATTCCTGGCTTTGCCTCTGAGGGCAATGGCGCTACAGCCGCCGGCCAAGAAGAAGAAGAAGGATAAGGCGCCGCCCATCTTCGACTTGAGCGACATCGACTCGTAAGTACCTTCAGATGCTTTTTGTTCTGTTTTTTGCGTGTGCACTTTTCTTCTTGTCTTGATGAATATTTTCCTTGCAGCCACTCCTCAGAGGGCTCTTTTAGTGAGGGCGCTCAGGAGGCCTTATGGGAGTCGAAGCCGACGGCCCCTCCCTCTCAGACGGTGGCCAACTCTAGGGGCGATGCTCCGAACCCCCCTCCGCAAGAGGCTCGAGTAGTCCTCACAAAGAAGACTACACCTGGACCTTCGGAGTCTCCGTATGAGCATGTAAGTTGTTTTTCCTCTTGTCCTGGGTGTTGGAATTATGCCCTAGAGGCAATAATAAAGATGTTATTATTATAATTCTTGTTCATGATAATGTTTATATTCCATGCTAGAATTGTATTAAGCGGAAACTTTAATACTTGTGTGGTTTGTGAACAACACCGTGTCCCTAGTACGCCTCTATGGACTAGCTCATTGATCAATGATGGTTAAGGTTTCCTAACCATAGACATGAGTTGTTAATTGATAATGAGATCATATCATTGGGAGAATGATATGGTGGACAGACCCAAACTAAGCGAAGCAATTAGATCATGTCATCGTGTTCGTCTTTGCGAAGCTTTTCTTATGTCAAATATTGTATTCCTTAGACCATGAGATAATACAACTCCCTGGTATTGGAAGAAAGCTTTGAGGTCATCAAACGTCATCCTATGAGAGGGTGATCATAAAGGTGTCTCTCAGGTGATCAGAAAGTATCGGTTGGGTTGTATGTATCGAGATGGGATTTATCCCTCCCAAGTCGGAGAGATATACTTAGGGCCCACTCGGTAATCGATATCAACACCGCTTTCAAGCATGTGGTTAAGGATTTAATCACAAAGTGATATCGGATTACGGAACGAGTAAAGTACTTGCTGTAAACGAGATTGAACTAGGTATGACGGTACCGACGATCGAATCTCGGGCAAGTAAAATATCGCGAGACGAAGGGAATATATATATGGGATTGATTGAATCCTGGCATCGTGGTTCATCCGATATGATCATCGATGAATGTGTGGGAGTCAATATGGGTTTCCAGACCCCGCTGTTGATTATTGATAGAAGATCATGTCTGCATATTCTCGAACCTGCAGGGTCACACACTTAACATGTCTCGACGCTAGGATAGATTGGATAATTGGTTTATGAGTTTTTGTTCGGAGTCTCAGATGGGATCCGGGACATCACGAGAGGTTCCGGAGTGGTCCGGAGAATAAGATTCATATAAGGCAGTGCAGTTTTTGGAGTTCGGAATTGTTCTGGGTTAATCGGTATTGTACCGGAAGTTTCTAGAACCTTCCGGAAGGGGACCAACGTGGCCCCACCTTCCGGGAGGGGGCATGGGCCTATGAGGGAGTGCCCTGGCCGCATTGGGACAGGGGCACAAGGCCCCATAGGGCCCAGCCGGCCAAGAGAGGTTTAAACTCTAGATAGAGCTTCTAGAAGGGGGGGTTTCCTTGCCCCCCACTCTTCCTCCTTGGGGCCGCCGGCCTTGGCTTGGGGGAGGGGCTAGGGCTGCGCCCACCCCTCTATATATAGAGGGATGGGGGCGCACCAACCCCCTACACCTTCCCCTCCAACCCTAGCCGACCTGCTGCCCTCCTCTCTCCCTCCCGACTGCTTGTAGGCGAAGCCCTGCTGCAGAAATTCTCCACCAATTGCACTGTGCCGTCGCGTTGTAGATCCAACCCATCTCTCCACCATACTTGCTGGACCAAGGAAGGAGGAGACGTCGAGGTGCTGCACGTGTGCATCTCACGGAGGCACCGCCACTTGTGGTGCTAGATCGGATCGGATCGCGAGGAGGAGAAGCGAGTACGACTACATCACCCACGTTCCGACGAACGTTCCGCTGTGCGAATCTTCAAGGGTATGAAGATCTAATCCAATCTCTCTCGTTGTTTGCATCTCCTAGATTAGATCTTGGCTTCCCCTCTGTTCGCATCCGTAGAAAATTTTGATTTACTATGCCGCGAAACCCTTCACTGGGGGCAGCCCCCGAGCCTTTTTCGGGTCGTTTTGTTTGATGTTTTTGCTCGTTTCGGGGTGTAGCCCCCGAGCCCTTTTCCTGATGCTTTCTTGATTGTTTGCTTCTTCTTCTTTCCATATCCCTTTGTTCACATCGTGAACCTGCTCATCCAGCAGCATCTGGCGCTGGAGGCCAGTATGCAGCAGCTCCGAGGTACATGTCTTGCTTGCTCTTGTTTTTTTGCCTATTGCCTGAATGTAGTTTGTGTTGCTCATGTGTGTTCTTGATGCTTTGTAGATGAAAATAATGCGACCCTTCGCTGGCTGGACGCTCTTCAAAACAGCCTCGGTCATGCAGAGAAGCAGGCTGCTGATGTCGTGGAGGCAAAGGAGCACCTGCAGCAGGAGTTGGATGACGCTGCTGAGGCCAAGGAGAGCTTGTAGCGCGAGGCTTCGGATCGCGAGGAGCAGCTCGCCACTGTTTCGGCTGCTCGCGAGAAGGAGGTGTCCGAGAAGTTGATGGTTGCGGCCAAGGCTTTCTCCGGTAAGTGTCTTTCATGAAAATTGGTCTTTTGGATTATCAACTGCTCTTTTTTCATGTCCTTATTCGACTCGTGCATGTTCTTATTTTGCGCCAGATGCTTCGGGCATTGCGTTTGATTGAAGTGTCTTGGAGCATGGGAGCGCTCTAGATGATGCCACCGCAGCGGTCGAAGATCGCTGTGGCATTGCTGCTGGTTCCCTTGCTAAGGCCAAGGAGGTTCTCCAGCGTTTCTACAAGGAGATCATTCCCAAGGGCGCTGCCCTTGAGGATGTTGATTCTCTGGCAGATGCACTGTCAGAGGATGCCCCTGCAGCCTACAAGCGCAAGCAGAAGGGCATCGGTGCTTCCATGGGGCTGGCTATGGCCATGGCGTACGGAGCGGAGCTGGATCTTCACCATGTCACCTCCCAGATGCCAACAGCTCCTGACGGCTCTGAGGTAGCCTTTGCTCTCTTCGCCTCTCGTTGTAAGCGGCATGGTCCGAAACTTATCGACCTGCTGGCGGACTATGTGGCGAGGCAGCAGGGAGAAGTCAGGGGCAGGCAATCTGGCTCCAAGGCTACCCCGGATGCGGGCGCCTAAATTTGCTATAGCTAGGATAGCTTTTCTTCTTCTTCTGTTGTTGTAACATTTTGTCGAACAATTTCTCCTTGTGCCCACGCGGTGGCTTTTTGATGTATAAAAATGATGCTTCGAGCTGTTGACAGAGAAATATGTTGTTCATATTCTTACTTGCTTGCTTTTAGGGACCTTAAGGTGGGGCTCCTGTGGACACTTTGACTGTCCCTCGGTCGCGACCATCTTTAGATGATGCGTCGCAGCTTGTTTTTCTTCGCGATCGCGTCCATAGCTTGGAGAAGGAGATCCTTGGCGTTCGAGGCCATGCGGACGTGTGGAAGTCGAAGACTGAGCGGGCTACCGCCAGGGAGGAGTATCTGATGGGGGAGCTGCGGCAGTTGAGCGAGAAACTGCAATGTAAGCTTTCTTGAGCTGTTGCTGTTTTTGGGTGCGCCTTGTTGTCGCGTCATCTTATTCTGAGTTTTCTATAGGTGCCAACCTTGTTCCGAGGGAGGAGAAGGAACGCTTTGCAGTTCGGATCAACTGCCTGACCCAACAGGATATGGAAGCCGGAGGCTTCTTCTGGATGGACCGTGACCGGGCTACCGTCCTTGCGACGGTGCAGGATCGTGTTCATTAGGTGTCGCGGGTGTTGAGGCAGGTGAAGACTTCCCTTGCATCGATTATGTACGTCATGTTTCCTCTAGATGAGGCACCGTCCACCCTATGGGGTTTGTTGTCGAAGTTTCGGGACGTGAATCACGTGAGGGAGTTGGTGCGGCAATAGCTAGTAGCAGGGGTGAAAGCCGCCCTTTCGCTTGTTCGTCTGCATCGCCCTTACGTTGATCTCGCGGCGGTAGCGGCTGGGCCGCCCCCTCGACCAGATGGTGGACTCTAGGACATGCGCCCGCATTATGCGGCTGTTAGGCAGTATGCCGAAGAGATCGTGGATCTTTTTGAGCATCGGGTACACGTGATTCTTCAGTATAGGTAGACCCTGTAAAAAGATAGATGTAAATCTTGTATATATTCGAGTGGGCTTGTTATGCCATTTTTATGTAAAGTTTGTTTGTGCTAGCATGTGGTGCCTTTGTGGTATGCATGTCCTTTTCGTTAGCCTGACGTAGTCAGCTACTCGGGTTACATGCGTGTAACAACCCGTCCACTGGGCCCGGGGGGTGTCACTTCTCGTAGCTTAATAGGATATCTAGACTGGCCCCACAGACCAACACTAGTCTTTTCTGCGCACTTTGTGCTCACTCATGCGCACCCGGTTACCCACTTCCCGGTCGGTCACCCATCCTAGAATTGCTCTAGGCCAAGCACGCTTAACCTTAGAGTTCTTTTCGAATGAGCTTCCGGAAAAGAAGTTGCAACTTATTGGTATGAGTATCCTATAAATCCTATTAAGCCATGTGCTGGATCTCACATACACCCACCCTTTAGAAGATCGATGCCCTCATTGATCAAGCACACCCCAGGAACGTTTCCTCTTGGCACGCGTATGTGCGTCTAGTGCCGGCACATGTGCCATGTCGTGTCCACTCTGGGCCACACGCTCCATGCTCCACATGTCCCGCCACTAACCTGCACACACCCGACACACGTATGTGCGTCCAGTGCCGGCACATGTGTCATGCCGTGTCTACTCCGGGCCACACGCACCATGCTCCACATGTCCCGGCACTGACCCACACACACCCATTTTAACCGCGAGGATCGGCTCTGATACCAATTTGTAACACCCCGTCCACTGGGCCCGGGGGTGTCACTTCTCGTAGCTTAATAGGATATCTAGACTGGCCCCACAGACCAACACTAGTCTTTTCTGCGCACTTTGTCCTCACTCATGCGCACCCGGTTACCCACTTCCCGGTCGGTCACCCATCCTAGAATTGCTCTAGGCCAAGCACGCTTAACCTTAGAGTTCTTTTCGAATGAGCTTCCGGAAAAGAAGTTGCAACTTATTGGTATGAGTATCCTATCAATCCTATTAAGCCATGTGCTGGATATCACAATGCGTTATTCTCAGTCGACGAGGTCGTAAGGTGAGGCGGATCCCTCGAGCATGTAATAACGAAAAGTAATGCAGGGTGAAACAAAAAAAATTGGGCGGAACACTTAGCTTTTATTCTTATCGTAATCGAGGAGGTACATTGTTCGGCTGAGTAGCCTTGGCTGAGTAGCCTTATTGAAAGTAAAGGGATAACTATGGGTAGAAGCGTCGCAGACGCACGACGTTCCAGGGGTTGGAGTATTCGACTCCTGACGCGATGTCCTTTAGGCGATAGGCGTCGCCTGGATGACTTCTGTGACGATGTAGGGTCCTTCCTAGGGTGACTCGAGCTTTTTCGGCCGCTCTTGCTTGACTCGTAGGACGAGGTCTTCTTCGACGAAGGACCTTGGTCGCAGCCTTCGGCTGTGGTAGTTGCGAAGGCTCTGCTGGTAGACCGCTGAGCGAGCCGCGGCGATGTCGCGTGCCTCGTCGAGTGTGTCGACGATGTCTTCGAGTGCGGCCATCGATTCGGCTTCGCTGTAGGCGACAACCCGTGGGGCCTTGTGACGTACCTCGGCAGGTAGTACGGATTCGGCTCAGTGCACCATGAAGAAAGGTGTGAAGCCAGTTGCATTGTTCGGCGTTGTGCGTAGGATGCAGAGGACGGAGGGTATCTCTTCTGCCCAGGATCCCGCAAGCCGTTCGAGTGTGCTGAGCAGGAATTTCTTGATGCCTCCTCCTATGAGGCCGTTGGACTTTTCGACCTGCCTGTTGATCTGCGGGTGCGCCACCGAGGCGTATGATATGTTGATTCTGAGGCCCTCGCAGAAGTCCTGGAATTTGTTCGAGATGAATTTAGAGCCATTGTCCGTGATGATGTTGTGCGGCACACCGAACCTGTAGACTATGGACTCGAAGAACTTGACAGCCGTTTTTACGCTTTGGTTGGTGATGGGCATAGCCTTGATCCACTTGGTGAATTTTTCAACTGCGACCAGGAGGAAAACATGACCTCCTGGCGAGGACTTTGGCAGTTTGCCGATCATGTCGAGGCCCCATTGGGCGAAGGGCCAAGCCAGTGGTATGGGCCTGAGCTCCGATCCTGGTGCACGTGGCTTTTCCGTGAACCTTTGGCAGTCGTTGCACCTTCGAACAATGTCCTTGGCATCGTTCATGGCCGTTGGCCAGTAAAATCCAGCTCGCAGAGCTTTGGCGATGAGGGTGCGGCTGCCTTCGTGGTGACCGCAGATGCCTTCGTGGATGTCTTGGAGGATGGTTTTGCCATCACCAATGGTGATGCATCTTTGGAGCACACCCAAAATGTTGCGCTTGTATAGCTCGCCATTGTGGAGAGTGAATGCTTTGGACCGGCGAGATATGTGTCGGGCATCTGTCGGGTCGTTAGGCAGTTCCTTGTTTAGCAGGTACCGAAGGTACGGCTGCGTCCATGTCTCTTCGTTCGCCATGACCTCCATCAGGCTGACAAGCTCGGCCTTTGTGTCGAGCTTTTCGGGCCCTCCGTATCCTTCGGGTGGCGCAACCCCCGGGTGTTCTACTTCTTCGGGTGATCCCTTGGGGAATTTTCTTTTGATAGAGGGTACACAGATTTTTTCGAGGAACACACCTGGTGGCACCCGTGCGCAGGTGGAGCCGATGTTGGCGAGTCTATCGGCTTCCTCGTTGCTTTCCCTTCCAACGTGTCGAAGCTCGCAGCCGTCAAAGTCTCCTTCAAGTGAGTTGTAGAGCGCGTGATACGCGATCATGTTGGTGGCATGGGCGTCGCATTCGTTCATCGCCTGCTGGATGACGAGGTTCGAGTCGCCGTAGATCACTAGGCGCGTTGCGCCGTAGATCTTTGCCATCCTCCTATTCGGCCTCATTGTTGGAGACGTGAAATTCCGGCCTCGTTGTTGACTCGCCGTATATCACTAGCCGTGGATGAGGGCCTCGCATTCGGCCTCATTGTTGGAGGCGCGAAATTTCATCTGAAGGACGTATTTCATATTATTGCCTTGCGGGGATGTCAGTATGACGCCAGCTCCTGCTCCAGCCTCGCGCTTGGAGCCGTCGAAGTGCATCGTCCATGACTGCGTCATGTCCGGGGTGTCCGGCAGCTGGAGCTCCATCCAGTGGACGAAGAAGTCAGGGAGGGCCTGATATTTGATCACATGGCACCGCTCGTAGACTATGTCTAGAGGAGATATCTCGATGCCCCACAGGGCTACACGTCCTGTGGCTTCGGGGTTGTTCAGGATATTGGATAGTGGCGCCTCGTTGACGACCATTATCTGATGCTCCTGGAAGTAGTGGCTCAGCCGCCGAGCCGTCATGAACATGCCGTAGGCGAGTTTCTGGTAGTGAGGGTACCTCTGTTTTGTTGGCGTCAGTACCTCGCTGAGGTAGTAGATTAGGCATTGGACCTCATGGGTCTTGCCATCTTCGGGTCGTTCGACCACGAGTATGGTACTTACGACCTGGTGCGTGTCTGCGATGTATAGCAGCAGTGGCTCTCGCTCCTTGGGCGTGACCAAGACAGGCGAGGTGGAGAGCAGTCGCTTTAGATCTTCGAATGCGTTGTCTGCTTTGGGTGTCCACTCGAATTTGTCTGCTTTGCGTAGCGGTTGGTAGAAAGGCAGGGCCTTCTCACCCATGCGGCTAATGAATTTTCTTAGTGCCACAATGCGCCTAGTGAGTTGTTGGACCCCTTTGAGGTTCTTCGGCTTCTCCATGGCTAGTATGGCCCGGATTTTCTTCGGATTCGCCTCGATTCCCCGTTGGGAGATGAAGTAGCCAAGTAATTGGCCAGATGGGACGCCGAAGGCGTACTTTTCTGGATTCAACTTGATATTGTAGTGATCAAGGTTATCGAACGTCTTGTGGAGATCGTCGATCAGTGTCTTGGCTTCCCTGGTCTTGATGACTATGTCGTCGATATAGACTTGGATGTTGCGACCGATCTGGTTTTTCAAACATGTCTGCATGCACCTCGGGTATGTGGCACCTACATTCTTCAGCCCGAAGGGCATGGTGTTGTAGCAGAATACCCCGAACAGCGTGATGAACGTCGTTTTCTCCTGATATTCGACCTTCAGCCGAATCTGATTGTAGCCTGAGTAGGCGTCGAGGAAGGAGAGTTTCTCGCATCCTGCAGTCGAATCGATGATCTGATCGATCCGAGGAAGGGGGAAGTGGTCCATCGGGCAGTGCTTGTTGAGCGACGTGAAGTCCACGCACATCCGCAGGATGTCCGTGTCTTTCTTTGGGACTAGCACGGTGTTGGATAGCCACTCGCTCTCCTTGATTTCTCGGATGAAGTTGGCGTCTAGGAGTCTATTGACTTTGATTCCAACTGCTTCTGCTCGTGGTTCGGACAGTCGTCGGATCGACTGCTTGACCGGCCTTGCGTCCGGGAACACATTGATTACGTGCTCGGCGAATTCCCTGGGAACTCCTGGCATGTCCTGCGAGGGCGTGAGATCACCCTGCAGGTTACCTTGTGAAGTGCGGCGGCGGTGCTAAAAGTAGGCGAGGAAGAAATGCGGCAACGTGACGAAGACCATGTGCAGACGGTGGTGATCCACATGTGTAGGAGTAGGCACGGTAAAAGCCGAGGACGTCGATGCACCGGGACGGCGAAGTAGACTGCATGTAGCGACGCTATGACCCGAGGGGGCAGGTTAGCTGCAGGGCGCAAGTCGGTGCAGCGGCTGGGAAACCACCAGCGACGTATACGCCAAGGAAGGCGCGTTGGAAGCCGGTAAAGTGAACCAAAGTCGGCGGCACTTCGGCCCAAAGGGGCGACACAGTGGCAGCCCGTAGCTCGATCGGTGGTAAGCGCGTGCTCGGGGGCGTGCTTGGTGTAGACAGGTGCGGGATCGGTTGATCAGACCGACGGTGTGCAAAGCATGGATGACACGTAGATCATAGTCGATGGCGGCGTTGTCGATGAAGTCCCGGACGATAACGACAAAGACGATCCGAGGGGGGGCAGCCTTCCAAGAAAGGTGTAGCAGCCGTCCGCGGTGCGCGGCAGCCTGCCGTGAGGCTGCTACAACCTGCCGAGGCAGTCTTGACAGTGGAGAGGGCATACGCACACACGCGGTGTAGATCGTCGGTGCCGATGGTCGGAGTAGAGGCGCAGAGATGACGACAGCGGTGGGCGACTCAATCCGATCTAAGATCGGTAAACCAAAAAAGAAAAGGATCAAGAGATCGGAAAAGAAAGACTTGTAGGGCAGCCGATCATGGATCGGCGGACGAACCCTGTGTATGGGTTGCACGACCCCCGACGGAGATCATGGAGATCGACCTCCCCAGGGGCGGAGCAGCGGAAGCGTGTTGCTCGGCTAGCGCGGCACCATGGCGGCGGCGCTAGGGTTTGGGAAGTGGCGGCAGCGACGCTAGATGGATGTGGTGACGGCTAGGTTAAGGATCTTGCTGCTCTGATACTATGTAGAACGATAGAGAGGAAATTGGCGGAATATGTTGGATGTATTATTAAGCCTCACGGGTGAGTATATGTAGACATACAAAGAGTCCTAACCATCCTAAACTACTACTCTAACAGTTTGGTTAGGATTCTCACACCAGATCGCTTCGTGAAAGCTGAAATCGAAACCAAAAGCATATCAGCCCGACGCGAATTCTAGAAACACACCAGATTCTTCTACGTAGTAGTACAAATTAAAAGCTGGTCCAACCTCTGATTTCACTGCGTCGTGTTGAGAATAAAATGAGAAAATTACCCGCTATGCCATACTTAAGTGAAACTGACCGGTTCATTTTCCTTTTCTCCTCCAACCTCCTCTCTCTCGTCCCCTTTTTCCCTTACCAGCACCAGGAACGGAAGAGCCCAGGTTCTCCTCACCGGTCTATTCCGGTAGACTCCGGCGGCCGCCGGATGAGCTCTTCGATACTTTTCCCCTGTTTGAATTTCTTGACAAGCGACCAGATAGCAAGCACCAGCTCTTGGCCCAACATCACCTCCATAGCTCGGTCCATCACGTCGTCGCCTCCAAAAACTATGCCCGACACAGGCAAGCCGCGAATCTACTCTGCCTCCTGTAATTATTTTTCTCCCCTGCTCTCCCTTCTTCACATCTCCCTCATCCCTTCTCCCTCACGTGCCATGTACTGTATGGCCTTCTCTTCTTTTTTCTCTGATTTTTCTATCATTGATTCTTTCAATTGGTCGGTGCAAATTTTGAATGAAATTGGCATGTACAATAAAACACTGTTTTTTGTGTATTTGGTCCGTGCAATGGTCCATATATAATATCGTTTGGACTTTGCATACAAGCTGTTTGTGAAAATGCTTGTAGGAACAAAACTGATTTCTAGTAAATATGGAATTATGGTTTTATATTTTGGGGTATTTTATTCCATGAGTGATGAAGATTAGGACTATATGTCCGAGGCGACACAAGCAATCAAGAATAGTTATGGTCGATGGGGAACAACATATTATGAACCATGTATGGAATACATATGTATTTAGTAATTGCATCACATCACTTTTCTAAAAAAAATCCTTTTGAAAATGGTCGTTTTCATGTCTATTAGTCCAGAAATCATTTTTTTGCAGTCAATTAGCATATAAGTGATGTTTGAACATCTCGCTAGTAATACAGATATGTCTCATCGAATCCATAGTTCACAATTGTTTCAACCAAACAACTTTCAGTTTTCTCGCAGTCGTTAGCTTCACAGCAACTTTTCCACAACAGATTTCACACAGCTGATTTTCAGGAATCTACGGCTCAATCAAACACACCCTTAATGGGAGCGCACTGCGCATCCCCGGATCCCCGTGTCACCCACGTGATCCCTCAATCTTGCTTTTGCTAAAAAAAAGATTCTTGCTACATCTAGCAAAAAAGATTTGTACATGAGACAAAAATTAAAAAGACAGATTTCATCGAAAACCTCGCCGGAGTTTCGCCGGAGGTTCACCGGAAAATATGTAGCAAAATTTGTGCTAATGTAGCAAAAAATGATATCACCTGTCAACACCCGGATTTTTAATCCCAGATGCCTGTTATGCCATACATCGCAATCCCAGGATTACCATTTTTGCGAGACATAACAGATTGGTATCATAGTTCATCATCCATTACAAACCATAATAAAGGTCTTACAAATAAAGGATCTCATGATTCAATATTAATACTATCAATGCAGCGAAATAATATAATAACGGTAGCATGGTCGAAGTTCCATCTTCAGGATCCAGGCAATACTGACGATGGGAGATGATCCTAGTTGTCATAGACTTCCTGCTATCCATCATCCTGGTAGTCCTCCTCATAGTCTGGCCATGGGAATAGCTAGGGACAAAGCCATGAGTACTTTTTAAGTACTCGCAAACTATCACTAACAAGTAAGGTGGTTCAAGTAGGAATCCTAAGCTCTAAGTTTATTTGCAAAATTCCAGGTTTATCTCTAACTGAGTTTAGAAGTAAAGAAAACTAGTTTAATGTTTTACAACACCTAAGTGGGAACTTACTTTTCATGTTCACAACCCTGTTGTGGTAAAGTCAAATTCATAGTTCATTTCACAAGTCATTTTGAAAACATATGACGACGGAACAGTATGGTCACTCCAACTGTCCATAACCGCGAATGCGGATATTCGAATAGTTTGACACTTTGCAGAGATTGTACATTTTCACCACAATATTCGATACATCCATCAGGAACAATCCTGAATCACCATACTCAGTATGCGGATAATCAATCCTAACCTTTCAATTACACACCCTAGTATATTCACCTTTTCTATGAGTTTGGCCTCCCAACCATGACCATCTGTCATCTTGGGAACTGCATAGGTGGACAATCATCCCGAGGTAGCCTCAGCTCAAACCTCTTCCGCAAGGGAACCCATACTAAGATATATAAACTTCCAGTCAAGCCCTACCCAATTTCGGGTATTGTGGTTGTATGGTAAAATTGGAATGGTAACGTATCCGAACCCAACCATCAGTTTTATAAAGGGGCTAAGGCTCATACCTCAACATTTTCATCATCAAATCATCTGGTGTTCATAATACATGTAAAACATTTCATTAGAATGACTCATCATTCTAAGGTTTTCATAATCATTGTCACCAAGTATTCCCATCTAAAGTGATCAAGTTTTATGCTTAGCACTAGCTACTAAAGTTGGGGGTAATCACTAATGAGGGGTGCTAATCAAGTGTGACTTATCCAAATCTATTCTCATGCCTCGGTATGACATCTAGTTCTAACCTAACTTAGGCCAAGTTTTATGCTCTTTATGCTACCTATAAAATCTTTCCAAAACTCACTAAATACTAACTAGAAGTAATAAAGAGCTTTGATAAAGAAATAAATGAATAAAGCTTACAAGTAAAACTGGGATTTGGTATAATAAAGTGGTATAACCAAATATGCCTAAGGCATTGCATAGGTTAAATGGGTATTGTGGGGCTTACAAGTATTAGTTTGCATAGTGTATCTTGCTAGGGTGGCTTGCCTTGAGTAGTGCAGTGGTTGAAGTTCTCCTCTGCTTCCTCTTCGTAGTAGTCCCCTTCGTCCTCGTATGCTTGGTCGGTACTAGCGTCTATAAATAAATACGAGGTACACAATCACCAAACGATACTTAACTACTTCTATTTGGTACACAAAAGTTCACACTAGATGATCTAGCATCATGACAATCATCACCTAAAATAAAGACCTAATCTTATTTATTTTATTTTTAGAAAAGTAATTTCTACTCATTGAGAACTACTTAAGATTTAATATTCTCCAATTAAAATATGGGATCATGTTGACACATTTCATCACCACATATTTTAATACTTGGGAATGTGATTTAAAGTGGTGTCACCATTTAATAAGGTTTAGCATTATTATTTTAATAATTAAAGTGACTAGAAAAGCCTATGTAGCATTCTTTTAATACTTGTCCATTATTATTGAAAGTAAACCTATATATTTTTATATATTCAGAAAGGTCTTGTCAAATGTGATTTTTGAGAGTTCGAATCAACTCAAAAGCATTTATGGTTGATTTTTGAAAAATGTTTGAATGCAGAAAAGTATCTGCCTTGTTATTTTTACTATAGGTGATCTATAATTTCAAATGGTTTGAATCCAACGGGCTTGGATTAATAATTTCAATACCTTTCTAGCACATTTAGTTTCATGAAATTTGGTTCAGTAAAACTCTCTAAATTGATTTTTAAATCTACTGACTGAACTAGGTTTGAACTAAAATGGCAAAATCTATATTTGAATTACTGGGTTGCGCGGGAGAGCTAAATGGGCCGGCCCAGCTGCACAGCGCACGTGTAGCGGGATGCTACTAGAGCGGTCCCATGCATCAGCGGCTCTAGCTACGCAAAGCGGTAAGTTTCAACCTGTGTCGTGCGATTAGATTAGATCCTACGGCTGGGGTGTGTCGTCTCTGTCGGGCAGCGCCAGCGAGACTGAACCCTAACACGGCGGTGGGGGTCATGTGAAGCTCACAGGGCTCCAGCTAGGGTCGGCGTTGGGGGCGAACTACGTTGTCGATGACGGCGGTTCGAACGGTGGTCGCGGCGGCTCCTGGGGAGGCTCCAATCAACGGCTCCTCTTCTCCTCCTCCGCGGCAGAGTCCGGTGAAATTCCGATGATGCAGAGCTCGCCTTGCTTCGGGGAAGGGTCAGTGGTGCTTTGTGAGAGGTGGAGAGTGATATGGTGTGGCGAATTGAGGCTGGGGAGGCCTCCTTTTATAGCCGAGTGAGAGAGGCAGTGCGACATGGGCAGAGCTCATCGGGGTCGACGGCACAACGAACTAACGGCATGGCGGAGGGTGTAGGCCGGTGCGCGGTCTCATGGCGATGCTCAAGGACTTAATGGTGCGGAAAGGGGCGGTTGAGGTTGTTCGGAATGGGCTGGTGCTCTGAGCGGCACCGATGGCAAATTCAACGACACACAGTGGCTATGGGTCGCGCGGCGACGAACGGGGATGTCTGGGGGGTTGCTGGTGTCGTGGTGATTGCATGCACGAGCGGCGGAGGCGAGGCGCGGTGTGTATGTGTGTGTCGGGCGCAGTGCTCTAGGGTGCTCTCGGCATGGCGCAGAGACAGTGGGCGTGGAGCGTTCTCTGTGGTCCAAGGCATGGCTGCGTGCGAGGGCTGGACAGGGGGTGGCGGTGGACGATGTGCTGCCTCCTGGACATGGTGGCTAGGCGTGGCGTTGTCTCCTGCTAGCTAGCCATGGTCGGATGGCAAGGGGGAGCTCGGGTGTCACGGCATTGGTGCAAGAGTAGGGGTGATAGGTTGAACAATGCACTGGTAGTCACTGGGGGAGACAAGGGGTGAGAATTGGGGACAAGAATTGGACAAAGATTTGATCACAAACAGTAGAAGTTAGGCAGTGTTTACTGTGTTCACCAACTGTTTAATGAAATGGCCGCAAGAATTTAAGTTTGAAATTTTTGAATGAAATTTGGTGAGTGATCTGGTCACATACTTGGTAGTATCTGGTTGCTTGGGTTTGGCAAGGTGAACTGTTTTGAGTGGTTTTTGAGAAATGGTGATCTTAGTACCTACACTTGATTCAATTTTGAATTGTCATTTGAATAGATTTGAAATCTGTTTCCGTTGGTTTGCAAAGTGGGTTTGGGTCCACTTGTACTTTTTCTAGCAAGGGGTGAAAAGAATTGGATTTGTTTCTGTTAGAATTCCTGGACTAGAAACACTGAAAGTGGTCTAGTGAACAAGTTTGGCAAAAATGACCATTTGCTTATATTGTTTATATTTGATTTTTTCTTGAATTTTTCTTGTTTATATTTGTTGATTCTGCTTGGAAATGATTTTGATGATGTTGTTTTCATCGTTAAACCAATCCTTGACATTCATAGCAATCAAACAAGTCATTGCAAGCATTCATGCATTCATCACACACACATGCATTCATATTGATTTTAATTAACAAAAGATTTTGTTAGCCCTCAACTTGGGTGATTGGAACTTGATAATCTTGGTTAATATTTTTGGGATGTTACATCACCAGAGACTTTTGCCATGAGATCTCGTCGCAGATCTCGTAGCACAAAATTTACGCTATTGTAGCAAATTGATGTCTACGCACTTCTATTCTTGTAGACAGTTGTTGGGCCTTCAAGTGCAGAGGTTTGTAGAACATAAACAAGTTTCCCTTAAGTGGAGCACCCAAGGTTTATCAAACTCAGGGAGGAAGTGGTCAAAGGTATCCCTCTCAATCAACCCTACAATCAAGATACAAGAAGTTTCTTGTGTCCCCAACACACCGAATACACTTGTCAGGTGTATAGGTGCACTAGTTAGGCGAAGAGATAGTGAAATACAAGTGGTAATGGTGCCAGAAAATAGCTTGACGGTGAGGTAAAGACTAAATCAAGCAAACATGCAACAGATCTATATGCAATCGGTGTTTCAATGTTTAGAAACAAGGCCTAGGGATCATACTTTCACTAGTGAACACTCTCTCATATAAATATCTTCTCTTAATGATACTACTCTTAACTACTCTCCGGTTGGAAACTCTAATCATCGGTAGGGATATAACAACACTCCTCAAAGTCCGCCTTTACCAATCTAGATAACCCCACACTGTCACCTTGAGCGCTAGATGGTTCCAACAAACACCACAATTTCATAGAGACAACCAACTCAAAATATAACTCATAACAAATATTCAGTCTAGCCAAAGTGCCACACATGGTATGCACATTGTCACTTTCACACACGTGGGGAAAAGCATAGATCTATTAAAGAACAAAGAGTATTTATGTAGACTCAAACCTAAGTGCCACCATGGCGTGCACGCTGTCACTTTCACACACATGGGGAGAGCAGAGATCTATTAAAGCACTTGAGTAGCAAGGTAGATCTACTTGATTACAAAGCTCATGATCACAATATGACCATGCATAGAGAGAGAGAGATGAACACATAGCTACTGGTAGAGCCCTTAGCCTCGAGGAAAAACTACTCCCTCCTCATCATGGGAATCAGCAACGGTGATGAAGATGGTGGTGGAGATCGATGGAGATGGCTCCGGGGGCACTTCCCCATCCCGGCAGGGTGCCGGAACAGAGACTTTCTATCCCCCGAATCTCCCTTTCGGTGGAGGCGGCGCTACGGAGGTTTTTCTGGAAGTATGATGGATTACTTAGGGTTTTCTCCCCGGGGTTTCTTATAGGCGAAGGAGGCAAGGTCGGTCGAGGGCCAGGGGGCCCACACCCCTTATGGGCGTGGCCTAGGGTGGGACCGCGCCCACCTAGGGTGTGGACTCCCTGGTGTCCTCCTCCGTCTCGTCTTCGATTTTCCGTATCGCTCAGGGAAAATATGAACTTTAGCTTTTGTCCCGTCCAATTCCGAGAATATTCATTTTTTAGCTTTCTGAAACCAAAAACAGCAGAAAACAGGCAACTGGCACTGTGACATCTTGTCAACAGGTTAGTTCCATAAAGTGTATAAAATACCTCAAAGTGTATACAAAACCTAGCAAAGTGGATACTAAACAAGCATGGAATATCAAAAATTATAGATACGTTTCCGACGTATCACAAATCCACAAAATGGTGGTAGCAAATAAAATATGCTAATGTAGCAAATCCGACTTTGCCAGAGGCATCACTGTATACTCTCGTCGGAGACATCATCAAAGACCTTGTAGCAAATAATTTTCGCTATTATAGCAAACCGTGAGAACATATTGTAGGAAAATATTTGTCTAACGCAGCAAAAGCTGACTTTGCCGAAGACTCTCGTCAGAGATCTTGTAGCAAAAATATTATAGTATTATAGCAAAAAACACACAACTATTGCAGAAAAATATGATAGTGTAGCAAGCCCGATTTCATCGGAGACATTGTCGGAACCTTGTAGCAAAACCGCCATAGGTAGTATCCTCCATAGCAGTGACACCCCGTCATTTGTAGCATCACCGGCTCCTGTAAGTAGCATCATTGTCTACCCTTAGCAGCAATGGCAGTACGGGGGAGACATAGCAGGGTTGAGGTGGACATGACGACCTAGGTTGGCAGCCATGGCGGATGGCCTCCATCCCCAGCGGTGCAGGCACTAGTGCGAGATGCATAGCAGCGGGCACCTCTGTGGCGATTTCGGACCTCTGCCAGGAGCCATGGCGTCCGGGATAGGGCGGCACAGACATGCTTCCCCGGTAGTTATCCGTGGTGTTGGCTTTCGGCGAGCTGCAGGACACGGGCGCACGCACGGGCTATAGGGGAGGGCGCCAGCGCAAGCCCTACAGGGACGGGCAGTGGCGCGAGCTGCAGGGGAGGCTGGCGGCTCCCATGGCTAGTTTGCGATGGAAGGGCAGGGGAATCCATGACTATAGAGGAAGTCGAGGGCTCCCATGGATGCAGGGGTGGCGGCTCCCAAGACACTACTGGGGAGGGCGACGTCTTGCGGCGTGGTGGCCGATGTATGAGGATGCATGGTGACGCTGTAGGCGAGCGTCATTGAGGAAAATAGGGAAGTGGGGTTGGTGGCGATGGGTTTGGCCGTCTAGGCCTATGGGGTTGTGCGAAACGAGTGGTCCCAGGGATGGAATGAATCGATCCCTCGGGGTAAGTGTATCATTTTCCTATTTAATATCCCTAACCCAAGTGCTAAAAATGCATGGTGGGTAGTTTTTTCATCGAGCCATGGATTCTTGGTCGTCGGATCGACTGGATCAGCGTCGTTCGCCCATGTCATTCAAACAACGAGTGAGGAAAAACAGTTCCTGCACCAGACACACATCCTCCCTCCCTTCCTCTACTCAACCATCGATAGCCACCATGCACATCACGTTCCTCTGCTCCACCGGCAAGCGCCGCCCTGCCCTCCAATTCCGTCGCACCACCAGCGAGCGCCACTATGCCCCTCATCTTCATTCGGATCGACGGAGAGGGTTGCCCGCCCTGTCCCTTCCTCCTAGCTCTGGGCCCAAAGCATCAACCGTGCGCTGCCTGGCTCGGGCCAACGACGGGGGTTTAACAGGTACTCTCGACACCCTCAGGAGACTAACCTCACAATGCCTCGGTTTCCCACGTACCCGACAAGCTATGGGCCCTAGATCTGACCCGGTGAATTCCGTCGCATCAGTTCTCCCTCTGCTGCCTCGCGAGGTCTCCAGCGCCGCCTATCGCCTCCCTACCTACCGATCTCACTTTGGGATCCTACCGATCTACGTTCCTCGTGGAGGGGGAGGAGAGGGACGACGTGTTGCGTGGTGCTGGGCGGACTAAGTTCATGCAGTTGGTTCTTGTAGCATCCCTCTTGTCTAACAACTGTAATACTACATGGTTTAATAATATAATTACACTTCCTACATGTCATTTATTGCATCATCATTATATCATGCTCATGTCACCATGCCACCTTGCATTTGAGCATCATATAAAACCTTTCTATTTGGTTCTTCCTTCATATGCATGTATATTCTTATTAATTGTATTTGCCTCTTTTTGTATTGTAGTTGGTTCTTGATATATTGCTTAATGCCAAGTTGAGTTGGGGGCATATCTCTTTCAGTCCCACCACCTTTCTTTGGTTCCATCTATAAGTTCCACCATCTTAACTATTTATGAGCCCCTCCCTTTTCTTGGTTTTAACTCAAGCTCACAAATATTGAGAATGGCTCTTTTCTTGTGCTCTACATGCTTCCATTCATGATTTTTTGTTGTTTTCACAAGATGAGGGAGAGAAGCCTACATGGTCACCTTTGCTTTCTCTATAGAGGTAGGATCCATTCTAGTGTATTTCATGATTTTATTATATTCATGGGTCTATTTGACTTGAAAGGGTCATGTCAAACAATAGTGGAAAATACACACTACTCTTGGACCTCTTAACTCAAATATGCCAATTGATGAGATGGTCATGAAGGAATTTTAATGGTTGGCAATCATGGCATAATTCAAATGCTAGGGGAGTGAAGTGGTTTTTACCACTACATCATGCCTCCATGCATATGACTCATCCTACTCCTCTTCTATGTTCTTTTGGTTTTATCAATGGGGTTTAGGAATTTGGAATTCCAACAAGGAGGCCACTTGTTTGATCCATCCACCTTTACTTTGGCTTCTTGAATGGTATTGGTTGGTTCAAATTCAAACCAAGAGGGCCTAATCAAATACAGAATAAAACCCTAACTTTCTAAATCTAGAGCTAAGACTAATGATGGCTCCAAAAAGTGCCATCTTTATCCGTGTTTAAAAATTGTTTTCTATCAAGCAATTGAAATTATTCTCTCTTGATTTGCCACTAATTACTAATTATTGCAAAGTTATGAAAATCCTTACTTTGATTTATGTTGTGCAGGATATCAAACTTTTATTGCGAAATCTGGAGTCATAAATGATGATTTTGAGGAAGTATTGACGACCAAGTATTCCTGGAGTTGAAGCCAAGCGCCAACCAGCGTAACGAACACTAGTATGGGTGCGCCTCGCCCGTACCGCCCGACCGTACGGGGTGGTGTCAGCTCCTTCTCGTCAAACACTACAATACTCGTGAAGCCACCTATATATTTTGAGGTCCCTGTTGCCGCACAGAGGGCCGCCATTCACAGATTGCATCACAACACCACCAAAGGAGATCCACACCATATTTCATCCCTTCCATTCCCCATCCTCTCCATTATCGATAGCCATTACTTTGTACTTGAGATCTCCTTATGATTCGGCGACCGTTGTAAGAATATTTGATTTCAATCTAACTATTGCACAATGTTTTTTGTCCTTGATCGTATTGTTATGAGTGAGTAGTCCTCACGGGCTGCGAGTTGGGGAGAAACCTCGTAGCATTTATGTGTATCTAATATATGGTAGAATTGTGTATTGGTTTGTAAGAGGGATTTGTATCATTTGTTTCTTTGTCTCTTTCCTTGATCTTTGGACTTGTAGGTACCCAAGATCCCAGAGATTGATCAAGGCTTGAGATGAGATGCTTGGCTAGCGGTGATATCATAGGAACCCTAGTGACAACAAGGGTAGTATGGTCTTCGCTTAGCGACCCATTAGGGATCACAACAACATCACCACTTAATGCTTTGATCTGTGTTTCGCACTTCATAACTGTTTGTAACCCGGTGCTTCGCAGTACACTCGGTTGTATAAAAAGACTATTACCATGCCTATGGCCTCTCAGGGGATCTAGTAT
This sequence comes from Avena sativa, assembly GCA_916181665.1. Lineage (NCBI taxonomy): Eukaryota > Viridiplantae > Streptophyta > Magnoliopsida > Poales > Poaceae > Avena > Avena sativa. The sequence continues at coordinate 99,124,702 of OV702293.1, forward strand.
ATTATGATGTGTTGCCCACAAAAGATTATCTCTATTCGAAACTTACACATGATTGTGCTTATTGCAGGTGGATCTTCAACCCTGGCATTTATGTTGGAGATATGCCCAAGAGGCAATAATGAAAGTAGTTATTATTATATCTTTGTGTTTATGATGAATGTTTACATACCATGCTATAATTGTATTAACCGGAAACATTAATACTTGTGTGATTTGTAAACATGTAAGAGTCCCTAGTAAAGCCTCTTGTAATACTAGCTTGTTGATTAATTGATGATAATGGTTTCCTAATCATGAACATTGGATGTTATTAATAACAAGGTCATACCATTAGGAGAATGATGTGAAGGACATACTCCTATAGTTAAGCGTAGCATAAGATCAAGCCATTTCAATAGTTCATTTGCTATAAGCTTTTAGATACATAGTAACCTAAATCCTTCGACCATGAGATCATGTTAATCACCATCATCGGATGGATGCTTTAATGACATCAAACACCACTTTGTAACTGGGTGGTTATAAAGGTGGCACTGAGTTTTCGAAAGTATGTGTTGAGTGATGGCTGTGAAATACCACCCCTTTTAGCTATATAAAATGTGCCATTTATCTCCCATATCATGTTTCTTCTAGCTATAGCTATACCTTATATGCATGACTTCTAGTTCTCATTTACTTTCATATGAGCTTTGCACATTTAGTAGTTTAGGTAGAATTGTATCACTTTCCTTGTCTATGACATGTGTGTAGGTGTTGGTGATGATTATGGATAAAACAAAGGCAAAAGGAACAAAGAGAACATAGTATGGAGGAGCTGCAGGGACCAGACTTAGCCATTTGAGAGGTTGGAAAAAGTGAAATTTTCCAACTTCTCAAAATAAATATCCAAGGCCACTAGGTGGTATCCCTCATCGAGACGAATCTAATGAGCCCAAGAACACCCAAAACGGAGTTCATATAAAGAAATGGCGACCAAAATATGAAAAGGTACAGAAGGTTTAACGAGCAACTATACGGCGGGAGCAATAATTCTGGCCGTATAGTTGCTAAAAAGGTCGCAAACGATGGGATTTCGCCCCCCATAAGCTCCAAAACCTTCCCAAAGTCATATGACGGTATTGGGGGAATCCTAGAGAACCCCCCAAGGCCTATATAAAGAGGGGAGGAGCCAAGAGAGCCACCAATCCATATTATAACCCACGACGGAGCCCTGTCGCCGTGCCACCACCATAGCCTCCTCTACTCAGATCTACACCATCACCATCACACAAGAGGACAAAGGACTAGGATCTTGAAGGCCTCCACATCGATCTACATCGTCATCTTCATCAACAACGTCTCCATCACCGATCCCCTTTGCTTACTTGTTGTAATTCTAGATTGAATCTTGGATTTGCACTTGTCCTCAATTGTATCATCATATTTCATCAATATTCTATCCATGATGTTGATTGCCTTCATGTGTGAGTAGTTTCCTTTGTTCTTGGGGAGATTGGGAAACCCTAGTATGTGATTGAATTGAGATAAAGATTATTATGTGATATTGTTCATTATGTGTCTGTGTTAGATTTCCTTCATCTTGATGTTGGGTGAAGCGTGCCACTCAATATTTGCCTCAATGAGGACTAGATGGAGGGAACAACTTGTTGGTAGACGGAGGGATGATAGCACTTACGGTGACTATAAAGCTATTTTCATTCCTTACGTATCAACTTGGGAACCGAGAAGAACTCACAGAACATTGTCCATGCCATGGGATACATCCTACGGGATAAAGTCCCTTAATAGCGCAGTAATTAGATTGATGTCGATTGCTATCTGCTGTGGTTTTATGGATGATGTAAGCAGTGGTTGCTGCCTATTCGTCCGTTGATGGAGCTCCTCCCACACATATCATAAATGGTCTTATTCATTATAATAATTTTGATCACTCTTTCTAATTACTAGCAGTGGATCCACTACTCCCTGAGAACTCTTTCCATCATCTTGCATACTTTCGTAATCATACTCACATGTTATTGTTTACTTACAGATTTAGTTTACTTAGTGTTCTCGTTTTTGAAAACCCAAAAATATCTTTTACACAAAACTTGCATTTTATATTGTTACTTGGAACGTTATTTAGCATTACTATTTCATTATTTAGTTCAAGAGTTATTTAGACTTTAGACTCCTTCTCCCTGTGGGATCGATATCTTTATTTCAAAACTAGCTACAAACGATCTATGCACTTGCAGTCATCAAGCTATTTTCTGGCGCCGTTGCCGGGGAGCTAAGCGTTGTAGGTCTTTTAGCTTTTGTTTATTTATTTTAGTTTTGCTAGATTTTGTTTTAATATTTCTTTATTTGTTGCATTTGTCTTTCTGCTTTTGTTTACAAACAAAAAACCCTTAAAATATTTGTTACTAATCATGTCTTCCAAGATAACTACCTTCTAACAGATGAAATCGATAATGGAGGAGTCAAAGGGAAGGACTTTGGGAAATATTCATAAGTGGCAAGGCATATTAAAAGAATGGTTGATTTTGGTGGACAAGTATTGATCCACACTATGTGCCTCTTATCAATTATATTGTGATTGTTGCGAATCTCCAGATCACCTCAATTATCAATGTGAGTATAATTCTGATACCGAACTAGCAAACTATAATAGAGATGAGTTTAAATGACTTGCTGGGAAGGAAACATTACAATTTGTGCTTTTTACTGGTTGCAAAGAATTGTTATTTCATTTAAGAGGTATACAGGTAGAAAGTAAACAATTTGATATGATCTATAAATAAGTTCACCCTATATTCTGCTATTGCCAAGATAACTTCCATGATAATGAATTTATTGTTGGGCGGATTAAAGCTGCCATGGAAGAATCTAACCTTTTGCAGGTGATGACCCACAAGTATAGTGGGTGTATCGTAGTAATTTCGATAAATAGGAGTTTTGATCCCAACGAGGAGCAGAAGGTGTTAACTAGTGGTTTGGAGAAGGAAATCTCTATAAATACTTAGAAAACGTATTTTTAGGTTTTTTTTTATAAAGCAAAGAAGTAAAGTGCAAGTAAATAAAGATAGCAAATAATTGCAGCAAGTGGCCCAATCCTTTCTTAGCAAATGACAAGCCGGTTGTAATACTTATGAGGACCAAACGTTCTCGAGGACACATGGGAATAATGTCAAGTGCTTTTGTTTCATATAGTTGATTAATCTTCTTTGGTTTGATAAGTGTTGTGTGGGTGAACCTGTGCTAATGTACCGACCTTACTAGGACTAATACATACTTGTGATTAAACCCCTTGCAAGCATATGCAACTACAAGAAAGTAATTAATATAAAAACCTAACCACAGCCTTAAACTCTGAGATCCTACACTCCCTTATGCAAAGGTTTCCTAACGGGGGTTCAGGTTTCTGTCAATCTGGCAACCCCATGATTTGTATCCAAATACACAATGCATTCCCGTAGGCCCATAAATGGTGAAGTATCATGTAGTCGATGTTCACATGACACCACTAGAAGAATAGCACCACAACTTAAATATTAAACCATTGAATAATACCTCAACACAATTCCACTACTAACAACATGACTTCTCCCATGTCCTCAAGAACTAAACGAACTAATCATGAGACATCATATGGATGAAGACCAGAGATGATATGATGATGAATAACAATCTAAACATAAACAATAATTCAATGGTTCCACTCACAAGCATCAACTACAAGAGTAATCAACACTAGGAAAGTTTCCCCTAAGAACTATGCAAGATTCAACACAATTGTTACATCAGGATGGAGTGGTGATGATGGTGCTGGTGGTGTGGATGATGATGATCCCGGTGAAGTCTAGCTTGATGACGGTGTTGATGGCGACGATCTCCCCTCTCTGGGAAGGAATTTCTCCGTCAGAAATCTGTCTGCCAGAGATCTTTTTATCTCTCTGTAGTTTCCGCCCCACAGAGGCGGTTGAATCTTACTGTGGTCCCTCCCCTAACTTTAGGGTTTCGAGAGGAAGATATAGGCGAAGGGGTGGAGAAGGAGGTGGGCCAGGGTGGCCACACCCCCTGGTGGCGCGAACTAGGGTGGCCCACGCCTGGGGGCTGTGGCCCATCTCAGCCTCCCCTTCTGGCTTTCTTGGTCTTCTGGAAAAATATGATTTTCCATATATTTTCTGGTATTTTTCTGATCTTTGCGAAAATTGCATCTAGACACAGCTTTTTCCATCAGAATCCTGACTCTGGTAGTTCATCCCCCAAGAATCATCCAACATGCAAAAAATAGATGAAATAACATAAGTATTACCTCTTAATATGAAATATATCAATGAATAACAGAAAATTATGATATATAATAGTGATGCAAAATGGACGTATCAACTCCCCCCAAGCTTAGGCCTCGCTTGTCCCCAAGCAAAAACTAAGCTCAGTAAACATGTCCACATGTTTATGGAGTGAAGTGTATATAAAAAGAGAATACGAACAAGAAGCATCACACTTAGCAATACACAACTCATAATAGAAAGCAACTCACCATTATATAACTTAACTTGCAACGAGTATGGAAGTCACAATAAATATGCATAAAGACAAATCATAATTGGTAATGGCAAACTTTGTTCTTGGTTAGAGAACGGTTAGCAAACAGTTTTCAAGCAAAGCTTTTGTAAAGAAGTTTATAACAGGAGTCCTTTTGCTCAAACATAAAAGGCTTTTCACAATGATGGCTTTCAAAGTAATACTCATTCGGATAAGAACAATGTGCAAAACAAGGAAGATAAGAAACATGATTGAATAAATCATCATATGAATGATTGAAGCACAAAAAGTAAAATGCTTGCTGGAGATAGACAGGAATGGGTTTACTGACTCAACTAAGAAGTAATAGAAAGGCCCTTCATAGAGGGAAGTAGGGATTTCAAGTTCATAAAGAGCTTCCAAAAGATTATGGTACTTACCAGCCTTGAGCTCTCATTGCCCCTATGATAAGCATATTGAGGTGATTAAGGTTAAAGTGAAGAAAGATGTAGTATATGCTTGACGAAATATAAGTTGGCAATCTCATGTCCCTTGAGTACTAGGGCCGCTCCTCATGCTACTCAACTTTAGTTACCGGTAAGTTCTTGTCATAGTAAGTACATGTGTATCATAGAGAACCACCAACGGGGTACCCCTTGCCCCATGATACAGGAGCTATCCAATATCAAAATGACAAGGCAAGCAGACAATGAGCATCTCAGCAATCTTCTTATTTACCATGGGAAAATGGTGCTTTTTTCTCTCTTTCCTCTTTTCTATATCTCTCCTTTTTATAAGAAGAATGCTTCATAGATTGCTCATTATGGTGATGCTTCAAGTTTCCACCATGATTAGGCATGGCTTAGGCTAGCGGCCCAGGCATTTCTCTAACAGACATACATAACTCCATGGACTTACAAGCTCCCCTTTTATTTCACACCGACGACATCCGCAAATAAAAGATCATGATATCAACTGGGTAGATATTTACAGGTGTTGAAAGCGTTCCCTGTGACAGCATGGTTCTGTTAATCCCAACTTATAGGTGCAAGCATATACAACATCGATGATAAAATGGTTCAAGTTTATTAAGGGCAAGAAAATAAGGTGTGCCATCAAGTTCGTGAGAGCTTTACTAACCAGTTTTCACATAACAAAAGAATTTTTAATTTGAAATATAGATGAAGCATGAGAATTTACTTGGAATAGCAATAACGCTAATAGGTAGATATGGTGGACACAGATGGCATAGGTTTTGGTTTAAAGTATTGGATGCACGAGAAGTATTCCCTCTCAGTACCGGTTTTTTGGCTATCAAGGCTGGGTAGCAAGAAAAAGATTTGAAGGAAACAAACAAACATACAAGTGATAAAGTCAAACATGCAATCTTCCTTGAAAACACAAAAGATCTTAAATAAATAATACTAAGCTTATGAGCCAATCAAGAAAGAAGAAAAATAATATAAAATACCTATAAGTGTTTTTCTTTTTTCCTTTCAAACCTCAAAAAGTGTTGCTACTGACCAGAGCTCGGTTTGCCAAAACCAATTTATATTTACTTGATGCTCCCAAAGTGATACCAAGACTAATCAACAAGATCAATCCTATAATACAGATTGCAAACTAAAAGAAGAAGTGCAAAAAGTAAAAGATGAAACTTCTCATTAATATTCCATAAAGGCACTCACACCAAGGGATACATAGATAACCAACTAAAGGAGATATACTTCCACAATGCAAACCATCCTATATGATAACTTATCTATTCAAGATATGAATCTACTAAAAAGGTAAAAATATGAAAGATAATGATGTGATACCGCGGCACTCCCGAAGCTTGGAACAAACCAAGGTGATGCCAAAACCTGATGACGAATTACTCCTTCGGTGGTGGTGGTGTTCCCTTGATGAGATTTCCAATCAGCTTCCTAAAATCCTCAATCTCAAAGGTTAGAGTACGAATCAACTACAAATTATGCTCAATGCAATTCATGCTCATGTCAGACTGAGAATCCCAGTCCTTGTTATTCTTTCCCAACTCTTCCTCCTTAGAGTGTTTTTCCCTACATGGTTAGAACGAGGCATATCCCAACTAGAGGGCAACTTCCCTTTGGGCATATTTTGGAATTGCTGCCCATGTATAACAGTATGGAAGGGGTTCTTAGTGCGTGGAGGAAGTGACTATGGAGCAAGGCAATGACGCGGGGGTTTCCCTCCTATGGACATACGTGTTGTCCTCCTGAGCTTGATAGGGTTTGCCACCAATCCAATGCTCGTGACGGTAGCGCGGGTGTATGGATGCTTGTCTTCCTTCACTTCTTCTTCATCCTCAACCAAGATCTCCTCCTTCTTGGGGTCTTGAAGATCATCTTCCACGGGCTTCTTGCCCTTGTCGTTGGCGGAGACCATGGTGTCTCTAAACTTGAGAATATTTCCTGACAGAAACAGATCGAAACAAAAACACGATGAGAACACGATATATGAACCTCGGGGGGATCCGGGGGGTTATATTTTACGAAATTTTACAACATAAGGAAGGTACTGTGCGAAAACGGGACGGAGACGGGCTCCGAGGTGGTCTCACCCCCTGGTGGCGCGGCCAGGGAGGGCCCGTGGCACTGGTGGGTGTGGCCCACCTGGGCTAAGTTTCCTTCACTTTTTCGTCTCGTAACCTTCCATATGTAATAAAATCTGCAAAATATAAAAAGAATTTTTTTTGCGAACCTTCTATTTTTGGCACTTTTACCTATTCGAATACGGACTCTGGAGATTCCTTCTCTCCAACACTTGAAAGTTCCTTTCACACAAAGCTCCACACAATCTTCATTAGCAACATCAGTGTATGCAAAAAACAATAAACCTTTAGGTTCAAATTTCAACTGAAATCCAAAAAAACAAAGCTACTGTAGCAACTCCTTTCAAAATCCCAAAAGAATCTGAAAGGAAATCGATTTAAGAGGCAAATGCAAATGATGGCAGAAATCTGTCAAAACAGACCAGCAGATAAAGATTTATTTTTTTGAAAATATTTTGTTTCTCAAATCAAAAAGTGCAAAACCAAAAAAAGTTGGATAAGAACTTGGGGCACAAGCACAGAAAATTACAGCTCCATCCTAAGTACTAAGATCTTTCACGAATTTTTACAATGCAGCACAAAAATCTGTCCCAGGACAACAACTTTTCACAACTCCTCTACTTCTCAAAAGAGGTTGATCTTGACACAAAAAGCAAACAAAAAGGATAAGGAGCGGTTATTACAGATTTAATAACTTCCAAGACTCAAAGAAACAAAAACCAAAAGAAAACTAAAATGGGTTGTCTCCCAAAAGCTCTTTCTTTATAGCCTTTAAGATGGGCATAATAATTTCAATCATGCTCACATAGGAGATATGGATCTGAAGTGAAAGAGAGCATCAAGAAGAAAATATCCAACACATTTGAGTCTAACCCACTTCCTATGCAAGGGAATTTCACGAGAAAACAAATTATTGAAACAGAAGGCTACTAACATAGAAAGACAAAGCAAGTGCAACTTCAAAGCTTTCAACATAAAACGGGGAAACTCAATATTATTGAGATGCATAAAACCATGTTTCCCTCTCTCATAATAACTTCCAGTAGCACTTTGAATAAAGTTGACAATATAACTGTCAGAAGAAACAACTTTATCATCAGAATGAGCATACTTACAATCATCAAAAAGAGGTCTAAGTTCATAAACTAGATCAATAGAAGTAAGTTGTTCAACCCTGAAATCCTAATTAGGCAAATTATTTTCATAAGGAGCTTTAGCAAATTTGGAGAAGTTAAACTCATAATAATCTCCATCAAACTTTATCCTTCTTGCAATCTATAATAGCTCCACAAGTGTTGAAGAAAGGTCTACCAAAAATGATAGGACAAGTTTTAGTAGCAGTTGAACCAAGCACTAGAAAATCTGCAGGATATTTAATCTTACCACAAAGAACTTCCACATCTCTTACAATACCAATAGGGCAAATGGTTTCCTTATTAGCAAGGTGAATAACCACATCAATGTCCTCAAGATCACAAGGACCAATTTGATGCATAATTTCTCTGTAAAGCTCACAAGGAATAGCACTAGAACTAGCACCAATATCACATAAACCATAATAGCAATGATCACCAATTCTAACAGAAATCACAGGGACACTAGCCTTCCTAGCTTTACTAGGATGAGAGACAATATTAGAAGCATATTCACAAAAGATAATGTGCCCATCTTCTACATTTTTAGTGACAAGGTCTTTAACAATGTCTACTACCGGTTCAATATTTATTTGTTCATCAGGTTCCACAACTTTCTTTGTTCTTTTGCTAACCACATTAGCCATAATATAATGTTCATTTACCCTAGAAGGGAAAGGTATTTTCTCAATATAAGGTTTAGGAAAAATAGGATCAACAGTACAAACCTCAGTATTTCTAACAGGAACATGATTATCAACATCTTTATAAGGTGCATGGTACTTGTCCCACTTATTTTTAGGAATTTCTATATAAGAGGCAAAGGCCTTTAAATAATTGGAAATACTTTGAGAATCAAGACCATACTTAGTACTAATATCTTGAAAGTCGTCAGTTCCCATAAAAGATTTAATGCATTCATAATCATAATTTATACTTGACTTTCTTCCTTTGTCATTCTCCCATGCTTCAGTGTTTTCTTGAATACGGTCTAGAAGATCCCATTTAGCTTCTTCCTTCATATGTGTGAATGATCCAGCACAACAAGCATCTAATAAATCTTTATCATGAAGAGAAAGCCTTGCATAAAAGTTATTGATAATAATATTATTAGGGAGTTCATGAATAGGACATTTAAGCATTAGTAACTTCAATCTCCCCCAAGCTTGGGCTGTACTCTCTCCATCACAAGGCCAAAAGTTATATATTTGATTCCTATCCTTATGAATCTCACTAGGAGGATAGAATTTAGAATAAAAGAGAGGTACTATTTCCTCCCATTCCATAGATTGTCCATTCTTTAGCAGCTTATACCATTCTTCTGCTCGTCCTTTCAATGATATAGAGAGTAACTTCTTCTTAACCTGTTCAGTTGTGATACCAAGTGGGTTATCCATATTGGAAACAATGTAACAAACAGAAATAAAAAGCAATACTCATAGTAGAAGTTTCCTTTACCAGTTCCACTCTTCAATAGAGCTTCACTCCCCAGCAACGACACCAGAAAATAGTCTTGATGACCCACAAGTATAGGGGGTGTATCATAGTACTTTCGATAAATAGGAGTGTTGTAACATCCCGAAAATATTGAACAATAATTATCCAATTCCAATCACTAAAATTAGGGTTAACAAAAACTTTTGTTAATTAACATCATATGAATGCATGTGTGTATGTGATGATTGTATGAATGAATGAATGGACTTGTGTGATTGTTGTAAATATCAAGGAATGGTTTAAAGATGAAAACAACATCATCTAAAACACTTCCAAGTAGAAACAAATCAAGAGAAAATCAAAAACAAACAAAACAAGCAAATGGTCATTTTTGCCAATCTTGCTCACTAGGCCACTTTGAGTGTTCCTAGTCCAAGATTTCAAACAGAAACAATTCAATTTCTTTTGAACCCTTGCTAGACCAAGTAAAAGTGAACCCAAGCCCACCTTTCAAACTTACAGAAACATTTGGCAACTTGATACAAATGACAATTCAAAATTGAATCTTTAACATATGGGAAGATCATCCATTTTCAAAAACCAACCAAATCAATTCACTTTGACCTTTCCGACTAACCAGAGACTACCTAGTATGTAACTAATACACCCACCAAGTTTGAACCAAAAATTCAAATTTGAATCTCTTTCGGCCATTTCATCAAACACCTTGCAAACACAAAACAAACAAACATCAAACACTATTGTGAGCAGTGATTTGGCCTAACTTGTTCCCTCTCTAGCTCATAGCAGACATTTAGTAGATCATCTAGCTTAGTTAGCAAGCTCTAGCACCACTGTGAGCTTGCCAATTCCATCAATGGTGACCATGCCAAGCCTCACCTTGCCACCCCACTGTCGAAACCAAGCTAGGAGCAGGACCAAACCTAGCAACCTTGTCTGGGACACTGACCACCGTCCATCGCCACCCCCTGTCCAACGCCAACGATCAACAAGCCACTGGACCACTCTAGAATCGCAGCACCCTATGTCTTTGCGCCATGCCGAGAGCGCGCCAGAGCGCCGCACTCGACACGCGCCCACAGACCGCGCGCTGGCCTCGCCGCATGCAAGCGTGATCACCACCATCCCAGGAGACTGCCAGACAACCCCATTTGTCGCCACGCGACCAGTAGCCGCGATGCGCCATTAAAATGTCGTCGGACCCGCCCAGAGCACCGCAGCGTTTCGACCGCCTCGCACTGCCCCACGCCGTGTAACCATGCTGTTGAGCTTCGCTAGGGAGCACAACACCGCCCCCTACCGTCGCCCATGCCAGTAGCTCGATGTGACGACGACCACGACGAGCTCCACCCACGCCCTTCGGTCCCCTTCTGGAATTCTATATAGAGGCCACCCCCGCTCGATTTCTTCACACCAACACACTCCCCTCTCTCTCAGAACCACCCTCACTCATCCCCGGAGCAAGGCGAGGAGCAGGTCGTCGCAATTTGGCCGGAGTCTGCCGCGGAGGAGGAAGAAAGGAGCTAGCGATTGGAGCCGCCCCAAGAAAATCTGCCGGTACCAGGAGGTTCGCCGTCGTCGACTTTGTCGTTCGCCCCCGTCGCCGACACTTGCCTGAGCCCCGGTGAGCCCCCATATATACCCACTGGCCGCGCTAGGGTTCTGTTTCGCCGGCGTTGCCCGACGGAGACGATAGGTCACAGCCGTTGGATTAGAGTTTGAACGTGCGGTCTAAATCACCCCGTACCGCTTTGCACCCCCTGTCTCGCTGACTAGTGGGGTCATCCACTTAAACTCACACGTGCGTGCGCTATGCACCGTGGGCTGGCCCATTTACATTCCCGCGTGACCCAGTAGTTTGAATTTAGGTTTATTCTTTTAGTTTCAAATTTAGTTCTGTACCTAGATTCAAAAATCAACCCAGGTCGATTCACTGAACCAAAATGCATGAAACCAATTTTGTTAGAAAGGTACTAGAATTCTTAATCCAAGCCCATTTGATTCAATTCATTTCGAATTGTAGATCACCTATACTAAAAATAACAAGGCAGAAGCTTTTCTGCATTCAAACATTTTTCAAAATTCAACCACAAAAGCTTTTGAGTTGATCCCAACTCTCAAAAATCACATTTAACTAGACCTTTCTAAATATATAAAAATATCTAGGTTTACTTGCAGAAATATTGGACAAACAATAAAAGAATGCCCCAGAGGCCATTCTAGTCACTTTAATTAATTAAAATAAAAAGGTTAAACCTTATTAAATTGTGACACCACTTTAAATCACATTCCCAAGTACTGGAATATGTGGTGATGACATGTGTCAATATACTCCCATGTTTTAGTTGGAGAATATGAAATCTTAAGTAGTTTTTCAATGAGTAGAAATTACTCTTCTAAAATAAAGGAAATAAAACTATTGCCTTAATCTTTGTGATGTTTGTGATGATCCTAGATCATCTAGTAAAAACCTTGGTGTGATAAATATAAGTAATTAAGTATTGTTTGGTGATTATGTACCTAGTATATATTTATAGACGCTAGTACCGACCAAGGATACGAGGAGGAATGGGAATACTATGAGGAAGAAGCCGAGGAGAACTTCAACCACTGCTCTGCACAAGGCAAGCTAACACTTGCAACTATGAAAACTATGTGATCTATGCAATGCATTAGGCATGCTTTGGTTATACCCCTTGATAACACATAATCCTAGTTTTACTTGCAAGGTTAGTTATTTTATTTCTTTATCCAAGCTTCCTATTAGATTTTACTTAGTGACTTGTAGATTTTAGAAAGATATTTTAAAGGAAGCATAAAGAGCATAAAACTTGGCCTAAGTTAGATAAATCTTGATGTCATCCTGAGGCATGATATTGAACTTAGATCATTCCCACATGTTTACCACCCCTCATTAGTGTTTACCACCACTTATAGATGCTAGTGCTAAGCATAAAACTTGATCACTTGAGATGGGAATACTTGGTGAAAATGGTTATGAAAACCTTAGAATGATGAGTCATTCTACTGAAATGTTTTGACATGTGTTTCCAAACACTAGATGATTTTGATGATGAAAATGTTAAGGCATGAGCCTTAGCCCTTTATAAAACTGATGGTTGTCTGGATGCGATATCATTCCAATTTTACCGTACAACCACAATACCCGAAAATTGGGTAGGGCTTGACTGGAAACTTATATACCTTAGTATGGGTTCCCTTGCGGCCAAGGTTTGAGCTGAGGCTACCTTGTGAAGATTGTCCACCTGTGCAGTTCCCAAGATGACAGTTGGTCATGGTTGGGAGGCCAAACTAACAGGAGAGGTGCCTATACTAGGGCGTGTAATTGAAAGGTTAGGATTGATTATCCGCATACTGAGTATGGTGAATTCAGGATTGTTCCTGACGGATGTATTGAATGTTGTGGTGAAAGTGTACCACCTCTGCAGAGTGTCAAACTATTCAAATAGCCGTGTCTGCGGTTATGGACAGTTGGAGTGGCCATACTGTTCCGTCGTCAGATGTTTTCAAAATGACTTGAGAAATGATCCGTGACTTGACTTGACCACAACAGGGTTGTGATAAGAAATTCAAGTTCCCACTTAGGTGATATAAAACTTTCAACTAGCTTTCTTTGCTTCTGAACTTAGTTAAGGTAAATCTGGCTTTTTGCAAAACAACCTAGAGCTTAGTATCTCCTACTCAAAACCACTTCACTTGTTAGTATTAGTTTGCGAGTACTTAAAGAGTACTCATGGCTTTGTACCTGGCTATTCCCGTGGCCAGACTATGAAGAGGACTATCAGGAGGATGGACCGCAGGAAGGTTACGACAACTAGGATCATCTCCCATCGTCAGCATTGCCTATGACCATGAAGATGTAGCTTCACCCATGCTATCGTTATTGTTACGTTATTCCGCTGGTTGAATTGTATTAAGACTGGATCATGTGATCCTTTCTTTGTGTAAGACCTTATGTATGGTTTGTAATGGATGATGTACTGTGATATCCAATCTGTTATGTCTCGCAAAAATGGTCATCCTGGGATTGCGATGTATGGCATTACAGACATCTGGGATTAAAAATCTGGTTGTTGACAAGTTGGTATCAGAGCCATCCTGACCATAGGGGACCCTAGTTTAGAATGGGCGTTTGAATCAAAAACTTAGTTTCAAAACCAAGGAAGTGAGTATTTATGAAAACTTATTCTCATTCTTACCACTTAGACTCTTTCATGAAAATTCATGTTCCTCAACAATTCTTGCAAACTCACTTAAAAATTGACACACTTTATCACTCTACTAATTTACTCATCCTGTATTCTTATAGATGGACGTGAAGTATATCAAGTTTATCAGTTGGGGAATGGAGGAGATCTCATCTTTGAGCATGACTTGGACCAGCTATCGGAGATGCTCGAGCGTCCACACCCCAAGTTCTTTGGAGCTCAGCTCAACGATCAGGAAGGAGAGGAGTTGTAATGGCTGATTGTTTCAAGTCTCCGGGGAAAGATTGAAACCCCCACCTCCGAGCGAATTTAGTTCACCATGAGAGAGAACAACTGGCTCGGTGGACTTGCCAGGGCCATGCAGGAAGCTCTTGCCCGTCTGTGTGGGCATAGTATCAATCAGATCAAGGGTACTCGCTTTGAGTTCTATCCAAGGCGTGATGTTATGGGACAGCCACTAGAGGCCCCATATCACCATGAGCTGAAGACTCAATTGGACCACCTCAGATTCATGATGTATGACCGTCAGAAGGAGTTATACAATGCCCGCTCCTACGCCAACCACAAGTACGCCATCGCTGCCCAGAAGGATCATACTATTGCCATGCTAGTGAAGGATCGCCAGTCTCGCCGCCGTCAGCTCGACAAGAAGGAGTGTATCATTGCCCATCTTCGCCATAGGATCACCGAGTTGGAGGAGACTGTCCACGAGAGAGACATGCAGCTTGAGGAGAGGGAGAATGCAGGGGAAGACCTTCATGGAGACCCCTACTCCTATCTCAGTGACGATGATGACTTTCTGGAGGATCAGGCCATGGACTTGTTCACCAATGAGGATGACTTCGCCTTCATTGATGATGATGAGGATGATGAGGACACCGACTCCAAGGAGTAGTAGCACTTGAGCACTAGCGTTAGTGAGTTGTATCCGGTCCCATTGTATTGTAGTTTCCCAGAATGGTTCTTAAAACCATCTGTTTTCCTTTGTTGTGGTGTGTGTTTGTATCGTGTGCTATGAATGAATGAATGAAAAGCAAGTTGCTAGAAAAATCTGACTCAAACTTTGAAAACTCTTCAAAAAAAATGAAACTTAGAAATTTCCCTCTTTTCTCTTGATCTACCTCAATCTTCAGATGCCTCGCGGAGGAAGCAGTTCACCCCCGGACCCAATGTTGCAAATCTTGCAAATGTTGGTTTCGAACCGCGAAGCTGAAAGAGCCAAACGTCAAGCCAACTTAGCCACCCTTCAACAGATAGCTCAGATGGCCAACAACAACCAAGGCCATGGAAATCAGGACAACCATGGGTCCAAGCTCAAGAATTTCCAGAACACCAACCCACCCATTTTCACTAAGTCTGAAGAGCCCCTCGATGCCGATGATTGGCTGCAAACCATGGAGAACAATCTAGAAGTTGTAGGCGTGGAAGCTAACGAGAAGGTACTGTTTACTACCCACTACCTGGCCGGAGATGCAAGGGCATGGTGGAACAACGTTCGTGCCATGAATGGAGGTCAAATGATGACTTGGGAAGAGTTCAAAATCAAGTTCAGCAGAACCCATGTACCACCGGGTATGATCAAGAGGATGAGAGATGAATTCAGGGAACTGGAGCAAGGAAGGATGGCCGTAGTAGAGTACCGTGACAAATTTTTGTCATTGGCTAGGTATGCACCGATTGACACTGAAGCCAAGAAGAAGGAGAGATTCCTGAACGGTCTGCATGATGAGATGCAGACAGTGTTAGTCAATATCCCATTTGTTGATATTGAAGCCCTAGTGGATTCTGCCATTCAGATGGAAGGCGAGATCAACCAAGCTAATGAGAACCATAAGCATCGCATGATGCATCAACCAGGAACCCATCATACCCCAAAGTATCGCCCCAAGAACCAATAGACCCCCAATGAACCATCCGACCTATCCAACCGTGGGGGAGGAAACCCAACGCCCGGAGGAAATCACAGCAACCCCGGCAACCCCAGTAATTTCAACCATGCACCGCCTAAGTTCAACAACAACAATGTCGCCACCAACACCAACACTGCCCCAAGGACTGGAAGCAATGATGTGCCTGTTGCAGCAAAGGACAAGTCTCAGGTGACTTGTTATGAATGTGGAACCAAGGGTTACTATTCCAATGAGTGCCCCAAGAAGATTTCCGCAACCCCCAATGCAAATGCCCTAGCTCAGCAGTAGCGTCGTGTTCAGCCCGGAAGAAGGTTTGCCCTAGGGAACTCGCTCAACCGCAACAGCCGTCTCTTTCTCATGCATGCTGAAGAAGCCCAAGAAGCACCAGATGTCGTGCTGGGTATGTTTTCTGTTAACTCAGTACTTGCAAGAGTTTTGTTTGATTCTGGAGCATCACACTCGTTTGTCACCGAAGAATTTGCATGCACTAGTAAGATTCAACCCACCAAATTGAAGCATGTTATGATAGTTCAAATACCTGGTTCAACCACCAAAGCTAGACAAATTTGCAAGGCCGTGCCTATCCGAATCCATGGCATAGATTTTTATGCTAATATAATAGTACCCGGAACTAAAGATTTGGAAGTAGTACTAGGAATGGATTGGATGTCGAAACATAAAAGATTAATCGACTATGCAAAGAAAGCCATAACCATGACCAGTACAGCCGGAATATCAGTAGAGCATGTATCTGAAACCTTGCCCCGTCAATTCAAATGCAACAAGAGTCTAGCCCAACCAACCATTGACCAAGTCAGAGTAGTCTGTGAATACCCCAATGTATTTCCGGTATGCCCCCAGATCGGGATATCGAGTTTATAATTGAACTAATCCCTGGAACTGGACCCATAGCCCAAAGACCATATAGTATGAACCCGTCTGAACTAGTGGAGCTGAAGAAGCAACTGGATGCCATGCTAGAGATAGGATTGATCCAACCAAGTGCGTCGCCATGGAGATCACCTATTTTATTTGTGGATAAGAAAGATGGAGGTAACCATTTGTATACGGACTATCGGAAGTTGAATGATGTCACCATCAAGAACAAGTACCCACTACCGAAGAGAGAAGACCTGTTTGACCATTTGACCGGTGCCAAAGTGTTTTCTAAGATTGATCTTAGGACTGACTATCATCAACTCAAGATTCGGGCAGAGGATATTCCAAAGACTGGCCTTTACCACCGGATATGGATTATACGAGTATACTGTCATGTATTTTGGATTAACCAATGCCCCTGCTTATTTCATGAACCTCATGAATAAGATTTTTATGGACTTCCTGTATAAGTTTGTCGTTGTTTTCATCAATGACATTCTGATCTATTCCAAATCAGAAGAAGAACATGAGCTACACTTGAGGACCATCCTTGGAACCCTTAGGGAGCATCAGTTGTATGCCAAGTTTAGCAAATGTGAATTCTGGTTGCAGGAGGTAGGATTCCTCAGACATATCATGTCAGCAATAGGAATTGCCGTTGACCCTGCAAAGGTGAAGGATGTTGAAGATTGGCAGGCCCCAACCACTCAAACCCAAGTTCATGCATTTCTCGGATTATTGGGATACTACCGCAAGTTTGTAGAAGGATTTTCAAGTATCGCAAGACCCATGACCCAATTGTTGAAGAAGGATAAGAAGTTCGAATGGACGGACAAATGTGAAGCGAGTTTTCAAGAACTCAAGAGGAGATTGATTTCAGCCCCAATCTTGATCCTGCCGGATATTACGAAGCCATTTGATGTGTATTGTGACGCATCCAAGATTGGTCTCGGATGTGTGTTGATGCAAGAAGGCAAAGTTATAACTTATCTATCCCGACAACTAAAGCAGCATGAACATAATTATCCAACCCATGACCTTGAACTAGCAGCCGTAGTTCTAGCCCTGAAGACATGTAGGCATTACCTGATGGGAAACCGTTGTGAGATTTGTTCGGATCACAAGAGCCTGAAGTACATATTCACTCAGAAGGAGCTGAATATGAGGCAGAGAAGATGGATCGAGCTAATCAAGGACTATGATCTGGACATTCACTATCACCCCGGTAAAGCCAATGTGGTAGCAGATGCACTTAGAAGATTGTCGTGCCGCTTGAAATCCATGATTCTAAAGGAGCAACCAAGTTTGCACAAGGAGATGGAGGATTTCAGAATGGAATTAGTAAGTGAAGGATTTTTGGCTAGCATAGAACTTCAACCCACTTTGATCAGTCAGATCAAGGAGGCGCAGAAAGGAAATGCTAGTATCGACGGAATCAAACGTCGCATCGGTACAGGCAAGGTACCCGGATTCACTGAAGATAAAGAAGGAGTTTTGTGGTACAAAGGACGTCTCTGTGTACCATTAGTTCTAGAGTTGAAGGAAACTATTTTGAAAGAGGCTCATGATACTCTTTATTCTATCCACCCTGGAGGAATAAAGATGTATCAGGATTTAAAGGAACAATTTTGGTGGCATAAGATGAAGAGAGAAATCGGAAGCTATATAGCCAAGTGTGATATTTGTCAGAGAGTCAAGACGGGACATCAGAGACCCGCAGGACTTTTGCAACCACTGCATATTCCAGAATGGAAATGGGATTCAGTTGGAATGGACTTTATCACCGGATTGCCTACTTCTAGTAGGGGAAATGACTCTATTTGGGTCATAGTTGATAGACTGTCCAAAGTCGCTCATTTCTTACCAGTTAAGACCACTTACCAGAGCTCGAAGCTAGCGGAGTTGTACATAGCAAGAATCGTCAGTTTGCTTGGAGTCCCCAAGAACATCGTGTCGGATCGAGGAACTCAGTTTACCTCGAGATTTTGGAAGAAAGTCCAAGAAGGATTAGGAACCCGACTAGATTTCAGCACATTGTATCACCCTCAGACCGATGGACAAACAGAGCGAGTAAATCAAATACTCGGAGATATGTTGAGAGCCTGTGTGCTAGAGTATGGATCTAAATGGGAAGATTGTCTGCCTTTCGCAGAATTTTCGTGCAACAATAGTTCTCAAGCCAGTCTGCAAATGGCCCCATTTGAGTTCATGTATGGAAGGAAGTGTTGTACCCCTTTGAATTGGTCGGAAGTAGGAGAAAGTCAGATTTTTGGACCCGACATCCTACGAGAAGAAGAATATAAAGTTCACAAGATCTATGAGCACCTCAAGGCCGCCTAATCCAGACAGAACAATTATGCCGACAAGAGACATCGAGACCTCGCTTTTAATATCAGAGATTTTGTGTATCTCAAAGTGTCGCCTTTGAAAGGAATGCAGCATTTCCAGCTCAAAGGAAAGTTAGCGCCCAGATATATCGGACCTTTCAAGATTTTGAATCATCGAGGAGAAGTATTGTATCAACTGGAACTGCCAGAGGAGATGTCAGCAATGCATAATGTGTTCCATATATCGTTGCTTCGCAAATGCCTTGAAGTCCCGGAGAAGACTAAAGTTTTCAAGAACATTGATCACCGCACCATAGAAATCAACGATGACCTGACGTATCCTGAAGTACCCATCTGTATTTTGTAAGAAGCTTTCAGGACCACCAGGACCCAAAGCATCAAGTTTCTCAAGATCTAGTGGAGCAACCACACTGAAGAAGAAGCTACCTGGGAACGAGAAGACTACATCAAGACGGAGTTTCTCGATCTTTTTAAATCCTAGTTTTCTTCTTTCTTCTTTCTCAAATATTGGGACGAGATTTTTTTTAGGGATGGAAGGTTTGTAACATCCCAAAAATATTGAACAATGATTATCCAATTCCAATCACCAAAATTAGGGTTAACAAAAACGTTTATTAATTAACATCATATGAATGCATGTGTGTATGTGATGATTCTATGAATGCATGAATGGACTTGTGTGATTGTTGTAAATAACAAGGAATGGTTTCAAGATGAAAACAACATCATCTAAAACATTTCCAAGCAAAAACAAATCAAGAGAAAATCAAAAACAAACAAAACAAGCAAATGGTCATTTTTGCCAATCTTGCTCACTAGGCCACTTAGAGTGTTCCTAGTCCAAGATTTCAAACAAAAACAATTCCATTTCTTTTCACCCCTTGCTAGACCAAGTAAAAGTGAACCCAAGCCCACCTTTCAAACTTACATAAACATTTGGCAACTTGATTCAAATGACAATTCAAAATTGAATCTTTAACATATGGGAAGATCACACATTTTCAAAAACCAACCAAATCAATTCACTTTGACCTTTCCAACTAACTAGAGACTACCTAGTATGTAACTAATACACCCACCAAGTTTGAACCAAAAATTCAAATTTAAATCTCTTTCGGCCATTTCATCAAACACCTTGCAAAAACAAAACAAACAAACATCAAACACTACTGTGAGCAGTGATTTGGCCTAACTTGTTCCCTCTCTAGCTCATAGCAGACATTAAGTAGATCATCTAGCTTAGTTAGCAAGCTCTAGCACCACTGTGAGCTTGCCATTGCCATCAATGGTGACCATGTCGAGCCTCACCTTGCCACCCCACTATCGACAGCAAGCTAGGAGTGGCACCAAACCTAGCAACCTTGTCCGGGACACTAACCACCGTCCACCGCCACCCCCTGTCCAACGCCAATGATCAGCAAGCCACTGGACCACTCTAGAGCGCGCCAGAGCGCTGCACTCGACACGCGCCCATAGACCGCGTGTCGGCCTCGCCGCGTGCAAGCGTGATCACCACCATCCCAGGAGACCTCCAAACAACCCCGTTCGCCGACACGCGACCCGTAGCCGCGGTGAAATGGATCGTATGGGCACCTAGAGGGGGGGTGAATAGGTGCTAACCAATTTTTAATACTTTTTCAATTTTAGGCTTGACACAAAGTAAATTCTCTAGATATGCAACTACGAGAATTTCCCTATATGCAACCCTAACTACTAAGCACGTAAAAAAGAGGAGCGAGGAAACCATAGTGGAGCACGCGGAGACACAGGGATTTGTTTTACCGCAGTTCCTTCCTTGTTAAGGGAAGTACATCTGTGTTGGAGGGGTGGGCGGTTCTAAGACCACCACTCCACAATAGGCCTCACCCTATTCTCCGATGGATCTCGCCACGAGAGGCCTGATCCACCTTCTCCACTATTGGATCCCTTCAAGGCGGGAACCGGTGAATTTTACAACACTATCAGGGCACACACCCACAACCAAATTGGGGGCTCCCGAGATGACAACAAGCTGCCACAAGAACAAGGTTTATCAATATAAACAAAAACAAGGATCTAGGTATTTGCAAGAAATACTAGATCGGGGGTTCTCCAAATGAATGGAGGAGATGAAGCGCTTGATTGCTGATGATGAAGATCGAGTTCTCCTCCTTCGATTCCCCAAGGGATGGGGCCTTTGGGTGGATCTAGGTGGAGCTATCTTGGATGAAGCTTTCAGATTTGATTTGATCTGGTCTTTTTCGAATGAATCAAGAGTTCTGGCAGGAGGGGGAAGGCTGGCTTAAATACCCCTCCCCAGATCTGGCCGTTGCACAACTTTGGGGGCGGATTATCCGCCCCCCACTTGGGGCGGATTATCCGCCCCTGGGAAAACTCCGCCCCAAGGGCGGATTCTCCGGGGGAAACTCCGCCCCCTCTCTGGGGCTGGCGCCTGCGAAACTTGGTGAAGATCTTGGGGGGCGGATAATCCGGCCCCCCTGAGGGGCGGATTATCTGGCCAGACCAGAAAGTCCGGCCAACACTCCGCCCCCTCTCTGGGGCTTGTGGCTTGGCGATGAGCAGGGGGCGGACTATCCGGCCCCCTAGGGGCGGATTATCCGGCGGGGCCGGAAAATCCGGCCAAAACTCCGCCCCCCTTCTGGGGCTTGCGCCTACTTGGGAAGAGGGAGGGGCGGATAATCCGCCCCCACTCCTTTTCCCTTTTTCTCATAGATAGATGCAACACTTCAACACACATTAAATAATCCTTGATATTGTTATCTAACACACAAAACACTTGGGATTATAAAATGTTCTTTCAATCTCCCCCTTTTTGGTGTTAGATGACAATATTAGGATTTGCAATGAAACCGGCTAATGCCACCTTAAATAATGGAAGACGCTCCCCATAGATGTGTGCATATTTAAAATTTGTATTTGAATACAAATACACACACTAGAGAGAACACAACTTCCATAACAAAGATAATTGAAACAAGGTGGTTTGGGAAACAAGGTCATACCACCGGGATGAGAATATAGCCAAAGAATATAGTTTGTTTGATAGCCTCCAAACACATCCCAATCATACCAGCAATATTGAGGCATACATTAGATAGGCCCATGATTCCATATGCCATCAAATATGCCTCCATAGATAAATCCAGAATTCCATGAGATCCACAATAGATAAATCCATGAATACCACACAATGTACCAAACTTAGTGAAACACGACAAAGTCTTACAGAATCAAACGCAAATAGAAAATGAGTTCACGCTAAAAAAGGCACAAGCAAGCAAATAAAATGACTGAAAGAAGGATGCTTGCGCCCGACCCTTGCAAATCCACGAAACCTAATAGAACTACTTCTCCCCCTTTGGCATTAAAATGCCAAAAAGGAAGAAGAGCGATGCTAACGCCCTTGGAGATCACTCCTCCTCATCCTCGTCGTAGTCATTCCCGTCCCCTTCCTCTTCATCATACTCATCATCATCGTCATCAGCTGGAGGAGTGGGTGCCCTCGGTGGGGGAGGAAAGAGGCAACTCTCGAGCTCGCCATAGTTGATCCCTGAGGTGTTCCACTGAGCATACGGATCCGGAGCAGTGGGAGGAGGTGGATGGCCAGTGGCACCTGAGACATGGTGGAGAATAAGCTGCTGCGTGTGATCCCTCTCATGATCCCTGCGGTACGCCTCATATTGGCCCTTGTGAGTGTCAATGCCCATGCAAAGAATGTGCCGCTGAAACCAAGTGAGCTGCTTAACCTCGCGTGCCATTGGGGACACCGTAGAATGACGACCACTAGCCCGAGCATCACGCATGAAGGACTCCGGGGCAGTGGAAGGATGATGGGTCTTCTGAGCCTTGTTGTAGATTTTCTTGGGCTTGTGAATTCCATCCAGAGCAGAGCCAAAATCCTCATGTGGCAACATATGCTTGACGAGCATCATTATTAAAGGAGCATAAGGAATAGAGAGCCTGTTGATCATAACATCCGTCATCTCATGATAAATATAGTCCATGACATCCAGTTTGTAACCTGTGGCTGATCCAGAGTTAGTGGCACACTCGTGAGCAAAAGCAAGCAGTGGAACCAGGTGGCCACGGATCCTGTCATTGTTGCCACCACTAGGAGTGATGCAGTCCCTAAATATGCCAACAAGGGCTGCATACAAGGGAGAGAGACCAGCGAAAGTACCAGAAATACCATCAGAGGAAAGGCAAGGAGGAAGTGCAGTATCCTTGGATGGCTTCAGAGGAGAAATGACACGGTGGCCCGAAGGAGTGTCACGGCCATGGAATGCATAACCAAGAACCTTCCCAAAGGTGCGAAAGTCTAACTGAATCATGGTGGTCCCTGTCATCCACTTCATAGTACGACGCTCATCACCGCAAATCACCAGAGTTGAGAAGAACTGCCGCACCACAGAGGAATCATAGTTGCATTGGATAGTCATGAGGTGGTGCAGCCCCATCTTGTTGGTCACATCTAATGCCTCAATGAGCCTTGTCTTGGATTGAGCCTCAGTCAAATTGATGGGACGCATGGGGCGAAGCTTGAGAGTAGCATAGACATCATCATGAATAGCCCGAAAGTGGGCATTCCAAAACATAGAGTCCTCGGGGGGACCATCACTGTCATCCTCATCATAATAATCAGTCTGGCGAATGGTGGCATACTGAAGACTATCCATAGCCTTGTAATTGGGCGGAGACTGTTTGCCCTTGCGAGATGCGGTCCCCTTAGTTTTCTTACTTACCTCTACCATCCGTTCAGCCTCTCTTGCTGCTCTGCTGACCTCGGTCTCATCAATGAACTTCCCTTCTGCAGTAGGCTTGAGATAACGGGCACGGGAACAACGGACGAAGGTCTTGGTCGGCTTGGAACCACCTGTAAAAAGCATTAGAGGGGTAGCATGGAGATAAGCATACACACAAGTCCAGGAGAAAAACACGGAGAAAGAGTAGCAATGCAACCCATAACCAATGATGTGTATTTGTAGAAGCAGAACCAAAACAGACCAGATTTTAATCTCCAGGCCAGATTATCCGGCCCTGGCAGGGCAGATAATCCCCCCCCCCCCCCGCAGAAATTTTCAGGATTGGCTCAGATCTATCATGGCAAAACAGATCGGGTACTAGGGTTGCAATTCTACTGATTCTATCATGTAAGGAACAACACCAAGGACCTTCTACAACGAGATTTCCACCAAATAAAATACATCCCATTCAAAAGGAGAGAGATGAGGGAGTTATCCTCACTCATTGGAGGAAAATTGCGGAGGAGAAGATACCCGGAGGCGAGGTGAAGAAGATCCGGGGAGAGCCCAGAGAATCCGGTGGTCGAATCGACACCGGGAGAGGCGGATGCTCCGGCGGCGGCTGGGGGCAGAGGTAGGGTTAGGGGAGGACTGGCTGCTCTGTTTGAGCCTGCCCTCCCCGACCCAGCCTATAAGGGGACGATTTCGCCCGGGGCGGATAATCCGCCCCCCACTTAAGGCGGATAATCCTCCCCCCCCCTGAAATTCTGTAAATTACAGATGCAAGCTAGAGCAACCTAGCAAACCTCTCGATGGTGTTTTAGAGGACTTGTGTGCAAGAATAGATGGTTCAAGGAGGGAGAGAAAGGCTTGGGTTGAGAGCATCAAACTGAGATGGTACTACACACCCAAATTTGCAAGAATCAAATCAATCAAAAGTCAAATTTGAGTGTGTTTTCCATAAGAACATGAGATATGCAAGAAAATCCAACGAGACCCATGAGAAACCAACTCTTCTCGAGGAAGAGGGCGGTGGCCGAAGCCACCATGTTGGAGCGCATGGCATGACACCGCGAAGATGTATCTTGAGTTCAAAACCAATGCTCATCGATGACCCACATATCACGAAATGATATTAAGGGAAATGATTTTACTTCCTTTCGGCATTATGGGGAGAGGGTTGGCCCAATCAATTAGGACCACACTCCCCCTATGTCTATTCCCGCATCTAAACCAAATACATGAAGAAGAGCAAGTGAGTGTGCAAGGGTAGTCAAGCCAAGCTCCTTGAATCTATGATATTTAGCTCATTCCTCAAATAAAAAAATCTTGCTTCATCAAGAGGCTTTGTGAAAATATCAGCAAGTTGGTTCTTCATGCTCACAAAGGATAGGGCAATATCACCACGAGCAACATGATCCTGAATAAAGTGGTTGCGAATCTCTATATGTTTTGTTCTTGTATGCTGCACGGGATTGTAAGCAATTTTGATAGCACTTTCATTGTCGTATAATAGAGGAACTTTGTCACAATTGACACCATATTCCTTTAAAGTTTGCCTCATCCATAACAATTGTGTACAAGCACTTGTAGCAGCAACATATTCAGCTTCGGCGGTTGAGAGTGAAATACAATTCTGTTTCTTTGATGACCAACACACTAGAGACCTGCCCAAGAATTGACATGCACCAGAGGTTGATTTCCTATCATCTTTGTCACCAGCCCAATCTGAATCAGTGTAACCACATAGAGAGAAATTTGAACCCTTGGGATACCATAACCCAAAATTTGGGGGATGAACCAAATATCGGAAGATTCGCTTGACCGCCACTAAGTGGCTTTCTTTAGGAGCGTCTTGGTACCTTGCACACACTCCTACACTTAACACGATATCGTGCCTAGATGCGCAGAGGTAAAGGAGAGAGCCGATCATGGATCGGTATACCTTTTGATCCACGTCTTTACCCTTGGGATTGAGCTCAAGATGACACTTTGTTTGCATTGGGGTAGCAATGCCATTGAGATCCGTCATCTTGAACCTTTTGAGCATGTCTTGGATGTACTTAGCTTGATTAATAAAGGTTCCCTCTCTAAGTTGTTTGATCTCAAATCCAAGAAAGAACCTCAGCTCACCCATCATGGACATCTCAACCTGTCAGTCATAAGCTTTGAAAATTCATCGTTAAAAGCTTGGTTAGTAGAGCCAAAAATAATGTCATCTACATAAAGTTGGCATACAAAAATCTCCCCATTAACCTTCTTAGTAAAAAGAGTGGGATCGATTTGCCCAACTTCGAATCGACGGTCTAGCAAAAGCTCTTTAAGGTGCTCATACCACGCACGTGGGGCTTGTTTAAGGCCATAGAGCGCCTTATCGAGTTTGTAGACATGGTTCAGAAATTTGGGATCCTCAAACCCCGGGGGCTGCTTGACGTATACTAACTCATGTAGAGGACCATTAAGGAAAGCGCTCTTAACATCCATTTGTTGTAATTTAAAATTATGATGAGCTGCATATGCAAGAAGGATACAGATGGACTCAAGACGAGCCACAGGAGCATAAGTCTCGCCAAAATCAATTCCTTCCACTTGCGAGAATCCTTGAGCCACGAGTTGTGCTTTATTCCTCACAACAATGCCATTTTCATCTTGTTTGTTCTTGAAGATCCACTTGGTGCCGATAACATTGCGGCAATCCTTTGGTTTCTCTACGAGCTTCCAAACTTTGTTGCGTTCGAAGTTATTTAATTCTTCATGCATTGCAACAACCCAATCGGGGTCTTCAAGTGCATCAAAAACCTTCTTCGGTTCAACCATGGAAATGTGAGCTTGATGATCACAGAAGCTTGCAAGTTCTCTTCTAGTGGATACCCTTCATCGTAGATCACCAACAACCTTGTCAAGAGTGTGACCTCTTAGTTCAAGGTTCCGATCAGCACGAGCCTTGCGACGAGCCTCAATGTCCGTATTGTTTCTAGAAGGAGTTGATTCAGTATTTGTATCCTTTTCTTGATTACTGCCCTGCCCTTGATCTTGGTCTGCGTTAACACCAGAAGATTGCTGCTGAGTTTGTTCTTCAGGGCCGGATAATCCGCCCCTTGGAGGGGCTGGACTATCCGGCCTGGGAGGTGAAGTACCAGAGTCTTCTTCCTGAGAATGCCTGACAGGAGTTGGAGACCCAGGGCCGGATAATCCGCCCTCGGGGGCCGAAGAATCCGGCCTGGGAGCTTCAGAGTTGTTGACTTCTCCTTTGGATCCTCTGGAACAAGTTGGAGTGCCAGGGGTGGATTGTCCGCCCCTTGGAGGGGGCGGATAGTCCGGCCTGGGACTACCAACTTGTCCAGGGGACAGATGATCTTCAGCAGATTGCGGTGTTGGTGCAGGATTTTCTCCAACGGTAGGAGCTTGTTGATCTTGTGTAGATGAGGGCTCCACATGTGTGGAGCATTGTCCTTCCCGATACTCCACAAGGGGTTCCTCAATGGGACGGAAAAATCCCACGCCCATTCTTCTTATGGCATCTTGGGGTATTTCAACATCTGCATCACAAACATCAACTTGCCCTACAAAGGAGCCGTTATTTTCATCGAACTCCACACTACAAGATTCTACAACAATCCCAGTGAGTTTGTTGTAGACTCTATAAGTGTGGGATTCGGCACCGTAACCAAAAAAAATACCTTCTAAAGCCTTGGACTCAAATTTTGACAAACGGACACCTTTAATAAGAAAGAAACACTTACACCCGAATACCCTGAAGTATGAGATGTTGGGATTGTTACCGGTAAGTATTTCATATGGAGTCTTGTCCAAAATCTTTTGAAGGTAGAGCCGGTTTGATGAGTGACAAGCAGTGGATATGGCTTCAGCCCAAAAATTATAAGGAGACTTGAATTCAGCCAACATAGATCTTGCCATATCCATCAAAGTCCGGTTCTTCCTCTCGGATACACCATTTTGTTGAGGGGTGTACGCAGCGGAATATTGATGTCTAATCCCCTCTTCGCTTAGAAACTCATTCAAAGTGTAGTTGTTGAATTCGGAGCCGTTGTCAGTTCTAATTGCCAAGATAGGAACATTGTGTTGTCGTTGAACTTCATTGGCAAAGTCAATGATGGTTTGTTGAGTCTCACTTTTCAGCTTGAAGAAATAGACCCATGTATATCTTGAGTAATCATCGACAATGACCAAGCAATATTTCTTCCCACCAATACTTGCATGAGAAGGAGGACCAAATAAATCCACATGAAGTAATTCCAAGATCCTCTTTGATGACACAATAGTCTTCCTCTTGTGGGGAGAGTCATGCATTTTTCCTTCTACACAAGCCCTGCAAACACGATCTTTGGCAAAAGAGACATTATCTTTTAGTCCAAGGATGTGGCCACCCTTCTGGAGACTTTGCAAAGTTCTCATGTTGACATGGGCTAAACGGCGATGCCATAGCCAGCCCACGTCAGCCTTTCCGAATAGACACATCGGACCCGAAGTGGTTTTCCCCGAGAAGTCCACCACATACAGGTCATTTTCGACGTATCCAACGAAAGCGACCTTTAGAGACTTGCTCCACAAGAGTACCACCAAATCATCATCGATAAAAACAGAAAAACCCATCTTGCCAAGGGCACGAACAGAAAGAAGGTCGAGGGTCTCAACAAGCATGACGTCCACGAGAGAGATATCGTGGGCAACCACAACCTTGCCAAGACCCAATCCCTGAGATTTAGACTTATCACCATAGGAGACTGTGATATTATCATGATTTGTATGCATCTCCGTGATGATCTCCTTGCTTCCGGTCATATGACTAGTGCAGCCACTATCCAGCACCCATTTCGACCCACCGGAAGCATATCCCTGCAAGAAAATTACTTCTTGGTTTTAGGTACCCATTTTTCAATGGGTCCTTTCATGTTAGTAACAAGGGTCTTTGGGACCCAAATAGACCAAGCAATATATTCATCAAAGGGACCGACATAATAAGCATAAACATCACCATAGTCATCACAAAAGAGTTCATAATTCAGATTGTGAGACCCTGCAAAACCAATATTATTAGTCTTGTCTTTTGTGACATTCTTCTCAGTGGTGCTTATCTTTGATTGCACATTCTTGGTCTTGTTCTTCTTGGTTTTCTTCTTCTTGCACTTGGTGACATACCCAAGTCCCTCTTTACCATGATTTGACCTTTGCTTGCCAAGGACTTCATCAAGCACACCTTTGTCCTTGGTAGTGATGTCTTTGATCACTTCTTTTTCCACACTAGCATTTTCCTTGTTACTATATGTTGAGTTGGACGATCTAGGAGTATCATATTTGGCCAATCGACTTTGAAGCTGATCATGTGACTCATTGAGAATAGAGAATTTGTTTTTCAACGCCTTGTGAGCATTGTCAAGTTTCTCCAATTCCTCGGAGAGTCTATCATGAGCAGCCCCAAAGTCAACCATTTCCTTCTTTCACTTCTTTGCTTTGGTGACAGCATTGTCATGTTCCTTAACAAGTTTAGTCACAATTTCATCATGTGACTCTTCAATAGACTCAAGCCTCTCTTCAAGAGAGACCCGAGCCTCTTCCTCCTCTTCAAGAGCATTTTTTAAGGATGCAATTTCCATTGCATCCTCCCTTTCAATTCTGCCCTTTTCCTCAAGGAGAGCTTCGTTTTGGGCCAGCTGATCCATAAGAGCTTCAAAATGAACTGTGTGGTCACCTTGCAAGTTAGTGTAGAAATAATCCAAAGCAATAATCTCTTCTTTAACCTTAAGACTAGTAGGATCATCCATGTCAATCATAGCCTTAGGAAAAGAAGAGTTAGAAGAAGTTACCTCGGAGCTTCTTGCCATGAGGCAAGTAGCATTCATGTTGATGATGTTTTCGTTCGGAGAGTCAAAGAGAGATGTTGATGTAGATGTGGTGACTATAGCAGCCACCTCTTGAGAGCTATCGTCCTCGTCCTCATCTTCACTCCCCGATGAATATTCTTCTTGAGCCACTAGAACAATCTTTGGTTGCTTCTTGAAAGGAGCATTCTTCTTTACAAACTGTTTCTTACGTGGACCTTTTGATTTATCCTTGAAAATGAGTCTTCCTCCATTATCCTCCCTACTTTGATATGGACACTCAGCTACGAAGTGCAGCCGGTCACCACAGTTGAAACAAGTTCTCAGCTTGGGACCATTTTATTTTCTTCCATAAGCTCCACTCTTGCATTCAAGTTCAGCTTTAGCCTTGGCTGGATCTTTCCAGAAGTTTCTAGCATAAAGAGCCAAGTATTGTCCATGAATCCTTTTTATATCCTCGGGACAGTCCAGACCTTCTAGGGCATATTCATCATGATCAATCACACTAGTCTTCAAGGCCACGTTGACCCCTTTTTGCATCCCCATAGCTCGAGCACGAGCATCTTCGGCATTCTTGGCAGCCACTTTGAAGGCGGCCATTTCTTGCATTACCTCATTGGATGTCATGAGGTGATAGTTATGCCTACCTTGGAGACTTTTCAAATCTGTGGGCTCAAACGGCATAAGTGCACTGACATATTTGCGCTTGATCCATGCATCATCAACATGAGCGGCACCATGATTTCTGAAGTTTGTGGCTATAGCCTTAAGCCTCCTATACATGTATTCATGGTCTTCTCCATCCAACATATAGAATCCTTCAGCTTCGTTGCTCAATGCATCATATCTATTCCTCTTCATACTTTCATTTCCGATGAAGAGCTCGGTGAGAGCATCCCAAGCTTCCTTCGCTGTACTAAGATGCTGAATGTGTGGCATATCTTTGTCACCCACACCAAGTTGTATCATGTGTAGAGCTATAGCGTTGAGTTGGCTATCTACCACTTCTCTTCTTGTGAGATTGTTGGGGTTTCCAACATGAAGACCATTTTCGATGATCTTCCACAACTCTATGGAGGAACTGCACACATGAGATTTCATCAAAAATTGCCATTGAGTAAAAGTAGATGCAGAAAGTTTGGGTGGATCACCCCTATTATGTATATGTGGGTGAGGGATAGGTGGATCAGGGGAATACACATGAGAAACCTCATTGTATCCATCCTTAACGCCATCCTTTTTCGAGGAGGAGCTATTGCTAGTATCATCACCAACCACTTCGTTATCTTTGGAAACAGTTTTACCCGTTTCCTTGTATTGCGGAGTGGTATCCTCAGAGTTAGATGGAGGTGATGTTGCGGATGTGGAGAGAGCATTATCAGTTGACGCATCTCTTCCATATTAGCCTCCATTGAACTCACCAAGGTTGTTTCCAACGTCTTGAGATCGTTCATGGTGACTACCTCCGGAGCATCACTCCCATCTACCTTGGAACCCATACTTCTCTTAGGCGGTTAAGCCCAAAATAAGATCCGAGGCTCTGTTACCAATTGAAATGGATCGTATGGGCACCTAGAGGGGGGGTGAATAGGTGTTAACCAATTTTTATTACTTTTTCAATTTTAGGCTTGACACAAAGTAAATTCTCTAGATATGCAACTACGAGAATTTCCCTATATGCAGCCCTAACTACTAAGCACGTAAAAAAGAGGAGCGAAGAAACCGTAGTGGAGCACGCGGAGACACGGGGATTTCTTTTACCACAGTTCCTTCCTTGTTAAGGGAAGTACATCTGCGTTGGAGGGGTGGGCGGTTCTAAGACCACCACGCCACAATAGGCCTCAGCCTATTCTCCGATGGATCTCGCCACGAGAGGCCTGATCCACCTTCTCCACTATTGGATCCCTTCAAGGAGGGAACCGGTGCCTTTTACAACACTATCGGGGCACACACCCACAACCGAATTGGGGGCTCCCGAGATGACAACAAGCTGCCACAAGAACAAGGTTTATCAATATAAACAAAAACAAGGATCTAGGTATTTGCAAGAAATACTAGATCGGGGGTTCTCCAAATGAATGGAGAGGAGATGAAGTGCTTGATTGCTGATGATGAAGATCGAGTTCTCCTCCTTCGATTCCCCAAGGGATGGGGCCTTTGGGTGGATCTAGGTGGAGCTCTCTTGGATGAAGCTTTCAGATCTGATCTGGTCTTTTTCGAATGAATCAAGAGTTCTGGCAGGAGGGGGAAGGCTGGCTTAAATACCCCCTCCCCAGATCTGGCCGTTGCACAACTTTGGGGGCGGATTATCCGCCCCCCACTTGGGACGAATTATCCGCCCCTGGGAAAACTCCGCCCCAAGGGCGGATTCTCCGGGGGAAACTCCGCCCCCTCTCTGGGGTTGGCGCCTGCGAAACTTGGTGAAGATCTTGGGGGGGATAATTCGGCCCCCCTGAGGGCGGATTATCCGGCCAGACCGGAAAGTCCGGCCAACACTTCGCCCCCTCTCTCGGGCTTGCGCCTTGGCGATGATCAGGGGGCGGACTATCCGGCCCCCCTAGGGGCAGATTATCCGGCGGGGCCGGAAAATCCGGCCAAAACTCCGCCTCCCTTTTGTGGCTTGCGCCTACTTGGGAAGAGGGAGGGGTGGATTATCCGCCCCTGGTCGGGGCGGATTATCCGCCCCCCAAAAGCAGAATCCTTTTCCCTTTTTCTCATATATAGCTGCAACACTTCAACACACATTAAATAATCCTTGATATTGTTATCTAACACACAAAACACTAGGGATTATAAAATGTTCTTTCACGTGGTGCGCCATTAAAATGCCCGTCGGACCCGCCCCGAGCACCGTAGCGTTCCGACCACCTCGCACCGCCCCACACCACGTAACCATGACGTTGAGCTTCGCCAGGGAGCACAACACCTCCCCCTACCATTGCCCATGCCAGTAGCTAGCTATAACGACGACCACGACGAGCTCCACCTGCGTCGTTCGGTCCCCTTCTGGCACTATAAATAGAGGACACCCCTGCTCGATTTCTTCACACCAACACACTCCCCTCTCTCTTAGAACCACCCTCACTCATCCCCGAAGCAAGGTGAGCAGCAGGTCATCGCAATTTGGCCGGAGTCTGCCGCAGAGGAGGAAGAAAGGAGCCAGCGATTGGAGCCACCCCGGGAGAATCCGCCGGTACCAGGAGGTTCGCCGTCATCAACTTTGTTGTTCGCCCCCGTCGCCGACACTTACATGAGCCCCGGTGAGCCCCCGTAGACCCCCACTGGCCGCGCTAGGGATCTGTCTCGCCGGCATTGCCCGACGGAGACGATAGGTCACAGCCGTTGGATTAGAGTTTGAACGTGCGGTCTAAATCACCCCGTACCGCTTTGCACCCCCTGTCTCACTGACTGGTGGGGTCATCCACTTAAACTCACCCGCGCGTGCGTTGTGCACCGTGGGCCGGCCCATTTACATTCCCACATGACCCAGTAGTTTGAATTTAGGTTTATTCTTTTAGTTTCAAATTTAGTTCTGTACCTAGATTCAAAAATCAACCCAGGTCGATTCACTAAACCAAAATGCATGAAACCAATTTTGTTAGAAAGGTACTGGAATTCTTAATCCAAGCCCATTTGATTCAATTCATTTGGAATTGTAGATCACCTATACTAAAAATAACAAGGCAGAAGCTTTTCTGCATTCAAACATTTTTCAAAATTCAACCACAAAAGCTTTTGAGTTGATCCCAACTCTCAAAAATCACATTTAACTAGACCTTTCTAAATATATAAAAATATCTAGGTTTACTTGCAGAAATATTGGACAAACAATAAAAGAATGCCCCATAGGCCATTCTAGTCACTTTAATTAATTAAAATAAAAAGGTTAAACCTTATTAAATTGTGACACCACTTTAAATCACATTCCCAAGTACTGGAATATGTGGTGATGACATGTGTCAACATGATCCCATGTTTTAGTTGGAGAATATGAAATCTTAAGTAGTTTTTCAATGAGTAGAAATTACTCTTCTAAAATAAAGGAAATAAAACTATTGCCTTAATCTTTGTGATGTTTGTTATGATCCTAGATCATCTAGTGAAAACCTTGGTGTGATAAATAGAAGTAATTAAGTATTGTTTGGTGATTGTGTACCTCGTATATATTTATAGACGCTAGTACCGACCAAGGATAAGAGGAGGAAGGGGAATACTACGAGGAAGAAGGCGAGGAGAACTTCAACCACTGCTCTGCACAAGGCAAGCTAACACTTGCAACTATGAAAACTATGTGATCTATGCAATGCATTAGGCATGCTTTGGTTATACCCCTTGATAACACATAATCCTAGTTTTACTTGAAAGCTTAGTTATTTTATTTCTTTATCCAAGCTTTCTATTAGAGTTTACTTAGTGACTTGTAGATTTTAGAAAGATATTTTAAAGGAAGCATAAAGAGCATAAAACTTGGCCTAAGTTAGATAAATCTTGATGTCATCTTGAGGCATGAGATTGAACTTAGATCATTCCCTCTTTTTTACCACCCCTCATTAGTGTTTACCATCACTTATAGATGCTAGTGCTAAGCATAAAACTTGATCACTTGAGATGGGAATACTTGGTGAAAATGGTTATGAAACCTTAGAATGATGAGTCATTCTACTGAAATGTTTTGACATGTGTTTCTGAACACCAGATGATTTTGATGATGAAAATGCTAAGGCATGAGCCTTAGCCCTTTATAAAACTAATGGTTGTCTGGATGTGATACCATTCCAATTTTACCGTATAACCACAATACCCGAAAATTGGGTAGGGCTTGACTAGAAATTTATATACCTTAGTATGGATCCCTTGCGGCAAGGTTTGAGCTGAGGATACCTTGTGAAGATTGTCCACCTGTGCAGTTCCCAAGATGACAGTTGGTCATGGTTGGGAGGCCAAACTAACAGGAGAGGTGCCTATACTAGGGCGTGTAATTGAAAGGTTAGGATTGATTATCCGCATACTGAGTATGGTGAATTTAGGATTGTTCCTAACGGATGTATCGAATGTTGTGGTGAAAGTGTACCACCTCTGCAGAGTGTCAAACTATTCGAATAGTCGTGTCCGCGGTTATGGACAATTGGAGTGGCCATACTGTTCCGTCGTCAGATGTTTTCAAAATGACTTGTGAAATGATCCGTGACTTGACTTGACCACAACAGGGCTGTGATAAGAAATTCAAGTTCCCACTTAGGTGATATAAAACTTTCAACTAGCTTTCTTTGCTTCTGAACTTAGTTAAGGTAAATCCGGCTTTTTGCAAAACAACCTAGAGCTTAGTATCTCCTACTCAAAACCACTTCACTTGTTAGTATTAGTTTGCGAGTACTTAAAGAGTACTCATGGCTTTGTCCCTGGATATTCCCGTGGCCAGACTATGAAGAGGAATATCAGGAGGATGGACCGCAGCAAGGTTATGACAACTAGGATCATCTCTCATCGTCAGCATTTCCTATGACCATGAAGATGGAGCTTCGCCCACGCTATCATTATTGTTACGTTATTCCGCTGCTTGAATTGTATTAAGACTGGATCATGTGATCCTTTATTTGTGTAAGACTTTATGTATGGTTTGTAATGGATGATGTACGGTGATATCCAATCTGTTATGTATCGCAAAAATGGCCATCCTGGGATTGCGATGTATGGCATAACAGGCATATGGGATTAAAAATCCGGGTGTTGACAAGTGTCGATCCCAACGAGGAGCAGAAGGTGTTGACTAGTGGTTTGGAGCAGGAAATCTTTGTAAATACTTAGAAAATGGATTTTTAGGTGTTTTTGATAAAGCAAGGAAATAAAGTGCAAGTAAATAAAGACAACAATAATTGCATCAAGTGGCCCAATCCTTTCTTAGCAAAGGAGAAGCCGGTTGTAATACTTATGAGGACCAAACATTCTCGAGGACACATGGGAATACTGTCAAGTGCTTTCATTTCATATAGTTGATTAATCTTCTTTGGTTTCATAAGTGTTGTGTGGGTGTACCTGTGCTAATGTACCGACCTTACTAGGACTAATACATACTTGTGATTAAACCACTTGCAAGCATCCACACCTACAAGAAAGTAATTAAGATAAAATCCTAACCACATCCTTAAACTCTGAGATCCTACACTCCCTTGTGCAAAGGTTTCCTAACGGGGGTTCAGGTTTCTGTCACTCCGGCAACCCCATGATTAGTAGCCAAATACACAATGTATTCCCCTAGGACCATAAATGGTGAAGTATCATGTAGTCGATGTTCACATGACACCACTAGAAGAATAGAACCACAACTTAAATACTAAACCATTGAATAATACCTCAACACAATTCCACTACTAACAACATGACTTCTCCCATGTCCTCAAGAACTAAACGAACTACTCATGAGACATCATATGGATCAAGATCAGAGATGATATGATGATGAATAACAATCTGAACATAAACAATAATTCAATGGTTCCACTCACAAGCATCAACTACAAGAGTAATCAACACCAGGAAAGTTTCCCCTAAGAACTATGCAAGATTCAACACAATTGTTACATCGGGATAGAGTGGTGATGATGGTGCTGGTGGAGATGGTGGTGTGGATGATGATGATCCCGATGAAGTCTAGCTTGATGACGGTGTTGATGGCGACGATCTCCCCTCTCTAGGAAGGAATTTCTCCGGCAGAAATCTGTCTGCCGGAGAGCTTTTTATCTCTATGTAGTCCCCCCCCCCCACAGAGGCGGCAAAATCTTACTGTGGTCCCTCCCCCTAACTTTAGGGTTCCGAGAGGAAGATATAGGCGAAGGGGTGGAGCAGGAGGTGGGCCAGGGTGGCAACACCCCCTGCTGGCGCGACCCAGGGTGGCCCACGCTTGGGGGGTGTGGGACCGTTGTGGCCCATCTCAGCCTCCCCTTCTGGCTTTCTTCGTCTTCTGGAAAAATATGATTTTCCATATATTTTCTGGTATTTTTCTGATCTTCGCAAAAATTTCATCTAGACACCGCTTTTTCCATCAGAATCCTGACTCCGGTAGTTCATCCTCCAAGAATCATCCAACATGCAAAAATAGATGAAATAACATAAGTATTACCTCTTAATATGAAATATATCAATGAATAACAACAAATTATGATATAGAATAGTGATGCAAAATAGACGTATCAACAGGGTGCTCCAAAATATAATGTGATGCAAAATATATCAATGAACCTAAACCACCGGAACATGTTGTTAATAAAGAGGTGACGCTTGATGTTTCATCCTCTCAACTAGTGGAAGGTAAGCCCGAAGATAAGACTATTGCTGAGCTACTCGCGAATTATCTTAGTAAGAATGAAGAGGAGCAACATGATCAACCACTTGAATCTCCTACTTCTAAAAATAACTTTCCACACACAAATAGTATGCATGCAAACGATATCTCATTATCTAGTAATGATTTCTATAAGTCCCAAACTTATGATGATTGTTCTGAGGAGGGTTCGTGCCTAGACAGTGATTTTGGGGACTTTGGTGAGGAACTAGAAAATGAATCTTTCTATGAATATTGTGATGCTATTAACATGGGACACGAATTCTCATTGGAAGAGGAGGATGAGTATTTTGAAGAACAAATGAGCAATATGATGGTAAGAGAAATGTATTCCCAAATAGTGGAATATGCTCAAAAGTTAATTTCTTTGGATATGATAGACGATCCAATAATATGTCCTCAATGTATGAAACTTGGGCACTACTTTCGTTTTCATTGCTCTGGTACCTTTAATCAATATTTAGTATATTATAAAAATGGTGATACTACTAGTGAAGTATTAGAGTATGTTATCTTTGAAGGTGCCCATGAGCTGATAATACATGTCATATCACGTATTCATAGTGAAGATAGTGTTCTTATAAAAATGGCTTATAAAATCCTGCAACATATTTCTTGGTATTGTCAAGAACATTTTAGTGAGAATGCACTTATTATGAAGGCACGGTGTAGAACCATAGTGACCTATGTTAATCGTTTGCAGGATATCCCATTGGAGAAGGATGAAGTTCCTTCCCAAGAAGAGGATGAACACGAAGAAGAACTGCTAATCCTTGAGATATGCAACTACTAGACATGTGGAAGCAGGTGGATTACTGTTCTGGTAATTTTTTAAGTTTAAAGGGATGAGGAAATATAATGGTAATCCTAACAAGCTTTATGATTATGAATGCATTCCCCTCCTTAAATATTTTTTGTCAACCAATACTCACATAAATGATAATAGTGTAAAAGTTTTGGAATACATAGTTTATGAAGGGTCTCGTGAGCTGCTTAGAAAATTTGGTATTATTATGAAAAGTAGCGATAATGAAGATTTAGCAAGGTATCATAATATTATGGATTATATTGTCAAGAACATTTTAATGGGAATGCATTTGTGATAAGAATAGGGAGCTATGTAAAACAATAGTTCCCGAAACTAACATTTTGCAGGAACCACTGGATAACAAGGAGGAACACCAAAAAGGTGAGGTTGAAGACAAACATCATTCTACTAATAATAAGTTTGTTTATGAAGCCTCAGTCTCTATTAATGATTCTTATTGTGTTGAAACTAAAGATAATTTATCTGCGGAGGCTTTATGCCTAGATACTCATTTGGAGAACACTAATAATGATGAACTAGAGATAAATCCTTGTAGTATTAATGAGCAGGTTTTGGGAGAGCACATCTTTGATGAAATATTTATTGATGATGCTTCTTGTTGTAAGTGTCTTGATAACTCTAGAACTGGTGAACTTGTTAGCAAGGGTGATGAACTAGAGAATAGAGACACTTTTGAATTTTTCCCTGCTGCTAAAGATGAGTATTATGAAGTGTTCCCTCGTGATAGTGTAGCCCAAGAAGAGTACTATGAATTGTATCCCTATGATGCCATTAAAGGTAAAAGGTTTGAATTTACATGTAAATATCTAATCCTTTTGTTGAAGCTATCTAGGGAGGTATGCTCACCACACATGGCGCATCAATCATCACTTGTGAGCAATAACACATTTATCTACATGACTCCGATGCACTGCAAGCGGGTGAGACTTTAACCAGGCTATAATGGTAAGTTCTCCAGATCTCTTTTGGAGGTAAGAATAAATAATTCTCAGGCTCCTATCTATTGAAATAATAATGGAGAAAAGCCTTCTACTTGGTTATTAGAAAGCGCTTCCCGGGAGGCAATCCAGAAGTCATTAGGTGTCTTTCTTAGTTTTGTGTCTTGAGTCTTGATGCACTCATGTTGCATTGGCATCTTTATTCTTTGCATGATTTGCTATTAGAGTTATCTTGTTGTAGTTTTCAAAAGGTAGAATTTATTGTTACCGTGTGTTGCATAACTCAATGGTACTAAAATTCCTGTTTTATACATGCTATTGTTGGTCGACAATTTAGAATGTCATTTTTCTGTCAAAACATGGTGTTTCACTAAGTTTCAGGTTAATAAAGAATTCTCGAAGAAACAAAAAAAATTATGACTACAGTACCTTTAACGACCAACTATACGGCGGGAATAAAAATTCCGGCCGTATAGTTCCAACCATATAGATATCGATGCTTTTATCAAATTTCTTTCAAAGGGTACAGAAGGTTTAACGACCAACTATGCAGCGGGAATAAAAATCCTGGCCATATAGTTGCGGTCGTATAGTTATTGATGCCTTTGTCAAATTTCTTTTCCAAGGTACAGTGAGTTTAATGACCAACTATAAGGCAGGACCTTTTTGGTCTGGCCGTATAGTTGCGCCCGTATAGTTGGAAAAACCCCTCAAATGCCAACTAGAAGGTAACCATTACTCAAAATTTTATTTTTTCTTCTTCCTTCTTCTTCTTCTTCTTCTAAAAACCTCGAAACACCACCTGGGAGCTTCTCCCATGTTCTAGAGAAGCCGAGCATATGTAAGCAATAAAATTCTACCTCAGAAACCTCCTAGATTGTAATTCTCTATAGAAGTTCATGTTTTCTTTTTACTTTCTTTTTGTCGGTTGGGTGAATGAACTTTGTTTGTACACCAAACCGATGCATTTTATTTTGTGTGTTATTTTCGTAGGGACTTGAACCTTGTGTGACGACGTGTACGGTAGTGCCAACCGTGCAAACACTCGCATGAGCCACTTGGTTGCTTTAATTCAACATGCCAACCTAATAATGTTTGGTAAAACTTTCCAACTCGAACCTCTCCCAATTAAGCACATAGGGGCTTCACACTCATGTTTCATATTTTGTCTCACTTACACTTCATCAAAATCTGGGAGTATGTACAACTCTTGGACCTAGTTTGTTGACTTAAGCATGGTGATTAGGTTGATGAACCAACTCAGTGGGACTTGTATTTTTATCGCTTGTGAGCTAATCCCCATGCTTTCAAAAACGCAAAATGTTTTATTTTATTCTTAGTTTCTAAGCAGGTTCTCAAGGAAGGGAGCCACCAGGATATATCAAGAAATATACGTTAAAGCAAAGGTTCTTTGTCCATCAAAAGAGAGGTTACTTGTACCTCAACGATAAAGTGCGTCACCCTTGTTTTCAACTAAGCTTGGGAAGGTAACCACTTATCACACTCTCTTTTGGAAACTGTATTTTATCATTTCTTTTGGTGATATACTCAAGTTTGTTTCTTGCAAAGTTCTAAGCTTGGGGAGGTTACTTCTGCATGTGTAGAGTCTTATGCAATGTTCATATTCGATGAAAGTTTAATGCAATCATGTATCCCGCTGTTCTTGAATGCTTGCTTAAGTGAGTCTAGTTTTGTATTTATATGGGGATACACTTGCTCATGATAGGCACCATAGGAGTTGACTTAGATCTTGTATGCATCTTGCCAAAAAAATTATCAAGCTTGTGAAAATATTTGTGATCCTCTAGAAAACATTGCCACAATCTCTACACTTGGAAAGAATGAATACTTGATCAAGAACTTTTGAAATTTTTTGGTTGTCACCTAATAGCTTTGTCTTAAATAAATAAGTTATGCTTGACCCCATAGTGTCAAAACAATACACTTGATAGTTTGCTTATAGAAGGAGTTGTGAATTGGAAATGATATTTCAAAGTTTTGAGTTATATGCTAAACAAGGTGTTATTTAATTGTCTTAAGAGTTTAGCCTTAAAGATACTCAACACCATAGATGTGACGATCGACTTGATAGTACTATTTGAAAGGATTTGTTTGAAGAAACTAATGTTTAGCGGTAATTGAGATGCATGCCAAATCTTGACCTATTGATTAAAGTATGATATTTCTTTATGCGTGTCTGCACCACTGTCGCACAACATGGGATGCTAACAACTTTGCAGGCCTTTGAACAATCCAAGAAGAGGAAACACTTGGAGTTTGGCTATGAGTTTCCCAACATATGTAGCACAAATGCTATATTTGGGTATGCATTGGTATTCTCATGGGCCTGTGTTCAAAGCAAAAGAGGGAATACTCCTCTGACCGTTATGAGAAATCCTTATACCAAAAAGGGAAACCTTGGTAATGGTCATGAGTATACATTCTTAGCATGTACAGTCTGATTAAACACACTAAGTTTTGGCATGATCTCATTACTGATGAACTAAAGTTTTAGAAAGACAAATAATATAAAATGAGTGTTTGATAGCCATGATTCATTGATGTGGATTACCAAATGAGACACTCTAATGCTATGCTTCTTTTGACATGTTCTCGCATTTCCTTTTGGCATAAATCTTGTTACTAAGAAATAAACTTTCTAAAAGTTCAATAACTAATGTTTGCACTTGAGAGCGTTAACTAAATGACATGATTGGGTAGAATCAATAAACTTTATTCCTATTTATGCTTGAAATCTATTTGTGACTAAGTTTTGTCTCATAAAAATAATGATATGAAAAGTTATAAAAAAGGTGCAATAAGAGGATCACGAGTTTGTTTGCAAGTTAGATTCACTGTTGACATGGAGCATATAAGTTTTGATGAATCTTTAGTGGTCTTTATAACTGATCTTATGTTGCCTTGTATGAATACATGTTTACTCTCTTCGAGCTTGCGGAAGAAATAAGGATGCAAGGCATTGATTTCAAATGATAAGATATTTCACAACCATTAATTTATTATTGTAAGATCCCTCCCTTTTATAAAGGTAAGGATCCCTGTGTTTACAATGCTAGTCCCTGGATCAATAGCTAGCATCCACAGTTAAGATGTAATATCAAGAAACAAAGGTCATAATACAACTTTATAACCAGGAATAAAATAATTGATTACATCTTACATAGCTCATTTGGCTATCTCATTACAATGCAGCAGAAATAACTATAGCATGGGGTCCTCCATCTTCAAAGTGCCACAGGCAATCATGTTGGTTGTAGACTTGTAATCCTAATCAACACACTTCACTAATATCAAACAAACCTGCAACATAATAAGTTACGGCCACAAGGGTCAATACATTTGAATTGTATTGGCAAGTGATACTATGGTAGTATAGTGGAGTCTATCATCTATATGCATTTGGCTAAGTGGAGCTTTGGATTGCTTTGCTCAAAATAGATTTTTCCTTATCATTTGAAAAACACTAAGTTTTTGTTTGTCAAAATCACCCAAGGCATCTCCCAATAGAAATTGGTGATCCTTCAACCCTTGTTCAACCACAAAATTTTAACTTAGAAATTGGGATGAGGATATTCTTGATAGCTTCCATGTCTTGATGCTCAAAATGTCCTTTGCCAGGGACATTGCTAAGTACTTAGATTTTACACTCTGCAGAGGTGGTGCACTTTCCCCACAAGACTTGGTTTCACCAAGACAAGATCTTTCAGAAGCCTTCCCTTAGACCAGAATGGACGCGCTCCAACCTATTAATCCCCTACCACCAACTGTCCATTTTGCTAAGTTATTGCAACCTATATGATCCAGGCAGAGCCCATAATGCCAAGTGGCTGCACTTGAAGCTTCTCAACATTTGACATCTCAAATCTCTTTGTTCCTGGGTGGCATTCCACAAGTGAGATACACAAGGTAAACCATAGAAATGGGCCTTGTATAACCACTCAACACAAACCATTCCTTCCATTCCACCCAGGTGTTTCATTCACTTAGTTGTTTTATTAAACAAAACACAAGTCCTTGACTTAGAAATATTCCATAGCATGAATATAATCCACCCTTGTTTTCTACTAGCTAAGCTAAGCATGATAGTAGTAGGAATATTAACTCAGGAAATTTCTACTAAGGTTTCATCTACTAGGATTTCCCATGGCATAGTTTATACTTAGCAAAAATTCCATGCAAGTCCTACTTTATAATTATCACTAATGCATAGTGAAAATAATGGGACAAAAGTATGAAGCATCAGTTGCCTTTTTGGTAGAGAATATAAGTTCACTCCTTGATCTTGCAATGATCACACTCTTCAATTCCACTACAATTCAATCAAGCAAGCAAGAATTCAATCTACCATTCAAGCAAACAACACATAAAATAATAGAAACAAAGCAATGCTTGCAAGCATGCAAAAGATTGTTTATTTGTAAAAGTGGTTTCCAAAGGGGTTATAAATATTTGAAAACACCTATTGGTCATTTTATAAAAGTGGCAAAACCATTTGCAACAGATTTTACTTATAGATCATTTTTAAACTAAATCAATATTTTATGTGGTTAAAAATGCCTTTAGCAAAGAAACA
The DNA here is from genome assembly GCA_916181665.1 of Avena sativa. Lineage (NCBI taxonomy): Eukaryota > Viridiplantae > Streptophyta > Magnoliopsida > Poales > Poaceae > Avena > Avena sativa. Next base: position 99,168,025 of record OV702293.1, read on the forward strand.
ATCTGTATAGGGTTCACCAAATACATTTTTAATTCTAAAACTTGGTGTTTCGGGTCAGAGAGTTTAAATCAAAACATTTCCCAAAGGTTTTTCTCCAAAAAGTATTTTCAACATGTGAACAACATTTTTATTTGACTAGAAATGTTCTAAATCAAAGATTTATTATTTTGCCTCACAAAATATGTTTTTGAAACCACAATTTGGTTTATATGGTGAGTAGGTTCAAAACAATCCATTTGCCCAAAGATTTTATCACAGAAATAATTTTAGAATGAATTTTATATTCAAAATATGCCTACACAAGTTTATGCAAAAACAACCATTTTTCCAAAAGCAATTCATTAAACAGAGTGCATAGTTGGAAAGTACTTGGTCTGCTGATTCCATTGATATAAAATTTGCAAAATTTGGACATGTGGTTTGAAAGTTATGAATTTTGTAAGTTTGAATAACTAACAGAACATTTTCTGGTTTTTATAACAGCTCTAGGCCACGTGGCGTGATTCTATTAGGCAATAACGGTTCGCGTGGATCAACAGATATAGGCCGTTGGATTAAAAGGGATCCGTGCGGCTCTGATCATCGCATACCCCTTCATTAAGTGAAACTATCCTATCGCTCCGATCTGGATCTGACGGCTCCCAGTGCCTCGACCAGAAACTGGCGGCGCCCAACGGTGGCATGCGGCGGCGCGGCTCTGACAGTGACGCTACCGACGAACTAGGACGCGTGGGGAAGAGTGAGGATGCTTACCAGAATCGCCGTGAAGCACTGATTCTCGTCGATGCTTTGGTTGGCCAAGGGGAACACAGAGACGTTGACGATTGCTCGCCGGAGTTCCTGTCTGCGTCGGGCATGCACTACCGTGGACGAAGGCGAGCGCCTGGGATGCAGCGAGAGAGGAAAAACGTCAGAAGGATGTGCACGGTCTCGGGGGTTGTAGGGGTACTCACAAGAACACGTGGGGCGCACGGGGTTGGCGTCGGTAGCTCGCCGGAGTGGATGCGGTCGTCGGTGGCGAGACGATGTTGTCCTAGCCGATGATTCAGAGCGCGCACGAGTGAGTTGAGGGTTCAGTGAGAAGCGCCAGGGTATGGGGAGTGCGCTCGTGTGGTCGAGGGGGCGAGGGGCGATGGCGGCTGGCCGGAATTCTCACCGGAAGACGTCGGAGGCAGCGGCGGTGTGAAGACGAATTGGGACGGCCTGACGGCAGAAAGGGAGGGGCGAGAGAGGGGAAATGGAGAGGAGGGAGAGGCGCTTAAGAGGGCGTGGTTAGGGGGCATTTAAATGGCGTCATTACCACGTATTCAATCGAAGAAATGGCGATAGAAACGGCTCGTAGAGGAGGGCATGGTCAGGGGCGGGTGAAGAAGATGATCTGACCGGTGGGGTCTACCTGACAGCGAAAGAGAGAGAGAGGAAGAGTGGGACCTTGCAGTCAGCGACTGAGTGGGTGGCTTTCTGAGTGAAAAACGATTCACTGCGGGGGAGGGAAGATGGGCTTGCTGGGCTGGACTGGGCCAGGTTGGGTTGGGCTGTCTTTGTTCATTTTTTTTTGTACAAATTGCTTTTCCTTTTTCTTTTTCTTTTTCTTTCTATCTATTTTGATTTTGTTTAATCATTTCAAACAACTATTTGATTTCAAACTTCAACCAAACTTTGTGTATATTCAAATGCTGATTATTAGTTCATCCTAAGGTCAAATTTAGAATAATTCTTTTATTCTTTTTAGGGTATATATTTATTTTATAAATGGACATTTGTATTTATTTCAAATAGGTTTTAATGTGTTTTAAAACTTTATTTGAAATCCATATTTTTACCAAACCTATTCAGTAGGTTTTATTTAATTTTTAGGGTGTCAAATAATTCTCCATGAATTATTTGGAATATTTTTAATATGATTATAAATCATTTAAATTGGGTATTTGTTTTTATTCCAATGAAATCAATTATGGTTTTAATTCCAAAAATTTCATTTAGGTGATTTTCCTTGATTCCATTTAAGTTAATTAAATAACTTTTATACCACTTGGGTATACTCCAATATTATTTTCCCATGATTTATTTAGTCATTCTTATTAGGGATTGTTTTTATTCATATAGAAATAGAATTTGGTTAATGCCATTTTATTTTATTTGGAAAAATTCTTTATCCTTTTATTTTACTTGGATTTGGATTATACCCATTCCATTTGCTTATGGATTAGGCCAAGATTTAATATGGTCTTTAAATATTCCTCATTTAATATTTCTTTCTTTATCTTATAATATCCATATCTTTTTATTTATAGATCCAAACTTGGTGATTCCAATTTGTAAAATCTTTTTTGATATTTATTTATACTTTTAAATATCTTTAGGATTAATTTCTCACCATTTGCTATGGAGTTTTAGATAGGTGCTTTATTAGCTTTGGAAATTAATTTTCCTTATCTTATTAAATTCATAAGATTTTTATCTATGCCTCCAAATTGAATGAAATCAATTTCTATGGTTTTATAATATTTCTATTTGTCCTTATTGATCATTTTGATATGTTTGTTTGACCAATTTTATATGGATCAAATCCATAGGCTTAGAGATCACTTGGAAATGTTTTCTTCCATTAGGGTTTTAGGGTTTGGGTTTATTTCCCAAGTGTTTAAATATCCAGATGCATTTATGAAGAATGCATTTCACATGAATTGAATTTAGTTGGATTCAACCCTTACTCAAGTTTGTCCAAGATGGGATTTCAAGTTTCTTTTCACCCTAAATTTTCAACAATTATTTATTTTGTTTATTTATTTTTCACATTACAAAATTTGGAAAATTTTGGGATGTGACAGGCTACCACCCTTAAAAGAAATCTCGTCCCGAGATTTGGGAAGGCTAGGGTTACAAGTTGGCTCAAAGCAACTAGGGTACTACCACCCTTAAAAATTTCCAACTAGATTACATCTTGGCTTGCTTGGGGTCTTGATGAATCTTCTATGGGCACTTGTTTGCATAATGGCCTAGTTCTTTGCATTTGAAACACATCACTTGGCTGATATATTTCTTTTCCTTTGGTAGTATTGCCTCTTGTTTGTTTCCTTGGTTCCTCTTCTTTTCTAGGCAATCACTGGCATAGTGTCCCATCTCTTTGCAATTGTAACATTGCAACTGGCTTATGTCCTTCTTCTTCTTTTTGGGTCTCTCCAAAGCTAGGAGTTCTTCTAGTTCAGGCTCTTCATATTTCACCACAAAGGTGGGAAATCTTTCTCTCTTCTTGGGGCGGTTACTAGAGATATGACCTTCTCCTTCACAAGAGTAGCAACACTTCGTGGTCACTTTGGATTTGGCCTTATGATGCATGGTTTTGACTTTGCTTTCATCCTTCTTGGCAGAAGTTGTTCCTTCATGAGGGTTTACAAACTGTTGATGCACTCCATCTTGTTTCCTTTGTTGAACTATGGAATAGATGGGGCATTGGATAAGGGCATGATTATTTCCTTCACATAGGAAACAAGTAGCTTGATATGTGGGGCATTGATTAGTTGGATGTTTCTCTTCACAACTGGGGCATTGATCTTCATGCTCTTTGGAAGTGTGATCCTTGTCTCCACAAATATTGCAAGCTTGAGTTCCTTCTAGAATATCATCCTTGACATCCTTGTTGTCACAAACTCCTTGGGAAAGGGTGTCTCCCATGTTGATCATTTGGTTTGTCATCCTTTGCAAACAATTTGGTTTGGGTTTCCAAAAACTTTTGCATGGTTGGGTCTAACTCATTATAGTTGGCTAAAATCTGAGTTGTCACTTGGTTCAGCTGGGTTTGGGTTGTTATGAGTTCTCTCATGTGCATCTCTTGGTTGTTGTTGTTGTTACCATTCTTGATGTTGGAGTTTCTTGGAGTAGTCATCTGTTTGGGTTGGATTGGGATTAGAATAGGCAAAAGATTTCTAAGGAAATAATTCTAATCACACACATCACAATTCACACAAGCAATGTGCAAGCAATCACAAACAAACATTCCACTCAAACAACAAGTTTCAAGCACATTTTTAGGCAATAAAATATTTTTGCTACACCCCATAAGTTGGTGGGTTTGATCTATACTTAATATGGTGGTCCAACTATATGGTTCACTTGAGAGCATTTCCTCCTTCTTAGTTGCTTCTTCATGAACAAGATCCTTGTATCCTTGGAGAATTCCTTGCATCTTGGTCACAAAACTTCAAAGGTGATGATGGTTCCTTCCTAGTTGTGTTTCCTTAGTCTTCAATTCTTGAGTAACATTTCTTGTCTCACTTGTAGTCCTTAGTGATATCCAAGTTGAAGTCCTTGTTGAGACTAAGGTTGAAGTCTTTGCTCATGGTGGAGGCTTTATCCATCAAGTTGAAATAGACAAGATGTAGAATCAAAACCAAAATGGTTGAGGAAAGAGTATACAAGATTTTTTGTAAATAAGTTTTGGAACAAATACAACTCCTATTTTTCTAAGGGGTTTTGTCCCATCCTAGGGTTACAAATCCTACAGGCAACACAGTGCTCTGATACCATCTGCAAGATTCCTCCCTTTATAAAGGTAAGGATCCCTGTGTTTACAATGCTAGTCCCTGGATCAATAGCTAGCATCCACAGTTAAGATGTAATATCAAGAAACAAAGGTCATAATACAACTTTATAACCAGGAATAAAATAATTGATTACATCTTATATAGATCATTTGGCTATCTCATTACAATGCAGCAGAAATAACTATAGCATGGGGTCCTCCATCTTCAAAGTGCCACAGGCAATCATGTTGGTTGTATACTTGTAATCCTAATCAACACACTTCACTAATATCGAACAAACCTGCAACATAATAAGTTACAGCCACAAGGGTCAATACATTTGAATTGTATTGGCAAGTGATACTATGGTAGTATAGTGGAGTCTATCATCTATATGCATTTGGCTAAGTGTAGCTTTGGCTTGCTTTGCTCAAAATAGATTTTTCCTTATCATTTGAAAAACACTAAGTTTTTGTTTGTCAAAATCACCCAAGGCATCTCCCAATAGAAATTGGTGATCCTTCAACCCTTGTTCAACCACAAAATTTTAACTTAGAAATTGGGATGAGGAGATTCTTGATAGTTTCCATGTCTTGATGCTCAAATTGTCCTTTGCTAGGGACATGGCTAAGTACTTAGATTTTACACTCTGCAGAGGTGGTGCACTTTCCCCACAAGACTTGGTTTCACCAAGACAAGATCTTTCAAAAGCCTTCCCTTAGACCAGAATGGACGCGCTCCAACCTATCAATCCCCTACCACCAACTGTCCATTTGGCTAAGTTATTTCAACCTATATGATCTAGGTAGAGCCCATAATGCCAAGTGGCTGCACTTGAAGCTTCTCAACATTTGACATCTCAAATCTCTTTGTTCCTAGGTGGCATTCCACAAGTGAGATACACAAGGTAAACCATAGAAATGGGCCTTGTATAACCACTCAACACAAACCATTCCTTCCATTCCACCCAGGTGTTTCATTCACTTAGTTGTTTTATTAAACAAAACACAAGTCCTTGACTTAGAAATATTCCATAGCATGAATATAATCCACCCTTGTTTTCTACTAGCTAAGCTAAGCATGATAGTAGTAGGAATCTTAACTCAGGAAATTTCTACTAAGGTTTCATCTACTAGGATTTCCCATGGCATAGTTTATACTTAGCAAAAATTCCATGCAAGTCCTACTTTATAATTATCACTAATGCATAGTGAAAATAATGGGACAAAAGTATGAAGCATCAGTTGCCTTTTTGGTAGAGAATATAAGTTCAATCCTTGATCTTGCAATGATCACACTCTTCAAATTCCACTACAATTCAATCAAGCAAGCAAGAATTCAATCTACCATTCAAGCAAACAACACATAAAATAATAGAAACAAAGCAATGCTTGCAAGCATGCAAAAGATTTTTTATTTGGAAAAGTGGTTTCTAAAGGGGTTATAAATATTTGAAAACACCTATTGGTCATTTTATAAAAGTGGCAAAACCATTTGCAAAAGATTTTACTTATAAATCATTTTTAAACTAAATCAATATTTTATGTGGTTGAAAATACCTTTAGCAAAGCAACAATCTTTATAGGGTTCACCAAATACATTTTTAATTCTAAAACTTGGTGTTTGGGGTCAGAGAGTTTAAATCAAAACATTTCCCAAAGGTTTTTCTCCAAAAAGTATTTTCAACATGTGAACAACATTTTTATTTAACTAGAAATGTTCTAAATCAAAGATTTATTATTTTGCCTCACAAAATATGTTTTTGAAACCACAAGTTGGTCTATATGGTTCAAAACAATCCATTTGCCCAAAAAATTTAATCACAGAAATAATTTTAGAATGAATTTTATATTCAAAATATGCCTACATAAGTTTCTGAAAAAACAACCATTTTTCCAAAAGAAATTCATTAAACAAGGTGCATAGTTGGAAAGTACTTGGTATGCTGATTCCATTGATATAAAATTTGCAAAATTTGGACGTGTGGTTTGAAAGTTATGAATTTTGCAAGTTTAAATAACTAATAGAACATTTTCTGGTTTTTATAACAGCTCTAGGCCATGTGGTGTGATCCTATTGGGCAATAACGGTTCGCGTGGATGAACAGATACAGGCTGTTGGATTAAAAGGGATCTGTGCGGCTCTGATCATCGCATACCCCTTCATTAAGTGAAACTATCCTATCGCTCCGATCTGGATCTGACGGCTCCCAGTGCCTCGACCAGAAACTGGCGGCGCCCAACGGTGGCATGCGGTGGCGCGGCTCTGACGGTGACGCTGCCGACGAACTAGGACGCGTGGGGAAGAGTGAGGATGCTTACCAGAATTGCCATGAAGCATTGATTCTCGTCGATGCTTTGGTTGGCCAAGGGGAACACGGAGACATTGACGATTGCTTGCCGGAGTTCATGTCTGCGTCGGGCACGCACTACCGTGGACAAAGGCGAGCGCCTGGGATGCAAGCGAGAGAGGAAAAACGTCAGAAGGATGCGCACGGTCTCGGGGTTGTAGGGGTACTCACCAGAACACGTGGGGCGCACGGGGTTGGCATCGGTAGCTCGCCGGAGTGGATGCGGTCGTCGGTGGCGAGACGATGTTGTCCTAGCCGATGATTCGGAGCGCGCGCGAGTGAGTTGAGGGTTCAGAGAGAAGCGCCAGGGGATGGGGAGTGCGCTCGTGTGGTCGAGGGGGCGAGGGGCGACGGTGGCTGGCCGGAATTCTCACTGAAATACGTCGAAGGAAGCGGCGGTGTGAAGACGAATTGGGATGGCTTGACGGCAGAAAGGGAGGGGCGAGAGAGGGGAAATGGATAGGATGGAGAGGCGCTTAAGAGGGTGTGGTCAGGGGGAAGTTAAATGGCGTCATTACCGCGTATTCAATCGAAGAAACGGCGACAGAAACGGCTCGCGGAGGAGGGCGTGGTCAGGGGCGGGTGAAGAAGATGATCTGACCGGTGGGGTCTGCCTAACAGCGAAAGAGAGAGAGGAAGAGTGGGACCTTGTAGTCAGCGACTGAGTGGGTGGCTTTCAGAGTGAAAAACGATTCACTGCGGGGGAGGGAAGATGGGCTTGCTGGGCTGGACTGGGCCAGGTTGGGTTGGGATGGCTTTGTTCATTTTTTTTGTACAAATTGCTTTTCCTTTTTCTTTTTCTTTTTATCTGTTTTGATTTTGTTTAATCATTTCAAACAACTATTTGATTTCAAACTTCAACCAAACTTTGTGTATATTCAAATATGGATTATTAGTTCATTCTAAGGTCAAATTTAGAATAATTCTTTTATTATTTTTAGGGTCTATTATTTATTTTATAAATGGACATTTGTCTTTATTTCAAATAGGTTTTAATGTGTTTTAAAACTTTATTTGAAATCCATATTTTTACCAAACCTATTCGGTAGGTTTTATTTAATTATTAGGGTGTCAAATAATTCTCCTTGAATTATTTGGAATATTTTTAATATGATTATAAATCATTTAAATTGGGTATTTGTTTTTATTCCAATGAAATCAATTATGGTTTTAATTCCATAAATTTCATTTAGGTGATTTTCCTTGATTCCATTTAAGTTAATTAAATAACTTTTATACCACTTGGGTATACTCCAATTTATTTTCCCATGATTTATTTAATCATTCTTATTAGGGATTGTTTTTATTCATATAGAAATAGAATTTGGTTAATGACATTTTAGTTTATTTGGAAAAATTCTTTATCCTTTTATTTTACTTGGATTTGGATTATACCCATTCCATTTTCTTATGGATTAGGCCAAGATTTAATTTGGTCTTTAAATATTCCTCATTTAATATTTCTTTCTTTATCTTATAAAATCCATATCTTTTTATTTATAGATCCAAACTTGGTGATTCCAATTTGTAAAATATTATTTGATATTTATTTATCCTTTTAAATATCTTTAGGATTAATTGCTCACCATTTGGTATGGAGTTTTAGATAGGTGCTTTATTAGCTTTGGAAATTACTTTTCCTTATCTTATTAAATTCATAAGATTTTATCTATGGCTCCAAATTGAATGAAATCAAATTCTATGGTTTTATAATATTTCTATTTGTCCTTCTTGATCATTTTGATATGTTTGTTTGACCAATTTTATATGGATCAAATCCATAGGCTTAGAGATCACTTGGAAATGTTTTCTTCCATTAGGGTTTTAGGGTTTGGGTTTATTTCCCAAGTGTTTAAATTTCCAGATGCATTTATGAAGAATGCATTTCACATGAATTGAATTTAGTTGGATTCAAACATTACTCAAGTTTGTCCAAGATGGGATTTCAAGTTTCTTTTCAGCCTAAATTTTCAACAATTATTTATTTTGTTTATTTATTTTTCACATTACAAAATTTGGAAAATTTTGGGATGTGACAATTATCAACCCATCCTGCTCAAGGACGAGCAAGGTCTAGCTTGGGGAAGTTTATGGCTGTGAAATAACACCCCTTTTAGCCATATAAAATGTGTCATTTATCTCCCATATCATGTTTCTTCTAGCTATATCTATGCCTTATATGCATGACTTCTAGTTCTCATTTACTTTCATATGAGCTTTGCACATTTAGTAGTTTAGGTAAAATTTTATCACTTTCCTTGTCTATGACATGTGTGTAGGTTTTGGTGATGATTATGGATAAAACAAAGGCAAAGGAACAAAGAGAGCACAATATGGATGAGATGCAGGGACCATACTTAGCCATTTGAGAGGTTGAAAAAGTGAAATTTTCCAACTTCTCAAAATAAAGATCCAAGGACACTAGGTTATATCCCTCTCCGAGAGGAATCCAACAAGCCCAAGAACACCCAAAACAGAGTTCATATGAAGAAATGACGACCAAAATACGAAAGGGTATAGAAGGTTTAACGAGCAACTATACGATGGGCGAAATACCTTAACCAAGCCACTGCCTATGAGTCGCCAGCTCATTCTTCAACAGGCACGTGGTCAGAGATTTCGGACGTATAGTTGCTAAAAAGGTCGCAAACGGGGGGATTTTGCCCCCGGGAAGCTCCAGAACCTTCCCAAAGTCATATGACGGAGAGCCACCAATCCATATTCTCACCCACGGCGGAGCCCTGTCGCCGTGCCACCGCCATAGAATCCTCCAATCAGATCTACACCATCACCATCACACAAGAGGAGAAGGGACTAGGATCTTGAAGGCCTCCACATCGATCTACATTGTCATCTTCATCAACAACATCTCCATCGCCTATCCCCTTTGGTTACTTGTTTTAATTCTAGATTCAATCTTGGATTTGCACTTGTCCTCAATTGTATCATTATATTTTATCAATATTCTATCCATGATGTTGATTGCCTTCATGTGTGAGTAGTTTCCTTTGTTCTCAGGGAGATGGAGAAACCCTAGTATGTGATTGAATTGAATAAAGATTATTATATGATATTGTTCATTATGTGTTTGTATTAGATTTTCTTCATCTTGATGTTGGGTGAAGCGTGCCACTCAATATTTGCCTCAATGAGGACTAGATGGAGGGAACTACTTGTTGGTAGACGGAGGGATGATAGCACTTACGGTGACTATAAAACTGTTGTCATTCCTTACGTATCAACTTGGTAACTGAGGAGAACTCACGGAACATTGTCCATGCCATGGGATACATCCTACGGGGTAAAGTCCCTTAATAGCGTTGTAATTTGATTGATGTCGATTGATGTCTACTGTAGTTATGACGGATGATGTGAGTAGTGGTTGCTGCCAATTCATCCATATATGGAGCTCCTCCCACACATATCATAAATGATCTTATTCATTATAATAATTTTGACCACTCTTTCTAATTACTAGCGGTGGATCCACTACTCCCTGAGAACTCTTTCCATCATCTTGCACACTTTTGTAATCATAGTTTCATGCTCTTGTTTACTTACAGCTTTAGTTTACTTATTGTTCTCTTATTTGAAAACCCCAAAATATCTTTTACACAAAACTTGCATTTTATCTTGTTACTTAGAATGGTATTTAACATTACTATTTCAGTATTTAGTTCAAGAGTTATTTAGACTTCAGACTCCTGCTCCCTGTGGGATCGATATCTTTATTTCGAAACTAGCTACAAATGATCTGTGCACTTGCAGTCATAATTGAGGCACATGGATCAAGAGTGTGATTTGTCCATCCATATGATGGATCGATATACTCTAGGCCCTCTCGGTGGAATGCCATCCAATTGGCTTGCAAGCATGTGAATGGTTCACAAGGGATCACATATCATAGGAACAAGTAAAGAGTACTTATCGGTAACGAGGTTGAACTAGGTATGCAGAGATACCGACGATCAAACATCGGATAAGTAAAGTATCGCGAGACAAAGGTAAATTGGTATCGTATGTAAATGGTTCATTTGATCACGAAGTAATCATAGAAATATGTGGGAGCCATATGAATTTCTAGATTCCTCCATTGGTTATTGATCGGAGAGGTTTCTCGATCATGTCTGCATAATTCACGAACCGTAGGGAGACACACTTAAGGATTCGATGTTGTTTAGTAGATATGGAAATTTGTTAGAGACCGAATGTTGTTCGGAGTCTCGTATTGGATCCAGGACATCATGAGGAGATCCGGAATGGCCCTAAGAATAAGATTCATATAAGGAAAGTCCAATTCCGGAGTTCGGAAATGTTTTCGGTGTTTTCACCAGAATCTTCTAGAAGGGTCTATAAGGTCCACCACTCCGGAGTGGGAAGGGTACATGGATGTGTCATACCAATGTGGAATGGTTGCATCATGTCCTAGGTCACTTGGATGGGAAATGGGAAGAGAGAAATCAAACTCTAGTTTGAATAGTCAAACGCCAGTTTGAAAAAGTGAAATCCCAACATGGTTGCCTAGTGGAGGGAGGAGAGGAAACCTAGTTACGGAAGGTTTCCTCTCTCTCCCTTGCCGCCGGCCTTGGAATAGGAGTTGGGGGAGGAATCCCATCCCCCTTGCCGCCTCTCCCTCCCATAAAAGGAGGGAAGGGGCACCCCCTTGCACCACACTCCAAAACCCTAGGTTGGCCGTTGCCCCCTCTCAAGCCGCCACCGCCTAGAGCTCCTATAAACCGCCGCCGCCTAGCTAAACCCTATCCGCCGGCCACCACCCCCTTGGACGCTAAATCATAGTTGCCAAGGCCCTCTCTAATCAACCATACTCACTCCGGCTTAGGCTAAGCCCTACGGGATCTACTCCTCTATTTCACCACCACGCCGTCGTGCTGCTGGAATCGAGAGGAGATCTACAACCTCTGTTGCCTGCTGGAACAAGGGAGAGGAAGGTCTTCATCGAGTACCGAACGTGTGACCGACTGCTGGAGCGCTGCCGGAACATGGCGCCGAAAGGATCGTCTTCGCGATCTTGAGATCGGCAAGTGAACGACTACATCAACCACGAGAATCCGATCTCATTAAACGCTTTGGATCTTCTAGGGTTACCACTCTATCAACTCGTTGCACCGATCTACTAGATTAGATCATGGCTTGTGTGTGTGTTTGTGCGATATAATTTTTTTGTTTTTCATGCTACGAATCCCTACAGTGGTATCGGAGCCGTGTCTATGCGTAGATCTGTTGCATGAGTAGAACACAATGGTTATTGTGGGTGTTGATGCTTTTGTTGTTGATTGATTTTTGTGTACTTTGCATCTTGCGGGATGATGGGATGAAGCGGCACGGGCTAACCTTAAATGACATCGTTCATGAGACTTGATCCATGCTCAACATGCAAGTTTTATTGCATAAGTGGCTTTGCGGGTGTTTGTCTCTCCCACCATAGTGAAGATTCAATTTACAACGGGCACTTGACAATACTTGTATCAAAATTGTGGTTCTTGTTCGTAAGTTAGAATGGTTCTTATTAGAAAGCCCCAAACCATGTAAAACATGCAAAAAAATTAGAGGCGTCTAACTTTGTTTTGCAGGGGTGTGCTGTGATGTGATATGGCCATGATTGTGATTATATATGATGTATGCAATGATCCTTATCGTAAGTTGGCAACCCGCAGGAGCCTTATGGTTATCTTTTAATTTTGTTAAGACCTGTGTGTCTATTATTCAAAGTAGTTGTAATAGTTGATGCTGGTGGATGACAACCATGGAGCGGCACCATTGACCTTGACGCCACGCCGGTGATGATGGAGATCATGTTCGTGCTTGGATATGGAGATCGAAGACACAAGAAGAAAAACCATATCATATCAACAATTATGAATTTCATGTCATGTTAATCCTTTTATGCATCTTGTATTGCTTAGATCGCGACGGTGGCATTATAAGATGATCCCTCTAACTAAATATCAAGTAATAAAGTGTTCGTCCTTAGTAGGCACCGTTTCTAATACTTGTCATTTCGAAGCACCACGTGATGATCGGGTGTGATAGATTCTATGTGTGCATACAATAGGAGCAAGCCAGATTTGCTAATGCGGATACTAAGGTTAATCTTGACGAGCCAAGCATGTACAGACATGGTCTCGGAACACGGAATACCGAAAGGTAAAGCATGAGTCATATAGTAGATATGATGAACATGTTGATTGTTCGGCTTTGAAACTACATCATCTCTCGTGATGATCGGACTTGATGTAGTGGATTTGGTTCGTGTGATCACTAAAACAATGTGAGGGATATTGTTTTGAGTGGGAGTTCACCTAGTTAATTTAAGTATTAAATTGAACTCAAGTTGTCAAAACTTAGTCTAAACTTTTGTAAATATGTTGTATACATGGCGGCCCCTACCATCAAATTTAATGCTCTCCTAGAGAAAGAAAAGTTGAAAAACAATGTAAGCAACTTCGCGGATTGGTTCCACTATTTGAGGATTGCCCTCAATGCTGGTCATTTGACCTATGTGCTGGATGCACCGCTGGGTGACCCGCATGCAGCTGATTCTACCGATGAGGTGAAGAATGTTTTCCTCACTCGAAAGAATCAGTACTCCACAGTTCAGTGTGCTATCTTGTATGGTTTGGAATCGGATATTTAGAAAGGGTTTGAGAACTTTGACCCACATGATATTGTCCGTGAACTCAAAATGATATTTGAGGCTCACACGGCAGTTGAGAGTTATGAAGCTTTTGAAAAGTTCTTTAACTGCAAGATGGAAGAGGGCAGCTTCGTTAGTGAGCATGTGCTTAAGATGTCTGGGCACGCCAATAAGCTCCAAAGCTTGGGTATAGTGATTCCTAATGCATTGGGGATTCACCATGTCCTCCAATCACTACCACCTAGTTACAAGAACTTTGTGATGAACTATAACATGCAGCACATGGATAAGTCATTACCATAACTCTTATCTATGTTGAAGTCTATGGAAGTGGAGATCAAGAAAGAGCACCAAGTGTTGATGGTCAATAAGACCACCAATTTCAAGAAGCAAGGCAAGCCTAAGAAAAAGGGTAACTTCAAGAATGGCGGTAAGAAATCTACCGCGCCTACAAAGAAGACCAATGCTGGTCCTAAGCCTAATACTGAGTGCTTTTACTGCAAGGGAGAAGGTCACTGGAAGCGGAATTGCCCCAAGTACTTGGCAGATCTGAAGAACAACAACATCAAGAAGAAAGGTATATCTGATATACATGTTATTGATATGTATCTTACTAGTAATCGTAGTAGTGCTTGGGTATTTGATACTAGTTCGGTTGCTCATATTTTTAACTCGAAACAGGTGCTACAGAATACACGAATACTAGCGAGAGACAAGGTGACGATGCGCGATGTAAATGTCTCCAAGGTTGATGTGATCCCTGTCGGCATGCTCCCTCTTCATATACCATCGGGATTAGTTTTATACTTAAATAATTGTTATTTGGTGCCTACGTTAAGCATGAACATTATATCTGGATCTTGTTTATTGCGAGAAGGTTACTTGTTTAAGTCCGAGAATAATGGTTGTTCGATTGATATGAGTAATATATTTTATGGTCATGCACCTATGATAGATGGTATATTCTTATTGAATTTGGATAGTAGTGATACACATGTTCATAATATAGATGCTAAACATTTGAAATTGAATGATAATTCTACATACATGTGGCATTGTCGTCTTGGTCACATTGGAGTGAAGCGTATGAAGAAACTCCATTCAGATGGCTTCTTGAATCACTTGAAATATGTGAACCAAGTCTGATGGAAAAAATGACTAAGACTCCATTCTCTGGTATGATGGAGCGAGCTACAGACTTATTGAAAATCATACATACCGATGTGTGTGGCCTGATGAGTGTGGCATCACGCGGTGGTTATCGTTATGTTCTTATTTTCACGGATGACTTGAGTAGATATGGGTATATCTATTTCATGAAACATAAGTCCGAAACTTTCGAGAAGTTTAAGGAATTTCAAAGTGAAGTAGAGAATTAACGTAACAAGAAGATTAAATTTCTATGATCTGATCATGGAGGTGAATATCTAAGTTACGAGTTTGGCAAGCATTTGAAGAAATGCGAAATACTTTCACAATTGACACAGCCAGAACACCACAATGTAATGGTGTGTCCAAACGTCGTAATAGAACTCTCTTAGATATGGTTCGTTCTATGATGTCTCTTACAGATTTATCATTATCATTTTGGGGTTATGCATTAGAAATAACCGCATTCTAAATAGGACACTATCTAAATCCATTGAAATGACACCGTATGAATTATGGTTTGGGAAGAAACCTAAATTATTGTTCCTTAAAGTTTGGGGTTGTGAAGCTTATGTAAAGAAGTTACAGCCCGACAAGCTTGAACCCAAAGTGGAAAAATGCGTCTTTATAGGATACCCAAAGCAAACTATTGGGTATACCTTCTATCATAAATCCGAAGACAAAATCTTCGTTGCCAAGAATGGATCCTTTCTCGAGAAGGAGTTTCTCTCGAACGAAGTGACTCGAAGGAAAGTAGAAGTCGACCAGGTTATCTGTAGCACCCCGGCTAAAACCACTATTAGAAAACCGTCTGGTGTTTTGTTTTGTGCATCATCATGGCTGCATGCATTTGTTCGACAAAACTAATTTCACAAAGTCTATCTTGTTTTTCCAAATACCCTGTCTTATTTCAAATCAAAACCGGTCTTTCCGGATAATTTTATTGTCTAAAACTAATTACAAAATCTTTTACCAAAATTAAAACAAACAATATTTTTCTTAAAATAAAACTATTTTGATCGGGGAAGGCAGCCGGCCCGAAAGCCAGGCCACCTACCACCCCGATCGGCCCAAACCAATCCTACGTGAAACCCTAACCTAGAACCACCCCAAACCCTAGACCTAATCCCATCCCCACATCCCCCGCCGGCGCCACCCACACAAAGCGCTAGCACGCGACGCACGCCCTGCCCCCGCACTCGACCCCGTCGCTACCTCCTCGCAATCGTGAACCACCCCACCCTGTCGTAACTCTCTCACCGACCCCACCTCTCTGTCGCTCGCGTGACCCACCCGCTCCCTTTGGTCGCAATCCCCGCCTCCATCTTCGTTTCTTCCCTCTCGATCCCCAACGCCCTCGCTGGGCCCTGGGAGCCGCCGCTCGCCCCAGCAGCGCCTCGGCCCTTGTCGCCGTCCTTCGTCATCAGGAGCCCGAGCTCCTTCCCGTGAGCACCGCCGCCCTCCTCCTCGACTGCGGCCGCGCCACCCCGTTCGCAAGCCGACCTCGCCGTCACGGTCCTGCACTCCTTCTCGCCTTCCTCCTATCGCCAGAGACAGCATAGTCCGCGTCCTCCCCGTCTCCTCCGACGGTGCCCTGCCCTCCCTATGCACCCCGCGCACCTGCAGAGCCTGCCGTTGGCCTTCCTTCCCGACCCGCACACCTCCTCTACCACGCCGGCCATGGCCGCCGCTCGACCTCTGCCCTGTCCCCACCTCCCTCACCGCGAGTGCGCTGTCGCGAGTGGGCCCCTGCAGCGTCGCCTCTTCCCGGTTCCCTGCCACTCGGCTCGGCCCCAAGGTGTCGGCCCCACCCTCCTCTCCGCCTCAGTGGCTGCAGAGCGCCTCCTCCTTGGTTCCCCTGCTGCCTCCTTCCATGCGGGTGGCCGTCCTCACCGTCGTCTGGCCATGTATGCCTCATGCATGATCTTCCCAGATGCCGTTCCAGTTGAAGACAGAGGCAGCATGTCCAGGTGTTGGGCTTGTTGGGCACTGCTCTAAATGATCCTACACATCTATGTGAGCATCTGTCTATGACTATGTGTTTGCGTGTCGGGAGCATACCACCTATGTAATATTGACCCCGATTTCTGTTGTCCTGTTGCAAGACCGCAATATCTCGAAGACACACGATGTGGCAAGACACCCAACAATTTCTTCACGAACACCCAAGATCGCCTTCCCGGATCCGAAGGCGCCGCGATCCCCGAGCCCGAACCAAAGACCGATCCTAGAGACCTAACATGAACCCTCGGCGAACGCCAAGATCGTCGATACCCATGTGTGACCCCTATCTCGAGATCCCTATATTTTTATAATATATGACCATATATACTTGTTCCATTTAAATTGTCATGCTCGCATACATATCATGTGGGTTGGGGGCATTATGCTGATTCATCTCATAATTAAATATAGAGGCCATATGCGGGCGACTAGGCTAATATTGGCCCTATTTAAATTTGTGTAGTGAATCGATGCCATGTTTTACCTTGTTAAAGACAACATTTAAATTACGGGGTATCTAAACAACATGAACCTATTAAATAATTGTCGGGACTCTGGTTCCGTTTAACATTGCCTAATCGCACCGCATCCTTGCCATGCCATACATCATACATGCATCATGTCGATCTTCTACCGTAGTATTAAATAGTGCATCCGGTGTTTCTTCTAGTGTTTCGCTTCTTCACGGATTAGGCCGATGAGTTGATGCGAGAGTCGACCCGATCTTCGGATGAACCTTCAACAATGTTTTCAGGCGAGCATTCTCCCCCTTTCTACCTATTTTACCTTTTTAGTCTTTGTTTCTTCCTTTTGATCTATTGCTATCTGTGTTGCGATGCTCTAGTTTTCGTACCCGTGAAATCCCTTGCAGCCTTATATTGCCTTGGACACATCCTATTACCTGTTGATTGGCAGATAGATGGACTTGCGCGTCGTAGTCGTTTTCTCAAGTGCTGTTGCGTGTCGTCAAGTACCATAGTTGTTAGAGTAATGCCGCATGTTTAATGTTGGAGATGATCATGGATTTAATTACCGCTTAATAACTAAAATTGAAAGTAGGTAAATACAGAGGCACCGGTGGGTAATAGACAATTTTTGGTTTTTAACTGCTCACTGGTGTCCCGTAGGACCCCGAGTTCTTGACATCTGTTCCGAGATCGAGCGCGCTAACCACAGGTGGGGTGTGTGGGCACCCCCATCGATTTAGTACCTGATTTCAAAGTACTGTACTGGAGGCCACAAAGTAGTTTGGGGCTTTATTACTATCCTGTACTTATGCCATGCTTTACTGCTTTATTTACGATTGCGCGTGGAGCGCCTGTACTGTTTAGGAACCCCGTGATACGTTTTCGCTGTATCGACAAGCCCAGTCACACTTTCGGGTTCCCACTCGTTTACAGCCGTCGACACAAACCCTGGGTCCGTCTCGGAGACCGTCCGACTTTGTTACGGGTAGCTTAGTGGGGTGGCCCCCCGTGCTTGCTTTGGGTCTGGGAAACGTCGTGTCCGAAACCCCGTCGACATACCGTTGGGTGTATGCTTTGTGATCTTGTACCTACCTGATCTGACAACAAGGGTGTAGGTGCGTGTGGAAACTTTGGTGCACCCCTGCAGGGTTAAATCTTTTCGAGAAGCCGTGTCCGCGGTTATGGATGACTTGGAGCACAGTTCTCGATCATAGACAACTATAACTAAAGTTTACTGTTATAATTTGACTTGTATCCGATATGACTAGTAATCAGCTTCACTGCAACGGAATGGCTAAATAAAAGTACCAACAACTGCTGGGTTTGGGATATCTCATGCTAATTGAATCTGACTAGTAAGTGTTGCAACTACAATGGAATGGTTAACTAAAAGTGCCCACTGCTTATTATATCAGGATGACTATCTATACCTGACTAGTAATGGCTGCAACGATAACTGAATAACTAAAACTACCAACTGTGTGAGTTCCTCGGTTGACTTCCTCGTTTGGTCTCGAGGGGGAAATACCAGGATGGGTATGTTTGGTGGTAGAATCAGGTTGGTTCCGAATAGGTCTTTCTTATCCCTCTCTGATAGCCGACAATTATCTCGAGTCTCTATAGGTTGTTTAGTGCATGCTGTGCCGCCGCTTCATTCCACCATACCTATGTAGGCGAGGACCGCCGAATTCTAGTCTCGCCGTGTACTGGCCTCAGTACTGACCACTCTCTTTTTCCTTTGCCCTTTGCCGGCACCCCTTTTGTTTTTAGCAGGTTTTGAGATCGACGTCATTAGCAGGGTTACCCTTCCGGCTTGGCCTGGGCAGGGTTATGGACGCCATTGGTTATTCTTCAGGGCTCTTAGCTCAATTTGCATCTTGTCCGTACTCGGACGCTGTATCGTTTTCAAGGTGATTTTGATCTTTGTATTGTATATCTGTATTCTTGACTCATTGAGTCGCTGTTGTATATATATGTTTTGTGGGTTCCATCGAGGACTATTGTGTAACGATATTACTTCGTTTTCCACCCGCACGCAAGTGCCTGGTGGGCACCTTTGAATCGTTTCTATGCGGGTTTGGCGGGAAGCGCTGAAACTTGCATAGGGCCGATTCCGAGGGTGTTACATTATCGAACCTTCTCTCGGATTTTGAGAGTAGCGCAACATCGGAAGATGTTCCTGTGGCGCCTACACCAGTTAGAGAGGAAGCTAATGATAATGATCATGAAACTTCAAACGAAGTTACTACTAAACCTTGCAGGTCAACAAGGACTCATACCACTCCTGATTGGTATGATCCTGTTATGAGTGTCATGTTGGTGGATAACACCGATGACCCTGTGACATATGAGGAAGAGATGATGAGCCCATATTCCAATAAATGGCAATAAGCCATGAAACCCAAGATTGGATCCATGTACGAAAACCAAGTCTGGACTTTGGTGGACTTACCGGATGGCCGCAAGGCTGTTGAGAACAAATGGATCTTTAAGAAGAAAATATACGCTGATGGTAATGTAACCGTCTATAAAGATCGACTTGTCGTGAAGGGGTTCCGACAAATTCAAGGAGTTGACTACGATGATACTTTCTCACCGGTAGCAAAGCTAAAGTCTGTGAGGATTTTGTTAGCAATCGCTATATATTACGATTATGAGATATGGCAGATGGATGTCAAAATGATGTTCCTCAATGATGACATTGATGAAGAGTTGTATATGGTACAACCCAAAGGTTTTGTCAATCCTAAAGATGCTAACAAGGTATGCAAACTTCGATGATCCATTTATGTATTGAAGCAAGCATCCTGAAGTTGGAATCAACGTTTTGATAAGGTGATCAAAAGTTTTGGATTTATACAAACTTATGGAGAAGCTTGTATTTACAAGAAAGTGAGTGGGAGCTCGGTAGCATTCCAAGTACTATATGTGGATGGCATATTGTTGATTGGGAATGATATATAACTTCCTAAAAGTGTTAAAGATTATTTGAATAATAGTTTTTCAATGAAGGATCTTGGTGAAGCTGCTTATATATTAGGCATAAAGATTTATAGAGATAGATCAAGACGCTTAATAGCGCTTTCACAAAGTACATACTTGGACAAGGTTCTATAGGGCAGCTAGGAGCCCAATGATCAGGATCACCACAGACGTGGCAAGAGCCTTTCCTCTTATCATCTTTCTTCTTGAAGTTGGTTGAGTGCGTGGCCTTGTTCTTGCCATCAAAATTCCCCTTTCCTTCAGTTTTTGTTCTTATTCTTGAACTTGTGGGATTGGAAGTTTTTCCTCTGCACTAAATTGGCAGTAGAACCTCCCTCGAATCATCGAGCAGTTTTGTACTTTGATCTCGCCTTCTCTTCCACATGAAGAGACCCAATGAGATACGTAAAGGAAAACTCTTATCTCTTATGTTTCAGAGAAGTAGCAAAGTTTCTCCACGAGGGAGGAATCTTGGCAATAATGCCACCAGCCACAAATTTGTCCGGTAAGGAACACTTGAACTGCTTAAGTTCTTTGGCAAGTGATTATATCTCATGAGCTTGCTCAACGATGGAGCGCTCATCAACCATCTTGTAGTCATAGAATTGCTCCATACCATACAACTCAGTGCCAGCGTCCGAGACCCCAAACTTGGCCTCGAGCGCTTCCCACGCGTCCTTGCCATTATAAAATGACATATACGGGTCAACAATGTTGTCCCCAAAAACACTGAACAAAGCCACCATAAACATGGTATCGGCTTTTTTAAAGGACGCTTCCTGCTTAGCAGAAAGATCTCCTTCAGGCTTGCCAAGAGTGGCGCTATAGCAGTTTAGGTTTTCAAACCAGAGAACTGCTCTCTTGCGCCATCTCTTATAGTGCATGCCATCAAAAGGAGGCGGCCTAGTTGCCGCGGCTACACCAGTGGAATTCAGTTGCCTATAATCAGGTTTTTGGATTGTTGAAAATATAAGCAATAATCCATATAATTTAATCCAAATAATAAACTGATAAAGAATGATCATACAAACGGTACTAAAACCAATCATGCAAATCAATAAAGTAGATGAATAGATTACATCTATGCAAGATAAACCTATCACATCTACATCAAACGCTAGACCTAGAAACTCTAGCAGAAACCGAAAGAGAGAGATTGAGATCACATACGATGCAGTTGCGGCAGTAGCCGCGGCGGTAGCAGCAGCAGAGTTGTCGCCCATGTTGAGGTAGCCAAAGAGGTCGCTGACGTCCGGAAATAAGTCGTCGTTCGGGAACTCATCATCGGATGACGTCGCGATTGCCAGTAGTCACGCTTGAGAGCTTCCCAAAAACCTGATCGCCCCTCACTCGTACAGGTTCACGAGAGGCGGGGTTCCGGAGGCCTACTGTCCCGATCTACGGTACACTCCGCAAGCCGGGATGGGGAAGACGAAAGCGGTGGCGCAAGGTTCTGGAGGGTAGGCGCGTGTGTGATTAATCACCGATTAGGTTTAGCGCAGACACTTGTATAGTGCAGGTTAGGGAGATCGTCAGACACAGCCCACGTTCGAGTCGGTACACGTCCATAAAAACTTAAAATGGCTGTAATTAACGCGTAACTCATAATTAATTTTAACCAACCAACAAAATAAAGCTCGGCTCGGCGAATTTCCGCAACCCGCGGCACACGCATCGTGACGAGGTGAGGCGGGCGGCGTCGGAGGAGTGCGCGAGGGCTTCTCTCCTTGTCACACCTTAGTGAGTGGTGCAACACTCTACTATATAAGGTGGTCCAACTCCCCTTCCACTAGCAATGTGAGACTAAACTTTAGCACCACTAGCACAGCCATATGTTGCCATGCACAAGTGGGCCTAAGAGAATTTCAGAATTTATCTAATGGGCCAACAACCTAATATTCACCAAATTTCAATAATAATAACAATTAAAAGTGTCTGCAATGCTATATAATAAAGTACAGAGTATTTCTGACAATCAGTTCTTTTAAACCGTTGTATCCTTCCACAAAATTACAAAATTGTCATGTACTAGTTCGTCTCTTTTCTTCCTCGCCTGACCAAATAACATCGATACCCTTATCCGAACAGAGCCATGGCTGCGAGACAGAGCCGCCCCAACTTCAGTTCAGCACCACGGCTCAAGCCTCTTATCCATAGGTGCCAAGGAGGAGTAGGAAGACCGATCCAAGGCGTAGCGGCATACCTGAACTGAAGTTGGTACATTGCACGCTTGGAGCTTGAACAGCCAGATCTATCATCATTTTTTGGTACAATTTTGTGATGTGCAACAAATCAATGCTCTTGTGTGCTTGAAACTGTAGGTTCTTTATACACACGTGATTCCAAGGTTGGTTCCTGATGCAATTACAAGGTTGAATGTGAACCAAACTTTGTGCCCAGGAGTTTGTAGTGTTATTTGTTAGATTGGGAGCAGTCATTGGTTAATTAAGTGTGGTGCCTGATGCAACTACAAGATTCAGTTCTTGTGCCTGCACTTATATACTTCTTATCCATATTACTCCCTTCGTCCTAGAAAAGATGTCGAATGGGTAATTTTTCAAGCAAACTCTTGCCAAAATTCCGACCAAACCCGAGGTCCACGCGACGTCCTCTTCCTCGCACTTTTTCCCCTCCTGGGCACTTTGCTTGACACCGCCCACCGGTAAATTAAATAAAAATAACCGAAAGTCATAACAATTTCAAAGATTAACCCTATTTGGAAAGAAATTCAAACTGGATAACCCTTTTCTGCTACTCCCGCCCGCGCGGCGGCGCAAGCACTGATGCAGCGCCACCTAGGACGGCGCAGCACGCCTGCCACGCTGTCTGGTTGGGACCCGGTGCCGCACACCTGCCACGCTGGCTCGCATATACAGCGCCGTCAAGCCTGGCGCTGCATGCACGCTTGTTGCGCCTCTCAGGCTGGCGCGGCACGCCTTGCCATGCTGGCTCCGCGGGCCCAGCCTCATAAGTGTGGCGCCACCACGGGTGGCGCCGCACTCACGTCTGCAGCTCCGTGCAGGCTGGCGCCGCACACCTGGAGCCCATAAGCTCGCGCTGGGTTGGCCCAGCCCGACCCTCTTGTTCGTTTCCTTCCTTTCTTCTGCACACTCATGAACAGAGACATGGCGGCGGCTAGGGTTCATGTCCCCCTCCTCTAATCCCTCCCCCAATTGCTCAGATCTGAAGAAACCCTCCGTGGATCTTGTTCTTCACCACATCCCCCAGGTATTCCTCTTAAATTTGTCCAAGAAATCTCTCTATTTTGCCCTAATGTTGATGGTTTAGGTAAACCCTAGTTTATCCAAAAATGAAGATATATAGTTGATTTGTTGATTACTTAGAGGGAGAATAGATAAGATGCTAGTATGTTTAGGTATAGGATGAGATTTTAGTATGATTGAGGTTGGAAAATATGTAGGAATATAAATTTATAGTATGTGTGTTGTAGATAATAATGTGGGAATATTCTTGCTTAGTAGTAATTGGTAATTGTTAGTAGTAAGTGGTAAGAATTGTTAGTAGTAATTGTTGTGGATAATAATATGGGAAAGTATGTTTTTGGTCTAGATTGAAAATAATTGTTAGTAGTAATTGGTAAGAATTCCTCATGTACATTTGAGTTATAATTTGTTGTTGTAATAAACTTTAATACTAGATTTTGTTGATATAGTAATCCTTCATATACTTGTTAGTTTCATAATAGGAAACTTCCATACTATGAATTCTCTATGTACTTGTTAGTTGTAAAAAAATCATAACTATTGGAACCTTGGTCACATAGAGATGCTCATATAGAAAGAATTGTTTATATATTTTGCTCTCATAGATGCTCACATATATAGTTCTACTTTTTTTAATTAACTAGGATGTCGGAATTGGAATCGGAAGAAGCCCGTACACCACCCCATGTACAACCCGGGTTCGTAGAAGGCATGTCGCTTCTTCAGCCGTCGTATGATAAGGTTCACCGTGGCTACATTCTCGCCGAGGGGATCAAGGTAAGAAAAATAAACCCTCCAAATCATTATATGTTTCTCAAGTTGGATGGACATGTTATAATCGAGCTTCTATGTGTGCAGCCTCTTGTTCCCCTATGACTAAGGTATCACGGGCATTTCCAAGAGATGATGCGGTATGATGATCGGTACATGGTGCACATCAAAGCGCTAGGATTGCTCCCATTCATCCATATGGTCAATCGTGGTTCACCGCACATGAACCCTGCTACCATCACCGCGCTCGTCGACCGGTGGAGGCCAGAGACGCATAGTTTTCACCTCCATACCGGTGAGATGACCGCTACTCTGCAGGACATGTCCATGATCCTTGCACTCCCTATCCAGGGGGATCCTCTATGCATTAACACATCCTTCAACAACTGCCGTGAGCGGATGTGCCCTTACCAGTGGTAAGTGTCCTGGTGACACTATAAACTCAAAGGGGGAGAAATTGAGAGTCACAACCGGGGCTACTTTCAAGTGGATAGCACAAAACTTAGTACATGTCCTAAGAATGCTAGTGCGGATGAGATTATTATATATGCCCGTGTGTATGTGTGGTATATCATCGTGAAGACTATATTTGCTGATGGTAAGGGCAACATGGCTCACTTGCACTGGCTGAAGGCCTTAACTATGATGGAAAAAATGGAGCTAGGGTTCGGTGGCATTGGGCTTCTTGTACCGGCAGGTAATGGGGTGTTTATATTGTTCCCCTATTTACATATGCTCTTCCAACTTATGAATGACTAAATTTGTTTGCTTTCTTGCGTAGCTGGACAAGGCTTGTCAATGGACTGGGGCTGAGGCTTATATCGGTGGTCCGTTGCTACTCCTCTTGGTGTGGATGTGGGAACGCTTTCCAGTTGGTAAGCCAAAATATATGCCTTCCAAACCCTATAGCCATGGCAGGGAAAGGTTGAAGTGGCCCACATGGGCTTACAATTGGGACGTGGTCTCAAATCCTCCAACCGACCTACAGAACGAGTACGTGAGGTACACCAATGATTTTGACAACCTTCTCCCGGAGCAAGTAAGAATTTCTGACCATACACCGTTTATCATTCCTTTCAAGTGTTCTTCTAATTGAACTATGTTGTTTGCGATTAAGGTTGTATGGGAGGTATATGGTCCTAGGGAAAATTTTGGTTGCGAGGAGTTCCATCTTAACCCGTAGTGCGACGCGGAATGCAATCTATGGTATATGGAGTGCCCCATGATTTGCATGTGGGTTGTTGAGCATTATATGCCGCAGCGGGTTATGAGACAGTTTGGTCTCTATCAGGCTACCCCTCCAGATTGGCAGGACACCGACGAAGCTCTTCATCGGTAAGAATTGGTTCTATACATGTTTTTGAAGATAATGTATGATAGTTGTGTGTGCTAAAAAAGTTGCGCTTTGTTCACATACAGGTTGGACAGGCTCAAGAGCAAGAAGACCGACTGGGGCAAGATTCACCAGAAACACGTGGCTAGATTTCTTTTATGTGTGAGAGAAGCTAAGAAATCAAAAAGGATGGTCGTAAAACCCCATTGTGAGGACACTTTCAGCGAGTACCTCCATTGGTTTCTAGAGAACACTCGTGTGAAGCTCCTACCGGATGCATATTCGGAAGATATATTGGAAGAGCGGCTGGCTGGGTGGGATGAGCTGAGGAACCTTGAGTACAACCAAGATGTTAGAGAAGGACGGCAAACCTCCTTTGCTCCCGTGATGAACTTTGTGGTAAGTCAGTAATTCATGGTCCTGTTACTATCTTTGTTGGATTTTTGATATGCCAAATTGTGTAATATGTGTCATTCATTTGCTTGCAATGCAATGCAAGGAGGTCCAGAAGCAGGCAAATGAGTTGGAGGGAGGTTTGGAGTTCCCGAGGGACGAGGAGGGCAATAATAAGTTAAGGGATTTTGTTAGGAAGCAGGCACAAAAGCTACGACGCTTCGCAAACTTGCTTGGTTGTAGGGATCCCGAGGTTGTTGCGACGTCGTCCAAGCAACCGGCAAAGTCCACTTCACGAGAGGAAAGCGGCCCCGGCGAGGAGCAATCTTCCACAGTAAGAGATAAACTTGCAGCGATGACATCTTTCTTGAATTACCATGTATCACTCTAATGAGATTATTGATATTATTGTAAAGGCCGAAGACGAAGACGAGGCCGTTTTGGATGACATGCCATTGGATAAGTATCAAACAAAGGTACGGTCCGCAATCAAGCTAAGATTGCTCCGAGGAGAGGAGGCAAGAGCAAGCATGCTAGAAAGTAGTTGGTTGTTGTAGATTGCTCTTGTTGTCATTTTCACCATGCTAGAAAGTAGTAGTTCTAGCTTGTTTGAGACTATGTTGGTTTGGAGCTTGTTTGATTTGGTTGGAGACTATGTTGGTTTGTATGACCATGCTCTTATGTAATTTGGTTAGAGACTATGTTGGTTTGTATGACCATGCTCTAAGATATGCATTCAGACTAATTTGGTTGGAGCTTGTTCTAAGATGATTTGGTACTTGAATCTAGTATTATTTTGGTTTCATTCAGTTTAGTGTGATATGCATTGGGTACTTGAATCTGGTATGAAGCGACTCAATCAGATTAGTGTGATATGCATTCAGACCTGTAAAATGTGTCCTGTAGGCCCGTGGCGCCAACAACGACGGCGCTACAGACAGACGTGCAGCGCCATGAGGGGTGGCGCCGCACCTTCCAAGGCCTGCCGCACCCTCCCAGGACTGCCGCGCCACATAAGCTGGCGCCGCACACTCCCATGCCTGCCGCGCCAACTGCCATGGTGTTGCACGTCTACTAGGGATCATTTTCCAAACAATAGGAGGATCTGCTGCCGCGCCAGGGCTCGCGTGGCGCCGTAGCAACACGTGCAGTGCCAGCTGTGATGGCGCCGCTCATGCAGACTTGCAGCGCCAACTGCCATGGCGCCACACGCCTAGCAGACCTTGGTTTCCAAATGATAGGAGGATCCGCTGCCGTGCCAAGGCACGCATGGCGTCGTAGCAGCACGTGCAGCGCCTCCAGTGCTGGTGCCGCACCTTCCCAGGCTTGCCACGCCACCTGCCATGGCGTTGCATGTCTACCAGGCCTCGTTTTCCAAAATGATGGGAGGAACCACTGCCGCGCTAGGGCACGCTTGGCGCCGCAGCGACACTTGCAGCGTCGGCTATGCTGGCGCCGCACGCTTCAAGACTTTTTTGTTCTTGTTGCCTTCCCAAAATAGTGATAATCTTGATTTGTATCAACCATCACACATACATTGATAAATGATAAATGAGTAAGTTTCCCGATAATCTTGATTTGTATCAACCATCACACATACATTGATAAATGATAAATGAGTAAGTTTCCCGATAATCTTAGTTCACCCATCACACATAGTTCGAACATCACACTTAGTTCACCCATCACACATAGTTCGCACATCACACTAGGTTCACACACAAATAATGATAACAAGTCTTCGACATCACGAAATAGGTCACTTGCTAGTACGCGAGCCCCTCCATGGCTCCCGGTTACATACTTAAAGTCTAGAGCAGATGCCCTTTTCCCTTCTTCTTCCTCTCTTCCTCTTCCTCCATGGAATGCCATGCCGTTCGACGCAGCCTTTCCCTCTCCGCATCACGAGCCTCCTTAGCGAGGTGCTTCTCTTCCTCCTCTTTCTTGCGGAGCTCGTCATCACGTTGCTTGCGCTTCTTCGTCATCTCCTCGTTATGCAGCCATTCGTGGTAGCGCCTTATTATTATGGCATGATCGATCTATTGGATACTCTTGTTGGCTTCAGGTTGCTCGAGATCTATCCAAGTGTAGTACCTGCATACCGGAGGGGGAGACTACAAGAAAATAGTGCATGTTAGTACTATGATATGGAATAGTTGGGACACATGAAGAACTAAAAAGTTTTGTGCATACCGGTGGAGTCTCGTATGGGTTGCGGCTACGCACGGGAGAGCGATTGTAGTTGGCACACATGAAGAACTTCTTTCCCTAACTATTGGAATGGTAGTCTTGGGACTGCTTAACAATGCAATCGGTTTCGCACCAACAAAGAGGAACCTCCTTTCCATGGTCCTCAGAAGTATGAAACGCCTTTCATGGCCTTTCCTCTTGGTCGGTGCAAGGTGTCCTAGCATTGTCCCTCCTCTTCCTCTCTTCATCTTCCTTCTCCTTTTGCCTCTTCCTTTCTTACTCTTCCTTCTCTTTTTTCCTCTTCCTCTCCTCCTCTTCCTTCTTCCACTTCACATCGCCCTCTTCATCCTTCTTTTTAGCCAAGTCACGAGCAAGTTGAACTACCAAATCAAATTCCTTCCTCTTCTTATCTTCCTCAGCTTCCTTCCTCTTCATCTCTTCCTCTTCCTCGGCTTCCTTCCTCTTCCTCACGACCTCCATAGCGTCCGCCCAGTACTTCGAGTAGTTCACACCTTCCCCATCATTGTCCTTGTTGGGTTGAGTCGCCATACCTATTATAAGAATGAAAGGTATAAGTTAGTAAAGTAAGCATGAAGGTGAACATTTTGAACAAGATATGTAAAAAACATGTCACTATATAAGAATATACATACGGGAATGGTCCATTTAGGTATGTAAACATGCTTGTCCGATTAGGAGCTTGTTGCCTAGGAACTTGTTGTGAACGACCTCTCGTAAGCCCAAGTTGCCTCCATCTTTGTTGCCTAGGCACTTGTTGGCTACTTCTTGGTTGGCTAGAAATTTGTTGGCTTCGACCTCTTTGTTGACTACTTGCGGTGACCCAGCATACCACTTCATGATGTAGTACACTATAGTCATTGACATAACACCAATGGAACACCGTTCCATTCGTATTATATCCCTCAGAGTGGTACAACGGAAACATTACGGGTCCAAGACATTACTTTAGATTACATATAACATAATACAAAAGATCCAGAGAACTTCCTCGAACAGTGAGTAATATTATATAGAAGGAACCAGAAAGATCCACTCGAAGTTTACTTTAGGAGTAATACTATTAGTATATATATAAGGCTTGAAAGTACTACTATAGTATCGTTCTACAGAAGTAGGTTCAAGATTCTAGGAGTTTTATTTATACTCTACGCTTCCACTTTACTTCCATAACTTCCGGTAAGGTCTTTGACTCCATTGATCTCCATCAGATATCTTCAACTCTTCAAGTAACTTATTTCCTGGGAATGCCATTGGTTTCTCCGAGATCTAGCAAGGGTTAAGAAGATACGTTTGAGTACGAGCATACTCAGCAAGTTCACCAAATAGAAGTGTTTGATGCACTATCTACAGCCACAGACCATAGATCATAGGCAATGCAAGTTTTCGAAAACATTTCTTCAAAGGTTGCTTTTATTCTGAAAAGCTATGTCTGTCAGCCTTCACAGGTTTACTAGAACTTTCATGGAGTTCCTTTCCTGCCGCGTTCGTACTTCCTTCCCGGAACAGGGAGTAGCAAGTTACAGTTCTTACACTCTGCAGAGGTGCGTTGCTTTACCCATGAGAGATCTTAGGTTTATTGCACATCCGAGTTATAGGATCGTTCACACTTCCTTGGTATGAGGCCCAGACAAAGATCCAAGCCAATCATTGTCCTTCTCTGCAACCCCGCATACCCGACGGATTGCACATCATGCCTAGGATAAAACTTGTTTCCAATAGCAGCCTAAGGTGTACAACCCTCATAGATACCAGAAGCCGTGGGACGTTGAGGGATCCGACCCATAACCTGCTAACCCTCTATAAGAGGAGTTGCAACAACGGCCTGATCATCCATTGGCATGCGAAAGGGAGCCGATCCAGCTGACTTCTCCATCCCATTTCAAATCTCGTGGTTAACGCGTAATATACGGCGCAAGAATCACTGGCGACATTGGTTGTTAAGTCCTAGGTAATATGTTCCTTTACCACCGAAACTTTCATAGTAGGTTATTACCTCATGGTACATAACCTATAATCATATTATTATGAAAATAGTGTTTTCTGACCTTTTTGAAATACAGGTGATGACCACACTGGATTTGCAAAATACTTTACAGAAAATAATCAAAGGACATGAACAAGTGTGAACTTGCCTTTTGTGATTGGAAGGTTATGCATTCACTGTCTTCGGAACACTGGAAGATCCAATATCTAAAATCATCATCATTGGTCCGGTAAGGACTAATGTTTAAAGAAGCAAGATGCCATTAAGCATAAATAATGCTATGCAATTTTATAATTCCCAAAGTGAAATCCTCCGCATTATAAATGAGTTGATCTTAGGTATCTTCTTGAAGATTGGGTTTATCTTTAAGTTTATTTCATAAGCAATTACCTCTATAAGGAACTTAAATCTTGACATATAAGATATGAAATAGGATATAATTATAATCTAAGATTGATGTTGATTGCTAACTGATGGCTATGATAAAATCCCATGGATTAGATCGTTAAGAGTTAAAGGACTTACTTTAGAGTTGTTTTTTGAAATGGCAAAAAGAATAACATTTGAAGAAATTAGTTTTCAGTTAAGGTTTATCAGTCTTGAGGGTTATTAGGTTTTACATTAGGGTTTGTGATGGTTACGAATGATGTTGAGTTATCATTATTTAGTTGATGGTACAAGTGACCAAAGTTAACTATAAAACATGAATAAACTTCAAATGAGATGTTTATGATTGTTTAGACCAAAGTTAACTATAAAAATAGAAGTGAATCTTAAGATATAGTAAGTTTTAGGGTTTTCACAAATATGATTATGGATGGTCCCTTTTAATTTAAGTGAAAAATGAGTTTAATAACATGCAACTTATTAATGGGAGTATAATTAGATGATCTTATAAATTTGTTAGGGTTTAGAGTCATTTTAAATGTGGTTAAAAGATGAATATTATTCACCATTTTATACATGAGTGATATATAGTATTTATTTAAAAGGAGTTTTAGTTGAATTTAAGATTTAATAAGAGTATTTAAAAGTTAATAGTTATACTTAAGTTTTATTATGAATTATGATTATGGATTTAGACTTAATAATTAAACCTAAAGGATTGGGTGTTTTATTAAGAAATGTGATTATTTCTTTCTTAGTAAATAAATTTAAAGAATTAACAAAGTGGTTATTTTATTTTAGTAAAATAAGTAAATAAATTTTATAATCTAAGGTTATTAAAATGTTTTTGAATAATATACACAGTATTTTTCTAGTAAAATATACTTATTAAATATCTTAAAAATGAATTTTATTTATTTTTATGTATTATCTTTATTTTTTATAAAATTCTTCAAAGAATTAAGTGTCTTTAAATATTTTATTTATGTTTTATTTGTAAAACTCTAAGTTAGAAATTTTATAAAATAGTAGAGTTATTTTTATATCAAGATTGATTTTTACACATTTTTAGGGCTCATCCTCATTTTCCTAAAATTCCATAAAGTTATAAGTGTTTTTAAATATATGTTTATTTTATTAGATGAAAATACAAGCTAATATTTTTATTTCAAAAAGTATTATATTTTTTTTTAAATGATTTTTAATTATTTTATGTCTTATACCTATTTTTAGAAAATTCCTTAAAGTATTTCTTACACTAAAATATTTAATTTAAATTTTATTATGCTAAAAAATATATAATTAATATTTTTTATTGGATAGTCTTATATATAAATATATATAACAAGTTTATATGTTATAAGTATTTTTAGGATTTGATATAATTTCATATGCATTGGAATTATTTTATAGAGTTTATTTAATAAAAAATGGTTTGATGGTGGGCAAGTAGTTGGGTTGTGGCCTAGTTGATTAAATCCGTATTTGGTCGAACCGTACCAAATGGAATTGGCCCAATAGACAAGCCCAAATCGACTTGGGGTCAAATCCCCCACCCCTGGCCCCTTCTCTCCCTCACGCATCGCTCACAGACACACGGGAAGCATCGCCTTCTTTCTCCTTCTGCGCATGGTGTGTCGCCGTCTGCCTCCTCTCCGGCCGTTGCCGCCAGCGCCCACCACCTGCGCTTGTTGGCGCTACCTCTCCCAATCTCCTTCCTCTGTTCCCCGCCGCCTTGATGTCCTTTAGCTCCCGCACGGGCCCCCCATTCCGGCTAACCCTAGCCGTGAGGTACGGTTGGTCACCGGCGTAGTAGTGCCCCTGCGCCATGGATGCTTCCCTCCAGCTCCTGTGCCTCCTCTTCCATGCTCAAACACCTGGTACTCTTGCTACGTCCCCTTCATTCTCGACCCCCATACGCTGCTACCGCCAGTGAATGGTTATGGTATCACGGTGGTGATGTTTTGGTGGTGGTGTTTCTGCTGTGATGATGATGCGATTCATCCACCACTATCTCGATGCCGGTGGGACGGTGTTGCAGCACAACCTCGGCATCGGCTCTTCACTACACCCGCGTATGGGCATGGTGAGTTCCTCTTTGTGACTGGCCATCGAGTCGATGAACTGCTTGGTGATCTGTGGAGCCATTATATGGTGTTGGGTGCAAACATGTAATGGTGAGATACAACGAGGTTGTTATTGATATTCTTGAGATTTAAGTGACATTCTCCTAAGTGTCAGGCTTCAGTTTGGATGAATATTCATCCCCAGCATATGTTAGTGGATGGTTCCAAATTGTGTTGAGTTTGACTGACTATAGTCTAATGGCTTTCTTTATTACTTATGATTTTGAATAAACAAATGAATATGGTGATATTTGGATTAAAAATGATTCCTATTAAATCTGGTTAGGAAAATAGTTTGAGTCAATTCCCTGTGGGTGTAACTTACTCTTTTAACATGAGAATTTAATACTAATCTTGGCTAGTGAATACCTTGATTAAGCAAACATTTCTTGGTTATTTAAATAAAAGTTTAATTCTTACTATAATAATCCTTGAGAATGTATATATCATCCTAATGTTGTGATCTTAAGAAGAATTGTTTACTAAGAATGATTCATAATATTCAGAGAGGATGATTATTTGAATTGTTTGAATTTGGGGTTAGCCTTGGCTTGGGTGTATGAATCTGTCTCACTGAATTTCCTCTGTCAAATGACAGTGATATGTGTAGCTTAGATGATTTCTAGTTGCTTGGCTAGAAAAATGATTTCAACCCATTTGGTGTGCCTTATTTGTACTATCAACATGACAGAATACATTGGGAATTGTTATTAGATGCCTTTATGGTGGCTTTTTGCTAGCTGTAGAACCCTATCGTGGTGCCTCTAATGAGTGTGCATAGTAGTGATTTATAGCAACATGATATGCTGCCATATGACTGGCTGTACTGAATGGAACCTCTCTTTCTATAATTTAGTTACTACATCATATGATCCACTAATTAGCTGATCCTTCTGATGTACTACATACATAGGAATATATGCAGATGTGCAAAGTGACCCTACTGATCTCCTATACTAGATCTGGATGATGTTTAGTAGGATTAGGTTGCTTGTACACTCTTGTACCATTTCCTTGTGTGTCTTACTAACTTGTGAGACAATATTAAATGAAATCAGATACTTCACTTGCTTCATAAATCTGCCCATGATGCACTAGTCCGAGGCAAAACACTATATAAGAAAAGATGCTAAAGTGTGGCTACCAAACTCTCTATGATGACTCAACATAGCATTGATCTGAGAGAAATCTCTCCTCACAACCCAAAGTTATGGAGTATGTGGTTGCTGGTTGTCTGATTTCTAGACATGATTTATTTGTTGGCTTTGACTACTTGATTAGCTAAAAAGAAACTCATGTTTGGCTGCCAATGATGCATGGTCTAAGGCTTGATTATGTTTGTATATAATAATAGATGCTTGAATGGTTTTCCTAGCTCAATGATGATACTAGTGTAGCATTTCTACACCAGTCTGAGAGCCCTCTATTTCCCCCATTTAAACCATGCTCTAAAGAAATAAGTGAACAGATCAGATACTATTTTTGTTATAAGGTACCAACCTAATATGCAGAGTAATAGTTGATGTTACTTAGTGGATCTTGATTGCTTGCTTGATCAACTTGAATTATTATAACATCTCTGCTACTAACAGTTCGCTTCTCTTTAAGCTGTTGTTGATCTTGATTTCTTACCCCCTTGTCCTAGCTCTTGGATGGCTCTTGGGAGCAACCGGTTGCTAGTGATGGTGTGGTGTGGTGTTATGGAACTATGGGAGAACAAGCGGTGGTCCTTGTGGCTGTATTGTTTGAGATAAGAACAGGGGTGTGAGACTTGGTCTGGTGGATGTCCTACGGCTGTACCTTCCTTTTCTCTATTTATACCTAGCTTGCCATCTTGACAGCACAGCTGCTACATGCAGTGTGTAAGCTGCTAGCTTATGTTCTGCCAGCCCAGGTTCATTGTCTCATTAGAAAGATATTTTATTGTGGATCAGCTTGGTTGGATTGGGTATTATCTGAGTTGAGCTATTTTTTGGGTGTTGCCAAGTGGAATCCTTAAATATCCAATGATGGGGTTCTAAGGCAAAAACACTGATATGAGCAGATACTACAATCTGGTCCCTACATAAAGATACTCAGTGATGAGTTTAGGCAAAGCATTACTTTGCCCTAATCTGAGAGTAAAATCAATACACTAACCAATGTTTTATATTTTTATTATATTTGTTCCTTTTGTCTTTCCTTCTTGCAGGAATCAAGATCAGGAAGAAATTTTCAAGACATGAAGATTTAATTTAGGATTACTGTTATTATTCTTGTTGTAATTTCCCTTTTAGTAATTTCTTGTATTTCTTTTACTTTTTGGGTAATACCAAAACATTATAGTAATATAGTTTAGATTTTTGTTTCTGTAATGTTTATTATTTTGTAATTCATTTATTTATTTGTAAAGACAATGTAATATATATTTTCTTACAATAAAGAATTCTTTTATTTGTTTCAGTAATGTAATTCCTTTTTCTATTTATTTGTTTCATGATACTTTACTTTTATTCATTTATTGTAAAAGATCAATGTAATACCATATGTAAATATATAATAATAAAGAATTCTTTTTATATCATTATTGTAATCATTTTATTTAAAGTTATTTTTGGATTGATTTTATCAATTGAATAACCAAATTTGAGTTGTCTTCCCCTCAAACACAAAAGATACAATAGAGGTCATGCCGAAATCCATAACACTTGTGCCGACATTAATATCAGAACAAGAGAGATCTCGATCCTTCTATAGTTCTTTTAGTTTTGCGCGAAAATTACCCGGATATTCTATGCATGAATGCAATGCAAAAACATGTGTCCTCTCTATTTCTAGGTGCTAATCCTGGGATGTTACACTACTTCTAGGTTGGCTAGGAATTTGTTGGCTTGGACCACTTTGTTGGCTACTTCTAGGTTGGCTAGGAATTTGTTGGCTTGGACCACTTTGTTGGCTACTTCTAGGTTGGCTAGGAATTTGTTGGCTTGGAATTGGTCGTTTCCGGATTCCCACGCACCGACGCGTCCCCATCCGTCCATGTCACTTCTAAAACGCTTTGGCTTGTGTCTACCATGTTTAACGACCTTCCATTCCGGATGGGGCC
Source organism: Avena sativa (assembly GCA_916181665.1). NCBI lineage: Eukaryota > Viridiplantae > Streptophyta > Magnoliopsida > Poales > Poaceae > Avena > Avena sativa. The sequence continues at coordinate 99,203,669 of OV702293.1, forward strand.
ATAGTTGGAGTCCATGGTACTCCGACCATTGTGATTGGTCAAGGTATGGATGAAATCTAGGAGCCCATGTATCTTTTGTCTTCATGATAGAGAACTCGGACTCTCTAACGGTGCGCTCGTGATTATAATCCACATGGCATTTTCGAGACGCACATAGCAAGTGAGAACAAGCTAAATAAAGCAACAACGGCCTTCCGCATATGCAATCACAATCCCTTAGAGAGACCTTAAAGGCTCGGCCTCTGTGTTGGACACCATCCGAAGTGGTTCCTCCAGGCTCGACCGCCTGGTAAATGAGCTCGTTGTTATAAAAAAACCGTGGCAACTTGGGAGTCTGCTTTCCTTGACTGAAATGTCCTCTAATCGTCAACCCTGGGTGGGAACTCGTACTTTTTCTCCTTCTTGTTTTGTCCTACAATTTGCTTATCGGTTTCAAGTGAGTAGTTCAGAAAATACCCATTCAACTTGTCGAATGTGTATCGAACTATTATAGTGACGGGCAATGCACGAACACCCTTAAGAACCTTGTTGAAGGCCTCTGCCATGTTGCTTGTCATTTGACCATACCTCCGGCCATCCTCATCGTAAGCCCGTGCCCACTTGTCCCAGAGTTGAATGTGCTTATTGAGAAACTCTTGACCCTTGGAATCAAGTTTTTTGTTGTTCCACAATCTAAGATATAGATTTGTGAAATGCCAGTCCGAGAAAGCAAGACAACAATCTTGAAGATCATCAGCCAACTCATTTCTCTTACATGCCCTATAGAAGTTGGAACAAAAATGTCTCATGCACCATCGGTGGTGTAAAGGAGGATGCCCAGGAATGTCAATTTTCACCGTGTTGAGAATTCCTTGATGGCGATCTGAGATGACACATATTTCCCTATCAAGAGGTAATACCTTCGTTCTCAAAAGATGGAAGAACCGCTCCCAATTAACATTGTTCTTCGCCTCTACCAAAGCAAAAGCCAAGGGAAGCAACCTGTTATTTGCATCATTTGCTATTGCAATCAAGAGAATGCCACGGAACTGCCTGGTCAAGAAGGTGTCATCCATAGAGATTACCGGCCTACAATGTTCGAAGCCCCTCACACATTGCTCGAATGCCCAAAAAGCACGCCCAAATATTCGAACATTTCTTTCATTACGAACCATCGTTTCAGTGCCATATGGCTCAACCACATGAACCATGCCCGGGTTAGCATTGTCCATTGCTAAAAACAACCTAGGGATTCAGCTATATGATTCTTCCCAACCACCGTACAACATCCTGAATGCGGCTTGCTTCGTCTTCCATGCCTTCCCATACTTCACCTCATAGTGAAAGATTGCTTCCACGAACTCCATGACCATCTTGATGGTTATTATCGGAAGTGAAGAAATTTGGTTTGAAAGCCTAAAGGCGAGGAACTCAGAGGTCAGCTGTTGGTGCTCGTGCTTCACATCTTTTCCATCCACCCTTTTTCCATGTCACATGTGCGTTGACACGTAGCCTGAAATGCGCCAATCGCCCCCTCCCCTTGTATGTTCTTGCCCGCACAATCCAAGGACAACCATCATCCTCGCATTTAACTGTGTAACGCTTCTTCATGTCCGAGTGAACCACCGTGAAAGGACGATGATACCTAATAGATAAGTCCTTGATCCATTGCTTAAGTTCCAACAATGTGGCAAACCTCTGTCCTTTTGAAATCCCATTCTTCTCGTGACTAACATCCCGATAGTAAATTGGCCTTGGTCCAAGCACTGCACCCTCGCCGCCATAAACCGTGGCTTCATCCGCTAGACTAAGATCATGAAACAAGGGTACCCGATGATCCCTGCCCAATACCTTCTCATGCACTTCGGCCTCATCCTTAGTGAACCCCTCCTCATCAACTTCTTCATCGGGACCATCCTCATCGCAGTCTGATGCATACATTCGAGAATACGGGATGTCATGATCCATGTTCTCTTGTGTATGATATAAGTCCAAATTTCCAATAGTGTTGTCACAGATCTCAACCTCCCTCTCACTATCCCCATACTCATCATTCTCCTCTTCCAATGCTTCATTTTGGTTCTTTGAAATGGGGCTCAGAGATGTCCTCAATTCATCTTGCTGGGTCAAAGGAGGCTCAGTCAACTCTTGTTGGTTCATGGGTGGAGGACTCTGAGCTTCATATGGGGAGGCAACCGGTATGATACTCCTTTGCATATTACCATCAACCTTTTTCATGGCAAATAACCCAAGAGCTTTGTCTTGTGATTCAGCCACCACTTTCTTGTATGCAAACCAACGTTGCTCCAAGCTGATACGCATTGTCTTCCAACAGTTTTGTATCCCAAATCCCACATTGTGCCTACCCTCCAACTCAACAACATCACTAGGATCCATCCAATTCAAATCTACCCGAACTTGTTGCAACACCTCGGCATAGTTTGGACTACGATCAAACACCAAGTCAATCTCATCCGGGTCCGGCTCAATATTGCCTCTCAAGAAAGCTTCCTTGTCCATATGATGAACATGGATAATTCTAGTCATCCCTAAAATAAATATAAGAACATAACGGTAGATAAATTCAATAAGTATCTATGCCAAAATTTACACTAACAACATGCTCATACAACCATACCCTAACCCTAACTCTAACTCTAACCCTAACCCTAACAATCTTATCTATACACATGAAGGTTTAAAATACCAATCCTAACTCTATATATCAACCAAACACCTCATTGCTCCATACAAATTTACATATCCAATTGGTGGCCTAGCATTTGGAGGAATTTCTCAATCTAGGGATAAATAACTTGAAATTTTCGGATGAAATTGAGGGGAGAAGAGGAAAATACCTTGGTGAGGCGATTGGGGAAGAAATCCCCTAAGTTTTTCTTCAAATCTTGGGGTTTTGAGTGGAGATTGGGGAAGAATGAGCCCTAGCCGCCTCCGTCGTCATTCATTTTTGAGTGCTAAGTGGTGAGGGGAGAGCAAAAGGGAGAAGAGGGTCGGGCTGGGCCGACCCATAGCGACCTTAAGGGCTCCAGGTATGCGACGCCAGCCACCATGGCGTGACATAGGTGGGTGCGGCGCCTCCCCGACTGGCGCCGCACTTAAGCTATCGGGCCCGCCGAGCCAGCGTGGCAAGGCTTGCCACGCCAGCCCGTGAGGCGCAGCAAACATGCATGCGGCGCCAGACTTGACGGCGCTGCATATGCGAGCCATCGTGGCAGGTGTGCAGGGCCGGTCCATACATATTCGGTGCCCTGGGGCGAGACAATAAAAAATCCCCTTGTTGATAAACATAAATTTAAATTGCATTGTATTTTCAAAGCAATCCAGTAAATACATATCATAGATCGATGGTATTCTAACTTCAAAACCCACTTTAAAAATTATTTCTTTGTAACGGTCTAGAGAACTACATCATAATAGTAAGAAAATAATATTATCCTACAAAAGACCAATCTTCTATGTTGCTCTTCTAAGTGGCATTGGCACAATTCATCTGCAAAATAAATATAAGGGACGAAAGCACTTGGATATGGGCATATGGATTAATGTTGAATCCTTGTCCTGGGCAGATCAATGAACGGACGACAATTCTTGGTCCAAGATTTAGGACAAGATCGCTACCTCACTCCCGCCCCTTCTGTTCTTCTTCTCCTAATCTGCTCAGTGGTCTATCAGACTTCGGATGCAATGAAGTTTGAAGAACAGACCTTGGAAGTGTGGAATTGGGGATGTGGGTGGAGCAGTCAACGAGAGATCCAAGCTATTTACCAGTGAATTAACCGAGAAACAAGATTAGCGGAGGAAGGGAAACGTACCATCTCTGATGGCTGCGGCAATGAGTAACCTCGGAATTGGATGGCGCGATTGAGACGACGCCGCTGTTCAATGCGATTGGAGAATTTGAGGGAACGATGCGCATCAGTATTTGGAACGATCTCGGAATTAATTGTAGTGTATCGATCAATTAGGGAGAAGATATTTTAACAGAACCAATCCCATGTTGGTCTGCTAGTTACGTCCGTGGGCTTGGACTTTTTTTCCTCTTGTTTAGGTGGACCTAATATGTTGAACTACTATCTGGACCAGGGCCCCTACCTCCCAGGGCCCTTGGACGGTCGCCCCGTTGCCCCCCTTATGGGCCGGCCCTGCAGGTGTGCGACGGCCGGGTCCCAGCAGACAGCGTGGCAGGTGTACGACGCCGTCTAAGATGGCGCTATAGTAGTGCCTGCGCGCCGCGCGGACGGGAGTTATCCAGTTTGAATTTCTTAACTTTTAAAATTGTTACGATTTTGTGTTATTTTTATTTAATTTGCCCCGCCCGCCACCCCGCCGCCGCCGCCCGCCTTTCTCCACCACCCCTGCTCCCGCCCCACGCTGCCGCCTTGCTTACCCCGCGCCCCGCTGCCGCCTCCTTTCTTCCTCTTACGCGTCGTCTCCGCCTTCCTCTTCCTCCCGCACGTCATCCACTTCCTCCTCGAGTTCAAGGTCTGATTTTCCACCCCCGGCGGCCGGATATGAAGCAGCGCTGCTAGATCTGCAGTGGTGCTGGCCGTACGGAGCTCCGGGCTGCCCTCATCCTCCTTTCGCCACCTCCGGCAGGGAGGACGACTTGGTGGTGCCCCTGTCCCGGCTGCTGCTGATGGCAGTCCGACCGGAACTGCTGTCGCCCGCGTCTTCCGTCGACCATTTCCTCGAGGTGCTGATTCTTCAGGATACCTGCTCCGGCCGCCGGCCACATCCCGGTGCTACTCCCGCCGGCCACAACTCCAAGCTGCTGCTGCTCCCCGGTGAGGTCCCTGTTCTCCCTCCTCGATTCTTTCTAAAATTCTATCTTTTCCATACATCATACTAATTGGTAAAGCATTGTCCAGGCTATTGTACTTAACTGGAAGAACCATCGTGATTTTCAAGAGGAACTGGCCATGTATTTATAGGGAAGGAAGGAGGATTGGTTTCAGAGGACAAATGGGACAGAAAGGGTCATCTCTTGAAGGGAAAATCGGTTCTAGTTGCTTGCTACTGCGCTGCTGTACTTAATTGAACTAAGATTTTATTCTAAAGTAAATGTTTGGTTCGTCAGCAATACTGGTGAAAAAATCGACTATAAACTATCTTGGATGGTTGAGATATCTGGCTAGATTGCTGTGTCTACTGTCTGGCTAAACTCTTGCCAGCTCAAGCACAAAGTTTGTCACTTATACCTGCTAAGAGTGCTATTTGTACAGTGAATAGATAATCTTTTCTTATAGTTGCTCAACAAGAATATATGTTCTACTGTTTGACATAAGAATATATGTTAATCTTTTCTTATGGTTGCTGGACCACAAGAATACAAAAGCAACCACAAGAATATATTTGTACATTGAACAATTAATCTTTCCTTTTCACTGATTATTATATGCTTGAGATCGTGGTATAGTTTCTTTTTGCAACCATTTCCTTCTAAACAATATGCATTGGAGAAGATGCTATCTTTCATCTCTTGAATTTGATTTGGTCTTGTGCAATCCAGGAACCTGATGGTCGAAACACCTGAATTTACTTGATTATGTGTTACTGAATTTTGTCTACCTATATAATGAGTCCAAATTTAGTATAATTGTATAAATGTCCCAGTTCACATTTTTTCCATCAACATCTCGTTAGGTTCTAAATCATGTGATTACTCAAAGCACGAACATTTGATTGATCAGGCATTTTATTTCTGAAACATGCAGTGTTGTGTGCCTGCTATATAGATGATGCATAGTGTTTTGGCTATGTGTGATGTAAGTGCAGATTGATGACATCTGGTTACACCTACTCCACAATGCTTTTATGTTTTTTTTAATGTGCCAGCAATGCTTAGGTGCTTTCTTTTGGTGTTACTCTATGTTGTTATAATGTGGTCCTGAGTTTCGCCGACCTCCTGGTACAATGTGGTCAGCTACCTAAGATGCATTGTAGATTTGTAGAAAACTATCTGTCCTCGGAATTGTCAGCATGATGTCAAATAAAGGATATTTGACCAGCATATTGGCACAACTCCGACATGCTTCTGCTCCCGTGGACCTCCCCTACCCGCCGCTGCAGTCGGTGAGGCCCCCCTCCTCCTCCGTGCACTCTTGCTGCTAAAGTTCGTTCTTTTTACTATTTCTCTTTGATGCATAGTTCTTTGATCTGTTACCAAATCCAGAATTAAATTTGATTCATTAGTTACTTGCAATTTATGAGTTGTGTCTTGCTGTTGACATGGAGAAAGACTGAAATTTATGGAGTATAGGTGATAGTTGTGTGAGTGGTTGGTGCTCATAAAGGGATACATGATTTCATTTAGAACAAGCATATTCTGCAAACTGTTTCTTACCAGTGACAATTCCCTAACAAGAAAATTGACCAATTTATGGCCCTCTGCTAATGAATAGTAGTACATGCCACATGTATAAGAAGTGCTCCAATTGGTACTGTTTCTTTTCATCTCTAGATTCACATGTATGAGAAGTACTCCAACATAGAGATATCCTGCATGCAAGCTCGGCATAATTACTTAGATGAAGTGACCTGTACAACAGCGCTAATTGTTGCTTGTCTTCTGGAGAGCGTTCCTTGCAGTGCTAATTGTGCGGTGTTGAGAACTCCAGGCTTTGTACACCACTAGTAGCCATCAACTGATATGTAAAAAAGTACGCTTAACAGACAACTCTTCTCCCTCGCGTAGTTTACTTGGACCTGGTTCATCGCCGATCGGTGGCATGGTGTCGTCCAGTTCCGCGCCGCCGCGCCAGCAGTGTAATCTTGGCATGCGTGTGCAAATATAAGTAATTCACTTTGTCCAGCACCTCAATACTGAAACATGTACATCTGACAGTGTCACTTTTATTACCCCTGTTATATTGTGTGTGTGTGCAAAATATACTCATGTTATACCCCTGTTATGCACATTTGACAATGTCACCTGTATTACTTGGTACCTTGAGGCAGTCAGTATAGAACCTTGTAATAATCCTGATTGAACTTCCATATACCGGTTTTCTTAGAACATAAAGGCATGCTACAAGTAATGCAAGCTAGATTTTTGCTAGTACTCTAATTTTTTACTGAAACTATTGTACATGAAGGCCAGATGATTTTTGCTAGTACTCTGATTTTTAACACTGTTTTTTCAGTCTGAATTTGTATATGAAGGCACATTGAGCAGCTCATGAAGGCACATCCAGGCACATTGAGCAATGAAGTGAAGTCTGAGACACTTAAAGCCTACATTTCAAAGGAACTGTTGTCTGAGAATAAAAGGCACCTTGTCTATTTCAAGTTCTTGGTTCTTGAATAAGAAATGGAGTTGCAAAAACCAATGCCAAGTGAGTTTTGTACTTGACGTAATTACTCAAATACCCTCCAGGTTTGTTTCATAATTTTACCATGTTTGTTCTGTCAAGAAAATAATCTCCATGTTTTGCTCCATATGCTAAATTTTTTGATGTTCTTCTCTGATTTATCTCTGAAGAAAATGTTAGAAACTGAAATGCTATTTGTCCCCATTTCTTTTTGTCATGGTATTATAGAAACACTGCCATTTTTGTAGAGATTATACAAATTCATGCATGCACCACTAGATCAGGGCTGTAACATGTCCTGTAACATGATAGCAGAAACAAATCATTTTTGAAGAGATCGTACAAATTCATACATGCCCTGTAACATGAGAGCAGAAACAAATCATTAGATCAGAGTTGCCTCACTAGATTCCTCCTGCTTTTGTTCTTCATGGACAGAAGAATCACTCTTCTGTATTTCTAAACCTGTAGACTCCCCGTATTTCTGAATCTTGCGCTCAACCTGTAGGCGCAGCAGCAGCGAGCTCCACCAGCGGCGGGGAGAAGCAGCACGCACGTGGGTGACTCTTCAGTGACACCGTCAATTTCGAGTGGGGAAGCGTGGGAAGAGATGGCGTGGATTTCGTTGATCCACGTCTTCCCAAGCGGAGGACGGAGGAAGCGGAGGGACGGGGACCTGGAAGAGGACGACGGAGGAAGCGGAGGGCCAGGGACCTGGAAGAGGAGAACGGAGAGCGCGAGCGCCTGGCGTTGGAGCTTGACCCAGGCCGCTAGCCGACGGCGGCCAGCGCGAGTGCTAGGGAGGGGAGCCTGAGCCACGCAGTGAGGTGGAGCGCGGTTCCCCACCTGGTACATCGCAGCGTTCGAGATCCACGGAGACGGAAGCCGCGAAGCGTCGGCAACGAGGATGCGCGACTGGGCGGCGAGCGATGGGAGGCTGGCGAAGGTCCTCAACGACGGTTGCGTGACGAAGGCCAGGATCCAAAGATCGCTGTTTGAATCTCGGGATTTAGGCCTAATTTGAAGCATTTTGAATGGTTTATGGATTTTTTTGCAAAAAATAAATTGGCGACGTATCCGGTGGTTCACCGATCGGTGAAAATCTGGAAACTTTCTCTATGGGTCGTACCATGGCCAATGGATAGATCAGATCAAAAGTGGAACTCCCGATCAACAACTTAACCCTGTTTTACACTTAACCCCTTGTCTATTACCCACGACCAGGAAACCCTTGACTGCTCCTCCACGATCGCTTCGATCTCGCGTGCGTGAGGATGAATGGATGATGCTGAAATTATTGGGAAGTTATCTCTCGTGCTCGCGCCGTGACCTATCCAATCCATATAGGCGCCGCCTCGTTCTAAAGATGTGGCTGTGCCGGCAAGCTCGACGGTAACTCGACAGGAAGGATGGCGACTTGTTGGCCATGGCGCGGACGGTACAGGACGGTGGCTCCGCGCTGCTTCACTGAATGACGGACTCGGCGGATGCATAGCCCCACGGTATGCCGGTTCGGCGGCCTCGGTGCTACGCCCACGCGGTAGTGGCTCGGCGTCGGCGGACACAGCCCTGCGCTCACGCCACGGACGCTCGGCTTATTCGACGCTTCCCTGCACGACATCTAATCGGCCTCGTCGCTGCCCAAAGCAATGGCATATGAGCGCTATCTTTTTTTCTGAACTGATGAGCACCATCTTAATTCTGCAGCCTGACATTCTGTAGACTGATTGTAGTTTCTTCGTTTTTCTAAAGATGATTTTGAATGTCACAATACAAGAATTGTACTCTGAATTGTTTTGTTGTCATGATGTATCTCTCAATACTCTTTCCAGATGAGTACAGCGCACATTTGCTGCAGTATTTCACAGGTTCGGCTTGTCAAAGACAAGATGATGCATCGATCAACACAAAAAGACAAAATGAGTGTTCAGGCAACGCACAAAAGACATCCTTGGAGTACAATCGTTTGACAAAACCAAACAATTAGAATGGATTGTCAGAGGAACAACTAGACTGCTATCAGAGGATCTTACAATATTCAGACATACACATGATAGAAATACATCTCTAAGAACTTCATATATTCATCCTTAGACTGCAACCCATGAACCTCTTGGACTGCAGCAAAACAACCACATGATTTTTAACATAGAAGTATTTTCAAGCTTTAACACAACCTGCAAATTAACAAGAACGCATCAGTAATAGAGCTGGTTGTATAAGAATTCACAGAAAATTATTTTCTATATGACAGGTACCTGTAGGATTCTTAGTTGATATTTGGGCAATTACGACTATCATGAAAGCCAACCTGCTTACACTTCTTGCATGTTCTAGGCACCTTCTTCTTTTGTCCACCAACATTTTTCTTTTCCTCTCCATCCTTAATTTGCTTCCCTTCTCCATCTTTATTATGATGTCCACCCTTGTCTAAGTGCCCCTTAATTCTTTTGCATCTCCCCTTTGTGTGTACATCACTTGGTGGATGGATTTCAAGTTGATTAGGCATACTACAACCAATGTATGCCTCAAATTCATCTTGTCTACTTGGATTATTTTCAGCAACTCTTTGGGCTAAATTTCTTTTTATGTCAAAGAGAGCGTTTCTCAATGTTTCTAATTCTTCGGGAGAGTGTTTAGCTAACCTGATTGTGTCATCCATTGTTTGGTGTATCTCTGAAACCATTTTCCGCTTGGCCAAATCTATAGAACTACTCTCGTTCTCTTCAAGCAAATTGCCATAGCTATCATATATTACCCTCCTGTTAACCGTTCTCTTCCACCTATCCAGAATGAATTGGCTAGGGAGCTCATTCATCTTTGCACCTCTCAAAACCACGATGATATGTCGGCATGGAATTCCATGTGTCTCAAATAGCATGCAAGAACAATTAGCACTCATGGATGATGTGTTAAATTGAACTTCCCTAGGCTTGGAAGAGCAGTCCCCACCTATAATTATGGTTTTCACATCACCTTCCTGGGATATGCTTTCAATCAAGCAATGATCTCTAGCTACACGCACCTCCCTTTGAAAAGCTTTGAAAACCTCATGGGTAAAATACAAGCTGGCATGCTTCTCGATCCCCCAGGATGTAATCAACGGAGGAGTAGAATTGAGGCATTCGTGGTCAGCCTTGAGTTCATTCTGACGTTGTTCTTCTAAGGCTGTACCAATCCTAATCCAAAACTCCACCAAAGCATGTTTGTAACCAATAAAGTGGTTGAAAAACGAGTTAGCACTCTCTGATCTTGAAGTAGTTCTGAGAATCTCACCCAAGAATACACCTCTGAAGTAGGCTGGTATCCATGATTCACGAAGTTCATATCTCCTAGCAAACCAAGTATTTTCCTGGAGACCAAATTCAGAAATCATGTCCGACCATTTTTCCTCAAATTCAGCCGGGTTTTCGGATCCCCATACACATGAGTTAATGGTACTGTAGAAATGTTCATCCTCTCTCAACGGTGGGCCAACCTTTTCTGGAAGCTTTCTCATTATGTGCCACATGCATAACCTATGGATAGTGTTGAGGAGAACTTGTTCAATGGCAATCTTCATGCTTTGGTCTTCATCGGTTACTATAAGCCTCGGTGCTACCCCATCCATTTATATGACTCTATCTTCTCATTAACAATCAACATGGCGCCATAAAAAACAAATCCCCTATGGTGGTTTATTCCGGTGAATGGGCAAAATATCATGTTGTACTGATTTGTGCTATATGTAGAGTCAAATGACACCATGTCTCCGAACAAAGCATAATTCTTTCTGCAAAAAGCATCTGCCCAAAACACATGTGTCAGTCGGTTTTTATCATCAAGATCATAGTCAAAGAAAAATCCTGGGTTGATTTTCTTCCTCTTTCTAAGATTGTCAATGAACACTTGAGCATCTGAATCCTTGAAAGTACTTCTCATGTCACGATGGTAATTTTGCAGGTCTCTCTTTGTGCACCCCACAAACTCGAATCCACCTTCACCAACACGAAGCAATCGAAAGTTCCCAGATGTGCCAATGCTGGCTGCGTGGCATGTGAAAAGTGTGCTCTTAGCCTTCTCGCTGACTTGCCTGTTAGACTTGATTAAATGCTGCTTGCTAGGTGTGACAAATGCATGGGTGTGTTCTTCATAAAAATAAGATATCATGTATTTGCCATCCTGCATACGCTTGATGGTTATCATGGCCTCACAACCACATCTAGTGATCTTTCTTGTGTGTGTTCTTATCTTCTCTCCATTCACATCCTTCTTGCGTTCCTCTTCCTTCTTTGTTCGGAAACCTGCTTTCGCACAAAGAAATCGCCTCCAGACCACCACATTATTTACATCCTTTTTTTGCCCAATCCAAACTGAAAAACCAACATTATGTGCATAAGCCTTGTAAAACTCCTCGACGGCTTCCATACTCTCAAATGGCATAAAGGTTGCAAGCTTTAAATCCTCATCACATTCAGGTGTACATGATGAACCCTTGAATTACAAGATGCATTTATCACTCAAGTTAGTTATTAATATTACAGAAATTTAAACGAAATTATGGTGATAATGATACTCACACAAAATGGACCGCTGGTAGCTCGTTTTTTTGGGTACTGAAGCTATCAATATTGATTGGGGGAGGATATATTTCTGTATCATGGTTGCACTCAGGCTCCATCTGTAATGCATCAACACATGGATGTGTAGGTATAAAACAACTGAACTCATCTACATATGACTGAAGCATGACACAAAGGCCAACAGAAACAAGGTTGTTCCTACAGATTAATCAATAGGGGAGAAAGCAATCAGCATGGGAATTTAGTGCTTACTGGTTCAGGGCTACGATGATGTAGGGGCATCTGAGGGACTGGAGCTGCAATGGCGTCGAGCACGGGGGCCGGTGGCGTCAGATGGTTCGAAGGGAGAGGCAATGGCATGGGACTGGAAGGAGCGGCAAGGGCGTCGAGCACAATGGCCGGCCGCGGCACATGGTCTGAACCTATCACGTCCGACGGAGGGCTAGGGCTCACGGCCGGCGGCATCATCCTCATGCACACGAGATCGAAGCGATCGTGGAGGAGCAGTCAAGGGCTTCTTGGTCATGGGTAATAGACAAGGGGTTAACTATAAAACAGGGTTAAGTTGCTGATCGGGAGTTCCACTTTTGATCTGATCTATCCATTGGCCATCGTACGACCCATAGAGAGAGTTTCCAGATTTTCACCGATCGGTGGTTTTCACCGGATACGTCGCCAAATAAATTGAACTAGCCCTTCAACATCTTTTCTAGGACCGAGGGAGTATTTGTCACTAAAATAGATGTATCAATGTGGATCGGAGGGAGTAGTAAAAGCTACTTAACTCAATCTTCTCATGTTACTATCAGATGTCTAATTCAGTATTAAGAGTAGTATTTGACAAAATAACAATAAATTATGAAAGAGTACAAATAAAAATTATTAAGGATTAAGACGAAAGGGTGAACTAAAGACCACATTTACACCAAAGACCACATTTACACGAGTCGCTCTGCTTTGGTGCAAAATTTGGGTCGTGCCAATGTTTTTCGACCAAAATTTGTCTTTTTAAACCCGTTGCAACGCACAAAGTGATATATATTGTACTGAAAATAAGGGTAGCATAGTTCTGGTTCACATAATCCTGATTAAGAGAAATGGAATGCGTATAATTTCTAAAAGGGTTGACGAATGGTACTCCCTCCGGCCCTAATTAGTGTTTCGCGGGCTCAGTTCAAAACAGTTTTTACAAAAAAACTCCAAACCGCATTCAAATCGTTGCAAATTAGTCTAATTTTAAAATTTAAATTTGGAAATCCAGTCCGCCCGCGATCCCCACGCCCACAATCACAATCACGGGCGCCCGCCGCCCCACGGTCTTCATCGCCTGCCACCCTTCGATCCCCGTGTCTGCCCGCGTCTTCTTCGGGGGAGGTGGAGCTGGTCCAGGTCCAGCTCCACTGCCTGTCCCCGCCGTCGTCCTCAGGGGGGAGGTGGAGCCGATCCAGGTCCGTTGTCGTCCGCTGCCGTGAGGTCCCTCGCCGTTTGTCGTCGCACATGTGGACGACCAAAACAGCAAGGACCGCGTCGAGCTCCTCCGGCCTCCTCGCTGCGGCCTCCAGCAGGCGCTCATCCATCTCCGTGGCCTCCAGCAGGCACTCACCCTTGCCATGGCCTCCAGCATCCTTGCCACGGCCTCCAGCAGGCACTCATCCGTCGCCTGGCAGCTGCTGCCACCGGCCAGCACTGTCAACACCAAGGTCTGTCTCACCTCAGGGCTGAAGCAGCTGTTGATGTTGTTGTTGAGTTGCTTCTGTCCCTCTCTTAATCTCCAAGAACACCAGCCAATTCCAAACCTGTCAAAGTGGTAGTACCCACTTGGAAAGATTAGCTAATTCCAAACCTGGCATATTAGAAGTTAATTCCAGCAGTAAAAAGTGTAAAAAGTGATGAAGCCCATTCCATCTGATCATGGTGTCACTGATCATGGCATAGTTACACGAGATCTTGCACATGATTTAGAAATGCTCCCGTGAAAGAAATGTAAAATATAATTGGAAGAAGAGTAGCATAGGATGTTATAATGATTCAGTCATAGGAGTAGCATAAGAGTAACCAATAAAGCATTCACAAGCTCACTGATCCACACAAGCTGCTATGTACTCCTAGCAGATACATCAAGTAACAGATACAGTATTCCTAGTTGCAGTAAAAGAAGAAGAAATGGGTGACTAGCTACTATGCATTCACAAGCTCACTGAACTTGAAAGAGTAGCAGAATGTACTCCTATGTTTCTTTGTTTTCCTGAACTTAAGAATAGCAAAATGACCTGATGCTTGGGCAGCTTAGCCCATCCAGTGCACATACTCATGTGGGGATATCTCTGCCTTTTTTAACTAGACAGAAAAATACATACTTGAGCAATATCCAGATTCATGCCACATACCTTCAAGTTACTTCAGGTTACTTCATCTGTAGTTTAGGTTACTTCTTGGACATTCAAACCTGCACAAAAACATGCCCACATTACAGAGCATGGTGTGAGTCCAGAGAAGCTGGAAATGAACAAAGAAAAGTAACAATATCAAAGCTATAAATGAAACAGTAAATAGCAGCTAATCTTTTTTGCTACTGTCATTGTTGACCTGCTGGTACAAGTACTTACTAAACAGTGTCCATTCCTTCAGTATTTATCATATTCTTGTCATATTCCTAGTTTTGTAGCTCTAGATATATCTTCTAAAAAATGTTGCTAATTGATGTAGGTACATTAGATGAGAAGATCCTTGAGCCTCAGAAGAGTAAGAGGGTAGAGGGATGGACCTTGATCTCAACATCGGTCTAGAAGAGGAAGAGGGCATGGATGTCAACGTCAGACTCGTCGAGGAGGAGCTTAGAGGGATGGACCTTGATCTCAATGTCGGTCTAGAAGAGGAAGAGGACATGGATGTCAACGTCAGACTCGTAGAGGAGGAGCTTAGAGAGATGGACCTTGATCTCAACGTCGGTCTACAAGGAGAAACTGTTGAGCAACCACACCAGATACCCGAAGAAGAAACTGTTGCGCGGCGGCAACATATAGATATGCCGGAGAGTCACAAATTCGCGGCATATATTGCATTGAAAGCACTTGGCAAACATAGACCAGTTGAGAATGCCGATAAAGAACTTGTTGCTCAACTTTTGAAAGTATGTCTTAGAACCATTAAAAAGATCTGGAAACAAACACTAGAAATGGAGAAACAGGAAGAAAAAGTTGATTTTTCAAATAAAAGGAAGGGGAATTGTGATTCGAAAGAGGAAAGATCTTCATCTCTCTGAAGGGGTGCCTCAGGTTGCACTCAACAAAAGGGGTACACTAAGGGCGCTGGCAAAGTCTCTAGATGTCCCCTATAGTACACTACAGAGAAGGTTAACATGGGGCGACTTGAGGTGCCATACAAGCAGTCTCAAGTCATTTCAGTCAGCAGAAAACAAGATCAAAAGGCTCAAGTTCTGCATTTTAATGATTGATCAAACAACAACAACAAAAGAAATGCCATCATTAAAAAGTATGGAGAACATAATTCATATCGATGAAAAATGGTTTGATATGACCAAGAGGAGCATAACGTATCACCTACTTCCAAAAGAAGATCCCTTGCGCACTATTTAGAACAAGAACAGTATCGGCAAGGTCATGTTCTTAACTGCGGTTGCGAAACCCAGATATGCTGAGCAAAGGAATGTAATCTTCGATGGAAAGGTAGGAATATGGACATTTGTCATAGAGAGTGCTGCCAAATACAACTCCAAGTATAGGTACAAAGGCACTATAGAACCGAAGACAATAATTGTTACTAGAGATGTCATGAGGGAATATCTTTGTGAAAAAGTTGCCCCAGCTATTGCAGAACTATGGCCCGACGACGGGCATGAAGGACCAATCTTCATACAACAGGATAATGCTAGAACGCATGTTTTGCCAGATGATCCCGCTTTTATAGCGGTCGTCAAAGCTACAGGAATGGATATCAAGCTGAATTACAAACCGCCAAATTCACTTGACATAAATGTATCAGATCTTTGCTTCTTCAGTTCAATTCAGTCCTTGGCATTTGAGAGTGCACCAAACACTCTCAAAGAACTGACTGAATCTGTTGAACAAGCTTATGATGCCTATGAGGTGGACAAACTTGCAAAAGTGTATAACATCGCAGTCCATCTTGGTGGAGGTGATGAAAGACGGAGGAAACAAAAACAAGACACCGCACATGGGCAAGGACAAACTCCAAAGGGAGGGAATGTTGCTTGATGGCGAACTCTACCGAAAAACCTTCGAGCTGATAGCTGACTATGAGCAACAAGTCATAGCACTAGCTCAAACAATGATCCCAGGAAGTATATATGAGACATAGTTGAAAGACCCATCGAGTCTTGTCCGTATAAGGCGTCGAGTCAGCGGTGTATGTCAATGTGTTATTGCTTGAAATTTTTTGTGTTCGGATAGGTCTAAACTGATGCATTTTAGTGACAGAGTTTATGTTTACTATTTACAGAAAATCAATCTCATCCAGGAAACCAAGATAGGCGAATTCCAAGCTGAGATAGAGGAGAAGCTCGGACAAGGAGAAGCTCGGACAAAGAGAAGCTGTCAACACCCGGATTTTTCAAACCTAGATGCCTGTTATGCCATACATCGCAATCCCAGGATTACCATTTTTGCGAGACATAACAGAATTGGATACCATAGTACATCATCCATTACAAACGATACATAAGTTCTTACACAAATAGGGATCTCATGATCCAGTTCTTAATACAACTTCAAGCAGCGGAATACGTAATAATAACAGTAGCGTAGGCGAAGCTCCATCTTCGGGGGTCACAGGCAATGCTGACGATGGGAGATGATCCTAGTTGTCGTAACCTTCCTGGGGTCCATCTTCCAGGTACTCCTCTTCATAGTCTGGCCATGGGAATAGCCAGGGACAAAGCCATGAGTACTCATTAAGTACTCGCAAACTAATACTAACAGGTAAAGGGGTTTTTGGATAATAGGACACTAGGCTCTAGGGTTGTTTTGCAAAAGCCAGATTTATCTCTACTAGGTTCCAAAGCTAGTCACAATTTTATAACTCCTAAGTGGAAACTTGTATTTCATATCACAACTCTGTTGTGGTCAAGTCAAAGTCTCAATTCATTTCACAAGTCATTTTGAAAAGTCTGACGGGGGAACAGTATGGCCACTCCAACTGTCCATAACCGCGGACGCGGCTATTCGAATAGTTTGACACTCTGCAGAGATTGTACACTTTCACCACAACATTCGATACATCCGTCAGGAACAAATCCTGAATTCACCATACTCAGTATGCGGATAATCAATCCTAACCTTTAATTACACGCCCTAGTATAAGCACCTCTCCTGTGAGTTTGGCCTCCCAACCATGGCCAACTGTCATCTTGGGTACTGCACAGGTGGACAATCTTCACAAGGTAGCCTCATCTCAGACCTTGGCCGTGAGGGAACTCATACTAAGGGATATAAGTTTCCAGTCAAGCCCTACCCAATATTCGAGTATTGTGGTTGTACGATAAAATTGGAATGGTATCGCATCCAGACAACCATCAGTTTGAAAAAAGCGCTAAGGCTCATGCCTCAACATTCTTATCACCAGAATCATCAAGTGTTCGGAAACACATGTCCAAAACATTTCAATAGAATGATCCATCATTCCAAGGTTTTCATAACCATTTTCACCAAGTATTCCCATCTAAAGTTGATCAAGTTTTATGCTTAGCACTAGCATCTACAGGTGGGGGTAGTACTGATGAGGGGTGGTAAACTAGTGGAGTTTCAACTAAGTCCATCCTTATATCTTAGGCTGATATCAAGGTTTCTAACTTAGGCCAAATTTTATGCTCTTTATGCAACCTTCAGAATCTTTCTAGTATCTACAAGTCACTTAAGTCAACTCTAGGTTGAAGCTTTGATAAGGAAATAAAGTAAGAAGCTTGCGAATAAAACTAGGATTGGTTTATCAAATGGGTATGATCTCATATGCTTAAGGCATATAGGCGGCATAGTAACAAGTAGGGGTTTGTTGCATCAGTAGGGTATCTTGCAAGTGTTAGCTTGCACATTCACTAGTAGTATTAGGCTTGCTAAAGTAGAGTGTCTTGCAAGTTTTAGCTTGCATTGGTATAGTATCAGCTTGCCTTGTGCAGAGCAGTGGTTGAAGTTCTCCTCGGCTTCTTCTTCGTAGAATCCTCCTTCCTCCTCGTATCCTTGGTCGGTACTAGCGTCTATGAATAAATACGAGGTACACAATCACCAAACAATACTTAACTACTTGCAATCATCATACATAAGGGTCCTATAGATGATCTAGCATCATCTCTAACATTACAAGGTTAAGGCTTGGTTTAATTCCTTTTATTTTTAGAAAAGTAATTTCTACTCATTGAAAAACTACTTAAGATTTACTATTCTCCAAACCAAACATGGGATCATGTTGACACATGTCATCACCACATATTGTAGTCCATGGGAATGTGATTTAAAGTGATGTCACAATTTAATAAGGTTTTACCCTTTTATTTTAATTAATTAAAGTGGCTAGAAATGCCTATGGGGCATCCTTTTATTAATTGAACATTATTTCTGCAAGTAAGCCTATATATTTTTATATATTCTGAAAGGTATGCTTAAATGTGATTTTTGAGAGTTGGAATCAACTCAAAAGCTATTATGGTTTAAATTTGAAAAATGTTTGAATGCAGAAAAGCTTCTGTCTTGTTATTTTTACTATGGGTGATCTATAGATCCAAATGATTTGAATCCAACGGGCTTGGATTCAGCATTCACAAACCTTTCTAACAAAATTGGTTTCATTCAATTTGGTGCACTGAATCGATCTGGGTTGATTTTTGAAGTTGGGTACAGAAGTGTGTTTGAATTGAAATGGAAAAAGTTTAATTTGAATAACTAGGCTGCGCGGGAAAAGTAAACGGGCCGGCCTGCTAAACGCAGTGCTCCCGCGGGCTGTTTAAGTGGGTGTCCCCACTTGTCAGTGACACGGGGCTGGGCGAAGCGGTATGGGGCAACGTGGGTCGTTCGATCTAGTTCTAATCCAACGACTGAGAGTCATCGTCGACGCGAGACAACGCCGGCGAGAACAAAACCTAGCGCGGCCAGTAAGGGGTGCTTGGGGCTCACCGGGGTACGGGCGAGGGTCGGCGAGGCGGGCGAACGACGAAGTCGACGACGGCGAACTCAGGGGTGGTCGCGGCAGCTCCTGGGGTGGACGAAATCGATGGCTCCCTTCTTCTCCAGAGGCGGCGGGCTCCGGTGAAATTCCGGCGGGGTGGTGCTCGCCTTGCTCTGAGAACGGTGTGGCACGGTCAGTGAGGAGAGGGGAGTGAGATGGTGTGAAGAAATCAAGCGGGGGTGGCCTCTATTTATAGTCGAGCGAGGGGACCGTCGGGGCGCACGGTGAGCTCGTCGGGGGCGATGTTACAGGCGGCTAATGGCATGGGCAAGGGTAGGGGACGGTGCGGTGTCTCCTGGCGATGCTCAACGACATGGTTTCGAGGCATGGGGCGGTGCGGTTTGGTCTGGAATGGGCGATGCTCTGCGCGGCAGAGGCGGCGTCTTCGACGGCGGGCGGTGGCTGTGCGTCACGGGGCGGCAAACGGGGATGTCTGGCGGTCTCCTGGGTCGGTGACGATCGTGTGTGCACGCGGTGAGGGCGACGCGCGGTCTGTGGGCGCTGGTCGAGGGTGGTGCTCTGGCGCACACTCGGCATGGCCTCTGGCGGTCTGGGCGCGGTTCGTGCGCGTGGTCCAGGTCTTGGCAACGCTTGCGGCTGGGACAGTGAGTGGCGGTGGACGGTGGGCTGCCTCCCAGACATGCTGGCTAGGCTTGCTGCTGCTCCTAGCTTGCTGTCGACTATGGGGTGGCAAGGGTGTGCTCGGCTGTTCACCATTGATGGCAATGGCAAGCTCACAGTGGTGCTAGTGCTTGGCTAATCTTCCTAGATGATCTACTGAGCTGGTTGTGAGCTAACTAGGGAACAAGTTAGGCCAATTTTACTGCACACTATAGTGTTTGATGTTTGTTTGATTTGTGTCTGCAACCTGTTTGATGAAATGGTCGCATGAAATCAAGTTTTGAATTTTGAAAAGATTTTTGGTGGGTTTGCTAGATTGGTGCTGGTGAGTCTGCAGATGCTTGGGTTTTGAAAGTTGAGCTTGTTTGAGTGGTTTTTGAAAAAGTGGGATCTTCCCATATGATAAAGATTCAATTTTGAATTGTCATTTAAACTATGCATTTGAAAGTTTCTGGATGATCACAAAGTGGTCCTTGATACTTTGTTATGAGTACATTCAAGGGGTACAAAGATCCAGAAAAGTTTCTGTTAGGTTCTGAAAGTTTGAGACAGCCAAAGTAGGCATGAGAGTTAAATTGGTCAAAGTGACCATTCATTTAATATATGTGTTTTGATTTACTTGTCTTTAGGAAAAGTGTGGGAAATGTTTTATAGGATGTTTATTTCACCTAAGAAACATTTTACAAGCAATGAAACAAACAACCAAGGTGGTTTTAAAAGAATTCAAAATCAATGCATACACATATGCATGCATTCATAAATTTATTTAGAAAAGTTTTTTGTTAACCCTAAGTTTGATGATCCAAGCTTAGTATTTTTGGGGTGTTACAGAAGCTCAGACAAGGAGAAGCTCGGGCAAACAGAAGGCCAGACAAGGAGAAGCTCGGACAAAGAGAAGCTGGACCAAGGAGAAGCTCGACCGAGGAGAAGCTCGAACAAAGAGAAGTTGGACCAAGGAGAAGCTCGGACAAAGAGAAGTTGGACCAAGGAGAAGCTCGGACAAAGAGAAGCTTGGACAAAGAGAAGCTAGACCAAGGAGAAGCTCGGACAAAGAGAAGCTGGACCAATAGATGTAAAGATGGAGTTGCAACCTTTAGATGCCTCATTTTGTACTAATGCCTAGCTTGTTTACCTTGTTTGCAAGAGATAAATGCATGGAAATGGGGGACATTGAACATTAGCATGTAATGATGTACCTTGGAGCTGATATCTTAATAAGTAGCATGGTATATTGATCTACTCCCTCCGTTTCAAAATATAAGATGTTTTAGCTTTGTGAAGCAAATGTATGTAGACTACTTTTAGTGTGTAGGTTCACTCATGTTTGAAGTGAATCTACACACTAAAAGAAGTCTAGATACATTTTCTTCACAAATCTAAAACATCTTATATTTTGAAATGGAGGGAGTAGTATCTAGTACAAGAGCAACAACAGTTGCTGGAACATTTAGCAACTCACTGAGGTACTAGAAGATTTAGCAACTCACTGAGGTACTGGAACATTTAGCATGGTATATTGAACATTTAGCAACTCACTGATCTAGTATCTACACTTTATAATCAACCAACAGTTGGGCTTTTAATATGCATTTCAGGAACAAGGAAAACTACTTGGTAATGAATGACTAATTGGTAAAATTGACCAAGGAAAACTACAAAGAGTAATTAGTTTCTGCCTACATATGGACACATAACAGACAGAAAATACCCAAGTGCTTGATAAACACATCCAAATTGAGACAAATTTGTGACATCCTTTTTAGGACGGAGGGAGTAAAAGAGTTAACCCGCAATATGTGCTGTCACACACATAGCTGTGCTCAGCAGCGTTGCTTTATACAGCTTACAGACCTATCCTTCAGAAAAGAGTTGCAGCTTACAAGAGGATAATTAGCACACTCTTACCGAGTCAGACCAGATTTACGGTCATGGGCAAGTGATCTATGTTAGCAGGAGCTCTTACCATCAAGGCCCATTAACTATAGGCCAGATTGAGCAAACACAGGTCAAAAAAGACAATTTTGCTTCTTTACGAAGAAGGGGTAACAATGGCAAGGAATGATAGGTAAAAATACGTAACACAGATTGCCCTCCAGGAACTAGGAAATTTATCAACTTAGCAGCAAAAAAACAAGTCAGGATACCATAGAGATAGATTGTGCATGTGGCAAGTACACAAGCCAAAAGGGCCAAAACAACAAGCAATAAGTTAACGCTCGCGGGCTTATTTCAAATCAATAATTACAAAACAAACCAGATAGATTCAGATCGTTCCAAATTACGCTAGAACCAACTTAGTTCATCAGGAGTTCTGGGAAAATACCCACTCTGTGGCTTTGTACAGATTCGTTGGTGCATACCTGACTCCTAAATTATATGTTGAGAATATTTCATGGAATCTAGGATGGAATAACAATGGAGTGTATTTACAGTATAGCTACTCCATGAACAAACATGTTATTTGCTAAATGTTATTTGCTAGCACACCATGAACAAACATGCAAATACTCAAGTTATGAACATTCAACCTTCATCTCTCCAGCATAACATGCTCCAGACCTGAAGCAGAGTACCACCAGTCCATGGATGCACCAACTGACCTGAACTTTACAGCTCAAATCGATTGGTAAATTTTGATTCTTGGACTGTTATTATCCATAGTTGACTGTTTCTCGGACTGTTTCAAGAATAGGGGAAACGGAGATTCTCACCTGCAGGCAGATGGATGCGAGCTCGTCAGGGACGAGGTCGCCAGAGGCGATGTGGAGATGTGGAGCTGCGGCTGAACACGATGGTGTCCGGCGTACAGCATAGCGCACTCCCCTGGCCCGCCATCTCCTCTCCATGCTTCGGTGGCATCGGTGAGAACGAGGATGGCGACCTGGAGCTTCTCCTTGCCGTCGGAGAGCACATCAAGTAGCTCTGCTCGCAGATCCAGAAAGGCGGCACGGGGAAGCAAGGCGGCAGCGGTGTATTGCACAGAAAACTTCGACCTTGGGCGTCCATGTCTTCGAGTAGGCAACAGCGCAGGAGCTAGGCGGCAGCATGGGCAGGGGGGGGGGGGGGGGGGTGGGGGGGGGGAGGGGAGGAGGTGCAGCGGGGTGGGTTGGATGGTGTGCAGCGGCATGGGCCGGGGGTGACGGCGCTGTGTGAGCAAGGTGAGGGAGCAGAGCCCGACCGACCCAGGATGAAGACGAGTGGTAGGGTGCGGGGCGTTTGTCGGGGATTGTCCGGGGATGTTTTTACAAAATGACCAGTGCGGTCGTTAATTCGGGACAGAGGGCTTGTTCTTGTTCTTTTTTACTTATTTTTTTTTCCACTAGTTCTTGTTTTACTTGCACTTTTTACTGCTTTCCGCTTGACTTGCACTTTTCTCTAGTTTCCGTTTGGGTTTCATATCTAGCCTACCCAACTCGATTGGGACTAAAGGCTTGGTTGTTGTTGTTGTTGTTGTAGGGAGTAATGCAATGTGCTAAACTCGTTAAAGGTCCAAGAAGCAAGGGTCACCCGGAGACAGAGGGTACGGCTCCAAGTAGCAAGGGCATGTCACCAAGGATCTTATCTAGAAACAAAGCCCCAGTCTAAGCCATTACGAAATTGAGGAAAGAGTTTACACCATTTCATATTTACTTATACAATTCCATATGATATTTGACTGAAGACATGAAGCCTTGGACACGACTGGGCCTAAAAAAGGATATCGAAACTGCACACAGTACAACCAAAAGGCATCCATCACTTCAGTAACAGAAACATGAGGACACCTATTGATATATGATACTAGACAATAAGCATCATGTCATAATTTGACAAGAGAAATATCTTCTGTACTGATATAAAGAGGGAAGTGGCGTCTGAGAAGTGTTTTTCATATCATACCTTGAAGAAAAATCTTCCAACAGAAAGTAGTTGCATGCACAAAAAGGCATGTAGATCGACGCAATGAACAATCTGCATAACTTGGCACCATAGAGTTGACACCATGGCTCATCCAAAACTCATGCCAGCAACAGATGTCAGTTATTTCCATCTTTCTTGTGCATAATTTGAGCCCTTGAAATTAAACCTTTCTCTACAAGTATGCTGATATCTGGAGAAGTTCTTTCATCTTTAGACAGCTCTCCAACTGCTTTATTTACTAGTCCTACCATTTTCAAATCATCACTCTGTGCAATTTCTTTTTGGAGAACCTCTTTCAAAAGCTCACATCCTTTAGTGGAATTTCCATTTGATATCAGAGAATTTATAAAATATAAGCAGGAAAAAGTATCTAACTCAAAACCTTTCGTCAGCATCTCATCATAGTAGGTCAGCGCAGTCTCTACTCGACCACACTTGGACAATCCATTTACAAAAGCGCTATATGCTATCTTATTTGGAGCACAACCTTTATCAGTCATTTTGTGCCACAAAACAATGGCTTCGTCAGGTTTTCCAGCACTACAGAGTCCATCTATCAAGCTTGTATATGTAACTACTGTTGGTGACTCTTCTTCATCAAACATTTTATTTAAGCAATCAACCGCTTTTCCGATATTTCCAGACTTGCACCAAACATCAATCATAAGGTTGTACGTAATGATAGAAGGAAACAAGCCCTTCTCCAACATCTCTTCCATAATTTCTTGTGCCTCATTCAATTTACCTGATATACGAAACCCATTTATCAAAATATTATGTGCTACCACATCAGGAAGATAATATTTGGCAGAAATGCCACGGAAGAGCCCTAACGCATTGTCCACCTCGCCGGCTTTACACAGTCCATTCATGGCGGCGGAGTATGTTACTATGTCAGGAAGAAAACCCATTTTGAGCATTTCTTCTAGAAAGCCAAGGGCTTCTGTTATCCTGCCACTGAAGCAAAGCTGTTGCACCATCTCTGTGCAGTTCTTTATCCATGGTTTATGTCCATTTGTGCGCATCTCCCTCAGTAAATCAAGGGCACCATTTGGATCATTTCTCCTGCAAATGCCATAAAATAAGGAATTGTATGTGAACTCCGAGGGTACCACACAAAGATCCTTCATTTGGTTAAACAGTTTGTATACTTCGTCTAACCTATCTAAACTGCACAACTCATAGATCAAATCATTAAACATCAATAGCTTTCCCTTGCAGCCAAAGCCAATCATATCCTTTATGAGAGCTAAGGCATCATCCAGTTTCTTAACCTTACAAAGTCCACACACAACAATGTTGAAGGAATCAGAGTTTGGCTTAACATCCTGACCGGTATCAATAACATGTGCGCCAACAGCCGAACCTTCACTAATCTCATGAACACCACATAGCATTGAGGTGAGCAACTGATAAGCTGCTTCTACCTGCCCGTGGTTAACAAGTCCTTCTAATACCACATTGTACAAGGCGATAACATCGCTAGGTTTCAGCTGCGCAGCATTTTCATTGATAAACGGGCCAACAATGGCAAAATCACCTTCATGACAGAATGCCTCAACCATCTTCTTGAGCAAGCGGACATCAGGTGCAACCTCACTGTTCTTCATTTGCTCAAATAATTTCACCGCTTTTCCTATTTCTTTGTCCGTGCAGAGACCCTCGATTAACACACAGTACAAGGAAAAATTGGCAACAAACCCAGAAGTGGCTATCTTGTCAAACATTTCCATGGCTTTGTCAACCCTGCGCTGTTTTACAAACCCATGGACCAGCACACTTAATGTCTTCTCACTTGGCCTCATCCCCAGTGCCTCCATTCTCCCCAGTAGCTCAACCGCCCCGTCCACTTTCCCCCACTTGCTGAAAGCCACTGCCAGCATTGTAAGCACATGCTCGTCCACCCACCCCCGCTGGCTCATCCTTTGGAACACACCATTGGCGCCATCCGGACGGCCTGCATTGCAGTAGCACTGCAGGAGCGAGGTGAGCGTGTACTTATCAACACATCCATCACCGCACGTGGCCACCATCTCCCGTAGCCTTGTCTCCGCGTCATCTGCACGGCCGGCCTTAGCCAAGGCGTCAAGAAGGCAGTTGAAGGTGTACGAGTTGGGCGTGCAGCTGAGGCATGTCCTCGCGCCATCAAAGACAAGCACAGCGGTGTCAGGAAGTCCAGCGGCACCGAGGCGGCGGAGAAGGAACCCCAGCGCGCCGGGCGTCATGGGGCAGCCCGCGGCGAGCGCTTTAGCGGCGAGGCGGTCAAGGTGAGCAGATTGGTGGCGCGGCAGGAGTGAGACCATGGCGTTGAACGAGTAGCAGGAGTGGCGGAAGCCTGGCTGCTCGTCGGCCCAGCTGAAGAAGTCTAGCGCGTGGCGCCAGGAGGGGAGCCTCACTAGGACGGACTCGACACCCGGGGCGGTGAGGTGGGCGGCGAGGCGGCGGAGGCGGTCCGCGTCGCGGGAGGCGCGCGGTCGAGAGAATTCGTCGAGCAGGTGGTGGGCGAGGTAGGACGGGGACGCTGACGAGGACTCTGCTGCGGGTGGAGCAACGGCAGAGAAGGACCGGAGGAAGGAGGAGGAGCACGCGGGCGCGCGCGCGAGGCGGCGGACAGCCATTTAAGACGGCCGTCTTTTTGGGCAGTGGAGTAGAGGCGGGAGGTGGCCGCAGTCGGCGACCGGGGTGGATTCGTGCGAGCTTGGCCGTTTGGTAATTGGTGGTTACCTACATGACCGCATGGTGCAAATCCGTTTGATCAAGTTTGGGCCAAAGACCAAGCCCATGCTTCTTTTTTACTCTCCAAATTATGGAGCCAAGCTGAACTCTCCTATATGATATAGAAAAACTAAATCCTAAATTCTAAACTTTAATTCCTAAACCTTAGGAACAGTTTGGATGCGGCTAAGAATCATGTATTTAGTCTTCCGTAGGCTGCATCCGGTGAAAACGTATAGATCAGCCGTTTCTACATAGACAAGCTCTTGCTAACTTTAAAGCGGGCGAAACGTGAGCCACTTTTATCTGCGGGTACACGATCCCGTGCGGCGCGTGCGGCGGATTTAGCCTGCTCTATTTTGTCTTATCCCCTAGGTTGCTCCGTTCCATTCACACAATCTCGACCTCTCTCCCTGCGAGCACCCTCCTGGACCTTGCCTTTCCTCCCTCAGCGAAGCTGGTTTGTGTTTTGGATCCGAGAGATTGGGAAGGAGAGGGAGGATGAGAGAAGATGGGGAAGGTGAGTGTCAGCGGCCCAGGCCCATCAACCCCGATGGATAGGGAGCGGCCTAAGAGGACTACGCGCCCGCCTGGCTGGCTGGCTGATCACGTGCTACGCTAGAATATAAGGGTAGGAGAACGAGAGTAGAACTTGGCTAGGAATTGGTATCTGGACGGCACATCTGTATGTATATGAACTTGCTCGGTGGGAGGTTGGGAGGAACGAGCAAATCCACAACAATTCCTTGTTGATATATCAATCCCGATTAGAATTGAGTTGGATCTTACATGTGGTATCAGAGCCACTAGATCCCCACCCTGGATTTACCTAGCCACCCGATAAATACCCAATTCGTTGTCCACCGTCGCGCCACCATCATGGAGAGCATGACAGACGAATCTTGGGCCCTCTACGAGATCCTCAGGGCGGAGACTCGGGAAGCGTACAGGATTTGTTTCCTCGAGCACAAGAAGGGATGTCATGTACGCCGTCCGCACGTCCGTCGAGGACGTCGGGAAGCGGTTCACGGAGCTCAACGACAACATCGAGGCAGTTTATGCGTATGTGGGCGCGGAGCTTGCAGAAGTCAGGTCGAGCATCGGCGCTGACCTGGAGGCGGACAAGAGGCAGATTAGTGCTGAGATCGCGGGCTTGTCCTCGACCCTAGACCGCGTGATTCTGGCGATGCCGCGTCCCCGATCTGGCGACGATGCGGCCACGGCCGCTGGGCAGCAAGGACGCGACGCTGCCGGCCTAGATGGGCACCACTCTGCAACGACATACCCGGGGCGGGGATGTGGACTCCACATGCCTCCTCCAGGAGGAGGTACGGAATCGGCGCTCAAAACCACTTCTCCGTCGGCAACTGTTCGTTCTTATCTGAATTCTGATGCATCGGTCTCAGCTCCATGACTGAATTTCCTGCGTTCGAGGGATCCAACCCCCAACTCTGGCAACGCTGCTATCAGGAGTATTTCCAGCGCTGGGAGACACCTGAGGCACTATGGGTTTCATATGGATCCAACTAGTTCACCAGAGCGACAACTACTTGGTTAGAAGCCTATCTGAACAAGTACCCACAGTCGACATGGGCATAATTCTTGAATGTTGTGCAAGCTCGTTTCATGAGGAACCAACACCAGATTCTGTTACGCAGGTTGTATCACATCCAACAGACAAGTTTGGTGGATGATTATGTGCAGCGCTTCTCGGACCCGATTGGCAGAATTTCGGCGTATGACTCCCATACAGATCCTCTTCATTACATGACCCGGTTCCTGGATGGACTAAAGCCTGGGGTGCGAGTGCTGGTTGTGATTCAGCAACATGAAGATTTGGAGACATCATTTACCTTGGTCGTGCTATATGAGGAGCTAGCAGATGGGATGGACCCGGCCCTTGTCAAGCAAAACTACACAGCTAGTTCCCGCAGGATGCCGCTAATGTACAAACCGCGGAATTTGCGGCAACCTCCACCACCACCAGCGCGATGGGTGTCAAAGTCTGTAGAAGAGAAGAAGCAATTGGAGTCTGGTAGGCACAGAAGTGAAGACATGTGGAGCAGCCTCAAAGCTTACAGACGTTCAAAAGGGTTGTGTTACAGATGTGGAGAAAGATGGGGCAGGGAGCATATTTGCAGAATCGATTTAGTTACATGTCATTCAGGAAATGTTGGAGTGCCTACAAGATGATGAGCCGATGGAAGAACCTAATCCAGAGGAGGATTTCAACCAGGCACAGACTCCTCCTCAACATCCGTTCTTGCTATCATCACAGGCTATCTCAGCAGTTCCAGTGTCGATGAAGTCGATGCAGGTGCAAGTGGAGATTCAGGGGCAACTTCTGATGTTCTTGATTGATTCCGGCAGTTCGACATGTTTCATTGACAAGCATAGGGTGCACTCCCTTGTAGGCGTCTAGACCTTACCCACACCTGTCCAACTTAAGGTTGCGGGTGGGGAGTTGCTCGGCTGCGTGCAATATTTTCCTTGCTTAGAGTGGAAGTGCCAAGGGAGAGTGTTTTCTGATTCGTTCAGGGTACTGGAGCTTAACAACTACAATGGCATCATTGGGCTAGACTGCAGCACAATCCCATGATGACACATTGGGCTCAGAAGTGGGTGGCATTTGAGTACCATGGCGACTTGGTAGTGTTGTATGGAGAAGGAACGTCAGCAATGAAACATATGTTGGTTGAACTCCACTTGGTGCAGCCCGAGGGTGGTACTGCTAGCAGTGATCAGCGTAGTGATATCCAGGAGCTATTGGCGAGATTTTCTGCCATGTTTGCTGAATCACAAGGCCTGCCAACGCGCAGATAATATGACCATCAGATTCCCCTCATCTAGGGCGCTTGACCTGTCTCTATGCGACCTTATCGAGTGGCGTCGGCAATGAAAACTGAAATTGAGCGACAGATTAAAGATATGTTGGCGCAGGGGGTGATCACTTGAAAGGATACAAACGTCGCCTAGAGGGGGGGTGAATAGGCGATTAAAACTTTTCCTAGAGTGGCTCAGCAAAGGCGGAATAAAACTAGTGTTTACTTTGTTAAGCACAACCTAGAACAACTAAGGTTCACCTATGTGTACCAAAAACTTATGCTAAGCAATACAAGCAACAAAGTGATAGCAAGATATATATTACTTCAAGCACGAAGGCTATCACAATGTAAAGTGCATAAGTAAAGAGCTCGAGTAAAGAGATAACCGAGGCACGCGGGGACAACGATATTTTACCGAGTTCCTCCCTACATGGAGTACGTCTCGTTTGGAGAGGGGGTGGTATCAAACCACCAATGACACAAAAGGCCTCCCTTATTCTCTGGTGAATCTCACCCCAACGGGATCGATCCACGCTTCCACTATCGGTGCACTTGTCGATGGCAACCGGAACCTCTCACAAGGTTGGGGCACTTCTCCACAACTTAATTGGAGTCTCATAACAAATGCCACCAAGGACACAATGCCACCAAGGCCACAAAACCGTCTAGGGTTCCAAAAACCCAAGAGGAACAAGCTCCAATGAGTAACACGAACCAAATTCTTCGAGGAGAACTCAAACCGATGCACCGAATGCAAATGGCAAGAACACCACAAAGGTGCTCAAATCCCTCACTCTAAAGTTCCAACAAAGCTACTAAAGCTATTGGGGGAACAAGAGAGAAGGAATCAAAGAGGGACACAAAATCCCCTAAAATCTAGATCCCCAAAGATACACTCACAAAGAGATAAATCGGTTAGGTCAAAACGTGGAACTAGATCTCCTCTCTCTTCCACTCAAATATGGGCAAGAATAATCGGAGAGAAAAGATTAGGCGAGCTTCAAGATCTAGAGAAAGTGTGGACAAAACTTAGCCTAATAGAAGAGGAAGAAGCTTACTAAA
Source organism: Avena sativa (assembly GCA_916181665.1). Lineage (NCBI taxonomy): Eukaryota > Viridiplantae > Streptophyta > Magnoliopsida > Poales > Poaceae > Avena > Avena sativa. Next base: position 99,233,858 of record OV702293.1, read on the forward strand.
CTGAAAACAGACAAGGGCTTAAATAGCGGCCCTAGAAAATCTGGCCGTTGGAGCATTTTTCTGTCTGGACCGATAGTATCGGTCACTCAACCCACGCCAGCGCGAGAGAGAACTAGTAGGAAATCGGGGCAGAGCGAATCAGAGAAAGAAAGGAGCAGAGGTGAGCTGTACTAGCGACAAAGATCAACATGTAGAGGTGGGGCCTGCTGAGTGGCAGCATGCGCACAGGAAACAACAGCTCGCAGGCATGCGAGCGGACGAAGCGGCGCGGCGGGGCCAGCTGCACGCGAGGAAAAAGCGGGGCGGGATCTGGCACTAGGGATCTGGTCAACGCGGGACTAGTGCGGGCGAGCGACGCGAAGCAGGGCCGTTGCGGGTGCCATGCGCGCGCGGGCGAGCGATGCAGCTGTCGGCAGCGAGCCAGAGCACGCATGCGGGAGGGCGGGATCTACGCGGCGGCGACAGCTAGCAGGTCGGGCGAGCTGTGCGGCACATGCCAGGTAAGCGAGACGGGCCGGCCAGCGGGATAGCAGCGGGGCTGGTGATGCTGGGTGGTGCGCCTTGGCGCACGATCCCGTTAAATTCATGATGTAAGATGCTGAATATTTAGCTTAGGTCAAACAACACGTCTTTGAAGGCAAACTGAATCTTGCTGTTATTTTAGAAGATAGTGACCATGATATATGAGTAGTGGCACGATCCTGTGATGTCACATTGTAAGCGATCGGAGTCATAACTATATTACAAAACATGACATTGTGATGACTGTGATATGTTACAGATAGTGAAGAGCAGGAGCGTCAAAAGAAAAATCTACATAGTCTGCCTATAGACATTGCGCAACACTGTTTTAGCAGATACAGTACAGCCAACCAGGAATAGATACCTAATACACACTAATAACTACTTTCATCACCAAAAGCTGACTCTTTTACCTAGAAAAATATATGAACGAAACAACCGTTTAGTGTGAGACAATCCAAAGAATTGACAAAGAGTAGTTGATCAGTCGATATTCAGTATGATGAGCGACAACAACATACCTCATTCGTACATTTAGGAGAAGTGATCCCTCTTCATTTTTTCTAAATATTCCAGAACAATACCTTCGTGTTTAAGTCTAAAGCCCAGTTCGTAAAAGTTAGAAAGGAGATTATTCCAAGTCATATCAATCTTATCTTGTCCACCAGAATAATAGAGAGATGTGATATTGAGGATTTGCTATGAGAAAGAAGACATATATCTGATAGCAAGAAACCAGCCCCTGGCAAGTTTCTTCTTGGATTCTTCTGCCTTTCTTAGTTTATGTCGAAAATCTTGATATATTTATTTCACATACCAGGAGAGCATAGTTTAAATCTCTGACGATTGAATTTGTTGCTTGCTCAATGTATGTGATAGCTTTTTGACATGCGGAATTTCCTGCTATTTCGTAGCTTCTTGATTTTATTCCAGTCATCGAGAGGTACACGGGAGAACCTTCCCCGTGCAGCGTATAGGTGTTGAACAGGATAGTCAGATGGACCTCTCTATTCTCACATAACCCAGGATGATATTCAGGTTTCGAAAGACCAAGATCCTAAAGCATAATATCCAGCAATATCCTAAAATGAATATTGATTATCCTGGGAGTATCCTGTAGAAGGAATAATGCGTGTGGATTAGTAAATAAATTTTGTTGTGGCTTTCATACAACAGGAATAAGATGCATAATTATTAATTATGTAAAATAGGCTGAAAACTATGCTTTGATTTAATTCCGAATGAATTGAATATCATATTATGTTCTGTGGAAGAATGCAAATATTATAAGCCTAAGTAGCAGAATGAAGGTATATACTTAAACAATATCTAAATACACTCAAAGTTTTTTTATATGTTTAGCGACACGAGGCGAAGAATATCTTCTTGTTAAAATCAACAGGTAGGTCCTAGGTCTTCACTACTGAGTACCTGATTGTTACTTTGTTGGGCAGTGTTCTAGCTGTACTACAGGCTAAAAATGAAACTTTTACTATAGCTACTAAACACATATTTTCTCTTTTTTCTTAGCTAAAGAATATGCATCCATTTAGTCAGTTTCTCGGTACTACTGGATGTTCATATAGTGCAGTATTTAGACCAGGTTCCTCCCGCATAAACCTTTGAAGGCGAGTATTTACAATCAGCTAGCACAACTACCTACATAATGGTTCGGAAGCTCGTCACCGATCTTGGCAAGGTGGCTGACGCTGCTCGCAGTATCAGGATTGATGAATATTGTGTTATAGTCAGCTGTCGAACCAGACTATTTCTCTAGCCTAGCTGTGGCTATGGAAAGTACATGTATCTTCTGTAAGAATTCACAGTTGTATTTTTAGATCTTTGTATCGGCAGTTAAGCTATGGTAGTATGAAACAAGTGTTGTAGCTAACCTGGGAAACACTGAATTCTACAAACCTATGATACCAACTCTTTATTCCAGGCTTTGTTTATTGGTAGGGTACTATAAGACGGGAAGTTTGTAGCAGACCAATTCTGCATTCTACAAAATGTACACGTTGATAACCAACCGGGTGTAGTATTTAGAAAAATATTGCAAGGGTGTGAACTCCAGAGAGATAATGTCTTTTGTACAAATTGATAAGTGTCTGTGGTTTTAGGAAGAGTCCTAGAGTTACCCTATAACAGCTCTGGGAGCAATACACGCTAACACCAAGTCCTATATGACAAATTGAGAAGTACATTACAACTGAACTACCTAATAAGAATAAAAGGCAGATCATTCTTAGCAGAGCAAGAGAAACATTCATGTATGATTAATAAATATGTAAAATATATATAGTTCTTAAATAATAGGAAGGTAGATCTAACTGCAAAAAACTGATTGTATCAAGAGGCAAGTGAGTCCCTATTCTCGGCAAAAGAGGTGCAACATAATTACCCTGTTTTGGGCAGTAAGCAGTTTGTCTTATGAAACTAAAAAAATACTACTCCCTCTGACCCATATTAGTTGACGTGGATTTTTCTAGATTCGAATATATCTAGCACTAAAACATGTCTAGACACATCCGAATCTAGACAAATCTAAGTCAACTAATATGGGTTGGAGGGAGTATAAGAAAGAATATGGGTCTATATTCTACACTCTACACACATGAAAATAAGGCTGTGCCTTGGTTGGGAATAAATAAAAATGAAGAACTGTCTCAACATTACTGTCAATGAGAACAATCAGATATAGTTATGTTTTTGTAGTTTTGCTACTATTTATGCATGAAGAGGAAATCATCAAGACATGTACTCCCTCTGTCTCAAAATAGATGTAGTGTCTAGATACATCCAAATTTAGACAAAAAATTTACATCTATTTTGAGACAGGGAGTATTTAAAAACAATTCAAGCAGAAGAAATACACACAATCCTCATTTCACATTGCGCAAAAAGAAACCAACAATTCAAGCATCCATTAAGACAAAATTTAGCAACTTGGATTGCTTAATTAGCTAGTCTTCTACAGTTAAATAGGTGTGTTTCTTAGGTACTCTAGAGTAGCAAAGCATGCTGACTCGCTAGCTTCGTTAGTTAGCCAAGTACACTATCAATAGAACTCATGGTTTATTCAACCGGTTTTGTCCATAGTATATCCATCGATGCTACTATGTCGCCAATACCCATGTAGGCATTCTGAAAATAACTGATCTCAATATACTATGTCGGATGAATCCAATACCCATGTAGTCATGACCTCCATCGATGCTACTATGCCGCCAATACCCATGTAGGAATGCTGAAAATAATTCTACTATCCTCATAAGAACCAGCCATCAATAGAGACTGGAGCATCAGAAAACTCAGCAATGGTGTTTGAGGAAGAGCTCTCTGACCAAGGATAGGAACATCACCAGAGAAACTAAGTTTGCTCCCAGTAATATTGTCGGATGAAGCTAATACCATCCCACGTATTTTATGTTTTGACATTTAGAACACTATATATCGTGAAGCACGGAAAGTTGAAAAAACTATATGCTTTAGAACCTGAAAACAAAACAGTGCACTGACTTAACTGCAAACTCTAGGTTGCAAAATAATATGTTTGGAAGAATGACACATGACCTTAAAACATCACAGGTCTGTAGGGGTAACATCACATGTCTGTAGGTATAAATCTACGTGAATGATAACCTCTGTTTTTTAAGACATTGTTGTTGATCAATTTACCTTCCTTAAACAGATCTTAGATAGGTAGTGAGAAAATATGTCACCTAACTACCTTTATTTTCCTTCTGCAGTATAATTTATACCTTACCGAACAACAAGAATTACCGAACAGCATGTAACTTCCCTACCTTCTCAATGGCAGCATCATGCGGAATGACAACATGGCACCTACAACCAAGAGGAGCAATAATGGCCAAGCTAATAGCCATGCTTCCAGCACTCCCCTCTGTTACTACACCACAGACAAGAAACCCAGATTCCAGAGCCTAATATTAATAAAAGCTCCACTATCATGTTAAGTAAAAGAGAAGAGATGTAGCAAAAATACTCTAGCAAGCAAAAAAATGAAAGACTGGATATATTAATGAAGTATTGCGTGACTCATCCACTGGAATATAAATAATACAGTTAGATACAAGTATGCAGGAAGTAGTTCAGTGTTATGGCCTATTTATTTGCATTTCTAGCTCGTACTCAAGTTTTAAGAGATCCCCAGATTAGATCATCTTCTACTTTTACTTATGAATAACTGCAGTTGTTGCTGTAGGGGTTCGTAGCATGGAAAACAAAAATTTTCTACCGCATACAAACAAACAAGCCAAGATCTATCTACTAGATTGTAGCAACGAGTCGATGGAATAACTCACCCTCGAAGATTCCAAAGTGTTTAACGAGAGCGGATTCTCGTGGGTGATGTAGTCGTACTCTTGCCGATCTCAAGATCATGTAGACGATCTTCCGGCGCTGCGTTCCGGCAGCGCTTCCGCAGTCGGTCACACGTTCGGTACTCGATGAAGACCTTCCTCTCCCTTGTTCCAGCAGGCAGCGGAGATTGTAGCACTCTCCTCGCGATTCCGGCAGCACGACGGCGTGGTACCGGAAGTAGAGGGGAGATCTCGCAGGGCTTCGTCTTAAGCCGGAGCGAGTATGGTGGACTATGAGAGAGGCCTCGGTGATCTAGGGTTTAGACACACCAAGGAGAGAGGGCTAGGCCGGCGGCTAGGGCTTGGGGAAAGCCCCAAGTCGGCGGCTAGGGTTTGCCCTAGGGCGGCGGCGGCTGCAGGAGGGCCGGCGGCTAGGGCTAGGGTTTTGGGTGGTGGAGTTGTGTCTTTGGAGGGGCAGCTCTGCCCCTCCTTTTATAGGTGGAGGGCGCCGGCCAAGGGGGAGGGAGTCCTCCCCCAACTCGGCCTCCAAGGCCGGCGGTGGAGGGAGAGGAACTCCTCGCCAAGTAGGTTTCCTACTCTCCCTCCACCAAGCAAACTTGCCCTTTGACTTTTCAAATTGGCATTTGACTTTTCAAACTAGGATTTGATTTATCCCTTTATTTTGCTCAGCGATGACACCTAGTACATGATGAAACCATTCCAACTTGTTATGACACATTCATGTACCCTTCCCCTCTGGAGTGCCGGACCTTCCGGAACCTTCTAGAACATTCCCGATGAAAACACCGGAACCATTCTCCAACCCCGAAACAGGACTTTCCTTATATGAATCTTATTCTCCAGACCATTCCGGATCTCCTCGTGATATCCCGGATCCCATCCGAGACTCCGAACAACATTCGGTCTCTTACTCATCATTCCATAACTACTCAACAACTTCGAATCCTTAAGTGTGTCTCCCTATGGTTCGTGAATTATGCGGACATGATCGACACACTTCTCCGAACAATAACCAATAGAGGAATCTGGAAATCATATGGCTCCCACATATTTCTACGATTACTTTGCGATCGAATAAACCACTTACATACGATACCAATTTCCCTTTGTCTCACGATAGTTTACTTATCCGAGGTTTTGATCGTCGGTATCTCTGCATACCTAGTTCAACCTCGTTACTGATAAGTACTCTATTCTCGTTCCCGTGATATGTGATCCCTTGTGAGCCAGCCACATGCTTGCAAGCCAATTGGATGACATTCCACCGAGAGGGCCCAGAGTATATCTATCCGTCATATGGATGGACAAATCCCACTCTTGATCCATGTGTCTCAACCAATACTTTCTGAACACTCAATGCCACCTTTATAACCACCCAGTTACGGTGTGGTGTTTGATGTCATCAAAGCATCCTTCCAGTGATGGTGATATGTATGATCTCATGGTCGAAGGAATTAGGTTACTATGTATCAGAAAGCATATAGCAATTGAACTATTAAAATGACTTGATCTTTATGCCACACTTATCTATAGGAGTATGTCCATCATACCATTCTCCTAACGATATGATCTTGTTGTTAATAACATCTCAATGTTCATGATAGGGAAACCATAATCATTTATTAACCAACAAGCTAGTATTATTAAGAGGCTTTACCAGGGACTCTAATTTAGTTTACAAATCACACAAGTATTAATGTTTCCTTGTTAATACTGTTATAGCATGAATGTAAACATTTATCATAAACATAAAGATATAATAATAACTACATTTATTATTGCCTCTAGGGCATATCTCCAACAGTTGCTTGGTTTTGGTGATAGTGCAGAAGAGATATACCGCAAGTTTAACTTCATTGCCACGGTTGAACTTCATCCAACAGATAGCTTTTGATGCACTTATATCTGGTCCTTAATATGCATATTACATATGTATAATGTAGCTTCTGATGAAGATCTCCAAGATACTAACCGAAAAAACAGATATGCCTCTATTCGAGTCACACCTGATTAGAACTCAAATGTTATTAAGAAGAGCACGGTCCTTGGTCAGCAGCTAATAGAAATAATATAGCCCTCGGACGAACAGTGACATCGCCAAGGATCAAGCGAGCATGACACAGATGTACTCATGAGTTCAGACACCACTCATACAAACAATTCTTAATTTTTTATCCAATAAATAACTAATTTATACACTGCTCACCTATTTTTTTTGTTAGCACAAGTTCAGTTAGTACGTCACTATCTATTCTTTAGCACTTCTATTGATTTATTCATGCAAAGACTGAAGATTCTTATCAGGCTTTAAAATATATAGGAATAATTAAATATATGCTTAGAACACTGCCGATACAAGGTATGTTATATTGTATTATATTATATATTCAGTTACTCGGTACATGGTAGCTTTAACCACTAAAATAGAGTAGAAACTCAGCATATTATTTTAGTGCGAGAGGGCGATTCAGATTTTCGTATGATTCAAATCCTTCAAATTCAGTCTCATGTTTAGAAAATACAAAATCCCCTCACCAACACACCATTTAGCAATCAGTTATGCACCACTTGTGGATATGTGAGGTCTGCTATTAGTGAGTGTAGAATACGATTCCATCTTTAGAGTCGAGGAATTCACTCCCTATACTACTTGTACGTGGATAATGAATGACCAGAATAAAATCATTTTCCACTGAACAAATTATAATGATTAGGCAGAATTGACAATATTTGTTAGAAAAAGTGGCCAGCTATACAATTAAAAGTATGGACATTTGATAGCTTAGTACCATATAAACCAACAAGCTGGCTATGAAATTCCATTGACACAATCATTAGAAGAACATAATAAAATATAGAAATAAACAATTGTGATGGGAGGAAGAGGAACACACCTTAACTCGTTAAGCCTTAGCAAGTCCCCCTCGCAAATTTTGGTTCACTTAAGCATCCACCTAACTTTAACATGGTGCTCTCTTCATTGAAGAGGGTATTAGTCTGAAGTTTGGGAAAATAGATACGTTGATATTCTATTAAAATCTGTGATGGCTAGCAATATATAACAAGAGTTGTAAAACACAAGTGTAGAGAAAACATTACACTTTCCAATCCCATGAACCATGCTAATTTTCCAGATTCTAGCATTTAGGTTGCAAATAAAAAATCCATGAACAAATTTAGCAAAGCATACCTGAGAGCATAAAGAGACTATAATTTATATCATGTCTCATTTCTTGAGCATTTCCCAAGGTTGTAAAAGAACCATGGATCACCAAAAGATAACATAACAACAGAGTCCTGAATAATTATATAGTTGCATTTAGCATAATAGAAGAATGAGATACTTATAGATGAATGTAGCAGATCCACTTAAACAATAAGACTACATGAGTAGGCTGTGTAACCCTTCATTTGTATATTAATCATTTGTAGAAATCCGTGGCTGCCCTGAATACTCCATGATCCGTCTTCTTGTCGGCACTGCAGAAAAATCAGAGTGGAAACATTTGAAGTAATCACAGCCCGTAGCCCAAAATAGCCCCTGGCTTTCCACAAAACAAAATGTCACTGACCCCATATTGACAGAAAATTTGAATGGAAAGAGAGGAGAATAAAGAACCGAGGAAAAGAGAAGAAAAGGAAGCTCACATGTGCCAACACGCTCTGTGTTGCTGTGCGGCATCACCAGTGGCAAGCGACTCCAGCAACTTCCCTAATGTTGAAGCCACACTCCATGTGAATTGATAGCATCTGCGCATCACCCAACAGGTCCACCTCATACCTATACAGTGAAGGGAAAATATACTATTGGAAGCTACTGGGTAGAAAAAGAAAATCAAATACACACTAATTCAACTTCTAATCTAACATCTCTATTCACCTAAATTACATTTAGGTTCATGACACTTAACATACTAATTCTCACATGCTAGAATTAGGTAAATTATTTGAAGAAAAAATATAAGGAACATTAAATAAACTTTTCAAGGTATCACTGCAACATTGTCGCAATTTAACTACACTCAGCACACAATAACCTGAACTGTACAATAGGCTAGGATAGCATGTAGGAAATGATGTATAGAAAAAATGTAATGAAAGAATCAACCACAACAGCATGATATGAGACCCTAAAATCCATCTAGTGTAACATAAATTGCTTGTCCTACTCCTGAAGCTTGGTAGGCAGGTTGAAATTGGATCTGAACATTTTTTGGCAAACATAGGAAGGAAAAACTACCCGCCATATAGCGTTCGGATCCTGCTTTTCATACCTGCATGTGTAGCAATAGGATTTGTAACCAGAACAACATATGATAAATCAAAAAACTGTAGGTTCCCTATCAAATAAAGAGCTGGAAATTAGGTGTAAAAATAGGAGCTACAATATATCTATTAGGATTGATGCACAGAAATGCTAGAAAAAATAACAACTATGATAATCTATAAATAATCTCCTTGCCCATCATATCAAAGAAGAGTAGAACAATTTCACGACCTTAATTTGCACCAAAACAAACCCCATCGTATCCAGTGGTAAATGCACGCAAATATCTAAATCCAACTATTTGAGGAATATGCAGTAATAATGTTATCATCACCATAGTAAATGGTGTAGATATTTTATAGAAAATGATGAAGCCATACATCTTATTTGGTCGAGGACTTAATTCTTCTGACCTCCGGTTTCTCATTGGTATCCGAAATACTTTCAAACTGAGGTGAACCTAAGCACAAACAAAAATGGATCTGCACATCACTGTACCTTTGAGAGAGAGATAGATAGATAGAGAGTTAGAACCTAATCATCTCCTTCGAAAAAGACATTAGAGCTGCTGTCCGGCGTCCTTGGTGACGATGAAGAGGCGGAGTAGGCCACGAAGTCCAGCACATCGCATCAGAGACGTGCAGGATGCTGGCAGAGTGTAAGCAACATGCTACGTTTCTCCCTCCGGTCTGCACTGGCGGCCTACACATCATCCCTATTCCAGTTCGCCGGCACCCTGTGATCCTTCTGCTGGACGTTCAGGGAAGGGAGATGACATCGTTCCGCCGCTTCCCCGTGAGCTTCTCCATGTCGATCTCTGCTACCTCTAGCCATGGCGTTGCTTCTGCCGGCCACGTCTTCTTGATCTGCTGCAAAAAATAGGATTTAGAGAGAGAGAGAAAGAGGACCTACAAGACCTTGACAAAGAGGAGGTGGAGGAAGGCAGGATGCTACGCCACTGACTGCCGTCGTCGGCGACCTTGAAGACGTTATGCATCTTCTCAAACCGTCAGCGCCGGCTTGACCTCAAGGACGATGGCGCCTCCCTCCTCTCGTGCCAGCAACAAAAGGGAGGATGTGGAGGAGATGGAGGGGCAAGGGATGAGGGAGGAGCTGTAGCTAGCGGCTGCGGCATTGGAGAGCACGAAGGCGGCCGCACGGAGGTGAGATGGTGGCACTGCTAGGGTTTGGGAGGAGAAACGTGAGGGGATTGGGGATAATGCATGGGAGGGGATTGGGGATGAGGACGAGATGGGATTGGGTGTACGGGGAGCACACCCTCGCATCCCACGATGAGCTACCATCTCTTTACCAAGCACAGGGTGACTAAGAAGTGGGCCAAACGGCTGAATGGGCCCAGCGTCAGCGAAAACAACACAATGTCAGGCGGGTAGAAATCGGCTATTGCATAGATTGGACTAGCACGGAGGAACAATAGACGGCTAAGATCCAAGTAGTAAACCAATCCAACGACTAAAAGTGGCTAATCGCTGTGGAGGCTCCCAGGAGTCTCACCAATTACATCTTTAGATGACCGCATGGTGTAAACGTTTGATCAAGTTTGGGCCAAAGACCAAGCCCATGCTTCTTTTTTACTCTCCAAATTATGGAGCCAAGCTGAACTCTCCTATATGATAGAAAAACTAAACCCTAAATTCTAAACTTTAATTCCTAAACCTTATGAACAGTTTGGATGCGGCTAAGAATCATGTGTTTAGTCTTCCGTAGGCTGCATCCAGTGAGAACGTATAGATAAGCCGTTTCTACATAGACAAGCTCTTGCTAACTTTAAAGCGGGCGAAACGTGAGCCACTTTTATCTGCGGGTACACGATCCCGTGCGGCGCGTGCGGCGGATTTAGCCTGCTCTATTTTGTCTTATCCCCTAGGTTGCTCCGTTCCATTCACACAATCTCGACCTCTCTCCCTGCGAGCACCCTCCTGGACCTTGCCTTTCCTCCCTCAGCGAAGCTGGTTTGTGTTTTGGATCCGAGAGATTGGGAAGGAGAGGGAGGATGAGAGAAGATGGGGAAGGTGAGTGTCAGCAGCCCAGGCCCATCAACCCCGATGGATAGGGAGCGGCCTAAGAGGACTACGCACCCGCCTGGCTGGCTGGCTGATCAGGTGCTACGCTAGAATATAAGGGTAGGAGAACGAGAGTAGAACTTGGCTAGGAATTGGTATCTGGACGGCACATCCGTATGTATATGAACTTGCTCGGTGGGAGGTTGGGAGGAACGAGCAAATCCACAACAATTCCTTGTTGATATATCAATCCCGATTAGAATTGAGTTGGATCTTACATGTGGTATCAGAGCCACTAGATCCCCACCCTGGATTTACCTAGCCACCCGATAAATACCCAATCCGTTGTCCACCGTCGCGCCACCATCATGGAGAGCATGACAGAAGAATCTTGGGCCCTCTACGAGATCCTCAGGGCGGAGACTCGAGAAGCGTACAGGATTTGTTTCCTCGAGCACAAGAAGGGATTTCATGTACGCCGTCCGCACGTCCGTGGAGGACGTCGGGAAGCGGTTCACGGAGCTCAACGACAACATCGAGGCAGTTTATGCATATGTGGGCGCGGAGCTTGCAGAAGTCAGGTCGAGCATCGGTGCTGACCTGGAGGCGGACAAGAGGCAGATCAGTGCTGAGATCGCGGGCTTGTCCTCGACCCTAGACCGCGTGATTCTGGCGATGCCGCGTCCCCGATCTGGCGACGATGCGGCCACGGCCGCTGGGCAGCAAGGACGCGACGCTGCCGGCCTAGATGGGCACCACTCTGCAACGACATACCCGGGGCGGGGATGTGGACTCCACATGCCTCCTCCAGGAGGAGGTACGGAATCGGCGCTCAAAACCACTTCTCCGTCGGCAACTGTTCGTTCTTATCTGAATTCTGATGCATCGGTCTCAGCTCCATGACTGAATTTCCTGCGTTCGAGGGATCCAACCCCCAACTCTGGCAACACTGCTATCAGGAGTATTTCCAGCGCTGGGATACACCTGAGGCACTATGGGTTTTATATGGATCCAACTAGTTCACCAGAGCGGCAACTACTTGGTTAGAAGCCTATCTGAACAAGTACCCACAGTTGACATGGGCATAATTCTTGAATGTTGTGCAAGCTCGTTTCATGAGGAACCAACACCAGATTCTGTTACGCAGGTTGTATCACATCCAACAGACAAGTTTGGTGGATGATTATGTGCAGCGCTTCTCGGACCCGATTGGCAGAATTTCGGCGTATGACTCCCATACAGATCCTCTTCATTACATGACCCGGTTCCTGGATGGACTAAAGCCTGGGGTGCGAGTGCTGGTTGTGATTCAGCAACATGAAGATTTGGAGACATCATTTACCTTGGTCGTGCTATATGAGGAGCTAGCAGATGGGATGGACCCGGCCCTTGTCAAGCAAAACTATACAGCTAGTTCCCGCAGGATGCCGCTAATGTACAAACCGCGGAATTTGCGGCAACCTCCACCACCACCAGCGCGATGGGTGTCAAAGTCTGTAGAAGAGAAGAAGCAATTGGAGTCTGGTAGGCACAGAAGTGAAGACATGTGGAGCAGCCTCAAAGCTTACAGACGTTCAAAAGGGTTGTGTTACAGATGTGGAGAAAGATGGGGCAGGGAGCATATTTGCAGAATTGATTTAGTTACATGTCATTCAGGAAATGTTTGAGTGCCTACAAGATGATGAGCCGATGGAAGAACCTAATCCAGAGGAGGATTTCAACCAGGCACAGACTCCTCCTCAACATCCGTTCTTGCTATCATCACAGGCTATCTCAGCAGTTCCAGTGTCGATGAAGTCGATGCAGGTGCAAGTGGAGATTCAGGGGCAGCTTCTGATGTTCTTGATTGATTCTGGCAGTTCGACATGTTTCATTGACAAGCATAGGGTGCACTCCCTTGTAGGCGTCTAGACCTTACCCACACCTGTCCAACTTAAGGTTGCGGGTGGGGAGTTGCTCGGCTGCGTGCAATATTTTCCTTGCTTAGAGTGGAAGTGCCAAGGGAGAGTGTTTTCTGATTCGTTCAGGGTACTGGAGCTTAACAACTACAATGGCATCATTGGGCTAGACTGCAGCACAATCCCATGATGACACATTGGGCTCAGAAGTGGGTGGCATTTGAGTACCATGGCGACTTGGTAGTGTTGTATGGAGAAGGAACATCGGCAATGAAACATATGTTGGTTGAACTCCACTTGGTGCAGCCCGAGGGTGGTACTGCTAGCAGTGATCAGCGTAGTGATATCCAGGAGATATTGGCGAGATTTTCTGCCATGTTTGCTGAATCACAAGGCCTGCCAACGCGCAGATAATATGACCATCAGATTCCCCTCATCTAGGGCGCTTGACCTGTCTCTATGCGACCTTATCGAGTGGCGTCGGCAATGAAAACTGAAATTGAGCGACAGATTAAAGATATGTTGGCGCAGGGGGTGATCACTTGAAAGGATACAAACGTCGCCTAGAGGGGGGGTGAATAGGCGATTAAAACTTTTCCTAGAGTGGCTCAGCAAAGGCGGAATAAAACTAGTGTTTACTTTGTTAAGCACAACCTAGAACAACTAAGGTTCACCTATGTGTACCAAAAACTTATGCTAAGCAATACAAGCAACAAAGTGATAGCAAGATATATATTACTTCAAGCACGAAGGCTATCACAATGTAAAGTGCATAAGTAAAGAGCTCGAGTATAGAGATAACCGAGGCACGCGGGGACAACGATATTTTACCGAGTTCCTCCCTACATGGAGTACGTCTCGTTTGGAGAGGGGGTGGTATCAAACCACCAATGACACAAAAGGCCTCCCTTATTCTCCGGTGAATCTCACCCCAACGAGATCGATCCACGCTTCCACTAGCGGTGCACTTGTCGGTGGCAACCGGAACCTCTCACAAGGTTGGGGCACTTCTCCACAACTTAATTGGAGGCTCCCAACAAATGCCACCAAGGACACAATGCCACCAAGGCCACAAAACCGTCTAGGGTTCCAAAAACCCAAGAGGGACAAGCTCCAATGAGTAACACGAACCAAATCCTCCGAGGAGAACTCAAACCGATGCACCGAATGCAAATGGCAAGAACACCACAAAGGTGCTCAAATCCCTCACTCTCAAGTTCCAACAAAGCTACTAAAGCTATTGGGGGAACAAGAGAGGAGGAATCAAAGAGGGACATAAAATCCCCCAAAATCTAGATCCCCAAAGATACACTCACCAAGAGATAAATCGGTTAGGTCAAAACGTGGATCTAGATCTCCTCTCTCTTCCACTCAAATATGGGCAAGAATAATCGGAGGGAAAACATTAGGCAAGCTTCAAGATCTAGAGAAAGTGTGGATAAAACTTAGCCTAATAGAAGAGGAAGAAGCTTACTAAACTGAAAACAGACAAGGGCTTAAATAGCGGCCCCAGAAAATCTGGCCGTTGGGGCGTTTTTCTGTCTGGACCGATAGTACCGGTCACTCAACCCACGCCAGCGCGAGAGAGAACTAGTAGGAAATCAGGGCAGAGCGAATCAGAGAAAGAAAGGAGCAGAGGTGAGCTGTACTAGCGGCAAAGATCAACGTGTAGAGGTGGGGCCTGCTGAGTGGCAGCATGCGCGCAGGAAACAGCAACTCGCGGGCATGCGAGTGGACGAAGCGGCGCGGAGGGGCCAGCTGGACGCGAGGAAAAAGCGGGGCAGGATCTGGCACTAGGGATCTGGTCAACGCGGGACTAGTGCGGGCGAGCGACGCGAAGCAGGGCCGCTGCGGGTGCCATGCGCGCGCAGGCGAGCGATGCAGCTGTCGGCAGCGAGCCAGAGCACGCGTGCGGGAGGGCGGGATCTACGCGGCGGCGGCAGCTAGCAGGTCGGGCGAGCTGTGCGGCACAGGCCAGGTAAGCGAGACGGGTCGGCCAGCGAGATAGCAGCGGGGCTGGTGATGCGGGGTGGGCGCCTAGGCCGACCGGTATTACCGGGCCAGGCCGGTAGGGCCGGAAGCCACAGCCGTGCTGCTCTGAGAGCTGGGCCGCACGCAGCGCGCCGCGCAGAGGCGACCGGTAGTACCAAGCGGTACTATCGCTCGGTCCAGTAAAAGCAGTTTTTCTTTTTCTTTTTAAAAGTAAATTAGCAAATATTCAAACAGTCATAACTTTTGATTGGTGACTTTGATTGACCCGATTCCAATTGCATTGGATAGAGGACGACAAGGGCTTGTTATGGAAAATATTGGTTATCACCAAGTGAGAATGTATCAAGTACAATAATGTGAGATAACTCACTTGGTGAGAAACCGAAAAACCGCATAGATCAAAATTGCAATAAGATACAAATGGAAGATTCGATTTTGATGACCAAGAGCTTGTTATGGAGATTACCACGAGCTCTATATCCTCACATGAATAAGACCAAATAACAACCAAATACGACGATGCAAGTATGCAAAGGTTTGAGCTCTCTCCGAACGATGTGACCGAGTTACTCATTCGAGAGCCCCTCTTGATAGTACGGTTATCTATCCTAAACCCGGTCTCCCACTAACAACATGAGACCGGCAAAAGGAAAAACCTATCAAGATTGTACCTTTTCCTTGAGCATTCCACTTGATCTCGATATAGACGAGCTTGACCTTCTCAAGATGGAACGCCTTTCTTAATTCCTCATCATCGATCCATGATCACCGAGGATGGCAAGCATCAAACATGATATCTTCTATAGATGGCGCATTTTGAGCTTGCACAACATATCTTCTTCTCATTTCATCGACCTTGAAGAACACATGCTCCAAGCGATGCCAATGGACAATTCCTACAAGTACAACTTAATACACACATTAGTCCATAAAGATTTTCATTAATTATAAAAACCACACATGGGGGCCCGCATGTTCTTTCATCACTCACATCAACAGTGCATTCGCATCGCCATTCATTATGCTCAAGAAGGAGGAGAAAGAGAAGGAGACCACATCGTGGAGGCTGGTGGTTGATTAACATCACCTGAATGCACTAACTGTCAAAGGAAAGTATCCCGTGCTAGTTATTGATGAGTTACTGGATGAATTGGTAGGGGCACGATGGTTCTCTAAGCTCGATTTATGGGCAAGCTATCACCGTTTGGTGCCCGGGGAGGAATTCAAAACAGCTTTCCAAATGCAAAGTGGTCATTTTGAGTTTAAAGGTGATGGCATTCGGGTTGACTGGAGCACCAACAACATTTCAACATGCAATGAATGCATCCTGGCGCTTGTACTCAGGAAGTTTGCCTTGGTGTTTTTCGATGATATTTTGATCTATAGGCAAACTTATGAATAACACCTGACACACATTGCTGTTGTGCTGGAAATTATGCAGAAGGATAAGTGGCAGGTGAAACCTTTGAAGTGTTCTTTTGCCCAGAAGCGTATAGCGTATTTGGGTCATGTCATTTCTGGCGATGGGGTGGCTACAAATGAATCTAAAATTACCACAATTAAGAATTGGAAGGTTCCGAAAACACTGAAGGAGTTACGGGGGTTCCTAGGAATCACCGTCTACTATCGGAAGTTCATCCAGCAATACGATGTCATTAGCCAACCTCTGACAGCTTTGCTCAAGAAAGTGGTTGCTTTTGTCTGGACATCAGTGGAGGAAGAGGCTTTCCAGACCTTGAAGGAAGCTCTGATTTCAGCACCGGTTTTTGCTTTACCGGATTTCTTTGTCTAGTTTGTGATTGAGACTGCTGCGTCAGACTCTGGCATTGGTGCAGTTTTTTCCCAGAACGGTCATCCTTTGGCTTATGTTAGTCGCTCATTGGGGCCCCACAATAGAGGGTTGTCTATGTACGAGAAAGAGTACTTGGCCACCCTGTTGGCTGTTCAGCAGTGGCGACATCATCTGCAGCTGGGTGAGTTTTTGATTCGCACTGATCACAAAAGTGTGACCCATTTAACCGATCAAAGGTTGCACACTGATTGGCAGCAAAAAGCCTTGACAAAAATAATGGACTTATAGTACAAAGTGGTCTACAAAAAAGGGATCCACAATGGCGTAGAAGCTGCTTTATCATGCCAGGTCTATGACGAAGCTCAGCTGGTAGCTGTGTCTAATGTGCAACCATCTTGGTTGGAGCAAGTGGCAGCTAGCTATGGTGCTGATCCGGGTGCACAACAGCTGATTCAGAAATTGTCAGTTGATCCTACAGCTAACAAGGATTATACACTTAGTGTGGGGATTCTTCGTTCTCAGGGAAGAGTTGTTGTTGGCACTAACAAGGCGTTGCGTCGACAAATTCTTTTGGCATTCCATGCCAGTCTAGTGGGGGGCATTCGGGATTTCCGGTTACTTATGGTAGATTGGTGTCGTTGTTCAAGTGGTTGCTCCATTCCTTCCACAGAATCCCGACCTCTCTCCCAGCGAGCACCCTCCCGTACCTTGCCTTTCATCCCTCAGCGAAGCTGGTCTGTGTTTTGGATCCGAGAGATTGGGAAGGAGAGGGAGGACGAGAGAGATAGGGAAGGTAAGTGTCAGCGGCCCAGACCCATCAACCCCGCTGGACAGGGAGCGGCCCAGGCCCATCAACCCCGCTGGACAGGGAGCAGCCCAAGAGGACTACACGCCCGCCTAGCTGGCCAATCACATGCTGCGCTAGAATATAAGTGTAGGATAACGGGAGTAGAACTTGGCTAGGAATTGGTATCTGGAAGGCAAAGCCGTATGTATATGAACTTGCTTGGTGGGAGGTTGGGAGGAACGAGCAAATCCACAACAATTCCTTGTTGATATATCGATCCCGATTAGAATTGAGTTGGATCTTACAGTGAGGGTGCTCCACTGCTCTAGACATGGTGACGATGCACTCCCCGGAGCGGCAACGATGGCGGCGAGCATGGAAGAGGGGAGATGCCTCCTAGGACCTCATCTGTTCCAATGGCCGCTGCCTCCACTGGAAGAGAATGTACTTGATGGCCTCCGCACGTGCGAGGAGACGCCTCAGCTAGGAGCGCTGCTAGTCGATGGCCGTGCTGCCTCCACTTGGGGCGCGGGTAGTCGATGGCCGCCCCACGGGAGGGGGCGCTGCCTCCACTTGGAGCACCGGTAGTCGATGGCGCAACACGCGCTGGGCGCCGACTCCACTTGGAGCTCTAGTAGCCGGTGGCCGCCTCACGCGCTGGAGTATCCATGTCGTCAATGGGCCAAGGACACCTCTGCAGATGATGCTAGAATGCTACTTCATGTACAATTACACCAAGGTCTGGTACTACCGTGAACTCAATTACTTGTTAAATTTTGTTGATGTTTGTCTGTAATTTATGTACTTCTGAGTGCTAGCTACTGAAATTTCTTTCGGTTCAGTAACTCATATTTCTTCCTTTTCTATTGGTAGACGTGAAAGTCAGGGTCTTCCACACCGCACCCAAGTTGAAGTGCACGTAGACGAGCTAGGTTGTGCTAGATAGGTAGTGTTGACATATTGACGGTGCCACACTAGCTAAATTTCATCTAACCATGTAGTATTTCATTTGTTGTTGCTAAGGGAGCCAAAGCATGATAAGCGACTCTGCGTGCGAGAGATCAATGCAACATTGTCGTCATGAAGTGCCTGGCCTAAAGTTTGTTTGGCTGAACATGGTGAGGTTCTCGGAGGAAGAGTCGGAGACAAGCTGTCCGGGATGGTGAAGCTACACCCAATTTAGTAGAGGAAGTGACACTTTCCATCCGAGGCTCCGAGGTGGCACTGAGTTGCAGCCCAGGGTCAGAAATGCCGCTTTTGATGGTACTGATGTCGGATCATCCTCCATGTCGAGCTCGGACCCTCGTGCTCCTCCATTATGTGCTTCAACAATGTTGTGCTATGGCGATCTATCGTCTACCTCGCTACCTCATATTGCCATCGTCACGACATCCATGTGAGTGTTTTTTGTGTCTGGTCATGTGATATCTGGTTGGGATAGCAAATAATTTGATAATTATTAATAAATCATCTGATAATTATGAAGAATTAATCGGGCAACTGTTATTGGTGGATAATCTGGTAGTTTAGATAGATAACCCGGTAAGCGTGACTAATTAATTTGGTTGGTACCACTAGGATAATTTGGCAATTGCTTTATCTGGTAGTTTAGGTATAGACAACCTGATAACTGTGACTTTTTATTCTGGTAGCTACTGCTAGGATAATTTGATAATTGCTTCTATAAATAATATTGTAACAAATAATTTGATAGTTGTGACTAATTAACCTGGTAATTACACTAGAATAATTTGTGTAAATAGTTTTTTATAAACATGAAAAATGCTACATAGAATAATCTAGTAATTGTGGGTAATTAATATGGTAATTGCTTTTTATAAATAACATGTCAATTTGTTACATAGATAAACCTGGTAGCTTCTACTTGAAATAACATGTTAAGTGCAGTTAATTCATGGTGCTGAGTGGTGATCGGGCTGGCAAGTGGTAAACTGCTACTAAAGCTGGAGAATTTTCTTCGATTTTGTTGTGTAGGAAACGATGTCCACCGAGCAGTGAGAAAAATCGAAGACGGATTTTTTTTTGCAAATGCTTCTGCAAAAGTGAAGCTAAGACTGAACATATGTGATTTGACTAGAGTCACAAATATTTGTACTATAAAATAGTGTTCTTTACTTTCTTGAGGGAAGGTATGTCAATTTCATGAAGAATTTTCCAACGCCACGAAGCTCACCTTCTTCGATCCTATCCCATGAAGGAATAGACACTTACTCGTGATATACTTTAAGGTGGTCTCCCAACTCTCACAAACTTTAAAGAAGATATGTCCTAGAGACAAATAATAAATGGATTTTATTATTATATCTCAATTAGTTTATAATAGTTTTAGATTGTGCTATAACTATATCAAGCGGAAACTTTGATACACGTGTGTTATGAAACATACCAAGTCCCTAGTAGTCTGTATTCATACTAGTTCGTTGGACAACTGATGATCAAAGTTTCCTGATCATGGAGCATTTATGCCAGTTAACAATGAGGTCATATCATTAGTGAATGATGTGATGGATATTACTCAAAGATTACGACACGATCAAGTCACAAGGTTCATTGTTGTAATAGTTAGAAGCGTAGTATCCTTCTCCTTAGACTATGAGATCATATTAATCACTACTTCCCGAGGCTGCTTTGACCACATCAATCGTCATGTTCGTAAATGGGTGACTATAAAGGTGTATGTTAGGTATTCCAGAGGAACTTTTGAGACCCATGTATCAATATCAGGATTTGTTTACCCGCATGACAATAATATACACACAGCCGGCTTGGTGAGATTACATCCATAATGTTGACAACATGTGACTAGGTCACGGGGATGCAATATCACGGGAACAAGTAAAACAGAAATTTTCGGTAACAAGATTGAACAAGTTATATGATACCGATGATCAGATCTCGGACAAGTCGTATCTAAGAAACAAACGGAATTGGACTTGCCGTTTAAGGTTCAAACGACATTGTCATCCTGAAATACACATGGGTCATTATGGGCATCCCGGTCCCGCTATTGATCATTGATGAAGATCATGTCTGTGCTATTCCCGAGCAGTTGGGTTAATACACTTAAGCATATGATGATGCCAGAGATATTTTGAAAGTATAGGAATCACCAGATGAAAGAGAAAAGGAAACCGAAAAAGTTCCATGAGAGAACCCAAATTATTCCGGGAAATTCCGATGTCGTTTAGAGGAAATTGAAAGGGAACCGAAAGGTGTTTCAGATCAAAAAGGATTTTTTAATATGTATTTACATATTAATTAATGTAATTAATATTAAATATAATATTAAAATCTAATTTGAAAGGGTATTCCACTAATGGACCAAGTTCCTAGAGAAAAGGGCCTATAAGGGAAAACTTCTAGAGGGAAGGGCCAAGGAACCAAGGCCTAGCCGCCACATGGGGCCCACCCGGCCAGCCTAGGATTGAGCGCGGGGTGGGCTTCCCCCTGGCCAGCCGACCCATGGTGCCCTAGGGGCCATGGCGCCACCCCTCCTCTCTCCCTTGTTTAGTCCCACATGGGAAACCCAATGGGGAGGGTACACATCCCTCATCTATATAAAGGGTGCCCATGGGAGAAATAAACACACAATAAATCAATAATTCTGTGAGGCATCTCCTCAGAGAATTCTCTCTCTCCCTCACGTGTGGTTTCCATTGTTTGGAACTGCACACGGGGATTGCGATCTCTCTTCATTGCTTTTGCACTAGTGCAGTTACCATTGTAACTATACACGAAAGACACGGGAACTATAGAACGCCATCGTGATCCAGTGATTCCAAACCAGAGATATAGTTCCGCACTCCCAGCAGGGATCAGGGAACTGGAGGTCGACATCATACACCGTATGTGTATGAAACCATGAGGGTGCTACCAATAGTGGCATCTTGGATGTCATGAGCCGGACTACTGCACGATGGAGCAAGAGGTGACTTGCAAGGAGCTTCACGACCTTGAGGTCGGCAACGAGTAAGACTACATAAACTATGTTCCACGTGGAACGTTAACACCATACATTCTATAACCCCATACATTCTACAAGGGTATATATCCGATACGCATGGTAATTACTGCATTACTCCTAGATAGATCGTGATAGTTAGGTGTGTCTGCGATAGGAAAAAAATGTGTTTTCTGCCCCAAACCCCTCTAGTGGTATCAGAGCCGATCTATGCGTAGTAATGCTTGTATAGCCAGAACGCACGTGAATTGTGCGGTCATTGATCATATAGTTGTTACCCGCTAACGTGTACTTGTTTATATCGTGACATTGTTTGATGAAGCGTCCCGAACCAACCTTACGCGTAATCTTATGCGAGACTGGTTCCACACTCAACATACGACTTGTACCTGTATAAGTGGCTAGCAGGTGTCTATCTCTCATTCAATAGTTGATATATCATTTACAATGGAGGGATCTGAGAGGGGTGTAGTAGAGACAATTTTTGGATCCATGTTTGTAACACCCCGGCCTCTCCAGACGGACGACTGTCACTCCTGGCAGCTCAATAGGATCTCTAGACTAACCCCACAGACCAACACTAGTCTTTTCTGCCCACTTTGTCCTCACTCGTGCGCACCCGGTACCCACTTCCTGGTCGGTCACCCATGATCAAATTGCTCTAGACCAAGCACGCTTAACCTCGGAGTTCTTTTCAGATGAGCTTCCGGAAAAGAAGTTGCAACTTGTTGGTATGGGTATACTATCAATCCTATTAAGCCATGCGCCAGGGTCTCACATACACCAACCCTTAGAATATCGATGCCCTCGTCGATCAACCACAAGCCTAGAACGTCCCCTCTTAACATACGTCTATGTGTCCAGTGTCGACACATGTGCCATGCGTGTCCACTCCGGGCTACATGCGCCATTCTCCACATGTCCACCACTAACCCGCACATGCCCGTGTAACCGCGAGGGTCGGCTCTAATACCACTTGTAACAACCTGGCCTCTCCGGACCGGCGGCTGTCACTCCTGACAACTCAATAGGATCTCTAGACTAACCCCACAGACCAACACTAGTATTTTCTGCGCACTTTGTCCTCATTCGTGCGCACCTGGTACCCTCTTCCTGGTAGGTCACTCATCCTCAAATTTCTGTAGGCCAAGCACGCTTAACCTCAGAGTTCTTTTCAGATGAGCTTCCAGAAAAGAAGTTGCAACTTGTTGGTATGGGTATACTATCAATCCTATTAAGCTATGCGTCAGGGTCTCACAATGTTGTGGTTGGAAAGTTTGTAGGTATGAAATAGTTCTATCGCAAAAGCCCTTGCATCCACGTAAAACTTACAAAAGATAAAGTAGAGGCTCCTAACTTTTTTGTAGGAGGGTTTGTGTTATGATATGGTCTTGGTCATTACGAAGGTAAAGTAGTTTACTTTTTTGTTACTAAGTAGTATAGTAATAGTCATCGTTCCAATGAATGACCTGCTGATATCATCATGGACTTGGCGTCAAACCAATGGCAAGATGGAGATCATGCCGAAACGCTCGATGGAGATCATGGCACGAGAAGAAGGACCATATCGTATCACTAAATATACATGTGATGTTGATACCTGTTACACATTTTATTATGTGCTAGTATTAGATACTCAACGGTACCATACTATATAGGATGATCCCTATTAATACCAATATAGTGTTATCCCTTTAGTGTGCACCACCAAGAAAGTTCGCAGTTATGAAGCATGCCGTGACGATCGGGTGCTAGACATCTCCGTGTTCGCATACGTGGGTGCAAGCTATGTATGCACTACGAATACACTAAGGTTAAATTGGCGAGCGTAGCATGTACATACATGGCCTCGGAACATGGGAGATCAAAAGATCGAGCACGAGTCACATGGATGATGTGATCGAAGGATATAGTCCACCATGGCAGCTGCATCAAAGGTTGTGATGATCGGGGATGATGTGGTGTAAAGGGATCGTGTGATCACTAAAATCGTCCAAGGGATGGCAATTTTAGTGGGAGCTCAGTTACAAAATTGAAATCTTATTATGAACTTAGTCTAGATGTCCTTTGCAAATATCCTTGTAGATCGTGGCCTATCCCATTGAGGTCCTTTGTGACCATGGGAATTTTCTTGCTTGGTGTGGAACTTAGCATAAGGGTCCAACTTCATAGATTAATACCCACGCCTAAGGGATATCCTCATAATATATGATCTTCTCTTCTTGATACAATAACCATTAGGAGATAGTTCGATTACTCCGCAACATTTTGTGTTTCCTCCATTGTCGTCCAATAAGCCATGCTCTATTTGATGGAAGCCTGTAGCATCCCAATTGTCTAACAATTGTAAGGCTATTTGCCTATTATATATTTCTACTTCCTACATGTCATTTATTGCATCATCATTATATCATGCTCATGCCACCTTGCATTTGAGCATCATATAAAACCCCTCTATTTGCTTCTTATCTCATATGCATTATATATATTGTATCACTTGTATTTGCTTCTTGATATACTGTAGTTGCTTCTTGATAAATTGCTTCATGCCCAATTTGAGTTGTGGGCATATCTCTTTTGAAAATCCATCACCTTTCTTGTCACCACCTTATAAATCCACCATCCAACTATATATGGGCCATGCATTTATTTTGGCATTTCTCTAGCTCATATGTGTTGGGGGGTTCCCTAGCTTCCTTATGGTTGTATATGGAAGGATGATCATGGATGAATATATTGTGGCTCTATGTTATCTAGTGGATCATACACACACACTAGCTTGGCCACTTCATATACATGCATGATCCCCATCCATTTATTCCATAAGTTGAGCAAGCTTCCTTTCTTTGGGAATGGCTTAATTCATTTGAATGCATGCATGGATATATATAATACCACATGACATTGTGGTTGTTTTCACAACTATAAAGGTGGCAATTATTTCACATGTATGGCCCATGCAAGAAACCCACCATCCTTCCCCTTCTTGTTCTTCTTTTGGTTCATTGGGCTTTTGGTTTTGGTTGCTCTCAAGTGAAACAAAGCAAATGGGACCTCATGAACCAACTATCCTTCCCTCCCTCTTGCTCCTTCTTCCTTTTGTTTGAAGTTGGAAGCTTTGCAAGCTTCCTTTTTATTCTATGGTTTATTAAAATTCATATGAATCAATCCATTTCAATTGAACCTACCTATCTATTTATCCTACCTACCTACCCCACCATTGCCTCCTATTTAGTTGCCTTTTATTTTTGTTTCTATGTTTTAAACAACACTTGTGCTCAAATTTGAAAACAAACATATAAGTTAAACATCAATTTGAAAACTGAAAAAGAATTGGTAAAATAAAAAGGTAATCCAACAGACATAGGCACCTGGGCCGCCGCTGCCTTTTCAGCCTGCCTCCAGAAACAGCCCACCCGGGGTCCTTGCTCCCTTCCTCGCTGCCGGCCCACCTGGCCAATTTCCCCGGACATGGATATCTCCCTCCTCTACTTCCTGTCTATCCGCTAAGGTCGTCATTGCCGTCGACCTCGTCTCCAAAATGCCGGTGAGCCTCTACCTCCCTTAGAGCATCTCCACTAGCATTCCTAGGACGCCGATCCAGATGACGAAATTAGGTCCGGAGGCTGAAATTCGGCCCAATCGTGTTCCCAGGAACCTCTTTTCGTCCGAATTTGGGCCAACTTTGGTCCGGGCTTCCCAGGCCATTCCCAGGATCCCGGGAACTCCCTGGGAACGCCGGACAAAGCGAAGGGGCATGTGGACCCACCCAATCAGCGATGTAAGCCGAGTCGTTGTCCTTCTCGGAACAACGCGGCGACCGCTGGGCAATAACTGCCCATCGCGTCGGCCACGTGTTGTCGTAGTGCCGCGCCACCGCTGCCCCCTCGGCTCCCGCGACGGACCGACAGGCACTAACTTCCCGATGTTTCTGCTTTCCCATCCTCACCAATACACCCCTCCCGCCCTCTCCGCCCCCTTCGGCCTAAATAATCTGACGAGCTAAATAGCTCACTTCACTCACTTCCAACGCTCCTTAGTTCCCCCTCCACAGCTCTCCAACTCCGGCACTCCCACACTTCACACCATGGGTGAAAGGTAGGCGAAGGCGCGACAACGAATGGCTTCGGCCGCTGCACCCTCCAGCCATGGGAAGCCCGCATGTTGTAGGAGGCAGGCTACATGGTGCCGCCAGACATCCGCCACCCCTCTGGCTGGAGGCTGAGCGTCGATGGGATCCCGATTTTCTCGGAGCAGAAGCCCGAGGAGCTCGATGACGAGATCCAGGCAGACCCAGACCTCGCCGAGGATCTGTGCAACTGCGTGCTCTGGGAACAGTACCTCGCCGACCGGCGGCAGCAGGCGCTCGCCCGCCACGAGGGGCCGCTGGGCTCGCCGCCGAAGAGGAACAACACGGCTGGGCGCCGCCTCTGGTGGAGCGCTCCGGGCGCACCCTTGCCGCCGTGCTGGAGCATATCCATGCCGGCAACAAGCCCTGCCTCGGCTTACCCCGCAACCCCACGCCATCATCAAGGGCGAGGCACCATCCTCCGGCCAACTGGCTGCCAATGAGGATGGCCAGCCTGAGCTCTTCCTCCTCTGCTTCGGCCTCCCACTCATCGGGCTCCGTGCCGGTGCCTTCGCCGCTACTCTGGTTCGTTAAGCGGGAGCCAGAGACGCCGGTATGTTTGCCGCTGAGGACCAGGTCGCGCGACATCGTCATCAATGAGCCGCGCGCTCCGACGCCCCCCACCGGCCGTCTCTGCCTTTGAAGGCCGAAACCGGAGCTACAGGACTAGGCGGTGCCCGTTGACGAGGATGAATTCACTGTCAAGATGGCGATGGAGGAGTCCCTCCAAGAGGTGGAGCCGCAGTCGCCGGTGGATCCGTCCTCGCCGGACATACTCGAATGGTCTAGGGCGGACTGGGAGGAGACAGAGCGGCGGCGCGTCCACCGCGTGCAGCAGGAGGCCGAACACCAGGCCTGGTCTGGCCGCTTTCTCGGCTACCAGGGCGTGCCGCACGTCGTCCTCGACGACGACGACGAAGATGGCCCCTCCTACCAGCCCTGGAGGTGCGTCAACACTGTCCAGGGGAGCTCCCGCCCGCCATAGCCGCCGAGCAACGACGACAACGACAATGGCGAGGATGATGGCAGGGCCGATCCTGGCTACACGTCCTTCTACGACAACTTCGGCATGGAGAAATGGCGATGGCATCGGCGAAGGCGACAGCGGCATCCTTTTAATGTTTTTAGTTTATTTTCTAGTAATGTAGTTTAAATTCGATATAATCCACCTATATTCACCCATGTTTAATGAAATCTGCCTGAATTTGTCAAACTCGTCTGAAATTTAGCCGAATGCGGAAACTCGGCCTGGGAACGCGAATGGGAAACTCGGCGTTCCTAGGCCGAGATCAAGTTTTGTCCGTCCAAAATTTAGTCCGGATTTCGGCATGGGATCGCCCAAGGAGTAAGGATGCTCTTAGTTCGTGCGCCCTAGCTGTCGCCGCAACTAGTAGCTCGCGCTCGTGAGTAACCCACGATCGCTAGCATCCCGCGCTCACCATCCCCGCGCGCACCCATTTTCCCCTGTGCCGCTTGCTGCGTGCCAGTGCGCATGCGTCCCAGCAGCACGCAGCGTTTGCGTCATCGCAGCAGTTTGCCCCTCTATTACTCGACGAGCCCCGACCGCTGTAGTCCCCCTCCGATGTTGAGAACTGGATGAAAACCGTAGATCTATGATCCCTCTGCAACCTTTCATTTTGCGGCTTTCCCAGAATCGCGACGATTTCGTCGGCATCTTCATATGAAGTTTGCTGATTCGATGTGTATCTGCATTTGGGACTGTCAGTTCTTGAGCTAACTAGGGTTGCAGATGCGGGGCCCGCTTCAGCCCGCAAAACAGGATAGTTAGTACAAATTGTACTACATGCATAGATTAGAACCAGTCTAGAAATTATACTATGTTTTATGAGCTAAGACTATTTTGTGCCCGCATACCCGCCCCGCTTGCAGCCCTAGAGCTAACCTGTCTGACACATATGCATGTAGGCCCCTAGATTTCTGAAACCTGAACCCGCACCCCCCTCGTCCTGTCCTTTTGTAAAAAGGCACCAGCCAGTTTCCAGCCTCAACCGTCCCCCAGCCCAGCTCACCCACGTGTCGCCTCCGTCTTGGACGCACGCGTGCGTGGCCCCGCTGTGGGTCCTGACCCACTTGTCATCTGCGGTGGGTAGAACCCCCTGTGTGATAAAAGTTCCAGACAAATTATAAAATCAAATCTAAATCTTTACCATTAAATAGGAGTTGGTGATCGTAGGTCGTCCTCAAACATCAAACATTGGAGTAATCTGGACCATCCACTCTGCATCTGATAGTCATCCTGATCCTTCACGTAGATAATTACACTTCTCTGCCACCGATAAGTTTACGGTACCAGTTTAGGAAACTGAACGGTAAAAGGGAAGCCAATGGCCCAACCCATCGTCTCGACCTCCTCCTCCAATGAAACCCTAACACGGGGAATCGCCATCGCCACCCCACCCTTCTCCGTCACCCGTCCATCCCCAGCCGCCACAAGCAACCCGAGCACCTTCTACCAGGCACATCCCTCACCCACCACCACTTCCCGTCCTCACCATCCTGAACCCCGGTGGCCGTGTCCGGCGATGCAAGGACGATGGCTTTGGGCATGCTAGCGTCGGGCGACAGATGCTGGCCAAGGTCTTTGGGTTTGTGGTCTGGCTGCTCCTATAGCGGAGGCTCGTGCACAGGTATCTGGCAGGTGGTGTATTCTATGGCGGAGGTCATGTTGATACTCAATCGTGGAGTAAAGATCCATTCAGACCATGTTATTGGCTTTCTTGGTAAGCACCTAACTTCTCCTAATGGATTGTTAGCTGCGTGGTAGTACTTTGATAACCTGATCTATCCATGCATGTTTCCATGGATCTATTCGTTGTCACCTATGTGCAATCAAATCCAAACTGTTTTGTTTATCACCTTGTCAATTAGTACTCCCTCCGTTTTAAAATATAAGATGTTTTAGGTTTGTGAAGAAAATGTATCTAGACTGTTTTTAGCGTGTAGATTCATTCCAAACATGAGTGAACCTATATACTAAAAGTAGTCTAGATACATTTGCTTCACAAAGCTAAAACATCTTATATTTTGAAACAGAGGGAGTACATGGGATTTATTAGCTGCATGATGCTATACTAATTAGATCCATCCTTGGATGGCTCTGTCCTTTATTTTATAGCATTAGATTTTGGTTTACCCTATATCAACAGGTCAAGAACACACATGGAATGGTTTCTACTATTAATGGAAATGTCGATGCGAGAGACTAATTGCAAAGTTCAGCCATTACCGTATTTTTTTGGTCTGCTTTGTTTTAGTAATACTACCTAGATTTCATTTTGAGTAAGACATGACTAAATGCAGAAATAGTTTGCTGGATTTTAAAGTCTTGTCACCGCCAAGAGGTTCAGTTTGGAGGGTGGTGAAACGCTTATCCCAGGTATGAAGGAGATGTTCGACAATTCTGCTAACCTCGGCGTCGAGAACATTGTTATTGGGATGCCACACAGGGGAAGACTCAATGTGTTGGGCAATGTTGTCCGCAAGCTCTTGTCTCAAATATTTAGTGGGTTTGCTGGCGGCACAAGGCCTGTCGAAGGTGAATATCGGCTCTACACTAGAATTGGTGATGTCAAGTACCATCTGGGTACCTCCTATGACTGCCCCACCCTAGGTGACAAGAGGATCCACTTGGCGTTGGTCACTAATCCCAGTCATCTGGAGGTTGTCAATCATGTTGTCACAGGCAAGACGCGGGCAAAGCAGTTCTACTCCAATGACTCTGACAGGACAAAGAACATGGGAATTCTGATTCATGGAGATGGTAGCTTTGCCGGGCAGTGCATTTTTTATGAGACCCTCCATCTAAGTGCCCTCCCAAAGTACACAACTAGAGGAACCATTCACATTGTTGTTAATAATCAAGTTGCCTTCGCAACTGATCCAAGAGCCGACAGGTCTTCGCAGTACTGTAAAAATGTTGCCAAAGCTGTGAATGTTCCTATATTCCATGTTAATGGTGACGATCTGGAGGCAGTTGTACGTGTTTGTGAACTTGCAGCTAAGCGGCGATAGACTTTCCATTCTGGTGTCATGGTTGATCTGATCAGCTACCGTCGATTCAGGCAAATGAAATTGATGAGCCATCCTTCACACAACCAAAGATGTGCCAGGTAACCCTCATGCTACTGATTCTGATTACTTTGCATACATTACTGATCATTTCTACATAGTTTGCTACCCAATGTAGTATACAGCTCGATGCCCATTTATTTTTTAGCCACTCCTGATTACCCTTTCTACCGTGTCCTGTTTTCTGTCCAAGTCCTTTTGTACCATACTTGTGTTCTTTTTGCTGATATTTATGCTTTGCATTTCTGAAACAATGTGTATTTCTAATGAATATTATTCCTTGGCAGGTCATTAAGAACCATCCCAATTCATTGAAGCTTTATGATGAGAAACTTCTTGGAATAAGCAAAGTTAGCAAGGAAGATGTTCAAAGGATCCATGACAAAGTGAACCCAATATGGAATGAAGAACTCTCTAAAAGCAAAGATTATGTTCCCAACAAGAGGGATTGGCTCGCAGCTTACTGGACTGGCTTTAATTCACCTGAGAAAATTTCATGTGTCCGCAACACTGGGTAAAAACATTAGCTGTGTTGATTATGCTTGTAATTCATGTCTTCAACAAATATATCATCCATAATCATTGAAATGCTTGTTTTGTAGGGTTAAGCAAGAGGTACTGAAACTCTTTATGCTCACTTTAGCGAAGCTTTTATTGTTTTATGGCACATTAGATATTCAAAAAGAGTAGATTCAAACAACTGCCAGAGCAATATCCACTGTAGTGGGTAATCCAGTACTCTATATGCATATGTGTATGATTCCTTGGAGAGCCCCAATTGACACATGCTTAATCTCCTATGAGATATTAGTGTGGTAAAACTTGCATTTCTATATTGCAGAAAGTGATGGTCAAACAAGACTGTTTTACTTGATGTCGTTGATGTCCTTGTCTATTCAGAGATCATTGTGACATCTATTTCTTGAATTACAACTTATTATTATCTCCCTCCATTTGACTGTTTAATCGTTGTTTTTACCAGTTGCTACCTGTTAAGCGCTGTTTTTTGTGACATGTTTCATCGAGAAAACCCAGGTTAATCAACTAATACTTATATTACACATGGTGCAGTGCAAGATTTTGGCATATGAAGCTTGCAAGTTTTTTTAACTACTACTTGCTACCATTAGTCATATGTTTTATATTCTTTGAAATATGAGATGAGTCCCATACTTTGATTTATGATGTGGTTGCTCTGTAGTAAAAAATAGGAACGGTGAAAGAGATGATCCTCATTCACATATTTGTCATACATTCTATTTTATGATACGATACGTTTGGGAGACTTCCTGCTGCTTATACTACATTCATGACACTTATACTTGTATTTTACATGCTCTTTTAATATCTGAAGTAGGAGATGCTGTCCTCCTTTTGCTTCTTTGTAGTGCTTCTTGATGATGTAGTCGTACCAATATTTTTACAATTCCAGTCCAAATGCATATAAGCCGGCCGCGTGCTTGCCACCGGACCAGGCTTCGTCGCCAAAAGCACGCAGATCGCCCAAGAGGCGCCCCTCGTTCCAACTTACAAGATGGCAGGTAACTTTGGACCTACTGCAAATGCAACATTGGTACAAACAAGTCGTATCTATTGCATAAATCTTGTTCCCATCACTGTACTCTTTTTTGTATCGGTGCACATGTTACTCTGGTCAGGTCGTGTTCACAAATGAGTCAAAACATTGAGTGCTCGAAGAATAAATGGAAATAAGCTGTTGACTCGAAAGTTCGATGTCTTGTCAACTTTATTGAGTGTCTTCAAGTTTGTTCAGGTATTTTACCATCCTATCTTGTTTCTCTAATACTATTAAGTTTCTGATTTTTGATCGATCCTTTAAGTATCTTTACTATTAAATGGGAGTTGGTGATCGTAGGTCACATCAAACATTGGAGCAATCTTAGACGTTGAATCATTCTTGCTAAACATCGAAAGAATCAAGGTTGTTCGATCACCCCTCTCCCGCCTGAATCACGCAAAAGATTTTTCCATCGCCCCCTGATTTCCCTTTCCTTCATTAGCACTAATCAGTTCCCCTATGAATCCCCTTGATCTCCCTCGTCGCCATAGCTCGTGGGCTAGATCGATGGCTGTGAGGGGCCTTCTTCTCCCCGGAGGTTTTGCTCGCGCACACGGCGACCATGGGGCCAGGGGATGGTGAGGTGCTGCGCCATAGGCTGGGGAAGGAGAAACAGTGCGGTGGGGATTTTGTTGTCTTCCGCCCGAGCGCCTCTCCGGTTCCCTTGACCCCTAGGCCCGACCCCGCATCCAGCGACCGAGTCGCGTCGTCTTGGGGGCTCATCCTCGGGGAGGGTGGATGCGGGTTGACCCTATTCCCCGACCTCTCCACAATCTAGGGGAAATCTTGGGACTGTCCTGGCACCAGATTTCGAGCTCGATGTCAAGGCGCCTAATGCAAAGCCGGTGGCCGGCGGGCTGCCTGATGGAGAAGGCCGAACGGGGCCTAGGAGTGCGCGACGGCCGAGCATGATGCTGAGACGGGGGCCGGCGAGCAGGGTTTGGTGGACAGGGGTCGAGGGAAAAAATAGTGAGGACGAAGATAGAGGGGCAGCGACTTCTTCATCCAATTCAGTATCATGAACTGTTCAGCTATTTCCTTTTTATCGCTTTTGAGGTTTAGAAGTGTGTACCTATGAAGAGTACCAATTATTACACAGAGTACCAATTTTCCTAAGTGGATCTTCATTTTTGTCTGCTTTTCTTTCATGGATTACAATTTCTATGACTCCACAAAGAGCTGAAGTTTTGTTACTCTTTTCTGAACATTGATATTCATCTGAATTTAATTTTTGCAGATGGTTATTGTCTACACTGAC
Organism: Avena sativa; assembly: GCA_916181665.1. Taxonomy (NCBI): domain Eukaryota; kingdom Viridiplantae; phylum Streptophyta; class Magnoliopsida; order Poales; family Poaceae; genus Avena; species Avena sativa. The sequence continues at coordinate 99,266,520 of OV702293.1, forward strand.
CAGCTTGTGCTCCTCATTTCTAAAGTCTGCTTCACACCACAGATTGGCTGTGGCAAATGAAACATATGCGCTTACTATCAGCAAATGTGTGTAGCGCAGTTGCGGGCCAAGAAAGAATTTAGTGTTGTTGTGTGATGCTCTCCTCTAATTTATCAATATACAATTTATGTTTCATGACTGTTGTAAACTCTAGTAGGCCAATATAGAAATATCCCTAGCAGGCCAGCTGTGTACATGTACTAAATTCTGCACAATATGCTCTGCAAGTATATTTTTGCCAACTATCACATTCTGTTATGGTGAAGAGAAAAGAAGAATTGGTCGTGATATTAAGCGAAAGAAGGTTACTAAATATTTCATACTGCACTTTTTTTATGTAGTTAGACCAAATAAAAAATTAGGATTAAGAAAGGGCGAACTGAGGTTAGAAAAATGTAGTTTGATCAACTTTGGGCAAAATTTAGGTTGTATAGACATGATTTTTTCCGTGCATCGCAATGCACGGGCATTTGCGCTATTCCTAAAACAGACTACAAACCGGTTGACAGGTGATCCTGGGGAAGCACACGGATAAGAAAGCTCTATGTATACCAAAACTAACTAGAAGCCATCTCAATGATATGATTAGAGTGGAACCTTAGCTAATAAGAGGTAATTGTAAGGGTTGTTCCTTTGGTATGCATATGATGTGAACTTATAGTTTTTTAATCAATTAGTACATCTTAAGCGAATCTTATTGTTTAGAATGTCATTTGACTATATCTTTTCATACATGTGATTTTGATACGTATTATATCTATAAGGGCACGGGCATTCAACTAGTATGTTTTAAATATCTGTGTTGAATTTGAAATGTTAATAACTTTTGATTAAATTCGAGTTTGGGTAAAACTTGAATATGAAATGTGATTAGTTTTTCAATATGAATTCAAATATTTTCAATCTAATTCAAACTAGTCAAAACCGTTGACTTTGACCCCATTTTTATAATTATGACTTTAATAATAATTTAAATTCATAATTTCAAATAATTTGATTAATATATGTTTTTGAATCATAAAAATGTTAGGAATATGGTTATGCTATTTATAATATCATTTGAGAAATTTAAAATTTTCGTATTATTAAATGTTAAAAAATGCCCATTTCTTAATAATTGCATAACTTTAAATCCATAACTCCGAATTCGACAAATGATATGTCTAAAACGATCATCGGGACGAGCACGTTTTAACTATGCATTCCATGATATGAATTGCTGCATGCATCATATAAATATTAAAGGGGCATCAAGGTTTATGCAAACAAAACATGACTAAAAACTTCAGACTTATTCTTGTACTCACACACCTCACCCATGCCGAGCTATGTTATATCATGTAATTGTGCACCATTCCATCATGGAATCACTTGTTTTCTTGTTGCATATGATTTATATGATTGTGCAATGTATTTACTTTGGCCCCATGCGTGTTTAGTTTTATCCGTATAGACGTCGAGCAAGGAGAATATCAGGAGCCTCAGGAGTTTTACCTGGATCCCAACTATTCTGCAACTGAGCTTCCAGGAAAGCATTTCCCCATGCTTGCACTACATATAGTACCTATTGCATCTATCTTATTATTGCATCATGAATTGCTTCAAGAATAAAATTGAATCCCAAGTATTTCATAGACATTACTTTTAAACCCCACCGAAGTTTGTTCCCTCAATCCTATGAGCAATTACTATAGGAGTTGTTTGATCCATGCGAGTCATAGAATTTCATGTGTAGGGTTTGTGAGTTTCTTTGAATAATGAGGAACCTAAACAACTAAATTGAGTAGTAATGGGATAAATAAAGAAAGAAGCACCAGTGGGCAATATCTTCTATTTGGTTCTTGATGCTCACTTGTGTCCTGTAGAACACTGAGTACTTGTTTCTAGTTCCTTGACTATCACACTATCCGCATGTGGGACCATAAATCCCCTTAGTCTTAGATTGAGTCATGTTTAATTTCTTGGGACCACAAGTAGTTTGGGGCGTTATTACTATCCTGTACTTATCCCATGCTTTACTGCTTTATTTACTACTGTTGCTCGAGGAGCATTTACTAGTATCTGGTTTTGGAACAAATGCGGAATGTTTATGCGATATCGATAAGCCCAACCACACTTTCGAGTTCCTAGTCGTTCACAGCCATTATCATAAACCCCTCGGTTTGTCCCGGAGCCGACCAACTTCGTAGCGGTTAGCTTAGCGGGGTGCCCCCTGAAATCAGCTATGAATCTTGCGAATGCTTTGTCGTGATGCCTCATTGGGTTTTCATTTGGTTTCCTGAGGTTGATCGTGCGTGTGTTGCTATTTGAGCACCCCTACAGGGTAAATCTTTATAAAAGTTGTGTCTGCGGTTATGGACGACTTGGAGCATAGTTTCTCGATCATAGACAAGCATAACTAAAGTACCACTTTTAAATTGACTAAAACTTGACTAGTAATAGTGCAATATTCATGGAATGATTAATAAAATTGCATACGAATGGGATTTTCTTCTGCCTTCTCAATCGGGGAAAGGGGAGGAGGGCGAGCAATGTTTACTTATGTTGATATATATCTGTTGGGTAATTAATTGTTGTTTAATTAACAAGCGTCCGTCTATCATTGGTTAGGCGGATGTTGTAGCGTGTCTCTATAGAACTGCTAGGCTTTGTTTTTGCCGCAATTGCGTCATCCCTAGGTTGTTCCCTTTATATGCATAAATACTTTCTGAGTCCCTTAGGGTCTCACACGATAAAATATTGGTTCAGATGGACAGGTATCCACATGAAGGCTATTGGGATGAGGAGACCGATGATGGTGGGAGAGACCGTCTGGTGTATTAATTCCGGGGATGGAGATCTGTGAGATCTGTGGGCGGAATGTGTTTATTTTTGGGGCATATTATTCCAATTTTCCTCTTATCCGTATTCATATCTTGTTTTCTGCTTCTGCTTGATACTCTGTTGTGTGATGTATGAGGATGTATCCTAAACTATTACCTATCTAGTATTTTGGATCTTGCTGTATGGCGTTGAATATTTCTATTTCTTTTAGATGGTTTGGCTCTGATGTACTCTTGTATGTCGTTGGCATACATACTCATTTGTGTATGCTTGACTCACAGTCTAGCCGGCTATGTCTCTCGCACTTGAAGCTATAACCACAAGAAGTGGGTAGGGTGGTTGGCTGGTACCGTGCCCTGTTTCGCTCAGACATGACCTACATGTGGGTGGCCCTTAGGCCTCATCTGTAGGACACCTTATCCACTTTTGGGTTATATCGGCTTGTGATTTAGAGTGTAGGGTCTAGGGAATTACAAAGCTGGACTACGAGTGTGATTTTACACAAGTCAGGCGCATAAAGTATGAGCCATTGTATGAGTTTTCTTCCATGATGGAAGAAAATGAATACTTGGAGAATCACTTAGCGATTATGTGTGAGCGTCATGTACACCACACATGCAATGAGAACTACTTAATTAGCGCACTAATTTGCGATATATTGGTGTTTGCATTCGCTTCCTCCCAACTACAAAGATGTCATCAGGGGCTATATCATGAGAGATGAATCGGTCACCTTTCATGATTTAGTGCCGGAATTGAGAACTCAAAAGGGCTTGATTGCAGTGGAGGTCATGGATGAAAAGGGTATATCTTAGATATAAAAAATATAGATGCTATTCTTTCAAATACTCATTGTAGTTTACAAGTATTTGATGCTTGTCCTGTTTTGTGAAAATAGGATAATCTTCTTAAGAATTGCTGGAATAAATGATGCAATAGGGCTTGATGATGGAAAGAAAAATAGTTTATGGCCAACATCACCCATTCCCTCAAGGTTTATCATTTGGATTAGTGGACTTGAATAAAATTTTGTAACCCTTCTCTGTGTGTCTTGCTTTTGGCGAGGCGATTATTCATATGAATAAGTTACAAGCCAGTTGTACTGTTCTTATGAATGATACCTTTTATGGTCACATTACGATTATAAATGAGTTATTCTCATCACTATGTTAATGATAATAGTTTAAGAATTTATAAATAATTAAAATGCTAAAAGATATCCAAGCTTAAATGTTGAATGCCACTATTGTTTAAGTTATGTTGGTTTGCATGTTTTTCATTCTAATGAAGATTGGGGTCTTTAGATATTCGATCTTTTGACTTTGCAAAACCATGCCTCATTGGCAAGATGACTAAAACTCTGCATTCTGGTAAAATGCAAAGAATTGTTGAATATTATACATAGTGATGTATTGTATTTTCAACAAAATAGTGGAAACCATTATTTCATAAGATTTCATTGTGTACTTAAGTTAATATGTGTATTTACTTAATGAAACATAAGTTTGAAACTATTTGAATTGTTAAAGTGTTTTTGGAATGAAGAAGGGTATTGAATTAACAAGAATACAAAGTCTCTTCAATTTGATCGATATGACTAAGTATTTAAAGTTAACTTTTGGCATAGAAGTACCTGTGAAAGATGTTTCAAAAATTATGATAATTGGACAAATTCAAAATGTATTGACTTGTCTAAACATCATAATCATATTATATTGGATACATATGGTCTAATATTATCTCTTATTAGGGTTATAGTTATCGTTTAGAGTTAGAGATCAAATAAGTGAACACTCATTTGAAATATAAGGAACATTTGAAAGATTCGTGGAAACAACACCATGTCGGAATGGTGTAATCAAACTTTGCTGGACATGGTGAGATCTATGATGTCTTTGACCGATCTCCCTTTGTAATTCTAGGGATATGCTTTAGAGACTGCGGCTTTTACACTTAATAGACGCCATCGAAGTCTGTTGAAATGACACCATATGAGTTGTGGTTTGGCAAGAAACCCATCTTATCGTTTCTCAAAATTTGGTTACGAAGCTTATGTAAAATGTTTACAGCCAAATAAGCTTGATCCCAAGTCAGAAAAATGCATATTTGTAGGTTACCCTAAGGAAACTGTTGGGTATTCCTTCTAACACAAAACTGAAGGCAAGATATTTGTCACGCGAGGAGGAACATTTCTTGAGAAGGATTCTCGCTAAAAGTTTGAGTGGGAGGACAATAGAGATTAATGAGGTTATTAAACTAGAGCAAGATGGGCAGAGTAGCGCATAACCAGAAACTATTTTGGAAACGCCTATGACGCCATCAGATGCTGTCGTGCCTACAAGTGTTGTAGTCCCAGAAATTAATTCTCTTATTAAACCACGTTGATTTAGTAGAGTTCGTCTTCTGGTCGTAAGATTTTAAGATGAAGTATTGTTGTTAGACAGTGATGAACCAACTACATACAAAGAAGCTGTGATGGGCCCTGACTCCGTTAAATGGCAGGAAGCCATGAAATCCGAGATAGAATCCATGTACTAGAATCAAGTTTGGAACTTGATGGACACTCCAGAAGGCGTAAAGCCCATAGAATGTAATGGATCTATAAGAAGAAAACAAATAAGACAGTAATGTTACTTTCCATAAAGCACGACTTGTCGCAAAGGGGTTTCGAAAAATTCAAGGAGGTGAATATGATGAGACTTTTTCTTGCATAGCGATTCTTAAGTCTGTTTGGATACTTCTCGCAATAGCTGAATATTATGATTAAGACATATGGCAGATGGATTTCAAAACAACATTCCTGAATGGGAAGCTAACCGAGGATGTGTACATGGTACAACCCGAGGGTTTTATTGATCCTAAAGATGCTGGAAAGGTGTGTAAACTTCAGAGATCCATCTATGGACTGAAGCAAGCATCACCGAGTTGGAATCTTAATTTTGATAAAGTGGTAAAGAGTTTCGGCTTCATCAAGAATGAATAAGAGTCTTGTGTATACAATAAGGAAAGTGTGAGTGTGGTAGCGTTTCTAATACTATATGTGGATGGCATATTGTTGATTGGAAACGATAAAACATTTCTTAACACTATAAAGGAATCATTGAAGAAAAGTTTTTTGATGAAAAATTTGGGTGAAGCATCTTACATATTGGTCATAAGGATCTATAGAGATACATCGTGGCGCCTGATAGGGCTTACTCAAGATACATATCTAGACAAAGTTTTGAAGAGTTTCAAAATAGAAATCCAAGAAGGGATCAATTCTAATGGTACATGGAAACCACTTAGAAAGAAGTAATTTACTATGATAGATGCTGAGCGAAATGACATGAGTGAAGTCCCATATGTGTCAGCAATTGGTTCAATCATGTATGCCATGATATGTACAATACAAAATGTATCATATGCTCTTAGTGTTATGAGAAGATACCAAAGTGATCCAGGAGTGAATCACTAGATAGCAGTGAAAAATATACTTAGATACTTGAGAAGAACTAAGGATATGTTTCTCTTATATGGAGGTGACAAATAGCTCATTGCAAGGGGTTACACTGATGCAAGCTTTTTCACTGATCCTGATGATTTTAGATCTTAGTCTGGTTATGTGTTCACCTTGAATGGGGAGCGGTGAGATGGAAAAGTTCTAAGAAAGATACGGTTGCAGACCCTACAACAAAGGTGGAGTACATAACAGCATTAGATGCTGCAAAGAAGGGTGTCTAGATGAAGAACTTCATCTCAGAACTTGGTGTGGTTCCAAGTGTGTTAGAGCCAATGGAGATTCATTTTGACAACAATGGTGCCATTTCCGAAGCAAATGAACCAAGGTCCCAGCAGAAGAACAAGCATGTAAAATGTCGATTTCATATCATGCACCAGTTCGTGCATGACGGTGACATCAAGATGTGAAAAATTCATACAGATGTGAATGCGGTAGATAAGTTGACAAAGTTACTACGGTGACCGAGCATACCACTGCATGATGTAGTATACTATAGTCATTGACATAACACTAATGAAACACCATTGACTAGTATTACATCCCTCAGAGTGGTACAACAGAAACACATCAGGTCTAAGACATGACTATAGGTTACAACTCGACTCTTTACAAAAGATCCAGAGAAGACTCTAGGTTAAAGAGAGAAAAAGAAACTTCTTACAAAGAAGAACCAGAAATAATCAAGTCATAACTATCATACTAATAGACTAGTATTTAATCTATTGGGCTTGCATTGCTGCTATTGCAATACTCTACAGAACTAGGTTCTATGGCTAGAGATTATATTCCTTTCAGCAACTTCGTTCACTTCATTTGATGTATATGTTGATTTCCTTGTCTTCATTGAAGAACTTGAGCTTTTGGTGATGATTATCTTGAGCAAAATTTGATGCAGACGTCGTCTATATTGGCTCCAGAATCTAGCAAGCGTTAAAAAGATACGTTGAGACGAGCGTAACTCAACAAGTTCACTAAAAGGATTGTTTAATGCACTAGCTACAGCCACAGACCATAGGTCGTAGGCTATGTAGGTTTTCGAAAACATTTCTTCAAAGGTTGCTTTTATCCTGAAAAGCTATGCCCGTCAGCCTTCACAGGTTTACCAGAACTTTCATGGAGTTCCTTTCCTGCCGTGTTCGTAGCTCCTTCTCAGAACAGGGAGTAACAAGCTACAGTTCTTATACTCTACAGAGGTGTGTTACTTTTCCCATGTGAGATCTTAAGCTTTGTTGCACGTCCGAGAGTATGTCCCTGTTCAAACTTCCTTGGTTTGAGGCCCAGCATAAGATCCAAGACAATCACTGCCTTCTCCGCGACCCCGCATGTCTCCTTGGTGTACGCCATGCCCACGTATCGAATTACGACAATGGTTAGTACAGACCGTTCAGATGCCAGAACTATCGTGGGATGTTGAGGTTCCCACCCATATGTTGCATATCCTCTACGAATTACCAAATAATGCACTCTACAAGGATAACAGCCACGTCCCGCACATCTGGCTACATGCGAGAGGGAAAAGATACAACTGACTTCTCTGTCGCATTCCAAATCTCATGGTCAGCGCGTAATATATGGCGCAAGAATCACTAGAGACATTGGTTGTTAAGTCCTAGGTAATATGTTCCTTTACCACCGGAACTTTCATAGTAGGTTATTACCTCATAGTAAATAACCTATATTCCTATTATTATGAAAATAGTGTTTTCTGACCTTTTTGAAATGCAGGTGATGACAACACTGTATTTGTAAAATATTTGATATAAAATAATCAAAGCACATGAGCAAGTGTAAACTTTCCTTTTGTGATTGCAAGATTATGCACTCACGGTTTTTGAGACAATAAAAGATCCAATATCTGAATCAACATCATATGTCTGGTAAGGACTAATGTTTAAAGAAGCAAGATGCTATTATGCATAAGTAATGTAATGCAATTGATAAACTTGAATCCCCAGAATAAGCGTTGATGAACTAGGGTTAGGGAACTAGAAATGGTTTCTTTATCATGTGTTGTCCTTTTAGATAAGTTTCACACTTGTGCTTTCTATTAAGGCCTGTGAGTGTGTGTGAAACAACATGCAAGTATAGTAAAGTACACACAAAAATAGAGTGCTTAAGGGTGGAATGTATCCAAAGACTGTGTATATAAGTATTGTTCATCATTTAGAGCTTTCGTAAGAATTCTTATATCATGCTTTATAATGTATCTTAAAAAAATAACTTTTGTAGAAAAGTTTACTTAACTAAACAAAAGCATTTAAACATTTAGTTAATATTCTTAGGGTTTCTCTATAGTTAGCAAGGAAGAAATATTCACTTCATTGGAATAATGACATTATGTAAGAGGTCCCAACCTGATAAGGTAGAGATCCCTGTGTTTATAATGCTAGTCCCTAGATCAATAGCTAGCATCCATAGTTTAAGATGTAATATCAAGAAACAAAGGTCATATTATCACTTATAACCAGGAATAAAATAATTCATTACATCTTACATAGCTCATTTGGCTATCTCATTACAATGCAGCAGGAATATCTATATAGCATGGAGTCCTTCATTTACATATGCCACAGGCAATCATGTTGGTTGTAGACTTGTAATCCTATTCAACACACTTCACTAACATCAAACAAACCTGCAACATAATAAGTTACAGCCACAAGGGTCAATACATTTGAATTGTATTGGCAAGTGATACTATGGTAGAATAGTAGTATCTATCATCTATATGCATTTGGCTAAGTGGAGCTTAGGATTGCTTTGCTTAAAATAAGGTTTTCCTTATTAGTTGAAAACACTAAGTTTTTGTTTATCAAAACTACCAAGGAACCACCAATGAATATTCAGTAACCTTTAACCCTTGTTCAACCACAAGTTTTTAACTTAGAAATTGGGATGAGGAGATCCTTGATAGCTTCCATGTCTTGATGCTCAAATTGTCCATTGCCGGGGACACGGCTAAGATTTTACTCTCTAGAGAGGTGGTGCACTTTCCCCACAAGACTCGACATGCATCGAGACAAGATCTTTCAAAAGCCTTCCCTTAGACCAAATGGACGCGTTCCCAACCTATACCCCTACCACCTTCTGTCCATCTGGCTAAGTTATTGCAACCTATATGATCCTGGCAGAGCTCATATACCATGTGGTTGCACTAGAAGCTTCTCAACACTTGACATCTCAAATCTCTTTGTTCCTGGGTGGATTTCCACAAGTGAGATACAGTAGGGAGGCCATTAATATGGGCCCTGTGTAACCACTCAACATAATCCATTCACACTATTCCACCTAGGTGATTCATTCACATTGTTGTTTTATTAAACAAAACACAAGTCATAGACTTAGAAATATTTCATAGCATGAATATAATCCACCCTTGTTTTCTACTAGCTAGGCTAAGCATACTAGTAGCAAGAATCTTAACTTAGGGAAAATTCTACTAAGGCATCATCTACTAGGATTTCCCAAGGCATAGCATACTTAGTAAAAATTCCATGCAAGTCCTACTCAAAATATCACTAATGCATAGTGAAAATAATAGGACAAAATGTATGAAGCACCACTTGCCTTTTTAGTAGAGAATATAGGTTCACTCCTTGATCTTGCAATGATCACACTCTTCAAAGTTCACTACAATTCAATCAAGCAAGCACATATTCAAACTAGCATTCAAACAATTCACCACATAAAATAATAAAAACAAAGCAATGCATGCAAGCATGCAAAAGATGGTTTTGTTTGAAAAGTGTTTTCTAATAAGGCTATAAACATTTTAGAACACCTATTGGTCATTTATAAAAGTGTCAAAACCATTTAAAATCAAGTTAGTGAAAATGGGCCATTTAAATCATTTTTGTTTTGCTAGAAATGATTTTTTCCAAGGAATAATTTCTAGTGTTAGCCAAATATGATTTAAACACAATTGTTAGTGTTTATGGTCAAAGTGTTTAGAACAAATCCATTTGCAAAAGGTTTCACTCAAAAACCATTTTTAAATTATAGCAACATTCTTGTTTTACTAAAAATGCTTTTAATCAAAGTAATAATTTTCTAGGGTTAATCAAATATATTTTAAATCCAAAAGTTAGTGTTTAGGGTCAGGGAGTTCAAATCAAACCAATTGCAAAAGGTTTTACTAAAAAAAAATCATTTTTAAAACATAATAACATTTTTGTTTTACTAGAAATGCTTTTATTCAAGGAATAATTCCTTGTGTTTAACAAAATATATTTCTAAACCCAAAAGTTTGTGTTTCTGGTCAGTAGGTTCAAAACAAATCATTTTCAAAAGATTTTACTCAAAAATCATTTTTAGAATAATTTTTATACTCAAAATAGGCCTAGAAATGTTTATGCAAAAACACCTAATTTTCTAGAAGCAAAATACTAAACTAAGGGCATGTTTGCAAAGTTTGCATTTTCCTGATTCCAATGATATGAAATTTGTAAATTTTGGACGTATAGAATAAAAGCTATGATTTTTGCAAAATCAAATCACTAATAGATCTAATCTGGTTTTTAAAATGAAACTAGGCCACGCGTCATAACCTTATTGGTCCATACCGGTTCGCACAGATCAATCATTGTGGAGCGTTGGATCTAAGTCGATCTGTGCGGCTCAGATCAAAGGATAACGGTTCTATTAAGATCTAATATACACCATACGATCTGCATCTAACGGCCAGGAACTAACTGGTCAAGATTTGGCAGCGCTGGCGATGGTTGTGCGGTGGTGGAGCTCAGGCGACGGTGGTTCTGGCGAAACAGGAAGCAAGGGAGGAAGGGGGAATGCTCCCCGTGTTCCCAGTGACGCGCTGATGCTCAACGTTGTCGTTGCACGACAGGAGGCACACAAGATTGCCGGCGATTGCTCGTCGGAGAAGCTCCTGGTGACGGGTGTGCTCGGGCGTCGTCGACGGTGAAGCTACAAGGCGCGGGAAAGCGAGGCAAAGGGTCCGTTAGACACGCAAGACCAAGGCTAGTACATGAGCATCGCTGAGAGGGAGAGGCGCGGTCAAGGTTTACCGAGGGAGGTTGTCAGAGTTGCAGCAGACAGCGGCGGCACTCAGTCATCGTCGTTGTCGACGCTGTGGGGCACGCGCGGGCGAGCTAGGGTTACTGGCATATGCGCACGGAGATGGGGGTCAAGCTCGTTTGATCTAGGGGCAGTGGGGGTGGCTGGGTTGGCCGGAATTTGCACAGAGGCTCGCCGGAGACAGTGGCGTTGCGATCTGAAAATTGTGGCAGCCTGGTGGCGGTGAGGGAATGGCGAGCGAGGGGAAAGAGAGAGGAGCGGGGCACGATTAAGAGGGCAAGTTCAAGGGAAGGAATTGCTGGTGCATTGACACAAATTAACACCGCGGAATCAAAGGCAGAAACGACGAGGAGAGGGGGAAAGAACGGGTCACGGTGAGAACGATGATGAGCTGGCGATGTCGGCCTGTTGTGTCAAGAAGGTGAGGGGTTACGCGTGGGGTTGCTAGGTTAGTGGGTTGAGGGGTTATGGGCCGCGGTGAGAAAAGAATGGCCTGGGAGAGAGAGAGGGAGTGGGTTTCCCGGGTGGGCTGTACTGGGCCAGATTGGGCTAACTTTTCGGCTAGGCTAGTGGGGCTGCTTTGCTTCCTTATTTTTTTCTCTCTGTTTCCTTTTTCTTTTTTCCTTTTCTATTTTTTGTTTTGATTTTATTCAAATGTTTTTAACCATTTGTTTGTATTCAAATTTTTCCAAAAAATTTCAGTAGGTTTGCACTTCTTTATTAGTGTGTTTTGAAAGTCAATTTTTGAATAATTTTAATGTGATTCAATATTTATTTAAAAGGGCTTTTGTCTTTATTCAAGTAATATTTAATATGATTCATAAACACACTTTGAATTCAGATTTTTATCAAACCTTTTCTAAACCTTTTCAGTAGGTTAAATCTTATTTAATAATATATTTAAATAATCCATTCTAGAATATTTCTTATATTCTCATATGGTTTGTTATTTATTTAAATTAGACACTTGTTTTTATTCCAATTATAATTTCTGTTTCATTTGAATCAAATGTTTTAAACTTCTCTTTGATTACAAACTTTTGCAAAACCTTTTGAGTAGGTTTTAAATCATTTAGGAGTTGATTAGTTGGCCCACTTTGGAAAATATTCAAATATTTTCTCATGATTTATTATTTATTTTAATTAGGCATTTTGTCTTTATTTACTTAATTTGAATATGGTTCCAAACCATATAATTCTATTTAATTATTATTTTATTCTTTTTAAGTTAATTGGATAACTTCTAATCCATTTGGCAATTTGAATTATTTTTCCGATTATTTAATTAATCATTTATATTAGGGTTTTTTCTTCATTTAAATAAATCAAATATGGTTTAATCCCATATAATTTTATTCCAATAATATTTATTCCTTTATTTTTACTTGGATTATCTTTATTGCATTTGCTTATGGATTTAATTCAAGATTTAAATTGTCTTCTAAATAATTTTCTTGGAATTTATTATTTAGTTTAGGCAATTTGTCTTTATTTAAGTAAAATTGAATATGGTTAAAAGCCCAGATAGTTTTATTTAAATAATCTTTTATTCCTTTTTATTATTCAATAAACTTGCATTTGTTTATGGATTTGGCCAAGATTTAATTTGGCTTTTAAATATTCCTTATTTCTTTCTTTCTTTTTTTGCCTTATAAAATCCATATCTTTTTATTCATAGCTCCAAAATTGGTGATTCCAATTTGTATAATTTTATTTAATATTTGTTTACCTTCTTAAACCCCTTTAGGATTAATTTGCTCACAATTTGGTATGGATTTTAGCTAGGAGCTTTATTAGCCTTGGAAATTATTTCCTTTTAGCTTATTAAATTCATAAGTTTTTAACCATGGCTTCAATTTAAATGAAACCAATTTCTATGGTTTTATAATATTTTTGTTTATCATTTTTGATCATTTAAAAATGTTTGTTGCTAAATTTTTATGTGGATCAAATCCATAGTCTTAGAGAGATCCTAGAAATGATTTTCTTCCATTAGGGTTTTAGGGTTTTGGTTTTTTTCCCAAGTGTTTAAATTCAAGATTCTTTCCATGCATAAAATGCATTTGATCTTTGGAAGTGATTTCTTTCATTAACATTGGGGGTTTTGGTTTAACTTTTCCAAATGTTTAAATTTGAAGATACATTCATTGATGAATGCATTTCACTTGATTGAAATTTTGTTGGATTCCCTTTTCATTCAAATTTGTTCAAGTAGAGTTTTGATGTTTCCATTTGGAAGCAAAATGTTTATTTTCACCCTAAATTTCAACATTTATTTCTTTTTCACATTTCAAATTTTGGAAAATTTTGGGATGTGACAGGCTACCACCCTTAAAAGAAATCTCGTCCCAAGATTTGGGAAGGCTAGAGGTTACAAGTTGGCTTCAAGATAACTAGAGTGCTTCCACCCTTAAAAGATTTCTAACTAGATTGCATGTTGGCTTACTTGGGGTCTTGATGTATCTTCTCTAGACAGATGTCTGCATAGTGTCCTTTGTTTCCACACTTGAAACATGTGACAAGGCTGATGTCCCTCATAGGTTTGCTTGTTTTTTCTTTCTTCTTTTCTGGAAATTGTGATGCATAATGGCCTAGATCTTTGCATTTGTGGCACATCACTTGGCTAATGTCCTTCTTCTTCTTGGGTATCATCATCTCTTGTTTGTTTTCTTGGCTCTTCTTCTTTTTCTTGGGTTTCTCCAATGCTAGGAGTTCTTCTAGTTCATGTTCTTCATACTTCACCTCAAAGGTGGGAAACCTTTCTCTCTTCTTGGGGCTGTCACTAGAGATGTGACATTCTTATCCACATGAGTAACAAAACTTTGTGGTCACTTTGGGTGTGGCCTTATGAGGCATGGTTCTGACTTTGTCTTTATTCTTCTTGGTAGAAGTTGTTCCCTTATGGAGTTTGCCAAACATTTGATGCATTCCATCTTGTTTCATTTGTTGAACTATAGGGCATTGGATAGGGACATGATTATTTCCTTCACATAGGAAACAAGTAACTTGAGATGTGGGGCATTGTCTAGTTGGATGTTTCTCTTCACAATTAGGGCATTGATCCACATGCTCTTTGTAAGTGTGTTCCATGTCTCCACAAATATTGCAAGATTGGGTTCCTTCTATAATATCATCCTTGATATCATTGTTGTCACAATCTCCTTGGATAAGGTTGCTTCTCATGTTGATCATCTGGTTGGTCATCCTTTGCAACAATTGGGATTGGGTTTCCAAAAATTCTTGCATGGTTGGGTCTATCTCATTGTTGTTGGCTAAAAACTGAGTTGTCACTTGATTCAACTGGGCTTGGGTTGCTAGAAGTTGTTCTTTCATGTGCATCTCTTGGTTGTTGTTGTCACCATCCTTGATGTTGGAGTCTCTTGGAGAAGTCATCTATTTGGGTTGGATTGGGATTATAATAGGCAAAGATTTCTAAAGGAGGAGTCTACTCACACATAACAATTCACACAAGCAATGTGCAAGAAATCACAATCAAACATTCCACTCAAACAACAAGATTCAAGCATATTTTTAGGCAACAAAATATTCTTCCTACACCACATAAGTTGGTGTGATCAATATATGATGTAAACTAAACACTAGTATGGTGGTCCAATTATATGGTTCACTTGAGATCATTTCATTCTTCTTAGTTGTTTCTTCATGAATAAGATCATGGTTTCCTCAGAAAAATTCTTGCATCTTGGTCACAAAACTTCAAAGGTGATGATGGTTACTTCTAGGTTGTGTTTCCTTAGTCTCCAAGTCTTGAATAATATTCTTGTCTCACTTGTAGTCCTTAGTGATGTCCAAGTTGAAGTCCTTGGTGAAATTGTAGTTGAAGTCATTGGTGATGTTGAAGTCCTTTGCTCATGTTGAAGTTTTGTCCAACAAGTTGAAAAGAGGGGAGATGTAGAATCAAAACAATAAGGTTGAGGAAAGAATTTATAGGATTGTTTGTAAATAAGTTTGAGCAAATACAACTCCTATTTTTCTAAGGGGTTTTGTCCAATCCTAGGGTTACAATCCTACAGGCAACACAGTGCTCTGATACCATCTGTAAGAGGTCCCAACCTGATAAGGTAGAGATCCCTGTGTTTACAATGCTAGTCCCTGGATTAATAGCTAACATCCATAGTTTAAAATGTAATATCAAGAAACTAAGGTCATATTACCACTTATAACCAGGAATAAAATAATTCATTACATCTTACATAGTTCATTTGGCTATCTCATTACAATGTAGCAGGAATATCTATATAGCATGGAGTCCTTCATCTTCATATGCCACAGGCAATCATGTTGGTTGTAGACTTGTAATCCTATTCAACACACTTCACTAACACCAAACAAACCTGCAACATAATAAGTTATAGCCACAAGGGTCAATACATTTGAATTGTATTGGCAAGTGATACTATGGTAGAATAGTGGTATCTATCATCTATATGCATTTGGGTAAGTGGAACTTAGGCTTACTTTGCTTAAAATAAGGTTTTCCTTATTAGTTGAAAACACTAAGTTTTTGTTTATCAAAACTACCAATGAACCACCAATGAATATTGAGGAACCTTTAACCCTTGTTCAACCTCAAGTTTTTAACTTAGAAATTGGGATGAGGAGATCCTTGATAGCTTCCATGTCTTGGTGCTCAAATTGTCCATTGTCGGGACACGAATAAGTACTTAGATTTTCACTGCAGCCATTCTCGTTTCACTGCTTGCACTTTCTTGAGCTTTTCTCGCCACGCGCTGGAAGTTCTTCGATCCTTCCCATCTTATTTTCTGCGCTCACGCCGCCGCCGTTGTCGTACTGCAATGGGGAAACCGAAGAAGGCCTCCGCCGCAGTGGGCACCAGCGCTGCTGCCGGTGGCAAGAAGGGTTCCGCCGCCACTCGCGTCACCGACGGTGGCTGGCGGCGGTCGGAGACGCGCGAGGGCGACCTGCGCAAGCATCATGAGCGGGGTCTGATCCCGTAGGACAAGGAGGCCGTCAAGATTCGCTACGATGAGGTAATTCTCCATCCACCCGCTGGGTTTCATGTCATGTTTGTTGCTTTTGTCCTTTCGGGACACTCCCTGCCAGTCCATGATTTTCTCCGTGGATTACTTTTCTTATATGGCATACAAGTCCATCATCTTTCGCCAAATTCTCTCCTCCACATCGCCTGTTTCATCACCTTCTGCGAGTGCTGGCTCAGTATCGAGCCGCACTTTGGACTTTTCCAGAAGCTCTATTCCGTGAAGAGGCAATCTGGCTCCGACGGAGTTTATCCAATCGGCGACTGTATCATTTCCCTAAAATCCAATTTTCTCTTCTTCTCTTTTTCTATGTCCGAGTCCGTCCAATACTGGCGGAGGCGATGGTTTTACATCCGCGACTCCACAGTGGACGGGCAAAATTTTGGCCTTGCTCCTTTCGAATCCTCCCAGAAAATCCAGCCGAAGAGGTCCTGGAAGAACCACATCTTGGATGGTGAGGTGGCGGAGATAGAGTAGCTCTATCGTCGGGTGGAGGACCTCTAGGTGATTCTGGATAAGGAGGTGAACGGTGTGGATATCATCCGCACCTTCCTCAAACGTCGGGTGCAGCCGCTCCAGGCTAGGGCGCACCCGATGTTCCTTTATTCTGGCCGCCACGATCCAACTAGGGTTTCGACTGAGGAGCTCTCCAGGGGGATCTCGACAGAATCCTTCGCCGCTGCTGAAGTATAAAGCTGAAGAGGACCTTCCAGGAAAGTCACTAGCCCCTCCGTTCACTGCCTCTCGTCCGGTTCCGCAGGTGTAGATCTGCGGCGTGCACGTAGCGCTATTTTCGAGTGCGTTTTTGTTATATTCGTTTGTTCTGAAAGTTTGCTTTCTTTGTGCAGGAGTTCAAGGTACCGGGCATGGTGCCTCCACTACCCGAACTTTTTCCGAATGCGCCCGACAATGAGGTAGTGGATTCCATGTCTGAGCTTCCCTCGGCGTAGTCACCAGCTGAAGAAGCCCCCGAGTCGAGCGAAGGGCAGACCCGACAGCGTGCACGGAGCTTGAGCGAATCGTCAGATGCCTCGACTCTTCCAATGCCTAGGAACCCGCCGTGCCTTGCGCGTCACAGTGGAGGTGATGGTGGCTCTTCCTCCCCTATTTCAGCCGTGCCTGTGCGGGCTGTAGTGCCGCAGCCGCCGGTGAAGCGGAAGAAGGAAGATAAGAAGGAATAGAAGAAGGGAAAGAGGTCCTTGCCTGTCTTCAATTTGAGCGATATGGATTCGTAAGTTCTTTCGATTGCTTTTTGCTGTCCTTCATTGTTGCTTGATTTTCCTTGACTGATGTTTTTTTGTGCAGCCACTCCTCTGATGGCTCGTTTAGTGATGCCACTCAGGAGATGGTGGGGGAGTCGAAGATGACGCCTCCCCCTTCGCAGACGGTGGCCACCTCTAGGGGCGTTGCTCCGAACCCTTCTCCGTAGGAGGCTCGGGTGATTGTCTCCTAGAAGACTACAACCGGACCTTCGAAGTCGCCATCTGATCATGTAAGTGCTTCCGTTCTTGCCGTGGGGGGAGCCCCCGAGCATTTGTCGTATGATCTGCTGATAATTGCTTCTGTTTTGCTTGTTTCGCGGGGGCAGCCCCGAGCCCTTTTTCTGATAAGCTACTTCTTTTCGCAGCCTTTTGTGCAAGGCGCCAACCAGCTGGTGAAGCAGCACCTAGCGTTGGAGGCCTCCCTGTAGAGGCTTCAAGGTTCATATTTAGATATATCTTCTTCGTCTTCCTCTGCTTCCTTACTTGTGAATCTGATACGTGTTCTTTTTTGCAGATGAGATAAATACCGCTCTCCGCGAGCTTGATGCTCTCAAAAAGAGCCTCGGGCGAGCGGAGAAGAAGGACGAGGACGCCGTTGGTGCGAAGGAGCGCCTCGAGCGGGAGTTAGCCGACGCAGCTGTGGCCAAGGAGCGCCTGCAGCAGGAGGCTACGGACCGCGAGGAGCAGCTTGCCACCACCACGTCTTCGCGCGAGAGGGAGGTAGCCGAGAAGCTAATGGCTGCAGCCAAGGCTATTTTGGGTGAGTAGTTTTCATCTGTATGATCTTTTCTAGCTTCCTTTGTCTCTCTAGCTTTATTTGATTATTACTTTTGTTTTTCAGATGCCGTAGGCATTGAGTTTGACCGTAGTACTCTGGAGCACGACAGTTCTCTTGATGATGCTGCTGCGGCTGTCGAAGACCACTGCAGTACTATGGTTGGCTCACTTGCCAAGGCTAAGGAGGTGCTTGGACGCTTCTACAAGGAGCTCGTTCCCAAGGGTGTTGCCCTTGAGGATGTCGACTTGTTGGCAGATGCGTTGTCAGCCGACGCGCCTACGGTGTACAAGCGCAAGCAGAAGGGCATCGGTGCGTCCATGGGGCTGGCGATGGCCATGGCTTCTGGAGTGGAGCTGGATCTTCATCAGGTCACCTCCCATATGCCAACGGCTCCGGACGGATCCGAGGTAGCCTTTGCCCTCTATGCTGCCCGCTATAAACGCTATGTGACGAAGCTGATTGACCTGCTGGCGGAGTACGCGGTGAGGCAGCAGGGAGAGGCCAAGAGCAAGCAATCTGGCTCCAAGGCCACTCAGGATGCAGCTGCTTAGGCCTTGTAGCTGTAGGGTAGTAGTTGTCTTCTTTTGTTGTAATATATTTATGAACACTTCTTGCGCCATGTAGTGGATTTTGTTGTATATAATGAGTCTTCGAGCCGTTGGCTATTCGTGTGTTATTCATATACTTGTCTCTTTTCCTCTAGGGACCCTCGGGTGATGACCCTATTGATACTGCGCCTGTTCCGCAGCCGCGATCATCCTTGGATGATGCGTCGTAACTTGTGTTTCTTCGCGTCCGTAGTCTTGAGAAGGAGTTGCTTGGCATCCGAGGTCATGCAGACGTTTGGAAATTGAAGGCACAGCGAGGCGCCGCCAGAGAGGAGTATTTGATGGGGGAGCTGCGGCATTTAGCCGAACATCTGCAGTGTGAGTTTCTTTGAGCTGCTGCTCATTTTTGGATGCGCCTGTTGGCTAGTCATCTTACTTTGTAGGTGTTGCAGGTGCTAACCTTGTTCCTCAGGAGGAGAAGGAGCGTGTTGCAGTTCGAGTCAATTGCTTGACCCAGCAAGATATGGAGCTCAGTGGCTTTTTCTGGATGGATCGCGACCGTGCCATGATCCTTGCGACTGTGCAGGATTGTGCTCACCAGGTCTCGCGAGTGTTGCGGCAGGTGAAGACTTCCCTGGCGTCGATTCTGCACATCATGTTTCCTCTGGATGAAGCGCCATCGACTCTCTGGGGATTGCTGGCGAAGTTTCGAGATGTGCGTCACGTCAGGGAGCTGGTGCAGCACTAGTTGGTTGCGGGGGTGAAGGCTGCGTTTTCCCTCGTGCGGCTGCATTACCCTGATGTGGACCTTGCTGCTGTTGCGGCTGGGCCGCCTCCTCGGCCAGATGGTGGCATGTGGGAGATGCGTCCGTACTATGCGGCTCTAAGGCAGTATGCCGAACAAGTTGTAGATCTCTTTGAGCATCGTGCGCAGGTGAATCTTCAGAATAGGTAGGACCTGTAAAAAAGATAGATGTAAAACTTGTATGTATTTGACTGGGAGTGTTATGCCCCTTGTTGTAAAAGTTGATTGTTTTTGGCACGTGGTGCTTTGTTTGTATGCATGCCCTTTTCGTTAGCCTGACGTGATCAACTACTCAGGTGTACATGCGTTATCCTCAGCCGACGAAGTCGTGAGGTGAGGGGAGTCCCCGAGTGTGTTGTAGCATGAAGAAAATGCGAATAAGAGATAAATTTTTGGGGCGAGACACTTAGCTTTATTCATATCATAATGAGGAGGTACATTGTTCGGCTGAGTAGCCTTGGCTGAATAGCCTTATTGAAAGTAAAAGGAGGGGGGGGGGGGGCAGCTAGGGGTAGAAGCGTCGCAGTTGTGCGACGTTCCATGGGTTGGAGTATGCGACTCCAGACTCCACGTGCTTGAGGCGATAGGCGCCACCTGGGATGACTTCGGTGACGACGTAGGGTCCTTCCCAGGGTGACTCGAGCTTCTCCAGTCGCTCTTGCTTGAGTCGTAAGACTAGTTCTCCTTCGATGAAGGACCTTGGGCGCAGCCGACGGCTGTGATAGTTGCAGATGCTCTGTTGGTAAACCGCCGATCGAGCTGCGGCTATGTCGCGTGCCTCGTCGAGTGTGTCGACGACGTCTTCGTGTGTAGCCGTTGATTCGGCTTCGCTGTAGGCAACGACCCGTGGGGCCTTGTGGCATACCTCTACAGGCAACACAGCTTCGGCTCCGTGCACCATGAAGAAAGGCGTGTAGCCAGTTGAGCTGTTTGGCGTTGTGCGCAGGCTCCAAAGGACGGAGGGTAGCTCTTCTGGCCAGGCTCCTGCCAGTCGCTGAAGTGGGCTCATCAGGCGTTTCTTGATGCCACCGCCGATGAGGCCGTTGGCCTTTTCGACCTGCCCGTTCGTTTGCGGGTGCGCCACTGAGGCATATGTATATTGATCCCGAGGCCTTTGCAGAAGTCCTGGAATTCTTTGGAGATGAAGTTCGACCCGTTGTCGATGATGATGTTGTGCGGCATGCTGAACCTGTAGACTATGGATTCGAAGAATTTCACGGACGTTTTACCCTTTTGGTTGGTGACGGGCATGGCTTCGACCCACTTGGTGAACTTGTCGACTGCGACCAGGAGGTAGACGTGGCCTCCTTTCGAGGACTTGGGCAGTTTGCCGATCATGTCGAGGCCCCAATTAGGCGAAGGGCCAGGCCAAGGGTATGGGACTGAGCTCCGATCCTGGTGCGTGCGGTTTATCTACGAACCTCTGGCACCCGTTGCACCTTCGGACGATGTCCTTGGCATCGTTCATGGCTGTTGGCCAGTAGAACCCAGCTCATAGAGCTTTGACGACAAGGGCGCGGCTGCCCGCGTGATGGCCGCAGATGCCCTCGTGGATGTCTTGGAGGATGGTTTTGACGTCACCGATGGTGACACACCTTTGGAGTACACCCAAAATGCTGCGCTTGTACAGCTCGCCACTGATGATGGTGAAAGCCTTGGACCGGCGAGATATGCGCCGGGCATCTGTCGGGTCATTAGGTAGTTCCCTGTTTATCAGGTACCTTAGGTACGACTGGGTCCATGTTTCTTCGACTTCCATGACCTGCATCAGGTTGACCACTGCGACCTCTGTGTCGAGATTTTCGGGTCCTTCCTGTCTGTCGGGTAGCGCAACCCCCGAGTGCTTTGCTTCTTCGGGTGATCCCTTAGGGAATTTCATTTTGATGGATGGCATGCAGATCTGTTCGAGGAACACACCTGGTGGCACCTGTGTGCAGGTGGAGCCGATGTTGGCAAGTCTATTGGCCTCTTCGTTTCTTTCTCTTCCAACATGCCGAGGCTCGCAGCCATCAAAATCTCCTTCGAGTGAGTTGTAGAGTGCGCGGTACGCGATCATGTTGGCGGCATGCGCGTCGCACTCGTTCATCGTCTGTTGGACGACGAGGTTTGAGTCACCGTAGATGACCAGACGCGTTGCACCGCAGATCTTGGCCATCCTCATGCCATGGATGAGGGCCTCATATTCGGCTTCGTTGTTGGAAGCTCGAAATTTCATCCGGAGGACGTATTTCATCTTGTCGCCCTGCGGGGATGTCAGTATGACCCTGGCTCCTGCTCCTGCCTCGCGCTTGGAGCCGTCGAAGTGCATCGTCCATGACTGTGTCATGTACGGGGTATCCGGCAGCTGCAGTTCCATCCAGTGGACGAGGAAGTCCGGAAGGACCTGGGACTTGATCGCATGGCGCTTCTCATAGACTATGTCTAGAGGTGACAGCTTGATGCCCCATAGGGCCACGCGTCCTGTGGCCTCCGGGTTGTTCAGGATGTTGTTCAGGGGTGCTTCGTTGACGACCATCACCTGATGCTCCTAGAAGTAGTGGCTCAGCCGACGAGCCTTCATGAACACGCCGTAGGCGAGTTTCTGGTAGTGAGGATACCTCTGCTTTGTCGGCGTCAATACCTCGCTAAGGTAGTAGATTGGGCGTTGGACCCCATGGGTCTTTCCATCTTAGGGTCGTTCAACCACGAGCACGGTGCTTACCACCTGGTGTGTAGCTTCTATGTATAGCAGTAGAGGCTCGCGCTCCTTTGGCGTGACCAAGACGGGCGAGGTGGAGAGCAGCCGCTTCAGATCTTCGAATGCGTCGTCCACTTCGGGCGTCCACTCGAATTTGTCTGCCTTGCGTAGCAGCTGATAGAAAGGCAGGGCTTTTTTGCCCATGCGACTGATGAACCTGCTCAACGCCGTGATTCGCCCAGCGAGCTGCTGGACGCCTTTGAGATTCTTCGGCTTTTCCATGGCCATTATGGCTCGGATTTTCTCCGGGTTCTCCTCGATCCCTCGCTGGGAGATGAAGTAGCCGAGCAATTGGCCAGATGGGACGCCGAAGGCGCACTTTTTATGGGTTAGCTTGATCTTGTATCGATCAAGGTTGTCGAACGTCTCGCGGAGATCGTCAATCAGTGTCTTGGCCTCCCTTGTTTTGATTACTATGTCGTCGACATAGACTTGTATGTTGCGGCCGATCTGGTTCTTCAGGCATGCCTGCATGCACCGCTGGTACGTGGCACATGCGTTCTTCAGCCTGAAGGGCATTGTGTTGTAGCAGAACACTCCGAATGGCGTGATGAATGCCATTTTCTCCTTATCTTCGACCTTCAGCCGAATCTGATTGTAGCCTGAGTAGGCATCAAGGAAGGAGAGTTTCTCGCATCCTGCAGTCGAATCGATGATCTGATCGATCCGAGGGAGAGGGAAGTGATCCTTCGGGCAGTGCTTATTCAGCGATGTGAAGTCCACGCACATCCGCACGATGTCCGTGTCCTTTTTGGGGACCATCCCGGTGTTGGCCAGCTACTCGCTCTCCTTGATCTCTCTGATGAAGTTAGCGTCGAGCAGTCTGTTGACCTTGACTCCAATGGCTTCAGCCCGTGGCTCGGACAGTCGTCAGATGGACTGTTTGACGGGCTTGGCGTCTGGAAAGACGTTAAGTGCGTGCTTGGCGAATTCCCTGTGAACTCCTGGCATGTCCGCAGGACACCAGGCGAAAATTTCCCAGCGCTCACGAAGGAATTCGACGAGCGTGCTTTCCTATGCGGGGCTGAGGTCGTTGGAAATCAGCGCCGTCTTGGAGGCGTCCGTCGGGTGGACCTGCACCTTCTTTGTGTTGACTGTGGAGTCGAAGGACATGTCAGGTGCGTTCTGCCTTGAGACTGGGGGTGCCCCGTTGTTTGTCACCTCTCGGAGCCTTATGAGCTCCTCCTGAATGCCGAATGACTGGGAGATTCTATTGAAGTCCCTGTCGTAGTGATCCGGTCGGGTGAAGCTCCCGTGGACCATGATGATGCCCCTAGGTCCTGGCATCTTGAGTAGCAGGTACGCGTAGTGCGGTACTGCTAGGAACCATGCGAATGCTACGCGCCCGAGGATGGCGTGGTATTGTGATGGCCAGTCCACCACTTCGAACTAGAGTCGTTCACACCAAAAGTTATCGGGCTTGCCGAAGATGACGTAGAGCCATATCTTTCCCAGGGGTAATATGCCCTTCCCTGGGACGATGCCATGGAATGATGTGTTGGATTGTTCCAGGCTGCACAGCGGGATCTGCATTGCTGCCAAGGTGCTAGCGAACATCAGATTGATGCCACTGCTGCCATCCATGAAGACGCAGCTCATATTGAACCCTCCGATCTACGCCTCGAGCACCAGGGCAGCATGACCTGGGCGAGGGATCTGGCGGGGGTGATCCGAATGGCTGAACATGATGCAAGACTCCGATCCGCTGAGGTACTCAGGGATGGCGGGTGGAGCAGTCACAGCCAAACTGACCTGACAGGTGATTTTCTTTTGCACCCTGTTTGTTGGGCGCCCTTTTTGGATCATCAGTGACCCTTTCGGCACGGGGTACCCGTTTCAGCCGTTGTTCTGTGCGGGTGCGATTGGGTGATTCGAAGGTCCCACGGGTGGTGGTGGAGGAGCTCCGTGGGCGATGTCACCTGGTGTGGGTGCGTTTCCATACCCAGGGTTCGGGGCTTGCTGCCTCATCTGGGACATGCTCTTGCCGAGTTTCTGGAACTCGCGGTAGTCTTTGAGCATGTGGCTTGCCTTCTTTTTACCATCCTGCTTGTCGATGTAGAAGTGGATGGTGCATGGGCCCGACAACTTGTCGTATGCCGAGGGTCCGTCGCCGCGGCTACGGCGTTGCCATGACTGCGCTGGGCGTCCTCCATCGCGGAAATTGTTTCCGCGGTATCCGCCACTGCTGCGGTTGCCTTCGCTGCGGCGGTCGGTGTAGCCAGCCGCGACCATGTCGGGTCCGTCGCGATCGTTGTAAACGCGCGATCTTCGCTTGCTACGGCGTTCACGTCGACGGCTATAGTCATCTTCTTCCTCCGAGTGTGCTCGGTGGACGGAGTCCTCACCATCTGCCCACCTGTTGGCGATGTCCATGAGGTGGTCGAGTGTCTTGGGCTTGATGCGCCCAAGCTCTTCCTTGAAGTCTTGGCGTTTGACGCCGTCCTTGAAGGCATCGATTGCTCTCTCCTCAGAGATGTGCGCCGCGGAGTTCTTGGTGTTGGACCGGTGTAGTATATATGAGCGAATGGATTCGCCCGTTCGCTGGGTACATGCCCTCAGCTCTTCGATTGAGGCTGGTCTCTTGCTGGTGCCCTTAAAGTTTCGGATGAAACTGTATGCCAGTTCCTCCCAGCTTCGGATGGATCCCGAGGATAGGCCGCTGAGCCAGATCCGAGCTGCGCCCGTCATCTGTAGCTGAAGGCATTGCAAGGCGGTGTTTTTGTTTCCGCCGTGCAGCTTGACGGACGACAGGTGGTCGCTGATCCACACCTTAGGGTCCTGCGTGCCATCAAACTTCAGAGTATCCAAAGGAAGCTTGAAGTTCCACGGCATCCGCGTCCGCCGAACGGATCTGCTGAAGCATCGAGCTCCGCAGAGTTCTCCTTCGTCGTCGTCCTCTTCGGACTTGGACGAGCATATGCGCTTGGCGCGTGCCTTGTCGATATTGCATTGGGTGAGCTCTCTTCGAGCATCGTAGTCGCGGATGCGACGCCGTGAGATCTTGTGCCGTCGAGGTAGGTCATGTTCTTCCTCGTCGAATAAGGTTGTAGGACTGCGGTTGAACCTGATAGCATCCTTCTTCTTCGGATCCTTAGGGACTTCTCCGTGGAGCGCAGCTCCAATGAGTCTAAGTCCGGCTAGTGCAGAGTTTTGCATGGCCCTCTTCAGGTCCCCCACCGGAGGTGGATGGGACGCGAGGTATGTGGTGGCTGCCATGATCGCAGCTTGCGGTGTCTTCGGGATGACGTTGCCGTTGGCATCCATCTCCATGAAGGATGTGTTGAGGGTTCGGGTCACCTCACGACGCGCGGCGGGGTCCATGTTCTCTATGCGAGAACGGTACTTGTTGCCGTGGTTGCCATGCGAGCTGGAGCCGCCGATGGCGGAGAGCGCAGCGCGCCGCGCGCTATACTCTGAGGCCGCTTGCTTGCGTTTGTCGAGTACTTCCTGCATCTTCACGTACTTTTTGTGCTCTTCAATGAGGAGCAGGTGGTATGCCATTAGTAGGTCCTGTGAGGCATCCACAGGAAGGATCTTGTTGCCCACCACAGCTTCGCGAGCTTGGTTCCATCCTTCCTCGCTGAGGTGGATTACCCGACTAGCGTCGGTGTCATCCTCGTTGGGTGGGGGGAATGGTCGTCTTCCATTTTCCCCGTTTCTACCCTGCGGGTTGGGTGGCGGGTTAGGTTCTTGCTGATCCACATCGCTCTGGATGACCGCGGCGCGTTGGTAGCATCCGTAGGGTGAATCGCTGCTGCCGCAACTTTCGGATCCGAAACCGTAGGTCCCTTCATCCGACGGCGGATCGCATAGATCCGAGTTGCAGCTACTGCTGTCGTATGACTCATCTGTCGATGGTGATGTGCATAGCACGGGATGCGGGGCCCATGAGGCGGGCTTGATCGATGGCATGGGCACTCGCTCTGGGAGGCGGAGAGTACCGGTCTGCCCCACTTGGAAGCAGAAGCTCCCGAATAGAATCTCGAGCCTGTCGCCAACGGGCTCGAAGTCCTTCAGGGTGGCTGGCGAGTGGGCGATGAAGTCGAAAGCGCCGAAGAGGAGATGGCTCTCCGTCGCCAAGGAGTTGTAGATCGCTTTGGTCGGGACCATCATGATCGCACAATCAGCGCCCCCAGTTCCCATAGACGGCGCCAATTGACGAGGATCGATCTCGTCAATGCCCATTGTTATGAGCTTGGGTTTTGGAGAAGATGGGGATGCTGGAGATCGCGGAATGGTTAACAGACAAGCCACCGGGGGACACGAGATTTACCCAGGTTCAGGCCCCCAGAGGGAAAACCCTACTCCTGCTTGTCTGCTCTTGATTATGGCGGAACCGAAAGTACAGGATTGCGCAGATGCAATCTGGCATGGAGGTGTGTATTTGGTGGTATGCGAGGTTCCCTCCTCGTCGTGCCCTACTAGCCTTTATATAGAGATAGGCAGATCCCGGGGACAGATCGAGTCGGTTACATGTCTTAGGTCTTTCCCCTTTGAATATTCTATCTATTCTAGTCTCGCTCTCCAAGGATCCGAAGACGTCCTGGGCTTGGGCCACCCGAAAGTCTTCATGGGCCGCCTATATTCTCATGGGCCTTCCTTGGACTGGACCAGGTATGCTAAGGTCATGTACCCGTGGGGTATAACCATGTCATCCGGGGTGTTACAAAGTGGTATTAGAGCCGATCCTCGCAGTTACATGTGCGTGTCCGGGTCAGTGGTGGACATGTGTAGCATAGCGCGTGTGGCCCAGATTGGACACGACATGGCAATGTGCCGGCACTAGATGCACAGACGTGTGCCAAGAGGGGACGTTCCTAGCTTGTGGTTGATCGATGAGGGCGTCGATCTTCTAAGGGTGGGTGTATGTGAGACCCTGGCGCATGTCTTAATAGGATTGATAGTATACCCATACGAACAAGTTGCAACTTCTTTTCCGGAATCTCATTCAAAAAGAACCTCTAGGTTAAGCGTGCTTGGCCTAGAGCAATATGAGGATGGGTGACCGAATGGTAAGTGGGTACCGGGTGCGCATGAGCGAGGACAAAGTGCGCAGAAAAAACTAGTGTTGGTCTGTGGGGTTAGTCTAGAGATCCTATTAAGCTACCAAGAGTAACAGCCGCCGGTCCGAAGAGGCCGGGGTGTTACATAATCTCACTTATAAATCTGAGAAGCTTGTCATTGAAGCTTTTCATAATCTTCTCATATCTATACTTGGTTATATCAAGTTACTCTACTAATGATAACCTCCAATCCAACAACTAGTTTCTTCTAACTTCATTCATACTCTTCCTTTATCATACAACACTACTATCTTTTAAGAGGAATAATACTTATTCAATAACTCAATGCTTCTCTAGCATCAACTTAGTGTCTTATCTCTACTTATCTCCAGTATCTTATATTCCAACTTCACATTATATTGTTATAGCTTGTCATATCTATACTAGGATAACATATCTATACTAGTGTTTAATCATGTTCTGTCCACCAATGTCACTTACACATGATATAATCATTCATTCTTAGTGACTTGATCATGATCATTATAATCCTTTGATCATTTATCGCTTAGGTTTCTAGTTGGCTAATCAAGTCTTCTTCAATACAACATTATAGTTGTATTATAATTATCTTCTCAGTATCTCTAACTGACTAGGAAATATTATTCATTGACTATGCCTACCTGATCCAATAGGATTACCCCTTGGTAACTATCTTCAGAATTCATCCTTATAATCCACTGGTTACCATTACATATCTTTATTCAATATAACTCTTCTGTCCATTTAGGAATGAGTTAGCTTCATCAATTATCACATTGATTTGATTCACTTCAAACACTCCCATCCTATAAATGATATTTAAAACTAGCATTCCTACTTAACTCTCTTACTTCTTTCTATTAAGACTTTAGAGTGAATGCTATAATAAGAAAAAGAGTTGATAGATCAAGAATAAATAGGCTAGAATTTGATAAATCAATAGTTTTTTTTTGATAAATCAATAGTTGATTACTCAACATTGATGAACAACAGATATTAGAACATGATTCAATAGAGATGATAAGGATTGGTATGGAAAGAAAGATATATATTGAATGGTCTTGACTTGATTTATTTCCTACTCAATATAACTAAAGAGTTAAGGTTAGGTATTACCATGATGCTCATGGTATAAATATATGCAAATAAGATAGGTCAAGATTTAGTTATTAAATTCTTGTTAATTGGGTTATATTCTTTACTTGGTATTCATGGGTTGTTGTAGTGAATACTATGATATGATCTCTTAAGGATATGATATTAATAATTAGGCAATGTGTTGTGGTTTAAGTTTTATTACATTTGATCTACCCTTAGATCAAATGATCTTTACCCAAAATAAGGTTTTAGCAAAGGTCATATTGAAACTTATCGTAGTTAACTTGATGATCTACTTCAATTCCATCAAGTTAAGAGAAGCTTCAATCACTTTGACAAGTTTTGTTCAAAAGCGTGAAAAATTATCTAGATTTTCTATTCATGAATGCAATGCACACATCTGAGTTCAGATTATTTCTAAGCTCTAATGTTGGGATGTTACAGTCTCTCCCCCTTAAAATAAACTTCGTCCTCGAAGTTTGTACTCTCTTGCATTTTGGAATGAGGAATTGACTTATATTGATCATGACATTTCTCAACTCCCTGGTAATCTCAAATGGGAATTATTGTAGTACCCCATTTCCAGATATTTTCCTTGAATTCTCATCACACTTGGCAATCTCCGACTGGTTGTCTTCAATACCCCAAAGTTCCTTTTACCATAGTCCCTTAGGGTATGTCCTTATTATGAAATCCTTAAATTGGAGTCTCTTCTTTAGTTCATTTCCCTGATTAGGTATCCTAATCCAACTACTTTACTTGATCAGCGAGCTTCCTTACTTTACTATATACGGTCTAGGAAGTCTCACTAAAAAGGGTTTTAAATTCTATTAGACAATAGTTGTGGCCTTAAAACTAATCTTTGATTTATCATTGTATGGTCTATACTGATAGTCCTTTAGAAGATTGGTTTTGGACACAATTAGTCCATATCCATCGGAATTTCTTGTTCCTCTACACATGTTCAATTGGATGTGCTTTATTCCCTCTTAAGGATCACTGAAGAGTTGTTTCCTCTAGAATTAGTGTGTTAGGATTAATATATTTTATCACTTTCAAGCTTTTATCTTAGCAAGATTTAGATAAATATATTTTATCACCTTAAGTACTTCTTCAACTTCTATTTATTAATTGCCTTAAGGTTCGAGTCCTACTATCTTGAGGTAAACTTGATATTTCATCCTGACATACTTTTGAAAATACTTTCATGATGATGTCTTCTATTAACCTTATGAAAATGAGGCTTAATGTTGTCATAGGTTAGTACTTCTTCTCCAACCTTGACTCTGAGAGTCACATAACAACACTTCCATTTATATTGTTTACTCTCCCCCTTGAGGATTTCTAATAGTCTCTAAACTGCTTATTTAGTAACCATTGGCTTTATAACTAGGATGTTGGTCTCTGTTCAGCTTATACTCAACCTCTTTAAGGTTTCACGAAAGAACTTATGGTATACCCACACAATTGTGGATCTCCGAAATAGGTCTTCCAAGATTATTTGTATTACTTACTATTTGGACATTCTCTCTTTGGTAGGTATGATTTCGCGAAGCGTCTCGAAAAACAATCGCTTTAATTTTTATACTCCTTGATGTCTTACTTAACTTAGGCCAAGTTTTATGCTCTTTATGATATACTAAGATGTTCTGGTTAACTAAGTCAACCAAATACCAGCTACGAACCAACCTAGGGTGTATGAATTACCCTACGGTTTTCGACGTTCTATTGGCATTCTCTCTGAATTGTCAGAGCTTGAATACCAATTTGTTCCAAAAATTATTCTTTGCACTTATTCATGATACTTGCATGAACTTGGTACAACTACTTCATCAGCTTCTTAACATCATCCCTTCTTTGGGTGAACTTAAGTTCATCACTTCTTGTTGTTCCATATATTTTCTACACTAATCTTCCTTCTTATTGCTAGCTAGTAATGATCTGAACTTGATCCATCCTTCAAATTGTGTTGATACTCCTTATACTTGGCTTTACTTGTCGTGGGAATGACCACGGCAGACGCTGCAATCGGCAGCGAGTAGTAGAACATGGGGCAAGGGCGGCCAGCCATCTACGGTGCGAGATGAGGGCGGAGACACAAGGATTTACCCAGGTTCGGCCCCCCGGAGGGTAAGACCTACTCCCGCTAGATTGTATTATGGTGAGAGTACAATGGGGCGAGCTCGACGACTAGGCGGCGAGTCGCTCGGGTGTATGATGGAACGTATCCCCTATGCGTCCCCTAGGGAGGTTTATATAGGGTCACCTCGCTAGGGTTTATAGATTATAACCGAATTGGTTAAGGATTCGGAGGTCCTATGACCTAGTCCGACTGGGCCTAGCTACGCTTCTAGGCCTTCAGCTTCCAGTCGCCTGAGTCCACGCCGAGTCTTGATCCTGTTGCCGCCCTGCAGGCCCACTCGCTGACGGCTTGGGCCGGCGGGAAACGTCCTGCTGGGTATACCCCGGTAGGCATATCCCCATCAGTAGTCCCCGAGGCCGTCGTTGATTTGTCGCAGGTGTTTGCTGGCAGTCGGAGTAAATGGGTCCAATGCGGACGCCTAGTCGAATCGGCGGTGGACTCCTGAACAAAGGAAAGAACTAGTCATTTTGGTTGCAATAACGGCGACCAATCGTGTCGCAGCTTGGCGAACGGGTCGGCGAATACTTAGTCGCTGTTATAGCGATCGGGTCAGCGAGTAATTTTCGCTGTTATAGCAATCGGGTCGGCGAATCGCGAGTCACCGGGAGCAGCGAATCGAGTAGATGAAGTTGGACCGTCAACTGTGGTCAAACTAGCCGTTGGGTGACCCAACGGTAAATTCGGCGTAATCACCGCGTAATAACGGCTCCCGGAAATGGCGGGTAACAACCGCTATATAACAGGAGCGAGGGGCGACCAGGGAAACGTTTCCTCCACTTCCTCTGATCTGGCATATCTCCGTCTCCTCATTCCTCGCAGCGATCGGAACACTCCTGAGAGCCCCGACCACCGCGAACTCCCATCCGATGGCCTCCTCTACCGAGCCATGGGGCAGATCCAAATGTACTAAAGCGCTGCTAGTATCTTTCGAGGAGGCAGGGATCCTCCGCGCCGGTAGATGGCGCATCCCCGCGGCCGGAGAAGTGATTTCGGATCCGCGCGAGGGGGAGTTCATCTGCTTCACCAGCCACCTGGAGCGGGGGCTGGGCTTCCCAACTTCCCTCTTCTTCCGGCGATTCTGCGCCTACTATGGAATCCAACAATCGGATCTGGGTCCGCATAGTATCGAGCAGCTCGCCATTTTCGTGGCGTTCTACAAGTGCTATTTGGGCTGCATGCCCTATTTTCCCCTGTGGCCAGACTTGTTCCACGGGAGAATCAACCGCGAGGAGACAGGCGGTCCGATGCTAGCCACGGGCGGCCTGACGTTCCAGCTGAAGTCGAAAGCCTCGTTCTTCGATCTGATGCTACCCGCCAAGGCGGCGAATGAATGGAAGAAATTTTGGTTTTACGTCACCGAGTCGACTCCAAGCGATGAAGTGGCGCTTCCAAGATACTCCGCCGACCGGCCCGAGCCGCGTTGGCTCCAGGTTGCCAAACTCCCGCTAGATCAGCGGATGGTTGTTGACAAAATGTTGCAAACCATCCGTGGCCTGAAGAAGAAAAGGCCTCCAGACCATCAACCTCTACAACTTCTGGCTCGGGCGGCGGCTCGTGCCCTTGGCCAGCCGCGACCACTATATGTATGAGTATACGGGTACGACCCGACAAAGTCCTGCCTTGTTGAGTGGAGACTCAATGACTACACGGCGCCCCTGGCCATGAAGAAGATTACCCTGGCCGTGTACCTTGACGCAAAGGCCAGGGTCGCCCCTTATACTACAAGGCGCCCAGCTCCAACGGTAAGCTGTCTCTCCGTTAACACTCGCAGTCACAGCTTGTGCATTCACGGTCATGCTAAATTTGTTTGTTCTTGTTGCAGTTGTTCCAAGTGGTGGAAGGGTGGCTTCCACCCGCAGATGATGAGAACTCGAGCTCATCCGTCTAGGACGGAAGCGAGTCATCACCCGCCAAAGATAACACCGAGAGCGACAGAGGCGACGACGACGACGACGGAGAAGACGAGCCCGTGGAGGTTGCCGCCCCCACGGTTCGCAAAACCCGCGGGCAACACCAGCGCGAGCTCGAAGTGAGCAAGAGCCTCGAGCCCCACGATGATGACGACGACGAGCTTTCCGAGCACACCTCACATCACGAGGCCATGCCGTCGAAGAAGAAGAAAGCTCCGCCGAAGAAGACGAAGCCAGCAAAGCAGATATCTCCGCCCTGATCTACGAACAGCTCCGATGCCACCAGCTCGGCTGAGGACGCAGCGGCACACGCGACCGTGGCTACAGGTGCTACCGCCCCCAGGGACGAGGCGCCGCTGGCATTGTTGCCACCGCCATTCGCCCCGATTGTTAACTTGGGGGCTGCTCCAACCGCAGGGGCCTCGCCACCAAGGGGTGCTCCCGTGGCTGTTACCACGGAGGCTCCTGCCGCGGCTTCATCTTCAAAGAAGCCATCAGTGTCTTGGGCACACGACGTGTTCGAGGTGGGCCTTACTCGAAGGTTAGGGCCCGAGCTGGAGAAGCCGGCCAGTATCTGCACCGGTCTATGGTTCCTGCCAGTCGCCAAGTGAGTGCTGCTCTGTCCCTTACTCATCTGCTTGTTCTGTGTTTTGATCAGACGGTCTCATTCACCAAACTGTTTCGCAGGACTGGTGTTAAAAAGATCGTCCATTCTTCTGTGGCCAAGGTTCCGCCAGTCGCCTCCGAGGTGTCGTCCGATTCCTCATGGAAAAGGAAAGCCGGTGACGTCGCTGCTCCCGCCGAAGGCGTCAAGAGGACGAAGGGGGACGAAGTCGTCACGGTCTCTAATGATCAGGCGGTTGCTCCTAGCGATCCTCTGACCGCAGCGGAAGTGGCCTCGAAGGTCAAGGAGGATGTTGGGTCACATCATATGGTGATCGCAGACTCACCCGACGTGGCCGAGCCGACTCCGAGTGGCGCAGCCGCATCTGCGGCGACCTTTCCTCGCTTCATGGTGAAGGCGGCCGCAGCGAGTGCCTCGGTGCTAGCGAGGTGAAAGCCTGGGGTCGCCGAAGCGGAAGTTGAACAATGCCGCGGCCATACTCCGGTCGTGCTTGTGTCGGTGGATGTGCTGGAACTCCACGACATGCTAGGCGCTGCCATCCAGGTATGTCTAGTCCCCAAGGATCGCGCCACTGAAATTCAGTGGTCGAATTCTTAATGTTTTTATATCATCCAGTCCCCGAGTGCCTAGTCGCTAAATTTCATTGTTGTTGACGCTGCAGTTTGTGCACAGGGCCTGCAGCACGAATCGGCCGATCGGCTTGCTGCGAAGTGTCGCTTGGAGAAGAAGCTCGTTGTCGTCCAGGAGACGAACAAGGAGCTTCAAGCGGTTGCGGCCGAGGTGAAGGAGGCCCGCCGAGGCCTTGTCCCGGTGGGTGATTTGACGGCGGCTTAGTCCGCTCTGAGCACGGCCAAAAAACGAGTCGCTGATCTGGAGCGTGAGCTTAAGGAGGCGAGGGTGGAAGCGAGCTCAGCGGAAGGGCGAGCGAAAGCTGCTGCTACTTCTGTCGCTGAAGAGCGGAAAGTGTCTGACGCGCTCGTAGCTGGGCTGCAGAACAACTTCTCTTCTCTTCAAAGCTTCATCACGGGCCTCTGCCGACCGTTAATTGGTAAACCTTCCTTCTTCTTCCCTCTACCTGCAATAGCTGTCTTGTGATGTCGTTGGTTTGCTCACTGCTTGTTTCTGTGCCACAGGTCGGATCACTGATAACGCGGAGGAGGCGCAGTCGTACGACGCGCGGCAATATGTGGCCACCCTGGTCGACTCAGCCGCGTTGTCCGCGACTTGCCTTCGAGCGTATCTTCAGGAGATATCACCCACGGAAGTAATCCCCAGCGACCTTGTCGAGGTATGGCGCTACATGGAAAAGGCTCCGTCAATCATCGAGTTCATGACGCGGTCGGCCTTCCGGGGCGGGGCGGCGACGGCGCTCAGCCTTGGGCTTGCCCACTTCCCGGAGGATTTCAATCTTGACGATGTCACGAGTGGCTACCCCTCGTCAACGGGCTCTGTGGAGATTGCCGAGGTGTTGAAGCTGACGGGCCGGGCCGCGGTGTACTCCGATCGCGTTTGGGCGATGGGCGACCTCATCCCCTATCAGGAGACGATTGTCGCTCCCAATGATCCTGAACCGAAGCATCGGGACTTCAAGGTCGAGCAGCCGTTTCGTGCGGTGATGGCGGGCAAGCTGACGACGTACCCGTCAAACCCGTACGTGCCCTTCATTCGCAGCTGCAGGGACGGTGGCGCGTCTGCATCAAAACCTGCGGAGTAGAAGTGTTGTGCCCTTGGGCATTAGTACAAAATAACTATTTAACTTTCCTTGTATGTGGAACAACTTTGTGCTACTATAAAGGAAACTCGTGTTATTTTGTCATTCGTTTTGTGATTTTGGATTTTGATTGAGCGAGTCCCCGAGTGCGTCCGCCCCTTTTTATGGGGTTTACCTCGTTATTATGTGTTTTTTAACTTTTAATGAATTGAGGTCGACTCGCCATGGCTCGGGGAATCAGTCGCATGGAGACTCCCAGGGGTGATCTTTACTTGACCGTTTTCCCGGGCGCGAACGAGGTCGCGTTGTCGAGTCCCCGAGCGTGGTACTTGGTGGTTCTAGTCGTAGCTCCAAGGTAGGTGAGGACTAAGCGCGTCGTTGTTAGCGCATCTCTCCTGCCTGATCCGGAGGATCAGTAGCGTGGCGAGTCCTGGGCGCGCTCTCATACTTGGCGTTTTTCCCTAGTCGCTCGTAATTGGCTGGGTGTCAGTCCCTGAGCGTGGTACTTGGCCGTTCGAGTCGCTGCGCCAAGGATGCGGAGGACTTGGTCGTTGTGAGGAGCAAATGCAGTTGTCTTGGCTCGGTGAGCCATTCTAGCTAGGCGACTCCAATGGGGCTCCAGGTTGGCGTTTTTCGTGGACGTTACGAGGCCTGGAGTTTCCCAGTGCCCTCGTACCGCACTACTTGGCCATGCCGGTTGCTTTACCAGAGGTTGAATTCTGCGAATAGCATAACGCTGTTATTACGAGTGCGAGTGGCACAAGACACGGAGAGTAGACACAATTTTCGGTAACCGATCTTTTTTATTTCATAGCGGGTGGAGAGTACATGTATGGAGTTCTAGGTGTAGAACTTTTGTAGGAGATTTACATTCCATGGCCACTTGACGTCGAGTTTTCCGTCTCCTCGGACGTCGGTGAGGTAGTAGGCGTCATTGCCCAGGACTCGCCCGATGGCGAACGGTCCCTCCCAAGGGGGGGGAGAGCTTGTGTATGCCCTTCTTGTCCTGGATTAGGCGCAGTACCAGATCGCCTTCCTGGAAAGTGCGAGTCCTTACTCGCCGGCTATGGTAGCGGCGGAGCCCTTGCTGGTAGATGGCGGTGCGGGAACGAGCTAGGTCGCGTGCCTCGTCGAGCTGGTCGACTCCGTCCTGTCGTGCGAGTTCGTTTGCAGCCTCCGTATAGTTGACCACCCTTGGTGAATCGTGCTCGAGGTCGGTGGGCATGACTTCCTCGGCACCGTACACCATGAAGAAGGGGGTGAATCCTGTCGACCTGTTGATGGAGGTGCGGATGCCCTAGATGACGGAGGGTAGCTCCTCGACCCAGCACCCGGCGGTGCGCTCAAGTGGGACTTGGATCCGTGGCTTCAGGCCATGGATGATGCTCTGATTGGCGTGTTCCGCCTGGCCATTGGACTACGGGTGGGCGACTAAGGCGAGGTCGAGTCGAATGTGGTGTTCCTCGCAGAACTCGGCCATGGCGCGAAGTTGGTGCCGTTGTCCGTGATGATGCTGTTTGGGAACCCGTAGCGATAGATGAGCTCGCATAGGAACTTGGTGGCGGTCTTCCCATCGCATTTGCGGACTGGCTTGGCCTCCACCCATTTCGTGAATTTGTCGACTGCGACTAGGAGGTGGGTGAAGCCGGAGGGGGCCTTCTTGAAGGGGCCTACCATGTCCATGCCCCATACGGCGAACGGCCAGGTGATGGGAATTGTTTTGAGCGCCGAGCTCGGTACATGGGTCTGGTTGGCGTATTTTTGGCATCCGACGAACCGCTGGACGATGTCGACGGCGTCTACGTATGCGGTGAGCCAGTAGAACCCGTGTCGCATAGCCTTTGCGACTAGGGAGCGGGCGCCGGCGTGGTGGCCGCAGTCACCGGAGTGGATGTCTTGGAGGATTTTGCGTCCTTCAACGGGTTGGACGCAGCGTTGAAACACGCCTGTCACACTGCACTTGTGGAGCTCGCCGTTGATGATGACGAAGGATTTACAGCGGCGTGTTATCATCCGGGCCTCCGTTTCATCCGCGGGCATAGTGCCCCCCTCCAGTTAGGCGACGTATGGCGCGGTCCAGTCGCTTGGCTCGACGATTAGTGCGACCAGGGATGCCTCTGGTTGCAGCGGGATTCCGATGTCGATCTCACGTGGGGGAGACACAGAAGGTTTGTTGATGGTGTCAAGGAAGACGCCGGCGGGTGGTGCGAGTCGATCCGAGCCGATGCGGGAGAGTGCCTCGGCCTCCTCGTTCTTCTGCCTGTCGATCCACTCGACAGAGTAGCCTGCGAAGTGTCCACCCAGCTGGTCCACTGCTTGGTGGTATGCCGCCATGGTGGGGGAGACAGCATCGCAGGTGACGCCGACTTGCCTGGCGACGAGGTCGGAATCTCCGTAGCAGCGCAGGCGGTTGACGTTCATCTCTTTGGCGGCTCGCATGCCATGGAGTAGCGCCTCGTACTCGGACATGTTATTGGTGCAGGGGGTGAAATCGAGGTAGAGGACGTAGCGGAGCTTGTCGCCCTTCGGAGATGTTAACACGATCCCTGCTCTTGCACCGTCCGCGTTCTTGGAGCCGTCGAAGTGTAAGTTCTAGTAATGGAGGTATGGCAGCTTCTCTGGCTACTGGGCCTCCTCCCAGTCGGCGAGGAAGTCTGCTAGAGCCTGTGACTTGATCGCCTTGCGCGGCTCTGATGTTGTGGACACCGATCTCGATGGCCCACTTGGCGATTCGCCCAGTCGCCTCACGGTTGAGGATGATGTCCTGCAACGGTGCTGAGGAGACAACCATTATCGGGTGCTCCTGGAAGTAGTGCGGCAGTCGCCGTTGTGCTCTGAAGATCGCGTACACCAATTTTGGTATTGCGGGTAGCGCTGGCGTGACTCGGTTAGGACCTCGCTGAAGTAGTACACTGGTCGCTGCACCGGGCGCTCCTTTCCTTCCTCTGGTCGTTCGACGACCATGACGGCGCTGACGACGCGTTCAGAAGCCGCGACATAGACCAACTGGGTTCCTTGTCGATGGGGGCGGTGAGTAGCGGTGCTGCGAGTAGCACCTCCTTGAGGGCGTGCAGTGTGTCGTCTGCCTCCTTGTCCCACTGGAAGGCAGGGTTCTTGCGCATTAGGCGGTAAAGGGGCATCGCCTTTTCGCCTAGCCGGGGGATGAAGCGACTGAGAGCCGCGACTCGCCCGGCCAGCTTCTGGACGTCGCGCAGGCACTCGGGTCTGCCGAGTCGAGCCATCGTGTTGATCTTGGCGGGGTTTGCCTCGATCCCGTGCTTGGAGACGACGTATCCCAGTAGCTGTCCAGTTGGCACACCGAAGGTGCACTTTCCTGGGTATAGCTTTATCTTGTACTTCCGCAGGTTGGCGAACGTTTCCACCAGGTCGACGAGTAGATCACCCTGGTGAGCGGATTTCACAACCACGTCGTCGATGTAAACATGGATATTGCGGCCAATGTGGCTCGCAAGGCACTCCTGCATGCACCTCTGGTAAGTCTCCTCGACGTTTTTGAGGCCGAAGGTCATGGCGGTGTAGCAGAAGGCTCCGAATGGCATGATGAACGCCGTCTTCTCTTCGTCCTATACGGCCATTTTGATCTGGTTGTACCCAGAGTAGGCATCGAGGAAGCATAGCGCCTCCGAGCCCGCGGTGGAATCGATGATTTGGTCGATCCGCGGGAGGACGAATTGCTCCTTCGGGCAGGCGCTGTTTAAGTTTGTGTAGTCGATACACATTCTCCAGGTCCCTTTTTCTTCTCGACCAAGACTGGGTTTGCCAGCCACTTGGAGTACTTGATTGGCCGGATGAAGCCTGCAGCGAGTAGACGCTGCACCTCCTCGGCGATGGCTCGGCGACGCTCTTCATTGAAGGGCCGCAACGACTGCTTGACAGGTCGCACTTTGGGGTCGGCGTTGAGTTTGTGCTTAGCGAGTTCCCTTGGGACACCAGGAATGTCGGATGGCTTCCATGCGAAGATGTCCCTGTTCTCACGGAGGAACTCAATGAGCGCGCCTTCCTATGCTGGGCTCATGCCCGTCCCAATCGTCACCGTCTGGCTGGAGTTGCCTGGGACCAGCTCGATGGTGCAGGTGTGTGTCATTGCCTCGAAGGTGATGGAGTTGCCACCCTCAGAGTTGGGCTTCTTGAGTATGGTGGGGTCGGCGCTGTTGACCTCGCTCGCATATTTAGCGAGATCCTCGGCGTGGTTGGCCTCCGCCGTGATGACGGCGTCAGCGAGTTTGGCCCCTTTGGCCTTGCATTCCGTGGCCATATCAGGGTCGCCATGGACCGTGATGATGCCGCACGGCCCAGGTAACTTCATCGCGTTGTACGCGTAGTGGGGTGCTGCCATGAACTTGGCGAACGCCTGGCGACCCAGGATGAAGTGGCAGGGGCTGTCGAAGGGCACCAGCTCAAAGACGATCCGCTCGGTGCGGAAGTTTACTGGTGTACTGAAGGTGACTGGCAGCGTCACCTTACCAATCGGATGCGCCTTCCGACCGGGGACGATGCCGTGGAAGGTGGTGTAGGTCATCTCGATCATCGACTGCGGGAGCCGCAGTCGCCTGAACGTGTCCAGGTACAGGATGTTGATGGAGCTGCCGCCGTCCATCAGCGTTTTGGGGAGCCAGTAGTCCCCCACCTTTGGCTTGACCACCAGGGCGACTCGGCCCGGATACTCGATCCGTGGCGAGTGGTCCTCGCGGCTCTAGGTGATTGGTTGCTCGGACCAGTTGAGGAACTGAGGGATGTCTATCTGGGACACCGCGTTGACGGCGATGGCGCGGGCGATGACCTTCTTCTCACGCTTCGTGTTGAAGCCTGTGAAGGTGTGGAGCGAGCCGGCGACGCTGCCGGACTTTCCGCCGTTTGGCGGGTTGTTATCGGGGTCTTCCCACGCGCGCCGTGCCTTCTCGATCTCCTTGAGAGAGTGGCATTCGGTGGTCGTGTGCATGGCGGGCTTTCCTTCCCTGCTATGAAACACACAGGGTTGGTTGAGAAGGGCCGTGGGATCGAACCTCAGCTTTGACTTGTAGTTGCCGCCGTTGCGGCGCTTCCTCCGTCGCGGTGAAAGCTCTTGGGCTCGCGCTACGCGTATCCGGCGTTGGCGACGAAGTCGACTCGCCCGTCACCGCGGCGCTTGCCGGTGAGGCGAGTGCTACTGTAACGTAACTCGGGCCGCCTCCCGTTGTCATGGCTGCTCGTGCGGCGATGTCCTCCCGACTCGTCGTCGGTTTCCTGGTTTGGGTCCTCTTCCGCGTACTTCTTTGCGATCTCCAAGAGGTCCGATATGTTGTCGAGTGTGCGGTACGCTCGTTTGAGCTTGGCGACCAGGGGCTCGTAGAGGCACGAGGTCTTGAAGCAGTGGATCGCGTTGTCCGGGTGGATTCCGGCCGTGTTGTACCACAGATCTTGCCACCGTTGGACCCAGCTGCGGGTCAACTCGCCGGGTCCCTGGACACACCGTTCTAGGTCCTCGATGGTGGTGGAGCGGGTGTATGAACCCTCGAAGTGACTGACGAAGGCATCGCGCATATCCTCCTAGGAGTCGATGCTATCTGCGAGGAGGGTGTTAATCCACTGCCTGCACGCCCCCTCCATCATCAGGGGGAGGTAGCGGGCGGCGAGTAGGTCGGTGTGGCCGGCGACCCCATCGCCATGAGGTAGGTATCCATCCACACGGAGGGATCGTACAAGGGGTCATACTTCTATATTTCCTTCAGCGCTTAGAAGTTCGCCGGGTATCTTTCGCCTCGGATCATCGGTCCAAAGCACTGGGGCCCGATTCGGCTCAGCGATCCCCTTGGTTCACCGTCGCGGCGGTTGGTGAGGGTGTGCCGCAGATCATCGGGCTAGCGTGCACGCCAACTCTGGTTGTTGATGATGTGGGTGCGTGCGTCGGGCTGCCCGTTGGCGGCGACGAAGTTGTTCGCTGGCCGCGGGTCGTTGGTGGAGAGTGCCGCGTTCGCGTGTCGGTGTTGGAGCTGTAGGGGCTCGGGTGGCGGGCAGTTGAGGGTATTTTCCACCATGGGGCGGCCACTCGAGGCTGCCCTGCTGCCCGATGAGCGTGAGTACATCCGACCCTGTGAGTCGGTGCCCGCATTTTTTTGCTCCACTGCTTTGGCGAGTAGAGCCTTGGCATACTGGATCTGCAGGGCACCTTTGCCGGTTACTTGGATGTTGTCAACCGCGGCTCAGCTTGCGACGACGTTGTCCATTGGGGTGGAGAACAATAGGAGGCCATTCGCGTCTCGCTCTCGTGAGGAGACCATGGTCCTTGGTTGGTCCCTGGGGGGCGCGCGGTTGGGTGGTGGTGGGGCGCCATTGGCCGTCGCCCCTGGTGGGGGTTGAGCGCTTCCTCCTGGCGGCGTGTTCTCGCAGATCGCGTGCTCCGCTATGCGAGCCGGGTCGTTCTCGTCGTCGAAGTTTAGGGCATGCCCCTGGATGGCGGGGTTTAGGCGCGACCTGATTCAGAGTTGGTGATATCGCGACAGCTCTTGCGCTGTCGCCTGCTCGAGGCGAAATTTTTCGCGCTCGGCTTGCTCCTTGTGGACTACCTCCGCCAGCTTCAGGCGGAGTTCCTCGACCTCTTGCCTTCGCGTTTGGTGGGATCGGCGTGGAGAAGGGGTCTTCCAGTGGGTCGGCGCCAGTCGCCATATAGGTCACGACATGGCGACCGGTTCCGTCGTGGAGGTCGGCGGAGTTCTCTGACCCGGAGTCGAAGTCAAAGATCCCAAGGATGGAGGGATCCTCGAAGTCTCCGATGTTGGAGACCTGGGTGATGGACCCCGCAGGTGACGCAGTGATGATGGATCCGGCGCGGGATGCCGGAGTCGCCGAATCGGCGTCGTCGTTGTGGGCCGCGTCGCCCGCGGCCGCGGTGGTCTCGGCCACGTTGCTGTGGGCCGAGTCGTACTCAGAGGCGAGGCGGTGGATCGTGCGGACCTGGATCTCAGAGAGCCAGTCGCGTGGCGGCGACTCGCTTATGCGAGCCGAGTCCTCCGAAGTGATGACGTCGGTGAGACCGACGAA
Organism: Avena sativa; assembly: GCA_916181665.1. Lineage (NCBI taxonomy): Eukaryota > Viridiplantae > Streptophyta > Magnoliopsida > Poales > Poaceae > Avena > Avena sativa. Next base: position 99,308,639 of record OV702293.1, read on the forward strand.
GAGGATGATCGTGCCGACCGGTAGGATCACGCTGTGCGTGACAGGTCCCGCCGCCGGGACATAGCTGCTCGGCAAGATCTGGAGCATCTCGCCGATCGTGATCATGCGGCCGGTGGCGATCGACTCGTTGATGGGCAGATTGGATCTCGCCGCAGAACACCGGCCTGACTGGCCAGGCCCCACGGTGGGTGCCACTGTCGTGGGAATGACCACGGCAGACGCTGCAATCGACAGCGAGTAGTAGAACATGGGGCAAGGGTGGCCAGCCATCTGCGGTGCGAGATGAGGGCGGAGACACAAGGATTTACCCAGGTTCGGCCCCCCGGAGGGTAAAGACCTACTCCTGCTAGATTGTATTATGGTGAGAGTACAATGGGGTGAGCTCGACGACTAGGCGGCGAGTCGCTCGGGTGTATGATGGAACGTATCCCCTATGCGTCCCCTAGGGAGGTTTATATAGGCTCACCTCGCTAGGTTTACAGATTATAACCGAATTGGTTAAGGATTCAGAGGTCCTATGACCTAGTCTGACTGGGCCTAGCTACGCTTCTGGGCCTTTAGCTTCCAGTCGCCTGAGTCCACGCCGAGTCTTGATCCAGTCACCGCCCTGCAGGCCCACTCGCTGACGACTTGGGCCGGCGGGAAACGTCCTGCTGGGTATACCCCGGTAGGCATATCCCCATCATTACTCTTCATGTAAGTCTTCATCTTGGTGTTTGGAACTCGTCACTCCCTTATATGAATTCCCTTTTATCTAGGTCTATAACATCAGGATGTTACAACATGCATTTGCACACCAAGTCAAACTTCATGTACAAATCTAGTCAATCAAGAAGATTTAAGAAAAAACCAATAAATCAAAATGTGGTATATACATCACACAGTATTCTAAGCCCGTAAAATAGTAGTTGAGTATAGAATCTCTTGAATTCAGGCTTAGTTGTGTAGTATATGACACTTACTCATATAGGTTTACGTTGTGATACTTAGCACTTAGGGTCAAACTATACTTTGTCTTAGTATTTACCCAATTGCTCAATTGAAACATGATAATTTTAAGCAAAGTGGTCTCAAATTGGTTACACCAATTTATTATTTCTCTTTTGGAATGACTAACTATATCCAACCTTTCTTTATTTAGTAAACTAGCCTCACATGATCACTCCAAATGGCTAACCAGATTCTATTTTACTAACTTAAACCAAAGATTATTGAACGCGTGTGACAACTATGACTCCCATCATGAATTTACTTTGTTCTAATCTTACTCTACATCAAAATAATTTACTAATTACTTGTCATGTTTACACTTATATCATGGTTTCAGAGCTAATCTCACCATGATCTTGTTATGTTTCATATATTCATCATGATTTAAGAACTAATCACACCATGATGCCTTTATTTCTCATAGTACTATCATTAATTCTTAACAGAATTTCACTCCTTCATGTAGAATTCTCAAGTGAATCCCACATGATTTACTACGCATAACAACCATAAATGCTCTAATGGTCTTAATTATGTTATTTATTGTTATCAACTAACAATGAGATCAAGAAAAATAAAGTGTGCCAAGCAAGAACTTCCTACTCCGGACTCTCCTAGAAAATAGGATCGGCGATCTCATGGCGTTTTAGCCCTCACGGCGATCTCGCCGCCGGTGGCCTCCCTAGCCGCCGGCACTGATCATCACACACCCTCACACCTTCCCGTCTTCCCCACCCACTTCACTATCCCTTCTATCCTTCATTTTCTCTTCCATCATGCCTCCTTCTATCATTTTGGACCGTTCTTCCTGGCGCTAGAAGGCTCTGTTCAGCGTGACGTTAGATCGACGTCAAGATCACATGTACTCTGGGTTTATCGTGTTGAACTCGAAGATGCGTACGATCCAGTTGGTTGGATCAAATGGCGTGGTGGTGGACAGTCGTGTCCTTAAGGTACGGGAATTCATCTCAACTGGATCTGAAATCTTCTTCCCATGCCATCGTGCCTTAGGGCAAGCTAGACTGGTGTTGAGGAAAGGATCATTGTTGGACAATAATCTTCCAGTTAATTTTATCTCTAATAATGGGATTTCTGACCTTGTTCTTGAGTCAAATCCTATTGATCCTTCATCTATGGCTGTCCATGCTGCTCACACCTTGGGGTTTGATTTTGATCATGGTCTGAACTTTACCAAGGAAATCAGGACACTCTTTCAATCATCTGTTCACCCTTATATTGGTCGGATCACTTTACAATGGTAGTTTCTTTTTGTTGGGTTGCTTTTCGTCTTGATGAGGACACTGTTGGACTAGCTATAGAGGCAGCAATTGGAGGGTTTTGTGGTGAACTTAATGTCTCTCTGATCAGAGATAGGGTTTTTTATTTCGCAGTATCCTCAAGAAAGGTCGGATTTCATATTCTGAAGCTGAATTGTTATGGATGTTTTCAATTCAAATGTTATTTTCATCTCTGGAGCCTTGGTGGACCAAATTGGAGGAAGGAACACTTTCTCTGGCAGAAACAATCCGAGGATCAGTGGACACAAGCCCGAGGAAATAAATTCAGGGTTAGAAATAATGTTACCTCTGTAAAAGTTGTGCATGCTGTGCAAAATTCTGTTGAAGCAATTAAGGTACGAGATAATGTTGTGTGGCGACCCAAGGTGATTTTCTCACAGGTTAATGATTCAGTCAGGAGGCCGAGTATGGATTTTTTGGCCAAACAATATGAGAACATTCAATTTGGTATTGATTACGCTCCTTCCATTATTGAACCTATTGATGGCACTCATAATGCGACATCTGTTCAACCATCTAGTGAAAGGATTGAAGTTAATTTGGTTACCACTATGGTTGGTAATAAGGTGTCTGTGAATGATGAAAAGGATTTTTCTGATATGATTGATGCCATGGCTATCAGAGTTTGGTCTTGTTAAAAATGTTTGACTTTTAATCATGTCACGACTAAATGCACAAATAAAGTTTGTTGCATCTCTTGTTCGCGAAGTGGCCATATCAAGAGAGGCTGCCCTGGGGTTCAAAGGGCAATTTCGTCTTTTCGTTGGGTTGCCAAACCATCAAATCAATTTATGGTGGACTCTACTACGGACACAAGTTCGGTATTATCTGCCACTGTTTCGTCTCCAACATACACAAAGCCAACTCCTTCTGCAATGCAAAACAATCTGCCGCCTCCATCCTCTAACCTAGCAATGGCGAATTTCCCGGTTGATGCAAATAGGTTCACGCCAGCAGGGATGCAGGTTCAGCAGCCATGGGGGGATGATGAGCGTCCATCGAGGATCTACGTCACGCCAATCTCTGTACTGCCAAAGACGCATGAGAACTGGGCGATGGTGGTGGTGTTGCCAAGGCCTGTTGGTGATGAGATTGATCAGGTGCTAGATCAGATTTCCAATCACATTGTCGATGATATTCACTGGCAGGTATTATCTTTTGCTAAGAGTGTGGTTGGCTTGGGTCTTTTCCGCATGACTGATGCTGTTACTAGAGATCTGCTAGTTGATCAACCTCTTAGTCCTTTTGGCAATGGAAGAACCCTAGAATTCACTAGACATGATGCTGACCCAAATTTTAGAGCAACCACTTACACTAGAACAGGGTGGATTATGCTGCTAAATCTACCAATGGATTACCGTACAGAGGACTTCCTGAGGGAAACTGTAGCTAAATTTGACAAGATGAGAGGATGGTTTCGGGAAGATCCTTCTCCTTCCAGAACCTTAATCAAGTGTAGCTATGGAGGACCTAGGGATATCCCTAAATGAATTGTGGTCCGTGATCCGCAATGATATGGTGGTGTTGTGGTTTCTTAGACTGTTCCTTACTACATTCTGTTAAGTGAGGAGGGGGATGCACTGCCAGGTGATGAATCTCCAGAGCCACGCAATGGGAACCCACATCCTTTGCCTGGTCAGGATCAGGGTTTTCTAGATGATGATGATGATGATGATGATGATGATGATGAGGATGCTTTCATCCCTGACTATATGCAACCTGACTTACCTGGTTGGGGTGTGTGGCATCAGGAAAATGCTGCTGACAATGTAGGGTTGGTTCCTCTAGTCCAACATCAACAATCTTCTATTACCTTCTCTCTGTCAGATGCTTCTGGCTCCTCTGTTCAGTTAATGCAAGGAGAAGGTGCAGTGAAGCATGCTATTGTGGCCCAACAGGACAATGTTATTCAGCAAGGGCAAGAGTTGGAAATTGTGCCTGCAGGGCAGCACCATCAGTTTCAACCTAAGAATAATTTGCAGATTTTAACCGTTCTGATGCCTGATTCTACCATGATGTGTAATGGAGATTCAATGGATAAGATTTTATCTTTGCCATTGTCAATGGTAGATAAGATGCCACATAATATGATGTATGATGCCAGCATGAAATCCTTTTGGTTGCCACCTTCTCCTCTTTTGCTCACCAATGGGGAGAAGGACATTGAAAACCCTGTTTCTTTATCTCATATAGATGCTGCTCATCAGTCTGGTCATACTCAGGATGAAGATCTTGCAATTATTGTTGAGGAGACTCTAAAAAGGAAGAGGGGAAGAAAGCCAAAGGAGCCATTGATTGTCATTAAATCTGAGAGGAGAAGTACCAGAAGCACTGTCAAGAACAATGGCTTTAAACTTCAGCCTATGACTGATCAGCCTGAGCCACGGAAGAAAGCCAGGTCAGCAAAGACTTTGGAGGAAACTTCTTAAGAGGAATAACATTTTTCAGTCCAACCCAATATTGCTATCAATATTCTGCAACAGGCTGGTGAGATTCTTGAAATTCCTGCAGAAGATTTAACTGTGGAGAAGCTTAATGCTACTCCAAAGCCAAACAAGGATGCATATGGTTCCAATGAATAAGTGGCAAGCTTTTGGTTTTGTCTATCTTCTGGGCCATAGCTACCTTAATATTGTTTTAATTACTACTTTATTAAGACTATTATGGTGTGTGGAATTTTGGTTGTATCAGTTATCTTGGAACTATCTCTTGCCTACACTTTATGTATCAAACATGGTTATTATCCCTAATGGTTGCTTGTCTGGAATGAGTGGCTTCACTATGATGATATTTTCGGTTTTAATGGATAATTCTCATAATAATGCTTGGGATTGGTTGGTTCTAGATTGGAATGTGAGGGGCCTAAACGACAAAGATAAAAGAATTATTGTTTATAATAAGATTGATGAAAGCAGAGCTGCAGTTGTCTGCTTACAGGAAACTAAGTGTGAAAATTTTGATCATTCTTTCATTAGAAGTTTATGCCCTAAAAGATTTGATAGATTTGTGTTTTCCCCATCTGTTGGTGCTTCTGGAGGCATAATTGTCCTCTGGAACAGTTCCATTTTTGCTAGACAGGTTGCTGAAATTCACAAGTCTGGTATTGTCATGAACTTTACTTCCATGCATAATGCTGAAAAATGGAACTTAGTCACTATGTATAGACCATGTCAAGGAATTGACAGGGATAATTTTGTTGCCTGGTTGTTTAATATGGTCATTCACCCAAATGAATATTGGTTGTTTCTAGGAGATTTTAACTTCGTGAGATCACAGGATAATAGGAACAGGCCAGGAGCAGACATGAATGGCATATTTTTATTCAATGATGTTATTAGGAATAATTGAACTGCCACTTAAAGGGAGAGATTTCACTTGGTCCAATATGCAGTCTCAGCCTTTACTAGAACAGTTGGACTGGTTCTTTACTTCATGAAATTGGACACTTAAATAACCAAACACTATGGTTCTTCCCTTGGCCAAGACCACATCTGATCATGTTCCCTGTGTGGTGCAAATTTCAACTATGATTCCCAAGTCAAAGATATTTCGTTTTGAAAACTTCTAGGTACAACATCCAGGCTTTTTTGAGTTAGTTGACAGGTTTTGGAAGGAGCTAGTGATAAAAAAATCGGCTGCATCTATCTTGGCTGCCAAACTAAAAAACCTAAGATATGGTCTTAAAAAATGGGGGAAAGGATTGTCACACATAAAATCTCTCATTGAAAAGTGCAATTTTGTCATTTTTCTTCCGGATCAGCTAGAGGACCAAAGATGTTTATCTCTGCCTGAATTCAACTTCAGAAACATTGTCAAGTGTCACATGAGGAAATTGATGTGTAGACAGTCTGATTATTGGAAACAGAGATGCACTATCAGATGGGTTACTTTGGGTGGAGAAAATACTAAGTTTTTCCATGCTAAAGCTACTGAAAGGTATAGTTGCAACACAATTACTAAATTCCAGGATGAGAATGGTGTTAGGGTAGTAGATCATCACCGAAAGGCGACTGCTTTCTGGAAATGTTATAAGAATAAAATGGGAGTTTCTTACCCAACAAACAATAGTCTAGATTTAGCTACGTTACTACCAATAGTGGATAATTTAGATGGTTTGGCAGAGCCTTTTACAGTAGAGCAGATTAAAGGAGTTGTCCAGGGACTTAAACCAGACAAGGCACCTGGGCCTGATGGTTTCAATGGTTTCTTTCTAAATAAATGCTGGCACATAGTGAAGGATGATTTCATAAATTTATGTATGGATTTTCATAGTGGTAAAACCTCTCTAGAAAGTATAAATGGTTCATATATCACCCTATCCCCCAAAAGTAGTCCCCTAAAACAGTAAATGATTTTAGGCCAATCTCTTTGACCAATAGTTGCCTCAAATCATCACAAAGCTATATGCTAATAGATTTCAGGAAGAGATCACCAGATGTATTCATGATAATCAGTATGGATTTATAAAGGCAAGAACAATTCAAGATTGCTTAGCTTGGTCTTTTGAATATCTTCATCAATGCCAGTAGTCAAAGAAAAAAATTGTGCTGATTAAAATTGATTTTGAAAAGGCTTTTGATACAATTGAGCATCATGCAATCCTGCAAATTCTTGAGTGCAAAGGGTTCCCTGCTCACATCATTAAGTTGGTAAAGGATATCCTAGCTTATGGTTCTTCTTATATTTTGTTAAATGGAGTAACTGGCCAAACTTTTGCTTGTAAGAGGGGTGTCAGACAGGGAGACCCCCTGTCCCCTCTTTTGTATGTTTTGGGTGGTGATCTTCTTCAGATCATTGTAAATTTTGCACATGCTGCAGGCAGATTAAAATTACCAATTTATAGAGAAGGGAAATTTCCTATATTACAGTATGTAGATGACACTCTGATAATTCTGCCTGCTGAGGACAATCAGCTTTTTGTTTTCAAAGAATTGTTAGAACAGTATGCGACTTTCATTGGTTTAAAGGTAAATTATCACAAATCTTCTCTGATTCCCATTAATCTCTCTGAGAGTGAAGCAGAGCATATGGCTGAGGTATTCCAATGTCAGCTTGGTACCATGCCTTTCACATATTTGGGCTTACCCATGGGCACAACTAAACCTCATGTCAAGTATTTTTCTCCAATCATGGACAAAGTGGAGAGGAGACTATCTGCTACTGCCTCCTTCCTATCATATGGAGACAGTCTTGTTTTGGTCATTCTGTGCTTTCCTCCCTTCCAACATTCTTCATGTGCACTGTCCAAATTCCATCTGGTGTAATTGATAAGGCCAGAAGAATGTGCTTATGGAGGAAATATAAGCATCAATAAAAAGTTAATTCCCTGGTAGCATGGGACATGGTATGTAAACCTAAGGATAAAGGGAGTCTTGGAGTTGTGGATTTAAAGGTGCATAATATAGATTTACTCTTAAAGCATCTTGATAAATTCTATAATGATGTTTATTTGCCATGGGTCAAGCTAATAAGGAATACATATTACTATGAATCTGTTCCCCATGCTGTAACATTGAGTGGATCCTTCTAGTCGCGTGCTGTGTTAAGTTTAACAAATGAATGGAGGGGTTTATCCAAATGCATAGTGGGTACATGATTCACCATTCTATTTTGGGAGGATATGTGGACTGACCTTCTTCCATCAAACAAATTTCCAAGATTATACTCTTTTCCAAGGGATAAATTGGCTTCTATAAATGATATCTGCACACTCCAGCACCTGCATGAGGCTTTCAGCTTACCTTTGTCAAATGAGGCATACTTGGAATACTTGCAACTTCAGGAACTTCTTGCTAATATTCATATTACTGCAGATAGTGACAAATGGGTATGTCAGCTGAACCAAGGGGTATATACAACGAAAGCTTACTACCTACATAGTTTCAAGCATATTCAGAATGACGCTGTCTCCAAACTAATTTGGGAAAGCAAATGTATGTCCAAGCATCGTTTCTTTTCCTAGCTGATTATACATGACAGAATCAATACCAAGGATATGTTAATTATGAGGCACTAGGAAGTCCCTAACGATCATGACTGTGTGCTTTGTCAAGCACAGGTTAGGGAGGATTGGAAGCATCTGTTTTTCGGTGCCTTTTCAGCTCTCGGGTTTGGAATTATATCCACATTCAGTGGATGGATTCATCAATTAATTATTATTTCACGACAGCTAAAAAAGCTTTTACTGGTCCCTGTTTTACTGAAATAGTCACATTGGCTTGCTGGAATATATGGAAGCAAAGGAACAATTGGATCTTTGATCATGAAAGGCCAACATTCAGGGGATGGAAATGTGTTTTCATATATGATTTAAGCATGCTAAAGTTCATGTTGAAGCAGAAGTTAAGGATCGATTGTCATCATGGATTGACAGCTTGCCCTGATTCATAGTTGTATAGATGTATAGCCTTCTCTGTTTGTAATTAGTTATATAGTTTCATAGCTTTACCTTTTTATCTATTGGACTTGATTAAACATTATTTAATCTTTGAATAAAGGGCCGTGGGGGTTTCCCCTGCAGTGAGAAAAGGTAAAAAAAACTAACAATGAGATCCTGCCATCTTACATAAATTCTATGATTAGGCTACACCATTTAAACTAAAAATGATTTCTTAAATTTGATCCTACTCTACTGTGACCAATTGAATTTCCTAAAGTATCTTGGTGGGTTATATCTCCTTCGGAAGACACTAAATAGCACTATACTGAGAAAAGATAGATAGTTACTCCTAAGAAATAATGACTTAAGTATCTAGTGACAAAGTTATCCTTAAGTGGATACCCATCACAAGTCATAAGAATATTTGGTTTAGATAAGATGGCTTCCTATAGTCACTATCCGACCTACATATCTCCTTAAAAGGGTTTTAATCCTAAGGTCAAAGAATATGCTCTGATACCAGCTGCGGTGACCCAGCATACCACTGCATGATGTAGTACACTATAGTCATTGACATAACACCAATAAAACACCGTTCATTAGTATTACATCCCTCAGAGTGGTACAACAGAAACACAACAGGTCCAAGACATGACTATAGGTTACAACTCGACTGTTTACAAAATATCCAGAGAAGACTCTAGGTTAACTAGGTTAAAGAGAGAGAAAAAACTTCTTACAAAGAAGAGCCAGAAATAATCAACTCATAACTATCATACTAATAGAATAGTATTTAAACTATTGGGCTTGCATTGCTGCTATTGCAATACTCTACAGAAGTAGGTTCTATGACTAGAGATTATATTCCTATCTAATCAGCAACTTCATTTTCACTTCAATTGATGTATATGTTGATTTCCATGTCTTCATGAAGAACTTGAGATTTTCGTGATGATTCCCTTGAGCAAAAGTTGATGCATACGTCGTCTATATTGGCTTCATAATCTAGCCAGGGTTAAGAAGATACGTTGAGTACGAGCGTACTCAGCAAGTTCACTAAAAAGGATTGTTTGATGCACTAGCTACATCCATTGACCGTAGGTCGTAGGATATGCAGGTTTTCAAAAACATTTCTTCAAAGGTTGCTTTTATTCTGAAAATCTATGTCCGTCAGCCTTCACATGTTTACCAGAAATTTCATGGAGTTCCTTTCCTGCCGCGTTCGTAGCTCCTTCCTAGAAGAGGGAGTAACAAGTTACAGTTCTTACACTCTGCGGGGGTGCGTTACTTTTCCCATGAGAGATCTTAAGCCTTGTTGCATGGCTGGGAGTATGTCCCTGTTCAAACTTCCTTGGTTTAAGGTCTAACATAAGATCCAAGCTAATCACTGCCTTCTCTGCGACCCTGCATGTCTCCGTGGTGTACACCATGCCCACGTATCAAATTACAACAACGGTTAGTAAGACCATTCAAATGCCAGAACTATCATGGGACCTTGAGGGTTCCCACTTATATGCTGCATATCCTCTATGAATTACCAATTAATGCATGCTACAAGGATAACAACCACAACCCGCACATCCGGCTACATGCTAGAGGGAAAATATACAGCTGACTTCTCCGTCCCATTCCAAATCTCATGGTCAACGCGTAATATACGGTGCAATAATCACTGGCGATATTGGTTGTTAAGTCCTAGGTGAAAGAACATTTCATGATATCTAGTGTTTCATGTGTTAGATAACAATATCAAGTATTATTTAATGTGTGTTGAAGTGCTACAGATCTTAGCAATTTCAAAAGGAGCTCAAAAGTGTTTTTTGGGGGGCGGATAATCTGCCGCTGCCAGGGGCCAGATAATCCTCCCCTCCCCCAATCACAAAGGGTGCAAGGGCATGGCGCACGGTGTAGGGGGCGGAATATCTCTCGGATTGTCCGTCCAGGGCCAGAGTTTTTGCCTAGGCCGGATAATCCGCCCCCAGGATTTTTGAAAAGTGTGCCACAACACGACACACCATGTGTGTGTGTGTGGGGGGGGGGGGGCAGAGTTTCCCCCGGACTTTCCGGCTATGGGCGGATTTTTCCCCAGGGCGGATAGTCTGCACCATGGGGGGGGATACTCCGCCGCCTCGAGGATTTTCTCCAAGGCAAGCTCCGCGTGGCTGTCGGTGAGGGGGCGGATTTTCCCGTGGACTTTCCGGCTCTAGGGAGGATCATTCCCCCAGGGCAGATAGTCCGCCCCTAGTGGGGGCGGATAATCCGCCCCCAAATTGCTCCAATAGACAGTTCTGGGCAGAGGGTATTTAAACCCATCTCTTCCCTCCTGCCAGAACTCTTGGTTCATTCGAAAAAGACAAGATCTGCTCCTCAAGTTCCATCCAAGAGATCTCCACCTTCATCCACCCAAAGGCCTCGTTCTTTGGGGAATCGAAGGAGGAGGGCTCGATCTTCATCAACAACAATCAAGCGCTTCACTTCGCCTCCATTCATTTGGAGGATCCTCGATATAGTATTTCTTGCAAATATCTAGATCCTTGTTTTGATTATTTTGATAATCCTTGTTCTTGTGGCAGCTTGTTGTCATTACGGGAGCCTCCAATTTGGCAATGGCCGGCGGCAACTGCAGGATCCGAGGTGGAGGAGCCCTCCTGGTGGTGCTCTTGGTCGTGGGCAGCAACCTGTGTGCAAGAGGGAGCCGAGAAGGAGAAGGAGGACTGAACCGTCCACTCCTCTCCGATCTCTTTTACTAGATCAAAACTGCTAGGGCCGGACTATCCGGGTGAGATTCACCGGAGTGTCTGGCCCGGCCGGAATGTTCGGTTGGTACATGGCAGACATTCTGCCCCCCTGCGACCAGAAAGCCCAGTTTTCAAGTGGTGGACAAATGTATGGCAAGAGGAGCATGTTTACAAGTGAGAGTAGGCCTAGGATTCAGAAGATGTATTGTGAAGAACCAAGAAATCAAAGATATCCAAGAATATGACAAAATTAAGTTCCAAACAAAACAAACCAAGAACCAACTCTTCAATAACAAGAGGGCAGTGGTCGAGGCCACCATGTAAGAGTTTCTGGCATGACACCGTGAATAATTATCCTTGGGTTCATAGCCACTAAGCATCAATGAAGCTCACATATCACAAAATGATATTAAGAGAATTGAATTTATTAATGTTGGCATTATGGGGAGAGGGATAGCCTAATGTATTAGGACGACACTCCCCTATCTCCATGCCTGCACCTAAACCAAATAAGAGTCAAGACATAAGTGAGTATGCAAGGTGATCAAATCAAGCTCCTTGAATCTATGATATTTAGTTCATTCCTCAAATAGCAAAATCTTGCTTCATCAAGTGGCTTCGGGAAAATGTCGGCAAGTTGGTCTTTGGTTGATACATAAGATAGCACAATATCACCTCGAGCAACATGATCTCTAATGAAGTGATGACGAATATCAATATGCTTTGTCCTTGTGTGATCCACCGGGTTGTAGGCAACCTTGATAGCACTTTCATTGTCACATAGAAGAGGCACTTTGTCACAATGGACACCATATTCCTTTAAAGTTTGCCCCATCATACAATTTAGTACAAGCACTAGCAGCTGCCACATACTCGGCTCAGCGGTGGACAGAGATATACAATTTTGCTTCTTAGAAGACCAACACACCAAGGACCTACCAAGGAATTGGAAAGCCCCAGAAGTTGACTTTCTATCATCCTTATTACCAGCCCATTCCGAGTCCGTGTATCCACAAAGAGAGAATGTTGATCCCCGAGGACACCAAATACCATAGTTTGGGGTATGAACCAAATATCAAAAGATTCTCTTGACTGCCATCAAATGGCTTTCTTTAGGAGCTGCTTGATATCTTGAACACAGTCCTACACTCAACACAATATCGGGTCTATATGCACAAAGGTAAAGCAAAGAACCAATCATAGACCGGTATACCTTTTGATCCACATCTATACCATTTGGGTTTAGTTCAAGATGAGTCTTTGTTGCCATGGGAGTAGGAGCTCCATTTAAATATTTCATGTTGAATCTCTTGAGCATATCTTGAGTATACTTGGATTGGTTGAAAAAGGTTCCTCCTCTTACTTGCTTGATCTCAAAGCCAATAAATACTCTCAATTCCCCCATCATGGACATCCAGAACCTATTAGTCATAAGCTTTGAGAATTCATCATTAAAAGCTTTGTTAGATGAGCCAAATATAATATCATCAACATATATTTGGCATACAAAAATCTCCCCGTTGACCCTCTTAGTAAAAAGAGTGGGATCGATTTTCCCAACCTCAAACCCACGGTCTAACAACAACTCTCTAAGGTGCTCATACCACATGCGTGGGGCTTGTTTGAGCCCATAGAGCACCTTATCAAGTTTGTAGACATGGTTTGGGAAGTCAGGATCCTCGAACCCCGGGGTTGCTTTCACATATACCAACTCATGCAATGGACCATTAAGAAATGCACTTTCTACATCCATTTGTTGTAATTTAAAGTTATGATGTGCCACATAAGCAAGAAGGATACATCTGGACTCAAGGAGAGCCACAGGTGCATATGTCTCTCCATAATCAATGCCTTCAATTTGAGAGAACCCTTGTGCAACCAATCTTGCCTTGTTCCTTACAACAATTCCATGCTCATCTTGCTTGTTCTTGAATATCCGCTTGGTGCCTATAACATTGCAGCAATCTTTTGTCTTTTCAACTAACTTCCATAGTTTGTTTCTCTCAAAGTTGTTGAGCTCTTTGTGCATTGCTTCCAACCAATCCGAATCTTCAAGAGCTTCCCATAATTTCTTTGGTTCTATCATGGAAATAAGTGCTTGGTGTTCACTAAATCTCTTCAATTGAGCTCTAGCAGACATCCCTCTTCTTTGATCCCCAACCACATTCTCTAGAGTGTGGTCTCTTAATTCCAACATTCTATCCACTCTAGCTTGGCGATGAGTTTCGATGTCCTTGTTGTTTTTTGTGTGGATCTCTTCATCATTTTGGTCCTCGTCTTGACCATTAACTTGACCTTGATCATCATCGGAATTGTTATCTTCATCAAGAGGCAAAGATTGACCTTGATCTTGATCAGGCACACTTCTAGACATGTGTTGAGATGATCTTATGGCAGATTGTACAAATCTTCCTTGTGTAATAGACCGAGCAGCACTGGACATTCTGGAGAATGGATACTCAAGCTCCCCCTAGCTAGAGGTTTCTCCCTGATCAACTTGTTGAGGGTCCACAACTTGTATTTGGCTTGGGTCATTGTCCTCCTCGACAGAAGGAGCTTGTTGATGTTGTGAAGATGAGGGCTCCACTTGAGTAGAGCATAGTTCTCCTCGATCTGCCATAAGGGGTTCCTCAACGGGGCAGATGAACCCTGCACCCATTCTTCCTATGGCATCTTGAGGCATTTCATGATCTACATCACAAATATCAACACCCCCCTTGGGGAGCATCATATTCTTCGAAAACCACACTACAAGATTCTATGACAGTTCTGGAGAGCTTATCATAGATTCTATAAGTGTGGGATTCGAGACCATAGCCAAAAAATACCCTCTAATGCTTTGGAATCAAATTTGGACAAAAGAACACCCTTTATGCGATAGAAACACTTACAACCAAACAACCAGAAGTATGACATATTGGGCTTGTTACCGGTAAGAATTTCATATGGAGTCTTGATCAATTCTTTGCAGAGGTAGAGCCGGTTCGATGCATGGCATGCGGTGGAGATTCCTTCGGCCCAAAAATTGTATGGATATTTAAACTCCGCCAACATGGTACTTGCCATATCAATAAGAGTCCGGTTATTTCTCTCGGCTACACCATTTTGTTGAGGGGTATATGTAGCGGAATATTGATGTTTTATCCCTTCATCACTAAGAAATCCATTTAAGGTGTAGTTCTTGAACTCGGTATCATTGTCACTCCTTATTATCAACATGGGGACACTGTGTTGACATTGAGCCATGTTGATGAAGTCAATGAAGTTTTCTTGGGTCTCACTTTTCAACTTGAAGAAATATACCCATGTGTATCTTGAGTAGTCATCAACAATCACCAAACAATATTTCTTCCCACCAAGACTTGCATGAGATGGAGGACCAAAGAGATCCACATGTAGGAGATCCAAGCTCCTCTTGGACTTGATGTAGTTTTTCAGCTTGTGGGGAGAATCATGCATCTTTCCATCAACACAAGCCCTACAAACACGATCTTTGGATAAACAAACATTTTCTTTTAGTCCAATAATATGGCCATCCTTGTGGAGACTTTGCAAAGTTGTCATGTTGACATGGGCTAGATGGTGATGCCATAACCAACCCACATCAGCCTTTCCGAATAAGCACATCGCACTTGTAGTGATTTTCCTGGAAAAGTACACCACATACAAGTCATTTTTGACGTACCCAACGAAAGCGACCTTTAGAGACTTGCTCCACATGAGGACCACAATATCATTATCAATAAAGACTACAAAGCCCATCTTTCCAAGAGCATGGACTAAAAGTAAATTATAGCCAACACGCATGACATCCACGAGAGTAATATCATGGGGAACCACAACCTTGCCGAAACCCATACTACTAGGGAAATGGCCATTCGTGGCGCACCTGAAAAGAGCATCTGTGGAGCACTAGCCGTGCGCCACGGGCCTTGCGCTACGGCTATCTCCTAGCCGTGGCGCACTGCCTAGTGCGCCACGGATGTGTCGAGATAGGCGTAGCGCACCTGCTAGTGCGCCACAGCTATGTGGGCAGGTGCGCTACGCGTAGGATCTTCTGTGGCGCACTTCCTAGTGCGCCACTAAGCTTCTGAGGTGCGCTTTAGGTGTAGTGCGCCACAAAGGGTAGGTAATGTGCACCACAGGTGTTTTTTTGTTTTTTTAAATTTCCAAGCCAGATTATATACAATACATATTATATACAATATTACAGGCAGATATACACACACAGATACAAGATATACAATTATATATATAAATACACAATTTGAAAAACAAGATTGAAAAAATACATATAGATAAGTCTCATACATGAATACATAGTATAAGTTACATTGTTTCGATCAAGTTACAAAGTAGTTGGTGACATGCGAATACATGTGTCAATCGAACAAGTTAGAGCTCGGAAACTCGCCTAGACATCTAAACTAGCTAGACACAAATGCGGGATAAACAACCAAAGAAGATAAGCATGATCACCGCCGCGAAGAAGGTGTATGTCTTCTTCCGGTTCCTTGTCCTAACTCCCGCTAGATAGCGCATGTATCTAGCTTCCGCCTCCGCCATAGTGTTGTACCCTTTGTAGCTATTGCCGCTGAAACGGTGCACCTGTCTCCGGCAGTCTTCCCAATCATCGTAGACTCCGGGAACCCGTCCCTTGTACACGACGTACCGCGTCATCTATAAGTTGACAATAATAATTAACCGATGATTGAAAAAAAACATATATAATTAAAGTCGCATATGAAGATACACTTATAGAAAGTACTCCTAAATCAAAAAGACCAAACTCAAAAAGCATGCCTCATATATAACTAGGTTGTTCGACACAGGAATATGCTACGATGGAACCGTCCGCCAAGTAGGATGCACAACACCTGGACCTGTGCATAGCACAAGGCGGACAATCCCATCGCAGCACATTCACATATATTGTGTGCCACAACATTTCAATCATCGGCATTATTCTCGAAAAAGACCAAAGTAGCTCGAAAAGAATGCCTCATATATAACTAGCTAGGTCGTTGGACACAGGAATATGCTACGACGGAACGGTTAGCCAAGTAGGATGCACAATTCCTGGACTTGTGCATATCACAAGGCTAACTATCCCGTCGTAGGACATTCACATATATATATATATATTGTGCCACGACATTTCAATCATCGGCATATTCTCGAAAAAGACAAAAATAACTCGAAAAGAATGCCTCATATATAACTAGCTAGGTCGTTCGACACATGAATATGCTACGACGGAATAGTGAGCCAAGTAGGATGCACAATTCCTGGACTTGTGCATATCACAAGGCTCACTATCCCGTCGTAGCACATTCACATATATAGTGTGCCACGACATTTCAATCATCGGCATTATTCTCGAGAAAGACAAAAATAACTCGAAAAGAATGCCTCATATATATACATAGGTCGTTGGACACAGGAATATGCTACGATGGAACCGTGAGCCAAGTAGGATGCACAAGACCTGGACTTGTGCATATCACAAGGCTCACAATCCCATCGTAGCACATTCACATATATAGTGTGCCACGACATTTCAATCATCGGCATTATTCTCGAAAAAAGAGTAAGGAAAAAAAAGGACCAAAGTGAGCAAAGGACCAAAGAGTAAGCAAAAAAACCAAGCATTGATTGATATATAATAATAATAAGCAAAAGAAGTAAGCGATGATTCATAAACCTAATAATATAAGTATAGTAGCATGTACACTTGTCCACACACACAAAGGTCATCTATAGTTTGTAAGTACAACTAGGCCAACATCAAGCCTTCTAGCTCGGCTTAGGGAACGGGAGGACGCCTTGTCTCGTCATGAACTTCCTATAGTCACCCTGCATCTCTAGGCGATCTTCTATGTCACGGTTATTTGGGATATTTCCTCCGTAGAAGATCCCCCCGAAGTCATGACATCACGAAAGATGATTTCCCCAAACTGTTGTTGGATGCGATACATCTCTTGTCTAATATCTAAATCAGTGATCTTGGCCTTTGCTTCGGCCCACTGTTTGAGATGATCTGGCAGCGTAGAATTCTGCTGGTCAAGTAAACGCCCTCATGTGATGGAGTGCGTAGTAGGCTTCCTTCTTACTGTTTTTCGGCTGCTTCACGCTGGGGAACTCCATTACGTGGTTGAAGACGTGCCTGCCGAACTTGACCTTCGTACACATGAAGGTGGTGCCTTCCGTCGAGGCAAAGCCAGTGAGAGTATCATCCAGAACTTCCTTGATCTTGTCGTAGTTTTTCTTCTTTTCTAGACTCCCCGAGTCGAAATACGTGGCGTGGGAATGCTTCGGCGATAAGGAGATGAGCGTGCAGTGTTCATCTCTGCGCAAAAAAATCAAATGGAATGTGTTGGAAAAAGAATGATGATGATCTAATAAAGCCAATCGATGGTGGCGAGTGAATACCGACTTACTCGGGAAAGTAAGGCACGAGAATATATTCCTTTGTCTTGTTCGCCACGAGGATTCTTTTTAGGTACGAGGCCACGATATTTTGTTCGGCGGAGGAACCCAAGAAGCCGTCACACATAGTAGGGGTCCACTATAGCGATGCCCGGGGTGTGTTCTCTCTAATGATCTGCATGGCCAGGCTAAGAGAAAACATACGGACCATGGTATAGTGCAGCGGGTATAGGTGGAACATATTGAAGATGTCGTCGAACCGCAGGAAGAACAGATCCGCAGGGGCATTATCGACAAAGCCCAAGCCTGGTGGCACCTTAACCACGAATACCGGGTGCGAGGGATCTTTCTCCGATAGAAGGCGTCTCTCTATCATCAGCACGCCGTCATGCACACTCTGCAGTTCCAAACTGGCGAGCTTCCGCAAATTCTTAGGTAGCATGGGCTCACCCGCCACATGAATCCTCCACATAATACCCTCGGGTCTTGGTGGGCCATCCCGAAACCTGATCGGATTCGCAGTTGTTGACGCCACCGGCTGGCTCGAGCTGCTAGATTTTCTTTTCCTGCCCTTTTTTCCTTTTGGAGAGCGAGCAGGCACCACAATCTGAGCACCGTCCGCCCTATGTAGTGTGTCAGGGCTTAGAATAAAGGGCCGGTTGGTTGTATCAGCTGGCTCTGTAAAGGCGCAAGCTGGAGGCGTCTCCTGAGAACCAAACAGACGCTTGGTGATAGTGGCTTTCTCTGTGGGGCCACCAGCTAGGTCTTCGTTGCTAAAATGAGTGTTGAAGAAGTGATCATTCCAGTCTTCGTCGTCCTCGGCCGGATCCTGCGCCATGTGCATATCATCAACATGATCATCCGACCCACCGCGTGGAGGTGACGGCGAGGGCGGTAAGGGGGCCTTGCCACCGCTTGTCGCTGGCATGACATGCGGTGCTGTTGTCTGTGGCGTGATGGCCCCCGCCGTCCCCAAACGGATCATGCTCTTTGGCCATAGCAAGAATAAGCCGAAGCAAGTTCTGAGGACAGACGACTCTTCTTCATCCGCTCCTGGGGGTTGAATGGGAGGTTCCAGGTCGTCGCAGCCCCTTAGCATCCGACTAATTTTAACCCTGTGCACGCTATCTGGCATCGGCCTTGAGTGGAACGTGCGTTGCAAGGGTTGAACGATGGTACCCTTGGCAACATCCCTCAGCTCGTTGTTCACATAGCATAAGAGAGTGCAAGGAACATCCGTCTGCGGAAAACATGTATGGCGTCGTCAGAGATGCCATAAGAGTAATAGATGGCATGAAAGGCGGTAATTAAAGCAATTTGTTTACCGTGATGGCGTCGAGATCGGCTAATGTCAACGCACCGCATACGGCGACGGGCGTGCAAGAGACGGAAGGGCTGCTTGATGGAGCGGTGCTGGCCGCCGGTGTATTATCCCTACCAACGGGTGCTTGGAGCTCCGGTGCCGCCGCGACGATGGCAGGGGGGCACCAACATGTACTCCGGCGCCGCGGTGATGGCAGGGGGAGTCACCAACACTTGCGGCGCCGCGGTGCTAGCGGGCGGAGTCACGAACACGTAGTTCGCCTGATTCGTCGGCGCCGCGTTGTTCGAGTGGCTGCTGACCATGCTTTGAATCGGGCACGGCCCTACTCGACCACCCACACTCCAGTTCGCTATTGACTCCACCAAGGTAGGTAGGAAGGACGTGAGGGTGATTGCCAGGTTGTCTTGGACGATCTGCGGGATCCGTGCCACTTGTGCCTTAAGTTCTTGAACCTCGCGGTTTTCCTCCTCGCTCCTTCCCGACGGCGCCACATGTGTCCTCGGTGGTGGACCAAAATGATCCACCCAATTCTTACCCCCAAGGCCGGCCAGACGGCCAGCCGACGACGGCTTCTTCATAACCGGCTCTATTTTCTTGGCCCGGTTCATCGCCCTGTTAAAAGGGTTATCCCACCGGGTGGCCGCCGTCGACCCCTGGGATGAGGAACCCTGGGATCCATGACTAGCAACAATTTCCTCCTCCTGCAGAAGAAGTAATAGTGAATCGTTTAGATCATCGATTAGATTGCAATCGAGTTGATCCGCGGTAATTAGATTATACTTACCACAATTTCCTCGAATTCCTTCACCGCAGGATCAGCGGTGAGTTGTTTGGTTTTTGGGTCCACATGGTAACGGGCCCTGATGAAGTTTCAAACCTGCCCGGGTTCGAATTTAGCAAAGGGGTTTTCTATCCCCTTGGATCTATACTCTTCTTCCTCCTTATTCCATTTGGCCTCCGCGGTTCTGTATCCACCAGATCCAAGATGGTGATGACCTATATTCATCGCCTGCAACACCTTTCTCCGATTACTATTGGCCAGGGCTCTTTCGGATTCACACCTCTCCTTGAACTCCCGCAACTGATCTTCGGTGATCTGCGGGTCAATATTCTGGATCTCCTTGAGACTTTTGCCATCTTTATAGATCTTCTTCTTTATCCGGGTTCTCCAGCTGGCCAGGGCGGTGCTCATCTTTGTGAGGGCGGATTTGTTTACTTCGTTCCCATGATAATTTGTGTTCTGATACTGTGCGGGGAACTTGTATCTTGCGTGCAGCTTCTCGAAGAGGAGTGTGCGCAAGTGGCCATTATCTTTATGCCGGAGATTCTCGGTGTTGATCGAGATGGTTGTCCGGGTGATCGCCGCCACTTGCCCACCGTACCCTTTGACGACAAGGGCGTGCTCCAAAGGAACCCCTGATGGACTCACTTCGGTAATTTCCTCCCTGACGGTGCCGACCGTGTTTGGGCGCCGGTCCTTCGGCTTCTTCTTCTTCTTCTTCTTAGGAGGATTGCTACCACTCCCTGTGCCCTCGCCGCCATTAGTGGTTTCATCATCCGCCGTTCCTTCGGCTTCTTCCTCTGCGTCTTCCATCTCATCATCCTCGCTCTCCGAAGGATGGTATTCTTCATCGTCTTCTAGCCGCTGGGCCGCCTCCCAGAATGTCAATTGTTTATTCGGAGGTCTGAGTTCTCCTTCAGCGCTGATGCGCTTAGAACATCTAGCCTCGTCGTTGTCACACATCTTTGCACTAATAAAAACAAATAATTGGTTAAATGCACGAAAAAATCCGACATGACCTTTACTAATTTTCTTAAACTAGGAGTGCCCAATTTCTGCCGAAACGGAAGTTAATCAACATTCCGGCAAAAATCAGGACTCATTTCATACAAGAACCTGCATACGAGACATAATAAAGTGCTTCATACAAGCACAAGAATAATTTCAAGTTCTACAACAATAGCAACAATCCTTGCTGTCATTTGCTTGCAATAAGAAAATGAGAATACACCGTACACCATAACAAGCACAAGTTCAGCAAGCAAATGATGGCAACATAATTTTTAGTTCTGTGAACAAATGACAGCAAATGACAGCAAATGACAAGTATACACAGTTCAATTCAGTTCACCTTGGCAAGCACAATCTCGACATCTAACTTGACAGCAACTACAGGTGCAATGCAGACTTGTTTTAATTTTGATGCATGAGTGATGTTTTATTTCATGCTTGGGTTAAAGAATATATGACCATCTAGTGCTATATTAATCTACTGCACATATCTGTTATCACCATGATAAGGACATGAGTGCCATATTAATCTAGTGCTATATTAATCTACTGCACATATCTAGTGCTATATTAATCTAGTGCTTGGGTTAAAAAATTTCATGACTGTTATCACCATGATAAGGACATTGGCCATATGACAGTAGCCTGATAATTACTTCTAACTCCATCAGTGCTACTGCTGCATTGCATGAGAAGAGTCAGAAGTGATGCAGGTAACTGAGATGAGCACTGGCATAGGTTGCACTGGCATAGGTTGTACTGGTAACTGAGGTGAGCACTGGAATTGATGGGAACAGTAAGAGAGAAGGGACAAAAATAGAAGCTACAGGAAAACCATCTAGTGACATTATTGACTGATTTATTAACAGAACATGGAGAGAATGGAAAAGTATCTATTTATTGCTTAAAAAACTACTACACTGGTTTAACTAGCCCACTTCAAGCCAAAACTGTTTATACTACAGACATTAAAGTCGAATTCAGATCACTATGAGAAAAAAATATCGAATTCAGATCAAAATGGTAAACCATTTCAGATTAACAGCTAAATCATTTCAGATTAATAGCTTGCATCATTTCAGCACTAAATCTACTGCTAAATCAACCTAAATCAAGCTACTGTTACTACCTAAACCTAAACCTAAACCTAAATCTAATCCTAAATCAACCTAAACCTCACTGTCAACCTAAACCTAAATCTAATTCTAAATCAATGCCCGCGGGTGAGATGGAGAGAGGGGAGAAGACTCACCTCTCTGAGACGAGGACGAGGACGAGCCCGCGGGTGAGGTGGCTGGCGAGGCGGGACTGTAGACGGTCGAGGACGCTGGCAACGCGAGCGCGCGGGCGACGCTCCTCCTCCACCTCCTCTTGGCTGGCGACGCTCCACCTCCACCTCCTCCTGGCTGGCGCGCGGGCGATGCTCCTCCTGGATAGCGCGTGGGCGACAGTCCTCCTCCTGCAGCTGGCTGGCGCACGGGTGACGCTCCTCCTCCACCTCCTCCTAGCGGGCGCGCGTTGATGCAGATGGGATGCGGCGGCGGCGTGTCGATGGGGATGAGAGAGGGGGCTTGGGCTGAGATGGAGCGATGGGGATGAGAGAGGGGGCTCAATCGAGTGCACGTGTGGATAAAGCCAGTTAGGCGTAGCGCACTTGGGCATAGTGCGCTACGGATATCTGTAGCGCACTACGGGCTAGTGCGCTACGCCTATCGGCTTCTAACGACTGTATAAGAATACTGCAGCCCCACTCTCTAACAAGTACACTAGCCTATCCCACTGGTTCTTCCCACTGCTCAACCTAAACCTGTGAGCACCCAGGTTCAAATCCTGATGCCCCCCTTTTTTATTTTTATTTAAAAAATACGTTTAAATGTTCCAAAAAATGCCCAAAAGTGGTGATATATGCCATACAAGTTTTGTTTTATTTTAAAAATACTTTTAAATATTCCAAAAATTCTCAAAAGTGATAATATATGTCATAAAAGTGGTACAAATATGATTCAAAGTATAACTAAATTTCATAATAATTTGTCCATGAATATTACAATCTTTTTCGACCACGCGTTTTACAATATTTTTTGAGCTAGCGTTTTACAATCTTTTTTCCCTTCTTTGTCACGGTTGAATAATTTAGCCCCGACACTTT
This sequence comes from Avena sativa, assembly GCA_916181665.1. NCBI lineage: Eukaryota > Viridiplantae > Streptophyta > Magnoliopsida > Poales > Poaceae > Avena > Avena sativa. The sequence goes on from OV702293.1 coordinate 99,331,738, forward strand.
AATGTTTCTTCTTTCGAACGGGCTACCTTTTTGGTAGGGTTGTCCTTTTTCTTCTTGTGATGTATGTTGCTGTATCGTAGTCGTCGTCATCTTCAATCTTTGGATCGCCGTACTGGTCGAAGTCTTGCTCGTTGGCGACTCCATCCATTCCGGTGATGTTTCTTTTTCCTCTCCTCACGACAACACGGCTAGGCTTTGTCGGGTCGGTAATGAAAAAGCATTGGTCCACTTTGGTAGCCAGTAACCACGGTTCATTTTTCGCGGCCACGTTTGCACCGGCGGCCTTGGATTTGGCTGCTTCGGGTATAACCATGGTTGTGAAATACCAGTCTTCTCTTTCGACGCTCTTTGCCCATCTGACACGGAACATCGGCACCTTTTCTCCACAGTAGTCGAGCTCCCAGATCTCCTCGATTCTTCCGTAGAATCTTTCCTTCACGTTGTCATCGGTGTAGAATTCCGACGTTACGCCTGAGTTTTGATAATCACACTTGTTATCCTTTTCCTCCGTGTAGAATGTGTAGCCGTTGATATCATACGCCTGATGGGTCACCAGGTTTTGCATCGGTCCCTGCAACAAGACGAATATGATCTTTTTCGTGTCAGAAGAATGCGATCGCGGGGGATTATCAAGGAGCGTCTGCCTAAACCAACGCGTGAAATCTGAGTTGTGCTCTTTGATTATTTCTCCCTGCGTCCTCTGTATGCCCCGGTCACTGTACTTCTTCTCGATTAACCTTTTGTGCTTCTGTACCCAAGGATCGACCAGTTCTAAATGCTGTAGCGCAACGAGGTTTGCTCGATCAAAGTCTGTGCGTCGAAAATCGAAGTCTGCATGCAGTATGCGATGACCCTCTCGGTGACCAGATCCGTCGAGCTTGCCAAGGTGTATGTTGATGGGAAGACCGACAAGGTTCTCGATGTCTAGATAATTCGTGCAGAAAGAGATGCACTCTTCGGCCAGAAAGCCCTTGGCTATGCTTCCATCTGGACGGGACCTGTTGCGAACGTATCCTTTGATGTGTCCGTTCATCCTTTCGAACGCCATCATGCTGCGGAGGAACATCGGCCCGAGTTGTACGATGTCCTCCACGACATGGACCAGCAGATGCACCATAATGTCGAAGAATGCGGGTGGGAAGTAGACCTCAAGCTCACATAGTATCACCACGATCTTCTCCTGTAGCCTCCCGAGCTGATTCACGCCAATCGACTTCCTAGAGATGACGTCGAAAAACTTGCAGAGGCCAAATAACGTTTCACGGACGTGCTCGTCCATTATCCCTCTTAGTACGACCGGAAGTACCTGCGTCATTAGCACGACACAGTCGTGAGATTTCATTCCACTAAACCTCTGTTTCGCCTCGTCTAGGTATCTGCTTATCTTGACCGCGTAGCCGTAAGGAAATTTGACTCCTAGAAGGCACTTGAAAAACTGTTTGATCTCATCCTGGCTTAGAGTGAAGCAAGAAGGAGGGCAGTAATATTCGTTCTTCTTGAACTTTTTACCCTTCCGATGACCTTGTGTCGTCTCCGACTCATGATCATCGTCATCTTCCTGATCATCAGGAGTAGTGCGTCCTCCGTGAAGCTCCTTCCGGATACCCAAGCATATCAGGTCGTGCCTTGCTTTCGGACCATCTTTCATCCTATCTGGCATGCTGATTATGGTGGAGACCAGACTCTCGCACACGTTTTTTGTGATATGCATGATGTCGAGGCTATGAGGCGTGCGGAGAAACTTCCAGTATGGCAACTCCCAGAAAATAGACCTTGTTTTCTATACCTTCATCAGCGGCTTGTCTTGTTGCTGCCTCTTTCGCTTCTTTCCAGGCTTAGGACAATCTTTCCAGTTTTTCAGCAACTCTTCCACTTCTTCGCTGCTCCTACGCTCTGGGATTCCTCGGGTCTCGGATTTGCCATCGAACAGGTCTCCACGTTTTCTCCATGGATCATTCTTGCCGAGCCACCTCCGGTACGCCATGAACACAGTTTTCGATGACCCTAGATCTTTCTCTAGTTGGAGATATCTTGTGTTATCCATGCACCTAACGCATGCGCAGAATCCTTGGATAACCTACCCCGAGATATACCCGCAACCTGGATAGTATTGCACCGTAGTGACCAACGCGGCTCTCATAGTGAAATAATCTTGTGCGACGGCGTCGTAAGTATTGGCTCCGGATTCCCATAACGTGGCTAGCTCCTCTTTCAACAGCCCGAGATACAGATTGATGTCGGTACCAGGTTGTTTCGGCCCTTGAATTAGCATACTCATTTGTATGTACTTCTTCATGCACAACCATGGAGGGAGGTTGTACATCCATACAAACATGGGCCAAGTGCTGTGCGTGCTGCTCTGGCTACCGAACGGATTGAGTCCATTGGTGCTCGCACCAAGCCTGATATTCCTCGAATCTCCACCGAATTCTGGAAATTCGAGGTCCAATGCTTTCCACTGGCTAGCATCTAAAGGGTGCGTCAGCAGCTCATCCTTTTCGGGGTCATCATCATCATCTCTTGGCTTCTTCCTTTCCACATGCCATCGCATGAGCTTCGCTTCCTTAGGGTCCGCGAAATAGCGCTGCAGACGAGGAGTGATAGGAAAGTACCATACCACTTTTCGAGGTGCTTTCTTCCCTTTCTTGTATCGACTCACGCCGCACACCGGACATGTGGTTTTCTCCGCGTGCTCGCCCCGATAAATGATGCAATCGTTGATGCATACATGATGTCTAATGTGTGGTAGATCGAGAGGACAAACGATTTTCTTGGCGTCCTCGATACTAGTTTGACATGTGTTCCCCTCCGGGAGACGATCGTGCCAGAATGCCATCATATCGTTGAAGCTTGCATCGCTCAATTTGTGTTTTGCCTTCATCTCCATAGCCTTGAGCATTACATTCAACCGGGTATCATCGGGCCTGCATCCTTCATATAATGGAGTAACCGCGTCTTTCTCAAGTTGCGCAAGCTTGGCTTTCTCTCTAGCGGCAGCCCTGGCGTTACTCATCTGCTTGAGAAAAAGCTCTTGCACATAAGGGTCCCGCACCCAGCCTGACGTTGTTCCATCGTCGTCTGCTCCTCCGGCATCTAGATCATCATCATCCCGGTCTCCTTCCACACCTTCACCATATCCAGGAGACTCTTCATCATCTTGCCCGTTCTCGCCGTGGTGATGATCATCGTCATGTTGGCCACCTTCACCATCTCCATCGTCTTCGTCATCGCTTATCCAACGAGTGTATCCATCCATGAAACCATGGCGGAGCAGGTGCGCCTGCAGATTCCCAGAATCTGGGTCGATCACCCAGTTGAGTTTGCATCTTCTGCACGGACATCTTATATCCGTCTTGTTATTTCGTATCATGTCGGTCGTCGCACATTTCAAAAATCTAGCCACAATGCCTTCGCTCATTATGCGGACCATTTTTTCCTGCATGGTGTACATGGTACAATTAGAAGTCTATTAGAACCACATAATGAATGCATGCATGCAATGGTCGATAGAAAATTTCGGCATGACCTATCCTAAAATTAGGACCTTTGCGAAATGCCAAAGTCTTGCCAAAATGGAAATGAATCAACATTTTGGCAAAACAAATGGCAACTTATTCACATACAAACGCAAGAGAGAGAGACCGATCCATACACACATGAACATATCATTATCCTCTCCATACACACATGCATGAGCATCATCGATACTCTCCATATACACACACATATGACCATCGATCCTCTCATACACACATCATGAGCATCGATCATCTACATACATATGAGCATATCATCCATATACACATGAACACATCCTTACATGGAAAACTTACCGAGATGAGAGACCAATAGCGAGAAAGATGGAAAGGAGAGGTGCGCGCGAGACCGGAGACCTTCCTCTATTACTTATGTAACATCCAAGGCAAGTTCTACATGCTAAAAATGGTAAATGGGTGGAGAAATTGAGGTGGGAAGGAGAAGATCCCGACTAGATCTAAGGAGGAAGAAGAAGGGGAAAGTGAAGTGTGGGGTGGTGGATGGTCACACATGTGCACATAAAGTGCAGCTGTAAAAAAAATCGCCACATCCGTGGCGCACTCTGCGCTAGTGCGCCACAAGGAGTAGTAACATCCATGGCGCACATGCCATAGTGCGTCACGTATGTGTCTGGCCGTTTCACAGCAGAGAGGGGCATGCGCTTAGGCGTAGCGCACCCCCTCCATGTGCGCCACGGTTGACACTAACAACCGTAGCGCACCTACCCTATGTGCGCTACGGATGTCTGGCGTGCGGCCAACAGGGCCCTGGCCCACACATATCTGTGGCGCACTATGGTCATGTGTGCCACAGTTGTTCTAGTTACTAGTAGGGCACTGCCCATAGGTGAGCCACGCCTATTTTAGCCGTGGGGCACTTCAACCATGTGAGCCACGGATGTGCTGATTACATATAGCCATTTTCCTAGTAGTGCCATTACCTTAGACTTTGACTTGTAGGCATATGTCACGGATATTTTATCATCATTTGGTCTCAAATCCTTGACAATAGATGTGCTTCTGGTCATATGACTCGTGCATCCACTATCAAGCACCCATTTTGACCCTCCAAAAGCATAGGTCTACAAAATATCAAACTAGTTTTTAGGTACCCTTTTTCAATGGGTACTCTTTTGTTAGAAACAAGGGTCTTGGGAACCCAAATATACCAAGCAATATAACCATCAAATGGGAAAATATATTGTGCATACACATCACCATAATAGTCACACATTAAAACATAGTGAGGGTTAACACTTCCCGCAAAGTCATCATGAGACATAGTTTTTCCACTTGTGGTCTTACTACCCACAATGACCTTGTCTTTTTATTGTGCGGGCTTGGTATTCTTCTTCTTCTTCTTTTTCTTCTTCTTCTTGGATTTGGCGACAAAGGCAATGCCCCCTTTCTCACCATTTTGCCCATGATTACTCAAGAGGTCATCAATGGACTTGTTTCCTTTGGGAAAGATGGACTTAGCTAGCTCCCCCTTCAACCTAGCATTTTCTTCAAGTATATTTGCACAACTAGAAGGAATGAAAGTACTAGGTGAAGAAGTATTGCTCAATTGAGTTTGAAGCTTTTCACGAGACTTTGTGAGTGACAAGAGTTCACTCTCCAAGGCCTTGTGAGCCTTGTCAAGCATCCTAAAGTCATTGGCAAGTTTTTCATGAACAACACCAAACTCAATCTTGTCCTTTTTAGCCTTTTTATATTTAGCAATAGCATGGTCACGTTCCTTGATGATTCTATTAACAATTAGGTCATTTGCCCCATCAAGCCCTTCAAGTTTTAGTTTAAGAGTCATCCTAGTCTCTTGTTCTTCTTCTAGAGCATTATTTAGAGCTTCTACCTCAATCATGTGCTCTCTCCCTAGTTTACATCTCTCATCAAGAAGCTCTTGTGTGTGAGAAAGTTGATATAAGAGGTCCACAAAATGTCTCTTGTGTTCCCCTTGCAAGTTATTCATAAACTCATCAAAAGAAACTAATTGCTTTTTGACCTCAAGAGATATCTCATCATCAAATTCATCATCAACCAAGAGGGAGGGGTGTGACGATGATAATACCTCCATTCCTCTTTCCATAACGCAAGTGACATTCTTGTTGGAGATATTCTCATTTAGAGAGTCGAAGAGGGAGAATATGGGTGTAGAAGTAGTGGCAAGAGCAGCCACACCACTTGATGTTTCCTCTTCATCATCTTCATTGTCGGAGGAGAATTCTTCATGAGTGATCAATACAATTTCACCCGACTTCTTGTTGGTGGGATTCTTCTTGATGAAAGGGTTTCTTGAAAGGATCTTTGGAGGTTTTCTTCAACACAAGTTTACCCCCATGATCTTCCCTTTTCTCATAGGGAAAACCGGCAACAAAGTGATAGCGGTCACCACAATTGAAGCAAGTTCTTAATTTGGTGCCATTGTCTCTTCTCCCATCAGGGTTGCTTCTTCGTTGCATCTCCATCTTGGCCTTGGCGGGGTCTTTCCAAAAGTTTCTTGCATAGAAAGCCATATATTCACCATGAGCAACCTTGAAATCACTGGGGAGGCTTGTAGATAAGCCTTCATCACTATCATCTTCATCCACATACTCCACAACTTTGGCTTTTAAGGCAAGTTTGACCCCATTGCTCATTCCAAGGGCTCGAGAACGGGCATCTTTGGCATTCTTGGCGGCAACCTTGAAAGAGGCATGAGATTGTAGTTGTGTCTTCCTTGTAGACTCTTCAAGTCAGTGGGCTCAAAGGGCATGAGTGCACTCACGTAACATCTCAAAAATGTTGAACAATGATTATCAAATTCCAATCACCAAAATTAGGGTTAACAAAAACTTTTGTTAATTCAAATCTTTATGAATGCATGTGTGTATGTGATGATTTTATGAATGAATGGACTTGTGTGATTGATCTAAATAGCAAGGAATGGTTTGAAGGTTAAAACAACATCATCTAAAACATTTCCAAGCAGAAACAAATCAAGAGAAAATCCAAAAACAAATCAAATAAGCAAATGGTCATTTTTGCCAATCTTGCTCACTAGGCCACTTTGAGTGTTTCTAGTCCAGGATTTCAAACAGAAACTTTTCCATTTCTTTTCACCCCTTGCTATAACAAGTAAAAGTGAATCAAATCCCACCTTTCAAACTTGCAAAAACATTTGACAACTTGATTCAAATCACATTTCAAAATTGAATCTGATTCATATGTGAAGATCACCCCTTATTCAAAAACCACCCAAACCAATTCCACTTGACCAATCCCACTAACCAGAGACTCCCTAGTATGTAACCAACACATCCACCAAGTTTGAATCCAAAATTGAAATTTGAATCTCTTGCGGCCATTTCATCAAACACCTTGCAAACAGGAAACAAACAAACATAAAACACTATTAGGAGCAGTGATCTTGGCCTAACTTGTTCCCTCTGGTTCACAGCAAGCTATTAGTAGATCATCTAGCCCATTTAACAAGCTTTAGCACCACTATGAGCTTGCCATAGCCATCAATGGTGATCATGTCGAGCCTAACTTGCCACCCCCTTGTCGACAGCAAGCTAGGAGAAGCACCAAGCCTAGCAACCATGTCTAGGACACTCTCCACCGTCCATCGCCACCCCCTGTCCAAGCCTCGAGCGCAGCCAGCCCCTGGACCACACAACCCGAGCATGCCAAGCCTCTCTGCGAGCGAGCGGAGAGCGCGCCAGAGCATCACCCGTGATACACGTGCACAGACCATGCGCCGCCCTCGCCGCGTGCAAGCAGGATCGCCAGCAACCCAGCAACACCGCAGACATGCCTGTTCGCCGCCGCGCGGACCGTAGACGCTATGCACCATTAAAACTGCCGTCGGACCCGCTCAGAACGCCACGAAGTTCCGACCATTCCACACCGCCCCACTCCGCGTGACCTTGCCATTGAGCTTCGCCAGGGAGCACAGCACTGCCCCTTATTGTCGCCCATGCCTTTAGCTCGCTGTGCCGATGACCACGATGAGCTCAGGCCGCGCCCGTCGGTCCCCTTCAGGCACTATAAATAGAGGCCACCCCAGCACGAATTCTTCACACCATCTCACTCCCCTCTCTCTCAGAAGCACCCCACCTCACTCCCGGAGCAAGGCGAGTAGTGCATCGCTGGAATTTGGCCAGAGTCTGCCGCTGCTGGAGGAAGAGGGCACCGTCGATTGGAGCCGCCCCAGGAGGAGCTGCCGGTACTAGGAGGATCGCCATCGTCGAATTCATCATTCGCCCTTGTCACCGACCATCGCCTGAGCGCCAGTGAGCCTCCCACGACCCCCACTGGCCGCGCTAGGGTTCTGTCTCACCGGCATTGCCCGACGTGGACGATGAACCACAACCTTAGGATTAGAGCTTGATCGTGTGGTCCACATCCCCCATACCGCTTCGCACCCCTTTGTCTCACTGACGAGTGGGGACAGCCACTTAACCAGCCTACGCGCGCTGTGCATAGTGGGTCGGCCCAGTTAGCATCCCGCGTGACCCAGTAATTCAAATTTAGGTTTATTCTTTTAGTTTCAAACTCAGTTCTGTACCCAGATTCAAAAATCAACCTAGCTCGATTCACTAAACCAAAATGCATGAAACCAATTTTGTTAGAAAGGTACTAGAGTGCTTAACCCAAGCCCGTTGGATTCAAACCATTTAGATTTGTAGATCACCCATGGTAAAAATAACAAGGCAGAAGCTTTTCTGCATTCAAACATTTTTCAAAATTCAACCATGAAAGCTTTTGAGTTGATTCCAACTCTCAAAAATCACATTTAACAAGACCTTTCTGAATATATAAAAATATATAGGTTTACTTGCAGAAATAATGGACAAGTAATAAAAGAATGCCTCATAGGCATTTCTAGTCACTTTAATTAATTAAAATAAAAGGTTAAACCTTATTAAATTTTGACACGACTTTAAATCACATTCCCAAGTACTGAAATATGTGGTGATGACATGTGTCAACATGATCCCATGTTTGAGTTTGAGAATATTAAACCTTAAGTAGTTTTTCAATGAGTAGAAATTACTTTTCTAAAATAAACAAAATAAAACTATTTGCCTTAATGATTGTAATGCCTGTGATGATCCTATATCATCTAGTGAAAACCTTGGTGTGATAAATAGAAATAGTTAAGTATTGTTTGGTGATTGTGTACCTCATATTTATTTATAGATGATAGTACCGACCAAGGATACGAGGAGGAAGGAGGATACTACGAGGAAGAAGCCGAGGAGAACTTCAACCACTGCTATGCACAAGGCAAGCTTATACTTGCAATTATGCAAGCTAACACTTGCAACTTAGAAAGCTAATCCTTGCAGTCTTACACCACTTGATACCCAATCCTAGTTTTACTTGCAAGCTTAGTATTTTATTTCTTTATCAAAGCTTTCTCTTAGAGTTTACTTAGTGACTTGTAGATTTTAGAAAGATATATGAAGGTAGCATAAAGAGCATAAAACTTGGCCTAAGTTAGATAACCTTGATGTCATCCTGAGGCATGAGATTGAAAGTAGATAAGATACACTTGTTTACCAGCCCTCATTAGTGCTTACCCTCACTTGTAGATGCTAGTGCTAAGCATAAAACTTGATCAACTTTAGATGGGAATACTTGGTGAAAATGGTTATGAAAACCTTAGAATGATGAGTCATTCTACTGAAATGTTTTGACATGTGTTTCCAAACACTAGATGATTTTGATGATGAAAATGTTAGGGCATGAGCCTTAGCCCTTTATAAAACTGATGGTTGTCTGGATGCGATACCATTCCAATTTTACCGTACAACCACAATACCCGAAAATTGGGTAGGGCTTGACTGGAAACTTATATACCTTAGTATGGGTTCCCTTGCGGCCAAGGTTTAAGCTGAGGCTACCTTGTGAAGATTGTCCAGCTGTGCAGTACCCAAGATGACAATTGGTCGGAGGCCAAACTCACAGGATAGGTGCCTATACTAGGGCGTGTAATTGAAAGGTTAGGATTGATTATCCGCATACTGAGTATGGTGAATTCAGGATTGTTCTTGACGGATGTATCGAATGTTGTGGTCAAAGTGTACTACCTCTGCAGAGTGTCAAACTATTCAAATAGCCGCGTCCGCGGTTATGGACAGTTGGAGTGGCCATACTGTTCTGTCGTCAGATGTTTTCAAAATGACTTATGAAATGATTTGTGACTTGACTTGACCACAACAGAGTTGTGAAATGAAATTCAAATTCCCACTTAGGTATTATAAAACTTTCAACTAGCTTTCTTTGCTTCTGAACTCAGTAGAGATAAATCTGGCTTTTTGCAAAACAGCCCTAGAGCTTAGTCTATCCTACTCAAAAACCACTTCACTTGTTAGTATTAGTTTGCGAGTACTTAAAGTGTACTCATAGCTTTGTCCCTGGCTATTCCCGTGTCCAGACTATGAAGAGGAGTATCAGGAGGACAGACAACAGGAAGGTTACGACAACTAGGATCATCTCCCATCAGCAGCATTGCCTGTGACCATGAAGATGGAGCCTCACCTACGCTATCGTTATCATTACGTTATTCCGCTGCTTGAATTGTATTTAAGACTGGATCATTAGATCCTTATTTGTTGTAAGACCTTATGTATGGTTTGTAATGGATGATGTACTGTGATATCTGTAACTACCTCGGTGAATTACGCTCCTAGTACAAGCCTGGATGATCAGAAATGGTTGAAATAGTACGGTGGGGCCCAAATGCCACTCACAGGTAGACCTTTCGGCCATCCCAACCATTTCCAAACATCGGGACAAGAACGGGCGGCGTAATCGGCAGGCGAAGGGATCAACTACATACACAAATGAGTATGTATGCAAGCCACCATACAATAGTACATCAGAGCCATTCCATCTAAAAAGAAAGGAAATATAGCAACGCCATACGGCAAGATCCAAATATCCTAGATAGATATAATAGTTTAGGATATCTCCTCATACATCAAACATCAGAGTATCAAGCGGACGCGGAAGACAAAATCCGAGTACGGATAAGAAGCAAATCGGCATAAGATGCCCCATAAATAAGCACATCCCGCCCACAGATCTCACGGATCCCCGTTCCCGGAATCTCTACACCGAATGATCGTTGCCCACATCGTCCGTCTCTTCCACCCAGTATCCATCTTGCAAGTGTACCTGTTCATCTGAACCAATAATTTATCGTGTGAGACCCTAGGGGTACTCAGCAAGTCTTTATGCCTCTAAAGGGGACACAACCTGGGGTGACGCAATTGCAGCAAAAGATAAACCCTAGCAATTCTATAGATACTCGCTAACCATCCGCCTAACCAGAGATAGACGGACGTCCGTGGATAAATAACAACAGTTATAACAGTTATAACGGTAATCCTAACAGATCCATCCTCCTCCTCGCTTACCGACGAGGAAGCGGACGAACACCCCCCCTTCCGTTGGCAGTTTTATTATCCATTCCATGAGTGTTGCGCTATTTACTAGTCAGGTACCTAGTCTAGTCAAATTAAAAGCGGTACTTTAGTTATGCTTGTCTATGATCGAGAAACTGTGCTCCAAGTCGTCCATAACCGCGGACACGGCTTTCAGAAAGTTTTACCCTGCAGGGGAGCACAAATAGCAACACACACTCGATATGCCTCGGAAAAACCAAATCAAAACCCAACGAGGCAGTCACGACAAAGCAATTGTAGGATTCAGAAATATTTCAGGGGGCCACCCCATTGAGCTACCCGCAACAAAGTTAGCTGACTCCGAGACGGACTCAAGGTTTGCGTCAATGGATGTGAACGACTGGGAACCCGAAAATGTGACTGGGCTTGTCGACACCGCGAAAACACTCCGCTTTCCTAAACAGTACAGTGTGCAGTACCTCGCACAATTTAAATAAAGCAGTAAAGCATGGCATAAGTACAGGATAGTAAATAAAACCTCAAACTAGTTTGTGGCCCCAAGAAATAAGAATAAATCAAGCTCTGGCTCAAGGGGGTCCATAAGGCCTCCCGGATGTGGATAGCGCGAATAATCTTGGAACAGGAATCAAGTACTCGGGGTCTTACGGGACACAAGTGAGCCTGAAAACCAAATAGCGAATATGGCTCACCGATGCCACTTTCATTAGTTATCCCATTACTACTCAGGTTAAGTTGTTTAGGTACCTCGTTATCCAAGAGACACTCACATACCCTACACATGCTGTTCTACGACTCGCATGGCTCAAACAACTCCTGTAGTAATGGCTCATGGGATGGAGGAACAAGCTTCGGTGGGGTTTAAAAGTAAAGGCTATGCAATACTTGGGATTCAGATTAATGCAATCGCGACTCAATGATGCAAGAATAAGATAGAGGCAATAGGTACTATATGTATGCAAGCATGTGGTAGTGCTTGCCTGGCAGCTCAGTTGAATCAATGGATGGATCTGGGTAGTGCTCCTGGTTCTCTTGATATATCCCCTGCTCAGCGTCTATTCGAAGAAGAACCAAACAAACAAGGGCCAACATAAATAAAGTGCGCAAGCATATGAATTAGATGCGACAAGCAAACAATCATGCCATGATGAATGATGCACAATTTGCATGGCAATAAAGTAGCATGGCATGGGTGAGGTGTGGAATACAAGAATAAACCATTTTATTTAGTTTTGGCCACATTTTAACCTCATATTAGTTGCTGTACTCTTTATATTTATATGATGCATGCTGCAATTCAGATCATGGAATGCATAAATAGAAAGGTCTCGTCGAGCTAATCATTTTAGACATATTATTTCTTAAATTTGGAGTTATAAAACAAAAGTTATTAATTAAATAAGGAAAAAGGGTATTTTATTGTAATTTAAGTCAACTTGAAATTTTAAGTGTCAAAAATATATTTTGAATGGCATATTTGAATTCCTCATATTTTTCTTATCTCAAAACATATATTATTTATTTAAATTGGGTTTATATTTTAAAAGATATATTAAAACAGATTTGAATTTTGAATTTGAATTAATTTTGAAAAGATTTGAATTAAAAACCGAAATCTAGAAAACCTTTTTATACCAGACAGATTCAGCCACAGCCACTGACGGGTGGGCCCATTGCTGACTGGGCAACACAGCGTGCAGAAAAACTTCTATCACCGCGACTGCTGCCAGCCACTGAGCATGACAGGTGGGGCCTGGGCTTTGCTGACCCACACGTCAGCGGGCGACCAAGGGAGGGTGCCACGCGGCATAGCGAGGACTGCGGGTTGAGGGCGGAAACTCTGGGCGCTTTTTCGTAAATGTTCATCCGCGACTGACAGGTGGGGCTCGATGGGTTGCGGGTTGAGGCAAAAGGGTTTGGAGGGGGTATCTGCAAAACGGCGCCGCGACACTATGGTTCTTCCTCGCGGACAGATCGGTGCCGAACGCGGCGAAGCGCGGCGTGCGGGATTCGAACGCGGGACCTAGGCCCGCGCGCGGGGGCGGACCCACTGCGCTGGCCTGGGCTTGGTGACAGGGAGGCGTGCGTGGCCTAGCTAGGGTTTCTGTGCGGCGGGGGAGCGAGCAGACGCTGCGCTCGCCGGCGCACCGAGCGTGCTCGATGAAACGCAAGACGGCTCTGGACGACGATAGCGCGGCGGAGCATGTCCAGGAGATCAGGTAGCTCACCGAGAGTGTGTCGGTGCGGTTGGATCAGCTCGAGACGCAGAGGAACGGCGTCGAGGCAGACGGCCAGAGGATCTAGGGTTTGCGTGGGGCTCGCGCTGGTTCGGGTGGCTCCGGTCCGTCTCCTCCTCGTCGCCGGGCTCAGGGTGAAGCAGGGAAGCGCCGTTGATCTCCCAGGCCACTCCACGGACGTGCTGCTCGGCTGGATCGGCTGGACGCGGTGGAGGCCGAGGGTGCAGACGATGGTGTAGACGGTGGCGATGGAGCAGAGAGGGAAGAGGGTAGGGCGCCGTTGGGTGGATCTAGGGGTAGCTGGGAGAGGCAGAGAGGGTGGATAGGGACGGAGAGGAGAGGAGGTGCCGTGGGGGGGGGGAGTGGTTGGAGATAAAGGTGGCTTCGGCCACCTTTTCCCTCCTTCCTCCTCACGTGCTCGGCAGGGCAGGACCAGGGCAGGGAGCTGGCATGTGGGACCAGGGTGAGGCCAAGGAGGCAGGGGCAGGCTCGGGTGGTGGGGTCCTCAGGCAGAGAGAGAAAGAGAGGGAGGGAGGAGCTCGGGTTGGGGTGGTGGTAGCCTTGGGCTAGGGTTGGAGCTAGGGTAGGAAGGAGAGGGGGCAGGGCTCGGGTAGGGTTTGTCTTAGATGGGGTAGCTAGGTGGCATGGTGGGGCCAGCTGGTGAGAGAAGAGAGGCCGAGAGGGAGGAGGTGTGGTAGATTAGGGTTTGGTACTAGGGGGGTATGGTTTTTGGTTGGATGGAAGAGGTATAGATTAAGAGAGAGATTAGAGAGAGAGGAAAAGATGAGGTGGTGGCAATCCCTTGGCAAGCTCAAGCATGCACAAAACAAGCTCAAACAAGATAGCCAAAAGAGAGAAAAGAAGAGAAGGGGATGATGGCATGGATAGATATGGTGATGGGGTTTAAGCAAGATCAACTAGATCAAGCCAAAAGAAAAGATAGAGATAGAGAGACGAGGAGCCACTCAAGATTCAAATAAAAACCAATACTAGAAAAGATGGCACTTGCATGGCCCATGCAAAATATTTATTGCCATGTTGATTCTTGTGAAAACAATATTATTACATGGCATTATTATTATGCATAACCAAAATTGGAATAAAAGCCAAGCAAAAAGAATTAAAAAGGATGCCCCATGTGGAGTAGTTGGAGATGGCCATGTTTGAAATAAAATGGGACATGCTAGTGTGTAGGTTCCACTAGATGATTAATGGTCCCAAAAATATTCCAACATGAGCATAATTCCATGATAATCCATATGGAAGCTAGGAAAAAATGGTTCCACTCACAAGGCATGCAAAGGTGGCCATGTGGCTCTCATATATCAATAATGTGAAAACAAAATGATGCCAAGATGAGAGCATGTGGCAAAAGAATTGGATCCACAACAACACATATGAGCTAGAGGTAAAACCAAATAAGTTGCAATGCTCATATATGGTGGAATGGTGGAATGATGGGTGATGACAAGAAAGGTGGTGGAGTTAATAAAAGATATGCCCCCAACTCAACTTGGGCATTTAAACAATATATCAAGAACCAAATACAATATCAAGAGGCAAATACAATTTACAATGCATATGAGATAAGAACCAAATGAAAAGGGTTTTATATGATGCTCAAATGCAAGGTGGCATGATGACATGAGCATGATATAATGATGATGCAACAATTATATATAGGAAGTAGCATCTATGTAGACTAGGCTAGTAGCATTGCAATTGTTAGACAATTGGGATGCTACAACTCTCCCCCACTAAACAAGAATCTCGCCCCGAGATTCCTAGGAAAAAGAAAACAACACAAAGAGAGGCGGGTGTTCGGAACGAAGGTGACCCTCACGTTCCCAAGTTGGTGAACAACGGAATGGTGCGACCACGACACCTTGCAAAACTTGCTAGACTTGTTGCGAGTCTTGTGTTTTGCTTGAGAAACAATGGTCAGAAGAGTTGAAGGATTGTCGTTAGACAAGAAGGATAGGATGGACATAGCTCCGGTTTTCTCAAGGAACATGATAAAAGAATAGAACCACTTGTGAGAGAAAGGACAAGATGATGCATCATAGATATAGAAAAGCACCGTTAAGATTAGAGATTTACCGATACTAGAGAGGATGGATCTTTGTGTCGCCAGAAGAAAGATCTAGATTGGAGAGGTTTCAACCATTATGACAATAGCATCGTACCTTCCCTCAGATTTGAGAAATGAAGTACGGAAACAATATTGCCTTCAAACAATAGAGTCCCTTGATATCAACAGAAAGATTTAGTTAGACATCGTCGGATTAGATTCTTGTTGCGCCGGTAAGAACCAAAGGATCACGCAATTGAGGTGCACGGATATGACTTCCAGAGACGGATGTGAAACTAGATCATGGTGGAATCCCGAGAAGCAAAGAATATGGAGGATCTGGAGTTTATTGTAGAGATACTTATTTCCTTCTTTAGCCTTGAGGCTAACGCAATAGATTTGCGGCTGATGGCATCAACCATAATTGGCTCTACCACAGAAAAAGAATTGATGAAACTAAGAGATAGATAGTTTCCTTTCATCTTGATTGGGGATGTAGAGCGCCGGTAGAAAGACGAGGATCAAAAGGAGTTTGCGTTTGTTCCACCAGATATCTGTAGATTTGCTCCGTGTAGGAAAAGACGATATCACCAACAAGAGATTATTGATTACTTTCTTCGAGAGAGCACTCCGGAAAAACAAGGACGGAAGTAAAAGTATCAAGGGATAAAGGTCACTTCTAACTTCCGTGGAATGAGTGAAATCACATAAATTCCCCAATTCAATGTACAAGAGCGAATGATAAGAGTAGTGGTATGGTAGCTACTCCATCCCGCACTCAAAGCATTACTCCGCACATGAATAGGAAAACTAAGCAACCCAACTACCGAAACAGACTGAAGATATTGACACGAAGAGCTCATGGAACTCCGTAAGAAAACAAGGATAGATGCAAACGATTCGCCGGATTCAAGATAGATAAGGGTGATGATGTTGTCGTTAGATCATAAGTAACCAGCCACCGGAAAGATATGACGGAAGCTTACGGAGAAGAACTGCAAGATTCAACAGCTACAGAAAAGATAACACCAACTAGAACAGGAGGAAAACAAGACCTGGAAGGTCTTCATGGCCTCCGGTGGATTGAGCATAGACGATAGAGCGAGAGGGTTTCAAGAGATTACTTAACGAGACTGAGGTTAAAGAACTCCATGTTCTTCTTGAAATGATTGAGGGAGATTTAGCAGTCTTGAGGAAAACTTCAGCGGGACGATGATGCTAACTTGCCGACAAGGAACAACTCCGGATTGGTTGAAGATGGAGGATGGAATTAACAATGAACTTGCTGTTTCTAGAATTGAAGTAATCTATTTAGCAGACGGACGTGGCCGAGATAGGTGACTTCAAAAAGTCAGAACTCTCACTTTGAGACTTTGCACACAGGCATTGCTCACGAAGCTTGAGAGAAAGAGACACAGATGAACTTCCATGTCCTTCCCTTGATATCGAATAGGCAGCATATTATCAACATATACCACCATGGATTAACAAGATATTCCCAGAATACCAAGTTCAAGCGACGGGAGAAACGAACGAATGCTCGAAACACTTTCTGAGCTCAACGCTCTTAGAAAGATCAATATTAAGAGCACGGGTTCGTGTTGAAGAAGATGCACTGGAAGAATAGATTATCTGGCCCTTCGGAAGAAAAAGAGATATCACCTGGTTCACATTGTCGATCAGATCACCGGTTACAAAGATAAAGAAATCTTGGATAAGAACCGATGACATAGCTTTGCTTATGGTATGAGCTATCAGAGACGAAAAAGATGTGCAGATCTGGAGTTCAAAAAGATGTGCAGCATGATAGATAGATTATAGATCGCCGTAGTGCTTGAGAAACTCCGGATTGCCAAAGATGCTTGAATATGCATAGATATGATCACGGTGTACCTGCGTTGATAGCATTGTCCATATTCCAATCGACACTTATCATGAGTGGAATATAGCTATGCCGAGAGCCAAATTACAATCATCAGCATCAGATCGACACATGTTATGTAATTAGGCCAAGAGAAAAGGAGATGAAAAGAAACTCTAGGATTAAGCGCCGGTGACAAAAGAATGAGTTAGCATGGACATGCTGATAAAAGGGAGATAGATAATGTTTCACACACGACTGAAAAGGAGTGTGGAAGCACAGATGGATCAAAGAAAAATTTTCCGCATTTTTCGGCATTAAAATACCAATAGATGCGCAAAATCACTTATCAGAAGGAGATTAGCAACATATGCTTTCACAGAATGAGGAGTTGCTAGAAGGAAGAACACCCTTAAGAAGATGGCACCGGTTAACAAGGAGTCAGATAGATCGCACCGGTTTTCCAAAAGCCTGTCAGTATGGAATGTACCAACAGTTGATAACCAAAGGCAGATTGTGATAACAAAAAGGATGCAACAGATAGACAAGGAATTTACACACACACAATCAACCTATGGTACTACGGAAACCTAGAACACGTGAATCCTAGTTTGAATTTTAAGAAGAGGATTGAAAACGTTACACTTCCTTACCAGAAAAGGGTGGTGGGTGGGTAAGAAGAAAAGTGGAAGCAGTCCTACTCTCGCGTTTTATTTTTCCCTAGTATACATAACTACCAAAAACATTTGCTAGACAGACAACGACCATTTGGCTGAGACCCTGAAGGGCGGGATGGCTCTGATACCAATTGTAACTACCTCGGTGAATTACGCTCCTAGTACAAGCCTGGATGATCAGAAATGGTTGAAATAGTACGGTGGGGCCCAAATGCCACTCACAGGTAGACCTTTCGGCCGTCCCAACCATTTCCAAACATCGGGACAAGAACGGGCGGCGTAATCGGCAGGCGAAGGGATCAACTACATACACAAATGAGTATGTATGCAAGCCACCATACAATAGTACATCAGAGCCATTCCATCTAAAAAGAAAGGAAATATAGCAACGCCATACGGCAAGATCCAAATATCCTAGATAGATATAATAGTTTAGGATATCTCCTCATACATCAAACATCAGAGTATCAAGCGGAAGCGGAAGACAAAATCCGAGTACGGATAAGAAGCAAATCGGCATAAGATGCCCCATAAATAAGCACATCCCGCCCACAGATCTCACGGATCCCCGTTCCCGGAATCTCTACACCGAATGATCGTTGCCCACATCGTCCGTCTCTTCCACCCAGTATCCATCTTGCAAGTGTACCTGTTCATCTGAACCAATAATTTATCGTGTGAGACCCTAGGGGTACTCAGCAAGTCTTTATGCCTCTAAAGGGGACACAACCTGGGGTGACGCAATTGCAGCAAAAGATAAACCCTAGCAATTCTATAGATACTCGCTAACCATCCGCCTAACCAGAGATAGACGGACGTCCGTGGATAAATAACAACAGTTATAACAGTTATAACGGTAATCCTAACAGATCCATCCTCCTCCTCGCTTACCGACGAGGAAGCGGACGAACACCCCCCCTTCCGTTGGCAGTTTTATTATCCATTCCATGAGTGTTGCGCTATTTACTAGTCAGGTACCTAGTCTAGTCAAATTAAAAGCGGTACTTTAGTTATGCTTGTCTATGATCGAGAAACTGTGCTCCAAGTCGTCCATAACCGCGGACACGGCTTTCAGAAAGTTTTACCCTGCAGGGGTGCACAAATAGCAACACACACTCGATATGCCTCGGAAAAACCAAATCAAAACCCAACGAGGCAGTCACGACAAAGCAATTGCAGGATTCAGAAATATTTCAGGGGGCCACCCCATTGAGCTACCCGCAACGAAGTTAGCTGACTCCGAGACGGACTCAAGGTTTGCATCAATGGCTGTGAACGGCTGGGAACCCGAAAATGTGACTCGGCTTGTCGACACCGCGAAAACACTCCGCTTTCCTAAACAGTACAGTGTGCAGTACCTCGCACAATTTAAATAAAGCAGTAAAGCATGGCATAAGTACAGGATAGTAAATAAAACCTCAAACTAGTTTGTGGCCCCAAGAAATAAGAATAAATCAAGCTCTGGCTCAAGGGGGTCCATAAGGCCTCCCGGATGTGGATAGCGCGAATAATCTTGGAACAGGAATCAAGTACTCGGGGTCTTACGGGACACAAGTGAGCCTGAAAACCAAATAGCGAATATGGCTCACCGATGCCACTTTCATTAGTTATCCCATTACTACTCAGGTTAAGTTGTTTAGGTACCTCGTTATCCAACAGACACTCACATACCCTACACATGCTGTTCTACGACTCGCATGGCTCAAACAACTCCTGTAGTAATGGATCATGGGATGGAGGAACAAGCTTCGGTGGGGTTTAAAAGTAAAGGCTATGCAATACTTGGGATTCAGATTAATGCAATCGCGACTCAATGATGCAAGAATAAGATAGAGGCAATAGGTACTATATGTATGTAAGCATGTGGTAGTGCTTGCCTGGCAGCTCAGTTGAAGCAATGGATGGATCTAGGTAGTGCTCCTGGTTCTCTTGATATATCCCCTGCTCAGCGTCTATTCGAAGAAGAACCAAACAAACAAGGGCCAACATAAATAAAGTGCGCAAGCATATGAATTAGATGCGACAAGCAAACAATCATGCCATGATGAATGATGCACAATTTGCATGGCAATAAAGTAGCATGGCATGGGTGAGGTGTGGAATACAAGAATAAACCATTTTATTTAGTTTTGGCCACATTTTAACCTCATATTAGTTGCTGTACTCTTTATATTTATATGATGCATGCTGCAATTCAGATCATGGAATGCATAAACAGAAAGGTCTCGTCGAGCTAATCATTTTAGACATATTATTTGTTAAATTTGGAGTTATAAAACAAAAGTTATTAATTAAATAAGGAAAAAGGGTATTTTATTGTAATTTAAGTCAACTTGAAATTTTAAGTGTCAAAAATATATTTTGAATGGCATATTTGAATTCCTCATATTTTTCTGATCTCAAAACATATATTATTTATTTAAATTGGGTTTATATTTTAAAAGATATATTAAAACAGATTTGAATTTTGAATTTGAATTAATTTTGAAAAGATTTGAATTAAAACCGAAATCCAGAAAACCTTTTTATACCCAGACAGATTCAGCCACAGCCACTGACGGGTGGGCCCGTTGCTGACTGGGCAACACAGCGTGCAGAAAAACTTCTATCACCGCGACTGCTGCCAGCCACTGAGCATGACAGGTGGGGCCTGGGCTTTGCTGACCCACACGTCAGCGGGCGACCAAGGGAGGGTGCCACGCGGCATAGCGAGGACTGCGGGTTGAGGGCGGAAACTCTGGGCGCTTTTTCGTAAATGTTCATCCGCGGCTGACAGGTGGGGCTCGATGGGTTGCGGGTTGAGGCAAAAGGGTTTGGAGGGGGTATCTGCAAAACGGCGCCGCGACACTGTGGTTCTTCCTCACGGACAGATCGGTGCCGAACGCGGCGAAGCGCGGCGCGCGGGATTCGAACGTGGGACCTAGGCCCGCGCGTGGGGGCGGAACCACTGCGCTGGCCTGGGCTTGGTGACAGGGAGGCGTGCGTGGCCTAGCTAGGGTTTCTGTGCGGCGGGGGAGCGAGCAGACGCTGCGCTCGCCGGCGCACCGAGCGTGCTCGATGAAACGCAAGACGGCTCTGGACGACGATAGCACGGCGGAGCATGTCCAGGAGATCAGGTAGCTCACCGAGAGTGTGTCGATGCGGTTGGATCGGCTCGAGACGCAGAGGAACGGCGTCGAGGCAGACGGCCAGAGGATCTAGGGTTTGCGTGGGGCTAGCGCTGGTTCGGGTGGCTCCGGTCCGTCTCCTCCTCGTCGCCGGGCTCAGGGTGAAGCAGGGAAGCGCCGTTGATCTCCCAGGCCGCTCCACGGACGTGCTGCTCGGCTGGATCGGCTGGACGCGGTGGAGGCCGAGGGTGCAGACGATGGTGTAGACGGTGGCGATGGAGCAGAGAGGGAAGAGGGTAGGACGCCGCTGGGTGGATCTGGGGGTAGCTGGGAGAGGCAGAGAGGGTGGATAGGGACGGAGAGGAGAGGAGGTGCCGTGGGGGGGGGAGTGGTTGGAGATAAAGGTGGCTTCGGCCACCTTTTCCCTCCTTCCTCCTCACGTGCTCGGCAGGGCAGGACCAGGGCAGGGAGCTGGCATGTGGGACCAGGGTGAGGCCAAGGAGGCAGGGGCAGGCTCGGGTGGTGGGGTCCTCAGGCAGAGAGAGAAAGAGAGGGAGGGAGGAGCTCGGGTTGGGGTGGTGGTAGCCTCGGGCTAGGGTTGGAGCTAGGGTAGGAAGGAGAGGGGGCATGGCTCGAGTAGGGTTTGTCTTAGATGGGGTAGCTAGGTGGCATGGTGGGGCCAGCTGGTGAGAGAAGAGAGGCCGAGAGGGAGGAGGTGTGGTAGATTAGGGTTTGGTACTAGGGGGTATGGTTTTAGGTTGGATGGAAGAGGTATAGATTAAGAGAGAGATTAGAGAGAGAGGAAAAGATGAGGTGGTGGCAATCCCTTGGCAAGCTCAAGCATGCACAAAACAAGCTCAAACAAGATAGCCAAAAGAGAGAAAAGAAGAGAAGGGGATGATGGCATGGATAGATATGGTGATGGGGTTTAAGCAAGATCAACTAGATCAAGCCAAAAGAAAAGATAGAGATAGAGAGACGAGGAGCCACTCAAGATTCAAATAAAAACCAATACTAGAAAAGATGGCACTTGCATGGCCCATGCAAAATATTTATTGCCATGTTGATTCTTGTGAAAACAATATTATTACATGACATTATTATTATGCATTCCCAAAATTGGAATAAAAGCCAAGCAAAAAGAATTAAAAAGGATGCCCCATGTGGAGTAGTTGGAGATGGCCATGTTTGAAATAAAATGGGACATGCTAGTGTGTAGGTTCCACTAGATGATTAATGGTCCCAAAAATATTCCAACATGAGCATAATTCCATGATAATCCATATGGAAGCTAGGAAAAAATGGTTCCACTCACAAGGCATGCAAAGGTGGCCATGTGGCTCTCATATATCAATAATGTGAAAACAAAATGATGCCAAGATGAGAGCATGTGGCAAAAGAATTGGATCCACAACAACACATATGAGCTAGAGGTAAAACCAAATAAGTTGCAATGCTCATATATGGTGGAATGGTGGAATGATGGGTGATGACAAGAAAGGTGGTGGAGTTAATAAAAGATATGCCCCCAACTCAACTTGGGCATTTAAACAATATATCAAGAACCAAATACAATATCAAGAGGCAAATACAATTTACAATGCATATGAGATAAGAACCAAATGAAAAGGGTTTTATATGATGCTCAAATGCAAGGTGGCATGATGACATGAGCATGATATAATGAGGATGCAACAATTATATATAGGAAGTAGCATCTATGTAGACTAGGTTAGTAGCATTGCAATTGTTAGACAATTGGGATGCTACAATATCCAATCTGTTTTGTCTCGCAAAAATGGTAATCCTGGGATTGCGATGTATGGCATAACAGGCATCTGAGATTAAAAATCCGGGTGTTGACACTCACATATTTCCTTTTTATCCAAGCATCATCCACATGCGAGGCACCCACATTCCTAAATGCAGTGGCAGTGGACTTGAGTCTTTGATACATGTCTTCATGATCTTCACCATCCTTCATATAGAAGCCTTCGTCTTCATTGCTCAGTGCATCATACCGGTTTCTTATCATGCTCTCATTTCCAATATATAACTCTGTGAGAGCATCCAAGCTTCCTTGGCGGTGTCGAGGTGTTCAATGTGAGGGTAATATTTTGTACCCAATCCTTGTTGAATCATGTGCAAAGCGGTGGGATTGAGTTGACTATTGACAAATTCTCTTCTTGTCAAGTTGGTTGGATCCACAATATGGAGTCCTTCCTCAATGATATTCCACAATTCAATACAAGAGCTGCACACATGATATTTCATTAATGATTGCCATTGAGCAAAAGAAGATGCAGCAAGCTTAGGTGGGTCTCCTATATTGTTTATATGAGGGTGAGGAATTTGAGGGTCGGGAGAGTACCATCCTTGAGTCTCATGGTGCTCTCCCTTCCCACCATCCTTTTTGGTGGAGGGATTAGCGATTTCATTTCCCCCCACCACACCCGCGGGTGATGACGTGGCATTCACCTTTGGAAGTGGTGATAGTCCCTCTTGAGGTGAGGGAGGGGATGAGGCTTTAACAAATTGCTCGAATAGATCGCACAATTGTTTAATCTGGTTGCCCAAGGTGGAGCTCAAGTTTGTTTCCAAATTCTTGAGGTCCGCCATGGACACCGTCATACTTTCCTCATCCTCTCTCTCAACCCCTTTGCTACCCATTTACTCTTAGGCGTTAAAGCACGAATAAAGAGCCGAGGCTCTTACCAATTGAAAGGATCATATGGGCACCTAGAGGGGGAGGGGTGAATAGGTGCTACTTCAAATTTTACTCCTTTTCAAATTAGGGTTTGACACAAAAGGTAAATTGTCTAGATTATGCAACTAAGGTGAATTTACCTATATGTCAATCTAGCACATACACTAAGAAAGAACAAGTTAAGTAAAGCACGGTAAAGGATAGAAGTAACCAAAGTGGAGCACACAGAGACACAAGGGTTTGTTTCATGTAGTTCCTTCCTTTGAGGGGAAGTATGTCTATGTTTGGAGAGGGGTGGTTTCAAACCACCAACGCCATGAGAGGCCTCCCTTGTTCTCGATGAACCTCACCCCAAAGGTTTCGATTCACCTCTTTCACTATATCGGCAAACTTCGAGGTGGAAGCCGGTGATGACCCACAAATGTAGGGGATCGCAACAGTCTTCACGAGTAGTATTACCCAATTTATTGATTTGACACAAGGGGAGCCAAAGAATACTTGTAAGCCTTCACAACTGAGTTGTCAGTTCAACTGCACCTGGAAATAGTTCTTGCTCACAGAAGTTTATCAGTAGCAACAACAAAGCAACAACAACATTAACAGCAACAGTGAAACAATAGCAATAGTAACAGTAGGATTCGAGTGTGGTAGGCATAGGTATGGATGGATGGGCGTTGCATGGACGAGTCTAAATATGTAACTTCAAAGAACTAGGGCATTGCAGATAAATAATAACAAGCATCCAAGTACTAAACAATCCTAGGCATGTACTCAAAATATAGTCATACGTGCTCGCAATGAGAACTTGCACAACATCTTCTATCCAGCCAGCCCGTGGCAGCGGGGCCTCTAGGGAACTACTGGTAATTAAGGTGTTCCTTTTAATAGAGCACCGGAGCAAAGCATTAACACTACGTGAACACATGTGATCCTCACACCACAGCCATCCCCTCCGGTTGTCCCAATTATTGTCACTTTGGGGCCTTTGGATCCAGACAATGATATGTGTACACAACTTGCAGATAAGATCACAAACAATACTATCATAATGATTCAATAATAAGTTCAGATCTGAGATCATGGCACTCAGGCCCTAGTGACAAGCATTAAGCACAAAAAGTTGCAACAAAGTCAAATAGCACTAATAGAGATACTAGGCACTATGCCCCTAACAGATCTTATTCGATTACATGATAGAACTCATCCAATCCCTACCATCCCTAGGCCTACAGCAGGGGATTACTCACTCATGGATGAGTTAAACATCGGTGGTTTATGGAGATGCGTTGGTGATGACGATGGCGATGATCCTCTCCAAATTCCCCGTCTCGGCAGGATGCCAGAACAGTTTCTGGATCCGAATCTTGGTTTCTGGTGGCGGCGGCGGAGCAGAACTCTTTCTGGAAAACTATCGAACCCCCCTCTGTTTTTAGGTCAGAAGGCAACTTATAGACATGGAGGGAGGCCGAGAAGCTGCCTGGGGTGGCCAAACCTCCCCTAGGCGCGGGGTTAGTGGGCCCACACCTGGGGTGGGTCTGGCCTCCCTAGGCCTCCCCTATGTCTCCCCTTATGGCTCCGTGGATCTTCTGGTGAAATATAATTTTTGGCATATTTTCCGGGATTTTTCCTGATAGTTCATTTTCTGCACAAAAACAAGACACCAAGGTAATTCTGCTGAAAACAGCGTCAGTCCATGTTAGTTGTATCGAAATCACACAAGTTTAGAGAAGAAACAACATCAAAGTGTTCGAGAAAGTAGATACGTTTTGGATGTATCAAGCCCCCAAGCTTAGCTTATTGCTTTTCCTCAAGGAATTCAGTTGAAAACTGAGTGCGATAAAAGAACTTTCATGAACACTTTGCTTCATATGATGTAAATATTCTCAGCACAGGAGTAGATGCTTAGACAATTCATAATAAGAAGTATGCAACTAAGTCTACTCAATAGTCATTGCAAGCTATGAAGAGAAACCAACTCAATAATAATAAGTAGCATGAAACATAAACATAAGCAACATTGCAATGCTCATAATAAGGTATGATAGAGTGGTATCTCGCTTGCCTTTGTTTGAAGAGCACAATATAAATGCTGAGGCACCTCTGAAGTTCATATGAATACTAGAAGTAAAGATATTAGAGATACAAGCATCAAAGTCATGACATAATTAACCAAGTTTTGGAACAAACACAAGAATGACAACTATGCTCTCAAGAAGGTTCTCATAGAATAAGTGGTGACTCAACAAAGTTGAGAAAACGGTTTTGTGAAGGTTTGAAAGGCTTCCCAATGCTGAAAGGAAGGTACTCGTTAGCTTTAATCTCTCATTGCCCCTATCATAGGCATATTCATGTGGTTAAGGTGAAAGTGAGGTCCACTCTGAATCATATGCTTGATAGACCATAGACTGGAAATCCCAAGTCCCTTGAGTACGAGGGTCGCTCCGTATGCTACTCAACTTTGGTCACCTGAAAGTTCTTGTGTCACATCCCAAAATTCTCCTAATTTTGGAATGTGAAATTAATAGAATAAGTTTGATTGATTGTTTGACTTTGTTGAAAATTCTCAAAGAAAAGAAACTCTCTGAATTGAAAATCTTCTCAACCTTGATTCAAAACCTTATGTTGTTTTGTTCTGGCCTAAGTAGCCATATATGCAAAAGGGCATGGATTGATTATGGATTATAGTATTGGCATGCAAGATTTCAAAACTCAAAACCAGGTTGCATGCATAAGCGCCACTGCACTTAAAACCTAAGAAACAATTCTATCATCCAATACCCTAAATGGGATTTCCCAATTCTTAAGTACAAAATTATCTATGGCTTTTGTCCATACTGTAATTGAGAAAAATTATTACTAAATAACAAAGAATTATTTTACAAGACCGTAGGAAGAAGTTTGAACCAATTTCGAATTCAAAAATAAAAGTTATGAACTATACAATATGGGGAATAAAGAAAATAGAATAATTACCCTATAGGCCAATTCATTGTTTAATTGTTGAACTTTTGAAATGGACAATAAACACTATAATAGATATCCTATATTGTAAAAAGTGATTTTACAAAAATTTAGGAAGAAGTTTCATCTGAATTGGAGCCTCAAATCAAAAGTTATAAACAAATAAAGGAAATAAAAAAGAATAAAAAATAGCTAAACCTAATCTACCCGGCTACCTAACCCAAGGCCCAGCCCACCTAGCCGCGCGCTATCCGCCACTCACCCAGCAGTCGCGCAACGTGCCGCAGCCGCAGCCAGCAGGGCCGGCCCAACTACCACCGGCGCAGCCCGCACACTCCCTCTCCCCTCTCTCTCTGACCACCGGGGCCTACCTGGCCTCCTTCTTCCTCGCGTCAGGAGGACGATGCGCGCACGCTGATGCGTCCCCGATCCAATCCTCTGCGGATTCGTCGCGAATCCATTCAATTCCTTCGCCCCTTCTCATATATACCCTCTCCTCCACCTCGTCTTGTTTTTTTTGTGTTTTAGTCAAACCCTAGCCCCACCGTCGAGGTCCCGATTTCTCCGGCGCCGGAGGACCTTCAGATCGAGGTCGAACTCGAAGTTCCCGAGCGCCCCGACGCCTCCTTTTGCCCTTATCCTCTTCCCCTTGAATCACTGACTCGCCTTGACCCTATCCTCTCGACTACAGATCATCGGAGCACACAAGATCGCTCGCCGGAGCCGCGGCAACCCGCACCACCCCGACCGCCCTTCGTCGTTGCCTGAGGAATCAGAGGACGAACAGATCGCGATCCAACAACAGCAATCATGTCACTTAAGTGAAGAGGTACCGACGAACCAGAATGCGCCACGTCGCGGGAATATTCCAGGAATATACTTTGCAAATTCCGTAATAGAAATAAAAGTCAGAAATTGATTAAATGTTGCAAAAATCATATCTAGAGTTATGTAACTCTAAATTTAGCAAAGAATATACGTATAGATTCAGAAAAATATGTAGAATAGCAACATGCTGATACACCCAACTTTTATAGTATATATTTACTGCAGTAATTTAATTAGTTTTAATGGTCTTTTAGGTCAATAAATTCATAGAAAATTATCTATAACTCCGAAAAATATGAACAATGTATCAAATTGAAGCTACTGTAATGTACATTAATAATATCTGGTTGGATACAGCCTTTCCGGATTATTTACCCCGTACTGATTTAATTAGTTTTAATGACTTTACAAATCATTAAATTCATAGTAAATTAATTGCTTGTCACAAAAATATAGATGATATACCGATGGAAAGCTGGTTCCATGTAGATCATCAATATTTAATTAGTTCAGCCTTTGACTGTAAGGTTTTGCCATGAAGATAAAAATGGTTTAATGGCTTATTTAGAGTAATAAATTCATAAGAAAATAAATACTATTCATAAAATTACAAATAATATGTCCCTGAACTCACAATTCCGTGGGGATTACATATATAATTTTAGTTGGATTTTTAGATAACAGAAACTATATGAATCATTTAAAACCCATTAAACACTATTTAAATCATACAAAAAGATCTATAACTCTGATTAGGGTGAATCCAAGTGCTAAGGTTTTGTATTGACAATATCTATACAGAGAAATTGCATGACAAATTATTTGGTACTGTTAAAACAGAAATTCATACACAAACATTTAAACCCATTGAAATAGTGTTTTAATCATAGGAAAATATCTATAACTCCTTTTTAGGTGATTCAAATTGCCACTGTCTCTAAATTGCATTACCTCTATACAGTAGCATCTAGTTCACAATTTAATACGACATAAACATATTTAGTTCAATTAAAGTGGTATACACCATATTAAATCGATACAACTTTAGTAATAAAAGCTTTAGTGCATTGAATGACTTTCCACATGCATCATGTAATCTAACTATGTTCAGAACACTAAATGCAACCATTATGACTCATTAAATCTTCATGCATGCATCTGTTCATCATTGTTTTCTTGTAATGTTGCACTGTTGTATGTTTGCAATGTTTTGAATGGTGTTTATTGTGTTTGCTTCAAACGTTAGATTGCGAGGAGTGCAACTATTATGATTGCAAGTATTGTGATTATTACGAAAGAGGCCAATATAATTGTAAGGATTATCTAATCGACTACATCTACAACAAAGGCAAGTGGTGCTATCTTGGTCATCAATGTCCTACTGTTTTCCTATGCATTGTAGATATTTTTGTAGAATTGCATATGTAGGACTTGATGTGTATATGCTATGCTATGTCCCATATTATTCCCTAGTATTCCTTGTTTATGAGCCATCGTATTGGTAGATTTCTTAGCTATGCTATTTAGACGAGGAAGGGAATCACATCATGAAAAGTTATATGTTTTAAAAGGCTTATGTTTTGCTAAATGACAAACCAACATGTTTTAATGAACCACCTGGGCGGAATGGCATTGATTGGGTCATCGAGTATGGATTTATGGTGCGGAATGCCGCCCAGGACACTGAGAAAGGATTGGTTTCCTTATTTGGTAACTTACGTGTACAACCATGTGCCAATAATGAAATGGGCGGTTGGTTGAACTTAGTAGGTTGTGGTAACTCTAACCCACGTATCCAGAGATGTAGATAGTGTAGGTTGGACCGGTGCGTGTCGGGTTTGGGGAGCTACTTCCCGAACGGTTCCTTCTTGGACTTCTCCCTATCATCACCCAATATGAGAGTGGTGGTACGAGCTGGGCTGGCCAAGTCACATGGGTAAAGTGTACTAACCTCCGCAGGGTGTATAAACTAAGTGCTTAGCCGTGTCCCCGGTTATGGACAATTTGAGCGGCCTGATATTGATGCTATGATATTTCTCACTCATCCTTATTTCTTAATTACTTAAAACTTGTTGGGTGAACATAATTGGGTAGGAGCACCTGGGAGTGAACCAGAGTGTCCTATTTACCGTATTGGAAAACTACTTTATTACAAATGTTAGGATCAAACTATTACTTTACGCAAATGAGCCTGAACTCCACTTGGCCAAATAAGCATGTAGTTGATAGATATGTTGTTAACCACTTTAGCCTACTTGCCATACATTCAATGTATTGACCATTCGTGGATGCAACGTTTCATGTTGCAGGTTATATCGTATCTAAGTGATCGTTCATAGGTCGTGAGACTCCACTCAACAATTGTTCGCCTGTGGCACATTTGAAGGATGGAGATCTACCTTGTATTCATTTTCCGTTGTGTACTTGTATAAATAACGTAAATTCTGGATCATATTCGTTGTATTTATGATGCACAGTTATATTTGGTATCATTTTGTACTGTGTGTGCCAGTGAACCGATCCAGGGATTGGCACTATACACATGAACTCAGCCTTATCAGGCGAGGGTGTTACATGATGGTATCAGAGCTGTGTGTTGACTGTAGGATCGTGACCTTAGAAATGGATTAGCAATAGAAGACCTATGTTAGGAGAATGTCACATCCCAAATTTTAGATTTGGTTCTGCATATCATTCATGTCATTGCATCATGTTCTTCCATGCAAAACTATCGATTGAAGTGATTCGACAAATCGCTATTATCAAAATCCTATTTTACTTTACTAAAATACTCCTGCGGGAGGTTTTACTAGGACTTGTGTTTTCCACCCTTGTAGACAAGTGGAATCCACTCACCCCTGACCCTAGGTTGATCCCCTTGATTTTACAAAAATTTAGGAACAAGAATCGCCCAAGTCGGAGTTCGTATGAGGGAGTTACGGAGGTTTTACTAAATTGGAAAAAGGGAAAAAGAAAAGATCAAAAAAAAAGTAGAGCGCCGCCGCCAGCCTGCTGGGCCGCGCCGGCCCAGCCAGCGCCCAGCGCGCGCGCCGCGGCCACCGCCCGCGCGGCGGATAGAATCCGCCGCCGCCCCGCGTCAGGCCACCGACAGGTGGGCCCCACCTGTCGGCGCCGACATCGCCGACCGGCCCCGTCTCCGCAACGCCCCGCCGCCGTGTCCGCCTAGAACTCCGCGTGGGGGGCCCCACTTAAGCCGCCGCCTCCCCCTCTCCTCTCAAACGCCACCCGCGCGCGACCCCTGCCCCGCGAGCCGCCGCCGCCGCCGGTAAGCGCCGCCGCGCCTCCCCTTTCTCCTCCCGCGCGCGCGCCGCCGCCTGACCGCCGCCTCCTCTCCCCTGCAGGCCGACGCCGACGCCTGCCGGTAAGCCGCCGCCGCCACCCTCCCTCTACCGCTCGATCTGTGGCCAACGGCCCAGATCGGCCGTTGACCGGTCAGCCCTAGGCGCTGACTAGTCAAGCGCCCAGTCAGCAGCCACGTAGGCCAGTCAACACTCAAAGTTGACTGGGTAATTTCTTTAATCGATTTAATTGGCAGATTTTCGTAGAAACTTGTAAATTGCGTGGAAATTAATCCGCTGGGCCAAAAATTGCAAATAAAATATGTGTAGATTCAGTAAGTCGTGTACCATTGTTTCACACTTTTGCAGCAAGATGTTGTCCAGATTAATTAAATGAGTTAATGGCCTTTTTGGAGTAATTAATTTGTAGGAAAAGATCTGTAACTCCAAAAATGGCATATGATATGTCCCTGGATTCAGTAGAACAAGGGGAATCTCAAAGTGAATTAAAAAGTTAGGCTTACAGTAAAAACTTCTGCAGAAACTATTTAGTGACGTCGGGATTGGGGAGCTACTTCTCGAACAGTCTCTTCTTGGACTTCTCCCTATCATCACCCAAAATGAGAGTGATGGTACGAGCTGGGCTGGCCAAGTCACATGGGTAAAGTGTACTAACCCCTGCAGGGTGTATAATCTAATCGATTAGCCGTGTCCCCGGTTATGGACAACTGAGTTGCTTGATATTGATCCCATGCCATGTTTCTCGCTCATTCTAATTTCATAATTGTTTTAATATTGTTGGGTTAACTTAATTGGGATATTTTCAAATAAAATCAAAAACTGTTTATGAAAGTAGGACAAAGGTATTTGCAAATGCAAGCTAGACACAGCTCCACTTGCCAAATATGCATGTAGATGTTAGCACTATTGTCTCCTTTACTAGCTCTACTTGTCATACATTCCATGTATTGACCCTTCGGGGCTGCTACGTTTCATGTTGCAGGATATTCCAATTCTGAGTAATCGATATAGGCCACGGTACTCCACTCGGCACTTGCTCACTTGTGGGCAATTTTGGAGGATTTACTTTACTTATGTTGCTACCTGAATAATTTGAGCTAGCCTTGAGCTAAGATTTTATTGTAATAATGGTACTCTGGATCTTCGTTATTTATGATACACGGATATTTTGCTATGTTATTCATCTTATTCTATTGTGGGCCAATGAACCGATCCAGGGATTGGCATGTCACATAGAAGCCACGGTCTTTTCAGAACCGTGGTGTTACAAGATGGTATCAGAGCTCGTGTGTCGACTGTAGGATCGTGACCTAGGATTGGATTATGAAACCATAGAATTATTAAAGCTTATATTAACTCTGTCTTTCATCTTATGCCTTTCACTCTCGTAAATTCTTACCATATGCTATTCTCACCCTTTCCACTTTTAATTGATAGATGGGAGAAGTCAGGACTGAGTATGCAACCATGGAGTCACCAAGGCCCTTTGCAAGACAGTTAGCACAGCTCTCGCAGTCATTGGGATTGCCACTGCCCATGTTCAAGGGAAGAAGGCTGTACACCTATGGATATGGTGAGGATGCATGGGAGATCACCACCTTCATCTTCAGGGATGCCGCCTTGCCAAACCCTGTGCACCTGATCTACACCAAGACATACTGCAACCGGGGACTTGGAATTAACTTGGCCACACATGAAGCCCTGTCTCGCCAGTGCCATCATGTCCGACACCTGCTGCCAGCAGATTCACCCTACCGTGACTATGGGAGGCGTGATGAAGATGGGCTCATTGTGGTTACCCCGGGCGACAGGAACAACATGCCGCCCTCGGAGGCACATAGAGGACATGGAAAGGGAGAATGGAGCTCTAGCTGAGAAAGTGATGATGATAAAGGAGATTGCAAATTTTGCTAGCAATGGTATGGTGGTCCAAGGACAGGAGATTGACACATTGCATGAAGCTTTGGGAGTTCTGGAGAATGCCCTGATAGCCAGAGATGCAACCATAGCTCATCTTCATGGTACTGTGCAGGAGAACACCCAGAACATACAACAGTTGCAAGGGACCGTCCAGGAAAGGGATCAAACTATTGAAGCTATGACAGCCCAGATTGCCGCTCTCCAAGCACAGCTGAATCCACCCTCTGATGATGACAATGGAGATGATGGCAACAATGGTGATGATGATGACAGTGGGAACGATGATGATGAGGACGAGGATGATGATGATGGAGACAACGATGGTGGAGGAGATGAAGTTGTTGCAGTTGCAGCTGAAAGTGAAGAAGAAGAGGAGGATCCAGAAGAGGTGGAGTTTGAGATCTCAAGTGATGATTCAGGAGAGGTGTATACTCCGCCACCATGGTTGAACCGTGGACCGAAGCGCCAACGCATGAGTGCAAGGACCTACCACAACCTCTTCAAGAAGTAGATAGAAGACCACCAATTAGTCCTTGTTAGGTAAAATCGTTAGAATTAGTCTCGATCGATGTGAAACTTAATTACTATTAGTTTAAGAGTGTTTAGTTGCTTTTGTGTACTCCAATATCCCAGGAATTATTTGTGCGAATTTTATGAAAGAGTTATGGCAAGTTTGGTTACTATCTGTGTTATTTTCGCTGCAGTTTTCTGCTGATACAGCAGTACTGTATGATTTTTCATATTTTTATGGTATCTGGGAAAAATCTGAACAAAATAGGGCTGGTTCGAAACTCTCTGTACTGTATGTGAAAAAATCAGAATAATTTTCTGACGAGTCTAAGTCAGGTGGAAAAATTCGTGAACGCTGCTGGACTATTCTAGCAGATTGCTGTTTTTGTTGCTTAGTTGATCAACTATTTAGTTAACCATTGCCAACCCTTGTAAAACTATTTCAGTAGGTATATACTGCTAGGATGACCCCTGGGATGTTGCTGGATCACTTGTTTGTAGATGTGTTGCTTGCTTGAGATTGTCTGCTATTGTTTGTTGTTGTTTGAACATAATGCATGGGTAGAATCCTATTATCGTAGTTGATTCTTTCTAAGCTTACCTGTGCTGAACCGCAGATGCCTCCCTGCCGTCAACCCACTGAGTTGGAGCAGCTCATGGCAGCTCAGGCACAACTGACCCAAGTTATGACCCAGTTCATGGAAGCTCAGAACAACAACAACAACAACAATAATGGGAACAACCAGCCTCAGGGAGATGCTCTCACCAGATTTCTGAGGCTAAGGCCAGCTAAGTTCTCTACTGCAACGGAACCAATGGTTGCTCTCTACTGGTTGCGTTCAGTCAACAAGGATCTGGTAACGGTTGGATGCACTGATGCTGAGAAGGTGAGGTTTACCGCTCACCTACTAGAGGGACCAGCCGCTTCTTGGTGGGACACTTTTCAGATCACCCACCCGCTGGACACTGTGACTTGGGCAATGTTTGAGGAAGGTTTCAGGACCAACCACGTGTCTTCAGGAGTTCTGAGCCTGAAGAGGAAGGAGTTCCGCAACTTGCGCCAAACCAATCGCACCATAGCTGAGTACATTGAGGAGTTCAACAATCTGTCCTGTTATGCACCTGAGGATGTGGACACTGATGCAAAAAGGAGGGAGAGATTCCTGGATGGCCTCAGTGATGAGCTTTCAGTGCAGCTACTGGTGGTTTATTGCCCCACTTTCCAGGAGCTTATGGACAAGGCCAGGATCTTGGAAGGGAAGCACAAGCAGGTGGAGAACCGCAAGAGAAAGAGTAACAATCACCACTCTGGTTCGCACCACAAGTCTCGCACTTCATATGATGGGCACTCCAAGCATGGAGGGAGTGACCATGGGAGCCATGACCGCCACCACCATGGAGGCGATGGACATCGCCATGACAACCACAAGAGCACCCACCACAGCCACAAGGGAGGACACTCTCACCATTCTGGAGGACACGGTGGACATGACCGCAACCGTGATCGCAGCTTTGTGAAGAAGGATCTGAGTGAGGTGACATGCTTCAAGTGTGGCCAGAAGGGACACTATGCTGACAATTGTCCGGAGAGGAAGGGACTGAAGCCAACCAACAACCAGAAGGCCACAGTGAACCACATGAATGTGGAGGAGATCCCAGATGAGCCTGATCTTGTGATTGGTAAGTTCCCAATCAACACTCACCCTGCACTTATACTTTTCGATACTGGTGCATCGCATTCATTCATATCAAGGGCATTTGTGGATAAGTATAAGCTACCTACTGAGTCTATGTAAGATTCTATTAGAGTGAGTTCACCTGGAGGAGATATGATAGCTAGTGCGGGATGCCGCGGCTTAACTGTGAGGATTGGAACACACAACTTCATTGCACATCTGGTAGTGTTGGAATCACAAGGGTTAGATGTTATTCTGGGTATGGATTGGATGTCTATGCATGGGGGGCACATAGATTGTGCACAGCGAGCTGTTTCACTCAAAACCCCGGATGGTAAGAGAATTAGATTCAAGTCGGCTGCGCGACCGGGAAGGTGTAAGCTGAATTCTCTTAAGGGGGTTAGCATGGATACTGTGCCTGTGATTAGGGATTACCCCGACGTGTTTCCGAAAGAGCTGCCAGGAATGCCACCTGACAGGGAAGTGGAGTTTCTCATCGACCTGATGCCGGGAACAGGACCTATTGCAAAGAGACCATATAAGATGGATGTGGATGAGCTGAAGGAATTGAAGAAGCAGCTGAAAGAGCAGTTGGACAAGGGATTCATTCAGCCTAGTTCATCGTCATGGGGTGCACCTGTTCTGTTTGTGGAGAAGAAAGACATCAGCAAGAGATTAGTGGTGGACTATCGCTCGCTGAATGAAGTGACCATCAAGAACAAATACCCCCTGCCAAACATAAATGATTTGTTTGATCAACTGGAAGGAGCAAAGGTGTTTAGTAAGATTGATCTGCGATCGGGCTACTTCCAATTGAAGATCCGGGAGGAGGACATACCAAAAACCGCATTCACCACTAGATATGGTTTATATGAGTATACAGTTATGTCTTTTGGACTAACGAATGCCCCGGCATACTTCATGACCATGATGAACAAGGTATTTATGGAGTACTTGGACAAGTTCGTGGTGGTGTTTATTGATGACATACTGATATACTCCAAGGATGATGCCGAGCATGAGAAACATCTGCGACTGATTATGGAGAAGCTGAGGGAACACAAGCTGTGTGCCAAATTCAGCAAGTGTGAGTTCTGGCTTAACACTGTTGGATTTCTTGGTCACATAGTGTCAGGAGAAGGAGTCGCTGTTGATCCAAGCAAGGTGACTGCAGTAACTGAGTGGGAAGCACCCAAGAATGCGGGAGAGATACGAAGCTTTTTGGGACTTGCTGGATATTACAGGAGATTCATTGAAAACTTCTCCAAGATTGCTAAGCCGATGACAGAACTTCTGAAGAAGGAGAGGAAGTTTGAATGGTCAGATGTGTGTGAAGCCAGCTTTCAGGAACTGAAGTGTCGACTAGTGACCGCACCCGTTCTGTGTTTACCAGACCTTCACAAGGATTTCCAAGTGTACTGTGATGCTTCACGACAGGGACTTGGGAGTGTGCTGATGCAAGATGGGAGAGTAGTGTCATATTGCTCGCGACAACTTAAGCACCATGAGCGGAATTACCCCACACACGACTTGGAGTTAGCGTCAGTGGTTCATGCGCTCAAGGTATGCAGGCACTACCTGATGGGAAACACTGTGATGTGTACACCGACCACAAGAGCCTGAAGTACATATTTACGCAGAAGGAACTGAACATGAGGCAAAGGAGATGGTTGGAACTTATCAAGGATTATGATATGAACCTACAATACCACCCAGGAAAGGCCAATGTAGTAGCAGATGCTCTGAGCCAGAAGGTTTACGCCAATGGACTGACAATTGGGGAATTGCCTGAGGATTTGTGCAAGCAATCCAAGTACCTTAGACTGGAGGTAGTGTCAGAAGGATACTTGGCAGCAATGGAAGTCCAACCAACGCTACAGGACAGAATTAGGAAGGCTCAAGTGGGAGACAAAGAGATTGATGAAGTAAAGGAAAAGATGAAGGAGGATCGAGCAAGGGAATTCCGCGAGGATGAGCAAGGAACCTTGTGGTATGGAGATCGTTTGTGCGTCCCCAACGATCCGGATATAAGGAAGTTGATTCTGCAGGAAGCTCATGACTCACCGTATTCCATACATCCGGGCAATACGAAGATGTATATGGACCTAAAGGACAGATTCTGGTGGAACAACATGAAGGGAGACATCGCGGAGCATATTGCCCTATGTGATATATGTAGCCGAGTGAAGGCGGGACACCAGAAGCCAGCAGGATTGCTACAGCCATTGCCCGTGCCGGATTGGAAGTGGGATAGAGTGGGAATGGATTTCATCACGGGATTGCCCAGGACTAGGTCAGGATATGACTCCATTTGGGTAGTGGTCGACCATTTGACCAAGGTAGCCCACTTTATGCCGGTAAAGACGACCTATACGAGTGCAAAGTTGGCCAAGATTTATATGGACAGAATTTTGTGCCTACACGGAGTTCCCAAGAGTATTGTATCAGACAGAGGCACCCAATTTACCTCACACTTCTGGCGCCAGCTGCACGAGTCACTTGGTACTAGATTGGAGTTTAGCACAGCGTTTCACCCGCAGACTGATGGACAGACCGAGAGGGTGAATCAGATTTTGGAGGACATGTTGAGAGCTTGCGCCTTGTCTCATGGTTCTAGTTGGGATGAGAATTTGCCGTACGCCGAGTTTTCCTACAACAACAACTATCAAACCAGCATCAAGACGTCACCGTTTGACGTACTGTATGGGAAACGGTGCCGGACACCATTGCTATGGGATGGAGTAGGAGAACGTAAGTTGTTTGGGCCTGATTTGATTAAGGATGCTGAGGAGAAGGTCGCCTTGATTAGGGACAGGCTGAAGGTAGCACAATCAAGGCAGAAGAGCTACGCTGACGCCAAGCGCAAGGAAGTGGTGTATGAGATAGGTGATAGAGCATACCTCAGAGTGTCGCCACTTCGTGGAATCAAGAGATTTGGAATTAAGGGTAAGCTAGCACCTCGGTTTATTGGACCATATCGAGTCTTAGCACGCAAGGGAGAGGTTGCTTATCAGTTGGAGTTGCCAGAGGCTCTGTCCGCTGTTCACAATGTGTTCCATGTATCCCAGCTGAAGAAGTGCCATCCGGAGATGGTGGATACACCATTGAGAGACACCGTACCACTAGAGGAGGTTCAGCTTGAGAATGACTTGACCTATGAGGAGAAGCCGGTCAAGATTCTGGAGACAGCGGAGAGGATTACCCGTACCAAGACGATCAGGTTTTGCAAGGTGCAGTGGAGCCACCACACCGAAGAGGAAGCCACTTGGGAGCGTGAGGATGACATCCGAGAGGACTACCCACACCTATTTGCTAGCCTCGCCGAATCTCGGGGACGAGATTCATCTTAAGGGGGTTAGTCTTGTCACATCCCAAATTTAGATTTGGTTCTGCATATCATTCATGTCATTGCATCATGTTCTTCCATGCAAAACTATCGATTGAAGTGATTCGACAAATCGCTATTATCAAAATCCTATTTTACTTTACTAAAATGCTCCTGCGGGAGGTTTTACTAGGACTTGTGTTTTCCACCCTTGTAGACAAGTGGAATTCACTCACCCCTGACCCTAGGTTGATCCCCTTGATTTTACAAAAATTTAGGAACAAGAATCGCCCAATTCGGAGTTCGTATGAGGGAGTTACGGAGGTTTTACTAAATTGGAAAAAGGGAAAAAGAAAAGATAAAAAAAAAAGTAGAGCGCCGCCGCCAGCCTGCTGGGCCGCGCTGACCCAGCCAGCGCCCAGCGCGCGCGCGCCGCGGCCACCACCCTTGCGGCGGATAGAATCCGCCGCCGCCCCGCGTCAGGCCACCGACAGGTGGGCCCCACCTGTCGGTGCCGACATCGCCGACCGGCCCCGTCTCCGCAACGCCCCGCCGCCGTGTCCGCCTAGAACTCCGCGTGGGGGGCCCCACTTAAGCCGCCACCTCCCCCTCTCCTCTCAACCGCCACCCGCGCGCGACCCCTGCCCCGCGAGCCGCCGCCGCCGCCCGCACTCCGCCGTCGGTAAGCGCCGCCGCGCCTCCCCTTTCTCCTCCCGCGCGCGCGCCGCCACCCCGCAGCGCCGCCGCCTCCTCTCCCCTGCAGGCCGACGCCGCCGCCGCCGCCGCCCAAGGTCGCCGCCGCCGCCCGACCCGTTCCGCGCCGACGCCACCTCGCCGCGCCGCCGCCCCTTCGCGCCACCTCGCCGCCGGACCTCCACCCCGCCGCCGGATCGCCACCCCGCCGCCGGACCGCCGACGCGAAGCCGCCGCCGCCGCCCGCCGGTAAGCCGCCGCCGCCGCCCTCCCTCTGCCGCTCGATCTGTGGCCAACGGCCCAGATCGGCCGTTGACCGGTCAGCCCCAGGCGCTGACTAGTCAAGCGCCCAGTCAGCAGCCACGTAGGCCAGTCAACACTCAAAGTTGACTGGGTAATTTCTTTAATCGATTTAATTGGCAGATTTTCGTAGAAACTTGTAAATTGCGTGGAAATTAATCCGCTGGGCCAAAAATTGCAAATAAAATATGTGTAGATTCAGTAAGTCGTGTAGAATCTTTCTGTACCATTGTTTCAAACTTTTGCAGCAAGATGTTGTCCAGATTAATTAAATGAGTTAATGGCCTTTTTGGAGTAATTAATTCGTAGGAAAAGATCTATAACTCCAAAAATGGCATATGATATGTCCCTGGATTCAGTAGAACAAGGGGAATCTCAAAGTGAATTAAAAAGTTAGGCTTACAGTAAAAACTTCTGCAGAAACTATTTAGTGGCTTTCTGCAGTGTTTTAATTATCCAAGGAGTTTTATAATTCCTTTTTGAGTAATTCCAGTTGGTACTGTTCCTAAATAGTAATGCCTATACAGTATAATTTTTCCAAGATTTTACAAACAGTATACTATCGGTGGTGAATTATTTGGGTTCTAGCTCTAGTTTTGAGCATTATATTTTGCATAATAGTTTTCCTTGTGCTAAACTATTTTCCATGCATGCAATCAGTAACTTTACTGAATAGCATTATGTGGTGTTGCTGTAGCGTGAACCCACTTGTCATGCATGTATTCATGCATCATCTTTGTTGCATATGCTTGTGGCTTGTTTGTTTATGATTGCAATTGTATCGTGTAGATTGTGACGAGTGCAACGCTTGCTCGCGTGTGGATTGTTCTTCCGACCGCTACAACCAAGGCAAGTAGATG
The DNA here is from genome assembly GCA_916181665.1 of Avena sativa. Lineage (NCBI taxonomy): Eukaryota > Viridiplantae > Streptophyta > Magnoliopsida > Poales > Poaceae > Avena > Avena sativa. The sequence goes on from OV702293.1 coordinate 99,371,742, forward strand.
CTATTTTGTTCATGATATTGTCCTACTATTTTCTATGCATTTTCGTGTAATTTGTAGATGCATGTGTAGGATGATACTATCGCTGTGCTATGACCTATTATGTGGTAGGGCTTTCCTTGTAGATGAACCACCATTGGTAGATGTGCTTAGCCATGCTATGATGAACGAGGGCTGGGTTACATCACTGAAAGTGGTTTATAAATGTGTTGGTTTGTGAAAACTAAAACAACTTAATCAATGAATCTTCTGGGTGTGATGGGATTGATAAATTTTGGTGGTTTCATTGCGGAAAGGCACCCAGGTATCAAGAGAAAATGATTGGCTTCTTTATTTTGTAGCTTACGTGTACAACCATGTGCCAATAATGAAATGGGCGGTTGGTTGGACTTAGTAGGTTGTGGTAACTCGAACCCGCGTATCCAGAGATGTAGAATTTTGGTAGGTTGGACCGGTGCGTGTCGGGATTGGGGAGCTACTTCCCGAACAGTCTCTTCTTGGACTTCTCCCTATCATCACCCAAAATGAGAGTGATGGTACGAGCTGGGCTGGCCAAGTCACATGGGTAAAGTGTACTAACCCCTGCAGGATGTATAATCTAATCGATTAGCCGTGTCCCCGATTATGGACAACTGAGTTGCTTGATATTGATCTCATGACATGTTTCTCGCTCATTCTAATTTCATAATTGTTTTAATATTGTTGGGTTAACTTAATTGGGTTCTTTTCAAAGAAAATCAAAAACTGTTTATGAAAGTAGGACAAAGGTATTTGCAAATGCAAGCTAGACACAGCTCCACTTGCCAAATATGCATGTAGATGTTAGCACTATTGTCTCCTTTACTAGCTCTACTTGCCATACATTCCATGTATTGACCCTTCGGGGCTGCTACGTTTTATGTTGCAGGATATTCCGATTCTGAGTAATCGATATAGGCCACGGTACTCCACTCGGCACTTGTTCACTTGTGGGCAATTTGAAGAATGGAGGATTTACTTTACTTATGTTGCTACCTGAATAATTTGAGCTAGCCTTGAGCTAAGCTTTTATTGTAATAATGGTACTCTGGATCTTCGTTATTTATGATACACGGATATTTTGCTATGTTATTCATCTTATTCTATTGTGGGCCAATGAACCGATCCAGGGATTGGCATGTCACATAGAAGCCACGGTCTTTTCAGAACCGTTGTGTTACAGAGAACTATCATATTTTATACTTATTAGAGTTCTTATATTCCTTGTCTATCATTTTCCAACACCTCTCCTTGTTCAAACTTGTAGATGTCCATTCATTTGAATAGTAGAAGATGTGATCTACCATAAAAACTACAAGAATTGGAAAATGTTATTAGTAGTTTTCTATAAAGCAAATCACTATATGAGAGTTGGCCTACAAGTAAAGAACAAATAACATGACATAAATGAACATCTCACCAAGTTTGGGTAGGTCTGGACCACCATATTTTATCTCTTTAGGAAATCATCGCTATCGTGTTAGCATATTGTTCTTACCAACTTATGTGGTATGATAATATAGGTTGCTTGCGTTTTTGTACTGTACCATATTATGTGATGCCTTGTTTAGGATCTGTTGTTTTGAAACTCTAAAGTTGCTGGAGTTGTCGTGTGGTTTTAAAATTATTTTAATGGTGTGAATTGATTGAAATTCGTGGAATTACTGCTGCAGTTTCTGCCTGACCTGTAGTACCGCGCGATTTTTCATATTTTATTGGTAACTTAGAAAAATCTAAAAAAATTGGATCTGGAACGTAATTACCTGTAGTACAAGCACAAAAATTGGCTAAAATTCCTGACGCGTTTAAGTCGGTCAGAAAAATTCGTGAAGTCCGCTACCCCGTTTTGACAGATTTTGTTTATTGCTTATATGTTGCTCTATTTTACTCTAGTATTGTTCCCAATGCTTTTAAACTATTTTGTGGTTATATACTACTAAGTTTAGACCCCTGTAATGTTATTATACAAGTGTTTGATTGTGTGTTGATTGCCTATGATTGTTTCCTTGTCTGTGACATTGATCGCTTTATATAGTTATGGGTAGGATTATTTTCTTAGTCATTTCTTTCCTATAAAATCTATTCTTTCCTATCTTGAACCCTTGGAGATATAATGATGTGTTAAGTGGAAGGTTTGACAACACAATGCATTTAGGAAGGAGAATGCTTTATCTAATGGAAAAAAAGATGTGGGAGTATGAAGTGTTGACATGATGTTATGTAGTAGATTACCTAACCTGAAAGTTGAAGTATCGATAGTTTAGTTTTAATAGTAGCTTTGTTGATTGAATACATGGGAGTATACATAGAGAATCAGTCCGTGCCCATGGAAACATTCTTCAAGGCAAGTAAGAATGCCCGAGTGATAGAAAAACGTGATTCACCTATCCTCATACAGGGTAATGATTTGGGTGCAGGATGGATTGATCACCATTCCAGCTACTCTTCTTATTCACTCTTGTGATGTTGGCTTTGCGAATCTTGAGTGTCTTTTTAGCCTTAGCAAAGAGCCGATGTTGAGTCTAGACCATAGAATGGTATATTGTTCCACCTTTACAGAAGCATTCATTTCTAAGCGTAGGAATGAACAGTAAGGATGAATTTCAACCGTGTTTAATGGGTATCGTGAAGCAAACGTTTCCTAATTGCCCACCATGAGAGTTTCGCTAGTTTAAGAAGTGCTTCCTCAGAAACTATCAATCATGGAATTAGAATGTGCAATGAAAACCAATTGAGCCAAGTGAATCCTTGAGAAGTGACCTAGTCAGATTTCTTTTAAGGGCGGTAGCATCCTAATGGATCCCAAACCTTTCTTTCTTTCTAGCCTTCCTAAATCTCGGGACGAGATTTATTTTAAGGGTGGTAGTCTGTCACATCCCAAAATTCTCCTAATTTTGGAATGTGAAATTAACAGAATAAGTTTGATTGATTGTTTGACTTTGTTGAAAATTCTCAAAGAAAAGAAACTCTCTGAATTGAAAATCTTCTCAACCTTGATTCAAAACCTTATGTTGTTTTGTTCTGGCCTAAGTAGCCATATAGGCAAAAGGGCATGGATTGATTATGGATTATAGTATTGGCGTGCAAGATTTCAAAACTCAAAACCATGTTGCATGCATAAGCGCCACTGCACTTAAAACCTAAGAAACAATTCTATCATCCAATACCCTAAATGGGATTTCCCAATTCTTAAGTACAAAATTATCTATGGATTTTGTCCATACTGTAATTGAGAAAAATTATTACTAAATAACAAAGAATTATTTTACAAGACCGTAGGAAGAAGTTTGAACCAATTTCGAATTCAAAAATAAAAGTTATGAACTATACAATATGGGGAATAAAGAAAATAGAATAATTACCCTATAGGCCAACTCATTGTTTAATTGTTGAACTTTTGAAATGGACAATAAACACTATAATAGATATCCTATATTGTAAAAAGTGATTTTACAAAAATTTAGGAAGAAGTTTCATCTGAATTGGAGCCTCAAATCAAAAGTTATAAACAAATAAAGGAAATAAAAAAGAATAAAAAATAGCTAAACCTAATCTACCCGGCTACCTAACCCAAGGCCCAGCTCACCTAGCCGCGCGCTATCCGCCACTCACCCAGCAGTCGCGCAATGCGCCGCAGCCGCAGCCGCAGCCAGCAGGGCCGGCCCAACTACCACCGGCGCAGCCCGCACACTCCCTCTCCCCTCTCTCTCTGACCACCGGGGCCTACCTGGCCTCCTTCTTCCTCACGTCAGGAGGACGACGCGCGCACGACGACGCGTCCCCGATCCAATCCCCCGTGGATTCGTCGCGAATCCATTCAATTCCTTCGCCCCTTCTCATATATACCCTCTCCTCCACCTCGTCTTGTTTTTTTCGTGTTTTAGTAAAACCCTAGCCCCACCGTCGAGGTCTTGATTTCTCCGGCGCCGGAGGACCTTCAGATCGAGGTCGAACTCGAAGTTCCCGAGCGCCTCGACACATCCCTTTGCCCTTGTCCTCTTCCCCTTGAATCACTGACTCGCCTTGACCCTATCCTCTCGACTACAGATCATCGGAGTGCACAAGATTGCTCGCCGGAGCCGTGGCAACCTGCACTACTTCGGCCGCCCTTCGTCGTCGCCTGAGGAATAAGAGGAAGAATCCTACGCCACCATTGAGATCACCATCCTCGACCGCTTCTCGTCGACCTACTATCCAGGCCAGGAGATCACCGGAGCGCTGCCCACCATCATCACCGAACCACCGTCGTCCACCGTCGTCGTTGCCACGCCACCGGCTCGCCATCGTCAACGACAGCCGTCCGATCTGCAGTGAACGTCCCAGATCGCTTCAAGCCGAGCCAAGCCGCAGAGCCGAGCCCGAGCCTGGACTTGGGCCTAGCCGCGTAGAGCCGCGTCCTCTCCATCTTCAGATCGCGATCCAACAGCAGCAATCATGTCACTTAAGTGAAGTGGTACCGACGAACCAGAATGCGCCACGTCGCGGGAATATTCTAGGAATATACTTTGCAAATTCCGTAATAGAAATAAAAGTCAGAAATTGATTAAATGTTGCAAAAATCATATCTAGAGTTATGTAAGTCCAAATTTAGCAAAGAATATACGTATAGATTCAGAAAAATATGTAGAATAGTAACATGCTGATACACCCAACTTTTATAGTATATATTTACTGCAGTAATTTAATTAGTTTTAATGGTCTTTTAGGTCAATAAATTCATAGAAAATTATCTATAACTCCAAAAAATATGAACAATATATCAAATTGAAGCTACTGTAATGTACATTAATAATATCTGGTTGGATACAGCCTTTCCGGATTATTTACCCCGTAGTGATTTAATTAGTTTTAATGGCTTTACAAATCATTAAATTCATAGTAAATTAATTGCTTGTCACAAAAATATAGATGATATACCGATGGAAAGCTGGTTCCATGTAGATCATCAATATTTAATTAGTTCAGCCTTTGACTGTAAGGTTTTGCCGTGAAGATTTAAATGGTTTAATGGCTTATTTAGAGTAATAAATTCATAAGAAAATAAATACTATTCAGAAAATTACAAATAATATGTCCCTGAAATCACAATTCCGTGGGGATTGCAGATATAATTTTAGTTTAATTTTTAGATAACAGAAACTATATGAATCATTTAAAACCCATTAAACACTATTTAAATCATACAAAAAGATCTATAACTCTGATTAGGGTGAATCCAAGTGCTAAGGTTTTGTATTGACAATATTTATACAGAGAAATTGCATGACAAATTATTTGGTACTGTTAAAACAGAAATTCATACAGAAACATTTAAACCCACTGAAATAGTGTTTTAATCATAGGAAAATATCTATAACTCCTTTTTAGGTGATTCAAATTGCCACTGTCTCTAAATTGCATTACCTCTATACAGTAGCATCTAGTTCACAATTTAATACGACATAAACATATTTAGTTCAATTAAAGTGGTATACACCATATTAAATCGATACAACTTTAGTAATAAAAGCTTTAGTGCATTAAATGACTTTCCACATGCATCATGTAATCTAACTATGTTCAGAACACTAAATCCAACCATTATGACTCATTAAATCGTCATGCATGCATCTATTCATCATTGTTTTCTTGTAATGTTGCACTGTTGTATGTTTGCAATGTTTTGAATGGTGTTTGTTGTGTTTGCTTCAAACGTTAGATTGCGAGGAGTGCAACTACTATGATTGCAAGTATTGTGATTATTACGAAAGAGGCCCATATAATTGTAAGGATTATCTAATCGACTACATCTACAAAAAAGGCAAGTGGTGCTATCTTGGTCATAAATGTCCTACTATTTTCCTATGCATTGTAGATGTTTTTGTAGAATTGCATATGTAGGAATTGATGTGTATATGCTATGCTATGTCCCATATTATTCCCTAGTATTCCTTGTTTATGAGCCATCGTATTGGTAGATTGCTTAGCTATGCTATTTAGACGAGGAAGGGAATCACATCATGAAAAGTTATATGTTTTAAAAGGCTTATGTTTTGCTAAATGACAAACCAACATGTTTTAATGAACCACCTGGGCGGAATGGCATTGATTGGGTCATCGAGTATGGATTTATGGTGCAGAATGCCGCCCAGGACACTGAGAATGGATTGGTTTCTTTATTTGGTAACTTACGTGTACAACCATGTGCCAATAATGAAATGGGCGGTTGGTTGAACTCAGTAGGTTGTGGTAACTCGAACCCACGTATCCAGAGATGTAGATAGTGTAGGTTGGACCGGTGCGTGTCGGGTTTAGGGAGCTACTTCCCGAACGGTTCCTTCTTGGACTTCTCCCTATCATCACCCAATATGAGAGTGGTGGTACGAGCTGGGCTGGCCAAGTCACATGGGTAAAGTGTACTAACCCCCGCAGGGTATATAAACTAAGTGCTTAGCCGTGTCCCCGGTTATGGACAATTTGAGCGGCCTGATATTGATGCTATGATATATCTCACTCATCCTTATTTCTTAATTACTTAAAACTTGTTGGGTGAACATAATTGGGTAGGAGCACCTGGGAGTGAACCAGAGTGTCCTATTTACCTTATTGGAAAACTACTTTGTTACAAATGTTAGGATAAAACTGTTGCTTTATGCAAATGAGCCTGAACTCCACTTGGCCAAATAAGCATGTAGTTGATAGATATGTTGTTAACCACTTTAGCCTACTTGCCATACATTCAATGTATTGACCATTCGTGGCTGCAACGTTTCATGTTGCAGGTTATATCGTATCTGAGTGATCGTTCATAGGTCGCGAGACTCCACTCAACAATTGTTCGCCTGTGGCACATTTGAAGGATGGAGATCTACCTTGTATTCGTTTTCCGCTGTGTACTTGTATAAATAATGTAAATTTTGGATCATATTCGTTGTATTTATGATGCACAGTTATATTTGGTATCATTTTGTACTGTGTGTGCTAGTGAACCGATCCAGGGATTGGCACTATATACATGAACTCAGCCTTATCAGGCGAGGGTGTTACATCTTGTCATTGTAAATACATGAATATCATCGAGAACCGCCAACGGGGTACCTCTTGCATATGGTACAGGAGCTTTCCCATAACCAAAATGACAAGGAAAGCAGACAATGAGCATCTCAGCAATCTTTTTATTTACCATATGCATAGCTTTTTATTGAGGAAACTTCATACATGCTTATTATAGTGATGCTGCAAGTTTCCACCATGATTAAGCATGGCTTAGGCTAGCGGCCCAGGCGTTTCTCTAACACAATGTATAAACTCAATGAACTAACAACTTCCCCTTTTATTTCACATCGTCGACATCCATAAACAAAAGAGCAAAGAATCAACTGGATGAGATATCCAACAGGTGTTGAAAGCGTTCCCCGTGACAGCACGGTTCTGCTGACTCCCAGTATATAATAAGCAAGCATATAACTTTCATGGACTAGTCACAATGGTTCCAAATTATTTAAGAGCAAGGAATAAAGTGTGCCATCAAGTTCGTGAGAGCTTTACTAACTAACTTTCTCAAAACAGACAAACATTTTTTTTGGAAGAAAACACGACATATATAAAATATGCACTGAAGTAGCAAATGATGCTAATAGGTAGGTATGGTGGACACAGCTGGCAATAATGGTTTTGGGAGTTGGATGCACAGGTAGAGCACATACTCAGTGCAAGTGAAGTCTAGCAATAGAGAGGGAGTGAAAAACGAGAGAGCAATAACTGTCATAATCATGCTTGCAACAAAATAGGACTAATTATGGCATGAAAGTGATACAAGAACTCTGAGGCAAAATAAATCATCTAGGCTTACTAACTATTGATTAGTCATATGCATGTGTGAGCATGTGCCAAGTCGATTCACATGAACAGTCAGAGGAGGATACCACAATGTCATACCAAAGTATGAATAAAACAATGCAAGCAAACATTCATATGACATGCTACAAACTATTAGCAAGATAGAGCTAATCATAGACAAGCAAGAACTACTAAGCATCCATAATGACATACACCTTACACAAACAGGCTAAGCATGCTCACAATGATGAGTATTTGTACAAAAATGAAACAAATAGAGTTCATTACCAGCCTCTTACCACACCTCGAGTTGTCTTAATCTTCATTATTGCTCTTCACTTGTGTGACTTGAATAATTAACATGAAACCAAAATCCACTGAGGACGGCTGAACCCTATAAAGAACTCACAAAACCAAAGAAGAACAACAAATATTTTTGGTGTTTTCAATTTTTTAGAAACAAGCAAACAAATAAAAACCAAACAAAAACAAAGCAAACCGAACAAAGCACTACTGCAGAAAGGCTTATAGCCTCCATGTGGTTAGTGACAGGCAAAATTGTGCCCGTCACTACGAAGTATTCCTAGTGACAGGCAGAGATAAGCATGTCACTAATACGAAATACTAGTGACGAGCGCATAAAATTGACTGTCACTAATACCTTTTGTGGAGGCTGACCGAATGAAAAAAATACTTAGTGACGGGCTTCTATAAATGCATGTAACTGAGGACGCTATTAGTAGTGACCGATCCAAGATATGTCGGTCACTAGTATTTTCCGCGGAGGCCGGATAAAATGGGAAATCTGTCAGACAACTCTAAAGGCCTGTCACGAAAATTACTTTTTTTCTATGTTCTATAAGCTTTATAGATTTATAGATGTAATATGAATTTTGAATTATTTCTCGTGATCTTGTCGGTGTATTTTTAGTTGCTCGTATATAAAAGCAAAAAAAATACTAGAACTACCCTCCAAATATCTAGGATGACTTGAAAAAAAAACTAACGGTACATAGAAGAAATCTAGCGGACATGTCAATTAATCTGGCCCAACTGCTAAAAAGAAACGAATCTAGTATTTCCCCGGACCTCCACGCCGCCGCCCTTCACACTGCCGGCCTCCACGCCGCCCTGCAAACCGCCTCCCAGCACATTGCCGCCCTCCACGCCCCGTACACCACCGGCCTCCAGGCCGCCGCACTGAAAGCCACGACGAGCCTAAGACTCCACGACCCTGCGCGTCGCCGCCCTGCAAACTGTGACTCCTCCCCTACCCCGATGAATTCGCCGCCCGCGAGGACTCTGCATCCTCCGCGCCGTAGCCCTGCAATCCGCGACGAATTCACCGCCCTGCAGTCCGTTTCATACGATTCCTATCAGATTTGATTTGAATTCATCCCCAACATTTTCATTTTGATGGCTCTTTTCTGAATATTCAGAATACTATGGATATTACATGAGCGTTCCCTTCAAATTTTATGTACATGTCATCTGTTTATCCTTGTTTCTTAGTTGTCATTGTTGTTTAATTGATCCATTTGCCAGTGGCCAATACCAGTATCATATTAGGAGTATAATTTATATGTAGCGGTTAATTGATGCCACCGATGATGCATGGCTTGCAACAGGAGCATGAGGGAAGCCATCTATTGATACAGGCTAGTTAAGTTGGGATGATAGTAGCAACAATGCTCACGCAGCAGGTACATATAGTGAGGTGAGCACTCAAATACTCGTTTTTCCTGCTAGTTTCAGGTGAATTTTTATTTCTTGCAAGACATCTGTCCGATCACAGAAAGGTTATGATCTGAATTATGGTTGTTGTGGTGTTTTGCTAAGTTGTAGGTGAGCCTATTGGACTACGGTTGGTAGTGATATTGTGGAAAACAATTGCTAATTGCTGATTTGTTTTCACCGTGTCAAATCATTCATTTTTGGAGAAGGGCTAAATCACATAATGTGGAAGAACATATCACAGAGTCTACTTTTCTTATTTTAAGTCTATCACGGTAGTTCTTTCTGCTATGGCTGTTCGGTGTGTCTGTACAATTAGAATGGAAGTTGTTGTTGCAAGTTGTTTCATTTGTGTTAATTTGTTCATCTAGACCAGTATATGAGGTCCGTTAATTTCTTCATTTCTGGAAAAGGGGAAACGGTGTGTTGATGCTGGTGAGTGCCTAATAGTCTCTAATGTTTTGATATGCAAGGATTAAATAGATGGTATCATCTCTTAGTTTTTAATTTTTCTTATGTTTGTTGCAACAAATAAACCATGAAATCAGGCAATCTTGACTCTGATCTTTACCAGGATATTACATTTCTTAGGCTGCCAAGCTGCTATGGATTGGTGAATGCTCAAAATTCTATTTCATTATCCGGTCCTATCAACCTATCAACAGAAGTGGATGAGACCACCTTCTCACTGTAGATACTATAGTCGTCAACTACCTGTGTTATCCCGTATCGATGTTGCACTCTCTCTATAGCTTTCAGGATATAAAATTGAAAGGTAAGAGTTTTGTGAAGCCTGCCAGAAGCATACGACACAACCATAGGTTTGGCCTCCTTTCCCTTGTCATCATTACACTAGAAATCGTTATTTCCTTATTATGCTTTAGAGCTAGATAAAATCCATGTTAATAACTAGCCTAGAACCAACGGTCTATATCCCTTTAGATTATTTAGGCTTGAAATTCATGTTTAGTTGGAAGATTTGAATATATTTTTAGTTGGAATATCTGAATATTACTCCCCACAAACAAAATGATCGTTGGTGTTATTATAGCAGACAAGATTCAAGACTACGTATGGTGATTCCTTATGGACTTCATGGTTAGTGTTGTTTTCTTTTAGAATGAAGACACCAGCGTGTATATCTTAGATGCCACGGCTATACTAGCTGGATTATCCTACATGTAGTGCAAATTTACCGTGCCTAGATTGATTTATTAGGGATCATTATTTTGCAGGGCTTGAGTTTTCTGGACAATTTTTTAGATCTTTGCATAGGTGGAAATTTGATTACAAAAATTTGTTCATCAAGTGTCAATGTTCATATAAAAGAACCTTTAGTTTTTACAATTAAATAGATGATATAAAGGTTTATCCCAGATATCAATGGTAAGAGAGTTTTTTTTCCAATCAGAATGCACAATTCTACAGGAACAACAAAATAAATACTTACAGACAAGTTGTTTGCATGCAGAACCAATGTGTACATAGCTTAAAAGAAGCTGTAAATACACTTATAGATTGAACAATACCATTTATTATTTTAACCTGGAGTTTCCATCTATAGATGACAAAAAAATTAGAGCACGGTTTTGATAAGTTTGACTGTATGTATACCTACAATACAATTGTGAACATTGTATATCCATTTTTATCTTAATCTGATTGGTTTTTATTTGCATATGGTGATTTCCCAGGAGGCTTCATAATGCAGTACTTCTTAGATGCCTCTTTCAGTCTTTCTACATTATCAATTAGTAGTACAGTAGAGATCCAAACTCATTCCCCAACTGTTCCTCTCGATATCAAGGCTTATCTGACAATAACAAACAAGGAAGTTCCGTGGATTAGTGAGGATATGAGTTTTAGAATTACTACTGATAGTACTTAATGCACCAATAATGAAGACTTTTTATTACCTGGAGTTATTGTTACCTGTACTAAGATTGGTGTCTTGCAGGTTGGTGGACAAATTCAAGTTGCCGGCGATCAATATTGTCATAATGCAGTATTGCCACACACTGTATAGCGCTTTCAAAGAGGCATGCCAGGAGCAAGGATTAATTAGTTGGCGATGACACCTGAGTGATTCTTGCTATTTGGTGAAGGCATCCAACAAATTTCTCTTTTTTTTCAACTTAGGCTTTCGTTTATGACTGTTTTGTTGTTCCGCAATGTCACAAATGGCAGAAGGTTGCTTGGCAGATAATGGGAGTATACAGGAGATGATATGTCTTTGTAGATTGGGTCTTCTTTGGGAAATTCATGCCAAGTAATGGACATTCTTTGGCCTTCAATGGATATTGATATCGAGTCTATTCCTACTAAAAGGATGGTTGGTAGTAATAGATTAGAATTACAGAATGACAAGAATGCTTAAAGGTATATGTCCCTTCTTAGTTTAACTTCTAATGATGATAGCAACAGTCAATTCAGCTAGAGGTGTCCATTTTATACCAGGCCCTATTGGAAGACCCTTTTTATGTGTCGCCATCATTACTGTCCTCTCCGAGCTGACCATGAAGATGAAAGACGACTGCTGCAGCCACTGATGACTCGGAAGGCGCAAAATAGCGGGCATGGCACCTTAGCTTACAACACATCTTAGTATCACCCTAAGCTTAGATCGTCAGTCATATGTACTATATTAGATTAAGTGAAATATATGAAAAGTTATTATGTTCTCTTTATGTCCAACAACTCAGTGTTCAGTGCATATAATTGTTCTATTTGAAATATTCATGGAAAATGCATTTTATATTCTTATAACATCTAAATGTGATATTTGGAATATTCATGAAAAAATCATTTTATATTCTTATAACATCTAATTTTTCTATCTTGAATATGGATGGAAATAACATTTTTCTTATCATAATTCAAACCAGTGACGGGCAAGATAATCAGCCTCTCACTACAAAACCACATGGGCTGCCATCTTTGACCACAACAAGTGACATGCATCGCTTTTGCCTGTCACTAGTATACACATACTAGTGACTTGTACGCATAAATGCCTGTCACTAGTACACATACTAGTGACAGGCACTTGCCTGTCACTAGTAGCCTTATACCAGTGACTAGTTATCAGTGACAGGCACTTTGCCTGTCACTAATGAGCCTTTTGAGCCTGTCACTGATAGCCTATTCTGCAGTAGTGCGCAAAATCTTTTTGGATTTTTCTTTTAAGGCAAACCAAAGCAAAAAAACAAAGAAACAAACCAAGAGAAACAACGGAAATATTTTTGGTATTTATGGGTTTTTTAGAAAGAAGCAACAATAACCAAAAATAAAGCGGAAACAATGGATATACAAAGAACCGACCGAACATGATATATAAATGAGTGTGTGACATCGGTGTACCTCCCCCCAAGCTTAGGCTTTGGCCTAAGTGGGGCTCAATAACGCGGATAGTAACCCCATGCTGGTGGGTCATCATAGGAATGATCATAGTCAGGCACCTGTGATGAAGAGGAAGACGCGCCCCAATCAAATGAGGGCTGCTGGTATGAAGACTCTCCTAGGTTGGAGGGCTGAACCGAATTGTCTTCGGCATCCTCTTCACCATTCTCTTCTTGCTGGGAGAGTTCCCCTACATATGTGTCAACCTCCTTCTCCGTAAGTGACCATCCTTGCCTGTTGTCAAAGTTAAACAAAGCAGGTGCAGGCATATAAACTATTTGCTCACTCCTACCTTTTCTCCGACCTTGCTGGACAAAAGATAGTTCATATGGAAAACTTCTCACATTAGCCCCCAAGTAAACAAAACCATGCCGAATCATGGATTCAATATCAAGCCTCTCTATGGAAAACTGAAAATCTGAATAATGAGGCTCTAAACCATGGAAAGCTAGCAACCTATAAGCAATGAGACCTCCACAAATTCCACCCTTCTCACGGTTGGTGGTGAGACGGTGAGCTATCAAAGCACCCAAACTATAAGAACTATTCCTATTCAGAGGAGCTGCAATAAAAGCTAGATCAAAAGAAGACAACTTTATAGCAGTCTTTCTAGCAAGAAAACACTTGGTAATAAAATAGGAAAAATATCTAATAGCTGGGAGCTGGATGTTCCGAATTTTACCACTTTCCCTTGAGAAGTTGAAACCTTGGCAAATCTCAGCATACAAATCAACAAGTGACTTGGGCCTCTCCTTGATCTTCTCATAAGATCCCCATTGAGGTACTATAATTGCTGCACAGAAATCAGCAAAAGGCATGTTGACAGGCATATTATATATTTTGTAATGGACCATGGGATTAGAAGTAGACCAAGTGAACTAGAAGTCCTGCACAAAAGCCATGGTTAGCTTAACATATTGGATTGGTTCACCTTCAACAAAGTGCTCCAACTCTGCATTTGTAACCAAAGTTTGAAAATCTTAGAGAATCCCCGCAGCTCTCATAAATTCATGGCATGGGTATATGGAGGGAAAAACTGCCTCCTCACGATGAACCTTCATTGTCTCATGCACCATCAAGTTATATTTATTCAGTGAATAAGCACTCATCTTCTTTGCTGAAATTTTTAGACAACCATCAAACCAAGTGATTTCTAAGTTGATAAATGATGAGAAACTACTATAGGAACTTGCTAGAGGACTACACATGCATCAAAACAAAGTTTCTAAGCATAGAACAAGCATGCAAGCTCAAACAACCTGTCACCTACAGTTGAAAAATACTCAAGATACAATCTACCAATCACAAATCTAATTGGACAAATGGAGGAGGCACATACCAAGGAACAATCCCTCCAAAAATCAGCACTTGAGATGGGCTGAACAAGGAGATCGAAAATCGCGAGAAAGAACAGCAAGAACTCGAGTTTGAGCAAGTTTTCCGGTGTTTTTCGGGAGAGAGAAAGAAGGTGGCTTTGAGGAGGAAGCCTGGAGGAGCCCATGTAACATCCCAAAAATATAAAACAATGATCATCAAAGTCTAAGCACTAAAATTAGGGTTGACAAAAACTTTGATTAATTAAAATCATATGAATGCATGTGTGAATGAGATGATTTGATAAATGCATGAATGAACTTGTGTGGTTAACCTAAATAGAAAGAAATGGTTTAAAGAGGAAAATAACATCATATAAAACATTTCCATGCAAAAACAAATCAAGAGAAAATCAAAATCAAATCAAATAAAGCAAATGGTCATTTTCCCAATCTTGCTCACTAGGTCACTTTGAGTGTTTCTAGTCCAAGATTTCAAACAGAAACTTTCCCAAGTCTTTTCACCCCTTGCTAGAACAAGTAAAAGTGAATCAAAGCTCACCTTTCAAACTTACAGAAACATTTGGCAACCTCATTCAAATCACATTTCAAAATTGAATCTTTATCATATGTGAAGATCATCCATTTCCAAAACCCAACCAAACCAGTGCCCCTTGACTAATCCAACTAACCAGACACTCCCTAGTATGTGCCTAGCAAACCCACCAAGTTTGAATCCAAAATTCAAATTCAAAGTTCTTGCGGCCATTTTATCAAACACCTTGCAGATACAAATCAAACAAACATTAAACACTATTTGCAGCAGTAAAATCGGCCAACCTTGTTCCCTCTATGGTTGCAACAAGCTCTCAGTAGATGATCTAGCCTCTTTAACAATCTTTAGCACCACTGTGAGCAAGCCTAGCCATTAATGGTGAGCATGCCGAGAGCAAACTTGCCACACACGTAGCACCATCCACCGCCACTTCTGTCCCAGCCCCGAGCACTGCCATCCCCTGGACCACACGACAAGACCATGCCAAACCTCTCTGCGTGCGAGCCGAGAGCCAACCAGTGCGCCACCCTCGACCAGCACCCACAGACCGCGCGTTGCCCTCGCCGCGTGGGTGCGTGATCACCACCACCCCATCAACCCCGTAGACATGCCCGTTCACCGCCGCGTGGACCACGCATGCTGTGCACCATTAAAATTGCTAGCGGACCCTCCCAGAGCATCGATGCATTCTGACCGATCAGCACCACCCCACGCCTCGCCACCATGCCATTGAGCTTCGCCAGGGAGCATAGCACCGCCCCTACGTCGCCCATGCCAGTAGCACTCTGTGCCGTTGACCACGATGAGCTCAGCTCGCGCCCGTCGGTTCCCTTCAGCCACTATAAATAGAAGCCTCCACCGCTCATTTTCTTCACACCAGTTCACTGCCCTCTCCCTCAGAACCACCCCACCTCACTCCTGGAGAAAGGCGAGCAGCGCATCGTCGGAATTTGGCCGGGGACCACCGCTGCTGGAGGAGAAGGGAGCCGTCGATTGGAGCCGCCCCAGGAGAAGCTGTCGGTACCAGGAGAACCGCCGTCGTCGACTTTTTCATTTGCCCCCGTCGCCAACCCTCGCCTGAGCCTCGATGAGCCTCCCATGACCCCCACTTGCCGCGTTAGGGTTCTGTCTCGTCGGCGCTGCCCGACGTGGACAATGAACCAAAGCGGTTCGATTAGAACTAGATCCCACGGTCCACATTGCCCCATACCGCTTCGCCCCTCACCGTCTCACTGATGCATGGGGACAGCCACTTAACCAGCCCGCGTGTGCGCTGTGCTTAGTGGTCCGGCCCAGTAAAACCTCCCGCGCGACCCAACTATTCAAATTTAGTTTTATTCATTTAATTTCAAACACAGTTCTATACATAGATTCAAAAATCAACCCAGCTCGATTCACTAAACCAAAATGCACGAAACTAATTTTGTTATAAAGGTACTGAAAAGCTTAATCCAAGCACGTTGGATTCAAACCATTTGGATGTACAGATCAACCATGGTAAACATAACAAGGCAGAAGCTTTTCTGCATTCAAACATTTTTCGAAATTCAACCATAAGAGTTTTTGAGTTGATTCCAACTCTCAAAAATCACATTTGATCATACCTTTCAGAATATATAAAAACATATGGGTTTACTTGCAGAGATAATGTTCAAGTAATAAAAGAATGCCACATAGGCATTTCTAGTCACATTATTTAATAAAAATAAAAATGTTAAACCTTATTAAATTGTGACACCACTTTTAATCACATTCCCATGTACTGAAATATGTGGTGATGGCATGTGTCAACATGATCCCATGTTTGAATTGGAGAATATTAAATCTTAAGTAGTTTTTCAATGAGTAGAAATTACTTTTCTCAAATTAAAATAAATTAGACAAGTGCTTTAATCTTGTAATGATAGTGATGATGGTAGATCCTCTACTGTGAACCTTTGAGTGATGTTTAGAAATAGTTAAGTATTGTTTTGTGATTGTGTACCTCGTATTTATTTATAGACGCTAGTACCAACCAAGGATACGAGGAGGAAGGAGGATACTACGAGGAAGAAGCTGAGGAGAACTTCAACCACTACTCTGCACAAGGCAAGCTAACACTTGCAAGATACCCTACTTATGCAAGCCTAATACTACTAGTTGAATGAGCAAGCTATTAACTTAGCAAGCTTACACCACTTGATACCCAATCCTAGTTTTACTTGCAAGCTTAATACTTTATTTTCTTTATCAAAGCTTTATCTTAGAGTTTACATAGTGACTTGTAGATTCTAGAAAGATAACTGAAGGTAGCATAAAGAGCATAAAATTTTGGCCTAAGTTAGATAATCTTAATGTCATCCTGAGGCATGATATTTACTTAGATAAGATACACTTCTTTATTATCCACCATTAGTATGTACCCCCACTTGTAGATGCTAGTGCTAAGCATAAAACTTGATCAACTTTAGATGGGAATACTTGGTGAAAATGGTTATGAAAACCTTAGAATGATGAGTCATTCTAATAAAATGTTTTGACACATGTTCTTGAACACCAGATGATTTTGATGATGAAAATGTTGAGGCATGAGCCTTAGCCCTTTATAAAACTGATGGTTGTCTGGATGCAATACCATTCCAATTTTACCGTACAACCACAATACCCGAAAATTGGGTAGGGCTTGACTAGAAATTTATATACCTTAGTATGGGTTCCCTTACGGCCAAGGTCTGAGCTGAGGCTACCTTGTGAAGATTGTCCACCTGTGCAGTACCCAAGATGACAGTTGGTCATGGTTGGGAGGCCAAACTCACAGGAGAGGTGCCTATACTAAGGCGTATAATTGAAAGGTTAGGAATGATTATCCGCATACTGAGTATGGTGAATTCAGGATTTTTCCTGACGGATGTATCAGATGTTGTGGTGAAAGTGTACAATCTCTGCAGAGTGTCAAACTATTCGAATAGCCGCTTCCGTGGTTATGGACAATTGGAGTGGCCATACTATTTCCCCGTCAGATGTTTTCAAAATGACTTGTGAAATGAATTGTGACTTTGACTTGACCACAACAGAGTTGTGATATGAATTCAAGTTCCCACTTAGGTGTTATAAAACTTTCAATTAGTTTTCTTTGCTTCTGAACTTAGTAGAGGTAAATCTAGCTTTTTGCAAAACAACCATAGAGCTTAGTATCCTACTACAAAACCCCCTTAACTTGTTAGTATTAGTTTGCGAGTACTTAAAGAGTACTCATGGCTTTGTCCCTGGCTATTCCCCTGGCCAGACTATGAAGAGGAGTATCAGGATGACGGACCGCAGGAAGGTTATGACAACTAGGATCATCTCCCATCGTCAGCATTGCCTGTGACCCAGAAGATGGAGCTTCGCCTACACTATCGTTATCTTTACGTTATTCCGCTGCTTGAGTTGTAGTAAGAACTGGATCATGCGATCCTTATTTGTGTAAGACCTTATGTATGGTTTATAATGGATGATGTACTGTGATATCCAAATCTGTTATGTCTCGCAAAAATGGTAATCCTGGGATTTTGATGTATGGCATAACAGGCATCTGGGATTAAAAATCCGGGTGTTGACAGCCTAGGTGGGCCAGGCCCCCCTAGGAGCCACTAGTGGTGGGCCCGCTCCTACCACAGGTGTGGGGCCTAGGGGTGGCCCGCTGGGTCACCTATGGTACCTCTCTTCCCCTTTTTTCTAGGAAAAATTTATTTTGAATTTTCTGGGATTTTTCGGGAAACTTTAGCTTTGGCCAATTTTTAGGGTATGAAAATTGATTTTCTCGCAGAAACAGTTTTTTCAGAAGAAGCAAAAGCAAACCAAAAGCCAAACTATAGGAGCTCTAAGAAACTCAAATAAGCAAACAACTAGCAAAACTAAAGCTAAAGTAAAGACTAGGAAGGAGAAAGGAAAAATAAAGCAAGTATAACCAATGTGGAAACATTATTTTGTTCATTAAAATCCTTTTGTTAACAAGGTTGATCAAGTCTTGTTACCAAAAAAATCTTATATGAAGAAAAACTTTGCATTACACAAGGTGATTGTGTTACCTCATACTTGATAGCAATGGTCCCAATCATAATAGTTTCAAAATTTTCTTGTGGAATGGGACAATATATTTCTCCAACCTTGATGCCTTCAATATTTTCAATAGAATTCAGGCAATAGCTTCTAACAACCTTCTTGGGGAAATAGACAGTGTGCTCTTTGTCATTAATATTGAATGTTACTTTTCCTTGATTACAATTCATGACAGCACCTGCAGTATTAAGAAAAGGTCTCCCAAGAATAATAGACATATTATCATCTTCAGGCATTTCAAGCACACCAAAATCAGTTAGAACCATGCAATTATGAGCAACTTGAATAGGAACATCCTCACATATACCAATAGGAATAGTAGTTGACTTATCAGCCATTTGCAAAGATATATCAGTTGGTATCAATTTTTCTAGCTAGAGTCTCTTGTAGAGAGAAAAAGGCATAACACTAACTCCAGCTCCCAAATCACATAAAGCAGTTCTAACATAATTATTCTTAATGGAGCAAGGAATAGTTGGTATACCTGGATCACCAAGTTTCTTTGGAACCTTACCATTGAAGGAGTAATTAGCAAGCAAAGTAGAAATCTCCTCATTAGGAATCTTCCTTTTATTAGAGACAATATCCTTGATATACTTTGAATAAGGAGGCAATTTAATAGCATCAGTCAAAGGAATTTGCAAGAATAAAGGTTTCATCCACTCACAAAACTTGTTGTAGTGTTCTTCCTCCTTTGACTTGTGTTTCTTACCTAGAAAAGGCATAGGTTTTTGCACCCAAGGTTCTCTCTCTTTACCATGTTTATTAGCAATAAAATCTTACTTTGTGTACCTAGTGTTCTTAGTGTGTTTTTCAGGTTCTTCCTCAACTTCCTCCTTATCAAGAGGCTCATCATTATTATTACCACTCTCAGTTTCAACATCAGAGACAGATATACTATTAGGATCTACAGCAGGTTCAAGTGGTTCCTCAACTTTCTTATGTTTCTTTTTCTTCCTCTTACAAGGACTACCACTATCTTCTACTTGTTGGGAAACCTGTTCTATTCTTTTAGGGTGTCCTTCAGGATATAAAGGATCTTAAGTAGCTGCACCACTCCTAGTTTTAATTCCATAAGCATGTTTATTTCCTGAAGCATTAACTAGCATATCCTTTTGTACTTTAGCAAGTTGATCAAGTTGAGTTTGAAACATTTGAAATTGTTTACAAAGCATTTTAATATCATTAGAAGTTCTTTCCACAATATTTTTCTACTCATGGATAGCTCTAGAGTTTTCCAATAAATGATTTTGAACTTGTTTATTAAAATGACCTTGCTTAACAATAAAAATGTCAAGTTCCTCTAAGTATTGATCAGGAGGCTTACCATAAGGAATATCACCTTCATCAAAGTGTTGGAGAGTGTGTACCTCAATAGTAGATGAGTGGGGAATTGGCTTACATAATTCTTCTATCGGAGGTAGATTCTTCACATCTTCAGCTCTAATACCTTTCTCCTTTAGACACTTTTTAGCTTCCTTCATCACTTCATCATTTAATGCAATAACTCCACTCTTCTTTGTTGTTGGTGGTGGAACTGTTTCAGGAACATTTGGTTCAGGAGTAATAGGCTCAGGTGTATTCAGCTCAGTTGAAGTCCAATCATCATAATTCTTGCTTATCTTGTTCATTAATTCTTCAGCATCTGTAGGAGTCCTTTTCCTGAAAACACAATCAGCAATCTATCTAGGTAGGTCCTAGAATCATCAGTTAGTACATTATAATAAATATCAAGCAACTCATTCTTAGGTAATGGACATCCAGGATATGCATGAATCAAGGAACAGAATCTTTTCCATGACTCAGGCAATTTATCTTCTTCTTCCTGTTTAAAATCAAAAAGTTTCTGCAAAGCAGCTTGTATAGCACTAGGAGGAAAATATTTATGGAAGAAATAAGCAATCAAGCAATCAGGGCTATCAATAGAACCATGAAGTAATCTATTAAACCAAGCCCTAACTTCTCCTTTTAGTGAAAAAGGGAAGATCTTAGCAACAAAGTACTTGCACATTTTAAAATCATCAGAGAACAAAGCACTCATAGTAGAAAGATCATTCATATGATCCACATCACTCTCATTTTCAGTACCACAAAAAGGTTCTTTCTCAACAATATCTAAATAAGCTAAATGAAGAGAGAAATCATAATATTTATCTTTAATATCTATGGGAGAGGTGGCAAACTTAGGATCATAGGACTTCTTGGGTATAATAGTGTGTCTAGCAAGGAGGCTCTTAATAGCACTAGCACCATGTCTGTTTTGGCACTCTTCACTAAATTCATCAGTGAGCTCTATGTAACCATCATTAATATCACAACTCTCACTAGACTCAGGTGAGCTAACAGGTGTAACAGTGTCTTC
The DNA here is from genome assembly GCA_916181665.1 of Avena sativa. Classification (NCBI taxonomy): domain Eukaryota; kingdom Viridiplantae; phylum Streptophyta; class Magnoliopsida; order Poales; family Poaceae; genus Avena; species Avena sativa. The sequence continues at coordinate 99,393,019 of OV702293.1, forward strand.
ACTAGGAGTTTTGGTATTTCCTAGACTAGCCATAGTAGCATCTAGAAAAGGACCTAATGAACCACTCGCATCAAGCATAGTAGAAGTAACATCATGAGCATCAAAAGCAGTTTCAGATTCAGCAGTAGTAGCAGTGTGTGTAGCATGAGTATGTGGTGGTGGTGTGACAAGCTTACTTATAACAGACGGTGAATCAAGAGCAACAGAGGTGTTAGGACTGTACCTCTTCTTGTAGTGGATGGTAAAATAGGGAACTTTCCATCACGAGACTTCTCCATGATGAAAGGAGTAGCAGTTAACAATAATAGATCCAAGTGAACTTACAAATAAAGCTATGGTCCCCGACAACGGCGCCAGAAAATAGTCTTGATGACCCGCAAGTGTAGGGGATCGCAACATTCTTCACGGGTAGTATTACCCAATTTATTGATTCGACACAAGGGGAGCCAAAGAATACTTGCAAGCCTTCAAAACTGAGTTTTTAGTTCAACTGCACCTGGAAATAGTTCTTGCTCACAGAAGTTTATAAGTAGCAACAGTTTGTAGTAGCAACAGCAACAGTAAAAGCAATAGTGAAACAATAGCAATAGTAATACTAACGGTAACTGTAGGATTCGAGTGCGGTAGGCATAGGGATGGATGGACGGCCATTGCATGGACGAGTCTAAACATGTAACTTCAAAGAACTAGGGCATTGCAGATAAATAATAACAAGCATCCAAGTACTAAACAATCCTAGGCATGTACTCAAATATAGTCATACGTGCTCGCAATGATAACTTGCACAACATCTTCTGTCCAGCCAGCCCGTGGCAGCGGGGCCTCTAGGGAACTACTGGCAATTAAGGTGCTCCTTTTAATAGAGCACCGGAGCAAAGCATTAACACTCCGTGAACACATGTGATACTCACACCATAGCCATCCCCTCCAGTTGTCCCAATTATTTTCACTTTGGGGACTTTGGATCCGGACAATGATATGTGTACACAACTTGCAGATAATATCACAAACAATACTATCATAATGATTCAATAATAAGTTCAGATCTGAGATTATGGCACTCGGGCCCTAGTGACAAGCATTAAGCACAACAAGTTGCAACAAAGTCAAATAGAACTAATAGAGATACTAGGCATTATGCCCCTAACAGATCTTATTCGATTACATGATAGAACTCATCCAATCCCTACCATCCCCAGGCCTACAACGGGGGATTACTCACTCATGGATGAGGGAAACATCGGTGGTTGATGGAGATGCGTTGGTGATGACGATGGCGATGATCCTCTCCAAATTCCCCGTCCCGGCAGGGTGCCAGAACGGAGTTTCTGGATCCAAATCTTGGTTTCTGGTGGCGGTGGCAGAGCGGAACTCTTTTTGGAAAACTATCGACCCCCCTCTCTTTTTAGGTCAGAAGGCAACTTATAGACACGGAGGGAGGACGAGAAGCTGCTTGGGGTGGCCAAACCTCCCCCAGGCGTGTGGTCAGTGGGCCCGCGCCTGAGGTGGGTCTGGACCCCCAGGCCTCCCCTCTGTATCCCCTTCTGGCTCCGTTGATCTTCTGGTGAAATATAATTTTTGGCATATTTTTTGGAATTTTTCCTGATAGTTCATTTTCTGCACAAAAACAAGACACCAAGGTAATTCTGCTGAAAACAGCGTCAGTCCGTGTTAGTTGTATCCAAATCACACAAGTTTAGAGAAGAAACAACATCAAAGTGTTCGAGAAAGTAGATATGTTTTGAACGTATCAGCCGGCACCTTTACAACAAGTTCGAGGCACACATCCACAACCTAATTGGAGGCTCCCGAATACAAGCAAGCTGTCAAACAATCAAAGACAAGCTTGTAAGAACCAAATCAAAAGCTAGGGTTTCCAAAGAAACACTAGAGAAAGGGGACCTCAAGTGAATGAGGGGGAAAAGAAGATCTCTCTTGGTGAAGTTATAGATCAAGTCCTCCTCCTTCGATTCTCCAAAGATCAATGACTTTGGATGGTTGAGTGAAGAGATCTTGTGGATTTGGTGGCTCAAATGGTGATGCTGTTCTTGACCTGGTCGAGTAGCTCCCAAGGTAGAAGAAGGGGCCTTTATATAGGGCCCCAGGAATTAGAGCCGTTGGCTGCCACTTACCCTGGACAGTCCGACACGGACACTCTGGGTGACCACAGCCGGAAACTCCGGTCTGGTAGAGTTTCCGGCCAGTGTCCGACAAGTGTCCGGGTGGTGTCTGATAGGGCATACAGACTGTCCACACCGGGCGAAGAAAATCCGGTGACTACCCAGGGCCTGACATTTCGGCAGAATCAGGCCGGACAGTCCGGCGCACATCAGCCGGACAGTTCGGCAGGACTTTGACCCTGTACAAATCTTATCCTAGGAAGCACTTGTTCCTTAGGTACAAATTACAATAATCCAGCTGGTATATCCTAAAACATTTAACAACAGATTAAACCTATCTAAGTGTTGTCAACAAACATCAAAACAATATGAAAGGCATAAATGCCCTTTCACCTATTCATCCCCCTCTAGGTGCCCATACGATCCATTTCAATTGGTATCAGAGCCCCGATTCTTTATTTGGGCTTAACCGCCTAAGAGAAGTATGGTTTCCAAGGGAGATGGGAGTGATGCTATGGAAATAGTCACCATGAATGATCTCAAGACGTTGGAAACAACCTTGATTAGTTCCATGGAGGCTAAGATGGAAGAAATGGGCCAAATGATAATGCATCTCTCCATACCCGTAGCACCACCTCCATATGCCTCTAAGGCCACCACTCCACAATCTAAGGAAAAGGATAACACCAATTCCAAAGAGAATGAGGTGGTGGGTGATGGCACTAGTAGAGGTCCTCCTCGAAAAAGGATAGTGGTAAGGAAGGATACAATGAGGTTTCTCATGTGTATTCATCTGATCCACCTATCCCACACCCTCATATACATAATAGGGGTGATCCACCCAAACTTTCAACATCTACTTCTAATCAATGGCAATTTTTGATGAAGTCTCTTGTGTGCAACTCCTCCATTTAGTTATGGAAAATCATAGAGAATGGTCTTCATGTTTGAGATCGAAACAACCTAACAATAAGAGAGGTTGTAGACAGTCAACTCAATGCAATGACTTTACACATGATTCAGCTTGGTGTGGGTACCAAAGACATGCCCCACATAGAGCATCTCAACACAACGAAGGAAGCTTGGGATGCCCTCACCGAGCTCTTCATTGGAAATGAAAGATTGAGAAGGAATAGGCATGATGCTTTGAGTAACCAAGCCGAAGGGTTCTATATGATGGATGGAGAAGATGACGAGGATATGTATAGGAGGCTCAAGTCAATAGCCACCACCTTTATAAACCATGGTTCTTCCCATGTTGATGATGCATGGATCAAGAGAAAGTATGTTAGTGCTCTTATGCCTTTTGAGCCCACAAATTTGAAGAGTATCCAAGGAAGGCATAACTACCACCTAATGACATCCAATGAGGTAATTCAAGAAATGGTAGCTTTCAAAGTGCCTGCCAAGAATGCCGAAGATGCCCATGCACGAGCCATTGGAATGCAAAAGGGGGTCAACATGGCTTTGAATACAAGTGTGGCTGAACAGGATGATGATGACATAGAAGCTATGGACTATCCCGAGGATGTAAATAGGGCTCATGGCGAATACATGGTCTTCTATGCTAGAAACTTTTGGAAGGATCCAACCAAACCAAATCTGAACTAGAACGCAAGAGTGGAGCAAATGGAAGAAGGGAAAACGGTCCCAAGCTGAGAACTTGCTTCAATTGTGGAGACCGGCTACACTTTGTAGATGAGTGCCCATATTAAAGTAGAGAGGATAATGTAGGAAGACTCATCCTCAAAGAGAAGTCAAAGGCTCCACGAAAGAAGCAATTTGTGAAGAAGATGCAACCAAAGATTGTGTTAGTGGCTCAAGAGGAGTATTCATCGGGAAGCGAAGATGAAGATGAGGATGATAGCTCTCGAGAGGTGGATGCCATAGTCACCACATCCACACCGACATCTCTCTTCAACTCACTGAATGAAAACATCATCAACAAGAACATCACTTGCCTCATGGCAAGAGGTTCCAAGGTATCATCTTCCACCACTTCTTTTCCTAAGGCTATGATTGACATGGATGATCCTACTAGTGTAAAGGTTAATGAAGAAATTATTGCTTTGGACTATTTTATCACTAACTTGCAAGGTGAGCACAAAATACATTTTGAGGCTCTCATGGACCAGCTGGCCCAAAATGAAGTGCTTCTTGAAGAAAATGGTAGGATTGAAAGAGAGGATGCAATGGAGATTGCATCTCTAAAAAAATCTCTAGAAGAAGAGGAAGATGCTCGAGTCTCTATTGGAGAGAGACTTGAGTCAATCAAGGAGTCACGCGAATAAGTTGTGAACAAGCTTGTATAGGAACGTGACAATGCAGTAGCCAAAGCAAAGAAACTAAAGAAATAAAAAGTTGACTTTAGGGCTGCTCATGCTAGACTCTCCGAGGAGTTGGAGAAATTTGACATTGCTAACAAGGCTTTGTAAAGTGAATTCTCTATTCTCAATGAGTCCCATGATTAGCTCCAAATTGGATTGACTAAGTATGATATTCCTAGAACATCTATGTCAACATATGCCCATGAAGAAAATGCTAGGGTGGAAAATGATCTTGCTAAAGCCTCCACTTCCGAAGGTAAGGGAGTTCTTGATGATATTCTTGGCAAGCAAAGATCGAACCTTGGAAAAGAGGGACTTGGCTATGTTCCCAAGTCCAAGAATAAGAAGAACAATAAAAAGAAGACCAAGAGTTCATAAGCAAAGACAAGCACCATTGAAAAGAACATCACAAAGGACAAAACTGACCATATTGGTTTGCAGGGTCTAGCAATCCTAATTATGAGCTATTTTGTGATTACTATGGTGATATATATTCTAACTATATTGGTCCTTTTGATGAATATATTGCTTGGTCTATTTGGGTTCCAAAGACCCTTGTTACTAACATGAGAGGACCCACTGAAAAATGGGTACCTAAAATCAAGAAGTAAATTTCTTGCAGGGCTATGCTTCCGGTGCTTCTAAATGGGTGCTGGATAGTGGGTGCACTAGTCATATGACCGGAACCAAATAGATCATCATGGAGATGAGACCCAACCATGATCATATTACAGTATCCTATGGTGATAAGTCCAAATCTGAGGTATTGGGTCTCGGAAAGGTTGTAGTTGCCCACGATATCTCTCTCGTGGATGTCATGCTTGTTGAGACCCTCGGTTACAACTTACTTTTCTGTTCGTGCCCTTGGTAAGATGGGATTTGTCATTTTCATAGATGGTTATTTAGTGGTACTCTTGTGGAGCAAGTCTCCAAAGGTCTCTTTCGTTGGGTACATCGAAAATGACCTGTATGTGGTGGACTTTTCGGGGAAAACCACTGCGGGTCTGATGTGCTTATTCATAAAGGCCGACGCAGGCTGGTTATGGCATTGTCGTCTAGCTCCTGTCAACATGAGAACTTTGCAAAGTCTTCACAAGGATGGCCACATCACTTGACTAAAATACAATGTTTCCTTTGCCAAATATCGTGTTTGCAGGGCATGTGTTGAAGGCAAGATGCACGACTCTCCCCACAAGAGGAAAACTATAGTTTCTTCAAAGAGGATTTGGAATTACTTCATGTGGATCTGTTTGGTCCTCCATCTCATGCTAGCCTCGGTGGGAAGAAATATTGCTTGGTGATAGTCGATGATTACTCAAAATATACATGGGTATATTTTTTCAAGTTAAAGAGTGAGACTCAACAAACCATCATTGATTTTGCCAATGAAGTTCAGCACCAACACAATGTCCCAATTTTGGTAATAAGAAGTGACAACGGCTTGAAGTTCAAAAACTACACCTTAAATGAATTTCTAAGTGAAGATAAGACATCAATATTCTGCTGCATACACCCCTCAACAAAATGGTGTAGCCGAGCGAAAGAACCGGACTTTGATGGATATGGATAGATCTATGTTGGCTAAATTCAAGTCACCATACAACTTCTGGGCTGAAGCCATATCCACCGCATGTCACTCATCAAACCAGATCTACCTCCGCAAGATCTTGGACAAAACGCCATATGAGATACTTACCGGTAGCAAGCCCAACATATCATATTTCTGGGTATTCGATTGTAAGTGTTCTTTCTTATCAAAGGAGTTCGTTTGCCTAAATTTGAGTCTAAGGCTATAGAAGGAATTTTTTTTGGTTACAGTGCCGAATCCCACACTTATAGAATCTACAATAAGCTCTCCGGAACTGTTGTAGAATCTTGTAGTGTGTGGAATTCGATGAGAATGGTGGCTCCCATGTGGGACAAGTTGATGTTTGTGATGCAGACATTGAAATACCCCAAGATTCCATAAGAATAATGGGCGTGGGATTTTCTGCCCCATGAGGAACCCCTTGTGGCAGATCAGGAAGGACAATGCTCTACTCAAGTAGAGCCCTCATCTACATAAGATCAACAAGCTTCTCCTACTAGAGAAACTACTGCACCAACACCACAACCTCCTGAAGATCATCAGTCTTCTGGGCAAACTGGTAGTCCCAGGCCAGACTATCCGCCCCTCCAAGGGGCGGACTATTTGGCCCTAGCACTCCAACCCTGCCAGGGGAAATCAGGATGAACATGAAGGCGCTGAAACTCCTAGGACGGATTATCCGGCCCCTACTAGGGGCAGATTATCTGGGCCTGGCACTTCAACTCATGACAGGGGCAACCAGGAAGAGCAAACCGAAGATGAAACTCCTAGGCTGGATTATCTGGCCCCACCTACGGGCGGGTTATCCGGCCCTGAATCTCTAGAATTACAACAGTCTCCTATAATGAATGCAGATCAAGAACAAGGGCAAGGTTCTTCATCTCTAGTTCGCCGTGATCGAATTGTTGATGATGGACAAGGTAGTGGCCAAGACGAGGTCCCAAATGTTGAAGCAATTCCTCCAAGAAATAATAAGGAGATTGAATCTCGTCGCAAAAAACGTGCTTAAAGGAAACTTGAGTTAAGGGGTCATACTCTTGACAAGGTTGTAGGTGATCTAAGAAGAAGAGTGTTCACTAGAAGTGAGCTTGCGAGCTTCTGTGATCATCAAGCTCATATATCAATGGTGGACCCCAAGAAGGTTTTTGATGCTCTTGAAGATCTAGATTGGGTGATTGCAATGCATACATAACTGAATAACTTCAAGCACAACAAGGTATGGAAGCTCGTAGAAAACCCAAAGAGTGCCAAATGTTATCGGCACAAAGTGGATTTTCAAGAACAAGCAAGATGAAAATGGGATTGTTGTAAGGAATAAGGCAAGGTTGGTGGCTCAAGGATTCTCTCAAGTGGAAGGCATCGATTTTGGTGAAACTTATGTTCCTGTGGCTCGCCTTGAGTCCATTTATATCCTCCTTGCTTATGCTGCTCATCATAATTTTAAATTACACCAAATGGATGTGAAGAGTGCATTTCTTAATGGTCCTCTACATGAGTTGGTATATGTCAAGCAACCCCCAGGTTTTGAGGATCCCAAGTTTCTAAACCATGTCTACAAACTTGATAAGGCGCTCTATGGCCTTAAACAATCCCCACGTGCGTGGTATGAGCACCTTAAAGAGCTTTTGTTAGACCGTGGATTTGAAGTTGGGTAAATCGATCCTACTCTGTTTACTAAGAACGTTAACAAGGAGCTTTTTGTATGCCAACTATATGTAGACGATATTATTTTTGGCTCTACTAATGAAGATTTTAATGATAAATTTTCAAAGCTTATGACTGATAGGTTTGAATGTCTATGATGGGAGAATTAAGGTTCTTTCTTGGATTCGAGATCAAGCAACTTAGAGAGGGAACCTTTATTAATCAAGCAAAATACATCCAAGACATGCTCAAGAGGTTCAAGATGATGGATCTAAATGGAGTTGCTACTCCAATGCAAACTAAATGTCATCTTGAGCTTAATCCAAAGCGTAAAGATGTGGACCAAAAGGTATACCGATCCATGATCGGCTCTCTCCTTTACCTCTGTGCATCTAGACCCGATATCGTGTTGAGTGTTGGAGTGTGTGCAAGCTATCAAGAAAAAGTTTTTGTTCCCCCTGATTTTTGCCTTTTGGACATTTAATCAGGGTTGCTGAAATTGGGATGTTACAGACCTTTCCCCCTTAAAATAATCTCGTCCCGAGATTAGGGAGGAGTAGGGTTGGGTTATAACATCTGCTTGACAATTTCAACGATGGAAATCTGGGATGCTATCAGGTTTTTCCCACAAACAAGCGTGGTCAGTTACGGGTCGGAGCAGAGTGGCTCCGGATTGATCTGTTTAGATTTAAACAACTGGAAAAGACGCAGTCTTTTCCCCTTAGGACGATTCTAGGTAGGTTTAGCGCAGACTCCATTCTTCTTCGAGAAGAGAGACGATGGGTTGAGCCTTCTTTAATCGATTTCTTGCTGAAGTCGGCCTCTCTGCCTGCTTGGTCTTGCAACATCAGAAGTGCTGGCTGGGCTGTCGACTCTGTGATGGAGAACTTTCCTGAAGTACCTTCTGATTCTGGAGAAATTGCCGATTGTCATCCTTGTTGCAGGGTCAATGGTTGGGATTTTGCTAGGGTGGTCATCCCTTAACGATAACTAGTGTTCGACTCCTAGGTTCTATCGGGTTTTTGGGTGGGAAAGACGCAGTCTTTCCCCCTTAGAGCGGCACTAGGGGTTTTTGGGGGAGTCACCGACCTTCCTGATTGGAGTAGTAGATGATGCTGGGGATGGCGCTGCACCTTTGATTCTGAGGTAGTTACCTCCCACCGACCTTGTACCTCTTCGTGGGAGGCGTTGATGCCACTTCCTGGAGTAATAGTCATAGCGGGAGAGGCGTTAAACTAGCTTCTAGTGAGTTAGTTCTGAGCTGAGTATGGGTCCAAAAGGGGTTGGCGATTGCCGTTGGCTTTTGGCGGTCTAGGAATGCGGTTCTGTAGATAGGGGGTTGTTTCGGGTTCAGTGTGATGCAACGTCGTGGGTAAAACATGGAAAGAAGGGTATTATCCTTGCATAACATCCAACAAGGTTCACTCAGAAATCAGTAGATTTGCGCCGGCCAATGGAGAAGGTACTTGACTCCCTACTGAGCAGGTTTCGAGACGATCCATCACTTTCTAGAGGTTAGCAGAGTAAATTGGTAGGGTACGGATGACTATGTTGAGAGTGCTCCTTGAATCTTGTAGCCGTCCTGGGTTGGGTACCAACTTTGGTTACTGCCTTTACTTGGGAGTCTGAGGGACATTCAGTTCTTGGGCAGGGAGGGTCGTGCCTTTCCTGATGTTTGTTTTGACAAGTGGATCTTTTAGGGTTGGTGACCATAAGAGGGGTTGATACTCGTGAAGGGGGCGGTTATTCGTTCTTCGGCTCGGGGTTTGCAACATCTTCAGAGAATATCGATGCTTTAGGTTTCTTTCTACTCCTTGGGGAGTAGGATTGACAGCGTCGGGTAGTCTTGTCCTCTTAAATCTGAACGTCTCAGTTGTTGAGAGGATCGAGCAGACTTCTGAAGATTGTTGATGATGTCTGTCTTCTGTTCCTCTGACGACTCTCAAGGTGGGGTTTGGAGCAGGTTCTTTGATTGGAGATCTCCGGGTATTATCTTCTCATGGCCGGTCTTCTAGAATAGAGTGGAAAGACGTAGTCCTTCCACCTTAGAGTTTTACTTGGGGTCGTTGAGGTTGTGGTCGATCCTTCGTCTTGGGGCATTGGCGTGATACTGGAGTTGTGGTCTTCGAGTGACGCCTTATTGCAACTGCCTTCCTATGGTTATGACCTAATGAAGCCGTACAGGTTAACTCGGGTTAGTTTTAGCGGTTAGTGACGCTTCTTATTCGTCCCTAGTCGGGGTGGAGGAAATTTTGGCTTCAGATGGGTTGTCTTCACTTGAACTCTTTTTGTTGCTTTGGTTTGTTAACGGAGTAAACTTGTTGCCTTCGGGCCTTTTTATCTTCCGGCTTCTTGGCGAAGACTCCATGTTGATTCGTCGGAGGGTTTATTAGGATTGTTACTCTTTTGGGGCGATTCAAGCTAAGGCACAAGTAGGAGTTGTCAGGGATTTCTTTAGGTGGCCATCCTGCTAAGGAGAGGTTCCAGCTATGGGGTTGCGAGGGTTACCGTCGGGATACGCCATCAAGTTGGTCATACAATATGATTGAGTGATCCGAGGCAGACAAGCAACACATTTCAAGCACCACTCAAGCACATGACAAGCATGCAGAGCGTACCATAGGTACTAAGGGGGTGACTACGCGCCATTAGGGGAATCCTATCTTGGGGTTATTTATCCTAAGTACGGGGGATACGTGTTTCTTGGCTTCTGTCTTGCCATCTGTTGTCTCCAGTGTCGTACTTGATTGATTGGGGGCGATGAAGGACTCCTTTGGTAGGGCGATCTTGTAGTGTATTTCGTCGTTGGTAGCTCCTTTGTTTTTCTTGTCTCGGGGTCTCTTCATTCCAGGATCTTTGTCTTCATAGTCTCTGACCGGACTTTGTTTTTGAGAACGGGACATTTGAAGTAGACAAGATATAGAGTGATCCATTTTCAAATAGTTTAAGTCAGAGAAGGTGAGATAAGAAATCCTTCAAAAAGCTTTTGGGAAATAGTTTTCGAAAGCCGGTGTTTTTAGAAATATGAGTTGTCCTGTCTAACGTCCATGCTAACTAAGGTCTCCTACAGCCAGGATGGCTCTGATACCATGTCTGTGGCACCCCCAGATTTACGGTCCGAGAATACCCGTTATGCCTGCAATTCACGTTCCCATGATCAGTGAGCCGTGAGCATAACCGACAATTATCATTACAACATCCCTAATTAATAAATACAAGTACTTACATTTATGCCATTATGGCGATACAACATCACTAGCGGAAGTCTTCAAGCGCAGAGCCCATGTCATGCCTTAACCTACAGGCGACTGACTAGAAGATGGCCTAGCTCGCATAGACGTCAACGATCTCCATCGTTCCTCTTGCTTCTGAAAAATCTGGCCAAGTAAATATCCAGGGACAATGCTGATGAGTACTTTGAATGTACTCGCAAACCACCTTAAGAGAACAATGAAATAAAGGATATGCAATATGGCTGTGGTAGGATGTCTCCAAGAAAGGTTCTTTTATAAACTAGTTTCTCTTGTAGATATAGCATGTATCTATATCTCTGTTGAATTTTTTTTATAAAACATTATGGAAACCTTTTTGAGAAGTTTTTAGAAAACACTAGGATTGGGTCACCCATTTGTTTTTTCTTCCGGTCATCTCATGACCAAACTCCTTCCTCCTTTTTCCCGACCATCTCATGGTCAATTCATTTCCAAGACATTTCTTTTTCCTAAAGTACTTTTTGAAAACAAAACCAACACTGCACTACAACAACCTTCCCAACCGTCCATGACCGTGGACACGGCTATTCGAATAGATTTACACCCTGCAGAGGTTGTACACTGTACCCACACCATCCGATTACATGTCCCTGATCCACACTGATGGTGGGTCAAATAACTGGTCAAGACCTTCCGGATGCCCTCTCCGGTACAAGTGCCTACCCTATGAGGTTAATCCCATCAAAACCGGGACGCCCTATATAGTAACCAGCCAATCGGAGCGTGTTTTGCACCTCGACGGGTGTGTGATTTCAATGAGGGGCTCATAGTATCGCGAGGAGGCCTATAGACCCTTCATTCCTTCTCCCGGTCGATGCTACGCATGGACCGTTAGATAGAGAAGGCCCACCCTCCGGGGATTGTTTACCCCTATAGTAGTGTGAGGCACCTATACCAGATTAGGTAAACTTTCAGCCCAGCCCCGTCCCATTCTAGAGTAATGTGGTTGCATGGGTTAATTGTTCTAGCAAAACTGCAAAGAACCGGGTGCGTTTTCATAAACATTTTTCCTCGATCATTTGTCCGAACATTTTGTAAACCAAAAACCTTTCTCATTTTCAACATCACTTGGTAGGCCAATACTCCCAAGGTTTTCTCATAAAACATTTTTGCAAACCCTTTTTCCTACAGTCTTCCCATCCTATACTTTTGCTTTGGCTAAAACAGGGTCTCCAAGGGGTTATGGTGTTATGTCACCATCTATCATGCTAGGGGCAGGTAGGTATCATAAAAGGAAGTTGTACCTAATGGTACCAAGGGGAAATAGTTTGGAGGAGCCAAACCTTTCCCATATATAACCTAATATAGTAAAACAATGCAATTTGCATAAAAGAGTGAATAAAGCATGCATAGGTAAAATAATAGGACAAGGCATATGAGCAAGAAGGTGGCTTGCCTGTGACCAGCGAGATGTCCCGTTCCTTTCTTATAATACCAGAATACCAATAATAACACTAATAAGAATAACCCGGTGCTTCCTTCTTCTCGGCGTCACACAATCGCAACTATCGCCGTTATTGAGCATACATGCAAACAAACAACACCACAATTACTACAAGGCATACAAGCATCAAACAATACAGCAAGAAAAGGATAACTACAAGATATTCACCAGTAGGGTATCGGAGGTATGATTTGATTGGATTGGGAGAAGATGTGGAGGTATAGGAAAAAGGAATCCTTTTGGATTTTAAAGTCTAGGAATTACCTAAGAGAGGGTTTTTGACCAAGAGCTTGATCTGTATAATACCATTGTATAAAAATGATATCATCAGATAGGTATTGATAAAATGAAGCCAACAAAAGTGGTTTCACTATTTTATCAAATACCAAAGATTTATAAGGGATTTTATAGTGAGTAAAACTCTAGTTTTAGGAAATAATTGATCAGAACTGTTATGGAGTTCCAAAAATTATTTCCTTAGGTTATTAGATAGTATTTGATGTACTGATTCAAGAGGAGTTGGAATCACCTCAAAACAATTACCAGAATGCCCTTGAGAAATTCCCAAATATAGTACTGGATGAGATTTGTCTTTCATAATATTAAATTTACAGAAGATTTTTAGGTTATTCCAAGGATACTTGTTAGGTACAGGAAATACCTTTCTGTAGAAATTGGAATCAGCCTTTTTGGACCAATTTATTGGTGAACAAACAATGCACATAATTGTTTAATTCACCATAATTCCATAAAAGATCAATAAATCTTGGGCTCCTGGGTTTTGGTGCTTATTGGTATATAGGTTTAATGGGAGTTGTCATTAGGTCCAAAACTCATTTGATTTCACCTAGGGAAATTTCTAAAGGCAGAAAAGGCTTGATTTTGTTATTTTTAATGTGGGCAAACCAGGAAGCCAGTTGGGTGGGGCCAGTGGTAATTGCAAGGTATGACTATTACCTTCCTATACCAACAGGGTTCATGCCATTTGGAAATGCCAAGCTCTCTGAAAGATTTTATTAGTTAAAGGAATAGGCTTGGATATTTTATTTTCTATGATTTATCTGTTATGTAAATTGGTCCAAAACCAATTCTGAAGGTTAGAGTGGAGGCTTAGGTACTAGTTAAAATTATTTACTAAATTTCTTTAGGCCCTTTTTATTTTCAGAAAGATTTAAACCAGATGGTCATTTTTCTGGATCTGGGCAAATTGGATAAAAGCCAGGGAGTTGTGGGCTAGGATCTGGAGAACATGGGCCACGGAGAGGAGGATACGGCCCACCTGGGCGGTGCGCTGCACGGGAGGTGGGTTTGAACATGCTGAAAGGCGGGGTCGGCCTGTCAGCGGTGGAGGACGACCGAAGGGGTACGGGGGAGATCCGGCCGTTGGTTTTAAGTAGATCTGACGGTGCTCGCTCGTCGTCCTCGTCGGGACACTGTCGGCAGGGGAGCGAACCCTAGGTTCGTCGGAGAGGAGTGGGGTGCTCACCAGAGGGCTTGGGAGGCTTCATGGAGTAGACAGGGCGAAGCGACGCTCCACGGCGAGTCAAACGAGGGGCGGCGAGGGTAGGTTTGTCGCCGGGAGGGAGCTCGCGCGATGGCGCCTGCGGGATGCTCTCAGGAGTTCACCGGAGCACCACCTGGGAGCTTTCCTGGGCCAAACAAAGATCAAGGTTAGACGTAGGGGGAGGAAGGGAGCACGATAGAAGAACATGCAGAGAGGGAAAGGCAGAGGAGAGAGATACTCGAGCTCGAACTTCTCCCTGGCCGAAACTCTCTTGTTTCTCTCTCTCCTGGGCAAATCAAGGCAAGGGAGAGAGCAGGGGCTCATGGGTGAGGGAAGTAAGAGTGGTAGAGGGGAAATGAGGTGAAGGGGAGGCCTCTGGCCTATTTATTTAGAGAGGGTGTGGTCTAACCGGGACCAAGTCCATGGTAGGGCATGGGGATGGTTCTGCTCGAGGATAGGTCAGCTTGGGCGGTGATGAGAGGGGTGTGGGGTAGCCTCTGGTCGTGCTAGGTGACATGGAGTGAGAGGGAAGCTGCTGCTATGACATTAATAAGAGGGGACAAGACAAGGAGGCTTTGTCTCCCTCTAAACAAGAGAAAAAGGACAAGAACTAGGGTTTGGTCACTGTAGATCTACAGTGCTGCGACCAGGAGTAGGGAGGTGTGCTGGGGTGGGGTATGAGACAAGCTTTGATGGGGTTTGATGGGGTTTGTTTAATGGGTTTGATTTGTTTTCCATATTTGATCAAAGCTTGGGTTATTAATGAAGTCCAAAAATTTACATTGGCTAATATGGGGAAAGGTTACTGGTAGATGGATATGGTCCTTATACACCTCCAAGATTTAGTTGGGATTTTTCTATGGAGTAATAGCCCACTTAAATCCATTTATTTCGAAAGTGCAGAAGTAGTTTATAGAAGATCATTTGATATTTTTACATTGGTAAATCTTGGTTTTTTGGTGTGATATGGTCCTAAATACCATAACACACATTGGATAATTTTATTGGGATTTATTGATATGTAAAAGTATTTTTGTGGAATTATTTCTTGTTTCTTCCATTTAAGAAAAAGGGCAAAAATAAATAATAAAGGATCTCAAAAATATTTATTTTTGAGTTGGAAAGATGTGATATGATATGTAGGAATCAAATGTGCCTTGAGTTGGCAAGGTGATTTGTAGAAAAGCAAACTTGTCTTTATAAGCAAGGATTTTGTGAATTTGGTAGGTAGAGGGAATTAAATAGTTTAAAAATCCAAATAATTGGGAGAATTATTTGGGGATTCTTATATCCAAGGTAGATGATATAAAATTGATGTAGGCATCAAGGTCAACCTTGGTTTTGAAGAAAAGTGGTAGAGAGGATGGAAACTAGGGTTGAGAGGATCTAGGGTTTGGTTATTATGATGCCCTCTAAACAGGGTTGGATTAGGGAGCTCAAAGCTCACCTTGGTACAAGGGTTATATGGATGAATATACCATGTCATATAGATGATCATGGAAGCAAGAGTTGGGCTTGGTTGCATTTGAGGTGATCATGCTGAGATGGCAAACTTTGTTAAAAATAAGGCTAACATATCAGATACATCAGGTAGCCTCCTAAACCATGTGGGTTTAAGAAGCACAAGGATCTAATAAAAACAAGTGAATTGGGGATTGGTAGGCCATGATTAGTAGATCAAAACCATGCAAAGAGTTGGTCAAGTGGTGGTGGCATATAGATGTGAGCTTCTGCCAAAGTAGGCAAGATGATAAGATTTGCAGAAAAGATTAGTATCTTGACTACCAAACCATCATGGATGAGTGGGAATTCGTATGGATTAGCCCAGGGAAAGAGTGGGCCTTGGTATTACTACTGATGTACTACAAGATGGTTCAAGTGCATTCTCAAGAAGGCACATGGGTTGGAAAAGCTAAAGCTCTAAATATTGAATCTAGATAAGAAATCCAGACTTAGCCATTTTGGCAGATTTGGTGATTTTGACTAGTGTTCAAGAGGGAAACAACTGAGAGGGTGGCAAAGGTCTATCCCTTCCCTAAAGTGGTTGATGTTGAGGTGTAGATTGAAGAGAGGGGATCAAAACTTGGATTGGGTCTCCACTAGGTTGGAAACCATCAAGAGGGATTATCCCTGGATTGAGATAAGCATGGGATGAGATGATCACTTGAGTGGCTTAGGATAGATCCAGACTTGGATGCTTGCTTTGAGTTTGATGATCACAAGCATGGGTTGGGTCCTAAGGGGTGAGCTACTAGATTAGGTCACTCTAGTTCCTAAGCAAACAATGCAAACAACAGATCAAGGCAATTCATCAGACAACAGATCAATGCAATTCATCTTGTCACTTATCCAACTATTACTAGGGTTACCATCAAGCCTAGCTTGAGGTAAGGATGGGTATGTTGAAAGGGGTTTTGCTTTGAAGTAATATAAGTACCATCTTGGTATCTCTACCAAGATTGAGATGAAAAGGTTTTAATAAGGTTTTGGAAAACCTAGGGACAAGAGTAGTTGAAGGTTCTGTCTTGAAAACATAAGGAGATAATATATTGGTATCCATAGTTTTTCAAAAGAAACTAGTAAAGTATTTTGTTGGGTCAAAGTCATCTTGGCTCAGGTTTTTGAAATTCCAGAACATTTGAGAACATGAAAGATGAGCCAAGACATCTCTTTTGTGAAATAGTTTTTTTTGTAAACTAGTGTTGAGATGAGGAGTACACAAAAAATACACAAACAGTTGCTTAAGCACAAGCAAACAAGTAAGCACACATTTCAAGAAAAAGTTTTTGTTCCCCCTGATTTTTGCCTTTTGGACATTTAATCAGTGTTTTTGAAACTAGGATGTTACAAACCCTCCCCCCATAATGCTGAAAGTAAGAAAAATCATTTCCCTTAATATCATTTTGTGATATGTGGGTTATCGATGAGCATTGGTTTTGAACTCAAGATACATCTTCGCGGTTTCATGCCATGCGCTCCAACATGGTGGCTTCGGCCACCGCCCTGTTCCTTGAGAAGAGTTGGTTTCTATTGGATCTTTTTGGATTTAATTGCATATCTTGTGTTGTTATGGAAAACAAATCCAAACTTGGCTTTTAGTTGATTTGTTCTTGCAAGTTTGGGTGTGTAGTACCATCTCAGTTTGGTGCATCGCTCTTCTTCCTTTTTTGCATTTTGATGCCAAAGGGGGATAAGTAGTTCTATATAGGTCTCCGTGGATTTGCATGGGTCAGGCACAAGCATTTGACTTCTTTATTGTTTGTTTTCTTATCGGTTGCTTGTGCCCATTTAGCATTGAACCTTTCTTTGTGCTCAGTTTGTATGAGACTATGTCGTATTGCACTATGGTTTGTGTGTGGATTTATTTTTGGGATTTTCTGTGGATGCTATTTATGGCCTTAAGGATTTCTGGACTTATATCTATGGATGCATTATACTGGTGAAGTGGTGGTTTGTTTCAAGGACTAATATTATTGCGTCTTATTTTGGCTAAGTTCATCTCCTGGTGGTATGAAGTGTCTCCTAACTCATCTATGTTATATCCATCAATCATATGAAATTGGCTTGTTTGTTAGTATGTGCATTTGTATTGAAATGCAAGTTATTGATATGGACACATTTAGGGGGGAGCCTCTTTCATTTCTTGAAGATGATGTTAGTAGGTTTTATTGGAAATCCTAGTATTGTCATCTAACACCAAAAAGGGGGAGATTGAAAGAACATTTCATGATCTCTAGTGTTTTGTGTGTTAGATAACAATATCAAGGATTATTTAATGTGTGTTGAAGTGCTGCAGATCTTAGCAATTTCAAAAGGAGATCAAAAGTGTTTTGGGGGGGCGGATAATCCGCCACTGCAAGGGGCCGGATATTTCGCCCCTCCCCCAATCACAAAGGGCGCAAGGGCGCGGCACACTGTGTGTGGGGGGATATCTCTCGGATTGTCCGGCCAGGGCCAGAGGTTTTCCCAGGCTGGATAATCTTCCCCTCAAGGGGGATGGATAATCCACCCCCTAGGATTTCTGCAAAGTGTGCCACAGTGCGGCGCACTGTGTTTGTGTGTGTGGGGGGGGAGTTTCCCCGGACTTTTCGGCTCTCGGGAGGATTTTTCCCCAAGGCGGATAGTCTGCCCCATGGGGGGCCGGATACTCCGCCCCCTCGAGGATTTTCTCCAAGGAAAGGTCGGCGTGGATCTCAGTGAGGGGGCGGATTTTCCCCTGGACTTTCTGTCTTTGGGGCGGAGCTTTCCCCCAGGGAGGATAGTCCGCCCCTAGTGGGCAGAGGGTATTTAAACCCATCTCTCCCCTCCTGCCAGAACTCTTGGTTCATTTGAAAAGACAAGATCTGCTCCTCAAGTTCCATCCAAGATATCTCCACCTTCATCCACCCAAAGGCCTCGTTCTTTGGGGGATCAAAGGAGGAGGGATCGATATTAATCAAGAGCAATCAAGCACTTCATTTCCCTTCCATTTATTTGGAGGACGCTCAATCTAGTATTTCTTGCAAATATCTAGACCTTATTTTGATTATTTTGATAATCCTTGTTCTTGTGGCATCTTGTTGTCATTACTGGAGCCTCCAATTTGGTTGTGAATGTGTGCCCCGCTATAGTTGTAAAGGAACCGGTTCCCGCCTCGAAGGGTACCAATAGTGGAGAGGTGGATCAGACCTTTCGTGGCGAGATCCATCGGAGAATAGGGTGAGGCCTATTGTGGCGTGGTGTTTTTAGAACCGCCCACCCCTCCAACGCAGATGTACTTCCCTTAAAATGGAAGGAACCATGGTAAAACAAATCCCTGTGTCTCCGCGTGCTCCACTACGGTTTCCTCACTCCTCTCTTTACGTGTTTAGTACATAGGTTTGCATATAGGGAAATTCTCGTAGTTGCATATCTAGAGAATTTACTTTGTGTCAAGCCTAAAATTGAAAAAGAACTAAAAATTGAGTAGCACCTATTCACCCCCCTTTAGGTGCCCATACGATCCATTTCACTAGGTAATATGTTCCTTTACCACTGGAACTTTCATAATAGGTTATTACCTCATGGTAAATAACCTATATTGATCCTATTATGAAAATAGTGTTTTATGACCTTTTTGAAATGCAGGTGATGACAACACTAGATTTGTAAAATATTTGATAGAAAATAATCAAAGGACATGAGCAAGTGTGAACTTTCCTTTTGTGATTGCAAGATTATGCATTCATGGTCTCCGAGACAATAAAATATCCAATATCTGAAATCAGCATCATTGGTCCGATAAGGACTACTGTTTAAATAAGCAAGATGCTATTATGCATAAGTAATGTAATGCAATTGATAAACTCAAATCCCCGGAATAAGCGTTGATGAACTAGGGTTAGGGAACTGGAAATGGTTTCTTTATAATGTGTTATCCTTTTAGATAAGTTTCACACTTGTGCTTTTTATTAAGGCTTGTGTGTGTGTGTGTGAAACAACATGCAAGTATAGTAAAGTACACACAAAAATAGAGTACTAAAGGGTGGAATGTATCGAAAGGCTGTGTATATAAGTATTGTTCATCGTTTAGAGCTTTCATAAGAATGCTTATGTCATGCTTTATAATGTATCTTAAAAAAACTAAACAAAAACATTTAAATATTTAGTTAATATTCTTAGGGTTACTAACTATAGTTATCAAGGAAGAATTATTTACTTCATTTGAATAATGATATTATTAGTAGTTGAGACTTATCAACTTCAGATGGTATTACAATTTTTTCACTTCATAATGTTTCCTAGAGGTTAATTAAGATTGGTAACACTTCTATTTGAGTCATGTTTTCTTAACATTATAATTGAATAGAATTATTTATCTTCTTATAAATGAGTGGTTATAACTTATAATATGGAAACAACATTACTTAACTATTTATGAATTAACTATGGTGTTTTAGTATGTTTATAATCTTGTGGTTGAAGTAATGGTGAATGATTTTATTAAGTAAAAAATAATAATAATCTTGAGGATTTTATATTTGATAACTCCTTTTGGGTAATGCTATACTTATTTATGAATGATAGTTCATCAAAAATTGTAATTAAGATGTTTTGGACTATATGGACTTCATACCATTAATACATAAGGAAATACTATTACTAGGCCTTAGATGTATAATATTAGAGACATTAACAAATTTTGTTTATCCTAAAATGAATTATCAATTAAGGAAATAGATTTAAATTCAAGTTATTAGAGTATTAAATTTTTACTTACTTCAAAAGTGAAAGATTATAATTTTAACATGCAGGTTTTATTTTTGTGATCATTTTATATTATTTGTATTTTGAATTTTAAATATTAAGATATGATTTTTATAAGATTTATTACTTTATAAACACTTAATAAATAATAAATATTTAATTAAGTGATATAATATTTTATGTTTATAGTTTTCCATCGTAGTTTTTATGTTTCTAAGAATTTTAGTATATTATTCATATTTTTCTTGTTTCCCATTATTAATATATGATTTTTCTATGTTTTATTAATATAAAATATTTATTAAATAACATTTATTTAATTAGTTAACACAATTATATATGATAATATATTTAAATTGTAGAATTTATTTCTTTGTAATTTTTCATATATTAAACATATTTTCCTGAATTATAAAGAAAAAGTTATTGAATTAGTAATGTTTATTAATTTCTAATTAAAATTTAAATAGGGAAATAATTTTTATACCCAGACTAAACCTAGATCATCTCACAGATAGGTGGGCCAATGGCCACATTGGCACGCCATGTTGGCATGGACCAGTCAATATGTTGACCCGGTCAAGGATGACATCATCCTGACAACAGCTCGCCAGATCCTCGCCGGAACATCATCGAAGACGGCACAAGAGGAGGTTCTAGGAAGTTTGGTTGGTCGGGTTTGACACTACGCAATGCAAGGAACCTAATAGTGGTGGCGCCACTTCCTAAAGGTCATCAGAAGATGGCCGATGACAAACTCACATGGCGGCGCTGGCAGATGGTCGCTCCGGTGGCGATACAGGAAGCAAACAAAGCAACATAGGACACTGGGAGATAGAGGAGCTCACCACGGTTGTGATTAGATGGTCGGAGAGGCCGAGGAAATTTAGTCGATAGCGGATCGATGGTGAACGGCGTCAGAGATGAAGCAAAATCAGGCAATGATTCGGACCGAGCTATGGCGATTCCTTTGGCAGAGATGCTCAACACGGCGAGGCAAAGGCTGATAGTGGTCTTTGATGGGTAAGGGGAGCTCGGAAACTATGGTGCCCTAGAATTCCGACGAACTAGGGTTTGTGTGGATAAGAACGAGAGGGAGAGAAGAGAAATGGAGCTCGTTCTTCTACGGATCGGGATTCTTATAGATGGAAAGGATAGTAGTAGCCTGAATCTTGGCGGAGCGATCATCGTGAGAACGGCGGACAGCGGTCGAGGCACCAGGCAGCTGCTTGCATCGGCAATTCTTTCTGGCGAGAGGAAGACGAAAATAAAATAAATGGTGAAATGGTACGATCCGGTGCTGGGCCGTTGTAGAGGTCCCAACCTGATAAGGTAGAGATTCCTGTGTTTACAATGCTAGTCCCTGGATCAATAGATAGCATCCACAGTTTAAGATGTAATATCAAGAAACAAAGGTCATAGTACAACTTTATAACCAGGAATACAATAATTCATTACATCTTACATAGCTCATTTGGCTATATCATTACAATGTAGTAGAAATAACTACATAGCATGGAGTCCTTCATCTTCAAAGTGCCATAGGCAATCATGTTGGTTGTAGACTTGTAATCCTATTCAACACACTTCACTAACATCAAACGAACCTGCAACATAATAAGTTACAGCCAAAAGGGTCAATACATTTGAATTGTATTGGCAAGTGATACTATGGTAGAATAGTGGTATCTACCATCTATATGCATTTGGCTAAGTGGATCTTAGGCTTGCTTTGCTCAAAATAGATTTTCCTTATCATTTGAAAACACTAAGTTTTTATATTGTCAAAATCACCGAAGGCATCTACCAATGAAAATTGGTGATCCTTTAACCCTTGTTCAACCACAAGCTTTTAACTGAGAAATTGGGATGAGGAGATCCTTGATAGCTTCCATGTCTTGATGCTCAAATTGTCCATTGCCAGGGACACGACTAGGTACTTAGATTCTTCCTTCTCGAGAGGTGGGGCACTTTCTCCTCAAGACTCGACATGCATCGAGACAAGATCTTTCAGAAGCCTTCCCTTAGACCCAATGGATGCGTTCCAAACCTATAACCCCCTACCACCTTCTGTCCATCTGGCTAATTTATTGCAACCTATATGATCCAGGCAGAGCCCATATTGCCATGTGGCTGCACTTGAAGCTTCTTAACATTTGACATCTCAAATCCCTTTATTCCTGGGTGGCTTTCCACAAGTGTGATACCAATTTTTCCCCAGTATACTGGACTTGTGATACACAAGTTTTGTCCAATATACTGGACTTGTGTAACCACTCAACACAATCATTTCATTCCATTCCACCTAGGTGATTCATTCACATAGTTGTTTTATTAAACAAAACACAAGTCATGGACTTAGAAATATTTCATAGCATGAATATAATCCACCCTTGTTTTCTACTAGCTAGGCTAAGCATAAAAGTAGCAAGAATATTAAATTAGGGAAAATTCTACTAAGGCATCATCTACTAGGATTTCCCATGGCAAAGCATACTTAGTAAAAATTCCATGCAAGTCCTACTGAGAAATATCACTAATGCATGGTCAAAATATTAGGACAAAATGTATGAAGCACCACTTGCCTTTTTTGGTAGATAATATAGGTTCACTCCTTTATCTTGCAATAGTCACACTCTTCAAATTTCACTACAATTCAATCAAGGCACAAATTCAAACTAGCATTCAAACAATTGACCACATAAAATAGAAAACAAAACAATGCATGCAAGCATGCAAAAGATTGTTTTATTTGTAAATTGGTTCTTGATAGGTTATAAACATTTCAAAACACCTATTGGTCATAAAGTGGCAAAAATCATTTGAAATCAAGTTAGTGAAAATGGGCCATTTAAATCATTTTTGTTTTGCTAGAAATGATTTTAATCAAAGGAATAATTTCTAGTGTTTGACAAATATATTTTTAAACACAAATGTTAGTGTTTATGATCAAAGTTTTTAAAACAAATCCATTTATAAAAGGTTTCACTTAAAAATCCTTTTTTAAATTAAAGTAACATTTTTATTTTACTAGAAATGCTTTTATTCAAGGAATAATTCCTTAGTGTCTCAAGTTATACTTTTAAATCCAAAAGTTGGTTTTTATGGTCAGTAGGTTCAAAATAAACCATTTACAAAAGATTTTACCCTAAAATCATTTTTAGAATAAATTTTATACAAAAAATAAGCCTAAAAATGTTTATGCAAAAACAACCAATTTTACAGAAGCAAAATACTAAACTAAGGGCATGGTTTCAAAGCTTGCATTTTTCTGATTCCATTGATATAAAATTTGCAAATTTTGGTCAAGTAGAACAATAGTTATGAATTTTACAAAATCATACATCTAATAGAAAAGTTTCTGTCTTAAAAACAAAATATAGGCCACGCGTCACAACCTCATTGGCTGATAACGGTTCGTGTGGATCAAGCAGTGTGGGACGTTGGATGTAAGTTACGGCATACGATGTAGATCTAAAGTACTGCTTCGTTTAAATGAATCTAACTAATCCGTAGGATCGGGATCCAACGGCTCTCACGGCTCGAGCAAGGATGGGCGGCGCTGGGCAACGGTGAGTGGCGGTGGACTCTGCTCGCGGTGGTTCTGCCCAAAACAGGAAGCAAGGGAGAGGGAAAAGGGTCTCACCGGGTGTAGAGGTCCCAACCTTTAATAAGGTAGAGGTCCATGTGTTTACAATGCTAGTCCCTAGATCAATATCTAGCATCTACAGTTAAGATGTAATATCAAGAAACAAAGTTCATAATACAACTTTATAACCAGGAATAAAACAATTTATTACATCTTACATAGCTCATTTGGCTATTCCATTACAATGCAGCAGGAATAACTGTCGCATGGGTTCCTTCATCTTCAAAGTGTCACAGGCAATCATGTTGGTTGTAGACTTGTAATCCTAATCCACACACTTCGCTAACATCAAACAAACCTGCAACATAATAGGTTACAGCCACAAGGGTCAATACATTTGAATTGTATTGGCAAGTGATACTATGGTAGAATAGTGGAGTCTATCATCTATATGCATTTGGCTAGGTGGAGCTTAGGCTTGCTTTGCTCAAAATATATTTTCCTTATCATTTGAAAAACACTAAGTTTTGTTTGGCAAAAATATCACCCTAGGCATCTCCCAATAGAAATTGGTGATCCTTCAACCCTTGTTCAACCACAAGTTTTTAACTTAGAAATTGGGATGAGGAGATTCTTGATAGCTTCCATGTCTTGATTATCAAATTGTCCTTTACCAGGGACATGGCTAAGTACTTACATTTTACACTCTGCAGAGGTGGTGCACTTTCCCCACAAGACTTGGTTTCACCAAGACAAGATCTTTCAGAATCCTTCCCTTAGACCAGAATGGACGCGTTCCAACCTATCATCCCCTACCACCAACTGTCCATTTGGTTAAGTTATTGCAACCTATATGATTTAGGCAGAGCCCATAATGCCGTGTGGCTGCACTTGAAGCTTCTCAACATTTGACATCTCAAATCTCTTTGTTCCTGGGTGGCATTCCACAAGTGAGATACCAAGTTTTCCCCAGTATACTGGACTTGGTGATGCCCAAGTTTTTCCCAGCATACTGGACTTTTGTAACCACTCAACAAAAACCGTTCTTTCCATTCCACCCAGGTGATTCATTCACTTAGTTGTTTTATTAAACAAAACACAAGTCCTTGACTTAGAAATATTCCATAGCATGAATATAATCCACCCTTGTTTCCTACTAGCTAGGCTAAGCATGATAGTAGTAGGAATCTTGACTTAGTAAAATTCAACTAAGGTTTCATCTACTAGGATTTCCCATGGCATAGTTTATACTTAGCAAAAATTCCATGCAAGTCCTACTTAGAAATATCACTAATGCATAGTGAAAATAATGGGACAAAATTATGTAGCACCACTTGCATTTTTGGTAGATTACATAAGTTCACTCCTTGATCTTGCAATAGTCACACTCTTGAAATTGCACTACAATTCAATCAAGCAAGCAAATACTCAATCTACCATTCAAGCAATCATCACATAGAATAATAAAAACGAAGCAATGCATGCAAGCATGCCAAAGATTGTTTTATTTTGGAAAAGTGGTTTATGTAGGTTATAAACATCATAAAATATCTTTTGGCCATTTATAAAAGTGGCGAGGTCATTTATAAATGTGGCAAAACCATTTGATATCAAGTTAGTGAAAATGGCCATTTTAAGTCATTTTTGTTTTGCTAGAAATGGTTCAAACCAAAGTAATATTTTCTAGTGTTTGACAAATACATTTTTAAACACAAATGTTAGTGTTTTATGGTCAAGGGTTTAATATTGAAACCATTTGCAAAAGGTTTTTTTACCTATAAACCATTTTTATACCAAATCAATATTTTATGTTGTTGAAAATGCTTTTTAGCAAAGTAATAATTTATAGGGTTCATCAAATATATTTTTAAATATCAAAACTTGGTGCTTAGGGTCAGAGAGTTTAAATCTAATCATTTTTCAAAGGTTTTACTCAACAAGCATTTTTAACACATGAGCAATATTTTTGTTTAACTAGAAATGTTCTAATTCAAAGATTTATTCTTTTGCTTCACAAAATATGTGTTTGAATCCACAAGTTGGTTTCTATGGTTAGTAGGTTCAAAACAATCCAATTGCCAAAGATTTTACTTTAAAAATATTTCTAGAATAAATTTTATGTTCAAAATATGCCTACACAAGTTTCTGCAAATACAACCAATTTAACAGAAGCAATTTACTAAACAAAGTTCATAGTTGTAAAGTACTTGTTTTGCTTATTCCATTGATATAAAATTTGCAAAATTTGGACGTATAGATTTAAAGTTATGAAAATTACAAATTTGAGCATCTAATAGAACAAATTCTAGTTTTAAAACAAAACACAGCCACGCGTCGTGTTCTTACTGGCTGGTACCGCTTCGGTTGGATCGGCCTCTCTGAGCCGTCAGATCTAAATGACTACGCACGGTACAGATCGAAGGATACCCCTTCGGGTTAAATCTAATCTCACGCGTCTGATCGAGATCTAACGGCTGTCGAGCGTGTGACCAGGGATGGGCGACGCTGGCGGCGGCGAATAGTGGTGGCGAGCTCTGTTTATGGCGATCTGGCACTCCAGGAAGCAAAGGGGAAGAGGAGAAGCTTACTGTGCTCGCCGTGACGTGGGGAATCTCGGCGTGCTCGATGTAGACGAAGGGGCGCTCACATATACTGGCAATTGCTCGCCGAAGATGGTCCTGGTGGCAGGTGCTCCCTATTAAAGACGGAGACGATGCTTCAGACCGTGCTAAGTCAAAATAAGGGGTGTTTCAGACACGCGTGGTTTAGGTGAACAAAATAAGGTCATCCAGAGAGGAGGGGGCGCTCAGGGTTTACCGAGGAAGGCCGCCGGAGTTGGAGCGGGAGGCGGTGGTGCTCAGACTTCGACGTTGCCGAGCCGCTGGGGCACGCGCGGGCGAGCTGGGGCTTCTGGTGGATGCGCCTGAGGCTGGAGACCAAGCTCGTGGGAGCTGGGAGGCAAGGGGAGGCACATGATGGTCGGAATCGACAGAAAAGACTCGCCGGAGCAGTGGTGGTGTAGTGAGAAATTTGGGCAGCCCTGGGACGGAGGAGGTGCGGTGAGTGAGGGGAAAGAGAGAGATAGGGCAGGCGCTTATATACGCGTGATTTCGGGAGAGATTCATTTCTGCTTTCAACGTGAATTAACAAGATTAAAACGCGGCAGTAACGGCAGCGAGGTTAGGTGCGAGGTTAGCGCGCGAGGAAGAAGATGACTAGGAGGTGGGGTCCGGTTGTCTGCGAGAGAGAGAGATAGTGGGGGTCCAACGGTCAAGGACAATGCGGGTTCTTTCTCTGGTGCGAAACTTTTCTCGCGGGGAGAGAGGGAGTGGGCTGATGTTGGGCTGGACTGGGATGGTTTGGCTGCTTCCATTTTTTTGTTCTGATTCTTTTCCTTTTTCCTTTTCTATTATTCTGTTTTGATTTTTATTCAAATATTTCAAACACTAATTGAATTCAAACCTTTGACAAACTTTGTGTATATTCTAATACTGTTTATTAATACATTCTAAAGTCAAATTTAGAATATCTCTTTTATTATTTTTAGGGTATATTAATTATTTAAAATAGGCCCTTGTCTTAATTCAAATAAGATTTATTAATGTTTTCAAACTCCATTTGAAATCTAGATTTTACCAAATCTTTTCAGTAGGTTTTATTTAAAAATAACTCACTTTGAATTATTATTTAAAATACTTTATTATGTTTTTTTAATGTTCATTTAAAATGGGAAATTTCTTTACTTAAATGAATTTGGATAATAATAAATCCTCATGATTTTATTTAAATAATCCTTTACTCTTTTTATTAAACAAAAATATTTTATTTTGTTTGCTTGGCCAAGTTTTAATTTGGCTTTTTAAAATAGTCCTTATTTATTTCTTCCTTTGTTTTATAAAATCCATATCTTTTTATTTAAAAATCCAAAAATGGTGATTCCATCTTTTATAATTTTATTTTTAATATTTTGTTTATCTTTTTAAATCCTTTTAGGATTATTTGCTCACCATTAGGTATGGATTTTTAGATAGGTGCTTTATTAGTTTTGGAAATCCAATTTCCTTATCTTACTAAATTCTTAAGATTTTATCTATGGTTACAAATTGAATGAAATCAATTTCTATGGTTTTATAATATTTCCATTTGTCATTCTTCATCATTTGTAAATGTTTGTTGATAAATTTTATATGGATCAAATCCATAGGCCTAGAGTAATCTTGGAAATGATTTTCTCCCATTAGGTTTTTAGAGTTTTGGTTTATTTTCCAAGTGTTTAAATTTCAAGATGCATTTATGAAGAATGCATTTCACTTGATTCGAATTTTTTGTTGGATTCAATTATTTATTCAAAGTTTGTTCAAGATGGGTTTTTAAGTTTCCATTTAGAAACAAAAGTTTCTTTTCACCCTAAATTTCAACAATTATTAATTTTGTTTATTTATTTTTTCACATTTCAAAATTTGGCATGTCTTTGTCACCCTGCTAAGATGCTGAATGTGTGGCATGTCTTTGTCACCAACACCAAGTTGTATCATGTGTAGAGCTGTAGCGTTGAGTTGGCTATCGACCACTTCTCTTCTTGTGAGATTGTTGGGGTTTCCAACATGAAGACCATTTTCGATGATCTTCCACAACTCTATGGAGGAACTGCACACATGAGATTTCATCAAAAATTGCCATTGAGAGAAAGTAGATGCAGAAAGTTTGGGTGGATCACCCCTATTATGTATATGTGGGTGAGGGATAGGCGGATCATGGGAATACACATGAGAAACCTCATTGTATCCATCCTTACCGCTATCCTTTTTCGAGGAGGAGATCTTGCTAGTATCATCACCAACCACTTCGTTATCTTTGGAAACGGTTTTACCCGTTTCCTTGGATTGCGGAGTGGTATCCTCAGAGTTAGATGGAGGTGATGCTGCGGATGTGGAGAGACGCATTATAAATTGATGCATCTCTTCCATCTTAGCCTCCATTGAACTCACCAAGGTTGTTTCCAACGTCTTGAGATCATTCATGGTGACTACCTCCGGAGCATCACTCCCATCTACCTTGGAACCCATACTTCTCTTAGGCGGTTAAGCCCGAAATAAGAGCCGAGGCTCTGATACCAATTGAAATGGATCGTATGGGCACCTAGAGGGGGGTGAATAGGTGCTAACCAATTTTTAATACTTTTTCAATTTTAGGCTTGACACAAAGTAAATTCTCTAGATATGCAACTACAAGTATTCCCCTACATGTAACCCTAACTACTAAACACATAAAAGAGGAGCGAGGAAACCATAGTGGAGAACACGGAGGCACAGGGATTTGTTTTACCGTAGTTCCTTCCTTGTTAAGGGAAGTACATCTGGGTTGGAGGGGTGGGTGGTTCTAAGACCACCACGCCACAATAGGCCTCACCGAATTCTCCGATGGATCTCGCCACGAGAGGCCCGATCCACCTTCTCCACTATTGGATCCCTTCGAGGCGGGAACCGGTGCCTTTTACAACACTATCGGGGCACACACCCACAACCGAATTGGGGACTCCCGAGATGAAAACAAGCTGCCACAAGAACAAGGTTTATCAATATAAACAAAAACAAGGATCTAGGTATTTGCAAGAAATACTAGATCGGGGGTTCTCCAAATGAATGGAGAGGAGATGAAGCGCTTGATTGCTGATGATGAAGATTGAGTTCTCCTCCTTCGATTCCCCAAGTTATGGGGCCTTTGGGTGGATCTAGGTGGAGCACTCTTGGATGAAGCTTTCAGATCTGATCTGGTCTTTTTTGAGATGAATCAAGAGTGCTGGCAGGAGGGGGAAGGCTGGCTTAAATACCCCTCCCCAGATCTGGCCGTTGCACAACTTTGGGGGCGGATTATCTGCCCCCCACTTGGGGCGGATTATCCGCCCCTTGGGAAAACTCCGCCCCAAGGGCGGATTCTCCGGGGGAAACTCCACCCCCTCTCTGGGGCTGGCCCCTGCAGAACTTGGCGAAGATCTTGGGGGGGGGGGGGGCGGATAATCCGGCCCCCTGAGGGGCGGATTATCCGGCCAGGCCGGACTCCGCCCCCTCTCTGGGGCTTGCGCCTTGGCGATGAGCAGGGGGGGCAGACTATCCGGCCCCCCTGAGGGGCGGATTATCCGGCGGGGCCGGAAAATCCGGCCAAAATTCTGCCCCCTTCTGGGGCTTGCGCCTGCTTGGGAAGAGGGAGGGCGGATTATCCGCCCCTGGTGGGGGCGGATTATCTGCCCCCCAAAAACAGAATCCTTTCCCTTTTTCTCATAGGTAGCTGCAACACTTAAACACACATTAAATAATCCTTGATATTGTTATCTAACACACAAAACACTAGGGATTATAAAATGTTCTTTCAATCTCCCCCTTTTTGGTGTTAGATGACAATATTAGGATTTGCAATAAAACCGGCAAATGCCACCTTAAATAATGAAAGACGCTCCCCCTAGATGTGTGCATATTTAAGGTTTGCATTTGAATACAAATACACACACTAGAGAGAACACTACTTCCATAACCAAGATAATTGAGACAAGGTGGTTTGGGAAACAAGGTCATACCACCGGGATGAGAATATAGCCAAAGCATACATAGCTAATCCCATGAATCCATATGCCATCAAATATGCTCCATAATTCCAGAATTCCATGAGGTCCATAATAGATAAATCCAGAGTTCCATGAATACCAAACATAGTGGAGTACGACATAGTCTTACATAAACAAACTAGTTCACGCTAGAAAAGGCACAAGCAAGCAAATAAAAATGAGTAAAATTGAAAAGCTTGTGCCCGACCCTTGCAAATCCACGAGACCTAATAGAACTACTTTGGCATCGAAACGCCAAAAAGGAAGAAGAGCGATGCTAACGTCTCTGGAGATCACTCCTCCTCATCCTCGTCGTAGTCATTCCCGTCCCCTTCCTCTTCATCATACTCATCATCATCGTCATCAGCTGGAGGAGTGGGTGCCCTCGGTGGAGGAGGAAAGAGGCAACTCTCGAGCTCGCCATAGTTGATCCCTGAGGTGTTCCACTGAGCATACGGATCCGGAGCAGTGGGAGGAGGTGGATGGCCAGTGGCACCTGAGACATGGTGGAGAATAAGCTGCTACGTGTGATCCCTCTCATGATCCCTGCGGTACGCCTCATATTGGCCCTTGTGAGTGTCAATGCCCATGCAAAGAATGTTCCGCTGGAACCAAGTAAGCTGCTTAACCTCGCGTGCCATTGGGGACACCGTGGAACGACGACCACTAGCCCGAGCATCACGCATGAAGGACTCCGGGGCAGTGGAAGGGTGATGGGTCTTCTGAGCCTTGTTGTAGATTTTCTTGGGCTTGTGAATTCCATCCAGAGGAGTGCCAAAATCCTCATGTGGCAACATATGCTTGACGAGCATCATTATGAACGGAGCATAGGGAATAGAGAGCCTGTTGATCATAGCATCCGTTATCTCATGATAAATATAGTCCATGACATCCAGTTTGTAACCTGTGGCTGATCCAGAGTTAGTGGCACACTCGTGAGCAAAAGCAAGAAGTGGAACCAGGTGGGCATGGATCCTGTCATTGTTGCCAACACTAGGAGCGATGCAGTCCCTAAATATGCCAACAAGGGCTGCATACAAGGGAGATAGACCAGCAAAAGTACCAGCAACTCCATCAGAGGAAAGGCAAGGAGCAAGTGCAGTATCCTTGGATGGCTTCAGAGGAGAAATGATACGGTGGCCCGAAGGAGTGTCACGTCCATGGAATGCATAACCAAGAACCTGCCCAAAGGTGCGAAAGTCCGACTGAATCATGGTGGTCCCTGTCATCCACTTCATAGTGCGGCGCTCATCACCGCAAATCACCAGAGTTGAGAAGAACTGCCGCACCACAGAGGAATCATAGTTGCATTGGATAGTCATGAGGTGGTGCAGCCCCATCATGTTGGTCATAACTAGTGCCTCAATGAGCCTTGTCTTGGATTGAGCCTCAGTCAAATTGATGGGACGCATGGGGCGAAGCTTGAGAGTAGCATAAACATCATCATGAATAGCCCGAAAGTGGGCATTCCAAAACATAGAGTCCTCGGGGGGACCATCACTGTCAGCCTCATCATAATTATCAGTCTGGCGAATGGTGGCATACTGAAGACTGTCCATAGCCTTGTAATTGGGCCGAGACTATTTGCCCTTGCGAGATGCGGTCCTCTTAGTTTTCTTACTTGCCTCTGCCATCCGTTCAGCCTCTCTTGCTGCTCTGCTGACCTCGGTCTCGTCAATGAACTTCCCGTCTGCAGTGGGCTTGAGATAACGGGAACGGGAACGACAGACGAAGGTCTTGGTCGGCTTGGAACCACCTGTGAAAAGCATTAGAGGGATAGCATGGAGATAAGCATACACACAAGTCCAGGAGAAAAACACGGAGAAAGAGTAGCAATGCAACCCCATAACCAATGATGTGCATTTGCAGAAGCAGAACCAAAACAGACCATATTTTACTCTCCAGGCCGGATTATCCGGCCCTGGCAGGGGCGGATAATCCGCCCCCCGCAGAAAATTTCTGGATTGGCTCAGAGCTACCATGGCAAAACAGATCGGGTACTAGGGTTGCAAGTCTACTGATTCTAGCATGTAAGGAACAACACCAAGAACCTTCTACAACGAGATTTCCACCAAATAAAATACATCCCATACAAAAGGAGAGAGATGAGGGAGTTACCCTCACTCATTGGAGGAAAATCGCGGAGGAGAAGATACCCGGAGGCGAGGTGAAGAAGATCCAGGAAGAGCCCGGAGAATCTGGTGGTCGAATCGACTCCGGGAGAGGCGGATGCTCCGGCGGCGGCTGGGGGCAGAGGTAGGGTTGGGGGAGGACTGGTTGCTCTGTTTGAGCCTGCCCTCCCCGAACCAGCCTATAAGGGGCTGATTTCGCCCGGGGCGGATAATCTGCACCCCACTTAAGGCGGATAATCCGCCCCCCCAGAAATTCTGTAAAACACAGAATCAGGCCAGAGCAACCTAGCAAACCTCTCGATGGTGTTTTAGAGGACTTGTATGCAAGAATAGATGGTTCAAGGGGGGAGAGAAAGGCTTGGGTTGAGAGCATCAAACTGAGATGGTACTACACACCCAAATTTGCAAGAATCAAATCAACCAAAAGCAAAATTTGAGTGTGTTTTCCATAAGAACATGAGATATGCAAGAAAATCCAACGAGACCCATGAAAAACCAACTCTTCTCAAGGAAGAGGGCGGTGGCCGAAGCCACCATGTTGGAGCGCATGGCATGACACCGCGAAGATGTATCTTGAGTTCAAAACCAATGCTCATCGATGACCCACATATCACAAAATGATATTAAGGGAAATGATTTAACTTGATTTCGGCATTATGGGAGGAGGGTTGGCCCAATCAATTAGGACCACAGTCCCCCTATGTCTATGCCCGCATCTAAACCAAATACATGAATAAGAGCAAGTGAGTGTGCAAGGGTAGTCAAGCCAAGCTCCTTGAATCTATGATATTTAGCTCATTCCTCAAATAACAAAATCTTGCTTCATTAAGAGGTTTCGTGAAAATATCAGCAAGTTGGTTCTTCGTGCTCACAAAGGATAGAGCAATATCACCACGAGCAACATGATCCCGAATAAAGTGGTTGTGAATCTCTATATGTTTTGTTCTTGTATGCTGCACGGGATTGTTGTAGCATCCCAATTGTCTAACAATTGTAATGCTACTTGGTCTAGTAATATAATGGCTACTTCATATATATAATTGTTGCATCATAATGATATCATGCTCATGTCATCATGCCACCTTGCATTTGAGCATCATATAAAACCCTTTTTGTTTCTCTCATATGCATTATTAATTGTATTTGCCTCTTGATATTGTATTTGGTTATTGATATATTGTTTAAATGCCCAAGTTGAGTTGGGGGCATATCTCTTTCCACTCCACCACCTTAACCTTGTCACCACCTTATAATTCCACCATTCCATTATCCATGAGCTTGCATTTGTTTTTCTTTTGGTATTTAATCTAGCTCATGGGAGATAGGATGGATTACTTCTACAATTCTTTTGCTTAGGCCTTGCTCCACATTTTGGAATGCATAAGAATAATGCCATGTAAATAATCTTGTTTTCACAAAAATAAGCATGGTATTAATTGTTTTGCATGGGCCATGCAAGTACCACCTTTTTCTAGCCTTTTGGTTTTTATTTGAATCTTTGAGTGGGTCTTCCCCATATCTCTCTCAACCCCTTATGCTTGATCTTGCTTGATGCATGCAAGCATCTAACACCCCATCACCATATCCATCCATGCCATCACCACCTTTTCTTCTCTTCTCTCTTTTGACTATATCTTGCTTGAGCTTGTCATGATCATGCTTGATCTTGTCAAAAGAGAATCACCAGATCTCACCTCTCTCTCTAAACCTCTCTCATAATCTATACCTAATCTAAACCCATACCCCCCCTCTCTACAAACCCTAGCTACCATACCACCCCTCTCCCTCGGCCTCTCTTCTCTCTACCTAGCTAGCCCGACCTGGTCACCCTGGTCCCACACCCATCTACCCAACCCTAGTACCAAACCCTAACCCGAGGCTCCCCCCAACCTCGCCCGAGCCTCCCCCTCTCTCTCTCTAGCTCTCTCTCTGCCGCGCATGACCCAGCCCGAGCCTCCCCTGCCTGCCTGGCCTCGCCCTGACCCCACCTGGCAGCCCCCATCACCACCTCGCCCTACCTGCCCGAGCACGTGAAGGAGGAGGATAAAAGGTGGCCGATCCACCTTTTCCACTGTCCACTCACGCACGGCACCTCCCTCTCCCTCTCTGCTTTACCTCCGCCCCACCACCCCCTGCTGCATCCCAGATCCGCCCCAGAGCCTGCGCTCTCCTCCCCTCTCTCTCCACCACCATCAGACCCCGACGCCAGCCGCCGCCGTCTACCTCTGTCCCTCATCGTTCCAGCCGGTGTGCCCGTCGTGGAGGTGATCGAGAAGACCGAGGCGACCTTCTGCATCGCCCCCATCCACGCCAGCGAGGAGGAGAAGCCTCGGACCTGCCGTAGCACCGCGTGGCCGACGAGAAACCCTAGCTCCAGATCGCCTGCGTCCTCGCCGATCGGCTGCTCCCCAGCCCGAACCACCTACACCGACCGCCCCACGGTGAGCCCTTGGATCCCCCAAACATCCTCTCCCTCTCCGCCGCATGCTGTCCTCGCCGCGCGTTTAGCCGAACACACTGCGTGCGCCGGCGGCGCTATCGTCTGCTCGCAGCTGCGCCTCGCAGACGGCTTAACCAGACGCCATCCGCACCTCTGTCACCCTCCCTACCCATACCGCATTGGCTCCACACCTCAGCGCAGGCGCCCCGCGTCACGGGTTCGAGTACCCCGTGCCACGCTCTGACGCGTTCGGCATCGATCTGTCGTCAGTAAATTCAGAGAAGAAGCACAGTGCGAGCCGTGTCGTTTTACAGAAAACCCCCTCTTTTGCTTTTCACTCAACCCACGGTACCTCGTGGCCCACCAGTCAGCCTCCCCGGCCTTTTGCAAAGAGCCCCCGTAGTATCTTAGCCTCAACCCGCGGTCCCGTACCCCCCCTCCTGCCAGCCACGTCGGTATCACCCGCTGTCACGTGGACCCCTGTGGCCGCCAGCCCCACCTGTCAGTCTCTGAGGCTAGCTCAGCTCGCGGTGAGAAAACCCTTTCTGCGCGTATGTTGCCCAGTCAGCAGCTGGCCCACCCGTCAGCGGCTGGGTCTGTATCTGCCTGAGTAAGAAAAGTATTTTCTGTATTTCTGTTTTAATTCAAACTTTTCAAATTAATTCAAATTCAAATTTAAATCTGTTTTCAAATAACTTTTAAAATATAAATCCAAATAATACAAATAATATATGTTTTGAGATCAGAAAAATGTGAGGAATTCAAATATGCCATTCAAAATATATTTTGAACACTTAAAATTTCAAGTTGATTTAAATTACAACAAATTGCCCTTTTTCCTGAATTAATTAATAACTTTTGTTTTATAACTCCAAATTTAACAAATAATATGTCTAATATGATTAGCTCGACGAGACCTTTCTGTTTATGCATTCCATGTTCTGTTTTGCAGCATGCATCATATAAATATAAAGTATACAGCAACTTATTTGAGTTTAAAATGGGACTAAAACTCAATAAAATGATTCATTCTTGTATTCCACACCTCACCCATGCCATGCTACTTTATTGCCATGCAAATTGTGCATCATTCATCATGGCATGATTGTTTGCTTGATGCATTTTATTCATATGCTTGTGCACTTTATTTATGTTGGCCCTTGTTTGTTTGGTTCTTCTTCGAATAGACGCTGAGCAGGGGATTTATCAAGAGACCCAGGAGCACTACCCAGATCCTTCTCTCGCTTCAACTGAGCTGCCAGGCAAGCACTACCACATGCTTGCATACATATAGTACCTATTGCCTCTATCTTATTCTTGCATCATTGAGTCGCGATTGCATTAATCTGAATCCCAAGTACTGCATAGCCTTTACTTTTAAACCCCACCGAAGCTTGTTCCTCCATCCCATGAGCCATTACTACAGGAGTTGTTTGAGCCATGCGAGTCGTAGAACAGCATGTGTAGGGTATGTGAGTGTTTGATGGATAACGAGGTACCTAAACAACTTAACCTGAGTAGTAATGGGATAACTAATGAAAGTGGCATCGATGAGCAATATCTGCTATTTGGTTTTTCATGCTCACTTGTGTCCCGTAGGACCCCGAGTACTTGTTTCCTGTTCCTTGAATATTCGCGCTATCCACATCCGGGAGGCCTATGGACACCCCTGATCCAGAGCTTGATTCATTCTTATTTCTTGGGGCCACAAACTAGTTTGGGGTTTTGCTACTATTCTGTACTTATGCCATGCTTTACTGCTTTATTTAAGATTGTGCGATGTACTGCACCTGTACTGTTTAGGTAAGCGGAGTGTTTTCGCGGTATCGACAAGCCCAGTCACATTTTCGGGTTCCCAGTCGTTTACAGCCATTGACGCAAACCTTGAGTCCGTCTCGAAGTCGGCCAACTTTGTCGCGGGTAGCTTAATGGGGTGGCCCCCTGAAATATTTCTGAATCCTGTGATCGCTTTGTCGTGACTGCCTCGTTGGGTTTTGAGTTGGTTTTTCCGAGGTTGATCGAGTGTGTGTTGCTATTTGTGCACCCCTGCAGGGTAAAACTTTCTGAAAGCCGTGTCCGCGGTTATGGACGACTTGGAGCACAGTTTCTCGATCATAGACAACTATAACTAAAGTACCGCCTTTAATTTGACTAAGTACCTGACTAGTAAATAGTGCAACACTCATGGAATGGATAATAAAACTGCCAACGGATGGGGGGGTTGTTTGTCCGCTTCCTCGTCGGTAAGCGAGGAGGAGGATGGATCTGTTAATTTTACCGTTATAACTGTTGTTATTAATTCACGAACATCCGTCTATCTTTGGTTAGGCGGATGGTTAGCGAGTATCTATAGAATTGTTAGGGTTTATCTTTTGCTGCAATTGCGTCACCCCAGGTTGTGTCCCCTTTACAGGCATAAAGACTTGCTGAGTACCCCTAGGGTCTCACACGATAAATTGTTTGATTCAGATGAACAGGTAAGCTCGCAAGATGGATACTGGGTGGAGGAGACGGACGATGCGGGCAACGATCATTCGGTGTAGAGATTCCGGGAACGGGGATCCGTGAGATCTGTGGGCGGGATATGCTTATTTATGGGCATCTTATGCCGATTTGCTTCTTATCCGTACTCGGATCTTGTTTTCCGCTTCCGCTTGATACTCTGATGTTTGATGTATGAGGATATATCCTAAACTATTATATCTATCTAGGATATTTGGATCTTGCCGTATGGCGTTGCTATATTTCCTTTCTTTTTAGATGGAATGACTCTGAGAACCATTGTATGGTGGCTTGCATACATACTCATTTGTGTATGTAGTTGATCCCTTCGCCTGCCGATTACGCCGCCCGTTCTTGTCCCGATGTTTGGAAATGGTTAGGACGGCCGAAAGGTCTACCTGTGAGTGGCATTTGGGCCCCACCGTACTATTTTAACCATTTCCGCTCATCCAGGCTTGTAACTAGGAGCGTAATTCACCGAGGTAGTTACAATTGGTATCAGAGCCATCCCGCCCTTCAGGGTCTCAGCGAAATGGTCGTTGTCAGTCTAGCAAATATTTTTGGTAGCTATGTATACTAGGGAAAAACAAAACGCGAGAGTAGGACTGCTTCCACTTTTCTTCTTACCCACCCACCCACCCTTTTCTGGTAAGGAAGTGTAACGTTTTCAATCCTCTTCTTAAAATTCAAACTAGGATTCACGTGTTCTGGGTTTCCGTAGTACCATAGGTTGTGTGTTTGTGTGTGTGTGTGTGTAATTCCTTGTCTATCTGTTGCATCCAAGTTGTTATCACAATCTGCCTTTGGTTATCAACTGTTGGTACATTCCATACCGACAGGCTTTTGCAAACTGATGCGATCTATCTGATTCGTTGTATACCGCTGCGATCTGTCTTACTCTTTGTTATCCGACGTTATCTTGTTTGGGGTGTTCGTTTCCGTAGTTACTAATCTTTAGGTTCATCGTGAGAAGAAGGTGTTGGGATATGTGTTTTACTTATTCATGTGCGGAGTAATGATTTGAGTGCGGGATGGAGTCGCGACCATACCACTACTTTTATCATTCGCTCTTGTATATTGAATTGGTAGAGTCACTAATCTCGATTCGTTAAGTGATTTTGCGCATCTATTGGTATTTTAATGCCGAAATTTGCGGAAATTTTTTCTTTGATATATCTGTGTACCACACTCCTTTTCAGTCGTGTGCGATATGCTTAATATCTTCTAGGTGCTTTGAACTTTGTTGATATTTTAATATCATCTTAGTAAATTGTATCCTTTAATCTTGATTAATTCCATCTTGGTACTATTTTGGATTATTATTATTCTCCATTATAGTACTGACTTGTGTTTTATATCAATCACAGGATGGCACCACCACGCCGTTCTGAGGAGGACATACAACCTGAACTGGGGGCAGCGTTGTCAAGCATCGCCAATGCCTTGGCAGCAATGCAGCAGAACCAGCAGCATTTTGAAGAAAGTGTCAGGAGGAATGAGTTTGCTCCGCTACCTCCACCTCCCAAGCGAGGAGACATCAAAAGCTTTCTGAAGTTCAACCCACGCCAATTTGATGTTTCTGATCAACCACTTGATGCTGATGATTGGCTGCGTGAGATGTCAAGGTTATTGATGACTGCTGATGTTCCTGAGCAAGAATGGGTAAAGTGTGCTACTCACCTTCTGAAGGGAGATGCAGCTCTCTTGTGGGAGAATTACCTTAAGGCAAACTGCACTGGTTTTCAGCCTACTTGGGGACAGTTCACTGGAGCTTTCAAAGAGCAGTATCTGTCAGAAATTGTCATGGAGAGGATGAAGGAAGTGTTTCTCAACCTCAAGCAGGGCAATGACAATGTCAATACCTACATCAGAAACTTCATGAACCTTTCTCGTTATGGTGGCGATGAGATCTCTGATGACAAGAAGAAGCAAAAGAGGTTCAGGCAAGGGCTCAATGCATCGATTAAGTATGCAATCACACATGCAAGGCCGGCGTCTTTTCTGGAACTTCAGCATACAGCTCTGCAGGAAGAGGCAAGTAGGCAAGTGTTTGAGGAGTCAAAGAAACACAACCGTGATGCAGCAAGCTCTTCAGCTATGTCAACTCCTTCTAAGCGTCGTGTCTGGGTTCCTAACACCCCACCGTCGCTCCCGGCTACACCAAGACCTTCAAGCTTCGCGGCAAGGCCACCAAACTTCCTCACTGCTGCTCCCAGGGGCTACAACCACCACTACCCTGGAGCGCCTGGCGGAGTCCCTGGCTACGTTGCTCCACGTCCACCTGGTGCTTGTTACACTTGTGGAGACACTGGGCATCAAATCTGGAACTGTCCGATGAAAAACAAAGCTCTTCCTCCACCACCTCCGAGATCTGCGGCAAGCTCTCCTTTGGTTCGTGCACCACCACCTCGGGCTCTCAACATCAACACCAAGCCCGGGTCTATTGTTGCGTGTGCCAACTGTGTCAACGCCGCTCAAGCTGAGCATGCACCTGGAGTTGTGATGGGTATGCTTTCCGTTAACTCAGTCCCTGCATGAGTTTTGTTTGATTCTGGTGCATCGCATTATTTTGTTTCTCACAAATTTGCGAATGAGAATGAGTTAGCTATGGATCCTCTCCTTAAGCGGTTAATGGTCCTTTCTCCTGGAGCAACAATGGCAGCTTCTAAAATCAGCGATGGCAATCAAATTGAGATTGGTGGCTCTTTGTTCTCGGCTTCCTTAATTGTTCTGGGCAATTCTGACATTGATGTCATCTTGGGCATGGATTGGTTGACAGCAAATGCAGCTGTGATTGATTGTGCGGAACGCTCGGTTTCTCTGAAGATTCCTGAAGGCCATATAGTCTATTCTCCCAGTATGACTCCTGCTTTTCAGCTTTTCTCTTTGGCGGCTCTGAATGATGATGATATGGAAGCTATTCAGAGTGTTCCGGTGGTCTGTGAGTTCCCAGATGTCTTTCCTGAAGAGTTGCCAGGTATGCCTCTGGATCGTGAGGTTGAGTTTGTAATTGAGCTTGAACCTGGTACGGCTCCTATCTCCAAGCGGCCTTATAAAATGGGTCCTGCTGAGTTGGCTGAACTCAAACGTCAACTTGATGAACAAGAGAAGTTGGGTTTCATTCAACACAGTACTTCTTCTTGGGGTAGCCCAACAATCTTTGTGAAGAAGCGAGACAAGACTGATAGACTTTGTGTTGACTATCAGGCTCTCAATGCTAAAACCATCAAGAATAAATATCCCCTTCCGCGGATTAATGATCTCTTCGATCAGCTAGCTGGAGCTGTGGTATTCTCTAAGCTTGACTTGAGAAGTGGTTATCACCAAATCAAGATTCGCAAGGAAGATGTTCCTAAAACAGCTTTCACCACCCGCTATGGCCTGTATGAGTACACGGTCATGTCTTTCGGTCTCACCAACGCACCTGCCACCTTCTCGAGGCTCATGAACTCGGTTTTCATGGAGTATCTTGATAAGTTCGTTGTGGTCTACCTGGATGACATCCTAGTCTACTCTAAGTCTAAGGAAGAACATGAAGAACACCTTCGGTGTGTCCTAAACAAGCTTCGTGAGAACCGCTTGTATGCAAAGTTCTCCAAGTGTGAGTTTTGGCTGCCTCAAGTAACCTATCTTGGTCACGTCATCTCTGCCATTGCAGTCAACCCAGAAACTGTAAAGACAATTATTGAATGGCTTCCTCCTGTCAATGTCAAAGAAGTGCGGAGTTTCCTTGGTTTGGCTAGTTATTGCCGTTGCTTCGTTCAGAACTTTTCGAAGATAGCGAAGCCTCTTACCGATCTCCTCAAGAAAGGCAAGAAATACCTTTGGACTCCTGCATGTCAAGCAAAAGAGAAGCTCACTTCCACACCAGTCTTGGTTCCTCCGGATACATCCAAGCCTTTCCAGATATTCTGTGACGCCTCTTTGCAAGGATTGGGTGCGGTCCTTATGCAAGAAAAACAAGTTGTTGCTTATGCCTCTCGACAGTTGAAGACGCATGAGATCAACTATCCTACACATGACCTCGAGCTCGCAGCAGTTGTCTTTGCTTTGAAAGTATGGAGGCATTACTTGCTGGGCAACCATTGTGAGATCTTTTCTGATCACAAGAGTCTGAAGTATATCTTCACTCAGCCTGATCTCAACCTTCGGCAGAGGAGATGGATTGAAGCAATCAATGATTTTGATTTGACCATCAACTACACTCCGGGCAAAGCTAATGTCATGGCCGATGCTCTCAGCCGTAAAGCTTATGTCAACAACCTCATGATGGAAGATCAACAGCCTCTCTTGTGCGAGGAATTCCGTCAGCTCAACCTTGAAATTGTGGAACAAGGGTATCTTCTGAACCTTCTAGCAACTCCTCTCTTGGAAGAGAAGGTTCGCTCCTCACAGCTTGGTGATCCGTACACCAAAAAGATCATCTCCAGACTGCAGCTTCCGAAGTATGGGTCCTTCCACGTTGATGACCAAGGCACGCTTTTCTTTGAACACCGAATGTTTGTTCCGAACTACCCGGGTTTGAGAGAGCAAGTTCTCAAGGAGGCGCACGATTCTGTTCTTTCTATCCACCCTGGCAGCACAAAGATGTACATGGACTTGAAAACACAATATTGGTGGCCTGGTTTGAAAAGATATTGTGCCAAGTATGTCTCCGAGTGTGATGTCTGCCGCAGAGTGAAAGCTGTCCATCAAAAACCTTCCGGTCTTCTACAGCCATTGAAACCCCCGGAATGGAAATGGGAGAAAGTAGAGATGGACTTCATCAGTGGTTTTCCAAGGTCGCAGAAGGGCAACAATGCAATCTTTGTTGTCATTGACAGGCTTTCTAAAGTGGCTCACTTCTTCCCCGTCAAGGAAACAATTTCTGCAATTCAGTTGGCTGAGCTCTATATCAACAGAATTGTCTCTCTGTATGAGGTTCCGCTTGAGATCAGTTCAGACCGTGGAAGCATCTTCACTTCCAAGTTCTGGGAAAGTTTCCAAAATGCTTTGGGAACAAAATTGAACTTCAGCACAGCTTACCACCCTCAGTCGCAAGGACAAGTTGAAAGGATCAATCAGATTCTGGAGGATATGCTCCGTGCTTGCGTCATCTCGTTCGGCATGAAGTGGGAAGAATGTCTTCCTTATGCTGAATTCTCTTACAACAACAGCTTCCAGAAAAGTCTGAAGATGGCACCATTTGAGGCTCTCTATGGTCGCAAATGCAGAACTCCGATTGGTTGGTCGGGTGCAGGAGAAAGAATATTGTTTGGCCCTGACATTGTAACTCAAGCGGAGGAGAAGGTTCACATCATTCTTGAAAATCTGAAGATTGCTCAAAGTCGCTAGAAGAGCAATTATGACAGAAAGCACACGGACATGGAGTATGTCCCTGGTGATCTCGTTTACCTTCGTGTCACTCCCATGAGAGGCACGCACCGCTTTGGTATCAAAGGAAAGCTGGCTCCTAGATACATCGGTCCTTTCAAAATTCGTGGAAGAAGAGGAGAAGTTGCTTATGCTCTTGAGCTCCCGGAAAAACTCAAGGTCCATGATGTTTTCCACATCTCTCAACTCAAGAAGTGCTTCAAGGATCCCGGCAGAACCGTGGACCATGAGCTTATCAATCTCCAAGAAGACCTGTCTTATCAAGAACACCCCACAAAAATCCTTGAAGTCGCAGAAAGAAGGACTCGCAACAAGTCCATCAAGTTCTGCAAGGTGCAGTGGTCGCACCATTCCGTTGATGAAGCCACATGGGAACGTGAAGATGAGCTCCGTGCCAAGTATCCTACCCTCTTCGAGTCTTCTTCTTCTTCTTCTTAGAATCTCGGGGCGAGATTCCTGTTTAGTGGGGGAGAGTTGTAGCATCCCAATTGTCTAACAATTGTAATGCTACTTGGTCTAGTAATATAATGGCTACTTCATATATATAATTGTTGCATCATAATGATATCATGCTCATGTCATCATGCCACCTTGCATTTGAGCAACATATAAAACCCTTTTTGTTTTGGTTCTTCTCTCATATGCATTATTAATTGTATTTGCCTCTTGATATTGTATTTGGTTATTGATATATTGTTTAAATGCCCAAGTTGAGTTGGGGGCATATCTCTTTCCACTCCACCACCTTAACCTTGTCACCACCTTATAATTCCACCATTCCATTATCCATGAGCTTGCATTTGTTTTTCTTTTGGTATTTAATCTAGCTCATGGGAGATAGGATGGATTACTTCTAAAATTCTTTTGCTTAGGCCTTGCTCCACATTTTGGAATGCATAAGAATAATGCCATGTAAATAATCTTGTTTTCACAAAAATAAGCATGGTATTAATTGTTTTGCATGGGCCATGCAAGTACCACCTTTTTCTAGCCTTTTGGTTTTTATTTGAATCTTTGAGTGGGTCTTCCCCATATCTCTCTCAACCCCTTATGCTTGATCTTGCTTGATGCATGCAAGCATCTAACACCCCATCACCATATCCATCCATGCCATCACCACCTTTTCTTCTCTTCTCTCTTTTGACTATATCTTGCTTGAGCTTGTCATGATCCTGCTTGATCTTGTCAAAAGAGAATCACCACATCTCACCTCTCTCTCTAAACCTCTCTCCTAATCTATACCTAATCTAAACCCATACCCGCCCTCTCTACAAACCCTAGCTACCATACCACCCCTCTCCCTCGGCCTCTCTTCTCTCTACCTAGCTAGCCCGACCTGGTCACCCTGGTCCCACACCCATCTACCCAACCCTAGTACCAAACCCTAACCCGAGGCTCCCCCCAACCTAGCCCGAGCCTCTCCCTCTCTCTCTCTAGCTCTCTCTGCCGCGCATGACCCAGCCCGAGCCTCCCCTGCCTGCCTGGCCTCGCCCTGACCCCACCTGGCAGCCCCCATCACCACCTCGCCCTACCTGCCCAAGAACGTGAAGGAGGAGGAGAAAAGGTGGCCGAGCCACCTTTTCCACCGTCCACTCCCGCACGGCACCTCCCTCTCCCTCTCTGCTTTACCTCCGCCCCACCACCCCCTGCTGCATCCCAGATCCGCCCCAGAGCCTGCCCTCTCCTCCCCTCTCTCTCCACCACCGTCAGACCCCGACGCCAGCCGCCGCCGTCTACCTTTGTCCCTCATCGTTCCAGCCGGCGTGCCCGTCGTGGAGGTGATCGAGAAGACCGAGGCGACCTTCTGCATCGCCCCCATCCACGCCACCAAGGAGGAGAAGCCTCGGACCTGCCGCAGCACCGCG
Source organism: Avena sativa (assembly GCA_916181665.1). Taxonomy (NCBI): domain Eukaryota; kingdom Viridiplantae; phylum Streptophyta; class Magnoliopsida; order Poales; family Poaceae; genus Avena; species Avena sativa. The sequence continues at coordinate 99,437,642 of OV702293.1, forward strand.
TGGCCGACGAGAAACCCTAGCTCCAGATCGCCTGTGTCCTCGCCGATCGGCTGCTCCCCAGCCCGAACCACCTACACCGACCGCCCCACGGTGAGCCCTTGGATCCCCCAGACATCCTCTCCCTCTCCGTCGCATGCTGTCCTCGCCGCACGTTTAGCCGAACACACTGCGTGCGCCGGCGGCGCTATCGTCTGCTCGCAGCTGCGCCTCGCAGACGGCTTAACCAGCCGCCATCCGCACCTCTGTCACCCTCCCTACCCATAGCGCACTGGCTCCACACCTCAGCGCAGGCGCCCCGCGTCACGGGTTCGAGTACCCCGCGCCGCGCTCTGACGCGTTCGGCATCGATCTGTCGTCAGTAAATTCAGAGAAGAAGCACAGTGCGAGCCGTGTCGTTTTACAGAAAACCCCCTCTTTTGCTTTTCACTCAACCCGCGGTACCTCGTGGCCCACCAGTCAGCCTCCCCGGCCTTTTGCAAAGAGCCCCCGTAGTATCTTAGCCTCAACCCGCGGTCCCGTACCCCCCCTCCTGCCAGCCACGTCGGTATCACCCGCTGTCACGTGGACCCCTGTGGCCGCCGGCCCCACCTGTCAGTCTCTGAGGCTAGCTCAGCTCGCGGTGAAAAAAACCTTTCTGCGCGTATGTTGCCCAGTCAGCAGCTGGCCCACCCGTCAGCGGCTGGGTCTGTATCTGCCTGAGTAAGAAAAGTATTTTCTGTATTTCTTTTTTAATTCAAACTTTTTCAAATTAATTCAAATTCAAATTTAAATCTGTTTTCAAATAACTTTTAAAATATAAATCCAAATAATACAAATAATATATGTTTTGAGATAAGAAAAATGTGAGGAATTCAAATATGCCATTCAAAATATATTTTGAACACTTAAAATTTCAAGTTGATTTAAATTACAACAAATTGCCCTTTTTCCTTAATTAATTAATAACTTTTGTTTTATAACTCCAAATTGAACAAATAATATGTCTAATATGATTAGCTCGACGAGACCTTTCTGTTTATGCATTCCATGTTCTGTTTTGCAGCATGCATCATATAAATATAAAGTATACAGCAACTTATTTGAGTTTAAAATGGGACTAAAACTCAATAAAATGATTCATTCTTGTATTCCACACCTCACCCATGCCATGCTACTTTATTGCCATGCAAATTGTGCATCATTCATCATGGCATGATTGTTTGCTTGATGCATTTTATTCATATGCTTGTGCACTTTATTTATGTTGGCCCTTGTTTGTTTGGTTCTTCTTCGAATAGACGCTGAGCAGGGGATTTATCAAGAGACCCAGGAGCACTACCCAGATCCTTCTCTCGCTTCAACTGAGCTGCCAGGCAAGCACTACCACATGCTTGCATACATATAGTACCTATTGCCTCTATCTTATTCTTGCATCATTGAGTCGCGATTGCATTAATCTGAATCCCAGGTACTGCATAGCCTTTACTTTTAAACCCCACCGAAGCTTGTTCCTCCATCCCATGAGCCATTACTACAGGAGTTGTTTGAGCCATGCGAGTCGTAGAACAGCATGTGTAGGGTATGTGAGTGTCTGATGGATAACGAGGTACCTAAACAACTTAACCTGAGTAGTAATGGGATAACTAATGAAAGTGGCATCGGTGAGCAATATTTGCTATTTGGTTTTCATGCTCACTTGTGTCCCGTAGGACCCCGAGTACTTGATTCCTGTTCCTTGAATATTCGCGCTATCCACATCTGGGAGGCCTATGGACCCCCCTGAGCCAGAGCTTGATTCATTCTTATTTCTTGGGGCCACAAACTAGTTTGGGGTTTTGCTACTATTTTGTACTTATGCCATGCTTTACTGCTTTATTTAAGATTGTGCGATGTACTGCACCTGTACTGTTTAGGTAAGAGGAGTGTTTTCGCGGTATCGACAAGCCCAGTCACATTTTCGGGTTCCCAGTCGTTTACAGCCATTGACGCAAACCTTGAGTCCGTCTCGAAGTCGGCCAACTTCTTCGCGGGTAGCTTAATGGGGTGGCCCCCTGAAATATTTCTGAATCCTGTGATCGCTTTGTCGTGACTGCCTCGTTGGGTTTTGAGTTGGTTTTTCCGAGGTTGATCGAGTGTGTGTTGCTATTTGTGCACCCCTGCAGGGTAAAACTTTCTGAAAGCCGTGTCCGCGGTTATGGACGACTTGGAGCACAGTTTCTCGATCATAGACAACTATAACTAAAGTACCGCCTTTAATTTGACTAAGTACCTGACTAGTAAATAGTGCAACACTCATGGAATGGATAATAAAACTGCCAACGGATGGGGGGGTTGTTTGTCCGCTTCCTCGTCGGTAAGCGAGGAGGAGGATGGATCTGTTAATTTTACCGTTATAACTGTTGTTATTAATTCAAGGACATCCGTCTATCTTTGGTTAGGCGGATGGTTAGCGAGTATCTATAGAATTGTTAGGGTTTATCTTTTGCTGCAATTGCGTCACCCCAGGTTGTGTCCCCTTTAGAGGCATAAAGACTTGCTAAGTACCCCTAGGGTCTCACACGATAAATTGTTTGATTCAGATGAACAGGTAAGCTCGCAAGATGGATACTGGGTGGAGGAGACGGACGATGCGGGCAACGATCATTCGGTGTAGAGATTCCGGGAACGGGGATCCGTGAGATCTGTGGGCGGGATGTGCTTATTTATGGGCATCTTATGCCGATTTGCTTCTTATCCGTACTCGGATCTTGTTTTCCGCTTCCGCTTGATACTCTGATGTTTGATGTATGAGGAGATATCCTAAACTATTATATCTATCTAGGATATTTGGATCTTGCCGTATGGCGTTGCTATATTTCCTTTCTTTTTAGATGGAATGACTCTGAGAACCATTGTATGGTGGCTTGCATACATACTCATTTGTGTATGTAGTTGATCCCTTCGCCTGCCGATTACGCCGCCCGTTCTTGTCCCGATGTTTGGAAATGGTTAGGACGGCCGAAAGGTCTACCTGTGAGTGGCATTTGGGCCCCACCATACTATTTTAACCATTTCCGCTCATCCAGGCTTGTAACTAGGAGCGTAATTCACCGAGGTAGTTACAATTGTAAGCAATTTTGATAGAACTTTCATTGTCGCATAATAGAGGCACTTTTTCACAATTGACACCATATTACTTTAAAGTTTGCCTCATCCATAACAATTGTGTACAAGTACTTGCAGCAGCAACATATTCAGCTTCGGCGGTTGAGAGTGAAATACAATTCTGTTTGTTTGATGACCAACACACTAGAGACCTGCCCAAGAATTGACATGCACCAGAGGTTGATTTCCTATCATATTTGTCACCAGCCCAATATGAATCACTGTAACCACATAGAGAGAAACTTGAACCCTTGGGATACCATAACCCAAAATTTGGGGAATGAACCAAATATCGGAAAATTCGCTTGACTGCCACTAAGTGATTTTCTTTAGGAGAGGCTTGGTACCTTGCACACACTCCTACACTTAACACGATATCGGGCCTAGATGCGCAAAGGTAAAGGAGAGAGCCGATCATGGATCGGTATACCTTTTGATCCATGTCTTTACCCTTGGGATTGAGCTCAAGATGACACTTTGTTTGCATTGGGGTAGCAACTCCATTGAGATCCGTCATCTTGAACCTTGTGAGCATGTCTTGGATGTACTTAGCTTGATTAATAAAGGTTCCCTCTCTAAGTTGTTTGATCTCAAATCCAAGAAAGAACCTTAGCTCACCCATCATGGACATCTCAAACCTGTTAGTCATAAGCTTTGAAAATTCATCGTTAAAAGCTTGGTTAGTAGAGCCAAAAATATTGTCATCTACATAAAGTTGGCATACAAAAAGCTCCCCATTAACCTTCTTAGTAAAAAGAGTGGGATCGATTTGCCCAACTTCGAAACCACGGTCTAGCAAAAGCTCTTTAAGGTGCTCATACCACGCATGTGGGGCTTGTTTAAGGCCATAGAGCGCTTTATCGAGTTTGTAGACATGGTTTTGGAATTTGGGGTCCTCAAACCCCGGGGGCTGCTTGACGTATACTAACTCATGTAGAGGACCATTAAGGAAAGCTCTCTTAACATCCATTTGTTGTAATTTCAAATTATGATGGGCTGCATATGCAAGAAGGATACGGATGGACTCAAGACGAGCCACAGGAGCGTAAGTCTCGCCAAAATCAATTCCTTACACTTGAGAGAATCCTTGAGCCACGGGTCGTGCTTTATTCCTCAAAACAATGCCATTTTCATCCTGTTTGTTCTTGAAGATCCACTTCGTGCCGATAACATTGCGGCAATCCTTTGGTTTTTCTACGAGCTTCCAAAATTTGTTGTGTTCGAAGTTATTTAATTCTTCATGCATTGCAACAACCCAATCGGGGTCTTCAAGAGCATCAAAAACCTTCTTCGGTTCAACCATGGAAATGTGAGCTTGATGATCACAGAAGCTTGAAAGTTCTCTTCTAGTGGATACCCTTCGTCGTAGATCACCAACAACCTTGTCAAGAGTGTGTCCTCTTAGTTCAAGGTTCCGATCAGCACGAGCCTTGCGATGAGCCTCAATGTCCTTATTGTTTCTAGAAGGAGCTGATTCAATATTTGTATCCTTGTCTTGATTACTGCCCTGCCCTTGATCTTGGTCTCCGTTAACGCCAGAAGATTGTTGCTGAACATTTTCTTCAGGCCCGGATAATCCGCCCCTTGGAGGGGCCGGACTATCCGGCCTAGGAGGTGAAGAACCAGAGCCATCTTCCTGAGAATGCCTGACGTGAGTTGAAGACCTAGGGCCAGATAATCCGCCCTCGGGGGCCGAAGAATCCGACCTGGGAGCTTCAGAGTTGTTGACTTCTCCTTCGGATCCTCTGGAATGAGTTGGAGTGCTAGGGGCGGATTGTCCGCCCCTTGGAGGGGGCGAATAGTCCAGCCTGGGACTACCAACTTGTCTAGGGGACAGTTGATCTTCAACAGATTGCGGTGTTGATGCAGGATTTTCTCCAACAGTAGGAGCTTGTTGATCTTGTGTAGATGAGGGCTCCACATTTGTGGAGCATTGTCCTTCCCGATCCGCCACAAGGGGTTCCACAATGGGGCGGAAAAATCCCATGCCCATTCTTCTTATGGCATCTTGGGGTATTTCAACATCTGCATCACAAACATCAACTTGCCCTACAAAGGAGCCGTTATTTTCATCGAACTCCACACTACAAGATTCTACAACAATCCCAGTGAGCTTGTTGTAGACTCTATAAGTGTGGGATTCGGCACCGTAACAAACAAAAATACCTTCTAAAGCCTTGGACTCAAATTTTGACAAACGGACACCTTTAATAAGAAAGAAACACTTACACCCGAATACCCTGAAGTATGAGATGTTGGGCTTGTTACCGGTAAGTATTTCATATGGAGTCTTGTCCAAAATCTTTCGAAGGTAGAGCCGGTTTGATGAGTGACAAGCAGTGGATATGGCTTCAGCCCAAAAATTATAAGGAGACTTGAATTCAGCTAGCATAGATCTTGCCATATCCATCAAAGTCCGGTTCTTCCTCTCGGCTACACCATTTTGTTGAGGGGTGTACGCAGCGGAATATTGATGTCTAATCCCCTCTTCGCTAAGAAACTCATTTAAAGTGTAGTTCTTGAATTCGGAGCCATTGTCACTTCTAATTGCCAAGATAGGAACATTGTCTTGATGTTGAACTTAATTGGCAAAGTCGATGACAGTTTGTTGAGTCTCACTTTTCAGCTTGAAGAAATAGACCCATGTATATCTTGAGTAATCATCGACAATGACCAAGCAATATTTCTTCCCACCAAGACTTGCATGAGAAGGAGGACCGAATAAATCCACATGAAGTAATTCCAAGATTCTATTTGATGACACAATGGTCTTCCTCTTGTGGGGAGAGTCATGCATTTTTCCTTCTACACAAGCCCTGCAAACACGATCTTTGGCAAAAGAGACATTGTCTTTTAGTCCAAGGATGTGGCCACCCTTCTGGAGACTTTGCAAAGTTCTCATGTTGACATGGGCTAAACGGCGATGCCATAGCCAGCCCACGTCGGCCTTTCCGAATAGACACATCGGACCCAAAGTGGTTTTCCCCGAGAAGTCCACCACATACAGGTCATTTTCGATGTATCCAACGAAAGAGACCTTTAGAGACTTGCTCCACAAGAGTACCACCAAATCATCATCGATAAAAACAGCAAAACCCATCTTGCCAAGGGCACGTACAGAAAGAAGGTTGTAACCGAGGGTCTCAATAAGCATGACGTCCACGAGAGAGATATCGTGGGCAACCACAACCTTGCCAAGACCCAATACCTGAGATTTAGACTTATCACCATAGGAGACTATGATATAATCATGATTTGGATGCATCTCCGTGATGATCTCCTTGCTTCCGGTCATATGACTAGTGCAGCCACTATCCAGCACCCATTTTGACCCACCGGAAGCATAGCCCTACAAGAAAATTACTTCTTGGTTTTAGGTACCCATTTTTCAATGGGTCCTTTCATGTTAGTAACAAGGGTCTTTGGGACCCAAATAGACCAAGCAATATATTCATCAAAAGGACCAACATAATAAGCATAAACATCGCCATAGTCATCACAAAAGAGTTCATAATTCGGATTGTGAGACCCTGCAAAACCAATATTATTAGTATTTTCTTTTGTGACATTCTTCTCAGCGGTGCGTGTCTTTAATTGCACATTCTTGGTCTTGTTCTTCTTGGTTTTCTTCTTCTTGGACTTGGTGACATACCCAAGTCCCTCTTTACCATGATTTGACCTTTGCTTGCCAAGGACTTCATCAAGCACACCTTTGTCCTTGGTAGTGATGTCCTTGATCACTTCTTTTTCCAAACTAGCATTTTTCTTGTTACTATATGTTGAGTTGGATGAGCTAGGAGTATCATATTTGGCCAATCGACTTTGAAGCTGATCATGTGACTCATTGAGAATAGAGAACTCGTTTTTCAATGCCTTGTGAGCATTGTCAAGTTTCTCTAATTCCTAGGAGAGTCTATCATGAGCATACCCAAAGTCAATCCTTTCCTTCTTTAACTTCTTTGCTTTGGTGACAGCATTGTCACGTTCCTTAACAAGTTTAGTCACAATTTCTTCATGTGACTCTTCCATAGACTCGAGCCTCTCTTCAAGAGAGACCCGAGCTTCTTCTTCTTCTTCAAGAGCATTTTTTAGGGATGCAATTTCCATTGCATCTTCCCTTTCAATTCTGCCCTTTTCTTCGAGGAGTGCTTCGTTTTGGGCCAGCTGATCCATAGGAGCTTCAAAACGAACTTTGTGCTCACCTTGCAAGTTAGTGTAGAAATAATCCAAAGCAATAATCTCTTCTTTAACCTTAAGACTAGTAGGATCATCCATGTCTATCATAGCCTTGGGAAAAGAAGAGTTAGAAGAAGTTACCTCAGAGCTTCTTGCCATGAGGCAAGTAGCATTCTTGTTGATGATGTTTTCGTTCGGAGAGTTGAAGAGAGATGTTGATGTAGATGTGGTGGCTATAGCAGCCACCTCTTGAGAGCTATCGTCCTCGTCCTCGTCTTCACTACCCGATGAATATTCTTCTTGAGCCACTATAACAATCTTTGGTTGCTTCTTGAAACGAGCATTCTTCTTTACAAACTGTTTCTTACGTGGAGCTTTAGATTTGTCCTTGAAAATGAGTCTTCCTCCATTATCCTCTCTACTTTGATATGGACACTCAGCTACGAAGTGCAGCCGGTCACCACAATTGAAGCATGTTCTCAGCTTGGGACCATTTTATTTTCTTCCATAGGTTCCACTCTTGCGATCTAAGCTTTAGCCTTGGCTGGATCTTTCCAAAAGTTTCCTGCATAAAGAGCCAAGTATTGTCCGTGGATCCTTTTTATATCCTTGGGACAGTCCAGACCTTCTACCGCATATTCATCATGATCAATCACACTAGTCTTCAAAGACATGTTGACCCCCTTTTGCATCCCCATAGCTCGAGCACGAGCATCTTCGGCATTCTTGGCAGCCACTTTGAAAGTGGCCATTTCTTGCATTACCTCATTGGATGACATGAGGTGATAGTTATGCCTACCTTGGAGACTTTTCAAATCTGTGGGCTCAAATGGCATAAGAGCACTGACATACTTGCGCTTGATCCAAGCATCATCAACATGAGCTGCACCGTGGTTTCTGAAGGTTGTGGCTATTGCCTTGAGCCTCCTATACATGTCCTCGTGGTCTTCTCCATCCAGCATATAGAATCCTTCAGCTTCATTGCTCAAGGCATCATATCTATTCCTTCTCATACTTTCATTTCCGACGAAGAGCTCGGTGAGGGCATCCAAAGCTTCTTTAGCTGTGCTAAGATGCTGAATGTGTGGCATGTCTTTGTCACCCACACCAAGCTGTATCATGTGTAGAGCTGTAGCGTTGAGTTGGTTATCGACCACTTCTCTTCTTGTGAGATTGTTGGGGTTTCCAACATGAAGACCATTTTCGATGATCTTCCACAACTCTATGGAGGAACTGCACACATGAGATTTCATCAAAAATTGCCATTGAGAGAAAGTAGATGCAGAAAGTTTGGGTGGATCACCCCTATTATGTATATGTGGGGAAGGATAGGCGGATCAGGGGAATACACATGAGAAACCTCATTATATCCATCCTTACCGCTATCCTTTTTCGAGGAGGATCTCTTGCTAGTATCATCACCAACCACTTCATTATCTTTGGAAACAGTTTTACCCGTTTCCTTGGATTGCTGGTATCCTCAGAGTTAGATGGAGGTGATGCTGCGGATGTGGAGAGACGCATTATCAATTGACGCATCTCTTCCATCTTGGCCTCCATTGAACTCACCAAGGTTGTTTCGAACGTCTTGAGATCGTTCATGGTGACTACCTCCGGAGCATCACTCCCATCTCCCTTGGAACCCATACTTCTCTTAGGTGGTTAAGCCCGAAATAAGAGCCGAGGCTCTGATACCAATTGAAATGGATAGTATGGGCACCTAGAGGGGGGGTGAATAGGTGCTAACCAATTTTTAATACTTTTTCAATTTTAGGCTTGACACAAAGTAAATTCTCTAGATATGCAACTACGAGTATTCCCCTATATGTAACCCTAACTACTAAACACGTAAAAGAGGAGCGAGGAAACCGTAGTGGAGCAGGCGGAGACACAGGGATTTGTTTTACCACAGTTCCTTCCTTGTTAAGGGAAGTACATCTGTGTTGGAGGGGTGGGCGGTTCTAAGACCACCACGCCACAATAGGCCTCACCCTATTCTCCGATGGATCTCGCCACGAGAGGCCTGATCCACCTTCTCCACTATTGGATCCCTTCGAGGCGGGAACCGGTGCCTTTTACAACACTATCGGGGCACACACCCACAACCGAATTAGGGGCTCTCGAGATGACAACAAGCTGCCACAAGAACAAGGTTTATCAATATAAACAAAAACAAGGATCTAGGTATTTGCAAGAAATACTAGATCGGGGGTTCTCCAAATGAATGGAGAGGAGATGAAGCACTTGATTGCTGATGATGAAGATCGAGTTCTCCTCCTTCGATTCCCCAAGGGATGGGGCCTTTGAATGGATCTAGGTGGAGAACTCTTGGATGAAGCTGTTAGATCTGATCTGGTCTTTTTCGAGATGAATCAAGAGTTCTGGCAGGAGGGGGAAGGCTGGCTTAAATACCCCCTCCCCAGATCTGGCCGTTGCACAACTTTGGGGGCGGATTATCCGCCCCCTGGGAAAACTCCGCCCCAAGGGCGGATTCTCCGGGGGAAACTCCGCCCCCTCTCTGGGGCTGGCACCTGCAGAACTTGGCGAAGATCTTGGGGGGGGCGGATAATCTGGCCCCCTGAGGGGCGGATTATCCGGCCAGGCCGGAAAGTCCGGCCAATACTCTGCCCCCTCTCTGGGGCTTGCGCCTTGGCGATGAGCAAGGGGGCGTACTATCCGCCCCCCCTGAGGGGCGGATTATCCGACGGGGCCGGAAAATCCGGCCAAAATTCCGCCCCCCTTCAGGGGCTTGCGCCTGCTTGGGAAGAGGGAGGGGCGGATTATCTGCCCCTGGTGGGGGCGGATTATCCGCCACCCAAAACAGAATCCTTACCCTTTTTCTCATAGGTAGCTGCAACACTTCAACACACATTAAATAATCCTTGATATTGTTATCTAACACACAAAACACTAGGGATTATAAAATGTTCTTTCAATAGTGTACCATCTCTTTGCAATGGCAACACTGCACTTGGCTTTTGTCCTTCTTCTTCTTGGGTTTCTCCAAAGCTAGGAGTTCTTCTAGTTCATGCTCTTCATATCTCACCTCAAAGGTGGGAAAGTCTCCTTGTCTCCTTAATCTTTTTCTTGGATAATACATATGTCTCTTCTTCTGTCCATCAAGGTGAGTCATATTGCTTGGAGGTGCAAGCTGAGATTTTCCTTTGTCTTCATCCTTCTTGGTAGAAGTTGTTCCCTCCTGGGGGTTTGCAATCTGTTGATGCACTCCACCTTGTTTCCTTTGTTGAACTATGGAATAGATGGGGCATTGGATAGGAACATGATTATTTCCTTCACATAGGAAACAAGTAGCTTGAGATGTGGGGCATTGATTAGTTGGATGTTTCTCTTCACAATTGGGGCATTGATCTTCATGCTCTTTGGAAGTGTGATCCTTGTCTCCACAAATATTGCAAGCTTGAGTTCCTTCTATAATATCATCCTTGACATCATTGTTGTCACAAACTCCTTGGGAAAGGTTGTCTTTCATGTTGATCATTTGATTGGTCATCCCTTGCAACAATTGGGATTGAATTTCCAAAAACTTTTGCATGGTTGGGTCTAACTCATTGTTTTTGGCTAAAAACTGAGTTGTCAACTGATTTAACTGGGTTTGGTTTTCTAGTAGTTGTTCTCTCATGTGCATCTCTTGGTTGTTGTTATCACCATCCTTGATGTTGGAGTTTCTTGGAGTAGTCATCTGCTTGGGTTGGATTGGGATTAGAATAGATAAAAGACTTCTAAGGAAGAAGTCTCATCACACACATCACAGTTCACACAAGCAACCACAAACAAAAATTCCACTCAAACAACAAGGTTCAAGCACATTTTAGGCAACAAAATATTTTTGCTACACCACATAAGTTGGTGGGTTTGGTCTAAACTGAATATAGTGGTCCAACTATATGGTTCACTTGAGATCATTCCATTCTTCTTTGTTGTTTCTTCTTGAATGAGATCATGGTTTCCATGGGAAAATTCTTGTGTCTTGGTCACAAACCTTCAAGGTGATGATGGTTCCTTCTAAGTTGTGTTTCCTTAGTCTTCAAGTCTTGAGTAACATTCTTGTCTCACTTGTAGTCCTTAGTGACATCCAAGTTGAAGTCCTTGGTGAAAATAAAGTTGAAGTACTTGATGATGTTGAAGTCATTTGATTTGATGAAATCCTTTGCTCATATGGAAGTCTTCTCCATCAAGTTTGAAATAGAAGAGATGTAGAATCGAAACCAAAAACGTTGAGGAAAGAATTTACTAGATTGTTTGTAAATAAGTTTTGGAACAAAAACAACTCCTATTCTTCTAAGGGGTTTTGTCCAATCCTAGGGTTACAATCCTACATGCAACACAGTGCTCTGATACCATCGGTAGAGGTCCCAACCTTTAATAAGGTAGAGGTCCCTGTGTTTACAATGCTATTCCTTGGATCAATAACTAGCATCCACAGTTAACATGTAATATCAAGAAACAAAGGTCATAATACAACTTTATAACCAGGATTAAAATAATTTATTACATATTACATAGCTCATTTGGCTATTTCATTACAATGCAGCAGGAATAACTGTAGCATGGGTTCCTTCATCTTCGAAGTGCCACAGGCAATCATGTTGGTTGTAGACTTGTAATCCTAATCCACACACTTCACTAACATCAAACAAACCTGCAACATAATAGGTTACAGCCACAAGGGTCAATACATTTGAATTGTATTGTCAAGTGATAATATGGTAGTATAGTGGAGTCTATCATCTATATGCATTTGGCTAGGTGGAGCTTAGGCTTGCTTTGCTCAAAATAGATTTTCCTTATCATTTGAAAAACACTAAGTTTTGTTTCGCAAAAATATCACCCAAGGCATCTCCCAATAGAAATTGGTGATCCTTCAACCCTTGTTCAACCACAAGTTATTAACTTAGAAATTGGGATGAGGAGATTCTTGATAGCTTCCATGTCTTGATTCTCAAATTGTCCTTTACCAGGGACATGGCTAAGTGTAGGGTTTCGTAGCATGGAAAACAAAAATTTTCTACCGCATACAAACAACCAAGCCAAGATCTATCTACTAGATTGTAGCAACGAGTCGATAGAGGAACTCACCCTCGAAGATTCCAAAGCGGTTAACGAGAGCAGATTCTCGTGGGTGATGTAGTCGTACTCTTTCCGATCTCAAGATCGCGTAGACGATCCTTCCGGCGCCACGTTCCGGCAGCGCTCCCGCAGTCGGTCACACGTTCGGTACTCGACGAAGACCTTCCTCTCCCTTGTTCCAGCAGGCAGCGGAGGTTGTAGCACTCTCCTCGCGATTCCGGCAGCACAACGACGTGGTACCGGAAGTACAGGGAAGATCTCGCAGGGCTTCGCCTTAAGCCGGTGCGAGTATGGTGGAGTATGAGAGAGGCTATTAGTGGTCTAGTAATTAGACACACCAATTAGAAAGCTCTAAACCAATTAGAAGGCTCTAAACCGCTGGCTAAAGCAATTAGAAGCTCTAAACCAAAACGGCTCTAAACCGGAGGTAGAAGATAGGAACTTGTGTGTGCTAGGAGGGGCAGCCCTGCCCCTCCCTTTATAGGTGGGAGGGCCGGCGGACAAGGGGAGGGAGGGGAGTCCCTCCCCAACTCGGCTTGGGTGGGGCGCCGGCTTGGGGAGGAGGACTCCCTCCCCAACTCGGTTTCCTCCTCTCCTCCCACTTCCCAAAATTGTCGTTTGACTTTCAAACTGGCCGTTTGACTTTTCAATTTAGGATTTAAATAAATCCTTTATTTTGGACAGCGAAGACACCTAGTACATGATGCAATCATTCCAACTTACAATGACACATTCATGTACCCTTCCCCCCTCCGGAGTGCCGGACATTCCGGGACCTTCTAGAATGTTCCCGATGAAAACACCGGAACCATTCCCCAACTCCGAAACGGGACTTTCCTTATATGAATCTTATTCTCCGGACCATTCCGGATCACCTCGTGATATCCCGGATCCCATCCGAGACTCCGAACAACATTCGGTCTCTTTCTCATAATACCATAACTACTCAAACAACGTCGAATCCTTAAGTGTGTCTCCCTACGGTTCGTGAATTATGCGGACATGATCGAGACACTTCTCCGAACAATAACCAATAGAGGAATCTGGAAATTCATATGGCTCCCACATATTTCTACGATTACATTGCGATCGAATGAACCACTTACATACGATACCAATTTCCCTTTGTCTCACGATATGTTACTTATCCGAGGTTATGATCGTCGGTATCTCTGCATACCTAGTTCAACCTCGTTACTGATAAGTACTCTTTTCTCGTTCCCGTGATATGTGATCCCTTGTGACCCAGTCAGATGCTTGCAAGCTAATTGGATGACATTTCACCGAGAGGGCCCAGAGAATATCTATCCGTTATATGGATGGACAAATCCCACTCTTGATCCATGTGTTTCAACCAATACTTTCCGAACACTCAATACCACCTTTATAGCCACCCTGTTACGGTGTGGTGTTTGATGACATCAAAGCATCCATCCGGTAAAGGTGATATGCATGATCTCATGGTCGAAGGAATTAGGTTACTATGTATCAGAAAGCATATAGCAATTGAACTATTGAAATGACTTGATCTTTATGCTACGCTTATCTATAGGAGTATGTCCACCATATCATTCTCCTAACGATATGATCTTGTTGTTAATAACATCTCAATGTTCATGATAGGGAAACCACAATCATCTATTAACCAACAAGCTAGTGAAGTATAGAGGCTATACTAGGGACTTCAATTTAAGTTTACAATTCACACAAGTATTAATGTTTCCTTGTTAATACTATTATAGCATGAATATAAACATTTATCATAAACACAAAGATATAATAATAACTATATTTATTATTGCCTCTAGGGCATATCTCCAACAGTCTCCCACTTGCACTAGAGTCATCTAATCTAGATTACATGGTAATATACCGAACACCCATGGCAGTTTGGTGTTGGTCATGTTTTGCCCTCGGGAGAGGTTTAGTCAACGGATCCGCCACATTCAGATCTGTGTGTACTTTGCAAATCTTTATATCCCCATCCTGGATATGTTCTCGAATAGCGTGAAAACGCAGCTTGATATGCTTCAGCTTCTTGTGTGACCTTGGTTCTTGCGCATTGGCTATGGCGCCCATGTTATCACAGTAGATAGACATTGGGTCCAGCGCACTAGGAACCACACCCAGCTCTGTAATGAACTCTTTCATCCATATCGCTTCTTGTGAAGCCTCCGAAGCAGCCATGTATTCCGATTCAGTTGAAGATCTCGCCACAACGCTTTGCTTTGCACTCCTCCAGCTAACTGCTGCACCATTCAAAATAAATACGTATCCGGATTGTGATTTAGAATCATCCGGATCAGTGTTCCAACTAGCATCGGTGTAACCATTAACAACGAGCTGTTCATCACCTCCATAAGAAAGAACCATATCCTTAGTTCTTCTCAAGTACTTAAGGATGTTTTGACCGCTGTCCAATGATCCACTCCTGGATCACTTTGATATCTGCTAGTTAAACTAACAGCATATGCAATGTCGGGTCTAGTATATAGCATGGCATACATTAGAGATCCTATGGCTGAGGCATAGGGAGTCTTACTCATCCTTTCTCTATCTTCTGCCGATGTCGGACTTTGAGTTTTACTCAAGGTCGTATTGGGCAACATGGGCAAGAACCCTTTCTTGCTTTCTTCCATTCCAAACCTCTTTAGAACTTTGTCCAAATATGTACTTTGTGACAATGATATTTGGCGTTTCGATCTATCTCTATAAATCTTTATGCCTAATATGTAAGCTGCTTCGCCAAGATCCTTCATTGAAAAACTATTATTCAAATATTCTTTGACACTATTAAGAAGGTCTACATCATTCCCAATTAACAATATGTCATCCACATATAGTATTAAGAACGCTACAGAGCTCCCACTCACCTTTTTGTAAATACAAGCTTCTCCATAAGTTTGTATAAAACCAAAACTTTTGATTACCTTATCAAAACGTTGATTCCAACTTCGGGATGCTTGCTTCAATCCATAGATGGACCGTTGAAGTTTGCATACCTTGTTAGCATATTTAGGATCGACAAAACCTTTGGGTTGCATCATATACAACTCTTCATCAATGTCACCATTGAGGAATGCTGTTTTGACATCCATCTGCCATATCTCATAATCGTAATATGCAGCGATTGCTAACATAATCCTCACAGACTTTAGCTTTGCTACTGGTGAGAAAGTCTCATCGTAGTCAACTCCTTGAATTTGTCGAAACCCTTTTGCGACAAGTCGAGCTTTATAGACAGTAACATTACCATCAGCATCTGTTTTCTTCTTGAAAATCCATTTGTTCTCGACAGCCTTCCGGCCATCCGGTAAGTCCACCAAAGTCCATACTTGGTTTTCGTACATGGATCCAATCTCGGATTTCATGGCTTCTTGCCATTTATTGGAATCTGGGCTCATCATCGCTTCCTCATATGTCTCGGGGTCATCGGTGTTGTCCACCACCATGACATTCATAACGGAATCATACCAATCTGGAGTGGTACGAGTTCTCGTTGACCTCCGAGGCTCTGTAGTAACTTCAACCGAAGTTTCATGATAATCATCATTAGCTTCCTCTCTTATTGGTGCAGGCACCACAGGAACTTCTTCCGGTGCTGCGCTACTCGCAATTTCGAGAGAAGGTTCGACAACCTCGTCGAGTTCTACTTTCCTTCCAGTCACTTCTTTCGAGAGAAATTCCTTCTCTAGAAAGGATCCATTCTTGGCAACGAAGATTTTGCCTTCGGATCTATGATAGAAGGTATACCCAATAGTTTCCTTCGGGTATCCTATGAAGACGCATTTTTCCGCTTTGGGTTCAAGCTTGTCTGGCTGTAACTTCTTTACATAGGCTTCGCATCCCCAAACTTTAAGGAACGACAATTTAGGTTTCTTCCCAAACCATAATTCATACGGTGTCGTTTCAACGGATTTAGACGGTGCCCTATTTAAAGTGAATGCGGCTGTTTCTAATGCATAACCCCAAAATGATAGCGGTAAATCTGTAAGTGACATCATAGAACGAACCATATCTAAGAGAGTTCGATTACGACGTTCGGACATACCATTACGCTGTGGTGTTCCCGGCGGTGTCAATTGTGAAAGTATTCCGCATTTCTTCAAATGCTCGCCAAACTCGTAACTTAGATATTCACCTCCACGATCAGAACGTAGAAATTTAATCTTCTTGTTACGTTGATTCTCTACCTCACTTTGAAACTCCTTAAACTTCTCGAAAGTTTCGGACTTATGTTTCATGAAATAGATATACCCATATCTACTCAAGTCATCCGTGAAGGTAAGAACATAACGATAACCACCGCGTGATGCTACACTCATTGGACCACACACATCGGTATGTATGATTTCCAATAAGTCCGTAGCTCGCTCCATCATACCAGAAAATGGAGTCTTAGTCATTTTACCCATCAGACATGCTTCGCATCTTTCAAGTGATTCAAAATCAAGTGATTCAAGAAGTCCATCGGAATGGAGTTTCTTCATACGCTTCACTCCAATGTGACCAAGACGACAGTGCCACATATAGGTTGAGTTATCGCTTGATTTCAAACGTTTAGCTTTAATGTTATTAATATGTGTATTTCTACTATCGAGATTCAACAAGAATAGACCATCTATCAAAGGTGCATGTGCATAAAACATATTACTCATATAAATCGAACAACCATTATTCTCGGATTTAAACAAGTAACCGTCTCGCAATAAACAAGATCCCGATATAATGTTCATGCTTAACGCAGGCACCAAATAACAATTATTTAAGTATAAAACTAATCCCGATGGTAGATGAAGGGGTAGCGTGCCGACCGCGATCACATCAACCTTTGATCCGTTTCCCACGCGCATCGTCACCTCGTTCTTCACTAGCTTCCGTTTATTCTGCAGCTCCTGTTTCGAGTTACAAATATGAGCAACCGAACCAGTATCAAATACCCAGGCACTACTACGAATACTAGTGAGATACACATCAATAACATGTATATCAGATATACCTTTCTTCTTGATGTTGCCGTTCTTCAAATCCGCCAAGTACTTTGGGCAATTCCGCTTCCAGTGACCCTCTCCTTTGCAGTAAAAGCACTCAGTATCAGGCTTGGGTCCAGCCTTGGTCCTCTTCGTCGGCATGGTAACTTTCTTACCACCCTTCTTGAAGTGTCCCCTCTGCTTAGACTTGCCTTTCTTGAATTTGGTGGTCTTATTGACCATCAACACTTGGTGCTCTTTCTTGATCTCCACTTCTGCAGATTTTAACATAGCAAATAGTTCTGGCAACTCTTTGTTCATGTTCTGCATGTTGTAGTTCATCACAAAGTTCTTGTAACTTGGTGGTAGTGATTGGAGGATGCGGTAAACCCCCAAAGTATTAGGAATCACTATACCCAAGCTTTGAAGTTTGTTTGCGTGCCCAGACATCTTAAGCACGTGCTCACTGACGGAGCTGCCCTCTTCCATCTTGCAGTTAAAGAACTTTTCAGAAGCTTCATAACTTTCAATTGCCGCATGAGTCTCAAAATTAATTTGAGATCCTCGACAATATCATATGGGTCTGACTCTTCAAACCTTTTCTGAAGCTCCGATTCTAAACCATACAAGATAGCACACTGAACTATGGAGTACTGATTCTTCCGAGCGAGGTAAACATTCTTTACTTCATCGGGAGCATCAGCTGCAGGTGGGTCACCCAGCGGTGCATCCAGCACATAGGTCAAATTACCAGCTGTGAGGACAATCCTCAAATTGCGGAACCAATCCGCGAAGTTGCTTCCATTGTTTTTCAACTTTTCTTTCTCTAGGAACGCATTAAAATTGATGGTAGGGGCTGCCATTGATCTACAACATATTTGCAATAGTTTAGACTAAGTTTATGACAAATTGAGTTCAAATTAATTAATGAAATTAAACTAGGTGAACTCCCACTCAAAACAACATCCCTCACATTGTTTTAGTGATCACACGAACCAAATCCACTACATCAACACCGATCATCACGAGAGTTGATATAGTTTCAATGGTGAACAATCATCATGTTCATCATATCTACTATATGATTCATGCTTTACCTTTCGGCGATCCGTGTTCCTGAGGCCATGTCTGTACATGCTAGGCTCGTCAAGATCAAACCTTAGCTACCGCATAAGCAAATCTAGCTTGCTTACGTTGTATTCACCCGCGGAATCAAAGACACCCGATCATCACGTGGTGCTTCGAAGCAGCAAGCTTTGGCAACGGTGCATACTAAGGGTGAACACTTTAGAACTTGAAATTTATGTGCATGAGGGATCATCTTATAAAGCTACCGTTGTCTACTAAGCAATACAAGATGCATAAAGGATTAACATCACATGCAATTCATAATATGTGATATGATATGGCCTTTCTTCTTTGTGCTTCCGATCTCCATCTTCAAGCACGAACATGATCTCCATCATCACCAGCATTGCATCAAGGTCAATGACGCTTCACCATGGTTGTCGTCCACCGGCTTCAACTATTACAACTACTTTGAATAGACACGCAGGTCTTAACAAAAATTAAAGACAACCATATGGCTCCTGCCGGTTGCCAACTTACAATAAGGAACATTGCATACATCAAATATAATCACAATCATGGCCATATCACATCACTGCACACCCCTGCAAAACAAAGTTAGACGCTTCTACTTTCTTTGCATATTTTACGTGGTTTGGGGCTTTCCATAAGTGTCGTTCTAACCTACGAACAAGAACCACAACATTGATACTAGCATTGTTGATTACCCGTTGTAAATTGGATCTTTACTATGCTAGGAGAAACAGGCACCCGCAAAGCCACTTATGCAATACGAGTTGCATGTCAAGCGTGGAGCAAGTCTCATGAACAATGTCATGTAAGGTTAGCCCGGGCCGCTTCATCCCAACATACCGCAAGATGCAAAGTACACAAAAAGCAATCTACAATAAAAGCATCAACGCCCACAATGACCATTGTGTTCTACTCGTGCAACAGATCTACATATAGACACGGCTCTGATACCACTGTAGGGTTTCGTAGCATGGAAAACAAAAATTTTCTACCGCATACAAACAACCAAGCCAAGATCTATCTACTAGATTGTAGCAACGAGTCGATAGAGGAACTCACCCTCGAAGATTCCAAAGCGGTTAACGAGAGCAGATTCTCGTGGGTGATGTAGTCGTACTCTTTCCGATCTCAAGATCGCGTAGACGATCCTTCCGGCGCCACGTTCCGGCAGCGCTCCCGCAGTCGGTCACACGTTCGGTACTCGACGAAGACCTTCCTCTCCCTTGTTCCAGCAGGCAGCGGAGGTTGTAGCACTCTCCTCGTGATTCCGGCAGCACAACGGCGTGGTACCGGAAGTAGAGGGAAGATCTCGCAGGGCTTCGCCTTAAGCCGGTGCGAGTATGGTGGAGTATGAGAGAGGATATTAGTGGTCTAGTAATTAGACACACCAATTAGAAAGCTCTAAACCAATTAGAAGTCTCTAAACCGCTGGCTAAAGCAATTAGAAGCTCTAAACCAAAACGGCTCTAAACCGGAGGTAGAAGATAGGAACTTGTGTGTGCTAGGAGGGGCAGCCCTGCCCCTCCCTTTATAGGTGGGAGGGCCGGCGGCCAAGGGGAGGGAGGGGAGTCCCTCCCCAACTCGGCTTGGGTGGGGCGCCGGCTTGGGGAGGAGGACTCCCTCCCCAACTCGGTTTCCTCCTCTCCTCCCACTTCCCAAAATTGTCGTTTGACTTTCAAACTGGCCGTTTGACTTTTCAATTTAGGATTTAAATAAATCCTTTATTTTGGACAGCGAAGACACCTAGTACATGATGCAATCATTCCAACTTACAATGACACATTCATGTACCCTTCCCCCCTCCGGAGTGCCGGACATTCCGGGACCTTCTAGAATGTTCCCGATGAAAACACCGGAACCATTCCCCAACTCCGAAACGGGACTTTCCTTATATGAATCTTATTCTCCGGACCATTCCGGATCACCTCGTGATATCCCGGATCCCATCCGAGACTCCGAACAACATTCGGTCTCTTTCTCATAATACCATAACTACTCAAACAACGTCGAATCCTTAAGTGTGTCTCCCTACGGTTCGTGAATTATGCGGACATGATCGAGACACTTCTCCGAACAATAACCAATAGAGGAATCTGGAAATTCATATGGCTCCCACATATTTCTACGATTACATTGCGATCGAATGAACCACTTACATACGATACCAATTTCCCTTTGTCTCACGATATGTTACTTATCCGAGGTTATGATCGTCGGTATCTCTGCATACCTAGTTCAACCTCGTTACTGATAGGTACTCTTTTCTCGTTCCCGTGATATGTGATCCCTTGTGACCCAGTCACATGCTTGCAAGCTAATTGGATGACATTTCACCGAGAGGGCCCAGAGAATATCTATCCGTTATATGGATGGACAAATCCCACTCTTGATCCATGTGTTTCAACCAATACTTTCCGAACACTCAATACCACCTTTATAGCCACCCTGTTACGGTGTGGTGTTTGATGACATCAAAGCATCCATCCGGTAAAGGTGATATGCATGATCTCATGGTCGAAGGAATTAGGTTACTATGTATCAGAAAGCATATAGCAATTGAACTATTGAAATGACTTGATCTTTATGCTACGCTTATCTATAGGAGTATGTCCACCATATCATTCTCCTAACGATATGATCTTGTTGTTAATAACATCTCAATGTTCATGATAGGGAAACCACAATCATCTATTAACCAACAAGCTAGTGAAGTATAGAGGCTATACTAGGGACTTCAATTTATGTTTACAATTCACACAAGTATTAATGTTTCCTTGTTAATACTATTATAGCATGAATATAAACATTTATCATAAACACAAAGATATAATAATAACTATATTTATTATTGCCTCTAGGGCATATCTCCAACACTAAGTACTTAGATTTTACACTCTGCAGAGGTGGTGCACTTTCCCCACAAGACTTGGTTTCACCAAGACAAGATCTTTTAGCAGCCTTCCCTTAGACCAGAATGGACGCGTTCCAACCTATCACCCCTACCACTAACTGTCCATTTGGTTAAGTTATTGCAACCTATATGATCCAGACAGAGCCCATAATGCCATGTAGCTGCACTTGAAGCTTCTCAACATTTAACATCTCAAATCTCTTTGTTCCTGGGTGGCATTCCACAAGTGAGATACCAAGTTTTCCCCAGTATACTGGACTTGGTGATGCCCAAGTTTTCCCCAGCATACTGGACTTGTGTAACCACTCAACACAAACCATTCTTTCCATTCCACCCAGGTGATTCATTCACTTAGTTGTTTTATTAAACAAAACACAAGTCCTTGACTTAGAAATATTCCATAGCATGAATATAATCCACCCTTGTTTCCTACTAGCTAGGCTAAGCATGATAGTAGTAGTAATCTTGACTTAGTAAAATTCTACTAAGGTTTTATCTACTAGGATTTCCCATGGCATAGTTTATACTTAGCAAAAATTCCATGCAAGTCCTACTTAGAAATATCACTAATGCATAGTGAAAATAATGGGACAAAAGTATGTAGCACCACTTGCCTTTTTAGTAGAGGACATAAGTTCACTCCTTGATCTTGCAATATTCACACTCTTGAAATTGCACTACAATTCAATCAAGCAAGCAAATACTCAATCTACCATTCAAGCAATCATCACATAGAATAATAAAAACAAAGCAATGCATGCAAGCATGCCAAAGATTGTTTTATTTTGGAAAAGTGGTTTCTATAGGTTATAAACATCATAAAATATCTTTTGGCCATTTATAAAAGTGGCGAGGTCATTTATAAATGTGGCAAAACCATTTGATATCAAGTTAGTGAAAATGGCCATTTTAAGTCATTTTTGTTTTGCTAGAAATGGTTCAAACCAAAGTAATATTTTCTAGTGTTTGACAAATACATTTTTAAACACAAATGTTAGTGTTTTATGGTCAAGGGTTTAATATTGAAACCATTTGCAAAAGGTTTTTTTACCTATAAACCATTTTTATACCAAATCAATATTTTATGTTGTTGAAAATGCTTTTTAGCAAAGTAATAATTTATAGGGTTCATCAACTATATTTTTAAATCTCAAAACTTGGTGCTTAGGGTCAGAGAGTTTAAATCTAATCATTTTTCAAAGGTTTTATTCAACAAGCATTTTTAACACATAAGCAATATTTTTGTTTAACTAGAAATGCTCTAATTCAAAGATTTATTCTTTTGCTTCACAAAATATGTTTTTGAATCCACGAGTTGGTTTCTATGGTCAGTAGGTTCAAAAAAAACCCAATTTCCAAAGATTTTACTTTAAAAATATTTCTATAATAAATTTTATGTTCAAAATATGCCTACACAAGTTTCTGCAAATACAATCGATTTAACATAAGCTATTTACTAAAAAAGTGCGTAGTTGTAAAGTACTTGTTTTGCTGATTCCATTGATATAAAATTTGCAAAATTTGGACGTGTAGATTTAAAGTTATGCAATTTACAAATTTGAGCATCTAATAGAACAAATTCTGGTTTTAAAACAAAACACATCCACGCGTCGTGTTCTTACTGGCTGGTACCGCTTTGGTTGGATCGGCCTCTCTGAGCCGTCAGATCTAAATGACTACGCATGGTACAGATCGAAGGATACCCCTTCGGGTTAAATCTAATCTCACGCGTCTGATCGAGATCTAACGGCTGTCGACCGTGTGACCAGGGATGGGCGGCGCTGGCGGCGGCGACTGGCGGTGGCGAGCTCTGTTTACGGCGATTTTGCACTCCAGGTAGAAAAGGGGGAAGAGGAGAATCTTACTGCGCTTGCCGTGACGTGGGGAAGCTCGGCGTGCTCGATGTAGACGAAGGGGCGCTCGCATATACTGGCAATTGCTCGCCGGAGATGGTCCTGGCTGCAGGTGCTCCCTGTTGAAGACGGAGACGACGCTTCAGACCGTGCTAAGTCAAAATAAGGGGTGTGTCAGACACGCGTGGTTTAGGTGAACAAAATCAGGTCATCCAGAGAGGAGGGGGCGCTCAGGGTTTATCGAGGAAGGCCGCTGGAGTTGTAGCGGGAGGCGGTGGTGCTCAGACTTCGAAACTTGCCGAGCTACTGGGGCACGCGCGGGCGAGCTAGGGCTACTGGTGGATGCGCCTGAGGCTGGAGACCAAGCTCGTGGGAGCTGGGAGGCAAGGGGAGGCAGATTGTGGTCGGAATCGACAGAAAAGGCTCGCCGGACAGTGGTGGTGTAGTGAGAAATTTGGGCAGCCCTGGGGCGAAGGAAGTGCGGTGAGTGAGGGGAAAGAGAGAGATAGGGCAGGCGTTTATATATGCGTGATTGCGGGAGAGATTCATTTCTTCTTTCAACGTGAATTAACAAGATTAAAACGTGGCAGTAACGGCAGCGAGGTAAGGTGCGAGGTTAGCGCACGAGGAAGAAGATGACTGGGAGGTAGGGTCCGGTTGTCTGCAAGAGAGAGAGAGAGAGATAGTAGGGTCCAACGGTCAGGGATAGTGCGGGTTCTTTCTCTGGTGCGAAAATTTTCTCGTGGGGAGAGAGGGAGTGGGCTGATGCTGGGCTGGACTGGGCTTGCTGGGCTGGTTTGGCTGCTTCCATTTTTTTTGTTCTGATTCTTTTCCTTTTTCCTTTTCTATTATTCTATTTTGATTTTTATTCAAATATTTCAAACACTAATTGAATTCAAACCTTTGCCAAACTTTGTGTATATTCTAATACTGTTTATTAATACATTCTAAAGTCAAATTTAGAATATCTCTTTTATTATTTTTAGGGTATATTAATTATTTAAAATAGGCCCTTGTCTTAATTCAAATAAGATTTATTAATGTTTTCAAACTCCATTTGAAATCTAAATTTTACCAAATCTTTTCAGTAGGTTTTATTTAAACATAACTCACTTTGAATTATTATTTAAAATACTTTATTATGTTTTTCTAATGTTCATTTAAAATGGGAAATGTCTTTACTTAAATGAATTTGGATAATAATAAATCCTCATGATTTTATTTAAATAATCCTTTACTCTTTTTATTAAACAAACATATTTTTTTGCTTGGCCAAGTTTTAATTTGGCTTTTTAAAATAGTCCTTATTTATTTATTTCTTCCTTTGTTTTATAAAATCCATATCTTTTTATTTAAAGATCCAAAAATGGTGATTCCATCTTTTATAATTTTATTTTTAATATTTTGTTTATCTTTTTAAATCCTTTTAGGATTATTTGCTCACCATTTGGTATGGATTTTTAGATAGGTGCTTTATTAGCTTTGGAAATCCAATTTCCTTATCTTACTAAATTCATAAGATTTTATCTATGGTTCCAAATTGAATGAAATCAATTTCTATGGTTTTATAATATTTTCATTTGTCATTCTTGATCATTTGTAAATGTTTGTTGACAAATTTTATATGGATCAAATCCATAGGCCTAGAGTAATCTTGGAAATGATTTTCTCCATTAGGTTTTTAGAATTTTGGTTTATTTTCCAAGTGTTTAAATTTCAAGATGCATTTATGAAGAATGCATTTCACTTGATTCGAATTTTTTTGTTGGATTCAAATCTTTATTAAAAGTTTGTTCAAGATGGGTTTGTAAGTTTCCAGTTAGAAACAAAAGTTTCTTTTCACCCTAAATTTCAATAATTATTAATTTTGTTTATTTATTTTTCACATTTCAAAATTTGGAAAATTTTGGGATGTGACACCGAGTTCCTCGTTGAGTGCTGATGCATGAGGTGGTCGCCGTAGCTCAAGGGACGCACGAGGTTGCCTGCAATCGCTCGCTAGAGTTCCTGCTGCTGTCGGGTACGCACGGTCGTCGACGGAGGCGACGATATAGGGAGCTCTAAGACAAACCAAAGGTTCCATTAGACGTAGGTGAGAGAGGCGAGCAAGTTAGTCTCAAAGAGAGTAAGGGGGACAGTCAGGGTTTACCGGGGAGGCTCGACGGAGTCGCGACAGTCATCGGCGGTGCTCCATCATCGTTGCCGACACTATAGGGCACGCGCGGGCGAGCTGTGGGTGCTGCCGGATGCGCAAGGAGATGGGGAGCATGCTCGTTTGATCTAGGGGCAGTGGGGTGGCTAGGTTGGCCGGAATTGAACGGAGACGCTCCCCGGAGCAGCGACGGTGCAAATGAAATTAGGGGCAGCCTGGGGGCATAGAGGAGCTGGGAGTGAGGGGAAAGGAAGAGGGGACGTGGGCGCTTAAGATGGCATGGTCGCGGGGCTGATTAACTAGCGCATTAATGCGAATTAACTCGAGCTTTCAACAGCCAGAAAATGCAACGAGGTGAGGGGAGTGGGTCGCGCGAGGTTGATGACGATGAGGTGGCCAGGTGGGTCTCATTCATCAGTGAGGTGAGGGGTTTGCGTGTGGAGTCGTAGAGTCAGCGAGGGTGCAGGTCGTTTCACGAGTGAGAAATAATGGTCCGGGGGAGAGGAAGGTGGGCTTCGCTAGGCCAGATTGGGCTGGGGTTAGTGGGCTGCTGGGTCTGTTTGCTTTCTCTATTTTTTTCTTCCTGAAACTCTTTCTGTTTCTATTTTTCTGTTTGAATTTATTCAAATGTTTTTAACCATTTGTTTGTATTCAAATTTCCAGAACCTTTTCAGTAGGTTTTGCACTTATCTATTAGTGTGTTTTGAAAGTCCATATTTGAATAGATCAAAATATTTTAATGTGATTCAATATTTATTTGAGAGGGCTTTTGTCTTTATTTTCCAGTAATATTTAATATGATTTAAAATCTTACTTTTAATTCAGATTTCTATCAAACCTTTTCAGTAGGTTTAATCTTAATTAATAATGTATTTAAATAATCCATTATATAATATTTCTTATATTCTCTTAGGGTTTATTATTTATTTAAAATAGACATTTTGTCCTTATTTAATTTAAGATTTTAAATATGGTTCCCATCCATATTATTATTTTTATTATTATTTTATTCTTTGTAAGTAAATTAGATAACTTCTAATTCATTTTGGCAATTCCAATTATTTTTCCCATGATTTAATTAATCATTTATATTAGGGATTTTTGTCTTCCTTTAAATCAAATGTGGTTCAAGTCCATAATAATTTTTATTCAAATAATCTTTATTCCCTTATTTTATTTGGATTATCTTTATTCCATTTACTTATGGATTTAACTCAAGGTTTAAGTTGTCTTCTAAATAATTTACTTAGGATTTATTATTTAGTTTAGGCAATTTGTCTTTATTTAAATAAAATTGGATATTGTTGAATCCTTATGATTTTCTTTGAATAATCGTTTACTCCTTTTTTATTATTCAATACTTTCATTTGTTTATGGATCTGGCCAAGATTTAATTTGACTTTTAAATATTCCTTATTTATTTCTTTCTTTCTTTGTCTTATAAAATCTAGATTTTTTTATTTATAGATCCAAAATTGGTGATTCCAATTTGTATGATTTTATTTAATATTTGTTTATCTTTATAAATCCTTTTAGGATTACTTTGTTCATAATTTTGGCATGGATTTAGTTAGGAGCTTTATTAGTCTTGGAAATTAATTCTTTTTATCTTATTAAATTCATAAGTTTTTATCCATGGCTCCAAATTAAATGAAACCAATTTCTATGATCTTATAATATTTTTGTTTATCATTTTGATAATTTATAAATGTTTGTTGCTAGAATTTTTATATGGATCAAATCCATAGTCTTAGATAGATATTGGAAATGATTTATTTCCATTAGGGTTTTAGGGTTTTGGTTTATTTCCCTAAGTGTTTAAATTTCAAGATACATTCATTGATGAATGAATTTCACTTGATTGAAATTTGTTGGATGCCCTTTTATTCAAATTTGTTCAAGAAGGGTTTTGATGATTCCTTTTAGAAGCAAAAAGTTTCTTTTCACCCTAAATTATCAACAATTATTTATTTTGTTTAATTATTTTACACATTTCAAAATTTGGAAAATTTTGGGATGTGACAGCCGCGCATGGGCCAAGTTAGGCTGCAACGAAATGAGCGAGGAAGCTGCTGTGGCTACACGCGAGCGATGAATAGTTGCGAGGAGGAATGGGCCTTGGGCCAGAGACGATTTCCTTCTATTTTTTTCCTTTTCTTATCTTTTTCTATATCCTGTTTTCACAAAACCTTTTAAAATATGAATTTTCTTAAGGTTTGAAATATCCAGAATTTTCATGGAACACATTAAATACTGCAGGAATCTTGGGGACTAAGTGGTTCTTGTACTTTTCAAGATTTTCATAAATTTATTATTTTATTGATTGCAATAACTTATCACTTAGGATTTTAGGGTTTTTAGGATTTTTTATGATCTTAAAAAATCTCTATAGCATCGTTTTCATTTTTATTTAGAGTAATGAAGTTTTAAAATGTTAAATAATAGCCATAGAGTTTATTTATATATATTTCATCATATAGTAATGTATAGGGTGGTGTATCCCCACTTATTCCATTCTCATATGGAATGAGTGGTTGGAACAATGGATTAGAGAATTTGTCTCATTGTTATAAATAAAATATATGTGAAATTTGTATCAAATTTTCCCTAAGCAATATATTTTGATTGTCACTTAGCATTTGTATGGATCCTATTTATTTGTGAGATGTGGATGAGAAAACTCATTATTAACTTTAGGGTTTAAGATTTTGTTTCTTATTTAGAAACTTTCTTTAAGCTGTGCTTTTATTTATCTATTGATAAGTGTGATTCTAAGATATCTATAAAATCATTAGAGAGGGCTTCATATAATGATTAATTTATGCAGTTAATGCCTTAATGTTGTAGTGAATAATAATTGCAATAGCCTTTGTTATAGAATCATATATATATATATATATATATATATATTGATAATTATGACTGAAGTAGAAACTAGGATTTTGAATTACAAATACTTACCATGAGTTTTATGGGGTTTAATATACTTATCTTCTTTAATGAATATGGTTAAATATCAAGGCTAAGGGCACATTACTTCTAAGTTTATGATTATGATTGGTATATTAAGTTAGAGTGAGATGTTAAGATTTCTTTCTAATGTGATCTTGACAGTTCCAGGGTACTGAGTTTTCTATTAGGTTTTAGAGGAATGATGTAGGCATAGAACTTTGATATGGATTGTTATAGTCTTGGTTAATATCTTCTCAGGAATCCCTATCTTCCTTACTTCATAATTCTGACTTCTAATTAATGAATTCCTTTCCTAGATACTCTACTACTTCACAAGTATATTCTTATCAATACTACCTCCTTCTAAATCCATTTGTAAATCCAATGAGCTTGACACTAAAGCTCTATATGATCTCCTCATAGAGATAATTCTCATCTCTAGAATACTTCTTATGAATCCTAGTCCACTTCAATGTTTACTTTCTTACTTCACAATTTACTTTGTAATCTCACTTATAAATCTCAGAAGCTTATCACTGAAGCTTTTCATAATATTATCATATCTATACTTGGTTATATCAAGTTACTCTACTAATGATAACCTCCAATCCAAAAAGTAGTTTCTTATAACTTCATTCGTACTCTTCCTTTATCATACAACACTAATATTCCTCCAATAGATGTATATATCAAATCCTACTTTCCTCAAATGCTTACTATCTTTTAAGAGGAATAATACTACTTCAATAAATCAATGCTGCTCTAGCAACAACTTAGTCATACTATCTTATCTCAAGTATCTTATATTCCAACTTCACATTATATTGTTATAGCTTGTCATGATGCACCTAGGATAACATATCTATACTAGGGTTTAATCATGTTCTATCCACCAATGTCAGTTATACATGATATAATCATTCATTCTTAGTGACCCTAGCATTATTATTATAATCCTTTGATCATTTATGGCTTAGGTTTCCAGTTGGATAATCAAAGCTTTCTTCAATACAACATTACAGTTGTATTATAATTATCTTCTCAGTATCTCTAGCTGACTAGGAGATATTATTCATTGACTATGCCTACTTGATCCAATAGGATTACCCCTTGGTAACTATCTTTAGAATTCATCCTTATAATCCAATGGTTACCATTACATATATTTATTCAAGATAACTCTTCTACCCATTCAGGAGTGAGTTAGCTTCATCAATTATCATATTCATTTGATTCACTTCAAACACTCCCATCCTATAAATGATATTTAAAACTAGCATTCCTACTTAAATCTCTTACTTCTTTCTCTTAAGACTTTAGAGTGAATGCTATAATGAGAACAAGAATTAATATATCAAGAATTAATAGGCTAGAATTTGATAAATAAATACTTGATTACTCAACATTGATGAACAACAGATATTAGACATGATTCAATAGAGATGATAAGGATTGGTATGGAAAGAAAGATATATAGTGAATGGTCTTGACTTGATTTATTTCCTACTCAATATAAATAAAGAGTTAAGGTTAGGTATTACCATGATGCTCATGGTATAAATATATGAGAATAAGATAGGTCAAGAGTTAGTTATTAAATTCTTGTTACTTGAGTTATATTCTTTACTTGGTATTCATGGTTTTAGTTTCCTGAATATGGGCAAAGTGACAATATGATTGTGGTGTTGCTGGTGATGATGAATAGACCCAAAAAAGAGATACCGTTAAACACATCGTCAATATAGTAATTGGTTTAATCTCATAAGACATTGCATTCCTTTATTAGAAATCATTTGATTACGAGACAAATATGAACTTGGGTACAATATGGACGTGGCAAGATTCTACAAACGTTGCTCTTAATAGAGTAATTATAAAGTTAATGCTTGTTCATACCATATGGTTCACCAATCATTCACATGGTGTGCTTGTGGGAATTAATACTCCTCACTATGGAGAGATACACTCTGTTCCCCCTCATGTACTATGATGTTTGTCATTGTATGGCCGAACATGTGATCAAGTTGTTGAACATAGGAACAATGATAGTACGGGATGAGTAAAGAGTACATGCCAGGAAACGAGAATAACCTAGTGTTTCATCTTGGGAAATGTAAAGTATCGACAAATCAATACGATATGTATCATACTCAATACTAAAGTTCACACAATATTTTTTTTTGTTTTCATAGATTTATTGAAACTTCTTTTCTAACTATCAAATTAAATTTAGGTTTAGGGTGTAATGGATATAGGAGATTAATATGAACTGGTAGGAATTGGATTCACCCTAAACGGAGTTGTAGATCTTTTTCTGTGATTTAATTACTATTTAATAGAGTTTAAATTATTAAAAAAGTTTACTTCATAAAAAATTAAATCTAAGAACAAATATGTAATCTACAAAAAATTGTGAAACCATGGACATATTATTTATAATTTCCCAATCTATAAATAATTTACTATGAACTTAATACTCTAAAAGTCCATTAATACTAATTAAATTAATTAACAGTAATATGTCCCATAAAAGTTATATCTAACCTGACCACATTAATCTATGCAAAATTATATTCAATTTGATATATTATAAGCAATTTTTACAAGTTAGATCTATAATTGTAGAGGTCCTAACCTGATAAGGTAGAGATCCCTGTGTTTACAATGCTAGTCCCTAGATCGAATAGCTAGCATCCATAGTTTAAGATATAATATCAAGAAACAAAGGTCAAATTAAAAATTATAACCCAGAATAAAATAATTCTTTACATCTTACATAGCTCATATGGCTATCTCATTACAATGCATTAGATATAACTATAAAGCATGGAGTCCTTCATCTTCAAGTGCCACAGGCAATCATGTTGGTTGTAGACTTGTAATCCCTACTCAAGAAACTTCACTAACATCAAACAAACCTGCAACTAATAAGTTAGAGCCACAAGGGTCAATACATTTGAATTGTATTGGCAAGTGATTTTATATTTACATGAAGAATCTATCATCTACATGAATATTTGGTTGAGTGGAGTTTTGGCTTGCCTTTGCATAAAACAAGTTTTCCCTATCCTTTGAAAATAGGTTTTCTCTTTGACAAAACAATTCATCACACAATGGCACACTGGATACCCTCGAGGTGCTTCCCTTTTTTACCCAACAAGTTTTAACTTACAGAAATTGGGATGAGAAGATCCTTGATTGCTTCAATGCCTTTGATGCTCAAATTGTCCATTGCCGGGGACACGACTAAGTACTTAGGTTTTACCCTCTCGAGAGGTGGTGCACTTTCCCCACAAGACTCGACATGCATCAAGACGAGATATTTCAGAAGCCTTCCCTTAGACCAAATGGACGCGTTCCATCCTATCATCACTACCACCTTCTGTCCATCTGGCTAAGTTATTGCAACCTATATGATCAAGGCAGAGCCCATATGCCATGTGGCTGCACTGGAAGATTCTCAAAACTTAACATCTCAAATCTCTTTGTTCCTGGGTGGCCATCCACAAGTGTGATACACAAGGTGAACCATATAAATGGGCCTTGTGTAACCACTCAACACAAATCCATCCAAGCAATTACCATTCCACCCAGGTGTTTCATTCACTTAGTTGTTTTATTAATCAAAAACATAGTCATTGACTTTGCATAATATCATGGTATGAATATTCCACCCTTGAAATCTTTTAGCTAGGCTAAGCATACTAGCAAAACTTGTATCTAGTCTAAGGAAGAATCCTACCAAGATATATTCTATAGGATCTACTATAGCATAACAATATATATAAAATAGTCCTATCATGCATACTACAAAAATATTACTAATGACTTATTGAAAAGATAGGACTTTTGATGAACAAATTATCACTTGCCTTTTTTTAGAAAATCTAGGTACACTCCTTGATCTTGCAATTGTCACATTCTTCAAAGTTCACTACAATTTAATCAAGCAAGGCACACATTCAAAACTAGCATTCAAACAATTCATCACATAAAATAATAAAAAGAAGGAAATGCATGCAAGCATGGAAAAGGTTGTTTTATTGAAAAAGTGGTTTCTAACAAGCTTCTAACCATTTCAAAACACCTACTGGTCATTTATAAAGATGGCAAAACATTAGAAATCAAGTTAGTAAAAATGCCCCTTTTAAATCATTTTTGTTTTATTATAAATGCTTTTATTCAAAGTAATCATTTTCTAGTGTTAATAGATTATATTTTTAAATCCAAAAGTTAGTGTTTATGGTCAGTAGGTTCAAAACACACCATTTGCAAAAGGTTTCACTCAAAACTCATTTTAAAACAATTTTTATAACCAAAATAGTCCTAAACATGTTTCTGCATAAACACCTAATTTTTCAGAAACAAAATACTAAACTAAGTCCATAGTTGCAAATTTTACATTTTTCTGAATCCATTGATATAAAATTTGTAATTTTTGAACATACAGATCAAAAGTTATGAATTTTTCAAACTCAAAGATCTAATAGATTCATTTCCATTTTAAAATAATAGCCAGGCCACGTGTCTGTTTCCTATAGGCCCATACCATTTCATGTGGATCATGCAACATGGATCATAGGATTTAATTGGATTTGTGTGGCTTAGATCATCCAATACTGATTCACCTAAGTGATCTAACTTAACCACTAGATCTGTATCCAACGGCTCAGAGTGCATCGACCAGAGATGGGCGACGCTGACGATGGATGCACGGTGGCGGCGCTCTATCAGCGGCGTTCTGGCAATTACAGGAAGCAGAGGAGAGGGTAAGGGGTTGTACCGTGTTCGCAGAGTCGTCGCGGTGCTCAAGGTGGACGCAGGAGGGACATGGGCGTACAAAGTCGCCGTGGAATGCTCACTGGAGTTGCTCCTGTCGTCGGGCACGCTATGGCGTCGTCGAAGGTGAAGCTACGAAGCACGAGAAAGCAAGCCGAGGGTGGCGTTAGACACGTAAGAGGACGGTGAATGCACGAGCGTCAACAAGAGGGAGAGGGGCGATCAAGGATTACCAGGAGAAGTCGCCGGAGTTGCGGGCTCTGTCTGTTGCGCTCAGACGTGGTCGGAGTCGATGCTCCGGGGCGCGCGCGAGCAAGTGGGAACTACTGGAAGGTGTCTGAGACGATGGCGAGCACGTCTGTGTGAGCTAGGGCAAGGGACGTGGTCTGAGCTGGCTGGAATCATGGCCGGAGCACGTCGGAGCAGTGCGGGTTCGAGCGAGAAATTAGAATAGCCTGGGGGCGTTCGTGTGCGGGATAGTGGGGGGAAACAGAGAGGAGAGGGAGGTGATTAAGAAGGCTTGGTCGCTGGACATAATCACACACATAATCAAACAAAGTGAAGCTGAGAATTAACACAGGAAATGGCAGAGGGATGAGGGGAAGAACTGGTCGCGCGGGGGGGGTGAGGACGACGATGCCGATGTGGCATGGGTCCCGAGCGTCAGCGATGTGAGGGGGTACGCGTGGGGTGAGAAAAGTCCAGGGGAGACAGGAGAGTGGCCCGGGTGGCCTGGGTGTTGGGCCCGCTGGGATGGTAGGGGGGTCAGGTAGGTGGGTTGGACCTTTTCTAATTTTTTTCTTCTCTATTTCTTTTTCTTTTTCCATTTTTAATTTCTGCTTTAATTCAAATCAAATGATTCAAACTTCTATTTGATTTCAAATTTTTACCAAAATTTTTGAGTAGGTTTAAACTATTTATTAGTGTGTTATTTAATCCACTTTGGCAATTTCAATTATTTTTATCATGATTTGGTTAATCATTTATATTAAGGAATTTTGTCTTTATTCAAATAAAATTAAATATGGTTCAAACCATATAATTTTATTTAAATAATCTTTTATTCTTTTATTATTCAGTAAACTTTTTATTCCATTTGCTTGTGGATTTAATTCAGGATTTAAATTGTCTTTTAAATATTTCTTGTTTATTTAATTCTTTCTCTGTCTTATAAAATTCATATCTTTTTATTTATAGCTCCAAATATGTTTATTCCACTTTGTATAATTTTATTTAATATTTGTTTATCTTTTAAAATCCTTTTAGGATTATTTTGCTCACAAATTGGTATTGATTTCAGCTAGGAGTATTATTAGCTTTGGAAATTATTTCAGCAAAGGAGAATGGGGAGAGGGTCCCGGACAAAACCCTAGGGTTTCCCTCACACGGGGTGGTTCCTAGGGACACCGGCGGCTGCGCCCTAACGGCTGTCTACGCACAGCCTGTTGGGAACCCCAAGAGCAAGGTGTGAAGCAGCAAGCAACAAGTTTTCCCTCATTTGAGACCAAGGTTATCGAACCAGAAGGAGGAAGGAAACGTCACACAGGTGTTGCAAGCAACGCGGAGACCTGCACAACACAAACTCAAGACTTTGCCCCAATGAACGGTGAGGTTGTCAAGCTCACCGGTTTGCCGTAACAAAAGATTAAACGTATGGTGTGGAAGGTAATGGTTTGCAGCAAGTAAACAAGTAACAGTGGAAGATGTATCAATGGTAAAGATTGGACCGGGGTCCATAGTTCACTAGAGGTGCTCTCCTTAGATAAACAACATGGCATGAAGGGTAAACAAATTATAGCGGGACAATTGACAGGAACTGAGCAAGGCATAACAATGCAATTACTAGTCAGAAATATCCTATGAGATTCAATTGGGCAATACAACAAGATACATAGACCGCCATCCATGCATCTATGACTAGAAGTCCACCTTCAGGTTATCATCCGAACCCCCTCCAGTATTAAGTTGCAAGCAACAGACAACTGCTTTAAGCAAAGTGTGTAAGGTAAACAGTCCACATGTTCCATGAACAAGAGACCGTTGTTTTCTCCCTAGTAGCAACATCACATCTACAACTGAAGAGATTATTGTCACTTCCCTTGGAAACTAGAGGCATGAACCCATTATCGAGCATAAATACCCCCTGTTGGAGTCACTAGCAACTACTTGGCCAAGATAGCTACTAACAACAGAGAGCATGAAAGATCACAAACAACACAGACATGATAGAATCATAAAGACAAAACCATTAATTAAACCAACATAATAATTTCAATATCCATCGGATCCCCGCAAACATAACATGCATGATTACAAATATATTAGATCTTGATCATGAATGGAGCTCACAAGATCTATACATGAAAGCACAAAGGAGGAGATACAACCATTTAGCTACTACATGGACCCATAGTCCAAGGTGGAACTACTCACGCATCATACCGAAGAGAAGACCTCCGGGATGATCTCCCCTCCGGCAGGGTGCCGGGAAGAACTTCAGATCCCCCCGATCTAGGGACGATGGTGGCTGCGGCTATAGACAGTTTCGTGGATATTTGATCGGGTGCTTAGGGTTTCTGCATCGGGGGCTTCTTATAGGCGAAGGGGGAGACCAAGGAGGTGGCCAGGGTTGGCCAACCCTAGCCAGGCATGGGGCTGGGCCCACCCATGCCTGGGGTGGGTCTGGCCCCTCTGGCTGGCCCCTCCGGCTCTCCTCTGGACTTCTTGTTCCCCACGGAAAGTAATTGACTTTGACGTTTGTCCCGTCCAATTTCGAGAATATTTCTTTACTAACTTTTATGAAACCAAAAACAGCAGAAAACAGGCATCTGGCACTGTTGCAACTTGTTAATAGGTTAGTACCAGAAAACATGTAAAAAGCACCTCAAAGTGTAGACAAGTAAAGCAAAGTAGATACTAAACAAGCATGGGGCATCAAAAATTATAGATACGTTTCCAACGTATCACCCCCTAGCGGCGGCTTGGGATGTTGCCTCCACCCTTGACCCTAGGGTTTTCCCCTCCCCTCCCTCCTATAAATAGAGGAGCCACCCTCCCCTCCATTTCCACAACAAGTTATATCCTTTCTCTCCATCTATTCCCTAGAGCTCTCTCCAGCTAGATTGGATCTAGCTCTCTCCCTCTATTCTCTAGCATATAGGACTGGTCACCTAGTTGCATATCTAAAGAACTTTACTTCTTGTAAATCCTAAAAGTGAATAACAAGATAAAAATTAGTAGTCTCCTATTCACCCCCCTCTAGTCGATGAAAGTTGTTACTTTCAATTGGTATCAGATACAAGGCTCTTACATCGGGCTTTACCGCCTAAGAGATGATGGCCAACAATGAGGGTGATGGTAGTGATAACACCAAGAACTTGGCCTTCATGGATGATCTCAAGATATTGGAGTCTTCCATGGTGACCAAGTTCGAGGAAATGATGACACTCTTGCATTCGCTTAAGCCAAACCCCATGGTTACCACTACTCATGTTGCACCTCACTCCACCGAGTCTCCACCCAATGCTCCAGAGACCGCCCCCGGGGTGAATCCCGTGGCCGTCACCACTCACTTGGGTTTTGGCTTTGTTGCTGAAACAATTTCCAAGGGCCCAAGCGAGAGCACCGAGAGGCTCGACAACTCACCTTCCAATGCGTGAGAAGAGCGAAAGGATTACTCGGTGGTGCCACCACTTCCGAAGTATACTCCAGACCCACCTATCCCCATGCCACATATCATTCCTCGAGGAGCACCATTCATGATAGATACTTCAAACTTCGCCAATTGGCAATATTTAATGCAATCTCCTATTTCCAGCTCTTCTATTTAGGTAATGAGGATTGTGGAAGAAGGATTCTCTCCATATGACCCGTAGAAGTTGACTCGAGGTGAAAGATGGAGTTCTAACAATAGGACCCTCACAATAAAGATCCAACCATTTGCAAGCATTGAAAGTTGGGATCAAAGAACTCTAAACGTGTGCATGAAAGATGGAGTTCTAACAATAGGACATAGTAAATATGCATGCAACATGAAAAGCTACAAACAAAGATCATGAATAACATGCATTGAAAAACGTTTGTTTGTTTCACCTGCAGAAAACATAACATAGTGGTAATCAGCTTGTCCCTCATAGAGTAGCAATATAGATGCATATGACACATGCAAAGTTCACAAGGGTGACTAGAAACAAATAGCACAAGAACAAGTAGTAACACAATTGTAACATCCTTAAAATCATGTCTTCAAAGATTGCATATCAGCCATGCATGCATAATCATTTAGGGATCTTTTTCAAAGTCATTTCAAAGAAACAGAAACTTTGGGTGCTATTATTTCATGTGAACAAGCTTTGATCCAATGTTACTCTCTAGTGAGAGAATAATTGTTTTAAAACCATTGTTGTGTGTTCATAGGATTGTTTGATGAGTTCCAAAGCTTGAACAAAATTTCCAAAAACAAAATATGGTTTTTAAACCATTTATTTATCTTCATTAAATCTTGTGCTATGGCACTGTTTATTTTGAATTTTCAAAAGGAACCAAACAAGTCCAGCAAGGCAGCTTGGTTTTATGCCCAAAAATATGAAGGTTTCACTTTACAAAAGTCCAAAAAGATTTGGAAATTCAAATTCTTTTGAATTTATTTGAAAAGGATTCCTGAAAATCGTTTTAGAAAAAGAAAAAGAATTGGGAAACAGAACTGGGCCTAGCGCCACTTATTCAGCCCAACAGCCAAAGAAGCCCACCCGGGCCACTCCTCTCTCTGCCTTTCCCCACCCGTGCATAACCTACCCCCCAGCCACTGATCGATGGGCCCTGTCCACGTCATCGTCATCTTCCCCAAATCCCGCGCAAGAACACGTCGCCGCTGCCGTTGCTGCCGTTGATAGCGCGTCGTAATTTCCATTGATTCAGTAAGCGTTTCCTGCCGAGCCTCTGCCTACTTAAACCTCTCCGCACCGTGAGTCTTTCCCCTCACTCATTACACTCTCTCCGCCACCGGGATGTCCAGAATTCAGTCTGCAAAGCCGCTGCACGAGCAACTCCGGCGAGACATTGCGGTGAGCTCCGTCCACCCCACTCTGTCTCATTCACGCTAGCATGATTCCCTTGCTCACATGACTCATGTCATGCCTTTGTTTTGTCTGCTCGTGACCTAGGTTGATGGATTCGACAACCACCGCAAGTGCTCGACGCCTCTCTCATCTCCGATGAGAAATCACGGTAATCTCCGAGCGCCCATTGCCTTCTCCTCGATGCTATCATGCTAGCCGTGACCTTGTGCACCTCCTGATACATCTGATTCGTGCTAGGGTGGTTCAAATCTTCGGCAACGTCAACGTCTGCAAGCAACCGACGCCGCGCATAACTCTGACGAGCCCCAGCGACCTCCACGGTGCGCTCCTGTCCCTCCCTCGACCACCTCGAGCACCACAACAACCACGCGAACCCAATAAGCATCCCCACTCCTCCCGCATGACCTAAATCGCCGGCAACGTCGCTGACAGAGCGTCGCCGCCGCGCCACCGTCTCCAACGCCGCCAATCCTTGGTCGTTTGATCGCGAGCCGTTAGATCTAGATCTAATGCGTGAGATAGAATCACTTAACGAAGCAGTATGTTTAGATCTGGACCGTGCACAGTCACTTTAATCCAACGGCTCTTATCGATCCATCCGTGCGAACCGGTATGGGCCAATCAGAACACGCCGCGTGGCTAGGGTTTAGATTTAAAAACATAATTTAGATCTAATTGTGATTCAAACTTGTAAAATTCATAACTTTTGATCCCCACGTTCAAATTTTGGAAATTTTATATCACTGGAATCAGGAGAGAAAATCCTATCTGTTTATGCAATGTGTCTAATGTTTTGCCTCTGTAAAAATGATTGTTTTTGCAGAAACATTTGTAAGATTATTTTGGTTATAGAAATGATTTGAAATTTTTTTAAGGATCAAATAAAGTTTATTTTGGGTATCTTGTTTATGTTTTAGTACTGTTTACTTGTCTTGTTTGGTGTATAAAAATCATCACATAGCATTTGCATGCATTCATATATTTTTGTTTGTATATTTTGTTATGTGACTTTGGTGCCAATATTTTATGTGTATATTTTGGTGCAAATAGTGATTATGGTTGTGAAGATTGTTGATACTCCCCAAACTACCAAGGCAAGTGGTGCTTCATGATTTTATTCCTATATTTTTCAACTATGCACTAGAAATATTTTGTATAGGACTTGCATGAATATTTTGATAAGTATCTATATGCTATGCTTGGGAAATCCTTGTAGTTGTAGAATTGTTAGAAATTTATCTAAGTTAAGATGCTTACCATTACCATGCTTAGTCTAGCTAGTAGCAACCAAGGGTGGTTATATAATCATGCTATGTGAAAAATTTCTAAGTCTATGACTTGTGTTTTTGCTTAATAAAACAACTAAGTGAATGAAACACCTGGGTGGAATGGAAGGAATGGTTTGTGTTGAGTGGTTACACAAGGCCAATTTCTATGGTTTACCTTATGTATCTCACTTGTGGAAAGCCACCCAGGAACAAAGGGATTTGAGATGCCAAATGTTAAGAAGCTTCTAGTGCAGCCACATGGCAATATGGGCTCTGCCTGGATCACATAGGTTGCAATAACTTAGCCATTTGGACAATTGGTGGTAGTGGGATGATAGGTTGTAACACGTCCATTTGGTCTAAGGGAAGGCTTCTGAAAGGTCCTGTCTTGGTGAAAATCAAGTCTTGTGGGGAAAGTGCACAACCTCTGCAGATGGAAGAATCTAAGTACTTAGCCATGTCCCTGGTATGGGACAACTTGAGCATCAAGAAATGGAAGCTATCAAGAATCTCCTCATCCCAATTTTCTAAGTTAAAACTTGTGGTTGAACAAGGGTGAAGGTTCACCAATTTCTATTGGTGATTCCTTGGGAAAGTTTTGTCAAAGAAAAACTTAGTGTTTTCAACTAATAGGCAAAACCTATTTTGAGCAAAGCAAGCCTAAGCTACACTTAGCCAAATGCATGTAGTATCTAGATGACAATATTCTACTAAGGTATCACTTGCCAATACTATTCCAAATGTATTGACCCACTGTGGATGTAACTTGTGATGTTGCAGGTTAATCTGATGATGATAAGGGGTTATGAGTCTACACTCAACATGCTTGCCTGTGGCACATGAAGATGAAGACTTATTTATCTTATTATATATTTGAACTCTTGTATTAGGCATGTGGTCATGGAGTTGTAAAAGACTATGTTTGTCTCTAGAATGATATGTAATAATGACCTTTGTTTCTGTGTACTTCATCTTAAACTGTGGATGCTAGCATTGATCCAGGGACTAGCATTGCAATCACAGGGATCTTTACCTTTATAAAGGTGGGATCTTACAACAATATGCATCAATTAATAAGCTTTGGAACACTGCACACAGAATGACAACTATGCTCTCTTAATGGTGCCTAAAGGTAGAAGGTGGAGACTCAAATAATGGTGGAAGAAAGGCCTTTTTGTAAAGGAAGCAGGGATTACAAGTTTCAAAAAGATCTTCCAAAAATTATGGTACTTGTCATTTCCTTTCCAATTTTTTTTGTCTAAGTTATGTTGAACCTTGGATGCTTGTAATGGATTTATGTATGCCATGACTTGTGTGTTTGATTTCCAAAATGCTTGTGATGCTTTTTCTTATGATTTTCTCTATCTATGTTGATTCTAACTTTTTCTATCTTATAAAATAGATGCCTAATGTTACTATCAGCACGGCTGAAGAGCTCAAGGGAACT
Organism: Avena sativa; assembly: GCA_916181665.1. NCBI lineage: Eukaryota > Viridiplantae > Streptophyta > Magnoliopsida > Poales > Poaceae > Avena > Avena sativa. The sequence goes on from OV702293.1 coordinate 99,478,540, forward strand.
CGTTTTGGCACTCGTCTTATTGAGCTTAATAGTGTGCTCAATCTTCCGCTTCCTAGCATCATGATGCTCCCCCTCACCAAGTTTGAGAGGAAGGACCTTTGGGGCTTCAAGGTTACTCAGCCAGGACGCCAGACGGAGCCAGCCACGGAGGCCATCACCCTCAAGCTCATGCATGATGACAAGGAGAGAGGCCTAGAGGTAGTCATGCAGGATTTACTTGGGAGTTTGCTAGGGAGACACTCTCGGGAGATTAGAGGTACTCACTTCCACGCCTTCGGTAGACGTGACGAGGATGGTGAGGCCATTGACTTCGAGGATGCTGCTAGAGAGACGGCAGAGCCGATTCGTGTATACCTCCAGGACCTAGAGGTTCTTCTTAGGCACCTAGATACTGATAAGACCAACGTCATGCTTAGCAATGACGAACACCAGGTGCAGCTTCGTGAGAAGGACAAGATCTTCGCGGAGCAAGATGAGATAGTCAAGGAAATGGAGGCCAAGTTTGAGAGTCAGGATAGAAAGTTCAAGAGTCAAGAGAAAAGAGTCCAAGATAGGAACAAGAGGATTCGAGAGATGACTTCAGAACTAGAGGCCAAGGACTTCGAGCTCGAGCATCAGCAGGTGGTGATTGAGAGACTTCGTTCACAGAAGAGGGCTCTCAAAGCCAAGGTAGAGGCCTTGACTACCAATGTCGAAGAGTACAAGACCGCTATGGAGAATGCAGGTCTTACACTTTTCGACGAGGAGGTTGATGCAGAGGAGTAGTGATGACTACTCATTTATCTTATATTTACCATGCTTTTGATTATTGAGTCGCAATGATCATCCAACATGTGGATGGCTTGCTATTGGTGTGTTTGCTTTTCAAACTTGTTGTTTATGTTGTTGAACTTTTGTTATTTTGATGCATGTTTGGTGATTGTTTATGTGATGTATTGTGCATGTTAAACATCTATGGGTATCTCATTATTATCCTTATGAAAACCACATATGCCTCCTCGACGTGCCAACCCCAACCCGAACAACAACAATGTCACCCCAGAGATGCAGCAGCTGATGACAGCACAGACATAGCCGATGCAGATGATGACCACTTTCATACAGAATCAGAATAACAACAACAACAACAACAACAACAAAAACAACAACAACAATAACAACAACAATAACAACAACAACAATCAGAACAACCCACCAGGTTTTGACATGCTCACCAGATTCCTAAGACTGAGGCCAGCAAAGTTCTTAGGAACTACCTATCCCATGGTGGCCAATGATTGGCTACGCTCGGTGAACAAGGATTTGGTAACTGTTGGCTGTACTGATGAAGAGAAAGTCAGGTTTGCAGCACACTTGTTGGAAGGACCAGCAGCTACTTGGTGGGATAACTTCCAGATCACCACTCCTATTGAGGATGTGACATGGGCTATCTTTGAAGATGGTTTCCGTACAGCTCACATCTCATCTGAAGTGATGAGTTTGAAGAAGAAGGAATTCCATAACTTGAAGCAGCGCCACCGCAGCGTGGCTGAATATATTGCGGAGTTCAACAATTTGGCGCGTTATGCACCGGATGAAGTTGACACTGATGCTAAGAGGAAAGAGAAGTTCCTCGAAGGATTGAACGATGAACTGAACCTGTAGCTATTTGTGGCCTACGTCCCCACTTATCAGTCTCTTTGTGACAAGGCTGCCATCTTGGAGAGCAAGATGAAACAGGTTGAAAGCAGTAAGAGGAAACACTCTGACAAGCACAACTCGGGATCGTCTCACAAGCATTCCCATTATGATGATAGTGGGAGTTCTGGATCCCACAAGCATGGAAAGTACAACAGCCACCATAACCACAACCGTCATCATGACAACAAACATCATCGTAGTCATGACAATGACAAGTACAAGAATCACAAGAGTGGATACAAGAACCACCACAATGGAAGTGGAAGTGGTAGTGGAAGCCAACCTGTCAAGAAGGATCTAAGTCAAGTTGAATGTTTCAAGTGCAAAAAGATGGGGCATTATGCAAATGAATGACCAGAAAATAAAGTTGAAGGACCCAACAAGCCCAACCCTTTCCAGAAGGGACAGGTGAACCACATCAATGTGGAAGAGATCTATGAGGAACCTGATGCTGTTGCTGGTAAGTTCAAACTCAATTCTGTTCCAGCATTTGTTCTCTTTGATACTGGTGCATCTCATTCATTCATATCAAGAGCATTTGTTGAAAGAAATGAACTACCAGTAGAAACTATTGGGTGTCCTATAAAAGTAAGTTCTCCTGGCGGAGAAATGATAGTGAACTCAGGATGTCATGATCTAGTCATAGAGTTTGGGAAATATAAGTTTCCTGTTAATCTGATAATCCTAAATTCCCAAGGATTGGATGTCATTTTGGGAATGTACCGGATGACTAAGCACAAGGGAGTTCTAGATTGTGCCAACCATACTGTCACACTCACAACTCCAGAAAACAAAAGGATTAGATTCAAGACCAACTTTGAACCAAAAGGGAGTAAGCTAAATTCTCTTAAGGGGGTTAGCATAAACAGTGTGCCGATTGTGAGTGAATATCCGGATGTGTTTCCGGAAGAATTGTCGGGAATTCCACCAGATAGAGATGTGGAATTTCTGATTGATTTGCTACCAGGATCTGGACCAATAGCAAAGAGACCGTATAAGATGTCAGTTGATGAGTTGAAAGAACTCAAGAAACAACTTGGAGAACAGTTATAGAAAGGATTTATTCAACCAAGTTCTTCATCCTAGGGAGCACCAGTTTTGTTTGTGGAAAAGAAAGATAGAAGTCAAAGGTTATGCATAGATTACCGTTCACTCAATGAGGTAACTATCAAGAACAAATATCCTTTGCCTAGAATCAGTGACTTGTTTGATCAGTTAGAAGGAGCCTGTGTGTTCTCAAAGATTGATCTCCAATCAGGTTATTTTCAGCTTAAGATAAGGGAACAAGACATACCTAAGACAGCTTTAACCACTAGGTATGGATTGTATGAGTATACCGTGATGCCATTTGGTTTGACCAATGCACCAGCTTACTTCATGAATATGATGAACAAGGTGTTCATGGAGTTCCTTGACAAGTTTGTTGTCGTTTTCATCGATGACATTTTGATCTACTCCAAGAGCAAAGAAGAGCATGAAGGACATTTGCGTTTGATACTTGAGAAGCTTAGAGAGCATAAGTTGTATGCCAAATTCAGCAAGTGTGAATTTTGGTTAAATGAAGTTGGATTTCTTGGACACATTGTGTCAGGAGAGGGTGTAGCAGTTGATCCTGCTAAAGTGTCAGCTGTAACTGAATGGGAATCTCCTAAGTCAGTAAAAGAGGTTCGTAGTTTCCTTGGCTTGGTAGGATACTACAGAAGATGTATTGAGAATTTCTCCAAAGTAGCTAAAACAATGAAAAAGAGTTACTAAAGAAAGACAAGAAATTTGCTTGGTCTGAAGGATGTGAACTTAGTTTCCAAGAATTGAAGAAGAGACTAGTGACAGCACCAGTCTTATGTCTGCCAGATTTGGAGAAGGATTTCCAAGTATATTGTGATGCATCTCATCATGGTTTAGGTGCAGTGCTAATTCAAGAAGGGAAAGTTGTGGCATATACCTCGAGACAACTCAAAACTCATGAGGTAAACTACCCAACTCATGATTTAGAGTTAGCCTCTGTTGTCCATGCACTCAAAACATGGAGACATTATCTTTTGGGAAAGCGATGTGAAGTGTTCACAGATCACAAAAGTTTGAAGTATTTCTTCACCCAGAAAGAAATTAACATGAGACAAAGAAGATGGCTAGAACTCATCAAGGACTATGACTTGAGTTTGCAATACCACCGGTAAAGCAAATGTTGTAGCAGATGCTCTAAGCCGTAAGGTTTTTGTGAATGGCCTTACTAAGGGAGAGTTGCCAGATGATCTATGTGCTCAATTTAGAGATCTCAGATTGGAGATTGTGCCTGAAGGACATCTTATGTCATTGGATGTTCAACCCACCTTGTTGGACAAAATCAAAGAAGCCCAAAAGACAGATAAGGAAATTGAAGAGATCAAGGAAAAGAATGGCAAAGGAAAAGCCAAAGGATTTCATGAAGATGAACAGGGTACTTTATGGTATGGAAAACGCATCTGTGTTCCACAAGATCCGGAGCTTCGGAAACTGATTTTACAAGAAGCACACAACTCATCATATTCCATTGCATCCGGGTAACACCAAAATGTACATGGATATGAAGGAAAGATTTTGGTGGAATAATCTCAAGAAGGACATCGCCGAACATATTGCTTTGTGTGATGTATGTAGTAGAGTGAAAGCGGAACATCAGAAGCCAGCAGGATTGCTACAACCACTACCTATTCCTGATTGGAAGTGGGACAAGATTGGCATGGATTTCATCACTGGATTGCCAAGGACCAGGTCAGGATATGATTCTATTTGGGTAGTAGTGGATCGCCTAACTAAAGTGGCTCATTTCATACCCGTGAAGACAACCTATACAAGTGCTAAGTTAGCCAAGATCTATATGAATAGGATTGTATGTCTGCATGGAGTACCCAGGAGTATTGTGTCTGATAGGGAAACTCAATTCACTTCTCATTTTTGGAGGCAACTACATGAGTCATTGGGAACGAGGTTGGAATTCAGCACTGCTTTTCATCCTCAGACTGATGGACAAACAGAAAGGACCAACCAGATTCTTGAAGATATGTTGAGGGCATGTGCCCTAGACTATGGAGCCAGTTGGGATGAAAGTCTGCCTTACGCAGAATTATCTTACAATAACAGCTATCAAGCCAGTATTGAGATGGCACCATTTGAATTTCTCTATGGGAGAAAGTGTACCACCCCATTGTTATGGAATGGTGTGGGAGAAAGAAATCTGTTCGGACCAGAACTAATCAAAGAGGCTGAAGAGAAAGTCAAGCTAGTTAAGGACAGATTGAAGATAGCACAGTCCTGACAGAAGAGCTACGCAGATCCTAAGCGTAGATAAGTCACCTATGAAGTGGGTGATAGAGCTTATCTTAGAGTGTCACCACTTCGTGGAGTGAAGAGATTTGGTGTCAAAGGTAAATTGGCCCCAAGGTATGTTGGACCATTCAAGATTCTGAGTCATAAAGGAGAAGTAGCCTATGAGATTGAATTGCTAGAGTCATTGTCTGCCATTCACAATGTGTTTCATGTAAGCCAGCTAAAGAAATGCCATCCAGAGATCGAAGAGACTTCTTTGAAGGATACTATACCTTTGGAGGAGGTTCAATTAGAGAGTGACCTCACTTATGAGGAAAAACCTATCAAGATTCTTGAGACTGTAGAAAGAGTTACTCGGACCAAGACTATCAAATTCTGCAAAGTTCAATGGAACCATCATTCCGAAGAAGAATCAACATGGGAAAGAGAAGATGATCTTCGGAAAGACCACCCTCACCTATTTTCTAGCCAATCCGAATCTCGAGGGCGAGATTCACCTTAAGGGGGTTAGATTTGTAACATCCTTAAAATAATGTCTTCAAAGATTGCATATCATCCATGCATGCATAATCATTTACGGATCTTTTTCAAAGTCATTTCAAAGAAACAGAAACTTTGGGTGCTATTATTTCATGTGAACAAGCTTTGATCCAATGTTACTCTCTAGTGAGAGAATAATTGTTTTAAAACCATTGTTGTGTGTTCATAGGATTGTTTGATGAGTTCCAAAGCTTGAATTTTTTTTCCAAAAACAAAATATGGTTTTTAAACCATTTATTTATCTTCATTAAATCTTGTGCTAAGGCACTTTTTATTATGAATTTTCAAAAGGAACCAAACAAGTCCAGCAAGGCAGATTGGTTTTATGCCCAAAAATATGAAGGTTTCACTTTACAAAAGTCCAAAAAGATTTGGAAATTCAAATGCTTTTGAATTTATTTGAAAAGGATTCCTGAAAATCATTTTAGAAAAAGAAAAAGAATTGGGAAACAGAACTGGGCCTGGCGCCACTTATTCAGCCCAACAGCCAAAGCAGCCCACCCGGGCCACTCCTCTCTCTGCCTTTCCCCACCCGCGTAGAACCTACCCCCATCCACTTATCGATGGGCCCCGTCCACGTCATCGTCATGTTCCCCAAATCCCGCGTAAGAACACGTCGTCGCTGCCGTTGCTGCCGTTGATAGCGCGGCGTAATTGCCATTGATTCAGCAAGCGTTTCCTGCCGAGCCTCTGCCTACTTAAACCTCTCCGCATCGCGAGTCTTTCCCCTCACTCGTCACACTCTCTCCGCCACCGGGCTGCCCAGAATTCAGTCTACAAAGCCGCTGCCCGAGCAACTCCGGCGAGACATTGCGGTGAGCTCCGTCCACCCCACTCTATCTCGTTCACGCTAGCATGATTCCCTTGCTCACGCGACTCATGTCATGCCTTTGTTTTGTCTGCTCATGACCTAGGTCGACGGATTCGACAACCACCGCAAGTGCCCGACGCCTCTCTCATATTTGGTGAGAAATCATGGTAATCTCTGAGCGCCCCTTGCCTTCTCCTCGATACTATCATGCTCGCCGTGACCTTGCGCACCTCCTGATACATCTGGTTCGTGCTAGGGCGGTTTAAATCTTCGGCAACGTCAATGTCTGCAAGCAACCGACGCCGCGCACAACTCCGACGAGCCCTAGCGACCTCCACGGTGCGCCTCTGTCCCTCCCTCGACCACCTCGAGCACTGCAGCAACCACGCGAACCCAGTAAGCATCCCCACTCCTCCCCGCGTGACCTAAATCGCCGACAACGTCACTGACAGAGCACCGACGCCGCGCCACCATCGCCAGCGCCACGCCACCATCGCCAGCGCCGCCAATCCTTGGTCGTTTGATCGCGAGCCGTTAGATCTAGATCTAACGCATGAGATAGAATCACTTAACGAAGAGGTATGTTTAGATCTGGACCGTGCGCAGTCACTTTAATTCAACGGCTCTTATCGATCGATCCGTGCGAACCGGTACGGGCCAATCAGAACACGTCGCGTGGCTAGGGTTCAGATTTAAAAACAGAATTTAGATCTAATTGTGATTCAAACTTGTAAAATTCATAACTTTTGATCCCCACGTTCAAATTTTGCAAATTTTATATCACTGGAATCAGGAGAGAAAATCCTATCTGTTTATGCAATGTGTTTAATGTTTTCCCTCTGTCAAAATGATTGTTTTTGCAGAAACATTTGTAAGCTTATTTTGGTTATAGAAATGATTCGAAAAATGTTTTAAGGATCAAATAAAGTTTATTTTGGGTATCTTGGACTTGTTTACGTTTTAGTACTGTTTACTTGTCTTGTTTGGTGTAGAAAAATCATCACATAGCATTTGCATGCATTCATATATTTTTGTTTGTATATTTTGTTATGTGACTCTGGTGCCAATATTTTATGTGTAGATTTTGGTGCAAATAGTGATTGTGGTTGTGAAGATTGTTGCTACTCCCCAAACTACCAAGGCAAGTGGTGCTTCATGATTTTATTCCTATATTTTTCAACTATGCACTAGAAATATTTTTGTATAGGACTTGCATGAATATTTTGATAAGTATCTATATGCTATGCTTGGGAAATCCTAGTAGTTGTAGAATTGTTAGAAATTTCTCTAAGTTAAGATGCTTACCATTACCATGCTTAGTATAGCTAGTAGCAACCACGGGTGGTTATATAATCATTCTATGTGAAATTTTTCTAAGTCTATGACTTGTGTTTTTGCTTAATAAAACAACTAAGTGAATGAAACACCTGGGTGGAATGGAAGGAATGGTTTGTGTTGAGTGGTTACACAAGGCCAATTTCTATGATTTACCTTATGTATCTCAGTTGTGGAAATCCACCCAGGAACAAAGGGATTTGAGATGCCAAATGTTAAGAAGCTTCTAGTGCAGCCACATGGCAATATGGGCTCTGCCTGGATCACATAGGTTGCAATAACTTAGCCATTTGGACAGTTGGTGGTAGTGGGATGATAGGTTGTAACACGTCCATTTGGTCTAAGGGAAGGCTTCTGAAAGGTCCTGTCTTGGTGAAAATCAAGTCTTGTGGGGAAAGTGCACAACCTCTGCAGATGGAAGAATCTAAGTACATAGCCATGTCCCTGGTATGGGACAACTTGAGCATCAAGAAATGGAAGCTATCAAGAATCTCCTCATCCCAATTTTCTAAGTTAAAACTTGTGGTTGAACAAGGGTGAAGGTTCACCAATTTCTATTGGTGATTCCTTGGGAAAGTTTTGTCAAAGAAAAACTTAGTGTTTTCAACTAATAGGCAAAACCTATTTTGAGCAAAGCAAGCCTAAGCTACACTTAGCCAAATGCATGTAGTATCTAGATGACAATATTCTACTAATGTATCACTTGCCAATACTATTCCAAATGTATTGACCCATTGTGGCTATAACTTGTGATGTTGCAGGTTAATCTGATGATGATAAGGGGTTATGAGTCTACACTCAACATGCTTGCCTGTGGCACATGAAGATGAAGACTTATTTATCGTATTATATATTTGAACTCTTGTATTAGGCATGTGGTCATGGAGTTGTAAAAGACTATGTTTGTCTCTAGAATGATATGTAATAATGACCTTTGTTTCTGTGTACTTCATCTTAAACTGTGAATGCTAGGATTGATCCAGGGACTAGCATTGCAATCACAGGGATCTTTACCTTTATAAAGGTGGGATCTTACAACAGTATGCATCAATTAATAAGCTTTGGAACACTGCACACAGAATGGCAACTATGCTCTCTTAATGGTGCCTAAAGGTAGAAGGTGGATACTCAAATAATGGTGGAAGAAAGGCCTTTTTGTAAAGGAAGCAGGGATTACAATTTTCAAAAAGATCTTCCAAAAATTATGGTACTTGTTAGCTTTCAGCCCTCATTGCCCCTATCATAAGCATCTTGAAGTGGTTAAGTTTAAAGTGGCAAAGCTGGAGTATATGCTTGACGAAGTATAAGTTGGCAATCTCATGTCCCTTGAATACGAGGGCCACACCTCATGCATACTCAACTTTGGGTCCAGGTAAGTTTTTGTCACTTTAAGTATTTGCATATCATTGAGAACCGCCAACGGGGTACCCCTTGCACATGGTACAGGAGCTTTCCCATAACCAAAATGATAAGGCAAGCAGACAATGAGCATCTCAACAATCTTTTTATTTACCATATGCATAGCTTTTTTATTGAGGATGCTTCATAGATAGCTCACTATGGTGATGCTGCAAGTTTCCACCATGATTAGGAATGGCTTAGGCTAGCGGCCCAGGCGTTTCTCTAACACAAAATACAAACTCCATGGACTTACAAGTTCCCTCTTTATTTCACAGCGGTGACATCCATAGACAAAAGAGCATGATATCAACTGAGTACAACAAGGTACACGTGCAATGTTGAAAACGATCCCCGTGACAGCACGATTATGCTAATTCCAACTTATAAGTGCAAGCATATACAACAAATTTGTCACAATGGTTCAAGTTTATTAGGGGCAAAGAATAAAGTGTGCCATCAAGTTCGTGAGGGCTTTAATCACTAAGTTTTCACATAAAAAAAATAGTTTTTAATTGGAAGATAGTTGAAAACAAGAATATACTTGGAATGGTGTAACACACCATGCATAGGAGTTTATAGTGGACACTTTGGAATAACTTGGTTTCTTGGGAGTTGGAGGCATGCGTAGAACTTACTCATACAAGTGGAGGCTAGCAAAAGACTGGGAGCAACTAACTAAGAGAGCAATAATGGCCATAATCATGAAGTGCAACAAAGAATACTAATCAAAGCAAAGAGTGGTACTACAAGTCAAGGACTAAATGATCATAAAGGCTAATGGTGACTTTTCATAGTCATAACATGGTGTGAGTATGTTCCAAGTCAACCCAAGCAAAGCATCAAAGGAGAATACCACAATACTATGCTTTTGCATGCTAAAACAACGCATAATTTCTTCAAGGCACACTAAGCAATCCCAATTGTTTGGAACAATACACGCTACAACAATAATCACTAAGCATAATGCTAAAACAACACCTAGCATGTTATGCTAAAGTCTAAGTCACAGTCAATGCAAGCTCCTCTTGCACTTCAAGCAAGAACTTACTACTCCTTTCCAACACCAAGAAACTTATTTGCAAAACAACACAGCAAGAACGGGGGTCCAAACTACTTTATAAAACTAAGAAAACTAAACAAAACAAACAAAAACTAAGACGCTCCAAAAACAGCACAACTGTGCATGAAACAATAAAAACGAAGTGTCTAGACAAACCTGAGCTTTTTATTGATGAAGAAGGGGATGCCTTAGGCATACCCAAGCTTTGACGCTTGTACCTCTTGGATATTTCTTGGGGTGACACCATGGTGGCATCCCCAAGCTTGAGCTTTTGTCCATCCTTCATCTCATTGCATCATTCTATCTTTACACCTGAAATTTTTCCTTCATACAAAACTTCACACAATCTTCATTAGCAACATTAGTGTATTCAAAAGATATTAGACCTCTCCAAAGATTTGGAACAGCAAGGATTTTCACTAAAAACACAAGCTACTGTAGTAACTCCTTCAAAAATCTCAATTCACCTAAAGAGAACTCAAAAAGGAAATAATGGCAGAAATCTGTCAAAACAGACAAGCAGGTAGAAACCGATTTTTTCAAACATCTTATGTTGCTCAAATAAAAACGTATTTAACTAAAGAAAGTTACCTAACATACTGGGGGATTTATTCGTAAATTTTGAGCTCAATCCTAGTTACAGAGCCTCCTCACGAATTTTTTTGGTGGAGGACAGAAATCTGTTTCGGGACAGCAACTCCCCAAATCTTACTTCCCTCTAATTAGAGGTCATTCTTGGCACAAAAAGCAAACAAAAAGGATAATAAGAGGTCATTACAGATGTAATAACTTCCAAGACTCAAGGAAACTCTTGGGTTATCTCCCAACAAGTACTTTTCTTTAATGCCTTTAAGTTAGGCACAAGAAGCAAGAAGAATCAAGTATTTTCAAATGAAGAAGCATTAACATCAAATCTTGCTTTCAAAGGAGGAGAAAAAAGCAACTTCTCTCTCCTCATAGGGAAGCGTTCAATACCTTTCTTTAATGGAAAATGATATTTAATGGTGTCTTCTTTCATATCAATGATGGCACCAACTGTTCTAAAAAAAGGTCTTCCCAAAGTAATAGGACAAGAAGCATTGTATTCAACATCCAAAACATAGAAATCAACAGGGACATAAGCATTATTAACCATGATGAGAACATCATTAATACTCCCCATGAGTTTCTTCTTAGCATTATCATTGAGTGGGACATCCAAATAACAATCTTCCAAAGGTGGCAAATCAAGCATTTCATAAATCTTCCTAGGCATAATAAAGACACTAGAACCAAGATCACATGAAACTTTGAGGTCAAAGTCATTCACTTGTATATTAATAATGGGTTCCCAAATATCTCCTACTTTCCTAGGAATATAATCTTTGTGTTTTAGATTCTCTTCCTTAATCTTAACAAGAGAATATGTAATGTGTTTGGTAAAGGCAACATGCATATCACTAGCATCATGACTTCTAGCAAGATTTTGCAAGAACATAATCACTTCAGAAATATTGCAACCATCAATATCAAAATCAAACTTGGCATCACTAGTAGTAGGCTCAATAGGCTTAGGCATAGTAGGAGTAGGAATAGGGACTACTTGTGGTTTAGTGGTGATAGTGCACACACTATTGTTTCTATCAATTTCAGCTTCCCTTTCCCACTTAGCATGAAGTTGAGCTAACAGCCTAACATTTTCATCAATAGTAAGTTGTATGGCATGAGCAGTAGCAAAGGTGTTTTCCATAGTTTCAGGTTTAGCAGCCATTTTATTAATCAAAGAGGTCTGAGCTTCAGACAAAGAGGATATATTTTTCTCAACAGTTAAAAGCTTTTCCTCTATAGTCTTATTGAAAGTGGTTTGTTTACTAATAAATTCTTTGAGCATGACTTCAATTTCAGAGGGGGCACTTCTAGCATTATTGTAGGAGCTTCGATAGGAATTGCCATTATTAGGAGGATAAGGCTGTAAGGTTCCCAACCTTTAATAAGGTAGAGATCCCCGTGTTTACAATGCTAGTCCCTGGATCAATAGCTAGCATCCACAGTTAAGATGTAATATCAAGAAACAAAGGTCATAATACAACTTTATAACCAGGAATAAAATAATTCATTACATCTTACATAGCTCATTTGGCTATCTCATTACAATGCAGCAGAATATCTATATAGCATGGAGTCCTTCATCTTCAAAGTACCACAGACAATCATGTTGGTTGTAGACTTGTAATACTATTCAACACACTTCACTAACATCAAACAAACCTGCAACATAATAAGTTGCAGCCACAAGGGTCAATACATTTGAATTGTATTGGTAAGTTTCACTACTATGTAGAAATAAGTGGATCCTATCATTACATGCATATTTGGCTAAGTAGGGTTTAGGCTCATTTGCAGAAAGCAATTTAGTTTTATCCTATCTTTTCAAAATAGTCTTGATATTTTGTCAAATCTTTTTGAACTCCTTGGAAAACTCCAAGTGCTTATAATCCCTTGTTGACACCATCAAGTTTTACTTTGAGAAATTGGAATGTCGACATCTTCCATAGCTTCAGGCCTTAGTTGCTCAGAGTTGTCCGTAACCGGGGACACGACTAAGTACTTAGAATTTGATCTTCTGCAGAAGTTGTACACTTTACCCACATGACACAATCTCGTCTTGATGCCACCAGTGGCCGCTGGATAAGTACTCACCAAAATGGAGTACTAGCAGATCGAGAATGTGACAAAGTCTTTCCATAGGAGTCCTCCCAATACACAATGCTAGCTTGTCTACCAGGCACCAATGTAGGTATATATTTCCCTTACACAATTATAGTTAACCTGAAGATGCCAATGCATGGGTCTTCCACTATGTAGTTGACTAAGCCAGAGCCCATTTAGCATGTGGCTGTACACGGAAGCCACTGTACGAGAAACATGTTCAATCTCTAAGTCCCTGGGTGGTTTTCTTCTAGTGCACACACAAAAAGATAGCCATATAAACACGGTTCCCTTTGTTGCCACCTTGTCCAAATCTTGAGTATCCTTTTCCACCAAGGTGGTTGATTGAGTACTTGTTTTATTATATAAAACATATATCTTTCCAACACTTCATATAATCATATCATGTATCCCATCCCAAATATATAGCATGGCTAAGCATACTACAACTACAATGTTTTTCTCTAAGGAGATAATAGGGTATCCTATTAGGATTTAACATAGCATAACATATAGTAGTCCTTATCATGCATGTTACAAAAATCCACCAAGTGTAATGAAAATAGTAGGACATGGATGATCGTGTCACTTGCCTTTTTAGTAGAGAATGTTGGTTCACTTCTTGATCTTGCAAATATCACACTCTTCTAACTCCACTATAATTCAATCAAGCAAACAAAAATTTAACTAGCATTCAAACCATTTCACCACATAAAATAACAAAAACAAGGTCATGCATGCAAGGATGCAAAAGATGGTTTTATTTAGAAAAGTGGTTTCTATTAGGCTCTAAACTTTTTAGAGCTCAATGTGGTCATTTACAAAAGTGGTAAAACCATTTGCCAAAAGTTTCATCTCATAAACCAAATATTATGTTAAGGTGATATTTTATGTTGTTGAAAATATCTTTTAGCAAAGTAATAAATTTATATGGTTCATCAAATATGTTCTTATTCACAAAAGTTGGTGTTTAGGGTCAGAAGGTTTGAATCACATCATTTCCCAAAGGCTTTACTCAAAAAAATCATTTCTAAACCATAAACAATATTTTTATTTGACCAGAGATGTGCTAATTCAAATATTTATTCCTTAACTTCACAAAATACATTTTTAAATCCATAAGTTAGTTCCTATGGTCAGTAGGTTCAAAACAATCCATTTTGCAAAGATTTCACCTTAAAAATATATCTAGAACATTTTTTATATTCAAATTATGCCTACACAAGTTTCTGCAATTTCAACCAATTTTCCAGAAGCAAAACATTAAACAAAGTGCATGGTTGCAAAGTACTTGTTCTGCTGAATCCATTTATATAAAATTTGCAAAATTTGGACGTGTAGAATTAAAGTTATGAATTTTACAAGTTGCATATCTAATAGATTCTAATTTCTGTTTTAAATCAAACTCTGTCTACGTGGCGCTTCCTTTTTGGTCGATACCATTTCGTTTGGAACGACTAATACTGGCTGCAGGATCTTACTTAAAACGCACTGCGCAGATGAACGCGTACCCCTTCGCTTATAATCTAATCTCATCCTTTCGATCCAGATCTGACGAACCACAGCGCATTGACCATGGTTTGGCGGCGCTGGCGGCGGCAGACGGTGGCGCACGCTCGGGCGGTGAGCTTGCCGATGATTCAGGAAGCGAGGGAGAGGGAGGAGTAGCTCACCGTGCTTGCAGTGGTGTGGCGAAGCTCAAGGTGGTCGCAGCTGTCCAAGGGGCGCACGGGAACGGTGGTGATTGCTCGTCGGAGTCTGCAGCGGCGCCAGATGCTTCGGTTCATCGTCGGGGGCGAAGTTTGCGAGCGCGCTAAGACAAACGGAGCATGCGGTTAGTTGCGTACAGGGCTGGGGATCCTGGGAGTATCAACGGGAAGGTTCGGGGCGGTCTGTGCTTACCAGGGGAGCTCGCCGGAGAAACGGCAGACGACGGTGGCGCTGAGGTGTCGAGGTTGCCGAGGCTATGGTGCTCGCGCGGACTAACGAGCGGCACTGGGAGATGCGCAAGAAGATGGGAGCAGGCCTGCGTGCAGTGGGAGGCGAGAGGCAGTTGGACGGTGCCGGAATTTGCTGGAGAAGCTCGTCGGAGCAGAGGGGTTTGAGCTCGCGATTCTCGTAGCCTGGAGGTAGAGGGGAGGTGTGGCTTGGGGGGAAAGAGAGAGGAGGGCGAGGCATTTAATCGAGCGTGGTTGCTGTCGAGTTAAACCCAGCCATCAACGCGAATTGATCGCCGCAATCAATGGCAGAAACGGCGAGGAGGACGTGGTCGCGGTGAAGACGACGATGAGGTGGCCAGTGGGGTCCGGCTGACAGCGAGAGGGAGGGAGTGTTTACTGGGTCCACTGGTCAGTGACTTAGCGGGTGCGCAGTTGACTGAAAAACGATTTGGTAGAGGTGTTTACTTGGGCTGCGCTGCTGGGCTTAGTTGGGCCAGATGGGTTGGGTTGCTCTGTTTCATTTTTTCATACTGGATGCTTTTTCTTTTTCTGTTTTGAATTTCTGTTTTGATTTTATTTCAACCAATTCAAACTCCATTTGAATTCAAACTACCACCTAACTTTTGGGTATAATTCAATTCTGTTTAACAACATATTCTAAGTCCAAAATAGAACAATTATTTTTAGGATTTATTATTTATTAAAAATAAATAAAAGGCCTTTAGTCTTTATTTCAAATAGGATTCAAATATGTTTAAAACTCTATTTGACTTTCTAAATTTTTCCAAAACCTATTCAATAGGTTTTCTTAAAAACATAACACTTTGAAATAAAATACTTTATTAAGTTTTAATGCTCATTCAAAATAGGAAAAAGTCTATACTTGAATGAAATTTGTATATAAATAAATCCTCATGGTTTTATTTAAATAGACCTTTATTTTTTTATCAAAAAAAACATTTTATTTTAAATGCTTGGCCAAGATTAATTTGGCTCTTTAAAATAATCCTTATTTATAATTCCACCTTTTCTTATAAAAACCATATATTTTTATTTAAATATCCAAAAATGGTGATTCCAACTATTAAAACTTTATTTATTAATTGTTTATCTTTTAAAATCCCTTTAGTATTTTATTTGATCAAAATAGGTTTTGATGTTTCCATTTGGAATCAAAAAGTTTCTTCTCACCCTAAATTTCAACAAAAATTTATTTTGTTTATTTATTTTTCACATTTCAAAATTTGGAAAATTTTGGGATGTGACAAAGGCCTATAATTGTTGTTGCTATCGAAATTGTTCCTATAGGCATTGTTGTTTCTAATGAAGTTCACATCAACTTGATCTTCTTGAGAAACCAAAGAGGCTAAGGGAACACTATTAGGATCTAGAGGAGATTTCCCATTAACAAGCATAGCCATAATAACATCAATCTTTTCACTCAAAGAGGAAGTTTCCTGAACAAAATTTACCTTCTTACCATGTGGAGCTCTCTCAACATGCCATTCGGAGTAGTTAACCATCATATTATCAAGGATCCTTGTTGCAGCACCCAAAGTGAGTCCCATAAAGGTACATCCAGCAGCTGAATCCAACAGATTTCTTGAGGAGAAGTTCAAACCTGCATAAAAAGTCTGGATAATCATCCAAGCAGTGAGTCCATGAGTAGGGGAATTCTTAACCAAATATTTCATTTTTCCCAATATGGATAAACATGTTCACTATCAAGTTGTTTAAATTTCATAATATCACTTCTCATGGATATAATCTTAGCAGGAGGATAGTACTTTCCAATAAAAGCATCTTTGCACTTATTCCAAGAATCAATACTATTTTTAGGCAAAGAAAGCAACCATTCTTTAGCTTTACCCCTCAAGGAGAAAGGAAAAAAGCTTGAGCTTAATAATATCTCCATCTACATCCTTATACTTTTGCATCTCACAAAGTTCAACAAAGCTATTAAGATGGGCAGCAGGATCATCAGAACCAGCAATAGAAAATTGCTCTCTCATCACAAGATTCAACAAAGCAGGCTTAATTTCATAAAAGGTAGCATCAGGAGCAGGTGGAGCAATAGGAGTGCTTAGGAAATCATTGTTGTTGGTGCTAGTGAAGTCACACAACTTGGTGTTCTCGACAGAGTTCATTTTGGCAAAGGTGGGCAAGCCAAAAACAGCAGCAGCTAGAGCAGGAATTAATTTTTTTTGTGTTTTTTGGGAAGAGGCAAACAAAACCAAGCAAAGGAAACAAAGCAAACTAAAAACAAAGTAAAGAGAAAGGAAGTTAAGGACTCCCCTTGTGAAGACGTCCTTAGCCTCCCCGGCAACGGTGCCAGAAAAGCTTGACGGCTGCCTACGCACAGCCTGTTGGGAATCCCAAGAGCATGGTCTGAAGCAGCAAGTTTTCCCTCAGTTGAGACCGAGGTTATCAAACCAGAAATAGGAAGGAAATGTCACACAGGTGTTGCAAGGAACACGGAGACCTGCACAACACAAACTCAAGACTTTGCCCCAATGAACAGTGAGGTTGTCAAGCTCACCGGTTTGCTGTAACAAAGGATTAAACGTATGGTGTGTAAGGTAATGGTTTGCAGCAAGTAAACAAGTAACAGTGGAAGATGTATCAATGGTAAAGATTGGACCGGGGTACATAGTTCACTAGAGGTGCTCTCCTTATATAAACAACATGGCATGAAGGGTAAACAAATTACAGCGGGGCAATTGACATGAACTGAGCATGGCATAACAATGCAATTACTAGTCAGAAAGATCCTATGAGATTCGATTGGGCAATACAACAAGATACATAGACCGCCATCCAACTACATCTATGACTAGAAGTCCACCTTCGGGTTTGTTGGGAATATGCCCTAGAGGCAATCATGTATGATGATATTTCCCATTGTATTCATAAAGATATTAAGCAGTCCTTGTATAAACATCTGATGTGTATCATTGAATATGTGATTCGGTTGAGGAACTATACATTCATGTTGTTTGTACTAAATATCCTTGGTCATTGAGGTTGTGCCGGACACACTACTTAGACCAATGTGAAAGTTGGCTTGATGACTCGGTTCCACTTGTCATGGGCATGGAGATGCTATTCCAACTTACACAGATTCGGCTAAAGAGTTTAGCGAGTCGGATTGACCCATATTGAGGTACAACGAACAAGTTGTCATTTGTATATCTCAATCAATGTAATCCTTGGACCTGAGGTTATTGCATAATCCGAGTTGAGGATCACCGACTTAGGTTCTGTCAAACACTGATCCGTAACTGGGAAGTTATAAAGGTAGAGTTCGGGTCGACTGAGAATCAAGCTGCGTGATGTGAATAACCAAGATGGGATTTTGCCCCTCCTCTTGGAGAGATATTCTCTGGGCCCTCTCGTGAGATATGATTCAGAAAGCATGGCCATGCATGACTCGGTTAAGTGTTAACCGAGGCGATCGACTAAGAGTTAGTCGGGTGAATCACTTATCTCGGATCAAGAAGAGAGTCAGACTATTTAAGGGATGATAAATATTCGCCTATAGTGTAACAAGGTATATCGTGAGGCAAAAGGGACTCGGACGTAAGTCGCATTGGAAAGTCAAGTCGTCATGACTCTTTGGTACTTGGGAGTCGGCATGTTCTGCTAGGAGCCGCTACCGACTGATCGATTGAGAGTCAGGCTCCAATCGTGTCCAAGTAGCCATGAGCCTGCGGGGTCACACACTTAAGAGCGGGAGCAGGTTCGGGTCGGATCTAAACCGGAAATCCAGTTGGGTTGGACCCAAGCCGGATTAGGACTGAGTTAGTGAGTTGGACTCACGGTGACTAACATTATATGGGCTTTAGTGAATGGGCCACGCGAGCAGAGCCCACGTTCACTCCCTATATATAGTGGAGCACCGTAACCCAGAAAGGTTAATCGTTGTTCGGTTAGGTCATTCCATGTGTTGGAAACCCTAGCTCCATAGCAGTCCTGCCGCCGTAACGAATCTAGCAGTTCGCCGCCGGTGCTCCTCCTTGTACGTGTGGATACCAGCAGAGGTGTTGTACGATCAGCACCAGGACGATTGGGTCGCAAAGGACTGCACTGCATCAACTGACGCGCTTCATCAGTAATCCGCAACTGCGCGTCTAGTGGTAAACCTCGTGGCCTTCTACCTCAGCTGGATCTTGGGATCACCACGTTAGAGAATTTTTTTTGTTTTATCTCCGCGTGGCCCAACAATGGTATCAGAGCGATAGCTTCTGGTTTTAGGCTCGAGATCTCGCATATGTGATATGCGGTAGGCTGTAGATGAGATCTATATGCTGTTTTGGTAGTCGATCTATGAGATAGATATTGTTTTGTACGAGGTTGATTGGATCAACTGTACTCGGGGAATGGTAGATCTGATTTCCGTAATCATACTGCTGAGGTCGTGGAACGACATACCCCTACCGGTCGGCTTCCGCCATTGGGGTAGACTGTGACACGTAAATCCAGATGCGGTGATCGAAGATCAAAGAGTTTTATCGAGTCAGAACAATGGTCGGAATCTATGTCCGGATCATAGATGAGATCTGCGTTTTTGGAAAAATCGTCGGGCGCTACCCGCACCCGCGAGGGGCGCTGCCCCTTCGGTTCCCGCCCGCTATCCGGCTAGCGGGACCGCCGGCTTCGCCCTGTCGTAGCGCCTTAGATGTCGTTGTGAGTTTCACAATGCTGGTAGATATTGTATCTATGCATAACTTGTTTTTGCAGGAAGTTGTGAATGGTATGGTTCATGTGCATGTGATGTATGTGTGTAATCCATATGTGATCTGTGAATCATAGTTTTTGTCAGCCGGCTGGAGCCTAGGTGCTGTCATTTTATTGTATAATGACCTGCGTGTCGGATTCTCTATGTAATTTACTTTACTAAGCTAGTGTACATGTTTGGAGAACCCGGAAGGCATGCAAGGAGTTGTACATGTCGGCGACATGGAGTAAGACGGCAAGTGACAAGAGTTGGCACGAGTCGGATTACAGGCTTTGTGGAGATGGAGATCGCCATGAAGAGAGCCATACCATTTCACATTATAATTGCTTTATTTTGTGTTATTGTTATGTCTCTGTTTTACCTCTATTAGATAGTCGGTAAAATTTAATCCCTCAAAGAAGGTCTAGTCGGTTTTACCGCCAGTGTTTGCACCATCACAAGTCGGACATTTTTTGTAGTGGGCACATAAAATTGAGGTGCGGCCAATTCTTTCCGACTAGGTGGGTTCGAGTCGGACTCTTACTGCGGAAACACTCGGTAAGCTAGACGGGTCTATCACAACGGTTGTGGGGCTCGGGGAAAAGTCAGATGGGAGTCGGGGCATGTGATGCCACCCGTCCAACAGGAGTCGTCTGAGATGCGATTGAGAAGGAGTTGTCTACCTAGATCACTTGGCAGCTAGCGGTGATGCTAAAGCTCACTAGCCGACTTGCTTATTTAGGATCCTGAATCACTAAGTAACCATCGAAGGGGTGTTGGTTCTAGAGGGAGCATAAAATATTAAAATGTTTAATACGCTTGCTCTTTTATGAATACATGTCTTAAGTTTTTTGCATATTTTCTGTTGTAGATCATGGCACCAAGTAGAAGTCACTCTCAGATATCCGGTTTTGCATTGAGAAATACCTTGAGAAAGATAAACTGAATGACACTAATTTTACCAACTAGTATCGAAATCTGAGAATTGTTCTCAAACAAGAAAAGAAGGACCATGTCCTAGACAACCCACTTCCAGATGAGCCGAATGAGAATGCGACTGTCGCTGCCACCAATGCCTACCGTCGGGCTAAGGATGAGTCCACGGATATTAGCTGTCTTATGCTTGCTCACATGGAACCGGACTTGCAAAAGTAGTTCGAGCATGTTGAGGCCTACAATATGATCAAAAGCCTCAAAAGTATGTTCCAGGCTCAGGCGAAGACTGAGAGGTATCAAGTCTCTCAGGCTTTGATGAGTTTCAAGCTTAAGTATGGTGATCCACTGAGTCCGCATGTGATCAAAATGGTTGGTTATGTGCAGTCTTTGGAGAGGCTTGGCTACCCCATTAGCGAAGAGTTCGCTACGGATATAATTCTGAACTCTCTTCCTAGTGCATATGGGCAGTTCATTTCGAACTAACACATGCATGGTATGGATAAGAAGCTCACTGAATTGCATGGGATGCTCAAGAAGGCAGAGGCGGATATCAAGAAGGGCGCCAGTCAAGTGTTGATGGTGCAGAATAAGGCTAAGTTCAAGAAGAGTTCTTGTACTAAGAAGAAGGCTAAGTCAGGAGGAAAGCAGGCTCAGGACCCGGTCCCAAGCGCTTCCTTAGGGACTAAGCCATCTCCTTCAGCCGGATCTACTTGCTTCTATTGCAAGGCGGATGGCCACTGAAAGAGGAACTGCAGCAAGTACTTGGCCGACAAAGCCAAGAGTGGAGGTATGACTTCCAACTCAAGTACACTTGTTTGCAATGTTATAGACATATATCTTGCTGATGCACCTAATAGTTCTTGGGTATATGATACCAGATCAGTTATTCACATCTGCAACTCGTTGCAGGGACTGGTAAGAACTAGGAGTGTAGCAAGAGGCAAGGTTGATATTCGAGTCGGCAACAAAGCAAGAGTTGCTGCGTTGGAAGTCGGCACGATGCAACTTCATTTACCTTCCGGACTCATTATGGAACTGAATAATTGTTATTATGTTCCAGTGCTTAGTCGAAACATTATTTCTGCTTCATGTTTGATGAGGCAAGGCTATGAGTCGAATATCAAGAATAATGGTTGTTCTTTGTATTTGAATGATATGTTTCACGGCTTTGCACCCGTCCAGGATGGGTTATTTATTTTGAATCTTGATGGTGAGTCGGTTTATAACATAAATGTAAAAAGGTTGAAACCAAATGATCTGAATATGACTTACTTTTGGCACTGTCGGCTTGGTCATATAAGTTGGAAACGCATGAAGAAGCTCCATGATGATGGACTCCTAACTTCGTTCGACTTGGAGTCATTCGAGACATGCGAATATTGCCTACTCGGCAAAATGACCAAGACACCTTTGGCAAAGAGTTGCGAAAGGGCGTCCGACTTGTTGGGACTAGTACATAGTGATGTATGTGGACCAATGAGCACGACAGCCAGGGGTGGTTATGAGTACTTCATTACCTTCACTGATGATTTAAGTAGGTATGGATTTATCTACTTGATGAAACACAACTCGGAAGCCTTTGAAAAGTTCAAAGAATTCCAGAATGAAGGACAGAATCAACTCGGGAAGAAAATAAAGTTTCTTCGGTCGGACCGAGGAGGCAAGTACATGAGCCATGAGTTTGATGACCATCTGAATTTTTTTGGAATAGTTCCTCAACTTACTCCGCCAGGAACGCCGCAAAGGAATGGTGTTTTGGAAAGGCAGAATTGAACCTTGTTGGACACGGTACGATCAATGATGAGTCAGACAGATCTACCTTTATCATTTTGGGGTTATTATCTAGAAACAGCGGCGTTCACACTAAACAGAGTACCATCCAAATCGGTAGAGAAGACACCGCATGAGATGTGGACAGGCAAAAGGTCGAGTTTGTCTTTTCTTAAGATTTGGAGTTGTGAAGCATTTGTCAAGCGACTTCAGTCGGACAAGCTTACAGCCAAGTTGGATAAGTGTATTTTCGTGGGGTATCCGAGGGAAACCTTGGGTTACTACTTCTACAACCGAGAAGAGGGCAAAGTGTTTGTCGCTCGGAACAATGTCTTCCTTGAGAAAGAGTTTCTCAGCCGGGGAGTAAGTGGGAGCACGGTGCAGCTCGAAGAAATTTGAGAGGAACCGGCTAGTAGCGAGTCGGCAAAAACCTTGGAGGTTGAGCCGGTCGTGGTAGCTGAGCCGGCAGAAGCACCTGTACTACGAAGATCGGCAAGATTATGAAGTGTTCGTGATGTGTTACTGTTAGACAGTGATGAGCCAGCAAATTATTCGGAAGCGATGGTGGGATCTGATTCCGAGTCATGTCTTGGAGCGATGAGATCCGAGTTAAAGTCCATGGATGAAAATCAAGTTTGGAACTTGGTTGATCTGCCAGACGGTGCAAGACCCGTCGAGTGCAAATGGGTCTTTAAGAGGAAAACTGATATGGATCGAAATGTTTCCGTCTATAAAGCACGTCTTGTCGCGAAGGGGTTCCGACAAGTTCAAGGATTTGATTACGACGAGACTTTCTCGCCCGTAGCGATGCTTAAATCAGTTCGGATCATGTTCGCGATAGCAGCCTATTTTGACTATGAGATATGGCAGATGGAGGTCAAAACGGCTTTCCTTAACGGAAATTTGACCGAGGACGTGTATATCATACAGCCAGAGGGTTATATCGATTCGGCTAATGCTGACAAGGTATGTAAACTTTAGAAATCCATTTATGGGTTGAAGTAAGCATCTCGGAGTTGGAATATTCGCTTTGATGAGGTAGTCAAATCGTTTGGCTTCATCAAGAGTGATCATGATTCTTGTTTATACAAGAAGTTTAGTGGGAGCAAAGTAAACTTTCTAATATTATATGTGGATGACATATTACTGATTGGAAATGATGTCTAGATGTTGCAAGAAACCAAGGAATCATTGGAAAGGAGTTTCTCAATGAAAGACTTGGGTGAGGCAACATAGATCCTCGGAATCCGGATCTATAGAGATAGATCAAGGAGGCTCATTGGATTGAGTCAGAGTACTTATTTGGACAAAGTGTTGAAGAAGTTCAACATGGAATCGTCTAAGAAGGGGTTCTTACCGATGTCCCATGGTGTAAAACTTAGTAAGACTCAGTCTCCTTCGACAACTGATGAGCGAAGTCAGATGAGTGCTATTCCGTATGCTTCTGAAGTCGGATCCATCATGTATGCCATGATTTGTACTAGGCCGGATGTTTCATATGCTCTAAGTGTTGTGAGCAGATACCAGGCTGATCCTGGAGAAATCCACTGGACAGCGGCTAAAAATATCCTAAAGTACTTGAGAAGGACTAAGGATATGTTCTTGGTTTATGGTAGTGAAGATGAACTCAGTGTAAAGGGTTACACAGATGCGAGTTATCTTACCGACTCTGATGATTCTCGTTCGCAATACGAATACGTGTTTATTATAAACGGAGGTGCTGTGAGCTGGAAGAGTTCCAAGAAAGAGACTGTGTCTGCATCTACAATAGAGGCTGAGTATATTGCCGCCTCAGAGGCAGCAAAGGAAGCTGTTTGGATGAGGAATTTCCTCATGGATCTTGGTGTGGTTTAGGGCTCGTCCAATCCATTAGACGTGTATTGTGACAAAAATGGTGCTATTGCTCAAGCCAAGGAACCTAGACAACACCAGAAGAACAAGCACATACTCATGCGGTACCACCTGATTCGCCAGTTCGTGGATCAGGGTGATATCAAGTTATGCAAGGTACACACGGATGCAAATATTGCGGATCCGTTGACAAAGCCGTTACCACAGCCGAAGCATGAGGCGCACCTGAGAGCCATGGGAATTAGATGCTTAGACATGTGATGTTGGAAGATTGACTCTAGTGCAAGTGGGAGACTGTTGGGAATATTCCCTAGAGGCAATCATGTATGATGATATTTCCCATTGTATTCATAAAGATATTAAGCAGTCCTTGTATAAACATCTGATGTGTATCATTGAATATGTGATTCGGTTGTGGAACTATACATTCATGTTGTTTGTACTAAATATCCTTGGTCATTGAGGTTGTGTCGGACACACTACTTAGACCAATGTGAAAGTTGGCTTGATGACTCGATTCCACTTGTCATGGGCATGGAGATGCTATTCCAACTTACACAGATTCGGATAAGGAGTTTAGCGAGTCGGATTGACCGATATTGAGGTACAACGAACAAGTTGTCATTTGTATATCTCAATCAATGTAATCCTTAGACCTGAGGTTATTGCATAATCCGAGTTGATGATCACCGACTTAGGTTCTGTCAAACGTTGATCCGTAACTGGGCAGTTATAAAGGCAGAGTTCGGGTCGACTGAGAATCAAGCTGCGTGATGTGAATAACCAAGATGGGATTTTTCCCCTCCTCTTGGAGAGATATTCTCTGGGCCCTCTCGTGAGATATGATTCGGAAAGCATGGCCATGCACGACTCGGTTAAGTGTTAACCGAGGCGATCGACTAAGAGTTAGTCGGGTGAATCACTTATCTCGGATCGAGAAGAGAGTCAGATTATTTAAGGGATGACAAATATTCGCCTCTAGTCTGACAAGGTATATCGTGAGGCAAAAGGGACTCGGACGTAAGTCGCATTGTAAAGGCAAGTCGTCAGGACTCTTTGGTACTTGGGAGTCGGCACGTTCTGCTAGGAGCCGCTACCGACTGATCGATTGAGAGTCGGACTCCAATCGTGTCCAAGTAGCAATGAGCCTGCGGGGTCACACACTTAAGAGAGGGAGCAGGTTCAGATCGGATCTGAACCAGAAATCCAGTTGGGTTGGACCCAAGCTGGATTAGGACTGAGTTAGTGAGTTGGACACACAATGACTAACATTATATGGGCTTTAATGAATGGGCCACACGAGCAGAGCCCACGTTTACTCCCTATATATAGTGGAGCACCGTAACACATAAAGGTTAATTGTTGTTCGGTTAGGTCATTCCATGTGTTGGAAACCCTAGCTCCACAGCAGTCCTGCCGCCGTAACGAATCTAGCAGTTCACCGCCGGCGCTCCTCCTTGTACATGTGGATACCAGCAGAGGTGTTGTACGATCAGCACCAGGACGATTGGTTCGCAAAGGACTGCACTGCGTCAACTGACGCGCTTCATCAGTAATCCGCAACTGCGCGTCTAGTGGTAAACCTCGTGGCCTTCTACCTCAGCTGGATCTTGGGATCACCACGTTTGTTTTATATCCGCGTGGCCCAACAAGGTTATCATCTGTGGTAACCCAGCATACCACTGCATGATGTGGTACACTATATTCGTTGACATAACACCAATGAAACACCATTCACTAGTATTACATCCCTCAGAGTGGTACAACAGAAACACAACAGGTTCAAGACATGACTATTGGTTACAACTCAACTCTTTACACAAGATCCAGAGAACACTCTAGGTTAAAGAGATAGAAAGAAACTTCTTACAAAAAAGAATCAGGAATAAACAACTCCAAAGTTATAATACTATTAAGACTCATATCTTAACTAATGGTCTGGCATTGCTGCTATTGCAATACACTATAGAAATAGGTTCTATGGCTAGAGATTCTATTCTTATCTAATCAGCAACTTCGTCTTCATTTGAGCTGATGTATATGTTGACTTGCTTGACTGCATTGAAGAGCTTTAGCTTTTGATGATGATTCCTGGAGCATGGCTTGATGTAGTCATCGTCTGTACTGGCTTTAGAATCTAGCAAGGGTTAAGAAGATACTTTGAGTACGAGTGTACTCAACAAGTCCACTAGAAAAGGAGTGTTTGATGCACTATATCTACAGCCACAGACCATAGGTTGTAGGCCATGCAAGTTTTCGTAAACATTTCTTCAAAGGTTGCTTTTATTCTGAAAAGCTATGTCCGTCAGCCTTCATGGGTTTACCAGAACATTCATGGAGTTCCTTTCCCGCCGCGTTCGCAGCTCCTTCCCGGAACAGGGAGTAACAAGTTACAGTTCTTACACTCTGCAGAGGTGCTTCACTTTACCCATGAGAGACCTTAGGTTTTGTTACACGGCCGGGAGTATGTACCCGTTCAAACTTCCTTGGTTTGAGGCCCAACCTAAGATCCAAGCCAATCACTACCTTCTCCGCGACCCCGCATGTCTCCTTGGTGTACACCATGCCCACCTTTTGAATTACGGCAATGGTTTGTACAGACCGTTTAGATGCCGGAACTATCGTGGGACGTTGAGGGATCCCACCCATATGCTTCATATCCTCTACGAATTACCATAAATAATATGCACGCTATGAGTGATACTGCCACGACCCGCACATCCAGCTCCATGCGAGAGGGAAAAGATACAGCTGACTTCTTCGTCCCATTCCAAATCTCATGGTCAACGCGTAATATACGGCGCAAGAATCACTAGCGAGATTGGTTGTTAAGTCCTAGATACTATGTTCCTTTACCACCGGAACTCTTATAGTAGGTTATTACATCATGGTAAATAACCTATAATCACATTATTATGAAAATAGTGTTTTCTGTCCTTTTTCAAATGCAGGTGATGACAACACTGGATTTGTAAAATACTTTACAGAAAATAATCAAAGGACATGAGCAAGTGTGAACTTGCCTTTTGTGATTGCAAGATTATGCACTCACGGTCTTCGAGGCGACATACGCTCCAATGTTTGAAATCAGCGTCATTGGTCCGGTGAGGACTAATGTTTAAAGAAGCAATATGCTGTTGGGCATAATTAATGCTATGCATTTTGTAAAACTCCCAAATTGAATCTCCAATACTTTGAGTGAAGTGAGTTCAAGTGATTCTTTTTAGAGTTGGTTTATTTCCAATTTTACTTTCACAAGTAATGACATTTATAAGGGACCTAAGTATTAACAATCCAAAATATGTAAATAAGATGATGTGATTATGGTGAATTGTCATGTGGTGACTATGATAAAGATCCTTGGGATTGAGTTGATAAGAGTTGAAGAACTTGTTATAAGATTGTTATTTGAGGTGACAAAAAGAATAAAATTTGAAGAAAAGATTTCTTTTATAATGTTTAAGCAATCTTCATTGTTAATCAAATGTGATCAATGCATTCTGGTATTTGATTGATTAGTTTGGACTTGAGATGCATTATGTCTTAATTGAAATAGACCAAAGTTAACTATAAAAGAATAAGTAGTGTATTAGACCTAATGTTTATAAGCTTTGAGACTAAAATTAACCTTAAAAGGGTAAGTAAACATAAGATGTAATATGTTTTAATTATTCCCAAGTTTTAGATTTATGATAGCTATAATTAAGGTGTGGAATTATTCACTTTCTATTTAAGTGAATGATTAGATTAAATTTGTTTTGCTATTATGAAAATAATTTGTATTTATTTAATGGGAGCATAATTAGATGACCTTAGTAATTTGTTAGAATTTAAAGTTATGTTAATAATGATTAAGATATAATGATTGTTCATCATATTATATATATATGAGTATTACTCAATAAGACTTTTTTAAAAGAATATTTTAAAGTTAAAAGTTTATACTTAACTTTGAGTATGAATTTAAGTTGTGAATTTGGGATTTAGTATTTAGACTTTAATTACTCAAGGTTTTATAACAATTGTGATTATTTCTTACTTAAGAATTGTTTTTAAAGAATTTATAAAATAAGTAATAGATAAGGATTTATTATTTAAAATATTAAAGACTTTTCTAATAATATATTTAATATTTTCTAGTGTAATATATTTATTCAAGACCTTAAAAATGAATTTTATTTATTTTTAAGTGTTATCTTTATTTTTATTAAATTCATCAAAGAATTAAGTGTCTTTGAATATTTGCTTGATGTTTTATTTGTAAAACTCTAAGTTAGTATTTTTATAAAATAATAGAGTTATTTTGATACACAAAAATGATTGTTTATTTATTTTTAGGGTTTTTGTTTTATTTTATAAAATTTCATTTAAGATTTAATGGTGTTAATAATTATTTTACTTTAAATTTATTTTAAACATTTAAAATAATATTTTTATTAGGTAGATATTATTTTTCTGGTCATTTTGATATATCATATGTATTTTTAGGATTTTTCTATAATTTTCTATAGCTAATGTTTGGAGGTTATTTTAGTTATTCATTTTTTATTTAAGTTCTAAACCTAATCAACTTGGGCCATTTGGTTGGATGTGGGCTGGCCTGGCCCAACTTGACCATGCCAGACCCCTCACCCCGGCCCACCCCTCACAAGACACCCACACTCGTGCACGCACACAGTCCTCATCTTCTCCTTCCTTGCTCCCGTGCGATGTCGCCGCCGCCAGCCACTTCGGCCGCCGCTGGATGCCTCCTTCGCAGCCACCGATTTGGTTGGCCCATGTCCCTTGCGAGCGTGCTCTACCGAAACCCTAGCCCCATGATTGTTGGCTCGGCCCCTGCGCCCTAGTTCTTGCTTTTCGGTGGTGTCGTCGCTGCTACTACTGCTATGGCTGACTGTGGTTTTCAACTGATTCTCCAGGTCTCACATGCTAATCCAACGCCGGAGGGACGGCAGTCTGGGATGCAACCCCGGCGCCCATGGATGTCTCGCTATGCTGCCTCCCTATGGTGGTGACGTCTCGGCTCCGGCTCCGGCGGATGGCGCTGCAACTGTGCAACCTCAGGTGCCGAACCAGGTGTGTTCCTGCTACTTCTTCCTCTAATTCAGTTAATCCTCGTGGGACCGATTCTTGGGCCAATGAACTCCTCAGGTTGGGATTAAGGTTATATGGTGATATGTTACTAGCTGGTTACTTGTAGCGGTGTCCCAGTCTAGATGATTAACTACCCCTAGTATGCTTGACTTGCACTGTCAGGCTTTGAATGAATTGTAGTGTGCTTCATCTGCTGTCCAAGTTTGGATGGTGTGGTTATCCCTGGCATGTATGGTGTTGCTATGATGTTATTTTTGATGA
Source organism: Avena sativa (assembly GCA_916181665.1). Taxonomy (NCBI): domain Eukaryota; kingdom Viridiplantae; phylum Streptophyta; class Magnoliopsida; order Poales; family Poaceae; genus Avena; species Avena sativa. The sequence goes on from OV702293.1 coordinate 99,507,930, forward strand.
ATCTGAATTCTTTGCAGTGTTGTTGACTGAAAGATTTCAGTTATACTCATGTTTTATTCATTCTAGAATTTAAACATGGCAGATAACAAGTACTATTATAAGTGGATAAATTATTTGGTTGATGGTTTTGAATTATTTCCTAGAAACCTTTTCTATGAGAATGATTTATTCTCTGTCAAATCTGATAGTGAGATAAGGAGTAGATATGATTCCTAGAATTACTGCTAGGAAGATGATAAACATTATTTGGGTAATGTTAGTAAGTGTAATTGGATGGACAAAAGGAGTGCTCTGTCAATATGATGGTAACAATATAAATGATTCCTAATTTTTTTTAGGAAAATGATTTGTGGGTTTAAGAAAATAGAATTGAGCCTGTACTCAAGAAACTCTGAATCTGCTAGGTGCAGAGGTGCTACCCTCTGGGAATGTGCCCTGTAGACTAGCAGCCGTAGTACATACTTGTCTAGTAATAAGCTGGAGAATAAACTGATGATGCTATATCATGCAAGGCATGATCTTAGACAGATATGAATTTGAATATGCAAAGTAGATTTTCTTTATCTACTAAATTGTTTGATACCTGATTGAATGATTCCTAGATCAAATTATCTTAGGAAAATGATTTAAATCATGCTCTGATTGCTTGCAAGGATTCCTAGCTTGATTAGCTAGGAAGATGATATAAGGAACTTAATGAACCTTGCTGAGAGGTAATGTAGAAGTATCATACTTCTCTATTTCTGTTGACAATAATGTAGATGGCTTCTGCCCTTCTGTAAATCCTAGTGTGGTGCCTCCTTATGGAGTGTGCCCACTAAAATTCCAGGGAGTATGATATGCTATTTATGTTCTTGCCTTGGCTTATTAAGATTGTTTGCCTGATGGTTTAATGATGGGAACTAAGATGGATTAGTTCCTTGCCTGTGATGCAAAGACTGAGGCCTTAATAGAAATAAGAACAGATATTTATTTATTCTGGTGGCTTTCATTCTCTATGATGAGCTTTGCATAGCACCTCTATGCAAGCCTGAGAGAAAACTCTCCATCCAATCCTCCTAGATAAAATCTAGTAGAAGGGTAGATGGAGTTAGTTGCTAGGTATTATTTACCTTTTGTTCCCAAATCTTTATGCAGGATATAAGAACAGATGCTACATGATCTAGTGGTTATTTCTGATGATTTTTACCTGCTACTGTAGAGTCAACAAATGATTTGTGCTGGGATTTTGTCTACTCTTGATCAGCTAGATCTTCTTGCTCTTGGGCTTGAACTGCTCCACCATGGTATGTTGTGGATCCTTCCTTCTTCCTAGCTACTGGCCTGCTCCTCCTCCTCTTGAGATAGCTTATTATCATGTCCTGATTTTCTTCTTGTTCTAGGTCTTGGATGGATTTTAGGGAGCAACTAGAGTTGGGGTGTGGAGATGAAATCTGGCTAGTGGTGTGGTTGGTTTGTTTAGCTGAGATCCAAAGCTAGAGTTATATGTGATGTGGTCTTGTGTTTTGAGTTGATTTAGCTTGTGCTGTCCTGGGAGAGAATGAATGTGTGAGCAGCACCTCTCCCAGTAGTGGCTGCAGTTTCTCTTTCTATATTGGTCACTTCCCTTGCTTAATCGACAGCACATCACATGCAGCTGTGTGTGTAAGCTACCTGCCTGTTCCAGGGGTTTTGTCCCATTGCTAGATATTTCCTAGTTTGGAAGCTGATCCCTTGTGGATGTGCTCGGCTGGTTTGAATATCATCTCTTTGCCACTTACCTGTCCTTGGTGAAACTTGCCCCTGTACCAGCCTATGATGCACTAGTCTGAGGCAATATTCCAGAATAAGGACAGATACTACTCTTTGGACCCTTTTTAAAGAAATACTCAATGATGTGTTCAGCAATGCATCACATTGCCAGACTGAGAGTAGCATTCATCTCAAACAATTCTCTTTATTTTATTCTTTTTCTTTTGTTTTGTTATCTTTTGTGCTGTTTTGCAGGGACAAAGCAATAAGAAGAAAAGAAGATACCAGAGATGAATTAGGAAATTGAGTTTAGAAATAGTTTTAGGGTTTTACTTTATTCTTTTGTAATTTAGCCTTTTATTTATTTTGGTGAGGTGGAAAGCATTGTAATTTCAATATAATTGTAATAAAGTAAATGCTTTATTTTATTTAATTTCTAAGTTGTACTAGTTACTAATTGTTGGACCTCTTATACACGTGTATTATTAAATATTATGTAATATTTATTGTTTTTGAAATAATAATTCCAAATTATTGTATAATTTAAATGTATTATGAATGTGATGATATCTATTTGTTTATTCAAGAATTTTACCATTCCAATTCTATTATTAATTCTTTTCAATTTACTTTTGAATTCAAATAAAGTAGTTGAATATTTAACTCAAACTGTTTTCCCTCAAACATGAACATTTAGTAGAGGTCATGTCAAAATCCGTCGCACTTGCTCTATTGTTTCCTTTAGAACAAGAGAGACCTCGATCCCTCTATAGGTCTTTTTGTTTTCCGCGAAAATTCTCCGGATTTTCTTATGCATGAATGCAATGCACAAACCTGTGTCCTCTATAATTCTAGGTGCTAATCCTGGCATGTTACAGACTCTCCCCCTTAAAATAAACTTCATCCTCGAAGTTCGTAAACTCTCACGTTTTGGAGTAAGGAATTTACTTATATTGGGTACTGCATTTCTCCACTTCATGGTAACCTCAAATGGAAATAATGGTAGTATTCCATATCCAGATCCTTTTCTGGAATTCCTACCATACTTGGCAAACTTCAATCTTGTTGTCTCCAATACTCCAAAGTTCCTTTTACTTTACTTCCTTAGGGATATGTCCTTGTTATAAACTCCTTTTAATTGGGGTCTCATATTTAGTTCATTTCCTTGATTCGGTATCCTAATCCAACTCCTTTACTTGATCATTAAACCTCCTTGCTTATACTATACAAGGTTTAGGAAGTCTCACTAACATAGGATTTTAACTCCATTAAACAATAACTAAAATCAAAAGACTAACTTTTGATTTGTGATGATATGGTTTATACTGGTAGTCCTTCGAAAAATTGGATTTGAACTCATTTAGTTCATACCCATAGGAATTTCCTTGTTTCTCTATACATGTCTAATTTGATGTTATTATTCACTCTTAAATATTACTTAAGAGTTGTTTCCTCTTAGGATTAGTTCGTTAGAATTAATCTATTGTATTTCCTTCAACTTTTTACCTTAGCAGGCTTTAGATAATCTTTTGTTATTATCTTAAGTACTTTTATAATAATGACTTTCTTTTAACCTTATGAAAATAAGGCTAACTGTTGTTGCAGGTTATTCCTTCTTCTCTAACCTTTATTTGGAAAGTTAGATAATGATACTTTCATTTCTTATGTTTACTCTCCCCCTTAGGGTTTACTAATAGTCTTTAAATTGTCTATATAGTATTTATTGGCTTTATAACTAGAATGTTGGTCTCTATTCAGCTTATCCTTTACCTAATTAGAGTTTTATGAAAGATTGTACGGTGCATCCACACAATTATGGATCTCCGAAACAAATCTTTTAGCATTATTTGTCTTACTTACTATTGGACATTTTCGCTTTGATAAGTTTGACTTCACGAAGAGTCTCGAAAGACGGTCGCTTTAATGTTTATACTCCTTCATGTCTTTCTTAACTTAGGCCAAATTTTATGCTCTTTATGCAACTTCTACGAAGATCTGGTTAACTATGTCAACCAACACCAGTTGCGGACAAGATACCAAATGTGGATCAAATACCAGTTGCGAACCATCCTAGGGTATATATATTACCCTATGGTTTCCGATATACCTCTGGCATTCTCTCTGAATTGTCAGAGCTTGAATACCATTTTTGTTTCAAAGCTACTTCTTTGTATTTATTCATGATACTTCCATGAACTTGTATAATTACTCCATTGACTTCTTAGCAAAATTACCTATTTTGATTGAACTTTCAGTTCATCACTTCTTGTTGCTTACTAATAATGATCTAAGCTTAATCCATCCTCCAAATTGAGTTGATAATCCTTACACTTGGATTCATTCTTCGTGTAAGTCTTCATTTTGGTTTTTGAAATTCGTCACTCCCTTACACGAATTCCCTTACTCTATCTAGGTCTATAACATCAAGTAGTGACTGGATGTTGCAACATGCATTTGCACAGAAAGTCAAACTTTATGTACAGATCTGGTCAATCAAGAAGATCCAAGAAAAACAAATAAATCCAAATGTGGTACATATAACACACAATTCTCTAAGCCCGAAATATAGTAGTTGAGTATAATATATCTAGAATTCAGGCTTAGCTTTGTAGTATATGACACCTCCTCGTATAGGTTTACATCGTGATACTTAGCACATAGGGTTAAACAATTCTTTGTCTCAACATTTAACCAAATTGCTCAATTGCAATAGGATAATCTTAAACAAAGTAGTTTCAATTTGGTTTTTGACTAACCTTTTGTCTCACCTTTTGCAATGATTAACTATGACTAACCTCTCTTATTTAGTAACTAACCTCACATGATCACTCCAAATGACTAATTAGTTTCTATTGAACCCCTAAAATTGATTTTTTCCGGAGTTATGACACTTATGCCTTCTATCCTAGTTCTACTATGCTATTTTCTTACTTCTACTCCGAGATAATTTACTAAGTTTTTGTCATATTTATAATTATATCATGGTTTCGGAGCTAATCTCACCATGATCTCGTTATGTTTTACCTATACACCATGATTTAGGAGTTAATCTCACCATGATGACTTTATTTCTTGTTGTACTGTCATTCAGTCTTGACCTAATCTCACTCCATCACGTAGAATTATCAAGTGAATCCCACATGATTACTACTCATTACTTCAACATTTATCCTAATGATATTCATCATGTTGTATTTGGTTATCAACTGTCCCTAAGATTTTACAATTCTTACTTAAATTCTAGGATTAGGCTACACCATTAAGACTACTTCCATATGGTGTCTTACACTTTCCTACAGTATCTAGGTGGTTTATGTCTCCCTTGGAAGACACTAAAGACCACTATACTAAGAAAAGATAAAATAATTACTCATAAGAAAGAATGATTTAAGCATCTAACTTAGATGTGACAAGGTTATCCTCAAGTGGATACTCATCACAAGTCATAGGATTATTTGGTTTAGATAAGATGGATCCTACAGTCACTATCCAACCAACAGATCTTCCTAAAAGGGTTTTAATCCTAAGGTCAAAGCATATGCTCTAATACCAACTGCGGTGACCCATCATACCACTGCATGATGTAGTACACTATAGTCGTTGACAAAACACCAATGAAACACCGTTCACTAGTATTACATCCCTCAGAGTGGTACAACAGAAACACAGCAGGTCCAAGACATGATTATAGGTTACAACTCAACTCTTTACACAAGATCTAGAGAACACTCTAGGTTAAAGAGAGAGAAAGAAACTTCTTACAAAAAAAGAATCAAGAATAAACAACTCCAAAGTTATAATACTATTAAGACTAATATCTTAACTAATGGTCTGGCATTGCTGCTATTGCAATACACTACATAAATAGGTTCTATGGCTAGAGATTCTATTCTTATCTAATCAGCAACTTCGTCTTCATTTGAGCTGATGTATATGTTGATTTTCTTGACTGCATTGAAGAGCTTTAGCTTTTGATGATGATTCCTGGAGCATGGCTTGATGTAGTCATCGTCTGTACTGGCTTTAGAATCTAGCAAGGGTTAAGAAGATACTTTGAGTACGAGCATACTCAACAAGTCCACTAGAAAAGGAGTGTTTGATGCACTATATATACATCCACAGACCATAGGTCGTAGTCCATGCAAGTTTTCGTAAACATTTCTGCAAAGGTTGCTTTTATTCTGAAAAGCTATGTCCGTCAGGCTTCACGGGTTTACCAGAACTTTCATGGAGTTCCTTTCCCGCCGCGTTCGCAGCTCCTTCCCGGAACAGGGAGTAACAAGTTACAGTTCTTACACTCTACAGAGGTGCGTCACTTTACCCATGAGAGACCTTAGGTTTTGATGCACGGTCGGGAGTATGTCCCTGTTCAAACTTCCTTGGTTTGAGGCCCAACCTAAGATCCAAGCCAATCACTGCCTTCTCCGCGACCCCGCATGTCTCCTTGGTGTACACCATGCCCACCTTTTGAATTACGGCAATGGTTTGTACAGACCGTTCAGATGCCGGAACTATCGTGGGACGTTGAGGGATCCCACCCATATGCTACATATCCTCTACGAATTACCATAAATAATATGCACGCTACGAGTGATAACAGCCACGACCCTCACATCCATCTCCATGTGAGAGGGAAAAGATACAGCTGACTTCTTCGTCCAATTCCAAATCATGGTCAATGTGTAATATACAGCGCAAGAATCACTGGCGACATTGGTTGTTAAGTCCTAGATACTATGTTCCTTTACCACCGGAACTCTTATAGTAGGTTATTACCTCATGGTAAATAACCTATAATCACATTATTATGAAAATAGTGTTTTCTGTCCTTTTTCAAATGCAGGTGATGACAACACTGGATTTGTAAAATACTTTACAGAAAATAATCAAAGGACATGAGCAAGTGTGAACTTGCCTTTTGTGATTGCAAGATTATGCACTCACGGTATTCGAGACGACATACGATCCAATGTTTGAAATCTGCGTCATTGGTCCGGTAAGGACTAATGTTTATAGAAGCAATATGCTTTTGTGCATAAGTAATTCTATGCATTTTGTAAAACTCCCAAATTGAATCCCTAATACTTTGAGTGAAGTGAGTTCAAGTGATTCTTTTTAGAGTTGGTTTATTTTCCAATTTTACTTTTACAAGTAATGAAATTTATAAGGGACCTAAGTATTAACAATCCAAAATATGTAAATAAAGTATAAGATGATGTGATTATGGTGAATTGTCATGTGGTGACTATGATAAAAATCCTTGGGATTGAGTTGTTAATTGTCAACACCCGAATTTTTAATCCCAGATGCCTGTTATGCCATACCTCACAATCCCAGGATTACCATTTTTGCGAGACATAACAGAATTGGATATCATAGTACATCATCCATTACAAACGATACATAAGTTCTTACACGAATAGGGATCTCATGATCCCGTTCTTAATACGACATCAAGCAGCGGAATACGTAATAATAACGGTAGCGTAGGCGAAGCTCCATCTTCGGGGTCACAGGCAATGCTGACGATGGGAGATGATCCTAGTTGTCGTAACCTTCCTGGGGTCCATCTTCCAGGTACTCCTCTTCATAGTCTGGCCATGGGAATATCCAGGGACAAAGCCATGAGTACTCTTTAAGTAGTCGCAAACTAATACTAACAGGTAAAGGGGTTTTTGGATAATAGGACACTAGGCTCTAGGGTTGTTTTGCAAAAGCCAGATTTATCTCTACTAAGTTCCAAAGCTAGTCACAATTTTATAACTCCTAAGTGGGATCTTGTAACTCATGTCACAACTCTGTTGTAGTCAAGTCAAAGTTTCAATTCATTTCACAAGTCAATTTTTGAAAAGTCTGACGGGGGAACACTATGGCCACTCCAACTGTCCATAACCGCAGACGCGGCTATTCGAATAGTTTGACACTCTGCAGAGATTGTACACTTTCACCACAACATTCGATACATCCGTCAGGAACAAATCCTGAATTCACCATACTTAGTATGCGGATAATCAATCCTAACCTTTCCATTACACGCCCTACTATAAGCACCTCTCCTGTGAGTTTGGCCTCCCAACCATGACCAACTGTCATCTTGGGTACTGCACAGGTGGACAATCTTCACAAGGTAGCCTCAGCTCAGACCTTGGCCGTGAGGGAGCTAGTAATAAGGTATATAAGTTTCTAGTCAAGCCCTACCCAATATTCGGGTATTGTGGTTGTACGATAAAATTGGAATGGTATCGCATCCAGACAACCATCAGTTTTATAAAAGGGCTAAGGCTCATGCCTCAACTTTTTCATCACCAAAATCATCAGGTGTTCGGAAACACATGTCCAAAACATTTCAATAGAATGATCCATCATTCCAAGGTTTTCATAACCATTTTCCACCAAGTATTCCCATCTAAAGTTGATCAAGTTTTATTCTTAGCACTAGCATCTACAAGTGGGGTTAAGCACTAATGAGGGGTGGTAAACTAGGGGAGTTTCAACTATGTATAACCTTATATGTCAGGATGATATCAAGGTGTCTAATCTTAGGCCAAATTTTATGCTCTTTATGCAACCTTCAGATAACTTTCTAGTATCTACCAAACTCTTAAGTAAAGTCTAAGTAAGCTTTGATAAAGAAATAAAGTAAGAAGCTTGCAAATAAAACTAGGATTGGTTTCTCAAGTGGGTATGATCATATATGTTTAAAGCATATAGTAGGCATGGTAACAAGCAAGTATTTGCTTGGATAGGTAAAGTATCTTGCAAGTGTTAGCTTGCATCAATGTCAATATAAGCTTGCTAAGTTGCAAGTGTTAGCTTGCACATTCAACTAGTAGCATTAGGCTTGCCTTGTGCAGAGCAATGGTTGAAGTTCTCCTCAGTTTCTTCTTCGTAGTATCCTCCTTGTTCCTCGTATCCTTGGACGATACTAGCGTCTATGAATAAATACGAGGTACACAATCACCAAACAATACTTAACTACTTGCAATCATCACACACAAGGGTCCTATAGATGATCTAGCATCATCTCTAATATTACAAGGTTAAGGCTTGGTTTAATTCCTTTTATTTTTAGAAAAGTAATTTCTACTCATTGAAAAACTACTTAAGATTTAATATTCTCCAAACCAAACATGGGATCATGTTGACACATGTCATCACCACATATTTTAGTTCATGGGAATGTGATTTGAAGTGGTGTCACAATTTAATAAGGTTTTACCCTTTTATTTTATTTAAATATCATGACTAGAAATGCCTATGTAGCATTCTTTTATTACTTGAACATTATTTCTGCAAGTAAACATATATATTTTTATATATTCTAAAAGGTATGGTTAAATGTGATTTTTGAGAGTTGGAATCAACTCAAAAGCTATTATGGTTTAAATTTGAAAAATGTTTGAATGCAGAAAAGCTTATGCCTTGTTATTTTTACCATGGATGATCTATAGATCCAAATGACTTGAATCCAACGGGCTTGGATTCAGCATTCACAGACCTTTCCAACAAAATTGGTTTCATTCAACACATCTGTACTGAATCGATCTGGATTGATTTTTGAAAATGGGTACATAAGTGTGTTTGAATTAAAAAGAAAAAGGTTTAATTCAAATCATTGGGCTACGCGGGAAAAGTTACTGGGCCGGCCTGCTAAGCGCAGTGCTCCCGCGGGCTGCTTAAGTGGGTGTCCCCACTTTCTAGTGAGACAGGGAGGGGCGAAGCGGTACGGGACAACGTGGGTCGTTCGATCTGATTCTAATCCAACGATTGGGAGTCATCCTCGACGCGAGACAACGCCGGCGAGAAAGAAACCTAGCGCTGCCAGTGAGGGTTGCTGGGGGCTCACCGGGGTGCTGGCGAGGGTCGGCGAGGCGGGCGAACGACGAAGTCGACGACGGTGAACTCAGGGGTGGTCGCGACAGCTCCTGGGGTGGACGAAATCGTTGGCTCCCTTCTTCTCCAGAGGTGGCGGGCTCTGATGAAATTCCGGCGAGGTGGTGCTCGCCTTGCTCCGGGAACGGTGTGGCACGATCAGGGACGAGAGGGGAGTGAGATGGTGTGAAGAAATCGAGCGGGGGTGGCCTCTATTTATAGTCAAGCGAGGGGACCGACGGGGCGCACGGTGAGCTCGTCGGGGGCGATGTTACAGGCGGCTATTGGCATGGGCGATGGTAGGGGACGATGCGGTGTTCCCTGGCGATGCTCAACGACATGGTTTCGAGGCGTGGGGCGGTGCGGCTTGGTCTGGAACATGCGACGCTCTGAGCGGCAGAGGCGGCGTCTTCAACGGCGAGCGGTGGCTGTGCGTCACCGGGCGGCGAACGGGGATGTCTGGCGGTCTCCTGGGTCGGTGGGGATTGTGTATGCACGCGGTGAGGGCGGCGCGCGGTCTGTGGTCTTCGGTCGAGGGTGGCGCTCTGGTGCACGCTCGACATGGTTCTTGGCGGTCGGGGCGCGGTCCGTGTGTGTGGTCCAGTGGTTGGCAAGGTTTGAGCGGTGGACAGGGAGTGGCGATGGACGGTGGGCTGCCTCCCAGACATGCTGGATAGGCTTGTGTATCCTCCTAGATTGCTGTCGACATGGGGGTGACATGGGTGTGCTCGGCTGTTCACCATTGATGGCAATGGCAAGCTCACAGTGGTGCTAGTGCTTGGTTAATCTTCCTAGATGATCTACTGAGCTGGTTGTGAGCTAAATAGGGAACAAGTTAGGCCAGTTTTACTGCACACTATAGTGTTTGACGTTTGTTTGATTTGTGTCTACAACCTGTTTGATGAAATGGCCGCATGAATTCAAGTTTTGAATTTTGAAAAGATTTTTGGTGGGTTTGCTAGGTTAGTGTTGGTGAGTCTGCAGATGCTTGGGTTTTGAAAGTTGAGCTTGTTTGAGTGGTTTTTGGAAAAGTGGGATCTTCCCATATGATAAAGATTCCATTTTGAATTGTCATTTAAACTATGCATTTGAAAGTTTCTGGATGATCACAAAGTGGGCCTTCATACCTTGTTATGAGTACATTCAAGGGGTGCAAAGATCCAGAAAAGTTTCTGTTAGGTTTTGAAAGTTTGAGACAGCCAAAGTAGGCATGGGAGTTAAATTGGTCAAAGTGACCATTCCTTGTCTTTAGGAAAAGTGTGGGATATGTTTTAGATGATGTTTATTTCACCTAAGAAACATTTTACAAGCAATGAAACAATCAAACAAGGTGGTTCCAAAGAATTGCAAAATCCATGCATACACATATTCATGCATTCATAATTTTATTTAGAAAAGTTTTTGTTAACCCTAAATGTTGATGACTAATGCTTGATGATCCAAGCTTAGTATTTTTGGGATGTTACAAACCTTCCCCCTTAAACAAAATCTCATCCCGAGATTTGAAAAAGGACGAAAAGATTACCTAAGATTTGAAGAGATCGGGAAACTCCGTCCTGATGTGATCTTCGTGCTCCCAGGTAGCTTCCTCTTCTTTGTGTTTGCTCCACTGAATATTGAGAAACTTGATGCTTCAGGTTCGGGTAGTTCAAAAAGCTTCTTCCAAAATATGGATGGGTACTTCAGGATAGGTCAGGTCATTGTTGATCTCTATAGTCCGGTGATCGATATTTTTGAACATTCGGTCTTCTCGGGGACTTCGAGACACTTGCGAAGTAACGAGATATGGAACACATTGTGCACTGCTGACATCTTTTCGGGTAGCTCCAATTGATACGATACTTCTCCTTGATGGTTCAGAATTTTGAAAGGTTCGATATATCTGGGGCTAACTTTCCTTTGAGTTGGAAACGCTGCATTCCCTTCAATGGCGACACTTTCAGATAAACAAAATCTCCTATGTTGAAGGCGAGGTCTCTACGTCTCTTGTCGGCGTAACTCTTCTGTCGGGATTGGGCGGTCTTGAGGTGCTCACGAATCTTGTGAACCTTCTCTTCTGCTTCCGTACATGAACTCAAATGGGGCCATTTGCAAACTGGCTTGGTAACTGTTGTTGTAGGAAAATTCTGCATACGGCAGACAGTCTTCCCACTTGGATCCATATAATAACACACATGCTCTCGGCATATCTTCGAGTATTTGATTTACTCGCTCCATTTGTCCATCGGTCTGAGGGTGATACGCGGTACTGAAATCTAAGTGGGTTCCTAAACCTTCTTGGACTTTCTTCCAAAATCTCGAGGTAAACTGCGTTCCTCGATCTGATACAATGTTCTTAGGGACTCCGTGCAAACTAACAATTCTAGCGATGTATAACTCCGCTAGCTTCGAACTCTGATATGTGGTTTTGACGGGCAAGAAATGGGCGACTTTGGACAATCTGTCCACTATGACCCAGATAGAGTCATTTCCCCTACTAGAAGTAGGCAGTCTAGTGATAAAGTCCATTCCTACAGAATCCCATTTCCATTCCGGAATCTGCAAAGGTTGCAACAATCCAGCGGGTCTTTGATGTCCGGCCTTGACTCGCTGACAAATATCACACTTGGCGATATAGCTTCCGATTTCTCTCTTCATCTTATGCCACCAAAATTGCTATTTCAAATCTTGATACATCTTAGTTCCTCCGGGATGGATAGAATAAAGAGTATCATGAGCCTCCTTCAAAATAACTTCTTTCAACTCAGAATCTGCGGGTATACAAAGGCGTCCTTTGTACCACAGAACTCCTTCTTCGTCTTCGGTGAATCCGGGTACTTTGCCTGTACCGATACGACGCTTGATTCCGTCGATACTGGCATTTCCCTTCTGCGCCTCTTTAATCTAACTGATCAAAGTGGGCTGAAGTTCTATGCTAGCCAAAAATCCTTCACTTACTATTTTCATTCGAAAATCTTCCATCTCTTTGTGCAAACTTGGTTGCTCCTTCAAAATCATGGAGTTCAAGCGGCACAGCAATATGCTAAGGGCATCGTCTACTACGTTGGCTTTACCAGGGTGATAGTGAATGTCCAGGTCGTAATCCTTGATTAGCTCAATCCATCTTCTCTGCCTCATATTCAGCTCCTTCTGAGTGAATATATACTTTAGGCTCTTGTGATCCGAATAAATCTCACAACGATTTCCCATCAGGTAATGTCTCCATGTCTTCAGGGCTAGAACTACGGCTGCGAGTTCGAGGTCATGGGTTGGGTAATTTTGCTCATGTTGCTTCAATTGTCGGGATAGATAAGATATAACTTTGCCTTCTTGCATTAGCACACATCCGAGACCAATCTTGGATGCGTCACAATACACATCGAAGGGCTTCGTGATATTTGGCATGATTAAGATTGGGGCTGATATTAATCTCCTCTTGAGTTCTTGAAAACTCGCTTCACACTTGTCTGTCCATTCAAAATTCTTGTCCTTCTTCAGCAATTGGGTCATGGGTCGGGCAATACTCGAGAATCCTTCTACGAATTTGCGGTAATATCCCGCCAATCCGAGAAATGCACGAACTTGGGTTTGAGTGGTTGGGGCTTGCCAATCTTCTACATCTTTCACTTTGGTAGGGTCAACGGCAATTCCTCCGGCTGATACAATGTGACCGAGGAATTCTACCTCCTGTAACCAGAATTCACATTTGCTAAACTTGGCATACAACTGATGCTCTCTAAGGGTTCCAAGAATGGTCCTTAGGTGTAGCTCATGTTCTTCTTCTGATTTGGAATAAATCAGAATGTCATTGATGAAAACAACGACAAACTTATCCAGGAAGTCCATAAAAATCTTATTCATGAGGTTCATGAAATAAGCGGGGGCATTGGTTAATCCGAAAGACATGACTGTATACTCGTATAGTCCATATCTGGTGGTAAAGGCAGTCTTTGGAATATCCTCTGCACGAATTTTGAGTTGATGATAACCAGTCCTAAGATCAATCTTAGAAAACACTTTAGCACCGGTCAACTGATCAAACAAATCTTCTATTTTGGGCAAGGGGTACTTGTTCTTAATGGTGACATCATTCAACTTGCGATAATCCGTACACAAACGGTTACCTCCATCCTTCTTGTCCACAAACAATACAGGTGATCTCCATGGGGACGCACTTGGTTGAATTAATCCAATTTCCAACATGGGATCCAGTTGCTTCTTCAGTTCTATGAGCTCTGACGGGTTCATACTATAGGGTCTCTGGGCTATGGGTCCTGTTCCGGGGATTAGTTCAATGATAAACTCGATATCCCGATCTGGGGGCATACCGGGCAAAACATCTAGAAATACATCGGGGTATTCACAGACTATCCGGACTTGGTCAATGGTAGGTTGGGATATACTCTTGTTGCATTTGAATTGACGAGGTAAGGTTTCAGATATATGCTCGACTGATATTCCGGCGGTACTGGTCATGGTTATGGCTTTCTTGGCACAATCAATCAATCCTTTATGTTTGGACATCCAATCCATTCCTAGTACTACTTCCAAGCCTTTAGTTCCAAGTACTATAAGATTTGCATAAAAATCTATGCCATGGATTCGGATAGGGACGGCTTTGCAAATTTGCCTAGCCTTTGTGGTTGATCCGGGAATTTGCACAATCATCACATGCTTCAATTTGGTTGGTTGAATTTTACTAGTGCATGCAAATTCTTCGGTGACAAATGAATGCGATGCACCAGAGTCAAACAACACTCGTGCAAGTACTGAATTAACAGAAAACATACCCAGCATGACGTCTGGCGCTTCCTGAGCTTCTTTAGCATGCATGATAAAAAGACGGCCATTGCGATTGAGTGAATTCCCTGGGGCAAATCTTCTTCCGGGCTAAACACGACGCTGCTTCTGAGCTGGGGTATTGGCATTGGGGGCTGTAGCATTCTTCTTGTTGGGGCACTCGTTGGAATAGTGGCCTTTATTTCCACAGTCATAACAAGTCACTTGTGACTTGTCCTTGGCTGCGACAGGCATAGCATTACCTCCAGTCCTAGGGGCAGTGTTGGTGTTGGCGGTAGCATTGTTGTTGTTGAACTTGGGTGGGGCACGGTTGAAATTGCTAGAGTTGCCGGGGTTGTTGTGATTTCCTCCGGGTCTAGGGTTTCCACGGTTGGGGTAGGTTGGACGGTTCATCGGGGGTCTGTTGGTTCTTGGGGCAAATCCTGGAGATGGGTTGGGGCGATACTTTGGGGTCTGATGGGTTCCTGGCTGATGCATCATGCGACGCTTGCGATTCTCATTGGCCTGGTTGATCTTTCCTTCCATCTGGATAGCGGAGTCGACAAGGGCTTCAATATCCACAAAGGGGATTTTGACTAATACCGTCTGCATCTCATCATGCAGACCATTCAGGAATCTTTCTTTCTTCTTGGCTTCAGTGTCTATTTCATCCGGGGCATACCTAGCTAATGAAAAAAATTTGTCTCGGTATTCCACTACAGTCATCCTTCCTTTCTTTAGCTCTCTGAACTCGTCTCTCATTCTCTTGATCAAACCCGGTGGCACATGAGTTCTGCTAAACTTGACCTTGAATTCCTCCCAGGTCATCATCTGGCCTCTGTTCATTGTACGAACACTGTTCCACCATGCCCTGGCATCTCCGGCTAGATAATGGGTGGCAAACAGAACTTTCTCGTTGGCTTCCACTCCGGCGACTTCTAGGTTATTTTCCATGGTTTGCAGCCAATCATCGGCGTCTAGGGGCTCTTCGGACTTAGTGAAAACAGGTGGGTTTGTGTTCTGGAAATTCTTGAGCTTAGATCCATGGTTGTCCTGATTTCTATGGTCTTGGTTGTTGTGGGCTAGCTGGGCTATCTGCTGTAGGGTGGCTAGGTTGGCTTGATGTTCCGCTCTTTCAGCTTCGCGGTCAGAAGTCAACATTTGCAGAATCTGCAACATCGGGTCCGGGCTGAGCCACTTCCTCCGCGTGGCATCTGAAGATTGAGATGGATCATGAGAAAAGAGGGAAATTTCTAAGGTTTCGAGGATTTTGAAAAGTTTTTAAAGGTTTGACTCAGATTTTTCTAGCAACTTTCTTTTTCATTCATTCATTCATTCATAGCACACGGTACAACACACACCACAACAAAGAAAAGCAGATGGTTTTAAGAACCATTCTGGAAACTACGATACAGAGGGACCGAATACTACTCACTATGCTAGTGGTCAAGTGCTACTATTTCTAGGAGTCTGTGGCTTCATCATCTTCATCATCATCATCGATGAAGGCGAAATCATCCTCATCGGTGAAGAAGTCCATGGCCTGATCCTCCAGAAAATCATTGTCATCGCTGAGATAGGAGTAAGGGTCTCCACGAAGATCCTCTCCGGCATTCTCCCTTTTCTCCAACTGCATGTCTCTCTCGTGGATGGTCTCCTCCAAAGATGAGATGCGGTGGCGAAGACGGGCAATGATGCGCTCCTTCTTGTCGAGCTGACGGCGGCGAGACTTGCGATCCTTTGCTAGCATGGCGATGGTCTGATCCTTCATCTTGATGATGGCCGACTTGTGGTTGGAGTAGTCACGGCAGTTGTCCAACTCCTGCTCACGATCGTACATCATGAAGCTGAGGTGGTCCAATTGAGTCTTCAGCTCGGGGTGGTATGGGGCTTCCAGGGATTGTCCATTTGCATCATGCCTTGGGCAAAACTCAAAGCGAGTACCCTTGATCTGATTGATGCTCTGCCCACACAGACGGGAAAGAGCTTCCTGCATTGCTCTGGCAAGTCCATCGAGCCAGTTGTTTTCCCTCAAGGTAAACTGAATTCCCTCCGCGGTGGGAGGTTCAATCTTTCCTCGGAGACTTGCAACAATTAGCCACTACAGGTCTTCTCCTCCTTGATCATTGAGCTGAGCAGCGAAGAACTCGGGGTGCGGACGCTCCAGAAGTTCTGAAAGCTGGTCCAAATCCCTCTCAAATATAAGGTCTCCTCCATTCCCAAGTTGGTAAAACTTGTTGTACTTCACGTCCATCTATAAAAATAGAGGATGAGTAGGTTAGCAAAGTGATCAAGTGTGTCAAAATTTTATGTATTTTGCAAGAGTTTTTGAGGAACATGAATTTTTATGAAAGAATCAAAGAGATAAGCATGAGAATAAGTTTTCTGTAAATATTTGTTTTCTTTGGTTTTGAAACTAAGTTTTTGGTTCAAACGTCTAGTCTAACTAGGGTCTCCTATGGTCAGGATGGCTCTGATACCAACTTGTCAACACCCGGATTTTTAATCCCAGATGCCTGTTATGCCATACCTCGCAATCCAGGATTACCATTTTTGCGAGACATAACAGAATTGGATATCATAGTACATCATCCATTACAAAAGATACATAAGTTCTTACAAGAATAGGGATCTCATGACCCCGTTCTTAATACAACATCAAGCAGCGGAATACGTAATAATAACGGTAGCGTAGGCGAAGCTCCATCTTCGGGGTCACAGGCAATGCTGACGATGGGAGATGATCCTAGTTGTCGTAACCTTCCTGGGTTCCATCTTCCAGGTACTCCTCTTCATAGTCTGGCCATGGGAATATCCAGGGACAAAGCCATGAGTACTCTTTAAGTAGTCGCAAACTAATACTAACAGGTAAAGGGGTTTTTGGATAATAGGACACTAGGCTCTAGGGTTGTTTTGCAAAAGCCAGATTTATCTCTACTAAGTTCCAAAGCTAGTCACAATTTTATAACTCCTAAGTGGGATCTTGTAACTCATGTCACAACTCTGTTGTGGTCAAGTCAAAGTCTCAATTCATTTCACAAGTCAATTTTTGAAAAGTCTGACGGGGGCACAGTATGGCCACTCCAACTGTCCATAACCGCGGACGGGGCTATTCGAATAGTTTGACACTCTGCAGAGATTGTACACTTTCACCACAACATTCGATACATCCGTCAGGAACAAATCCTGAATTCACCATAATCAGTATGCGGATAATCAATCCTAACCTTTCCATTACACGCCCTAGTATAAGGGACCTCTCCTGTGAGTTTGGCCTCCCAACCATGACCAACTGTCATCTTGGGTACTGCACAGGTGGACAATCTTCACAAGGTAGCCTCAGCTCAGACCTTGGCCGTGAGGGAGCTAATACTAAGGTATATAAGTTTCCAGTCAAGCCCTACCCAATATTCGGGTATTGTGGTTGTATGATAAAATTGGAATGGTATCGCATCCAGACAACCATCAGTTTTATAAAAGGGCTAAGGCTCATGCCTCAACTTTTTCATCACCAAAATCATCAGGTGTTCAGAAACACATGTCCAAAATATTTCAATAGAATGATCCATCATTCCAAGGTTTTCATAACCATTTTTCCACCAAGTATTCCCATCTAAAGTTGATCAAGTTTTATGCTTAGCACTAGCATCTCCAAGTGGGGTTAAGCACTAATGAGGGGTGGTAAACTAGGGGAGTTTCAACTATGTATAACCTTATATCTCTGGATGATATCAAGGTGTCTAATCTTAGGCCAAATTTTATGCTCTTTATGCAACCTTCATATAACTTTCTAGTATCTACCAAACTCTTAAGTAAAGTCTAAGTAAGCTTTGATAAAGAAATAAAGTAAGAAGCTTGCAAATAAAACTAGGATTGGTTTCTCAAGTGGGTATGATCATATATGCTTAAAGCATATAGTAGGCATGGTAACAAGCAAGTATTTGCTTGCATAGGTAAAGTATCTTGCAAGTGTTAGCTTGCATCAATGTCAATATAAGCTTGCTAAGTTGCAAGTGTTAGCTTGCACATTCAACTAGTAGCATTAGGCTTGCCTTGTGCAGAGCTGTGGTTGAAGTTCTCCTCGGCTTCTTCTTCGTAGTATCCTCCTTCTTCCTCGTATCCTTGGTCGGTACTAGCGTCTATGAATAAATACGAGGTACACAATCACCAAACAATACTTAACTACTTGCAATCATCACACACAGGGGTCCTATAGATGGTCTAGCATCATCTCTAACATTACAAGGTTAAGGCTTGGTTTAATTCCTTTTATTTTTAGAAAAGTAATTTCTACTCATTCAAAAACTACTTAAGATTTAATATTCTCCAAACCAAACATGGGATCATGTCGACACATGTCATCACCACATATTTTAGTTCATGGGAATGTGATTTAAAGTGGTGTCACAATTTAATAAGGTTTTACCCTTTTATTTTATTTAAATATCATGACTAGAAATGCCTATGTAGCATTCTTTTATTACTTGAACATTATTTCTGCAAGTAAACATATATATTTTTATATATTCTGAAAGGTATGGTTAAATGTGATTTTTGAGAGTTGGAATCAACTCAAAAGCTATTCTATTTTAAATTTGAAAAATGTTTGAATGAAGAAAAGCTTCTGCCTTGTTATTTTTACCATGGATGATCTATAGATCCAAATGACTTGAATCCAACGGTCTTGGATTCAGCATTCACAAACCTTTCCAACAAAATTGGTTTCATTAAATTTGGTGCACTGAATCAATCTGGATTGATTTTTGAAAATGGGTACATAAGTGTGTTTGAATTAAAAAGAAAAAGGTTTAATTCAAATCACTGGGCTGCGCGGGAAAAGTTACTGGGCCGGCCTCCTAAGCCTAGTGCTCCCACGGGCTGCTTAAGTGGGTGTCCCCACTTGCCAGCGAGACAGGGAGGGGCGAAGCGGTACGGGGCAATGTGGGTCGTTCGATCTGATTCTAATCCAACGGCTGGGAGTCATCGTCGACCCGAGACAACGCCGGCGAGAAAGAAACCTAGCACTGCCAGTGAGGGTTGCTGGGCGCTCACCGGGGTGCTGGCGAGGGTCGGCGAGGCGGGCGAACGACGAAGTCGACGACGACGAACTCAGGGGTGGTCATCGCAGCTCCTCGGGTGGACGAAATCGTTGGCTTCCTTCTTCTCTAGAGGCGGCGGGCTCCGGTGAAATTCCGGCCAGGTGGTTCTCGCCTTGCTCCGGGAACGGTGTGGCACGATCATGGACGAGAGGGGAGTGAGATGGTGTGAAGAAATCGAGCGGCGGTGGCCTCTATTTATAGTCGAGCGAGGGGACCGACGGGGCGCACGGTGAGCTCGTCGGGGGCGATGTTACAGGCGGCTATTGGCATGGGTGATAGTAGGGGACGGTGCGGTGTTCCCTGGCGATGCTCAACGACATGGTTTTGAGGCGTGGGCCGGTGCGGCTTGGTCTGGAACATGCGATGCTCTGAGCGGCAGAGGCGGCGTCTTCAACGGCGAGCGGTGGTTGTGCGTCACGGGGCGGCGAGCGGTGGTTGTGCTGGTGAGTCTACAGATGCTTGGGTTTTGAAAGTTGAGCTTGTTTGAGTGGTCTTTGAAAAAGTGGGATCTTCCCATATGATAAAGATTCCATTTTGAATTGTCATTTAAACTATGCATTTGAAAGTTTCTGGATGATCACAAAGTGGGCCTTGATACCTTGTTATGAGTACATTCAAGGGGTGCAAAGATCTAGAGAAGTTTCTGTTAGGTTTTGAAAGTTTGAGACAGCCAAAGTAGGCATGGGAGTTAAATTGGTCAAAGTAACCATTCCTTTAATATATTTGTTTTGATTTACTTATCTTTAGGAAAAGTGTGGGATATGTTTTATATGATGTTTATTTCACCTAAGAAACATTTTACAAGCAATGAAACAATCAAACAAGGTGGTTCCAAAGAATTAATCCATGCATACACATATGCATGCATTCATAATTTTATTTACAAAAGTTTTTGTTAACCCTAAATGTTGATGACTAATGCTTGATGATCCAAGCTTAGTATTTTTGGGATGTTACATTAATAGTTCAAGAAC
Source organism: Avena sativa (assembly GCA_916181665.1). Classification (NCBI taxonomy): domain Eukaryota; kingdom Viridiplantae; phylum Streptophyta; class Magnoliopsida; order Poales; family Poaceae; genus Avena; species Avena sativa. Next base: position 99,528,364 of record OV702293.1, read on the forward strand.
TTATTATAAGATTGTTATTTGAGGTGACAAAAAGAATAAAATTTGAAGAAAAGATTTCTTTTATAATGTTTAAGCAATCTTCATTGTTAATCAAATGTGATCAATGCCTTCTGGTATTTGATTGATTAGTTCGGACTTGGGATGCATTATGTCTTAATTGAAATAGACCAAAGTTAACTATAAAAGCATAAGTAGTGTATTAGACCTGATGTTTATAAGCTTTCAGACTAAAATTAACTTTAAAAGGGTAAGTAAACTTAAGATGTAATATGTTTTAATTATTCCCAAGTTTTAGATTTATGATAGGTATAATTAAGGTGTGGAATTATTCACTTTCTATTTAAGTGAATGATTAGATTAAATTTGTTATACTATTATGAAAATAATTTGTATTTATTTAATGGGAGCATAATTAGATGATCTTAGTAATTTGTTAGAATTTAAAGTTATGTTAATAATGATTAAGATATAATGATTGTTCATCATATTATATATATATGAGTAATACTCAATAAGATTTTTAAAAAAAGAATATTTTGAAGTTAAAAGTTTATACTTAACTTTGAGTATGAATTTAAGTTGTGAATTTGGGATTTAGTATTTAGACTTTAATTACTCAAGGTTTTATAACAATTGTGATTATTTCTTACTTAAGAGTTGTTTTTAAAGAATATATAAAATAAGTAATAGATAAGAATTTATTATTTAAAATATTAAAGACTTTTCTAATAATATATTTAATATTTTTCTAGCGTAATATATTTATTCAAGACCTTAAAAATTAATTTTATTTATTTTTAAGTGTTATCTTTATTTTTATAAAATTCATCAAAGAATTAAGTGTCTTTGAATATTTGCTTGATGTTTTATTTGTAAAACTCTAAGTTAGTATTTTATAAAATAATAGAGTTATTTTGATACACAAAAATGATTGTTTATTTATTTTTAGGGTTTTTGTTTTATTTTATAAAATTTCATTTAAGATTTAATGGTGTTAATAATTATTTTACTTTAAATTTATTTTAAACATTTAAAATTATATTTTTACTAGGTAGATATTATTTTTGTGGTCATTTTTCTATATCATATGTATTTTTAGGATTTTTCTATAATTTTCTATAGCTAAAAATGTTTTGAGGTTATTTTAGTAATTCATTTTTTATTTTATTTCTAAATCTAATCAAGTTGGGCCATTTGGTTGGATATGTGGGCTGGCCTGGCCCAACTGGACCATGCCAGACCCCTCACCCCGGCCCACCCCTCACAACACACCCACACTCGTGCACGCACACAGTCCTCATCTTCTCCTTCCTTGCTCCCGTGCGATGTCGCCGTCGCCAGCCACTTCGGCCGTTGCTGGCCGCCTCCTTCGCAGCCACCAATTTGGTTGGCCCATGTCCCTTGCGAGCGTGCTCGACCTAAACCCTAGCCCCACGATTGTTGGCTCGGCCCCTGTGCCCTAGTTCTTGCTTTTCGGTGGTGTCGCCGCTGCTACTACTGCTATGGCTGACCGTGGTTTTCAACTGATTCTCTAGGTCTCACATGCTATTCCAACGTCGGAGGGACGGCAGCCTGGGATGCAACCCCGACGCCCATGGATGTGTCGATGTGCTTCCTCCCTGTGGTGGTGACGTCTCGGCTCCGGCTCCGGCGGATGGCGCTGCAACCGCGCAACCCCGGGCGCCGAACCAGGTGTGTTCTTGCTACTTCTTCCTCTAATTCAGTTAATCCTCGTGGGATCGATCATTGGGCCAATAAACTCCTCAGGTTGGGATTAAGGTTATATGGTGATATGTTACTAGCTGGTTACTTGTAGCGGTGTCCCAGTCTAGATGATTAACTACCCCTAGTATGCTTGACTTGCACTGTTAGGCTTTGAATGAATTGTAGTGTTCTTGATCTGGTGTCCAAGTTTGGATGGTGTGGTTATCCCTGGCATGTATGGTGTTGCTATGATGTTATTTTTGATGAATCTGAATTCTTTGCAGTGTTGTTGACTGAAAGAATTCAGTTATAATCATGTTTTATTCATTCTAGAATTTAAACATGGCAGATAACAAGTACTATTATAAGTGGATAAATTATTTAGTTGATGGTTTTGAATTATTTCCTAGAAACCTTTTCTATGAGAATGATTTATTCTCTGTCAAATCTGACAGTGAGATAAGGAGTAGATATGATTCCTAGAATTACTGCTAGGAAGATGATAAACATTATTTGGGTAATGTTAGTAAGTGTAATTGGATGGCCAAAAGGAGTGCTATGTCAATATGATGGTAACAATATAAATGATTCCTAATTTTTTTAGGAAAATGATTTGTGGGTTTAAGAAAATAGACTTGAGCCTGTACTCAAGAAACTCTGAATCTGCTAGGTGCAGAGGTGCTACCCTCTGGGAATGTGCCCTGTAGCCTAGCAGTTGTAGTACATACTTGTCTAGTAATAAGCTGGAGAATAAACTGATGATGCTATATAATGCAAGGCATGATCTTAGACAGATATGAATTTGAATATGCAAAGTAGATTTTCTTTATCTACTAAATTGTTTGATACCTGATTGAATGATTCCTTGATCAAATTATTTTAGGAAAATGATTTAAATCATGCTCTGATTGCTTGCAAGGATTCCTAGCTTGATTAACTAGGAAGATGATATAAGGAACTTAATGAACCTTGCTGAGAGGTAATGTAGAAGTATCATACTTCTCTTTTTCTGTTGACAATATGTAGATGGCTTCTGCCCTTATGTAAATCCTAGTGTGGTGCCTCCTTATGGAGTGTGCCCACTAAAATTCGAGGGAGTATGATATGCTATTTATGTTCTTCCCTTGGCTTATTAAGATTGTTTGCCTAATGGTTTAATGATGTTAACTAAGATGGATTAGTTCCTTGCCTGTGATGCAAAGACTGAGGCCTTGATAGAAATAAGAACAGATATTTATTTATTCTGGTGTCTTTCATTCTCTTTGATGAGCTTTGCATAGCACTTCTATGCAAGCCTGAGAGAAAACTCTCCATCCAATCCTCCTAGATAAAATCTAGTAGAAGGGTAGATGGAGTTAGTTGCTAGGTATTATTTACCTTTTGTTCCCAAATATTTATGTAGGATATAAGAACAGATGCTACATGATCTAGTGGTTATTTCTGATGATTTTTACCTGCTACTGTAGAGTCAACAAATGATTTGTGCTGGGATTTTGTCTACTCTTGATCAGCTAGATCTTCTTGCTCTTGTGCTTGAACTGCTCCACCATGGTATGTTGTGGATCCTTCCTTCTTCCTAGCTACTGGCCTGCTCCTCCTCCTCTTGAGCTAGCTTATTATCCTGTCCTGATTTTCTTCTTGTTCTAGGTCTTGGATGGATTTTAGGGAGCAACCAGAGTTGGGGTGTGGAGATGAAATCTGGCTAGTGGTGTGGTTGGTTTGTTTAGCTGAGATCCAAAGCTAGAGTTATATGTGATGTGGTCTTATGTTTTGAGTTGATTTAGCTTGTGCTGTCCTAGGAGAGAATGAATGTGTGAGCAGCACCTCTCCCAGTAGTGGCTGCAGTTGCTCTTTCTATATTGGTCACTTCCCTTGATTAATCGACATCACATCACATGCAGCTATGTGTGTAAGCTGCCTGCCTGTTCCAGGGGTTTTGTCCCATTGCCAGATATTTCCTAGTCTAGAAGTTGATCCCTTGTGGATGTGCTCGGCTGGTTTGAATATCATCTCTTTGCCACTTACCTGTCCTTGGTGAAACTTGCCCCTGTACCAGCCTATGATGCACTAGTCTGAGGCAATTATCTACAATAAGAACAGATACTACTCTTTGGCCCCTTTCAAAGAAATACTCAATGATGTGTTCAGCAATGCATCACATTGCCAGACTAAGAGTAGCATTCATCTCAAACAATTCTCTTTATTTTATTCTTTTTCTTTTGTTTTGTTATCTTTTGTGCTGTTTTGCAGGGACAAAGGAATAAGAAGAAAAGAAGATACCATAGATGAATTAGGAAATCGAGTTTAGAAATAGTTTTAGGGTTTTACTTTATTCTTTTGTAATTTACCCTCTTATTTATTTTGGTGAGGTGGAAAGCATTGTAATTTCAATATAATTGTAATAAAGTAAATGCTTTATTTTATTTCATTTCTAAATTGTACTAGTTACTAATTGATGGACCTCTGATACACTTGTATTATTAAATATTATGTAATATTTATTGTTTTTGAAATAATAATTCCAAATTATTGTATAATTTAAATGTATTGTTAATGTGATGATATCAATTTTTTATTCAAGAATTTTACCATTCTAATTCTATTATTAATTCTTTTCAATTTACTTTTGAATTCAAATAAAGTATTCGAATATTTAACTCAAACTGTTTTCCCTCAAGCATGAACATTCAGTAGAGGTCATGTCAAAATCCGTCGCACTTGCTCTATTGTTTCCTTTAGAACAAGAGAGACCTTGATCCCTCTATAGGTCTTTTTGTTTTGCGCAAAAATTCTCCGGATTTTCTTATGCATGAATGCAATGCACAAACCTGTGTCCTCTATAATTCTAGGTGCTAATCCTAGGATGTTACATCATCCGAACCCCCTCCAGTATTAAGTTGCAAGCAACAGACAACTTCTTTAAGCAAAATGTGTAAGGTAAATAGTCCACATGTTCCATGAACAAGAGACCGTTGTTTTCTCCCTAGTAGCAACAACACATCTACAACCGAAGAGATTACTGTCACTTCCCTTGGAAACTAGAGGCATGAACCCACTATCGAGCATAAATACCCCCTCTTGGAGTCACTAGCAACTACTTGGCCAAGATAGCTAATAACAACGGAGAGCATGCAAGATCACAAACAACACAGACATGATAGAATCATAAAGACAAAACCATTAATCAAACCAATATAATAATCTCAATATCCATCGGATCCCCGCAAACACAACATGCATGATTACAAATAGATTAGATCTTGATCATGAACGGAGCTCACAATATCTATACATGAAATCACAAAGGAGGAGATACAACCATCTAGATACTACATGGACCCATAGTCCAAGGTGGAACTACTCACGCATCATACCGGAGAGAAGACTTCCGGGATGATCTCCCCTCCGGCAGGGTGCCGGGAAGAACTTCAGATCCCCCCAATCTAGGGACGATGGTGGCAGCGGCTACAAACGGTTTCGTGGATATTTGATCGGGTGCTCAGGGTTTCTGCATCGGGGGCTTCTTATAGGCGCAGGGGGAGACCGAGGAGGCGGCCAGGGTTGGCAAACCCTAGCCAGGCACAGGGCTGGGCCCACCCGCGCCTGGGGTGGGTATGGCCCCCGTGGCTGGCCCCTCCGGCTCTCCTCTGGACTTCTTGTTCCCCACGGAAAGTAATTGACTTTGAAGTTTGTCCCGTCCAATTCCGATAATATTTCTTTACTAACTTTTCTAAAACCAAAAACAGCAGAAAACATGCATCTAGCACTGTTGCAACTTGTTAATTGGTTAGTACCAGAAAACATGTAAAAAGAACCACAAAGTGTAGACAATTAAAGCAAAGTAGATACTAAACAAGCATGGAGCATCAAAAATTATAGATACGTTTCCAACGTATCACCCCCTAGCGGCGGCTTGGGGGGTGCCTGCACCCTTGACCCTAGGGTTTCCCCCCCTCCCTCCTATAAATAGAGGAGCCCCCCTCCCCTCTATTTCCACAACAAGTTATATCCTCCCTCTCTCCCTCTACTCCCTAGAGATCTCTCCACCTAGATTGGATCTAGCTCTCTCCCTCTATTCTCTAGCATATAGGACTGGTCACCTAGTTGCATATCTAAAGAACTTTACTTCTTGTAAATCCTAAAAGTGAATAACAAGATAAAAATTAGTAGTCTCCTATTCACCCCCCTCTAGTCGACCAAAGTTGGTACTTTCAATTGGTATCAGAGACAAGGCTCTTACATCGGGCTTTACCGCCTAAGAGATGATGGCCAACAATGAGGGTGATGGTAGTGATAACACCAAGAACTTGGCCTTCATGGAGGATCTCAAGATATTGGAGTCTTCCATGGTGACCAAGTTCGAGGAAATGATGACACTCTTGCATTCGCTTAAGCCAAACCCCATGGTTACCACTACTCATGTTGCACTTCACTCCACCGAGCCTCCACCCAATGCTCCGGAGACTGCCCCCGGGGTGAATCCCGTGGCCGTCACCACTCACTTGGGTTTTGGCTTTGTTGCTGAAATAATTTCGAAGGGCCCAAGCGAGAGCACCGATAGGCTCGACAACTCACCTTCCAATGTGTGAGAAGGGGGAAAGGATTACTCGGCGGTGCCACCACCTCCGAAGTATACTCCAGACCCACCTATCCCCATGCCATATATCATTCCTCGAGGAGCACCATTCATGATAGATACTTCAAACTTCGCCAATTGGCAATATCTAATGCAATCTCATATTTACAGCTCTTCTATTGAGTTAATGAGGATTGTGGAAGAAGGATTATCTCCATATGACCCGAAGAAGTTGACTCGAGGTGAAGTGGTGGACAAGCAACTCAATGCCATTTCTTTGGGCATGATTCAAAAGGCATTGACTCCTAAGGACTTTAATCACATTCGCCAATTCACCACCGCTAAAGAATCTTGGGATCATCGCACCGAGCTTTTTGTGGGAAATGCTAGCATCCAAAGCTCCATGTTTGACGAGATCAACAACGAGTGCGATGGTTTCGCAATGCATGATGATGAGACACCCGAAGACATGTATAGGTGGATAGAGGTCCTTTGTTGCACCATGAGGGACCTTGGAGCTTCCTATGTGGACGACAAGTTCATGAAGAGGAAGTTCGTTCATGCTCTCCTCCCTTTTGAGGAACAAAAGCTTAACTCCATCAAGGGAAGAACGAACTTTCACATCATGACATCTCAAGAAATCCTAAGTGAAGTGATTGCCATGACCATTGCCAAGAATAATGCGGAATCTGCTCATGCTCATGCTATTGGGTCACAAAAGGTGAATCTTGCCTTGAAGGCCAAGGCGGTGGAGGTTGATGATGAAGATGTGGCTAGTGAGTGGTCTCAAGAGGATCTCAAGTGTGCTTTCAATGAACATCTTGCCCTTGCCTCAAGAGCTTTTTGGAGAAAGCCGATGATGAAGTCAAGATCAAGGGACAACCCAAGATTCATCTCAACAACCAAGGCCTCGAAAGGAATATCATGCTATAATTGCAATGACAAGAGTCACTTTGTTGCAAGCTATTCCTCTGAGAAACGAGAAGACAATGGTGGACGCCTCATTCACAAGATCAAGTCAATACCTCCTCATCCTTTGAACAAGAACTTTGCTATCAAGAATGTTGCCAACAAGGAACATGCTATTGTGGTTCATGAAGAGTACCTCTCGGGAACGGATGATGATGACGATGAAATCCAAGGTGGTGAGATTGTGGGAGTTGCTTCTATTGCCACTACATCTACTCCACGATTGTCCCTCTTCGACTCCCCCAATGAGAACATCATCATATCCAACCAAAAGTGTCTCATGGCTAAGGCCAGTGAGGTAACTCCCAAGCCCACTCCTCAACCCATCTCTAGTGAACATTCCTCTCTTGATCTTGAAGGTCTAGAGATAAAGAAAGAGATGGTTGACATATGTGAGTTTATTGCTACACTAGCTGATGAGACTAGAACTTGCTTTGAAGATTTACTTAGTCAACTTGATCATGTTAGGGATGCTTTATATGAAAAGGAAGAACTTCTTGACTTGCTAAGTAAAAATGAAAGAGATGACACCAATGAAATTGCCTCTCTCACACAAAGCCTTAAGGACGAACAACATATGAGAATCAATCTTGAAGAAAATGTCTCTAAGCTTGTAGATGATCATAACATTTCCATGTGTTCCCTCACTAAAGAACGTGATCATACTCTAGCTTTGGTTAAGGTGCTTAAAAAGGATAAAGTTGAGTTTGGTGTTGGTCATGATAGGAATTGAGAGGATCTTGAGAAACTCAAAGAGGAACACAAAGCCTTGGAGAGCAAATTCTCAAGTCTTCTTGAAGCCCATGAGGAACTTCAAACTCAACTATCTTGTGAAATTGCTAAGTCTTCCACTTTGCAAATTTTAGACTTGTCTAGTTATCCTAACCTTTGTTGCAAGCATGCGAACCTCATTGAGGAAAACAAGGTGTTGAAGGATCAACTTGCCAAGATGCAAGTCAACAAGCAAGTTGTTGAGAGTTCTCCCAAGCCAAAGAAGAAGAAGAACAAGATAAGGAGAAAGAACAAGGGCAATGCTCAAAGGACCCCTCATGGTCCTACTCTCTAGCAAAGTGACAACTTTTCCAGAACGAACAATCCCTCTTACATTCTTTACAAATCTTACGATGGTCATGTTTATGCAAAATATGTTGGGACTTATTACACTCATGATTATCATTCGACCATTTTGGTTGCCAAAGACCCCTATCACTAACAAAAAGGGACCCATTTCAAAATGGGTACCTAAAAGAAAAGCTTGATTTTCTTGTAGGACTATGCTTCTGGTGGAGCAAAATGGGTGCTTGATAGCGGCACCACAAGTCATATGACTGGGAGCAAGTCCATCATGTCGGAGATAAGGCATAATCTTGCAAATACTATGGTCTCCTATGGTGATAAAACAAGTTCTCAGGTATTGGGTTTTGGCAAGGTGGTGGTAACCCCGGATGTATCCTTGGTTGACGCCATGCTTGTTAAAACCCTCAGTTACAATATCCTTTTAGTTCGTGCTCTTGCCGTTATGGTTCTTTCTTCCTTATTTAATGAGCATTTTGTGGTACTCATGTGGAGCAAGTCCCTCATGGTGTCCTTCGTAGGGTATGTAGTGCATGACTTGTATGTGGTGGACTTTTTAGGGACCACCACTCCACATGTCCTATATCTCTATGCTAAGGCCGACAAAGGGGTTGTGGCATCGCCCCCTAGCCCATGTCAACATGAGGACTTTGCAAAGACTTCACTCCGAGGGCCACATCCTTGGTCTTAACGATGTTTGTTTTGCCAAAGATCGTGTGTGTAGGGCTTGTATTGAAGGAAAGATGCATGAAATTACTAGGAAAACAACATTTAGTGGCGCACCTGAAAACATCATCTGTGGCGCACTAGCAGTGCGCCACGTGCCTTGCGCTACGGCTATCTCTCAGCCGTGGCGCACTGCCTAGTGCGCCACAGTTGTGGAGAGATAGGCGTAGCGCACCTGCTAGTGCGCCACGGCTATGTGGGCAGGTGCGCTACGCCTAGGATCTTCTGTGGCACACTACCCAGTGCGCCACTAAGCTTCTATAGTGCGCTTTAGGTGTAGTGCGCCACAGAAGGTAGATCATGTGCGCCACAGGTGTGTTTTTTGTTTTTTTTAATTTCCGAGCCAGATTATATACAATACAGATTATATACAATATTACAGCAGATATACACACACAGATACAAGATATACAATTATATATATAAATACACAATATGAAAAACAAGATTGAAACAAATACATATAGATAAGTCTCATACATGAATACATAGTATAAGTTACATTGTTTCGATCAAGTTACAAAGTAGTAGTTGGTGACATGCGAATACATGTGTTGATCGAACAAGTTAGAGCTCGGAAGCTCGCCTATACATCTAAACTAGCTATACACAAACGCGGGATAAACAACCAAAGAAGATAAGCATGATCACCGCCGCGACGAAGGTGTAGGTCTTCATCCGGTTCCTTGTCGTCCTAACTCCCGCTAGATATCGCGTGTATCTAGCTTCCGCCTCCGCCATAGTGTTGTACCCTTTGTAGCTATTGCAGCTGAAACGGTGCACCTGTCTCCGGCAGTCTTCCCAATCATCGTAGACTTCGGGAACCCGTCCCTTGTACACGACGTACCACGTCATCTACAAGTTGACAATAATAATTAACCGGTGATTGAAAAACATGTATAATTAAAGTCGCATATGAAGATACACTTATAGAAAGTACTCCTAAATCAAAAAGAGCAAACTCAAAAAGCATGCCTCATATATAACTAGGTTGTTGGACACAGGAATATGCTACGATGAAACCGTACGCCAAGTAGGATGCACAACTCCTGGACTTGTGCATAGCACAAGGCATACAATCCCATCGTAGCACATTCACATATATTGTGTGCCACGACATTTCAATCATCGGCATTATTCTCGAAAAAAGAGAAAGGAAAAAAAGAAGGACCAAAATGAGCAAAGAGCCAAAGAGTAAGCAAAAAAACCAAGCATTGATTTATATATAATAATAATAATCAAAAGAAATAAGCGATGATTCATAAACCTAATAAGATAAGTATAGTAGCATGTACACTTGTCCACATACACACAAAGGTCATCTATAGTTTGTCTTCTGGCCGCACACACACACACAACTAGGCCAACATCAAGCCTTCTGGCTCGGCTTAGGGAACGGGAGGACGCCTTGTCTCGTCATGAACTTCCTATAGTCACCCTGCATCTCTAGGCGATCTTCTATGTCACGGTTATTCGGGACATTTCCTCCGTAGAAGATCCCCCCGAAGTCATGACATCACGAAAGATGATTGCCCCAAACTGCTGCTGGATGCGATACATCTCTTGTCTAATATCTGAATCATTGATCTTGGCCTTTGCTTCGGCCCACTGTTTGAGATGATCTGGCAGAGTAGAATTCTGCTGGTCAAGTAGGAACGCCCTCATGTGATGGAGTGTGTAGTAGGCTTACTTCTTACTGTTTTCCGGCTGCTTCACACAGGGGAACTCCATTACGTGGTTGAAGACGTGCCTGCCGAACTTGACCTTCGTACGCACGAAGGTGGTGCCTTCCGTCGAGGCAAAGCCAGTGAGAGCATCATCCAGAACTTCTTTGATCTTGTCGTAGGTTTTCTTCTTTTCTAGACTCCCCGAGTTGAAATACATGGCGTGGGAATGCTTCGGCGATAAGGAGATGAGCGTGCAGTGTTCATCTCTGCGCAAAAAATTCAAATGGAATGTGTTGGAAAAAGAATGATGATGATCTAATAAAGCCAATCGACGGTGGCGAGTGAATAACGACTTACTCGGGAAAGTAAGGCACGAGAATGTATTCCTTTGTCTTGTTCGCCACGAAGATTATTTTTAGGTACGAGGCCACGATATGTCATTTGGCGGGGGAACCCAAGCAGCCGTCACGCATGTAGTAGGGGTCCACTATAGCGATGCCCGGTGTGTTCTCTCTAATGATCTGCATGGCCAGGATGAGATAAAAGAGACGGACCATGGTATAGTGCAGCGGTTATAGGTGGAACATATTGAAGATGTCGTCGAACCGCAGGAAGACCAGATCCGCAGGGGCATTGTTGATGAAGCCCAAGCCTGGTGGCACCTTCACCACGAATACCGGGTGCGAGGGATCTTTCTCCGATAGAAGGCGTCTCTCTATCGTCAGCACGTCGTCATGCACACTCTGCAGTTCCGAACTGGCGAGCTTCCGCAAATTCTTAGGTAGCATGGGCTCACCCACCACAGGAATCCTCCACATAATACCCTCAGGTCTTGGTGGCCCGTCCCGAAACCTGATCGGATTCGCAGTTGTTGACGCCACCGGCTAGCTCGAGCTGCTAGATTTCCTTTTCCTGCCCTTTTTTCCTTTTGGAGAGCGGGCAGGCACCACAATCTGAGCACCTGCCGCCCTATGTAGTGTGTCAGGGCTTAGAATAAAGGGCCGGTTGGTTGTATCAGCTGGCTCTGTAAAGACACAAGATGGAGGCGTCTCCTGAGAACCAAACAGACGCTTGGTGATAGTGGCTTTCTCTGTGGGGCCACCAGCTAGGTCTTCTTCGTTGCCAAAATGAGTGCTGAAGAAGTGATCATTCCAGTCTTCGTCGTCCTCGGCCGGATCCTGCGCCATGTGCATATCATCAACATGATCATCCGACCCACCGCGTAGAGGTGACGGTGAGGGCGGTAAGGGGGCCTTGCCACCGCTTGTCGCTGGCACGACAAGTGGTGCTGTTGTCTGTGGCGTGATGGCCCCCGCCGTCCCCAAACGGATCATGCTCTTTCGCCATAGCAAGAATAAGCCGAAGCAAGTTCTGAGGACAGACGGCTCTTCTTCATCCGCTCCTGGGGTTGAATGGGAGGTTCCACGTCGTCGCAGCCCCTTAGCACCCGACTAATTTTAACCCTGTGCACGCTATCTGACATCGGCCTTGAGTGGAACGTGCGCTGCAAGGGTTGAACGATGGTACCCTTGGCAACATCCCTTAGCTCGTTGTTCACGTAGCATAAGAGAGTGCAAGGAACATTCGTCTACGGAAAACATGTACGGCATCGTCAGAGATGCCATAAGAGTAATAGATGGCATGAAAGGCGGTAATTAAAGCAATTTGTTTACCGTGATTGCGTCGAGATCAGCTAATGTCGACGCACCGCATACGGCGACGGGCGTGCAAGAGACGGAAGGGCTGCTTGATGGCGCGGTGCTGGTCGTCGGTGTATTCTCCCTACCGACGGGTGCTTGGAGCTCCGGTGCCGCCGCGACGATGGCAGGGGGCACCAACATGTACTCCGGCGCCGTGGTGATGGCAGGGGGAGTCACCAACACTTGCGGCGCCGCGGTGCTAGCGGGCGGAGTCACGAACACGTAGTTCGCCTGATTCGTCGGCGCCGTGTTGTTCGAGTGGCTGCTGACCATGCTTGGAATCAGGCACGGCCCTACTCGACCACCCGCACTCCAGTTCACTATTGACTCCACCAAGGTAGGCAGGAAGGACGTGAGGGTGATTGCCAGGTTGTCTTGGACGATATGTGGGATCCGCGCCACTTGTGCCTTAAGTTCTTGAACCTCACGGTTTTCCTCCTCACTCCTTCCCGACGGCGCCACATGCGTCCTCGGCGGTGGACCAAAATGATCCACCCAATTCTTACCCCCGAGGCCGGCCAGACGGCTAGCCGACGACGGCTTCTTCGTAACCGACTCTATTTTCTTGGCCCGGTTCATCGCCCTGTTAAAAGGGTTATCCCACCGGGTGGCCGCCGTCGACCCCTGGGATGAGGAACCCTGGGATCCATGACTAGCAATAATTTCCTCCTCCTGCAGAAGAAGTAACAGTGAATCGTTTAGATCATTGATTAGATTGCAATCGAGTTGATCCGTGATAATTAGATTATACTTACCACAATTTCCTCGAATTCCTTCACCGCAGGATCCGCGGTGAGTTGTTTGGTTTTTGGGTCCACATGGTAACGGGCCCTGATGAAGTTTCGAACCTGCCCGGGTTCGAATTTAGCAAAGGGGTTTTCTATCCCCTTGGATCTATACTCTTCATCCTCCTTATTCCATTTGGCCTCCGCGGTTCTGTATCCACCAGATTCGAGATGGTGATGACCTATATTCATCGCCTGCAGCACCTTTCCCCGATTACTATTGGCCAGGGCTCTTTCGGATTCACACCTCTCCTTGAACTCCTGGAACTGATCTTCGGTGATCTGCGGGTCAATCTTCTGGATCTCCTCGAGACTTTTTCCTTCTTTATAGATCTTCTTCTTTATCCGGGTTCTCCAGCTGGCCAGGGCGGTGCTCATCTTTGTGAGGGCGGATTTGTTTACTTCGTTCCCATGATAATTTGCGTTCTGATACTTAGCGGGGAACTTGTATCTTGCGTGCAGCTTCTCGAAGAGGAGTGTGCGCAAGTGGCCATTATCTTTATGCCGAAGATTCTCGTTGTTGATCGAGATGGTTGTCCGGGTGATCGCCGCCACTTGCCCACCGTACCCTTTGACGACAAGGGCGGGCTCCAAAGGAACCCCTGATGGGCTCACTTCGGTAATTTCCTCCCTGACCGTGCCGACCGTGTTCGGGCGCCGGTCCTTCGGCTTCTTCTTCTTCTTAGGAGGATTGCTACCACTCCCTGTGCCCTCGCCGCCATTAGTGGTTTCATCGTCCGCCGTTCCTTCGGCTTCTTCCTCCACGTCTTCCATCTCATCATCCTCGCTCTTCGAAGGATGGTATTCTTCATCGTCTTCTAGCCGCTGGGCCGCCTCCCAGAATGTCAATTGTTTATTCCGAGGTCTAAGTTCTCCTTCAGCGCTGATGTGCTTAGAACATCCAGCCTCGTCGTTGTCACACATCTTCGCACTAATAAAAAACAAATAATTGGTTAAATGCACGGAAAAATCCGGCATGACCTTTGCTAATTTTCTTAAACTAGGAGTGCCCGATTTCTGCCGAAACGGAAGTTAATCAACATTCCGGCAAAAATCGGGACTCATTTCATACAAGAACCTGCATACACACATAATAAAGTGCTTCATATACAAGCACAAGCACAATTTCAAGTGCTACAATTATATCACCACAGATTATATCAACTGTCATTGACAACAAGTATGACAGCAAGTATATGACAGCAAGTATGACAACAAATATGACAGCAAGTATATGACAACAAGTATGGATTATATGATAACAAGTATATGACAGCAAGTATATGACAACAAGTATGGATTATATGACAGCAAGTATATGACTGCTACTGCTTGCTAACAGCAACTACACAATCTATTTCTTGACAGCAACTACACAACCTACTGCTTGCTAACAGTAACCTAATTCTTGACAGCAACTAACTAAACCTAAAAAAACTAACCTACTGCTAACTTGAGGACAAAGGTCATGCAAAATTTACATAAGATGCAAAATTTAGATAAACTAACCTACTGCTAATTCTCTACTCCTACTCCTATGCCATTCTTTGCTGCTGCTCGGGGCGGCAAGGAGGACAACTCTCGGTCACACACATACACACAGGCCACCTCTCTAGGCAAAATGTAGCAGTGAAATGTTGAACTAAAGAGTTAGAGCAAGTTTCCCAAATTAACTTAGCTGTCCCTTGTCACTACTTTAACTCTGACCTTAATCATATTTGATATTCTAGGGAGAAACCTCTACAATTAAGCCATATGTTCACAGATATAGAACACCATATTTGTCATCGAGTAGAAACTCCCAAATGTGGTATGCAGTCAGGCGTGCATCTGCTCATATTATTGTGCTCTCTAGCTATTCGCCATTCGGTAAGTTCATTTTCCTGCATGTTTTGTCCTTCCATTAAGTTTTTGATATAGCGCCAGGGTATGTTATTGGTTCTGGTGACTTGGGAGTTCCAAGTTCTTTGCCTTGGTCCAGAACCTAGGTCAAGCAGGGGTAAAAGCCGTCCTTTAAAAATTGTGGCTTTATTGTGTTCTTAATGATACAATTGATGCTGTAAAACACTAGAGCAATTGCTATTTGTTCTGTTGATTCATGAAACATTTTACCATATCTCACTACAGAGACTATTAGTTAGATCTTAGCGATCTAAAAGAAGTGTGTAATTTCATTGTAAGTATGAAAACGTTGTTAACCATTTTTCTCTTCAAGAGACACCTTTTCTGGGGTATAACTGTAAGATATTGCTAAATTATTAACAATCTCAAGTAATATTCTTACACTGACAGCATGTTCTGACCATTATATATATTATATTTTAGAAACATGCATGATTGGACAGATGGATGTTCTTTTCTAGTGTAGACACTTGAAGTTTTTGTTGACTTAACCTGTTACTGGTAGCCTAATTAGGTTATATTTTTTGCGCTTCAGCATGCAAGATAAACATAAAATTCAACCGGCACAAACAGAAAATTCAGCTAGTGGTACTACAAATCTAACAGTGCGTGGTAGCATTCAACTGTATTCGGCATTCCTCCATGTTGAACAGATTAAACAAGACAGGAACACATCAGCGCATTAGTGCTAAAATGAATTCTTCATTTCTGCTGTAAACGTTTTAGCAATATGTATATATATGTATTATGTACCTTAGAGTAGACATTTTTTTCTACATTTGAAATCTCAAGATACATTCTCTCTGCAATAAAGCAGCCTCGTTTCAGGAGAGCTACAATTATCATCTATGGGGATCGAATTCGAGACCGAAGAATGCAACACAGCAAGTCCCTCAGCAAGTCATATGTCGCGCCACAAGCAAAGCAAGGCTCTGACAAGGTGCGAGCACCAATTGCAGGTAATGGAAGCAAGCAAAAGATTAGGAGGAGAAGCAGGGACATTAGGGCTTCGCAGCAGGGGTAATGGAAGCAAGCAAAAGATGGGGGAGACATCGCAGCAGCTTACCTGCGTCTGCGTGGAGCCGCGGTGGAGTACTTGGATCGGGCGGTGCGTGCCCGGCGGTGTGGCGGCCTCCTCCTCCTCTTAGAGTGGCTCGCTGCTCCTCCTCCTGGCGTGGCTCGATCGCTGCTCCTCCTCCTGACCTCCGGCGGCGGCGTGGATCGCTGCTCCTCCTCCCGATCTCCGGCGGCGGCGGCGTGGCTCGCTGCTCCTCCTCCTGACCTCCGGCAGCACCGGCGGCGCGTCGATGGGGATCGGGACGATGGGGATCTGTGTCTGAGGAGATGGGGATCGATCTGTGTCTGAGGAGATGGGGATCGAGGGCGACGGTTGACTAGTCCTACGCACTTAGGCGTAACGCACCCTGGCCAAGTGCACTACGGTTATCCGTAGTGCACTTGGCCAGGGTGCGTTACGCCTAAGTGCGTAGGACTAGTCAGATAAGAGGGCTACCACCCCCATTGTTTTCACTAGCATTGCCTTGTTACAATGGTTCCGTCCGCTGCTCTATTCTAAACCTGTGAGCACCCAGGTTTGAATCCTGGTGCCCACCTTTTTTATTTTTATTTTTAAAATATTTTTAAATGTTTCAAAAAATGCCCAAAAGTGGTGATATATGCCATAAAAGTTTTGTTTTGTTTTTAAAATACTTTTAAATATTCCAAAAATGCCCAAAGGTGATAATATATGTCATAAAAGTGGTACCAATATGATTCAAATATGTCATAATAATTTGTCCATAATACAAATATGTCATAATAATTTGTCCATTAATATTACAATCTTTTTCGACCACACGTTTTACAATATTTTTTGAGCTAGCATTTACAATCTTTTTTCCCTTGTTTGTCGCGGTTGAATAACTTAGCCCCGACACTTTAATGTTTCTTCTTTCGAACGGGCTACCTTTTTTGGGTAGGGTTGTACTTTTTCTTCTTGTGATATATGTTGCTGCATCGTAGTCGTCGTCATCTTCAATCTTTGGATCGCCGTACTGGTCGAAGTCTTGATCGTTGGCGACTTCATCCATTCTGATGATGTTTCTTTTTCCTCTCCTCACGACAACACGGCTAGGCTTTGTCGGGTCGGGTAATGAAAAAACATTGGTCCACTTTGGTAGCCAGTACCCACGTTTCATTTTTCGCGGCCACGTTTACACCGGCGGCCTTGGATTTGGCTGCTTCGGGTATAACCATGGTTGTGAAATACCGGTCTTCTCTTTCGACGCTCTTTGCCCATCTGACACGGAACATCGGCACCTTTTCTCCACAGTAGTCGAGCTCCCAGATCTCCTCGATTCTTCCATAGAATCTTTCCTTCACGTTGTCATCGGTGTAGAATTCCGACGTTACGCCTGAGTTCTGATAATCACACTTGTTGTCCTTTTCCTCTGTGTAGAATGTGTAGCCGTTGATATCATACGCCTGATAGGTCACCAGGTTTTGCATCGGTCCCTGCGACAAGGTGAATATGATCTTTTCCGTGTCAGAAGAATGCGATCGCGGGGGATTATCAAGGAGCGTCTGCCTAAACCAACGCGTGAAATCAGTTGTGCTCTTTGATTATTTCTCCCTGCATCCTCTGTATGCCCCGGTCACTGTACTTCTTCTCGATTAACCTTTTGTGCTTCTGTAACCAAGGATCGACCAGTTCTAAATGTTGTAGCGCGACGAGGTTTGCTCGATCAAAGTCTGCGCGTCGAAAATCGAAGTCTGCATGTAGTATGCGACGACCCTCTCGGTGACCAGATCCGTCGAGCTTGCCAAGGTTCTCGATGTCTAGATAATTCGTGCAGAAAGAGATGCACTCTTCGGCCAGAAAGCCCTTGGCTATGCTTCCATCTGTACGGGACCTGTTGCGAACGTATCCTTTGATGTGTCCGTTCATCCTTTCGAACGCCATCATGCTGCGGAGGAACATCGGCCCGAGTTGTACGATGTCCTCCACGACATGGACCAGCAGATGCACCATAATGTCGAAGAATGCGGGTGGGAAGTAGACCTCAAGCTCACATAGTATCACCACGATCTCCTCCTGTAGCCTCCCGAGCTAATTCACACCAATCGACTTCTTAGAGATGACATCGAAAAACTTGCATAGGCCAAATAACGTTTCACGGACGTGCTCGTCCATTATCCCTCTTAGTGCGACCGGAAGTACCTGCGTCATTAGCACGGCACAGTCGTGAGACTTCATGCCACTGAACCTCTACTTCGCCTCGTCTAGGTATCTGCTTATCTTGCCCGCGTAGCCGTAAGGAAATTTGACTCCTAGAAGGCACTTGAAAAACTGTTTGATCTCATCCTGGCTTAGAGTGAAGCAAGAAGGAGGGCAATAATATTCGTTCTTCTTGAAATTTTTACCCTTCCGACGACCTTGTGTCGTCTCCGACTCATGATCATCGTCATCTTCCTGATCATCAGGAGTAGTGCGTCCTCCGTGAAGCTCCTTCCGGATACCCAAGCATATCAGGTCATGCCTTGCTTTCGGACCATCTTTCGTCCTATCTGGCAT
This sequence comes from Avena sativa, assembly GCA_916181665.1. Classification (NCBI taxonomy): domain Eukaryota; kingdom Viridiplantae; phylum Streptophyta; class Magnoliopsida; order Poales; family Poaceae; genus Avena; species Avena sativa. Next base: position 99,547,041 of record OV702293.1, read on the forward strand.
GTTGATTATGGTGGCGACCAGACTCTCGCACACGTTTTTCATGATATGCATGATGTCGAGGCTATGAGGCGTGCGGAGAAACTTCCAGTATGGCAACTCCCAGAAAACAGACCTTGTTTTCCATACCTTCATCAACGGCTTGTCTTGTTGCTGCCTCTTTTGCTTCTTTCCAGGCTTAGGACAATCTTTCCAGTTTTTTAGCAACTCTTCCACTTCTTCGCTGCTCCTACGCTCTGGGATTCCTCGGGTCTCTGATTTGCCATCGAATAGGTCTCCACGTTTTCTCCATGGATCATTCTTGCCGAGCCACCTCCGGTGCTCCATGAACATTCGATGACCCTGGATCTTTCTCTAGTTGGAGATAGCTTGTGTTATCCATGCACCTAACGCATGCGCAGAATCCTTGGATAACCTGCCCCGAGATATACCCGCAACCTGGATAGTCTTGCACCGTAGTGACCAACGCGGCTCTCATAGTGAAATAATCTTGTGCGACGGCGTCGTAAGTATTGGCTCCAGATTCCCATAACGTGGCTAGCTCCTCTTTCAACAGCCCGAGATACAGATTGATGTTGGTACCAGGTTGTTTCGGCCCTTGAATTAGCATACTCATTTGTATGTACTTCTTCTTCATGCACAACCATGGAGGGAGGTTGTACATCCATACAAACACGGGCCAAGTGCTGTGCGTGCTGCTCTGGATACCGAACGGATTGAGTCCATCGGTGCTCGCACCAAGCCTTATGTTCCTCGAATCTCCACCGAATTCTGGGAATTCGAGGTCCAGTGCTTTCCACTGGCTAGCATCTGAAGGGTGCGTCAGCAGCTCATCCTTTTCGGGGTCATCATCATCATCATCATCTCCTGGCTTCTTCCTTTCCGCATGCCATCGCATGAGCTTCGCTTCCTTAGGGTCCGCGAAATAGCGCTGCAGACGAGGAGTGATAGGAAAGTACCATACCACTTTTCGAGGTGCTTTCTTCCCTTTCTTGTATCGACTCACACCGCACACCGGACATGTGGTTTTCTCCGCGTGCTCGCCCCGATAAATGATGCAATCATTGATGCATACGTGATATCTAACGTGCGGTAGATCGAGAGGACAGACGATTTTCTTGGCGTCCTAGATACTAGTTGGACATGTGTTCCCCTCCGGGATACGATCGTGCCAGAATGCCATCATATCGTCGAAGCTTGTGTCGCTCAATTTGTGTTTTGCCTTCATCTCCATAGCCTTGAGAGTTACATTCAACCGGGTATCATCAGGCCTGCATCCTTCATACAATGGAGTAACCGCGTCTTTCTCAAGTTGCGCAAGCTTGGCTTTCTCTCTAGCGGCAGCCTTGGCGTTACTCGTCTACTTGAGAAGAAACTCTTGCACATAAGGGTCCCACACCCATCCTGACGTTGTTCCATCGTCGTCTGCTCCTCCGGCATCTAGATCATCATCATCCCGGTCTGCTTCCGCACCTTCACCATCTCCAGGAGACTCTTCATCATCTCGCCCGTTCTCGCCGTGATGATGACCATCGTCATGTTGGCCACCTTCAAAGTCTCCATCGTCTTCGTCATCGCTTATCCAACGAGTGTATCCATCCATGAAACCATGGCGGAGCAGGTGCGCCTGCAGATTCCCGGAATCTGGGTCGATCACCCAATTGAGTTTGCATCTTCTGCACGGACATCTTATATCCGTCTTGTTATTTCGTATCATGTCGGCCGTCGCACATTTCAAAAATCTAGCCACAATGCCTTCGCTCATTATGCGGACCATTTTTGCCTGCACGGTGTACACGGTACAATTAGAAGTCTATTAGAACCACATAATGAATGCATGCATGCAATGGTCGATAGAAAATTTTGGCATGACCTATCCTAAAATTAGGACCTTTGCGAAATGCCAAAGTCTTGCCAAAATGGAAATGAATCAACATTTTGGAAAAACAAATGGCAACTTGTTCACATACAAACACAAGACAGAGAGACCGATCCATACACACATGAACATATCATTATCCTCTCCATACACACATGCATGAGCATCATCGATACTCTCCATATACACACACATATGACCATCGATCGATCCTCTCCATACACACATCATGAGCATCGATCATCTACATACATATGAGCATATCATCCATATAAACATGAACACATCCTTACATGGACAACTTACCGAGATGAGAGATCGATCGCGAGAAAGATGGAAAGGAGAGGTGCGCGCATCGACCGGAGAAGGAGATGAGAGACCGAAGACCTTCCTCTATTACTTATGTAACATCCAAAGCAAGTTCTACATGCTAAAAATGGTGAATGGGTGGAGAAATTGAGGTGGGAAGGAGAAGATCCCGACTAGATCTAAGGAGGAAGAATAAGGGGAAAGTGAAGTGTGGGGTGGTGGATGTGGTCACATATGTGCACATAAAGTGCTGTCAAAAAAATCGACACATCCGTGGCGCACTCTGCCCTAGTGTGCCACAGGGAGTAGGAACATCTGTGGCGCACTATGCCATGTGCGCCACGGATGTTTCTACTCCCTGTGGCGCACTAGGCAGAGTGCGCCACAGATGTTTCTGGCCGTTTCACAGCAGAGGGGGGCATGCGCTTAGGCGTAGCGCACCCCCTCCATGTGCGCCAAGGTGGACACTAACAACCGTAGCGCACCATCCCTATGTGCGCTACAGATGTTTGGCGTGCGGCCAACAGGGCCCTGTCCCACACATATCTGTGGCGCACTATAGTCATGTGCGCCACGGTTGTTCTAGTTACTAGTAGGGCACTGCCCATAGGTGAGGCACACCTGTTTTAGCCGTGGGGCACTTCAACCATGTGAGCCACGGATGTGCTGATTACCTATAGACATTTTCCTAGTAGTGAAACTCCCCACAAGGCTCTCAATAAAATCACCACGAAAAGATGCTTGGAACTCTTGCATATGGACCTCTTTGGTCCTCCCTCTCATGATAGTCTTGGAGGAAAGAAGTATTGCTTGGTTATTGTGGATGATTTCTATAGGTATTCTTCTTCAAGTAGAAAAGTTAAACTCAACAAATTGTCATAGAATTTGCCAATGAAGTTCAGTGGAAACACAATGCAACCATTCTCTCCATCCGAAGTGACAATGGCACCAGGTTCAAGAACTATACTTTGGATGAGTTTCTTACTGATGAAGGCATCAAGCATAAATACTCCACTCCTTACACCCATCAACAAAATGGTGTTGCTGAAAGGAAGAATCGTACTTTGATGGATGTGACCCAGTCTATGCTAGCTGAATTCAAGTCTGCATACAACTTTTGGGCCAAGGCCATCTCCACCGCTTGTCATGCAACCAACCGGCTTTACCTTCGCAAGAAAAAGTGTAGAGGTCCCAACCTTTAATAAGGTAGAGATCCATGTGTTTATAATGCTAGACCCTGAATCAATAGCTAGCATCCATAGTTAAGATGTAATATCAAGAAATAATTCATTACATCTTACATAGCTCATTTTGGCTATCTCATTACAATGCAGCAGAATATCTATATAGCATGGAGTCCTTCATCTTCAAAGTGCCACAGGAAATCATGTTGGTTGTAGACTTGTAATCCTATTCAACACACTTCACTAACATCAAACAAACCTGCAACATAATAAGTTGCAGCCACAAGGGTCAATACATTTGAATTGTATTGGCAAGTTTCACTACTATGTAGAAATAAGTGGATCCTATCATTACATGCATATTTGGCTAAGTAGGGTTTAGGCTCATTTGCAGAAAGCAATATAGTTTTATCCTATCTTTTTAAAATAGTCTTGATCTTTTTTCAAATCTTTCTGAACTCCTTGGAAAACACCAAGTGCTTATAATCCCTTGTTGACACCATCAAGTTTTACTTTGAGAAATTGGAATGTCGAGATCTTCCATAGCTTCAGGCCTTAGTTTCTCAGAGTTGTCCGTAACCGGGGACACGGCTAAGTACTTAGAATTTGATCTTCTGCAGAAGTTGTACACTTTACCCACATGACACAATCTCGTCTTGATGCCACGAGTGGCCGCTGGATAAGTACCTACCAAAATGGAGTACTGGCAGATCAAGAATGTGACAAAGTCTTTCCATAGGAGTCCTCCCAATACACAATGCTAGCTTGTCTACCAGGCACCAATGTAGGGATATATTTCCCTTTCACAATTCTAGTTAACCTGAAGATGCCAATGCATGGGTCTTCCACTATTTAGTTGGCTAAGCCAGAGCTCATTTGGCTATCTCATTACAATGCAGCAGAAACAAATATAGCATGGAATCCTTCATCTTCAAAGTGCCACAGGCAATCATGTTGGTTGTAGACTTGTAATCCTAATCAACACACTTCACAAACATCAAACAAACCTGCAACATAATAAGTTACAGCCACAAGGGTCAATACATTTGAATTGTATTGGCAAGTGATACTATGGTAGTACAATGGAAACTATCATCTATATGCATTTGTCTAAGTGGAGCTTAGGCTTGCTTTGCTCAAAATAGATTTTCCTTATCATTTGTAAACACAAAGTTTTTGTTTGTAAAAATCACCCAAGGCATCTACCAATAGACATTGGTGATCCTTTACCCTTGTTCAACCACAAGTTTTAACTTAGAAATTGGGATGAGGAGATTCTTGATAGCTTCCATGTCTTGATGCTCAAATTGTCCATTTCCGAGGACACAGCTAAGTACTTAGATTTTACTCTCTCGAGAGGTGGTGCACTTTCCCCACAAGACTTGACATGCATCAAGACAAGATCTTTCAGAAGCCTTCCCTTAGACCAAAATGGACGCACTATGAACCTATCATCCCCTACCACCAACTGTCCATCTGGCTAAGTTATTGCAACCTATATGATCCAGGCAGATCCCATAATGCCAAGTGGCTGCACTTGAAGCTTCTCAACATTTGACATCTCAAATCTCTTTGTTCCTGGGTGGCTTTCCACAAGTGTGATACACAAGGTTCACCAGTCCCCTGGCCTTGTGTAACCACTCAACATAAATCCATTATCACCATTCCACCCAGGTGTTTCATTCACATAGTTGTTTTATTAAACAAAACACAAGTCATTGACTTAGAAATATTTCATAGCATGAATATAATCCACCCTTGTTTTCTACTAGCTAGGATAAGCATGATAGTAGTAGGAATCTTAACTTAGGAAATTCTACTAAGGCATCATCTACTAGGATTTCCCATGGCATAGCATACTTAGTAAAAGTTCCATTTAAGTCCTACTTAGAAATATCACTAATGCATAGTGAAAATAATGGGACAAAAGTATGAAGCACCACTTGCCTTTTTGGTAGAGAATATAAGTCCACTCCTTGATCTTGCAATATTCACACTCTTCAAATTTCACTACAATTCAATCAAGGCACAAATTCAATCTACCATTCAAGCAATACATCACATAGAACAATAAAAGCAAAGCAATGCATGCAAGCATACCAGAGATTGTTTTGTCTGGAACAGTGGTTTCTAATAGGTTATAAACATTATAAAACACATATTGATCATTTATAAATGTGGCAACACCATTTTGATAATAACTTAGTGAAAATGGCCACTTTAAATCATTTTTTTTGTTAAAAATGTTTTAAATCAAAGTTATAATTTCTAGTGTTTGACAAATATTTTTAAACACAACATGTTATTGTTTTAAGGTCAAGTGTTTAATATTAAAACCATTTGCAAAAGGTTTCATCTAAAAACCATTTTTAAATCAAGCATTATTTTATTTTGTTGGAAATGCATTAAACAAAGTAATAATTTTATATGGTTCACCAAATATATTTTTAATTCCAAAAACTTGGTGTTTAGGGTCAGAGAGTTTAAATCAAATCATTTTCCAAAGGTTTTATTCAAAAAGCATTTTTAAAACATAAACAATATTTTTATTTAACTAGAAATGCTTTTATTCAATGATTTATTCTTTAGCTTCACAAAATATACTTTTTAAATCTACAAGTTGGTTTATATGGTCAGTAGGTTCAAAACAATCCATTTACAAAAGATTTTACCCTAAAAATAATTTTAGAATGAATTTTATACACAAAATATGCCTACACATGTTTATGCAAAAACAACCAATTTTCCAGAAGCAAATCACTAAACAAAGTGCATGGTTGGAAAGTACTCTTTTTTCTGATTCCATTGATATAAAGTTTGCAAAATTTGGACGTGTAGATTTAAAGTTATGAATTTTTCAAATCTAACCATCTAATAGAACATTTTCTGTTTTTAAAACAAAGTCAGTGACACGCGTCTTGATTCTACTGGTTGATACCGTTCCGCGTGGATCGCGTGCTGTGGATCGTTAGATCTAACTAGTATCCTACGGCACAGATCAAAACATACCGGTTCACTTAAATTATCTATCATATCCATACGATCAACATCTAACGGCTCAGATCTAGACAACCAAAGATGGGCGGCGCAGCGATGGTGGCTGGCGGCGGCGCGCTTAGACGGTGGAGTTGCCGGCAATACAGGAAGCTAGAGGATAAGTGGGGTGGCTCACCAAAATCACCGAAGCTTGCTTATGCTCAACGTGTGCTTGGTTGGTTAAGGGGCGCTCGAGGTCGACGGGGATTGCTCGCCGTAGATGCTACTGACGATGGGTGTGCTCGGGTGTTGACGTTGGCGAAGCTGTGGTGCGCGCTAAGGCAAAAGAGTGATGTTGTTAGATGCGTGCAAGTATTCTAAACACGCGACTATCATCCAGAGAGGAGGGGACGGTCGGGTCTCACCGGTAATGCTCATCGGAGGGGAGGCAGACGACGGCAAAGTGCTGCCGTCGTGGTTGTCGACGATGTGGAGCGCGCGCGGGCGAGCTGATGCTACGGAAACATTCGCCAGGAGATGGGGAACATTCTCGTGGATGTCAGAGATCAAGGGGAGGCATGGGCTAGCCAGAATCGTCGCCGGAGGGCGTCAGAGGCAGCGACGGTGCAAGCGAATATGGAGACAGCCTGGGGGCTCTCTGGTGGGGCTGGTTGGGGGGAAATGGAGAGGAGAGGGTGTTGGTTAAATGAGAGTAATCGCGAGGAGGAATTGCTGGAGTTGAGGGCGAGGTCAGCACGGGGTGAATACAATGATGATGAGGTAGTGGGGCCTGGCATCAGTGAGAGAGAGGTGGAAACGGTGGGGTCTGGTCGTCAGTGGCAGCGCGGGTCGATTCACGAGTGACAGAAAACGTTTCGGGGAAGAGGGAGTGGGCTGCGAGTTGGGCCAGATGGGCTAGCTGGGCTGGGCTGGCTTCAGTTCATTTTTTTATTCTGTTTCTTTTTCCTTTTTCCATTTTGATTTTCTGTTTTGAATTCAAACTATCATTTGAATTTAGATTTCATTTTCAAATCTTTTCCAAATATTTAGTATGTTTTAATACTGTTTTAAACATGTATTCAAAGTACAATTTTTGAATAGTTATTTCATTTACACATGGTTTGTTATTTATTTAAATAGACAAATGTTTTTATTCAAACAAGATTTCATTATATTTTCAAACTCTTTATTTGAATTCTAATTTTCACCAAACCTTTTTAGTAGGTTTTATTTATTCTTTAGTGCAAATAATTCTATTTGAATTATTATTTAAAATATTTTAATATGATTTATCAATCATTTAAATTGGGCAATTGTCTTATTCCAATAAAATCAAATATGGTTTCTATTCCATATAAATTTTATTCAAATAATTCTTCTAAGTTAATTAGATAACTTTTCAATCCATTTTGGCAAATTCCCATTTATTATTTTCTCATGATTTATTTAATCATTTCTATTGGGGATTTTGTCTTCTATTTAAATAATTTGAATATGATTTAATCCCACATACTTTTATTTGAATATTATTTATCCTTTTATTTTCTTTGGATTTGAATTATCTTTATTCCATTTGCTTATGGATTTAACTCAAGATTTAAATTATCTTCCAAATAATTTTCTTGGGATTTATTATTTAGGCAAATTGTCTTTATTTAAATAAAATTGGATATTATTTAATTCCTTATGATTTTATTTAAATAATATTTTACTCATTTTTATTATTCAATACTTTAATTTGTTTATGGATTTGGCCAAGATTTAATTTGGCTTTTAAACATTCCTTATTTATCTATTTGTTTCTTTGTCTTATAAAATCCATATCTTTTTATTTATAGACCCAAAATTGGTGATTACAATTTGTATAATTTTATTTAATATTTGTTTATATTTTTAAATCCCTTTAGGATTATTTTCTCATAATTTTGGTATGGATTTTAGATAGAAGCTCTATTAGCTTTGAATTTTAATTTCCTTATCTTATTAAATTCATAAGATTTTATCCATGGCTCCAAATTGAATATAACCAATTTCTATGGTTTTATAATATTTTTATTTATCATTCTTGATCATTTATAAATGTTTTTTGACCAATTTTTATATGTATCAAATCCATAGTTTTTGAGATGTCTTGGAACTGATTTTCTTTCATTAAGGTTTTGGGTTTTGGTTTATTTTTCCCAAGTTTGAATTTCAAGATACATTTAATGTTGAATGCATTTCACTTGATTTGAATTTTGTTGGATTCCCTTTTATTCAAAGTTTGTTCAAGATGGGTTTTTAAGTTTCCATTTAGAAATAAAAAGTTTCTTTTCATACTAAATTTCAACAATTATTTATTTTGTTTATTTATTTTTCACATTTCAAAATTTGGAAAATTTTGGGATGTGACAAATAACAAGACCCCTTATGAGCTGCTCATAGGGAAAAATCCCAATGTTAGCTACTTTCGAGTGTTTGGTTACAAGTGCTACATTCTCAATAAAGGAGTTCGTTTGTGCAAGTTTGAATCCAAGGCACAAGAAGGAATTTTTGTTGGTACTCAAATCCGTTCCATGCTTATAGAGTCTACAACAAAACCAATGGATGAGTTGAAGAGACATGCAATGTGAAGTTTGATGAAGACCATGAGTCTCAAGTAAGGAAAGATGGTGTTCGTGATCCAAGTGATGAAATTCTTCCCTAGGAAATAAGAAGAATGCGTGTGGGATTCTTCCACCCCATTGAGGAACCCCTTGTGGCCGAAGGAAAAGTACCAAGCTCTACCCAAGTGGAGCCCTCATTCTCACAAGATCATCTTGCCCCTCAAGGACCTACTATTTTGGCTCAATCTCCTTCAAGTTCTTCCAAAGCTCCTCATGCTCATGACTCTTCAAGCCCCGATTCTCAAGCTCTTCATCAACAACATCTACCTCCCCAAGATGGGGCTCCATCTCAAGACATCTCCCAGGGTCAAGCTAGTCAAGAGCAAGGCAAAGATTTTGTTGATCAAGGCCCTTCCTCCTCCTCTCCAAATGATGATGAAGACTCTCCCGAGGTGGATATTGATGATGATAATCCTCGTGTTCGTTCTTATAGTCAAGGGAGGGACTCAAATGGTGGAAATGACCAAGTGGTTTCTCAAGAATCTCGTCTTGAGGCCCAAGCCCGCCGTCAAGCTTATCGCCTCTCCAAGATCATCAAAGATGGCCATATCCTTGATAATTTTTATGGAGATTTCAATAGAGGTTCTACTACAAGGAGGCAATTAGCCACCTTTATCTCTCACCATGCTTTTATATCTCATGCGGAACCATAGAAAGTCTTAGAGGCTCTTGAAGATGATGGCTTGATGCTATGAATGAAGAACTTCACAACTTCAAGAGGAAAAAAGTATGGACTTTGGTTGAGCGGCCTAAAGATTGTCAAATTTTCATTGGAACCAAGTAGATCTTCAAGAACACGCGTGATGCCAATGGGATATTCGTGCGCAACAAGGCAAGGTTAGTTGACCAAGGATACTCACAAGTTGCGGGCATTGACTACGGTGAGACTTATGCCCCACTTTCTCTCCTTGAATCCATTCATATGATTCTTGCTTTTGCCACTCATCATAACTTCAAACTGCAACAAATGGATGTTAAAAGTGCTTTACTTAATGGTCCCTTGAAAGAGTTGGTTTACGTCAAGCAACCTCCAGGGTTTGAAGTTCCTCTCTTCCTAAACCATGTCTACAAGCTCGATAAGGCACTCTATGGACTTAAGCAAGCCCCACGTGCGTGGTATAATTGCCTTAGAGAGCTTTTGCTATACCGTGGATTCGAAGTGGGCCTCATTGATACCACTCTTTTTACTAACAGAGTTTGAGGCCACTTGTTCGTTTGCCAAATCTATGTTGATGATATTATCTTTGGGTCTATTAACAAATCTTTCAATGGAGATTTTGCCAAGCTCATGGCCGACCTCTTCGAGATGTCTATGATGGGTGAGTTGGAGTTCTTCCTTGGATTTGAAGTCAAATAATTGAGGAAGGTGACCTTCATCAACCAAGACAAATATATTCAAGACATGCTCAAGAAGTTCAAGTTTGATCAAGTCAAAGGAGCCAAGACTACCATGCCAACTAAGGTTAATCTTGAACTCGATCCCAAGGGTAAGGATGTGGATCAAAAACTTTATCGCTCTATGATTGGTTCTTTTCTCTATCTTTGTGCATCCCTACCAGATATTATGTTGAGTGTGGGTATGTGTGCAAGATTCCAAGCTGCACCAAAAGAAATCCATATGGTGGTGTTCAAGAGAATCTTTCAATATTTGGTTCATACCCCAAACTTTGGGTTATGGTACCCCAAGGGAGCCAGTTTGATCTCATAGGTTACACTGACTCAGATTGGGATGGAGACAGGGTGGAAAGTGATGGTGGCTCAGTTGACTGTAGAGCCTCGTTGGGAGACCCCAAGAGCAAGGTGTGATGAGCATAACAGCAAGTTTTCCCTCGGTTATGCAACCAAGGTTATCGAACCAGTAGGAGCAAGGAAACAACTCCAAGGTGTTGCTAACAACTTGGAATCTTGCACAACACAAACTCAAGACTTTGCCCCAACTTACAGTGAGGTTGTCAATCTCACTGGTTTGCTGAAAACAAAGGATTAAACGTATAGTGTGGAAGGTAAAAGTTTCTTGTAGAAAGTAAACGGTAACAGTAGATAATGTATCAATGGTAAAGATTGGACCGGGGTCCACAATTCACTAGAGGTGTTCTCCTTAAGATAGATAACATGCTGGGTGAACAAATTACAACTGGGAAATTGACAGGTTGAGAAAGCATAACAATGCATATACTAGACATCATGAATCCTATGAGATTTGACTGGACATTACAACAATATACATAGACTATAATCCACCTTCAGGTTATCATCCAAACCCCCTCCAGTATTAAGTTGCAAGGAACGGATAATTGCATTTGTCTGTAAAGTAAACGATACAATTGTTCCATGAACAAAAGATTATTTTTCTCCCTAGTCGTAACAACACATCTGAAACCTTAGATATTTATGTCACTTCCCCAGATTACTAGAGGCATGAACCTACTATTGAGCATAAATACTCCCTCTTGGAGTCACAAGAATCTACTTGGCCAAGATAACTACTAGCAACGGAGAGAATGCAAGATCACAAATAGCACAGACATGATAGAATCAATAATCAATCTGACATGATAGAATCAATAATCAATCGGACATAGTATCTCAATATCCATCAGATCCCCACAAACACAAAATGTACGATTACAAATAGATGATCTTGATCATGAACGGAGCTCACAAGATCTAAACATGATAGCACAAAGGAGGAGAAACAACAATCAAGATACTATATGGACCCATAGTCCAAGGGTGAACTACTCATGCATCATACCGGAGGCTTGCATGGTGATGAAGAAAGCCTCCAGGATGATCTCTCCCCTCCGGTAGGGTGCCGAGAAGAGATTAAGATCCCCCCGATCTAGGGACGATGGTGGAGGCGGCTACGGACTGTTTCATGGAGATCTGATCGGGTGCTTAGGGTTTCTGCATCGGGGTGACTTTATAGGCGAAGAGGCGAGGCAGGGGCCGCCCGATGGGCCCACACCAAGTGGTGGCGTGCCCTAGGGGGTGCCACGTGGCCCTAGGGTGTGGCCACCTCGTGCCCCCCCTTCGCCTACCCTTCGGTCTCTGTGTTCACTTTGTTAAAATATTGACTTTGGCTTTTGTCCCGTCCAATTCCGAGAATATTTCCTTACCAGCTTTTCTGAAGCCAAAAACAGTAGAAAACAGGCAAATGGCACTGCGGCATCTTGTTAATAGGTTAGTCCCAAAAAATGTATAAAAATACCTGAAAGTGTAGACAATTCATAACAAAGTTGATACTAAACAAGCATGGAACATAAAAAATTATAGATACGTTTACGACTATCAAGCATCACCAAGCTTAACTCCTACTCGTCCTCGAGTAGGTAAGTGATAAAAATAATAATTTTTGAGGTGACATGCACCATCACAATCTTGATCAAACCATTTGCAAAGCATTGCAAGCTGGGATCAAAGTACTCTAAACATGAGCATGAAAGATGTAGTTCTAAAAATAAGACAAAGCAACTATGTTGCAACATGAAAAGATACAAACAAAGATCATGAATAACAATGCATTGAAAGATGTTTGTTTGTTTCACATATAGAAACATAGCATGTGGTATTCAGCTTGTCCCTCATGGAGTAGAAAAACATAAAAGCATAGGACACCTTCAAAGTTCATATGGGTGACTAGATAAAAATTGTTCAAGAACAAGCAATATCAACATTATGAATCAATCAATAAGTTTTGGGAAAATGCACATAAAACTTAGAATGACAACTATGCTCTCTTAATTGATGCATAAAGAGCTTCACCGGGAAGCAGGGATTTCAAGTTTCATAAAGAGCTTCCCAAATTATGGTCCTTATTAGATTTCAGCTCTCATTGCCCCTATCATAAGCATTTGAAGTGATTAAGGTTAAAGTGAAACAAATATGGTGTATATGCTTGACAAATCATAAGTTGGCAATCTCATGTCCCTTGAGTATGAGGGCCGTTCCTCATGCTACTCAACTTTAGTCACAAGCAAGTTCTTGTCATTATAAGTATATGTGTATCATAGAGAACTGCCAACGGGGTACCCCTTTCCCCATGACACAGGAGGTATCCCATATCAAAATGACATGGCAATAGATAGTGATCATCTCAGCGATCCTTTTATTTACCAAGAGCATGGTGAATATATTTTTTTCTTTTCTTTTCCTCTCTATTTTTTCTATATTTTTTTCTGAGGATGCTTCATGGATTGCTCACAATGGTGATGTTGCAAGTTCCACCATGATTAGGGATGGCTTAGGCTAGCCTCCCAGGCGTTTCTCTAACACATATATAATACTCCATGAACTTACATGCTTCCCTTTTATTTCACACCGCCGACATCCATGAACAAAAGATCATGATATCAACTGGGTAATATATACAAGTGTTGAAAGCGTTCCCCATGACAGCATGGTTCTGCTAATTCTCAACTTATAAGTGCAAGCATATACAACATAGATGACACAATGGTTTAAGTTTATTAGGGGCAAGAAAAATAAAGTGTGCCATTAAGTTTGTGAGAGCTTTAATCACTAATTTTCTCATAACAAGTTTAATTTGGAAGATAGATAAAATAAGAATATACTTGGAATGGTGTAAAACACCATACGTAGGAATTTATAGTGGACTCTTTGGAATAAATTGGTTTCCTGGGAGTTGGATGCATGAGTAGAGCTTACTCAATACAGGTGGAGGCTACCAAAAGACTAGGAGCGACCAACTAAGAGAGCAATAATGTCCATAATCATGCAGAGCGACAAAACATTATCAATTAAAGCATAAAGTGATATCACAAGTCAAAAAATAAATGATCATAGAGGCTAAGGTGTCTGGTTCATAGTCATAACATGGTCTGAGCATGTGCCAAGTCAACCCAAACAAAGTATTAAAGGAGAATACCACCATATTATGATTTTGTATGCTAAAACAACGCATGATTCTTTCGAGGAACATTAAGCAATCTCAATTGTTTGGAACAAGTCATGCTACAACAATAATCAATAAGCATAAGGTCAAAACAACATCTAGCATGACATGATAAAGTCTAAGCCACAGTCAAAGCAAGCTCCCTTTTCTACCACTTAAGCATGAAACTCTCTACTCTTTTTCAACACCAATCAAATTATTTGAAACAACTTAGCGAATGCGGGGGTCCAACTAATTTATTCAAGAAAACTAAACAAACAAAAATAAAAAATGAAAACTAAGACACTCCAAGAACAACACAACAGTGCATGAGACAATAAAAACGAAGTGTCTAGAAATAGACCTGAGATTTTTATTGATGAAGAAGGGGATGCCTTGGGCATCCCCAAGCTTTGACGCTTGTAACTCTTGAATATTTCTTGGGGTGACATGGGGTGGCATCCTCAAGCTTGAGATTTTGTCCATTCTTCATCTCATCACATCATTCTTCCCCTACACTTGAAAATTTCCTTCATACAAAACTTCACACAATCTTCATTAGCAACATTAGTGTATTCAAAAGAATAGGCCTTTGGTTTCGTTTCAACACAAGTAAAACTTTCATTAAAACACAAGATACAGTAGCAATTCCTTTAAAAATATCAAGTGATCAAGAAGAACTCAAAAAGAAACTGATAAAGAGGCAAATATAAATAATGGCAGAAATCTATCAAAACAGACCAGTAGGTAAAAACCAATTTTTTCGAAGACCTTCTATTCCTCAAATAGAAAAGTGTGGAACTAACGAAAGTTAGAAAACAACCAGGGGCATTTACACAGAAAATTACAGCTCAATCCGACATATAGATATTTTTCACGAATTTTTACAGTGAAACACAAAAATCTGTTTCGGGACAGAAATTTCCCTAAATCTTACTTCTCTCTCATTAGAGGTTATTCTTGGCACAAAAATCATACAAAAAGGATATGGAGAGGTTATTACAGTAGTAATAACTTCCAAGACTCAATAAAACTATTGGGTTATCTCCCAAGAAGTACTTTAACGCCTTTAAGTTAGGCATATGAAGCAAGAATCAAGTATTTTCAAATGAAGAAGCATCAACATCAATACTCGAAATTTCTTCAACCAGGCAAGGTATCTCATCCAAATGAGTTATAGAGGATCCTCTCTCAACAATCTTGGGTTAACTTCTTTCATCAAATGGGTTTTTAGGAACAATCTAATCAAAATTCTTTTCTAAGGCTTCATGCATTCCTACAAGTTTAAAAGGTATGGGTATTTTAATTTCCTCTCCATTGGGTTGGGTTTTGTCCAACTTTTTTAATGTGCCCATAACATCTACACATGATCCTAGCATATTAAAATGATCAAATACCTTTTTAGCTTCTTTAGCAACATCATTGAACTCCTTTAGCAAAGTTTCCAGAATAAAATCTCTTTTTTCAGTATCCTCAATATCTTTAAGTTTAAGAAACATTACTTGCATCATGGGGTTAAGGTTAACAAATTTATCCTCCAACATGTGAACTAAATAAGCTGCATCAATTTCATAATTAGGGGCAAGTCCGGCTAAGGATATATCCTCAATATCCTCATGTTTGCTAATATGATTAAAGAATTCTTCAATATTTTCTTTCCCAATTATAGAGCCACTACCTATTGAAAGGTCTTTCAGGGTGAACTTAGGGATCAACATGGTGACCTAGAGCAAGGTGATAAATATAGGAAGAACTAATTTTTTTGTGTTTATGATAAGAAAAAGCAAACCAAACAAAACTAATTTTTTGTATTTTTGGTAAAAAGAACCAAGCAAAACAAAGAAAAAATAAACTAAGCAAAACAAAAACAAAGTAAAGAGAGTGGTTGTGAAAGACTCCCTTGCAAAGCTGTCCTTAAATCCCTGACAAAAGCGCCAGAAAATCTTGATGGTGGCTCAGTTGACTTTAGAGCCTCGTTGGGAGACCCCAAGAGAAAGGTGTGATGAGCACAACAGAAAGTTTTTCCTCAGTTATGAAACCAAGGTTATCGAACCAGTAGGAGCAAGGAAACAACTCCAAGGTGTTGCTAACAACTTGGAATCCTGCACAACACAAACTCAAGACTTTGCCCCAACTTACAGTGAGGCTGTCAATCTCACTGGTTTGCTGAAAACAAAGGATTAAACGTATAGTGTGGAAGGTAATAGTTGCTTGTAGAAAGTAAACGGTAACAGTAGATAATGTATCAATGGTAAAGATTGGACCGGGGTCCACAATTCACTAGAGGTGTTCTCCTAAAGATAGATAACATGGTGGGTGAACAAATTACAGCTGGGAAATTGACAGGTTGAGAAAGCATAACAATGCATATACTAGACATCATGACTCCTATGAGATTTGATTGGGCATTACAACAATATACATAGACTGTAATCCAACTACATCTATGACTAATAATCCACCTTCAGGTTATCATCTGAACCCCCCTCCAGTATTAAGTTGCAAGCAACGGATAATTGCATTAAGCAATGTGTGTAAAGTAAACAATACAATTGTTCCATGAACAAAAGATTGTTGTTTTATCCCTAGTAGCAACAACACATCTACAACCTTAGAGATTTCTGTCACTTCCCCAGATTACTAGAGGCGTGAACCTACTATCGAGCATAAATAATCTGTCTTGGAGTCACAAGCATGTACTTGGCCAAGATAGCTACTAGCAACGGAGAGCATGTAAGATCACAAATAACACAGACATGATAGAATCAATAATCAATCAGACATGATAGAATCAATAATCAATCTGACATAGTATCTCAATATCCATCGGATCCCCGCAAACACAACATGTATGATTACAAATAGATGATCTTGGTCATGAACGGAGCTCACAAGATCTACATGATAGCTCAAAGGAGGAGAAACAACCATCTAGCTACTGTATGGACCCATAGTCCAAGGGTGAACTACTCACGCATCATACCGGAGGCTGGCATGGTGATGAAGAAGGCCTCTGGGATGATATCTCCCGTCTGGCAGGGTGCCGGGAAGAGCTTCAGATCCCCTGATCTAGGGACGATGGTGGCAGCGGATACAGACTGTTTCGTGGAGATCTGATCGGGTGCTTAGGGTTTGTACATCGGGGTGACTTTATAGGCGAAGAGCGGAGGCAGGGGCCTCCTGAGGGGCCTACACCAGGTGGCGGCGCGCCCTAGGGGGTGCCCACTTGGCCCTAGGGTGTGGCCCCCCTTCGGCTGCCCTTCGGTATATGTGTTCACTTTGGTAAAATATTGACTTTGGCTTTTGTCCCGTCCAATTCCGAGAATATTTCCTTACTAGCTTTTCTGAAACCAAAAACAGAAGAAAACAGGCAACTGGCACTGCGACATTTTGTTAATAGGTTAGTCCCAGGAAATGTATAAAATTACCTCAAAGTGTAGACAAAGCATAGCAAAGTTGATACTAAACAAGCATGGAACATTAAAAATTATAGATACATTTACGATGTATCAGAAAGGAAGTCAACCTCCGGAGCTTGTCAATTTCTTGGGAGATCCTTGGTGTGTTGGTCCTCGAAGAAGTAAATCTGTGTGCCTATGTCCACTGTCGAAGCTGAGTACATCTCCTCCTCAAGTTGTTGTGCTCAATTTCTATGGATGAAGAAAATCTCGAAGGATCTTGGACTATCTTTTGACATGGTGCCTCTTCTTTGTGACAATGAGAGTGCTATTGCCATTTCTCATAACCCCGTGCAACACAACTGGACCAAGCATATTCGGATTCGTCATCATTTCATTCGGGACCATGTTGCAAGAGGAGACATTTCTTTGGAGTATGTTCCCACCAAGGCCAATCTTGCAGATTTATTGACGAAGCCCCTTGATGAAGCAAGGTTGCGAGAGTTAAGGCATGAGCTAAATATCATAGATTCAACCAATGTGGCTTGAGTACCTTGCACACCTACCCATGTCTCAATGTGTATATTTGTTTGGATGTAGGCATGGACTTAGGGGGAGTGTAGTTCCTCTTATGAACAAACACTATCCCTATTATGCATACATTAAAGTTTTCATCCTCTATAGTCTCTCGAGTAGACCATTTGATCTTCATGATTAGTGCTGGTAATGAACCCAAGATATATCTTCACGGCGTCAAGCCATTTAGTCTTATATAAGGTGGCCTCAGAAACCGACCCTTTGTGTTCCTTGGTTGTTTCTCTTGTACTGTTTATATGCTTGTTTTCTTGCATTTTTTGTGTTGGTCGTCTATTTGGTTCTTCACAGTTTGAGCTCTCTATCCTAGCCATTTCCTTTCCCCGATCCCTTTCTACTCCCTGCACAAGTTCATCCTTGTCTTTTTCCAAACATGGGAAGGTGTTTCTCGCGTCACCGAAACTTCCGGCCAGACGCCGGTAGTACCGGTCAGTGAGAAGTTCTCTGAAACTTCTGTCGGACTCGACTATTACCGCCTGGGCCTAGAACTTTCGGGTCGTCGGAACTTATGGTCACCCACCAGAGGCTCATAGACCTATATAATGCGATCCCTGGGAGAAAACGGGGACCACTCCCAGTTTTCTTCCCCAAGACCCAAAATATACAGGGAGCAGCCGCTGGCGACACCGACCCCGCGGAGGCACACCGGTCCCTCCATCTCCGGCCACCCCCTTCTAGATATGCTCCGTGGGATCCTTCCCCACCTTGATCTCCCGCCATGGACCCTGGTATTTTCCCTTAACTCCCTCCATTGATGGAGATCTTTCTCATTCCATTGCTTGAGTTAGGGCTCACCATGTCTAGGATTGTTCTTTGGCTAGAACTTGTTGGGAGGTCTTGGTAGGCCTAGGTACCCTTTCTAGAGTAGATTGAACCAATACATTTGTGTGAATCTGTACACGTGCATCCTTGATCTAGAATCTGTGCAGCTTCCTGTTGAACTGATGTGTTCGTGACTTCACCGGAATTTCTGGTGATACACCGGCGGAACTTCCGGTGGTGCATTTTTCACCAGAAGTTCCGGCAGTTCACCAGAAATTCCAGTGCACCATATTTGATTCACTATGTGTATTTTTTTAATCCCTCTTTGTTTTACCTCTTCGAACTTGTGCACTTACCCCCTCCCCCATATTCTATGCCTTCTTCTCAGGGAAAGGTGATTCCCGTGGAGGCTAGCGCAATCGTGTTCCTATAGGGCCTCTAGAGATTGATGAAGATGATCTAGAAGTTCTACGTCCGTCAACTTAGACCGCCCATCAGAAAGTTGTTGCTGCTCGTCGTGCTGCTGCAGCTGAAGGGAAGCGGCATGCTCTAGCTTCTTAGAAGAAGGCGACTGCATCTGGACCCAATATCACCAAGAAGAAGATTTCTAAGTGGCCTCAGAAAGCTTATACAGATTTTCGCAGGATTGATCCCTACCTTGTTCCGCATGATCCTCTTTGCTTGGATCCCTTATTCTATAATCGTCGGCAAGAGGAAATATTTGCAGAGGTCTATGCCTCCAAGCAAAAGTTTGATGTTTCCCCTTAGAAAGTCATCAATGTGGCACATATGGAAAGCAAGCCTGAGTACTTTGGGGAAGCTCTTGAGTTATGCAGGAAGTTTGGGTTGATCCCGATCATGGAGCACCGTCAGAACTTTGATGAGGCTGCTATTGCTTAGTTATTTTCCACCCTTCACATGGATACAAACCCTATCAATGGCACTTTGAAATGGATGACCAAGACTCAGCTGCTGTCTGCCACATGGTCACAGTTTGGGGCTCTTTGGGCTATCCCCTCTTGCCTGGTAAGGGAGCTAATGGATGGCGTTGTCACTTCTCCAAGGCATCCGCACCTGAGGTTTTGGAGCCTCTTTACATTGAGGACTAGGGTGTGTGTGGTCAGGTTAATCACCTCCAGCCGGTCTATGACATCATGCACAAGGTCTATCAGAACACCATTGCTCCTAAGGCTGGCAATTTTGATCAGATCCATGCTTTCTAGATTGACCTCATGCTCTAGACTTACTGTCACCATGATTCTGATCAAAAGCTTGATGTCATGCACTTATGTTCCATGAGATTTGGCTTGCTATGATCGAGAAGCGCTCGTGTCCCTATGGTCCTTACATCTAGACTCTCATCAACGCCAAGTGGAAGGAAGCAACTAATTCTCTCTACCCTCAAGCCATCATCACTATTCATGAGGAGGAGAAACTGCGTGTGATGAAGCATGAGCAGGCTAGGTCCCAAGAAGAAAAGGAAGAAGCCATCTAGAGGTCTGGGGCTGCTAGAGGTGGCCCTTTAGGGCGTTTAGGTTCCAGTGATAGTGGTCACCCAAAGAGCTCCCATCCACACAGTCTTGAGAGGCAGCCATCTTGGGCCAAGAAGCTGTCGAAGAAGGTGAAAAGACCTTTTTCTTTATGCAGGACTGTGAGTATTAGGCCTATGTTGATAAGCGTCACAATTCTCATAGGCATAAGGCGATCATGTCCAAGATCAACATACCTTGCTCTCCCGAGACCAGCTCCTTCACAACGCGTAAGGATCAGTTGGTCTGTGACAATTGCAGATGGTCAGATTCTGAGGATGAAGTCACCGGTCCCCCGCCTACTTGGAACAATGCCTCCTAGGACCCAACGCCTTCTCCTCCTCCTATCTTTGGTTGGGCCAATTAGTTTGGTCTTTCCTCCCTTTTTGGTGTCTTGATGCCAAAGGGGGGAAATATATCTATTAGGTTGGTTACGAGATTTGCATGGGCTGAGTCATGATCTCGTTCTTTCGTTGATCCTTTCTTTCTCATGAACTCTCTCTATTATGTGTGTTTCTAGACCTCGTTGTTTGTGCTACTATGTGTTATTTGTGTTGTATGTATGAGACTATGTGATATGTTAACATGTTCTTGGCTTATGGATGGTTGTATATGGTGGTGGAGTTTCTTTTGATATCATCTCATCTATTGTCTCTCGCCATATATGTTTTGGTGCAAAGGCATGTCTTCTATCATCCTCTGTCTTGCACTTGTGCTGTTTTTGTAATGGAGAGGGGGAGCCCATTTATATGTGTGCTTGTTTTGTCCTTTGAGCTTTCTCTCTACATTGCATACACATAGGGGGATCCCGTTTGTTCGTTACAAAATCTGCTCGTTCGTCCTTATGCAAATCTTATGGGATTGTCATAAAACACCAAAAAGGGTGAGATTGAAAGGACTATGTTTTCCCTTGGTATTTTGGTGATGATGACAATCCCACTAGTGATCTAACTGTGTGCTTGAGTTTCAGGTTATTTGTTTTTGATGGAGCTTGTGAAGTTTGTGGATGCCTCTCTTGGAGTCTCGCGAAGATGGAAACCTTTGTTTTCATCTTTCTCTCTTTTTATTGTTTTAGGTTGCCATACTATCAAGAGGGGGTACACCTTGGAAGGATGTGGGGAATCACTTTTTCATGCAAAAACCATACTTGCACCGCCACAGCTATCCTATCCATCAGTGAGAGAGTGACCTTTGGAGTCATTTGAGTTGTTTTTCTCCTGATCGGAAGTTCCGGCCAAGGGCCGGAATTTCCGCCCAGAGGTCTCCGCAGAGCTGGGTCCGGTAGTATTTCCAACCCAACTTCCGGCAGAAGTTCCGCACATGATTTGTAACCTTCTATTTTGAAGTGTTCTAATTGGCGAAACTTCCACCGGAAGTAGCACCGGAAGTTCTGGTGGCAGACCTGGTCAAGTATGACTGGAAACTTCAATCGGAATTATCCCAACAACTTCCGCTGAGTTCCTGAGTGGTACTTCCGCCCAGCCGCCAGAAATTACACTCAAGTGGTTCACGACCTAGTTGGTTCCGCTCCAAGTTCCGCTCCATGTTCCGGTCACATTCAGTAACCTTCTATTTTGGAAGTGTTTAATTGACGGAACTTGGCCTGAAACTTTCTCCGGAAGTTCCATCGTAATTTCCGGTCGAAGCTGACCGGAAATTCTGGTCGAACTTTGGAGCGTGCAGCAACATCTTTCGAGCCATTGGAGGCCCGATGAGCGGAACTTTCGGTTCCCCACCGGAAATTCTGGTGAAGTCGCGGACAGCCAAACGGATCCTTTCGAAGGGAGCCTATTTAAGGCGCCCTTCTTCTTCCTCCCAGCTTAACTCTTCAATTCCTCTCTCCTCTATTAATACCATAGCTTCACCTCCCTAGATCTCTCTCCCCACCCACTCAAATCTCCTGATCTTTTGAGGAGTGGGAGAGTTGACCTAGATCTACACTTCCACCAAAGAGGATTTGATTCCCCCCACTCATCCTTTGTGGATCTTGTTTCTCTTTGGTTCTTGGAACCATAGACTATGTAGGACTATCTCGGAGATAAGGGAATATGTTGTGAAGCTCCGTGGAGTCGTTGAGGGCCTCCAATTGAGTTGTGGAGCTTCCCCCTCGAACTTGTTTTAAAGGTTTTTGGTTGGCGTCTTCAAGGACACCGGTTAGTGCATTGTGAGGCCTCATTTGTGGGGGTGCTCACCGGATAAGAAGGTGATGCCTTTGTGGCGCTCGAGTGACCTTTTGTGGCCCTGACACCTCTCCAACATAGACGTAGCTTCCTTGGAAGTGAACTATGGGAATTACATCTCCGCATCTCCTCTCCGGTTTACTCGCTCCTTACCTTTACTCTTGTCCTTTACCATTCTATCGCTTGTTGTATGTTCTCTAGCATATAGGCATGCTCACCTAGTTGCATATCTAGAGAACTTTACTTCTTGCAAAGCCTGAAATTGAATAACAAGATAAAAATTGGTAGCTCCTATTCACCCCCTCTAGTCGACCAAAGTTGGTACTTTAGAAGGGCCCATAGGCATAGGTGCCAAAGGAGAAAGGGGAGCGGGTCCTGGCCAAAACCCTAGGGTTTCCCAACCACGGGGTGTTTCCTAGGGCCACCGGCGGCTTCCCCCCTGGCGGCGGCTTGGGTGGGGGGGTGCCTCCTACCTTGTCCCTAGGGTTTTCCCCTCCCTCCTATAAATAGAGGATCCCCCTCCCCTCTATTTGAACAACAAGTTATCTCCTCTCTCTCCCTCTATTCCCTAGAGCTCTCTCCACCTAGATTGGATCTAGCTCTCTGGGATTAGATCTCCACCTCCGCACTACCATCATGCGCAAGACGGTCTGGCTTCCATATTCTTCCGTTGATCTGCTGGATCGTAGTCCGGGAGACGTCCCTACACCTCACGTGTGTTGAGCTTCGAGGTGCAAAACTTGGGACACTTGTCCTCATCGCTATACGCCTACCTACATAAGGCGTAGCACGGTCTTCAAGGGTATGACCTTTGTCCCCCTTCTCCGTTACTTATATATATAGTATAGATCTTGGTTGTCGTGTTCGTGTAGCTAGAAATTTTTTGTTTCCTACAGCGAACCCCAACAGTGGTATAAGATCCAGATTTATGGGTAGACATGTCGTATTGATAGAACACATATCAATATGTGGGTGTTGTTTATCTAGTTGCGACCCTTTTTCGTGTTCTTGTTATATCGCGAGATTGATTGGTGAAGCAGTCCAGACCGACCTTACACGAGACTGGTTCCAGCTCGACATACGGCTTGTTCCGTATAAGTGGCTGGCGGGTGTCTGTCTCTCTTTCAATAGTTGATATGAAATTTAGACCGGAGAGACCTGAAAAGGGAGTGAAGAGGCAATCATTATTCAACATTGTGGCTCAACGTTCATAGGTGGGAAGGGGTTCTGCCATGTAATCTCTAAATCCGCGTAAAACTTGCAAAAGAATAAAGTAGAGGCGTCTAACTTTATTTTGCAGGGGCGAGTGTCGTGACATGGCAATGGTAAGTTTATGAAACGTGTTGGAGCTATCGATGATTATCAAGGAGCTACAACCATGTCATGACACCATACTTCTGAAGTATTTGTTTGCACATCTTGTTTGGCATAGTATATTAGATATACGACGATAGCTAAATAGGATGATCCCTCTCAATTCCAATGATAGTGTTCCCCTTGCGTGTGCACCACCAATAAAGTTCTTAGGTATGAGGCAGGCTGTGATGATTGGGTGTCATACCTACATTCGTATACAGTGGGTGTAAGAAAAGTTACACAGCAATACACACAAGTTTGAGTTGCGATCCTAGCATGTACTGACATGGCCTCAGAACACAAGAGACCAAAAGATCGAGCATGAATCACATGTTGATGTGATCGACATTTAGAATGTCTACCTTTGGAGTTATGTCACCGGCCATGACGATCGAGGGTGATGTAGTGACATGGGATCATGCGATCACTAAAATGAACGGACGGATGTTCATTTTGGGTGGGAGCCCTATTATTTGTAGTTTAATAGTAAACTTAAAACTTGAGCTCAGTGTATTATGAACATGGTCTAAACTCTTTGCAAATCCATTGTAGATGTCTCACCCACCTAACTTCAACCTTAGCTCATTCCTAGAGAAGGACAAGCTGAAAACCGATGGGTCCAACTTCACCGCCTGGAACCGTACCCTGAGAATCCTCCTGACCCCTACAAGCTCAACTATGTCTTACAAGCAGAACTGCCCGCCAAACCCGCAGATATCGCCACTGACGATGAAAAGAATGTCTAGCAGTCCAAGGAGGATGATTCCTCCCTCATCCAGAGTGGAATTCTCTATTCCATGGAGCTAGAGCTTCAAAAGCGTTTTGAGAAGATGGCTGCATTTGCGATCCTTAAGGATCTCAAGGCCGTATTTTATCCACAGGCTTAGGCTGAGAGGTATGAAGCTTCCGAGATCTTCTTCTCTGCCAGGATGGAAGAGCATAGCAGTGTGAGCGAGCACGTAGTCAAAATGTCTGGCTACATTCAACGCCTAAACGCCCTAGATTGCAAAATCACGGACGAGCTTTGATAGGGTACTACGCTCGTTGCCCCTAGCTACAAAGCTTTAGTGGTGAACTACAATATGCAGGGGATGGTTAAGACCCTAGCTGAGTTGTTCGCCATGCTCAAGACTGCTGAGGTGGAAATCAAGAAGGAGCACACGGTGTTGATGGTTAATAAGACCACCAACTTTAAGAGATCGGTACATAAGAAGGCCAAGAATCCTAAGAAGTATGGCAAGACAGTTGCCAGTTCTCCTAAGGCTCCAAGGCCCAAGACCGGCGTTACATGCTACTACTGCAAGGGAGACGGGAACTGGAAGCGCAACTGCCCCAAGTACCCCGAGGACAAGAACCCCAGCAAGTTTTCCACGAAGGACAAAGGTATATGTGAGATATATATGTTGTTGATGTGTTCCTTACAAGCACTAGGAGAAACACCTACGTATTTGATACCAGTTCTATTGCTCATATTTGTAACTCCCAGCAGGAGCTACGGAATAAGCGGCGCCTGGAGAAGGACGAGGGGACGATGCGAGTCAGCAACGGATCAAAAGTCAATGTCAAGGCCATCGGGGATCTACCTCTACGTCTACCTTCGGGATTAATTTTAGTTTTGAATAAGTGCCACTTCGTACCCGCCTTAAGTTGTAAGTGGATCTTGCTTGTTGCAAGATCATTTTTTCGTTTAAATATAGAACACATGGTTGTTCTATTTATATGAATGATGTCTTTTGTATTCATGTGTGTGTATGCAAAAGTTTATTCTTACTAGATCTTGATAGTAGTACACACATCCATAACATTGATGCCAAGCGTTGTAAACATAATGACGATAATACCATGTACCTGTGGCATTGCCGTCTTGGTCATATTGGCGTAAAGCGCATGCAGAAACTCCATTCTGATGGACTTCTAGAATCACTAGATTTTGAATCTCTTGATACATGCGATCCTTGTATTATGGGAAATATGACTAGGACACCCTTCTTCGGTACTATGGAGCAGGCGACATACCTGTTGGGAATCATACATACATATGTATGTGGACCAATGAGTGTCTCAACACGCAATGGATATCGTTATTTTGTTACCTTTACTGATGATTTGAGTAGATATGGGTATATCTATTTTATGAAGCATAAGTTTGAAACCTTTGAAAAGTTCAAGGAATTTCAGAAAGAGGTAGAGAATCAACTCAATAAGAAGATTAAGCACCTCCAATTAGACTGGGGAGGATAATACTCGAGTTATGAGTTTGGCATGCAGTTGAAGGACTGTGGTATTGTACCACAACTTACACCAGCCGGAACGCCACATCATAATGGTGTGCCGGAATGGCGTAACCATACTCTATTGGATAGTGGCTGGTACATGATGTGTTTAACTGATTTGTCTGTGTCGTTCTGGAGCTATGAATTAGAAACTGCCACTTTTATTTTAAAAATAGCACCATGCAAATCCGTGGATAAAACACCATATGAGATATGGCGTGGCAAGAAGCCAAAGTTGTCGTTCTTGAAAGTTTGGGATGTGAGGCTTACGTTAAGAAACTGCAGCCTAACAAACTCGAACCTAAAGTAGAAAAGTGTATCTTTGTAAGATACCCAAAGGAAACTATTGGATATATATTCTACAACAAAGCCAAGGGAAAAATGTTTGTCGCTAAGGACGACGCCTTTCTAGAGAAAAAGTTTCTCGTGGGAGGAGTTAGTGGAAGGAAGATAGAGCTTGATGAGTTCATTGACCCTTCTCTCCAAATATCGAGTAGCGCAACAGAATCTATTCCGGAACTACCCTCTACAATGGAACAAGAAACAAATGATACAGATCATAACATCGAAGCTCCTACGGTTCAGAGATCTGCAAGCATGGGTGGAGCCAGCTCCCAGCCACCCCGGGCAGCTGCCCAGGCTCACCTGCGGAAGCACCATTGAATGTTGAGGCAAGCGTACAGATTATGTCATGTAATTAATGGGCAAAAACTAATCTATCTAGATGCCTTCACTACTTTCCCAGGCTTTCCATTTAGACAAGCTACGCCTATGTCTGCAAGAGTACATACCACTCCAGATTGGTATGGTAATCTTGTGATGTCTGTCTTATTAGATTAACAAGAAAAACCTAGAAACTACAATGAAGAAATGGAGAGTGATGAATCTGAGAAATGGCTAGAAGACATTGGATCACTAATAAGAGACAAATGCTGATGGCAATGTGATTGTCCACAAGGAAATACTTGTCGCAAAGTGTGGCACCCCGGATTTATGGTCTGAGAATACCCGTTATGCATATATTTCACGTTCCCATGATCAGTGAGCCGTGAGCATAACTGACTAGTATCATTACATCATCCATACAATATCGAGTACAAACTTACAATATGGCCATTATGGCAATTACAATACAAGTAGCGGAAGTCTTCAGCGCAAAGCCCGTGCCTTAACCTACAGGCAACTGACTGGGAAGACGTCCTAGCTCGCATAGACGACATCACCTTCGTCGCTTTTTATCATCTGCAATCTGGCCAAGTAAATATCCAGGGACAATGCCAGGTGAGTACTTTGAATGTACTCGCAAACCACCGAGACAAGGGTAAATAAGATAATTAATATCTGGCTATGGCGAGATAGCTCTACACTATAGTTTCTTTGGAGGACCTAACATGGGCATCTCTAAATCTTTGTTGAAAAGAATTTTTATAAAATATGCCACCTTTTAGAAAATCTGGACTTCTCCACATCCTTGTTAAAAAGATTTAGAAAACGTTTTGTTGTAAAACCCTTTTTAAAACCTTAGCGACCATCTCTGGTCAAAACCATTTTCATTCTTATCTTTCTTTGTGACCAAGTCACATCCTTTATTTCATCACAACTTAACCGAAGGGTCCTCCTAGCACTTGCCATTCCAACCGTCCTTGTCCGTGGACACGACTATTCGAATAGGTTACACTCTGCAGAGTTTGTGCACTTTACCCACAAGAATCAATACATCCGCCGGGATAAAACCACGGCCTGCTACACACGGTAGACAGGGGCTCGGATAATCAAACTTACGCTTTTCATTTGTCCATCCCTAGCACCGGAGGCTTTTCCTTTTGGGTTTATCTCTCTGGTACGAGTATGGGGTACTACGACCCTGGTCCTTCCATCCGTACTGACCCCTACCTCCAGACCGAAGTCTGACCGGTAGCAATAGTGACAAAATTCCATCTGTACTCCCTAAAAGCATAGCGTCCGTGAGAGACCCAATTTTTGCACCAGTTCCTTGTCCAAACAGCCCAGATTTCAGGGGATTTCTCCCCTTTAGCGAGTACGAGCAGCCCCGGCTAAGGATCACAAACTACGAGCTAAGACCCAGCATATGGGGTAATGTTGTTGCACGGATAAATTGTTCCGGACATTGGATTAGAACATCCCTTCCTTTCTCTTACTTAACTTTCGCTTCATCCACCTCATATCTTCTTTTCGTCAAACTTCCACTTGGAAAGAATGCCTCTCTCCAAGGGTTTTATTTTGAGAACTTTGCAGTAGGGTACACCCAAAATAGTTTTATCGTTGAAAATCCGTGGGTTCCAAGAGGAAAGAGGCTAATCATCTTAGCCTCGTTCTAAGGGTTAAAAGTAGGTTTCCAAGGGACACTCCTTCATAACTTGGAGGAGCCAAGTTACTCATGTCTGTTCATTTGAATAAACCATGTTTGTGATCATGCAATTTATAAACGAGATATAAAACAGTTGATAAACAGAAATGGGTTAATACAGGAGTTCAGGAATAGTGGCTGGCCTGTGACCAGCAAGAAGTCCCTTGACGGTGTTAGATAACCAGAAAACCAATAATATCAATAATAAAGATAACCCCGATGGTTCCTTCTTCTCCGCGTCACACAATCGCAACTATCGCCGTTATCGAGCATACATTCAAGCAAACAATATACCAATCAATACAAAGCGTACAAGCATCAAACCATACAGCAAGTAAAGGATAACTAAGGGTAAACATCTATAGGATGGTGGTGGTTTGAGTTGATTGGATTGGGGGATGACTAGGAGACATTAGGGAAGGAGGCTCCCCTTTGGATTTAATGCCTAGGAATTAACTAAGAGTGCTGGTTGGTCCAGTACTTGACATGTATGCTACCATTGTGTAAAAATGATACCATTAGATGGGTATTGATTAAATGAAGCCAACAAAAGTGGTTTCGCTATTTTATCAATTTCCCTTGATTTACAATGGATTTTATAGTGGTTAAAGCTCTAGTTCTACGAAATAATTCACCAGAACTTCTCTGGAGTTCCAAAAATTATTTACTTGGTTGATTAAGTATTATTTGATGGGATGAATACAGAGTAGTTGGAATCACCTCAAAAAAATTACCAGAATGCCCTTGAGAAATCCCCAAAGGCATAACTGGAAGGGATTTGTCTTTTTAATCAAATTTATTTTAAAAATATTTTCAATTGATTACAAGGACACATGTTAGGTATTGAGAATACCTTTCTGTGGAAATTGGAATCAATCAATTTGGAGTCGCAGAGATACTGTATTGATTTTATTAGTGAATAAACCATGCATAGAAGAGTTTAATTAACCAATATTCAATAGAGGATCATAAAATTATGAGCTGTTGGATTTAGGAGGATAGGGTAACGAGTGTATACAGAGAGTTGGAATTAGGTCCAAACCTCACTTGGTTTTGCCTTGATAAGTTGGTGAAGGCAGACGTGGCTGTATTTTGTTATTTTTTCCATCAGAAGTATAGCAAGCAAGTGACTATGGGACCTGTGGGAATGGAAGGGTATGATTAATACCTTTATTTATCAATTGTATTCACTCCATTTGAAGTTGTAAAACTTTCTAGATAATTTAATTATTGTTCTGGATAGGTCTGGGATATTATTTATCATAATTCATCTATATATTATTTTGGTGTAGATCTTGATCTGCATGATAGGGGATGGGCTTAGGTACTGCTGAAAAATGCTAGCCAAATTTATGTTGGCAATTTCCATTGTTGTTTGAATTAAAACCAAACTGCATCCTGCAGATCTGTAAATAAACTAGAAAAAGGAATATGAGGAAATGGGCTGGGGTCGGCTGGCTACTGGGCAACGCCAGGAGCATCCGTCCCAAGAGGGCAGCGGCCTGCGCGGGGTCTGTGTTCGAACACTGCCAGGCGGGACCCGGTAGTCAGAGAGAGGGGAGGCCGAACCGTTACCGGAGGATCTGGGCCGTTGGCGAAAAGAGGGATCGATGACGTGCGCTGGTCTTCAACCTCAGGACAAGGGCCACCGCGGTGAAACCCTAGGGCGCATGGGGAGCTTAGGGTAGCTCACCAGGGTGCTTCTCATGCACCGGAGACGAGCCAGGGTGAAGCGGCGCAAGCCGGCGACCCTGGGGATGGACGACACGGTAGGGTTTGGCGAGAGATGACGGCCTTCGCGCGGGGTGCAGTGAGGAGGCGTCGGATGCTCGCCGGCGACACCATCTGGGGCTTCTAAAGATAGGGAGGTAGGGTTAGATGCAGCAGGTCCAGGGGGTCAGGAATAGCTAACATGCAGAGAGAGGAGAGCAGAGATGAGAGCACCTCGAGCAGATCTTGGCAATGGCCGGGAGGTGTAGGTCTTCCTCTTGGGGGAGCATGCAAGGCCAGAGAGGATCTAGGGAGCTCAGGGATGGTAGAGCAGGGTTAGGAGGTGGCCTAGTGGTGACATGCATGTGTAAGGGAGGAAGGGGGAGGGCACTTCTAGCTTGCTCTAGTTAATGGCCGAAATGGCCATTCTTGTTCTTGTGGCCAGAGGGAAGGAGGGAGAGGGGGAGCTCTGGAGAGGCTGCTGGGGGCAAATGAGGGCGAGGGGTGTGCTGGGGGTGGCCTGTGCCCTTTTATTTCGAAACCCTATGGGCAAGGATGAAATGTCAAAAATGGTCATGGGGAGGGAGCTTCCCATTGGTGGCTAGGGGTGGTGCTGGGGGGTGCTGTGGCCAAAGGGGTCATGCCTGGAGCGGAGAGGGAGTGGGGTGCTGTGGGTGAGTAAAGAAGTGGTTTGGACAAGACATGGCCTTTGTCTCTCCCATGAACAAACATAAAGGACAAGATGTCAAGTGATGCTATAGTTAAAGTGCTACAGTGTGACTCGACCAGAGAGTGTAGTGGGTGCTGTGGTGTAGTACTTGACAAGGTTGGGGATTGTTTAGGTTTGATTTGAATTAAATTTGCTTGGTTTGCAAAATGTTGATCAATTTGAGGATTGTGAAGGAAGTTGCAAAAATTGCATTGGGCAAACTGTGGAAATGGTACTAGTAGGTCAAATAATATCTCCATGATTTAAATGGAAATTTTCCGATGATTATAATCCCATTTAAATGCACTTCTTCAAAAAGTGCTAAAGTAGATTATGGAAGCAAAAAATGATATTTTTATATTGGTCAAGCTTGGTTTTTGGAGTGATATGGTCCTAAATACCATAATACACATTGGAGGATTTTATTGGGATTTATTGAGGTGTAAAGTATTTTTCAGGAATTATTTCTTGTTTCTGCCATTTAAGAAAAAGGGCAAAAAGAAATAATAAAGAATCTCAAAAATATTTATTTTTGAGTTGGGAAGATGGGATATGAAATATAGGCATCAAATGTGCCTTGAGTTGGCAAGGTGATTTGGAGAAAAACCAACTTGTCTTTGAAGACAAGGATTTTGAGGAATTTGCAAGAGAAGGAAATGAAATAGTTTAATCCTCCAAATAATTGTGGGAATTATTTGGGATGCTTATATCCAAGTTAGAGGATGTACACTTGATATAGGCATCAAGGTCAACCTTGGTTTGGAAGAAAAGTGGTGAAAAGGGTGGAGACTAGATACTTGGAGGATCTAGGGTTTTATTAGTCTGATGCCATCTAAACAAGGTTGGATTAGGGAGCTCAGAGCTCACCTAGATACAAGGGGTACATGGATGGATAGCCCATGTCATATATATGATCATGGAAGCAAGGGTTAGGCTTGGTTGGGTCTGAGGTGGTCTAGATGAGATGGCAAACTTTGTTGAAAATAAGGCTGCCATAGCAGGTACATCAGGTAGCCTCCAAAATCATGTGGGTTTAAGAATCACAAGGCTCCAATGGAAACAAGTTAAGTGGGGATTGATAGGCCATGGTTAGTATATCCTAACCATGCAAAGAGTTGATCAAGGGTAGGTGGCATATAGATGTGAGCTTCTGCCAAAGTAGGCAAGATGATAAGATTTGTAGAAAAGATTATTATCTTGACTACAAAACCATCAGGGATGAGTGGGAATCAGAATGGTTGAGCCCAGGGAAAGAGTGGGCCTTGGTAGTACTACTGATGTACTACAAAATGGTTTAGGTACTTTCTCAAGAATGCACATCGGTTGGAAAAGGTAGGGCTCCAAAAATTGTATCCAGAGAAGAAATCCAGACAGCCATTTTGGCAGATTTGGGGTTTTAGACTAGAGTGCAAGGGTAGATGATTTTGAGAGGATACTAGGTTCCAATCTCATGATCAAGGAGATGAGGTTGAGGTATTAACAAGTAGATGGGATCCAAGTTTAGATGGGGTCTCCACTGCGTTGGAAACCATCCAGAGGGATTATCCTTGGATTGATCTGAGCATGAGATGAGAGGGTCACTTGAGTGGTTTAGGATAGATCCAAACTTAGATGCTTAGCTTGAGAGTGATGATCACAAGAAAGGATTTGGTTCCTAAGAGATGAGCTACTAGATTAGCTCAGTCTAGTTCCTAGGCAAACAAAGCAAGCAAAAGATCAAGACAATCATCAGACAGCAGATCGAGGCAATTCATCTTAATCCTTATGCTCTACTACTAGGGTTACCATCAAGCCTAGATTGGGGCAAGGATGGGTATGTTGAAAAAGGGGTTGTGCTTCGGAGGAGGGTAAGGACCATCTTGGTATCTCTACCAAGATTGAGATGAAAAGGTTTTTAATAAAGGTTTTGGGAAAACCTAGGGATAAGAGTAGATGAAGGTTCTGTCTTGAAAACATAAGGAGATAATATATAGGTCTTCATATTTTTTAATAGGAACTAATAAAGTATTTGGTTGTGTCAAAGTCATCTTGGCTCAGGTTTTGAATGCCAGAACATTTGAGAATATGAAAGATGAGCCTGGACCTCTCTTTTGTAAAATAGTTTTTATAAACTAGTGTTGAGATGAGGAGTACGCAACCAATATACACAAATAGTTGCTTGAGCTTAAGCAAGCATGTAATCACACAATGCAAGAAAAAGTTTTTGTTCCCCCTGATTTTTGCCTTTTGGACAATTAATCAGGGTTGCTAAAATTGGGATGTTACACAAAGGGTTTTCGACAAATGAAATTGTCTACAATGAGACTTTCTCCCCTATAGAAATGTTGAAATCTGTCCAGATTTTACTAGCAATAGATGCATACTATGATTATGAGATATGGTAGATGGTTGTGAATACCGCCTTCCTCAATGGACACATTGATGAAGAGTTGTATATGATGCAACCAGAGGGGTTTCTCAATCCTAAGGATGCTGGAAAGGTATGTAAGCTTGAACGATCCATTTATGGAATAAATCAAGCATCTAGGAGTTAGAACAAGCGATTTGATCAAGTGATCAAGAGTTTTGGATTTGTCCACAGTAATCAAGAAGGTTGTGTTTACAAGAAAGTGAGTGGGAGCTCGGTGGCATTCCTGGTAGTATATGTAGATGACATATTACTAATTGGGAATGATTTGGGATTATTAGGAAGCGTAAAGGAATATCTGAGTAGTCAGTTTTCCATGAAGGATCCAGGTGAAGCAGCCTACATATGGGGTATCAAGATCTATAGAGATAGATCAAGACACCTGATAGCATTAAGTCAGAGTACTTACATATATAAAATTTTGAAGAAGTTCAAAATGGAATATGCCAAAAGGGATTTTGTGCGTTTTGTGAAAGGTGTGTCATTGAGTAAGACTCAATTTCTAGCAACAGCTGATGATAGAGAGAGGATGGTTAATGTCACCTATGCCTTAGCCATAGGTTATATCATGTATGCTATGCTATGTACTTGACCTGATGTGGCCTTGGATCTTAGTTGGACATGTCGTTTCCAAAGTGATACGGGAATGGAACATTGGACAACCGTGAAGAATATCCTGAAGTATCTGAAAATAACTAAGGATATGTTCCTAGTATTTGGAGGTGGTGATGAAGCTCTAAACGTAACTGGTTACATGGATGCGAGCTGGAACACAGACTCCAATGACTTGAAGTCTTAGACAGGATATGTTTTCCTGGTGAATGGTGGCACGGTAACCTGGAGAAGCGTGAAGGAACTAGTGGTGGCACCATCTTCAATGGAGTCGGAATACATTGCAGTTAACTCTTCAGCAAATGAAGTTGTTTGTCTACGGAATTTTGTCATCAAACTGGGAGTTGTTCCTAATGCGGATGACCCTATGACCATCTTCTGCAATAACACATGTGCCATTGCAAACGCATTGGAACCGAGGACTCATTCCATAGTCAAGAACATCTAGCTGAGATTCCACGCCATTAGGCAAAAATGTTGAGAATGGCAAAGTCAAGATCTGGAAAGTGCATACGGATCTAAATGTTGCAGATCTGTTAACCAAAAGTCTTCCATAAGCCAAGCATGAGCAACACCAGGATAGTATTGGTGTTAGGTCATTTCCTATTGTAAAGCAAGATTAATTTGTACTCTAGTGGAAGTGGGAGACCAAAGGAGATATGCCCTAGAGGGAAATGATAAACCATTTTATTTGATGTATCTCTTGTATGTTCATAGTACATTACTTACCATGCTATAACTGTATTAATACAAAATGTTGATACACGTGTGGTATGTAAACAACCAGGTCTCTAGTTATCTCTACCAAACTAGCTCGTTAGTCTAGTGATGATCTTATGGTTTCTAGATCATGGTGATAGTGGAGATTGACATTGAGGTCACATTATTGGAGAATAATGTGATAGCTAAACACCCAAAGTTAAATCACAATGAGATCTAGTTACTTGATGTTCCACATTAATGATAACATAGAAACATCGTGGCCTATATCCTTCGATTGTGAGATAATGCATAATCACTGTTTTGGAAGGAGACTTTGATGATATCAAGTATCAATCTGTAAAAGGGTGATCATAAAGGTATCGTTGGGTTTCCCGAAGAAATAGGTTGAGGAGTTTTTCTCAAGACCAGGATTTGCCAATCCAAGTAACGGATAGATACACGTGGCCAACTCGATGACGTTGCATTAACGAAGCTTGCAAGCGTATAACTAGGTCATGGAATGTAGCAACATGAGAATGAGTAAGCGAGCTCATCGGAAACGAGATCAAACACAAGTATGGAGATGTTTGAGATAAAATCTCGGATGACCTAGATATCGTATGGAAAAGGGAATAGGAATAAATAGGTAAGGTTCAAGCAATGAGATTCGTGAATGCACGGGTGGTCATTATGGGCATCCAGGTCCCGATGATGATCATTTATGCAAGAGGGGTCTTGGTGTTGTCCGAAGCATCTCTAAGCCAAAGGGTCCACACTTAAGGGTGGGTACACGTTAGGATCAAACTGGCACCACATGAGAAATAAGAGAGAGAAACCAGAAAGGTTCTGGGTAACATCTGATGTTGATCGGAGGGGTACGAAAGGAGTTCCTTCGTATTAAATATGATAGTATATGTGTTTTATATTAATTGGTTGAATTAATATTAAAACATATTTTATTATTTATATTTATGGGCAACTATTTCTTATTGGGCCACTCCCGGGTGGAAGGGCCCATAGGCATAGGCACCACGGGAGAAAGGGGACAGGGGGCCCGGCCGAAACCCTAGGGTTTCCCACCCACGGGGTAGGGCTTAGGGCCAGCGGCGTCTACCCCCTATAGGTTGTGGCCTGGGTGTGGGGGGGGTCCATCACCCCTTGGCCCTAGGGTTTGCCCCTCCCCTCCCTCCTATAAATAGAGGAGCCCCCTCCCATCTATTTGCACAACAAGTTATTTCCTCTCTCGCTCTATTACTTAGAGCTCTCTCCACCTATATTGGATCTATCTCTCTGGGATTAGATCTCCACCTCCGCACTACCATCATGCACAGGATGGTCCGGCTACCATTTTCTTCCATTGCTCTATTGAATCAAAGTCCGGGAGACGGTCCTACACCGAACGTGTGTAGAGCTTCAAGGCGCAACACTTGTGTTGGAGATATTCAGAAGAGGCAATAATAAAAATGCTTATTATTATATATTTGTGTTTATGATGAATGTTTGCATAACATGCTATAATTGTATTAACCGAAAACATTAATACTTGTGTGTTTTGTAAACATAAAAGAGTCCCTAGTAAGCCTCTTGTTAAACTAGCTTTTTGATTAATAGATGATTATGGTTTCCTGATCATGGACATTGGATGTTATTAATAACAAGATCATGTCATTAGGAGAATGATGTGATGGACACACTCCTATAGTTAGCATAGCATAAGATCAAGTCATTTAGAGTTTGTTTTCTACAAGCTTTCAAATACATAGTAACCAAATCATTCGACCATGAGATCATGTTAATCACCATCACCAGATGGATACTTTGATGACACCCAACACCAGTTCTGTAATTGGGTGGTTATAAAGGTGGCATTAGGTATTCTGAAAGTATGTCTCGAAGCACATGGATCAAGAGTGGGATTTTTCCATCCATATGATAGATAGATATACTCTTGGCCCTCTCGGTGGAATGACATCCAATTGGCTTGCAAGCATGTGACTAGGTCACAAGGGATGTCATATCATGGAACGAGTAAAGAGTACTTACCGGTAACGAGGTTGAACTAGGTATAGAGATACCGATGATCAAACCTCGGTTATGTAAAGTATCGCGCGACAAAGGGAATCGATGTCGTATGTAAATGGTTCATTCTATCACGAAGTCATCGTATAAATATGTGGGAGCCATATGGATTTCCAGATCCCTCTATTGGTTATTGATCGGAGAGGTATCTTGATCATGTCTGCATAGTTCACGAATCGTAGGGACACACACTTAATGATTTGATGATGTTTGAGTAGATATGGAATGTGACTTGGAGATCGAATGTTGTTCGGAGTCTCATATTAGATCCAGGACATCGCGAGGAGATCTGGAATGGTTCGGAGAATAAGATTCATATAAGGAAAGTCAATTTACGGGGTTTGGAAATGTTTTCGGTGTTTTGACCGGAAGCTTCTAGAATGTTCTGGAAGGTCCACCACCCCGGGAGGAGCACTTGGGATGTGCCATGCCCTAAGGGGCTGGCCGCATCATGCCCTAGGGAAACTCGGCAAAGGACTAGGAGGAAAGGGTCAAACCCTAGTTTGAAAAGTCAAATCCTAGTTTGAGAAGTCAAATCCTAGTTTGTGAAGGAAAGGAAAACTTCAAAGGCAAGTTTACAACTCCCCTTCTCCTAACCGAGTTGGGGAGGGACTCTCCCCTTCCTATACAAGTTGGGGAGAAACTCGGCTAGGGCAGGGAGGCCTTGGCCGCCGGCCCCTCTCCCATATAAGGAGGGGTGGGGTTCCCCCCTTGGCACCTACAGCCGCACCCCTCTCTCCTCCACCGCACTACTCCGGCTTAGGAGAAGCCCTGCAGAAATCTCTCCTCCCCCCACCACCGCCACAATGTCGTGTTGTTGGGATTCCGAGGAGAACTACAACCTCCGCTGCCCTGCTGGAACAAGGGAGAGGAAGGTCTTCATCGACTATCGTATGTGTGACCAACTGCAGAAGCGCTACCGAACATGGTGCCAGAAGGTTCGTCTACGCGATCTTGAGATCGACAAGTGATGGACTACATCAACCATGAGATCCAAATATCGTTAAACGCTTTGTATCTTCAAGGGTTAGTTCTCTACATTCTCGTTGCACCGATATCATAGATTAGATCTTGGTTTTGTGTGTTCCCACAATATAATTTTTTTTGTTTTACATGTTGTGAACCCTATAGTGGTATTAGAGCCGACTCTATGCGTAGATCTGTTGCACGAGTAGAACACAATGATTTTGTGGGCGTTGATGCTTTTGTTGTCTCTTGCTTTTTGTGTACTTTGCATCTTGCGGGGTGGTGGGATGAAGTGGCCCGGGCTAACCTTACATGTCATCGTACATGAGACTTGATCCACGCTCAACGTGCAACTTGCATTGCACAAGTGGCTTTGCGAGTGTCTGTCGCTCCCACCATAGTGAAGATTCAGTTTACAACGGGCACTTGACAATACTTGTATCAACGTTGTGGTTCATGTTCGTAGGTAAGAACGGTTCTTATTCGAAAGCCCAAGCCATGTAAAACATGCAAAAAAAATTAGAGGCATCTAACTTGTTTTTGCAGGGCATGTGTTGTGATGTGATATGGACATGATGTGATTGTGATTATATTTGATGTATGCAATGATCCTTATTGTAAGTTGGCAACCGGCAGGAGCCTTGTGGTTGTCTTTAAATTTCGTTAAGACATACGTGTCTATTCATCAAGTAGTTGTAATAGTTGCTGTTGGTGGAGGAAGACCATGAAGCGGCGCCATTCACCTTGACACCATGCCGGTGATGATGGAGGTCATGTTCGTTCTTTGTATATGAAGATCAAAGGCACAAGAAGAAAGGCCATATCATATCACATATTATGAATTGCATGTGATGTTGATCCTTTTATGCATCTTGTATTGCTTAGATCGCGATGGTAGCATTATAAGATGATCCCTCTCACTAAATAGCAAGTAATAAAGTGTTCGTCCTTAGTAGGCACCATTTCTAAGACTCGTCGTTTCGAAGCACCACATGGTGATCGGGTGTGATAGATTCTACGTGTGCATACAACGGGTGCAAGCCAGATTTGCACATGCGGATACTAAGGTTAACCTTCACGAGCCTATCACGTACAGACATGGTCTCGGAACACAGAATACCAAAAGGTAAAGCATGAGTCATATGATTGATATGATGAACATGTTTATTGTTCGCCTTTGAAGCTACATCATCTCTCGTGATGGCCATACTTGATGTAGTGGATTTGGTTCATTTGATCACTAAAACAATGTGAGGGATGTTGTTTTGAGTGGGAGTTCACCTAGTTAATTTAAGAATTAATTATTCTAAACTCTTTGTAAATATGTTGTACATCATGGCGGCTCCTACCATCAATTTTAATGCATTCCTAGAGAAATAGAAGTTGAAAAACAATGGAAGCAACTTCGCGGACTGGTTCCGCAACTTGAGGATTATCCTCAATGCTGGTCAGTTGACCTATGTGCTGGATGAACCGCTGGGTGACCCGCCTGTAGATGATGCTATCGATGAGGTGAAAAACGTTTACCTCACTCGGAAGAACCAATACTCCACAGTTCAGTGTGCCATCTTGTATGGTTTGGAATCGGAGCTTCAGAAGAGCTTTGAGAACCACGGCCCTCATGATATTGTCAATAAGCTCAAAATGATATTTGAGACTCACGCGGCCGTGGAAAGCTATGAAGCCTACAAGAAGTTCTTTAACTGCAAGATGGAAGAGGGCAACTTCGTTAGCGAGCATGTGCTTAAAATGTCTAGGCACGCAAATAAACTCGTAGATTTGGGAATAACGATTCCTAATGCAGCACATGGATAAGTTGTTGCCTGAATTATTCTCTATGTTGAAGTCTGCGGAAGTAGAGATCAAGAAGGAGCACCAAGTGTTTATGGTCAATAAGACCACCAAATTTCATGAAGCAAGGCAAGCCTAAGAAGAACAATAACTTCAAGAAGGGTGGCAAGAAAGCTTCCGCGCCCACTAAGAAGCCCAAGGATGGTTCTAAGCCTGATACTAAGTGCTTTTATTGCAAGAGCAAAGGTCACTGGAAGCGTAATTGCCCCAAGTATCCGGCAGATCTAAAGAATGGCAATATCAATAAGAAAGGTATATTCGATATACATGTTATTGATGTGTATCTTACTAGTAGTCGTAGTAGTTCCTGGTTATTTGATACTGGTTCGGTTGCTCATATTTGTAAATCGAAATAGGTGTTGAAGAATAAGCAAAGACTAGAAAGAGACGAGGTGACGATTCACGTTGGAAATGGCACCAAGGTTGATGTGATCGCTGTCAGCACACTACCTCTTCATCTACCATCGGGATTAGTTTTAAGTCTAAATAATTTTTATTTGGTGCATGCGTTAAGCATGAACATTATATATGGATCTTGTTTATTGCGAGACGGTTATTCGTTTAACTCTGAGAATAATGGTTGTTCAATTTATATGAGTAATATCTTTTATGGTCATGCGCTTGAGATGGATGGTATATTATTACTGAATCTTGATAGTAGTGATACACATGTTCATAATATAAATGATAAATGAATGAAATTGAATAATAATTCCACATACATGTGGCACTGCCGTCTTGGTCACATTGGAGTGAAGCGCATGAAGAAACTCCATTCCGATGGACTTCTTGAA
Organism: Avena sativa; assembly: GCA_916181665.1. Lineage (NCBI taxonomy): Eukaryota > Viridiplantae > Streptophyta > Magnoliopsida > Poales > Poaceae > Avena > Avena sativa. The sequence continues at coordinate 99,587,215 of OV702293.1, forward strand.
TCACTTGATTTTGAATCACTTGATTTTCAATCACTTGAAAGATGAGAAGCATGTATGATCGGAAAAATGACTAAGACACCATTCTCTGGAGTAATGGAGCGAGCTATGGACTTGTTGGAGATCATACATACAGATGTGTGCAGTCCAATGAGCGTGGCATTGTGCAGTGGATATCGTTTTGTTGTTACTTTCACGGATGACTTGAGTAGATATGGGTATATCTAGTTTATGAAACGTAAGTCCGAAACTTTCGAGAAGTTTAAGGAATTCCAAAGTGAAGTAGAAAATCAACGTAACAAGAAGATTAAGTTTCTGCGGTCTGATTGTGGAGGTGAGTATCTAAGTTGTGAGTTTGGCATGAATTTGAAGAAATGCGGAATACTTTCACAATTGACACTGCCGGGAACACCACAACGTAATGGTGTGTCCGAACGTCGTAATCGAACTCTCTTAGATATGGTTCATTCTATGATGTCTCTTACAGATTTATTGTTACCATTTTGGGGTTATGCATTAGAAACAGCCGCATTCATTTTAAATAGGGCACCATCGAAATCCGTTGAAACACACCGTATGAATTGTGATTTGGTAAGAAACCTAAGTTGTCGTTCCTTGAAATTTGGTGTTGCAAATCTTATGTAAAGAAGTTACAACCCAACAAGCTTGAACCCAAAGCGGAGAAATGCGTCTTCATAGGATACCCTAAAGAAACAATTGGGTATACCTTATATCATAGATCTGAAGGCAAAATTTTCATTGCTAAGAATGGATCCTTTCTTGAGAAGGAGTTTCTCTCGAAAGAAGTGACTGGAAGGAAAGTAGAACTCGACGAGGTTGTTGAACGTTCTCTCGGATTTGAGAGTATCACAACACCAGAAGATGTTCATATGCCGCCTGCACCAATAAGAGAGGAAGCTAATGATAATGATCACGGAACATCAAATGAAGTTACTATGGAACCTCGCAGGTCGACGAGGGTTCATACCACTCCAGATTGGTATGGTCTTGTTATGAATGTCATGTTGGTGGACAACACTGACGACCCTACGACCTATGAGGAAGAAATGATGAACCCATATTCCAACAAATGGCAAGAAGCCATGAAATCCGAGATTTGATCCATGTACGAAAAACAAAGTGTGGACTTTGGTTGACTTACCGGATGGCCGCAAGGCTATCGAGAACAAATGGATTTTTAAGAAGAAAACATATGCTGAAGGTAATATAACTGTCTATAAAGCTCGACTTGTCATGAAAGGGTTCTGAAAAATTCAAGGGGTTGACTACGATGATACTTGCTCACCAGTAGAAAAGCTAAAGTCTGTGAGGATTTTGTTATCAATCGCTGCATATTACGATTATGAGATATGGCAGATGGATGTAAAAATGACGTTCCTCAATGGTGACATTGAAGAAGAGTTATATATGGTACAACCCAAAGGTTTTGTCGATCCTAAAGATGCTAACAAGGTATGCAAACTTCAACGGTCCATTTATGGATTGAAGCAAGCATCTGGAATCAATGTTTTGATAAGGTGATAATTGTAGAGGTCCCAACCTTTAATAAGGTAGAGATCATTGTGTTTACAATGCTAGTCCCTGGATCAATAGCTATCATCCACAGTTAAGATGTAATATCAAGAAACAAAGGTCATAATACAACTTTATAACCAGAAATAAAATAATTCATTACATCTTACATAGCTCATTTGGCTATCTCATTACAAAGCAGCAGAAATAACTATAGCATGGAGTCCTTCATCTACAAAGTGCCATAGGAAATCATGTTGGTTGTAGACTTGTAATCCTAATCAACACACTTCACTAACATCAAACAAACCTGTAACATAATAAGTTACAGCCACAAGGGTCAATACATTTGAATTGTATTGGCAAGTGATACTATAGTAATATAGTGGAGTCTATCATCTATATGCATTTGGCTAAGTGGAGCTTAGGCTTGCTGTCAACACCCGGATTTTTAATCCCAGATGCCTGTTATGCCATACATCGCAATCCCAGGATTACCATTTTTGCGAGACATAACAGAATTGGATACCACAGTACATCATCCATTACAAACCATACATAATAAGGTCTTAAACAAATAAGGAGCTCATGATCCAGTTCTTAATACAACTCAAGCAGCGGAATACGTAATAGTAACGGTAGCATAGGCGAAGCTCCATCTTCGGGGTCACAGGCACTGCTGACGATGGGAGATGATCCTAGTTGTCGTAACCTTCCTGGGGTCCATCCTCCAGGTACTCCTCTTCATAGTCTGGCCACGGGAATAGCCAGGGACAAAGCCGTGAGTACTCTTTAAGTACTCGCAAACTAATGCTAACAAGTGAAGGGAGTTTTTGATAATAGGACAGTAGGCTCTAGGGTTGTTTTGCAAGAAGCCAGATTTATCTCTACTAAGCTGAGAAGCAAGATAGCTAGTTGAAGTTATAACACCTAAGTGGGAACTTTTATTTCATATCACAACCCTGTTGTGGTCAAGTCAAAGTCTCAATCCATTTCACAAGTCTTTTTGAAAACATCTGACGGGGGAACAGTATGGCCACTCTAACTGTCCATAAACGCGGATGCGGCTATTCGAATAGTTTGACACTCTGTAGAGATTGTACACTTTCACCACAACATTCGATACATCCGTCAGGAACAAATCCTGAATTCACCATACTCAGTATGCGGATAATCAATCCTAACCTTTCAATTACACGCCCTAGTATAAGCACCTCTCCTGTGAGTTTGGCCTCCCAACCATGACCAACTGTCATCTTGGGTACTGCACAGGTGGACAATCTTCACAAGGTAGCCTCAGCTAAAACCTTGGCCGTGAGGGAACTAATACTAAGGTATATAAGTTTCCAGTCAAGCCCTACCCAATCTTCGGGTATTATGGTTGTACGATAAAACTGGAATGGTATCGCATCCAGACAACCATCAGTTTTATAAAGGGCTAAGGCTCATGCCTCAACATTTTCATCACCAAAATCATATGGTGTTTGGAAACACATGTCAAAACATCTCAGTAGTGATCCATCATTCTAAGGTTTTCATAACCATTTTCACCAAGTATTCCCATCTAAATTTGATCAAGTTTTATGCTTAGCACTAGTATCTACAAGTGGGGGTGAATACTAATGAGGGGTGGTAAACTAGTGGAGTTCTAACTAAGTTTAATCTCATGCCTTAGGATGACATCAAGATTATCTAGCTTAGGCCAAATTTTATGTTCTTTATGCAACCTTCAAATATATCTTTCTAGAATCTACAAGTTACTTCAGCACACTCTAAGGAAGTAGCTTTGATAAATAAATAAAGTAAGAAGCTTGCAAATAAAACTAGGATTGGGTTATCAAGTGGGTATAATCACATATGCTTAGGGCATATGATTGGCATGGTAACAAGTAAGGGTTTGTTTGCATCAGTAGATTATCTTGCAAGTGTTAGCTTGCACATTCACTAGTAGTATTAGGCTTGCCTTATGCAGAGCAGTGGTTGAAGTTCTCCTCGGCTTCTTCTTCGTAGTATCCTCCTTCCTCCTCGTATCCTTGGTCGGTACTAGCGTCTATAAATAAATACGATGTACACAATCACCAAACAATACTTAAATACTTGCAATCATCACACAAAAGGGTCCTATAGATGATCTAACATCATCACTAACATTACAAGATTAAAGCTTGGTTTAATTCCTTTTATTTTTAGAAAAGTAATTTCTACTCATTGAAAAACTACTTAAGATTTAATATTCTCCAAACCAAACATGGGATCATGTTGACACTTGTCATCACCACATATTTTAGTCCATGGGAATGTGATTTAAAGTGGTGTCACAATTTAATAAGGTTTTACCCTTCTATTTTAATTAAATAAGTGGCTAGAAATACTTATGTGGCATTATTTTATTACTTGAACATTGTTTCTGTAGGTAAACCTATATATATTTTTTATATATTCTGAAAGGCATGGTTAAATGTGATTTTTGAGAGTTGGAATCAACTCAAAAGCTATTATGGTTTAAATTTGAAAAATGTTTGAATGCAGAAAAGCTTCTGCCTTTTTATTTTTACCAAGGATGATCTACAGATCAAAATGACTTGAATCCAACGGGCTTGGATTCATCATTTCCAGACCTTTCTAACAAAATTGGTTTCATTCAATTTGGTTCAATGAATCAATCTGGGTTGAATTTTGAAACTGGGTACAGAAGTGTGTTTGAAATAAAATGGAAAAGGTTAAATTCAAACAACTGGGCTGCGCGGGAAGTGATACTAGGCCGGCCTGCTAAGCGCAGCGCTTACGCGGGCTGGTTAAGTGGCTGTCCCCACGCGTCAGTGAGACGAGGGGGTGCGAAGCGGTATGGGGCGATGTGGTGCGTTCGATCTGGTTCTAATCCAACGGCTGAGGGTCATCGTCGATGTTGGGCAACGCCGGCGAGACAGAAACCTAGAACGGCAGGTGGGGCCATTGGGGGCTCACCTGGGCTCAGGCGAGGGTCGGCGAGGCGGGCGAACGACGAAGTCGACGACAGGGAACCTCCTGGTACCGGCAGCTTCTCCTGGGGCGGCTCCAATCGCTAGCCCCCTTCTTCTTCAGCAGTGGCAGGCTCCGGTGAAATTCCGGCGAAGTGCTGCTCGCCTAGCTCCGGGAACGGGGTGGCACGATCAGTGAGGAGAGGGGAGTGAGATGGTGTGCTCAATTCGGCTGGGAGTGGCCTCTATTTATAGTGGCGAGAGGGAACCGACGGGACGCAAGGTGAGATCGTCGTGGTCGATGGCACAGAGGGCTAGAGGCGTGGGCGATGGTAGGGGAGGTGCAGTGCTCCCTGGTGATGCTCAACGACGTGGTGGCAAGGCGTGAGGCGGTGGGGTTTGGTCGGAACGCGGCGGTGCTCTGCGCGTGCCCGACGGAAGTTTTAATGGCGCACAACGTGCGTGGTCCGCGCAGCGGCGAACGAGCGTGTCTACGGGGTTGCTGGGACGGTGGTGATCATGTATGCACGCGGCGGAGGCGACACGCGGTCTGTGGGCGTCGGTCGAGCGTGGCGCACGGGGCGCGCTCTCGGCATGGTTGCTGGCGAGCTTGGCATGGTCCGTGCGTGTGGTCCAGGGGCTGGCACAGTTCGAGCGTTGGACAGGGAGTGGTGGTGGGGTGTTGGCTTGCTCCCAGACATGTTGGCTAGGCTTGTTTCTTCTCCTATCTTGCTGTCAACATGGGGGTGACAAGGTTGCACTCGGCCTGCTCACCATTGATGGCATTGCCAAGCTTACAGTGATGCTAGAGGTTTGCAATTGAGCTAGATGATCTACTAAAGCATAGTTGCATCCAGAGAGGGAACAAGTTAGGCAAGAATCACTGCTCACAATAGTGTTTGGATTTTGTTTGATTTGTGTCTGCAAAGTGTTTGATGAAATGGCTGCAAGAATTCAAGTTTTGAATTTTGAAAAGATTTTTGGTGTGTGTGCTAGGTTGGTGCTAGTGAGTCTGCAGATGCTTGGGTTTTGAAAGTTGAGCTTGTTTGAGTGGTTTTTGAAAAAGTGGGATCTTCCCATATGATAAAGATTCAATTTTGAACTGTCCTTTAAACCATACATTTGAAAGTTTTTGGATGATCACAAAGTGGGCCTTGATACTTTGTTATGAGTACAATCAAGGGGTGCAAAGATCCAGAAAGGTTTCTGTTAAGTTCTGAAAGTTTGATACAGCCAAAGTAGGCATGGGAGTTAAATTGGTCAAAATGACCGTTCCCTTATTTTATTTGTTTTGATTTACTTGTCTTTGGGAAAATTGTGGGAAATGTTTAGATGATGTTTATTTCACCTAAGCATCCATTTACAAGCAAAGGAACACACAAACAAGTTGGTTCAAAAGAATTCAAAATGAAATGCATACTCACATGCATGCTTCCATAATTTTATTTATAAAAGTTTTTCTTAACCCTAAGTTTGATGATTAGAGTTTGATGATCCATGTTTAGTATTTTTGGGATGTTACAAACCTTCCCCCCTTAAAAAAATCTCGTCCCGAGATTTGAAAAAGGACGAAAAAGATTACCTAGGATTTGAAGAGATCGGGAAACTCCGTCCTGATGTGATCTTCGCGCTCCCAGGTAGCTTCCTCTTCTGTGTGGTTGCTCCACTGAATCTTGAGAAACTTGATGCTTTGGGTTCAGGTAGTTTTGAAGGCTTCTTCCAAAATACGGATGGGTACTTCGGGATAGGTCAGGTCATCATTGATCTCCATGGTCCGATGGTCTATATTCTTGAACACTTCGGTCTTCTCTGGAACTTCGAGGCACTTGCGAAGTAATGAGATATGGAACACATTATGCACGGCTGACATCTCTTCTGGTAGTTCCAATTGGTACGACACTTCTCCTCGACAGTTTAGAATCTTGAAAGGTCCGATATATCTGGGGGCTAACTTTCCTTTGAGTTGGAAACGCTGCATTCCCTTCAATGGCGACACCTTCAGATATACAAAATCTCCTATGTTGAAGGCGAGGTCTCGATGTCTCTTGTCGGTGTAACTCTTCTGTCTGGACTGGGCGGTCTTGAGGTGTTCATGAATCTTGAACCTTCTCTTCTGCTTCTCGTAGGATGTTGGGTCCGAATATCTGACTCTCTCCTACTTCCGACCAGTTCAAAGGGGTGCGACACTTCCTTCCGTACATGAATTCAAATGGGGCCATTTGCAAACTGGCTTGATAACTGTTGTTGTATGAAAATTCTGCAAACGGCAGACAGTCTTCCCACTTGGATCCATATTCTAACACACATGCTCTCAGCATATCTTCGAGTATTTGATTTACTCGCTCCATTTGTCCATCGGTCTGAGGGTGATAAGCGGTGCTGAAATCTAGGCGGGTTCCTAAACCTTCTTGGAATTTCTTCCAAAATCTCGAGGTAAACTGAGTTCCTCGATCCGATACGATGTTCTTGGGGACTCCGTGCAAACTAACTATCCTGCGATGTACAACTCCGCTATCTTCGAACTCTCATATGTGGTATTGACGGGTAAGAAATGGGCGACTTTGGACAATCGGTCCACTATGACCCAGATAGAGTCATTTCCTCTACTAGAAGTAGGCAATCCGGTGATAAAGTCCATTCCAACGGAATCCCATTTCAATTCTGGAATCTGCAAGGGTTGCAACAATCCAGCGGGTCTTTGATGTCCTGCCTTGACTCGCTAACATATATCACACTTGGCGATATAACTTCCGATTTCTCTCTTCATCTTATGCCACCAAAATTGCTCTTTCAAATCTTGATACATCTTCGTTCCTCCGGGGTGGATAGAATAAATAGTATTATGAGCCTCCTTCAGAATCACTTCTTTCAACTCAGAATCTGCTGGTACACAAAGGCGTCCTTTGTACCACATAAATCCTTCTTCGTCTTCGGTGAATCCGGGTACTTTGCCTGTACCGATACGACGCTTGATTCCGTCGATACTAGTATTTCCCTTCTGTCCCTCTTTGATCTGACTGATCAAAGAGGGCTGAAGTTTTATGCTAGCCAAAAATCCTTCACTTACTAATTCTATTCGAAAATCTTCCATCTCTTTGTGCAAGCTTGGTTGCTCCTTCAAGATCATGGAGTTCAAGCGGCACGGCAATCTGCTAAGGGCATCAGCTACCACATTGGCTTTACCAGGGTGATAGTGAATGTCCAAATCGTAATACTTGATTAGCTCAATCCATCTTCTCTGTCTCATATTCAGCTCCTTCTGAGTGAATATATACTTCAGACTCTTGTGATCCGTATAGATCTCACAACGGTTTCCCATCAGGTAGTGCCTCCATGTCTTCAGGGATAAAACTATGGCTGCGAGTTCGAGGTCATGGGTTGGGTAATTTTGCTCATGTTGCTTCAGTTGTCGAGATAGATAAGATATAACTTTGCCTTCTTGCATTAGCACACATCCGAGACCGATCTTGGATGCATCACAATACACGTCGAAGGGCTTCGTGATATCCGGAATGATCAAGATTGGGGCTGAAATCAATCTCCTCTTGAGTTCTTGAAAACTCGCTTCACATTTATCCGTCCATTCAAACTTCTTGTCCTTCTTCAGCAATTGGGTCATGGGTCTGGCGATACTCGAGAATCCTTCTACGAACTTGCGGTAATATCCCGCCAATCCGAGAAATGCACGAACTTGGGTTTGAGTGGTTGGGGCTTGCCAATCTTCTACATCTTTCACTTTGGCAGGGGCAACGGCAATTCCTCCGGCTGATACAATGTGACCGAGGAATCCTACCTCCTGTAACCAGAATTCACATTTGCTAAACTTTGCATACAGCTGATGCTCTCTAAGGGTTCCAAGAATAGTCCTTAGGTGTAGCTCATGTTCTTCTTCTGATTTCGAAAAAATTAGAATGTCATCGATGAAAACAACGACAAACTTATCCAGGAAGTCCATAAAAATCTTATTCATGAGATTCATGAAATAAGCGGGGGCATTGGTTAATCAAAAAGACATGACTGTATACTCGTACAATCCATAGCTGGTGGTAAAGGCAGTCTTTGGAATATCCTCTGCACGAATCTTCAGTTGATGATAGCCAGTCCTAAGATCAATCTTAGAAAACACTTTGGCACCGGTCAACTGATCAAACAAATCTTCTATCTTGGGCAAGGGGTATTTGTTCTTGATGGTGACATCATTCAACTTCCGGTAATCCGTACACAAATGGTTACCTCCATCTTTCTTGTCCACAAATAAAACAGGTGATCTCCATGGTGACGCACTTGGTTGAATCAATCCAATTTCCAACATGGCATCCAGTTGCTTCTTCAGTTCTTCTAGTTCAGACGGGTTCATACTATATGGTCTCTGGGCTATGGGTCCAGTTCCGGGGATTAGTTCGATGATAAACTCGATATCCCGATCTGGGGGCATACCGGGCAAAACATCTAGAAATACATTGGGGTATTCACAGACTATCCGGACTTGGTCAATGGTAGGTTGGGCTATACTCTTGTTGCACTTGAATTGACGAGGTAAGGTTTCGGATATATGCTCGACTGATATTCCGGCTGTACTGGTCATGGTTATGGCTTTCTCAATCAATCCTTTATGTTTGGACATTCAATCCATTCCTAGTACTACTTCCAAACCTTTAGTTCTGAGTACTATCAGATTAGCATAAAAATCTATGCCATGGATTCGGATAGGGACGGCTTTGCAAATTTGCCTAGCCTTGGTGGTTCATCCGGGAATTTGAACGATCATGACATGATTCAGTTTGGTCGGTTGAATTTTACTAGTGCATGCAAATTCTTCTGTGACAAATGAATGCGATGCACCAGAATCAAACAACACTCTTGCAAGTACTGAATTAATAGAAAACATACCCAGCACGACGTCTGGCGCTTCCTGAGCTTCTTCAGCATGCATGAGAAAAAGACGGCCATTGCGGTTGAGTGAATTCCCTGGGGCAAATCTCCTTCCTGGCTGAACACGACGCTGCTGCTGAGCTGGGGCATTGGTATTGGGGGCTGCGGCATTCTTCTTGTTGGGGCACTCGTTGGATTAGTGGCCCTTATTTCCACAGTGATAACAAGTCACTTGCGACTTGTCCTTTGTTGCTACAGGCACAACATTGCTTCCAGTCCTCGGGGCAGTGTTGGTGTTGGTGGCAGCATTGTTGTTGTTGAACTTGGGTGGGGCACGGTTGAAATTGCTAGAGTTGTCGGGGTTGTTGTGATTTCCTCCGGGTCTAGGGTTTCCACGGTTGGGATAGGTCGGACGGTTCATCGGGGGTCTGTTGGTTCTTGGGGAAAATCCGGGAGATGGGTTAGGGCGATACTTTGGGGTCTGATGGGTTCCTGGCTGATTCATCATGCGACGCTTGCGGTTCTCATTGGCTTGGTTGATCTTTCCTTCCATCTGGATGGCAGAGTCGACAAGGGCTTCAATATCAGCAAAGGGGATATTAACTAACTCTGTCTGCATCTCATCATGCAGACCATTCAGGAATCTTTCTTTCTTCTTGGCTTCGGTGTCAATCTCATCCGGGGCATACCTAGCTAATGACAAGAATTTGTCACAGTATTCCACTACGGTCATCCTTCCTTACTTCAGTTCTCTGAACTCGTCTATCATCCTCTTGATCAAACCCGGTGGCACATGGGTTCTGCTGAACTTGACCTTGAATTCCTCCCAGGTCATCATCTGGCCTCCGGTCATTGCATGAACACTGTTCCACCATGCTCTGGCATCTCCGGCTAGATAGTGGGTGGCGAACAGAACTTTCTCATTGGCTTCCACTCCGGCGACTTCTAGGTTATTTTCCATGGTTTGCATCCAATTATCGGCATCTAGGGGTTCTTCTGACTTAGTGAAAACAGGTGGGTTGGTATTCTGGAAAATCTTGAGCTTAGATCCATGGTTATCTTGATTTCCGTGGCCTTGATTGTTGTGGGCTAGCTGAGCTATCTGTTGCAGGGTGGCTAGGTTGGCTTGACGTTCCGCTCTTTCAGCTTCACGGTCAGAAGTCAACATTTGCAAGATCTGCAACATCGGGTCCGGGGATGAACCACTTCCTCCGTGTGGCTTCTGAAGATTGAGATAGATCATGAGAAAAGAGGGAAATTTCTAAGGTTCTGGGACTTTGAAAAGTTTTTAAAGTTTGACTCAGATTTTCTAGCAACTTGCTTTTCATTAATTAATTAATTAATAGCACACGATACAACACACACCACAAAACAAGAAAAACAGATGGTTTTAAGAAACATTCTGAAAACTACGATACAGTGGGACCGAATACTACTCACTACGCTAGTGCTCAAGTGCTACTACTCCTCGGAATCTGTGGCTTCATCATCCTCATCATCATCGATGAAGGCGAAGTCATCCTCATCAGTGAAGAAATCCATAGCCTGTTCCTCCAAAAAATCATCGTCATCACTGAGATAGGAGTAGGGGTCTCCACGAAGATCCTCTCCGGCATTCTCCCTTTCCTCCAACTACATGTCTCTCTCGTGGATGGTCTCCTCCAAAGATGAGATACGGTGGCGAAGACGGGCAATAATGCGCTCCTTCTTGTCGAGCTGACGGCGGCGAGACTTGCGATCCTTCGCTAGCATGGTGATGGGTTGATCCTTCGTCTTGATGATGGCAGACTTATGGTTGGAGTAGTTACGACAGTTATCCAACTCCTGCTGACGATCGTACATCATGAAGCTAAGGTGGTCCAATTGAGTCTTCAGCTCAGGGTGGTATGGGGCTTCTAGTGGTAGTCCATTTGCATCACGCCTTGGGAAAAACTCAAAGCGGGTTCCCTTGATCTGATTGATACTCTGCCCACACAGACGGGAAAGAGCTTCCTGCATGGCCCTGGCAAGTCCATCGAGCCAGTTGTTCTCTCTTAAGGTAAACTGAATTCCCTCAGCAGTGGGAGGTTCAATCTTTCCTCGGAGACTTGCAACAATTAGCCACTGCAGATCTTCTCCTCCTTGATCATTGAGCTGAGCTCCAAAGAACTCGGGGTGCGGACGCTCCAGAAGTTCCGAAAGCTGGTCCAAATCCCTCTCAAAGATAAGGTCTCCCCCATTCCCCAACTGATAAAACTTGTTGTACTTCACGTCCATCTATAAGAATATAGGATGAGTAAGTTAGTAGAGTGATCAAGTGTGTCAAATTTTATGTATTTTGCAAGAGTTTTTGAGGAACATGGATTTTCATGAAAGAATCAAGGTGATAAGAATGGGAATAAGTTTTTGCAAATATTTGTTTTCTTTGGTTTTGAAACTAAGTTTTTGGGTTCAAACGTCCAGTCTAACTAGGGTCTCCTATGGTCAGGATGGCTCAGATACCAACTTGTCAACACCCGGATTTTTAATCCCAGATGCCTGTTATGCCATACATCACAATCCCAGGATTACCATTTTTGCGAGACATAACAGAATTGGATACCACAGTACATCATCCATTACAAACCATACATAAGGTCTTACACAAATAAGGATCTCATGATCCAGTTCTTAATACAACTCAAGCAGCAGAATACGTAATAATAACGGTATCTTAGGCGAAGCTCCATCTTCGGGGTCACAGGCAATGCTGACGATGGAAGATGATCCTAGTTGTCGTAACCTTCCTGGGGTCCATCCTCCAGGTACTCCTCTTCATAGTCTAGCCATGGGAATAGCCAGGGACAAAGCCATGAGTACTCTTTAAGTACTCGCAAACTAATGCTAACAAGTGAAGGGGGTATTTGATAATAGGACACTAGGATCTAGGGTTGTTTTGCAAGAAGCCAGATTTATCTCTACTAAGCTGAGAAGCAAGATAACTAGTTGAAGTTATAACACCTAAGTGGGAACTTGTATTTCATATCACAACCCTTTTGTGGTCAAGTCAAAGTCTCAATCCATTTCACAAGTATTTTTGAAAACATCTAACGGGGGAACAATATGGCCACTCCAACTGTCCATAACCGCGGACGCGGCTATTCGAATAGTTTGACACTCTGTAGAGATTGTACACTTTCACCACAACATTCGATACATCCGTCAGGAACAAATCCTGAATTCACCATACTCAGTATGCGGATAATCAATCCTAACCTTTCAATTACACGCCCTAGTATAAGCACCTCTCCTGTGAGTTTGGCCTCCCAACCATGACCAACTGTCATCTTGGGTACTGCACAGGTGGACAATCTTCACAAGGTAGCCTCAACTCAGACCTTGGCCGTGAGGGAACTAATACTAAGGTATATAAGTTTCCAGTCAAGCCCTACCCAATCTTCGGGTATTGTGGTTGTACGATAAAATTGGAATGGTATCGCATCCAGACAACCATCAGTTTTATAAAGGGCTAAGGCTCATGCCTCAACATTTTCATCACCAAAATCATCTGGTGTTTGGAAACACATGTCAAAACATCTCAGTAGAATGATCCATCATTCTAAGGTTTTCATAACCATTTTCACCAAGTATTCCCATCTAAAGTTGATCAAATTTTATGCTTAGCACTAGCATCTACAAGTGGGGGTGAATACTAATGAGGGGTGGTAAACTAGTGGAGTTCTAACTAAGTTTAATCTCATTACTTAGGATGACATCAAGATTATCTAGCTTAGGCCAAATTTTATGCTCTTTATGCAACCTTCAAATATATCTTTCTAGAATCTACATGTTACTTCAGCACACTCTAAGGAAGTAGCTTTGATAAATAAATAAAGTAAGAAGCTTGCAAATAAAACTAGGATTGGGTTATCAAGTGGGTATAATCACATATGCTTAGGGCATATGATTGGCGTGGTAACAAGTAAGGGTTTGTTTGCATCAGTAGATTATCTTGCAAGTGTTAGCTTGCACATTCACTAGTAGTATTAGGCTTGCCTTATGCAGAGCAGTGGTTGCAGTTCTCCTCGGCTTCTTCTTCGTAGTATCCTCCTTCCTCCTCGTATCCTTGGTCAGTACTAGCGTCTATAAATAAATACGATGTACACAATCACCAAACAATACTTAACTACTTGCAATCATCACACAAAAGGGTCCTATAGATGATCTAACATCATCACTAATATTACAAGATTAAAACTTGGTTTAATTCCTTTTATTTTTAGAAAAGTAATTTCTACTCATTGAAAAACTACTTAAAATTTAATATTCTCCAAACCAAACATGGGATCATGTTGAAACTTGTCATCACCACATATTTTAGTCCATGGCAATGTGATTTAAAGTGGTGTCACAATTTAATAAGGTTTTACCCTTTTATTTTAATTAAATAAGTGACTAGAAATGCTTATGTGGCATTCTTTTATTACTTGAAAATTATTTCGGTAGGTAAACCTATATATTTTTTTAAATATTCTGAAAGTCATGGTTAAATGTGATTTTTGAGAGTTGGAATCAACTCAAAAGCTATTATGGTTTAAATTTGAAAAATGTTTGAATGCAGAAAAGCTTCTGCCTTGTTGTTTTTACCAAGGATGATCTACAGATCCAAATGACTTGAATCTAACGGGCTTGGATTCAGCATTTCCAGACCTTTCTAACAAAATTGGTTTCATTCAATTTGGTTAACTGAATCAATCTAGGTTGATTTTTGAAACTGGGTATAGAAGTGTGTTTGAAATAAAATGGAAAAGGTTAAATTCAAACAACTGGGCTGCGCGGGAAGCGATACTGGGCAGGCCTTCTAAGCACAGCGCTTACGCGGGCTGGTTAAGTGGTTGTCCCCATGCGTCATTGAGACGAGGGGGTGCGAAGCGGTATGGGTCGATGTGGTGCATTCGATCTGGTTCTAATCCAACGGCTGAGGGTCATCGTCGATGTTGGGCAACGCCGGCGAGACAGAAACCTAGCGCGGCAGGTGGGGATCATTGGGGGCTCACCGGGGCTCAGGCGAGGATCGGCGAGGCGGGCGAACGACAAAGTCAACGACGATGAACCTCCTGGTACCGGCAGCTTCTCCTGGGGCGGCTCCAATCGCTGGCCCCCTTCTTCTTCAGCAGCGGCAGGCTCTGGTGAAATTCAGGCGAAGTGCTGCTCGCCTTGCTCCGGGAACGGGGTGGCACAATCAGTGAGGAGAGGGGAGTGAGATGGTGTGCTCAATTCGGCTGAGGGTGGCCTCTATTTATAGTGGCGAGAGGGAACCGACGGGGCGCAAGGTGAGCTCATCGTGGTCGACGGCACAGAGGGATAGAGGCGTGGGTGATGGTAGGGGGCGGTGCGGTGCTCCCTGGCAATGCTCAACGACATGGTGGCGAGGCATGGGGCGGTGCAGTTTGGTCGGAACGCGGTGGTGCTCTGCGCGTGCCCGATGGAAGTTTTAATGGCGCACAGCATGCGTGGTCCGCGCGGCGGCGAACGAGCGTGTCTGCGGGGTTGCTGGGACGGTGGTGATCACGTATGCACGCGGCGGAGGCGGCGCGCGGTCTGTGGGCATCGGTCGAGCGTGGCGCACGGGGCGCGCTCTCGGCATGGTTGCTGGCGAGCTTGGCATGGTCCGTGCGTGTGGTATAGGGGCTAGCACGGTTCGAGCGTTGGACAGGGAGTGGCGGTCGGGTGTTGGCTTGCTCCCAGACATGTTGGCTAGGCTTGTTTCTTCTCCTAGCTTGCTGTCGACATGGGGGTGACAAGGGTGCACTCGGCCTGCTCACCATTGATGTTATTGCCAAGCTTACAGTGATGCTAGAGGTTTGCAAATGAGGTAGATGATCTACTAAAGCCTAGTTGCATCCAGAGAGGGAACAAGTTAGGCAAGAACCACTCCTCACAATAGTGTTTGGATTTTGTTTGATTTGTGTCTACAAAGTGTTTGATGAAATGGCCGCAAGAATTCAAGTTTTGAATTTTGAAAAGATTTTTGGTGGGTATGATAGGTTGGTGCTAGTGAGTCTGCAGATGCTTGGGTATTGAAAGTTGAGCTTGTTTGAGTGGTTTTTGAAAAAGTGGGATCTTCCCATATGATAAAGATTCAATTTTGAACAGTCCTTTAAACCATACATTTGAAAGTTTCTGGATGATCACAACGTGGGCCTTGATACTTTGTTATGAGTACAATCAAGGGGTGCAAAGATCCAGAAAGTTTTTTGTTAAGTTCTGAAAGTTTGATACAGCCAAAGTAGGCATGGGAGTTAAATTGGTCAAAATGACCATTCCCTTATTTTATTTGTTTTGATTTACTTGTCTTTGGGAAAAGTGTGTGAAATGTTTAGATGATGTTTATTTCACCTAAGCATCCATTTACAAGCAAAGGAACACACAAACAAGTTGGTTCAAAAGAATTCAAAATGAAATGCATACTCACATGCATGCTTCCATAATTTTATTTATAAAAGTTTTTATTAACCCTAAGTTTGATGATTAGAGTTTGATGATCCATGTTTAGTATTTTTGGGATGTTACACTTGCTTTGCTAACAACAGATTTTCCTTATCAATTGAAAATACTAAGTTTTTATTTGTCAAAATAACCCAAGGCATCTACCAATCAAAGATTGAAGATCCTTTAACCCTTGTTCAACCACAAGATTTTAACTTAGAAATTGGTATGAGGAGATTCTTGATAGCTTTCATGTCTTGATGCTCAAATTGTCCATTGCCGGGGACACGGCTAAGTACTTAGATTTTAATCTCTCGAGAGGTGGTGCACTTTCCCCACAATACTCGACATGCATCGAGACAAGATCTTTAAGAAGCCTTCCCTTAGACCAAAATGGACGCACTCCAAACCTATCACCCCTACCACCAACTGTCCATCTGGCTAAGTTATTGCAACCTATATGATCTAGGCAGAGCCCATAATGTCAATTGGCTGCACTTGAAGCTTCTCAACATTTGACATCTCAAATCTCTTTGTTCCTGGGTGGCTTTCCACAAGTGAGATACACTAAGGTAGACCATAAATATGGGCCCTGTGTAACCACTCAACATAACCCATTCTTTCCATTCCACCTAGGTGATTCATTCACATAGTTGTTTTATTAAACAAAACACAAGTCCTTGACATAGAAATATTTCATAGCATGAATATAATCCACCCTTGTTTTCTACTAGCTAGGATAAACATGATAGTAGTAGGAATACTAACGTAGGGAAAATTATACTAAGGCTTCATCTACCAGGATATCGCATGGCATAGTGAACATATAGAAAATTCCATGCAAGTCCTACTTAGAAATATCACTAATGCATAGTGAAAATAATGGGACAAAAGTATGAAGCACCACTTGCCTTTTTGGTAGAGAATATAAGCTCACTCCTCGATCTTGCAATAGTCACATTCTTCAAAGTTCACTACAATTCAATCAAGCAAGGCACAAATTCAAAACTAGCATTCCAACAATTCATCACATAATAATAAAAACAAAACAATGCATGCAAGCATTGCCAAAGATTGTTTTATTTGGAAAATTGGTTTCTAATAGGTTATAAACATTTTAAAACACCTATTGGTCATTTATAAAAGTGGTTAAGCCATTTTATAACAAGTTAGTAAAAATGGCCACTTTAAATCATTTTTGTTTTGCTAGAATTTATTTTATTCAAAGAATAATTTCTAGTGTTAGAAAAAATGTTTTTAAACACCAATATTAATGTTTATGGTCATAATGTTTTAAAACAAAATCATTTACAAAAGGTTTCACTCAAAACCCTTTTTAAATCAAGCCCAATTTTGATTTTTCTAGAAATGCCTTTAATCAAATTAATAATTTTTCTAGGGTTTAATCAAATACATTTTTAAATCCAAAACTTTGTGTTTAGGGTCAGAGAGTTTAAATCAAACCATTTTCAAAAGATTTTACTCAAAAAGCATTTTTAAACCATAATCAATATTTTTATTTAACTAGAAATGCTTTTATTCAAAGATTTATTCCTTAGCATCACAAAATATACTTTTAAACCTACAAGTTGGTTTTCATGGTCAGTAGGTTCAAAACAAACCATTTACAAAAGATTTTACCCTAATAACTTGTTTAGAATAAATTTTATACACAAAATGTGCCTACACATGTTTCTGCAAAAACAATCAATTTTACAAAAGAAAATCATTAAACAAAGGGCATGGTTGGAAATTATTCTTTTTAATGATTCCATTGATATGAAGTTTGTAAAATTTGGACGTGTGGATTAAAGTTATGAATTTTAAAAAATTAAACGTCTAATAGATTCATTTATGTTTTTAAAACAAACTACAGGCCACGTGTCTTGATCTGATTCACTGGTACCGGTTCGGCAGGATCGCGTGATGAAGTGGGTTGTATCTAATGGAAATCGTGCGGCTCAAATCTCGTCATACTGGTTCTCTTAAGTCATCTATCGTGTCCTTACGATCAACATATAACGGCTCAGATCTAGACGACCAAAGATGGGCGGCGCAGCGACGGTGGCTGGCGGCGGCGCGCTCAGATGGTGACGTTGCCGACGATACATGAAGCGAGAGAGAGGGGGGAGGGATCACCGAGTTCGCCGTGACGCGCTGATTCTCGGGGTGGTCTCTTTCGACGGAGGGGTGAACGGTGACGACGTTAATCGCTCGCCGGAGAAGCTTCTGGCGGCTGGCGCTCACTGTCGATGACGGAGGTGTTGCTACGGTGCGAGCTAGGACACGAAAACGGCAGCGTCAGTTGCATAAGAGGTCACTGGTCACACTCGTATCATCGGGAGGAAGAGGGGTGGTCAGAATGTTACCAGGGGCGTCGCCGGAGTTGAGGCAGACGGTGGCGTCGCTCTGTCGTCGAGGTTGCCAAGGTTTTGGGGCACACGCAAGCGAGATGGAGCTACTGGGGGATGCGTAGGGAGGTGGGGATCACGCTCGTGTGGTTCAGGGGGAAAAGCGGTGGCTGGGCTCGCCGGAATTTGCCAGAAATCTCGTCGCGAAAGAGCGAGGTCTCGAGCAAAATCAGAGCAGCCTGGTGGCGGAGGAGAAGGGGAGAGTGAGGGGAAAGATAGATGAGGCATGGGTGCTTAAGAGGGAGTGATCACGGGAGGAGTTATGCGTGCATTGATGCGAATTTCATCCTGCGAAATCAAAGCAGAAACGGGCGAGAGAGGGGGAGGAACTGGTCGTCCTGGGTGCAGACGACGACTGACAGGTGGGGTTGCGTTGTCAGCGAGGGAGAGAGTTACGCGGTGGAGTCCGGGAATCAGTGACTGCGCGGGTTTAGTTGCTGGTGAGAAAGAAAAAACGTTTCAGGGGAGAAGAGATCCTGCGTGGGCTTCTGCTGGGCTGGGTTAGTGGGCTGGTCTCTTTCACTTTTTTTTCATTCTGTTTCTTTTTTCTTTTCCTTTTCTTATTTTCTGTTTTGAATTCAAACTATCATTCGAATTCAGATTTCTTTTTCAAATCTTTTCCAAATATTCAGTATGTTTCTATACTGTTTTAAATATGTATTTAAAGTCCATTTTTTAAATAATTTTCTTTTATTCTTCTATGAGTTATTAATTATTCAAACTAGACACTTGTCTTTATTCAAATGAGGATTTAATATAATTTCAATTCTTATTTGAATTATTATTTTCTCCAAACCTTTTCAGTAGGCTTTATTTATTCCATAGTGCAAATAATTCATTTTGAATTATTTAAAATATTTTAATATGATTTAATATTCATTTAAATTGGCAATTGTCTTTATTCAAATAAATTCAAATATGGTTTTAATTCCATATAAATTTTTATTCAAATAATTCTTTTTAAGTTAATTATATAACTTTTTAATCTACTTTGGCAAATTCCAATTTACTATTTTCTCATGATTTAATTAATCATTTACATTAGGGATTTTATCTTTATTAGAATATGGTTTAGTCTGATATACTTTTATTTGAATATTCCTTATCCCTTTATTTTATTTGGATTTGAATTATATTTGTTCCATTTGCTTATGGGTTTGATTCAAGATTTAAATTGTCTCCTAAATAATTTTATTAGGTTTTATTATTTAGTTTATGCATATTATCTTTATTTAAATAATATTGGATATTGTCAAACCTTATGATTTTATTTAAATAATCTTTTATTACTTTTTATTATTCCATAATATTTCATTTCATTTGTTTGGCCAAGATTTAATTTGGCTTTTTAAATATTCCTTATTTATTTCTTTCTTTCTTTCTTTATCTTATAAAATCCATATATTTTTATTTAAAGATCTAAAATTGGTGATTCCAATTTGTATAATTTTATTTAATGTTTGTTTATCTTTTTAAATCCCATTAGGATTATTTTGCTCACAATTTGGTATGGATTTTAGATAGTATCTTTATTAGCTTTGGACATTATTTCCTTTTACCTTATTAAATTCATAAACTTTTATCCATGACTCCAAATTAAATGAAACCAATTTTTATGGTTTTATATTATTTTCATTTATCATTTTTGATCAGTTATAAATGTTTGTTGATAGATTTTTAGATCAAATCCATAGTCTTTGAGAAATCTTTGGAATGATTTATTCCATTAGGGTTTTAGAGTTTTGGTTTATCTTTTACAAGTGTTTAAATTTCAAGATACATTCATTGATGAATGCATTTCACTTGATTGAAATTTGTTGGATTCCATTTTATTCAAAGTTTTTTCAAGATTGTTTTGATGTTTCCATTTGGAATCAAAAAGTTTCTTTTCACCCTAAATTTCAAAAATTATTTAATTTTTTTATTTATTTTTCACATTTCAAAATTTGGAAAATTTTGGGATGTGACAGGTTACCACCCTTAAAAGAAATCTCGTCCCGAGATTTGGGAGGGCTAGTGGTTACAAGTTGGCTTCATGACAACTAGGGTACTACCACCCTTAAAAAGGTTTTCAACTAGATTACATATTGTCTTACTTAGGATCTTGATGTAGCTTCTCTGGACACTTGTTTGCATAATGGCCTAGCTCTTTGCTGTTGTTGCACCTCACTTGGCTAATATATTTCTTCTTCTTTGGTATCATTGCATCTTGTTTGTTTCCTTGGTTCTTCTTCTTTTCTGGGCAATCACTGGCATAGTGTCCCATCTCTTTGCAATTATAACATTGCAACTGGCTTTTGTCCTTCTTCTTCTTCTTCTTGGGTCTCTCCAAAGCTAGGAGTTCTTCTAGTTCATGCTCTTCATATCTCACCTCAAAGGTGGGAAATCTTTCTCTCTTCTTGGGGCAGTTACTAGAGATATGACCTTCTTCTCCACAAGAGTAGCAACACTTTGTGGTCACTTTGGATTTTTCCTTATGAGGCATGGTTCTGACTTTGCCTTCATCCTTCTTTGTAGAAGTTGTTCCCTTATGGAGGTTTCCAAACATTTGATGCATTCCATCTTGCTTCATTTGTTGAACTATAGGATAGATGGGGCATTAGATAGGGACATGATCATTTCCTTCACATAGGAAACAAGTCACTTGAGATGTGGGGCATTGTTTAGTTGGATGTTTCTCTTCACAATTAGGGCATTGATCCTCATGCTCCTTGTAAGTGTGTTCCATGTCTCCACAAATATTACAAGCTTGAGTTCCTTCCATAATATCATCCTTGACATCATTGTTGTCACAATCTCCTTGGGAAGAGTTTCTTATCATGTTGATCATTTGATTGGTCATCCTTTGCAACAATTGAGATTGACTTTCCAAAAACTTTTGCATGGTTGGGTCTAACTCATTGTAGTTAGCTAAAAACTGAATTGTCACTTGATTCAACTGGGCTTGACTTGCTAGAAGCATCTCTTGGTTGTTGTTGTTGTTGCCACCATTCTTGATGTTGGAGTTTCTTGGAGAAGTCATCTGTTTGGGTTGGATTGGGATTAGAATAGGCAATAGATTTATAGGGAAGAAGTCTAATCACACACAACAATTCACACAAACAATGTGCAAGAAATCACAATCAAACATTCCACTCAAACAACAAGGTTCAAGCACATTTTTAGGCAACAAAATATTTTTGCTACACCACATAAGTTGGTGTGTTTGACCTAAACTAAATATTAGTATGGTGGTACAACTATATGGTTTTCTTGAGATCATTTTCTTCTTCTTAGTTGTTTCTTCTTGTATGAGATCATGGCTTCCTTGGAAAAATTCTTGTATCTTGGTCACAAAATTCAAAGGTGATGATGGTTCCTTCTAAGTTGTGTTTCCTTAGTCTTCAAGTCTTGAGTAATGTTTCTTGTCTCACTTGTAGTCCTTAGTGATGTCCAAGCTGAAGTCCTTGGTGAAACTAAAGTTGAAGTCTTTGATGATGTTGAAGTCTTTGTTCATGGTGAAGTCTTTGCTATGTTGAGGTCTTTGTCCATAAAGTTGAAATGGAAGAGATGTAGAATTTAAACCAAAAAGGTTGAGGTAAGAGTTTACAAGATTGTTTTTAAATAATTTTGAACAAATACAACTCCTATTTTTCTAAGGGATTTTGTCCAATCCTAAGGTTACAATCCTACAGGCAACACAGTGCTCTGATACCATCTATAGAGGTCCCAACCTTTAATAAGATAGAGATCCCTGTCTTTACAATGCTAGTCCCTGGATCAGTAGCTAGCATCCACAGTTAAGATGTAATATCAAGAAACAAAGGTCATAATACAACTTTATAACCAGAAATAAAATAATTCATTACATCTTACATAGCTCATTTGGCTATCTCATTACAAAGCAGCAAAAATAACTATAGCATGGATTCCTTCATCTTCAAAGTGCCACAGGCAATCATGTTGGTTGTAGACTTGTAATCCTAATCAACACACTTCACTAACATCAAACAAACCAGCAACGTAACAACTTACAGCCACAAGGGTCAATACATTTGAATTGTATTGGCAAGTGATACTATAGTAATATAGTGGACTCTATCATCTATATGCATTTGGCTAAGTGGAGCTTAGGCTTGCTTTGCTCACAATAGATTTTCCTTATCATTTGAAAACACTAAGTTTTTATTTGTCAAAATCACCCAAGGCATCTACCAATCAAAGATTGAAGATCCTTTAACCCTTGTTCAACCACAAGATTTTAACTTAGAAATTGGGATGAGGAGATTCTTGATAGCTTTCATGTATTGATGCTCAAATTGTCCATTGCCGGGGACACGGCTAAGTACTTAGATTTTACTCTCTCGAGAGGTGGTGCACTTTCCCCACAAGACTCGACATGCATTGAGACAAGATCTTTCAAAATCCTTCCCTTAGAACAAAATGGACGCGCTCCAAACCTATCACCCCTACCACCAACTGTCCATTTGGCTAAGTTATTGCAACCTATATGATCCAGGCAGAACCCATAATGCCAATTGGCTGCACTTGAAGCTTCTCAACATTTGACATCTCAAATCTCTTTGTTCCTGGGTGGCTTTCCACAAGTGAGATACACTAAGATAGACCATAAATATGGGCATGTGTAACCATTCAACATAACCCATTCTTTCCATTCCACCCATGTGATTCATTCACATAGTTGTTTTATTAAACAAAACACAAGTCCTTGACTTAGAAATATTTCATAGCATGAATATAATCCACCCTTGTTTTCTACTAGCTAGTCTAAGCGTGATAGTAGTAGGAATATTAACTTAGGGAAAATTGTACTAAGGCTTCATCTACCAGAATTTCCCATGGCATAGTGAACATATAGAAAAATCCATGCAAGTCCTACTTAGAACTATCACTAATGCATAGTGAAAATAATGGGACAAAAGTATTAAGCACCACTTGCCTTTTTGGTATAGAATATAAGTTCACTCCTTGATCTTGCAATAGTCACACTCTTCAAAGTTCACTATAATTCAATCAAGCAAGGCACAAATTCAAAACTAGCATTCCAACAATTCATCACATAATAATAAAAACAAAGAAATGCATGCAAGCATTAACAAAGATTGTTTTATTTGGAAAAGTGGTTCCTAATAGGTTATAAACATTTTAAAACACCTATTTGTCATTTATAAAAGTGGTATAGCCATTTTAAAACAAGTTAGTAAAAATGGCCACTTTAAATCATTTTTGTTTTGCTAGAATTGATTTTATTGAAAGAATAATTTCTAGTGTTAGCCAAAATGTTTTTAAACACCAATATTAATGTTTATGGTCATAATGTTTTAAAACAAAATCATTTACAAAAGGTTTCACTCAAAACCCTTTTTAAATCAAGCACCATTTTATTTTTTTAGAAATGCCTTTAATCAAAGTAATATTTTTATAGGGTTTAATCAAATACATTTTTAAATCCAAATCTTTGTGTTTAGGGTCAGAGAGTTTAAATCAAACCATTTTCAAAAGGTTTTACTCAAAAAGCATTTTTAAACCATAATCAATTTTTTTTTAACTAGAAATGCTTTTATTCAAAGATTTATTCCTTAGCATCACAAAATATCCTTTTAAACCTACAAGTTGGTTTTTATGGTCAGTAGGTTCAAAAAAACCATTTACAAAAAATTTTACCCTAAAAACATTTTTAGAATAAATTTTATACACAAAATATGCATACACATGTTTCTGCAAAAACAATCAATTTTACCGAAGCAAATCATGAAACAAAGGGCATGGTTGGAAAGTATTATTTCTAATTCCATTGATATAAAGTTTTAAAATTTGGATGTGTATATTTAAAGTTATGAATTTTACAAAATTAAACGTATAATAGATTCATTTCTGTTTTTAAAACAAACTACAGGCCACTTGTCTTGATGTGATTCGCTGGTACTGGTTCGGCAGGATCGCGTGATGCAGTGCGTTGGATCTAATGGAAATCGTGCGACTCAGATCTCGTCATACAGGTTCGCTTAAGTCATGTATCATGTCCTTACGATCAACATCTAACGGCTCAGATCTACATGACCAAAGGTGGGCGGCGCAGCGACGGTGGCTGGAGGCAGCGCGCGATATAGGAAGCAAGAGAGGGGAAGGGCTCACCGAGTTCGTCGTGATGCGCTAATTCTCGGGGTGGTCTCTATCGACAGAGGGGCGCACGGTGACGACGTTAATCGCTCGCCGGAGAAGCTTCTGGCGGCTGGCGCTCACTGTCGATGACGGAGGTGTTGATACGGTGCGAGCTAGGTCACTGGTCACACTCGTATCATCGGGAGGAAGAGGGGTGGTCAGAATGTTACTAGGGGCATCGCCAGAGTTGAGGCAGACGGTGGCGTCGCTCTGTCATCGAGGTTGCCGTGGTTTTGGCGCACGCGCGTGCGATATGGAGCTACTGGGGGATGCGTAGGGAGGTGGGGATCACACTCGTGTGGTCGAGGGGGAAAAGCGGTGGCTAGCCTCGTCGGAATTCGCCGGAAATCTCGTCGGGGCAGAGGGAGGTCTCGAGCAAAATCAGAGCAGCTTGGTGGCGGAGGAGAAGGGAAGAGTGAGGGGAAAGATAGAGGAGGCATGGCGCTTAAGAGGGCGTGATCATGGGCGGAGTTATGCACGCATTGATGCGAATTTCATCCCGCAAAATCAAAGCAGAAACGGAAGAGAGAGGGGGAGGAACTGGTCGCGGTGGGTGAAGAAGACGACTGACAGGTGGGGTTGCGTTGTCAGCGAGGGAGAGAGTTACGCGGTGGGGTCCGGGAATCAGTGATTGCGCGGATTTAGTTGCTGGTGAGAAAGAAAAACGTTTCGGGGGAGAAGAGATCCTACGTGGGCTTCTGCTGGGCATGGTTAGTGGGCTGGTCTCTTTCACTTTTTTTTCATTCTGTTTCTTTTTTCTTTTTCCTTTTCTTATTTTCTATTTTGAATTTAAACTATCATTTGAATTCAGATTTCTTTTTCAAATCTTTTCCAAATATTCAGTATGTTTCTATACTGTTTTAAATATGTATTTAAAGTCCATTTTTAAAATAATTTTCTTTTATTCTTCTATGATTTATTAATTATTCAAACTAGACACTTGTCTTTATTCAAATGAGGTTTTAATATAATTTCAATTCTTATTTGAATTCTTATTTTCTCTAAACCTTTTCAGTACGCTTTATTTATTCCATAGTGCAAATAATTCATTTTTAAATATTTAAAATATTTTAATATGATTTAATATTCATTTAAATTGGCAATTGTCTTTATTCAAATAAATTCAAATATGGTTTTAATTCCATATAAATTTGTATTCAAATAATTCTTTTTAAGTTAATTAGATAACTTTTTAATCCACTTTGGCAAATTCCAATTTACTATTTTCTCATGATTTAATTAATCATTTACATTAGGGATTTTATCTTTATTAGAATATTCCTTATCCCTTTATTTTATTTGTATTTGAATTATCTTTGTTCCATTTGCTTATGGGTTTGATTCAAGATTTAAATTGTCTCCTAAATGTTTTTATTAGGGTTTATTATTTAGTTTAGGCATATTATCTATATTTAAATAATATTGGATATTGTCAAACCTTATGATTTTATTTAAATAATGTTTTATTCTTTTTATTATTCCATAATCTTTCATTTCATTTGTTTGTCCAAGATTTAATTTGGCTTTTTAAATATTCCTTATTTATTTATTTCTTTATCTTATAAAATCCATATCTTTTTATTTAAAGATCCAAAATTGGTGATTCCAATTTGTATAATTTTATTTAATATTTTTTTATCTTTTTAAATCCCTTTAGGGTTATTTTGATCACAATTTGGTATGGATTTTAGATAGTATCTTTATTAGCTTTGGACATTATTTCCTTTTACCTTATTAAATTCATAAACTTTTATCCATGACTCCAAATTAAATGAAATTAATTTCTATGGTTTTATATTACTTTCATTTATCATTTTTGATCATTTATAAATGTTTGTTGAAAGATTTTTAGATCAAATCCATAGTCTTTGAGAGATCTTTGGAATGATTTATTCCATTAGGGTTTTAGAGTTTTGGTTTATCTTTTCCAAGTGTTTAAATTTCAAGATACATTTATTGATGAATGCATTTCACTTGATTGAAATTTGTTGGATTCCATTTTATTCAAAGTTTGTTCAAGATGGGTTTTGATGTTTCCATTTGGAATAAAAAAGTTTCTTTTCACCCTAAATTTCAAAAATTATTTAATTTGTTTATTTATTTTTCACATTTCAAAATTTGGAAAATTTTGGGATGTGACAATAAAAAACTTTGGATTTATACCAACTTATGGAGAATCTTGTATTTACAAAGTGAGTGGGAGCTCAGTAGCATTCCTAGTTCTATATGTGGATGGCATATTGTTGATTGGGAATGATATAGAACTTCTTAAAAAGTGTCAAATACTATTTGAATAGTAGTTTTTCAATGAAGGATCTTGGCGAAGCTGCATACATTTTAGGCATCAAGATTTATAGAGATAGATCAAGACGCTTAATAGCGCTTTCACAAAGTACATACTTAGACAAGGTTCTAAAGAAGTTTGGAATGGAAGAAAGCAAGAAAGGGTTCTTGTACATGTTGCCCAATACGACCTTGAATAAAACTCAAAGTCCAGCTACGGCAGAAGATAGAGAGAGGATGAGCAAAACTCCCTATGCCTCAGCCATAGGTTCTATCATGTATGCCATGCTATGTACAAGACCAAATATTGCATATGTTGTTAGTTCGACTAGCACTACAAGAAAAATGTCCTTTTACAACAGGCGATTTTCGTAGTTGAAGGCCCATTTTTTGTGGCCGAAGAGTCTTCTATGACGGACACCCTTCGTAGTAAAAGTCCCTTCACAAATGAATCTACCATGGTTTTTTTTTACCATGGCGGATGATGACTGCAAGTGCAGAGATTGTTTATAGCTAGTTTCGAAATAAATATATCGATCCCATAGGGAGCAAGAGTCTGAAGTCTAATAACTCTTGAAATAAATACTAAAAATAGAAATGCTCCGGTAACAAGATAAATTGAGAATGTTGTGTAAAAAGGTGTTTTGGGGTTTTTGGTATAAGATAACAATGAGTAAAGTAAACAAATCCGAATACAGAAAGTAAGTATCGCGTATGTAAAAGAGATTTGAAACTTCAGTGGGGAAAGCATTCTCAGAGATTAGCGGATACACCACTAGAATTTATAAAGGGCTAAGGTAAATATTATTATCATGAACATTCTCAACTATGTATGTGTGGGAGAAACTCCGTATTTGGAAAAATAGGCAGCAACCACTGCTCAAATCATCCTCATAACCACAGTAGACAACAATCAATATCAATTGAATTACCGCGCTATTAAGAGACTTAATCCCGCAGGACGTATCCATGGCATGGATAGTGTTTTGTGAGTTTACTTGATTCCCAAGTTGATACGTAAGGAGTTCCAATAGCTTTATAGTCATTGTAAGTGCTAACACACCTCCGTCTACCAACAAGTAGTTCCCTCCATCAAGTCCCCATAAGAGGCAAATATTGAGAGGTCGACTTCTCCCAACATCAAGATGAAGACAATCTAGCACATGGTCACAGCGATAAATATCATAATAAACTTTATCTTATTTCAATCTCATGCTAGGGTTTCTCCATATCCCTAAGAACTAATGACATGCCCAAACATGGAGGCAATCAACATCATAGCAAAGACAATGTAATCTATCATATATGAATAGTAATTGTATAAATCCACAACGAGTATAGAAATTACAACAAGATCTAGACAAGATGTAGATGGGATGGATGGAGATGGTGGTGATGCAGTGGTTGATGATGAAGATCGATGCCTTAGCCTCCTGGATCTACGTAGGGCGAAGATGGATCCCTGGTGGATGAGTTCCCCCTCCAGATGCCTTCCAGAGGTGAGGTTTTGGTGATTTATGGGTGTTCTGTATGTCGTCTCTCCGATCCAATTGCACGGGGTGAAACTATTTGAAGAGGCAGTGTCAGCGCCAACTATACATCGGGAACTATATGCCCAGAATATTTATTTCCGCTGTATAGTTGGTCGTTAAACCCACTGTATCCTCCAATTGCTTCGAGTTTTCTTCTGGTGTTATTAATATTTCCCAAATAAGCAATTTACGTTGTTTTTTCCTCCTTCTCACTCCAATATAACTGGTCCAAGAATTGTGTCCATCGTATCCATCATATGATCTGATCCTGGTGAAAATAAACATAAAAGGTGCATGCGAACACCGTAAAATACCAAGATCCTACCACTACAATGCAGAATAATAATATAAAACATGATGCAAATATGCACTCATCAACTTCCCTAGGCCTAGACTCTTGCTCGTCCCGAGCAAGTTTATCTTAATTTATGTGATCCTCATATTCATGAAGCTGAGTCGACAAAATAAATGAGGCAGTTGCAGCATGTGTTTATCATTTAGGATACGTAGAAATAGGTTTATGAATAGTACCTTAATCGAACCATCAGAATAATATTAGCAAGCTTCCACACCTTAGCAATTAACATTTCACAAAAGATTACTCTCAGCGTGATGTAAAAGTATTCGGCTCGACCAAATGAGTTAGTGAGGTAGTCCCAAGTGTTTTAGGATTAACATGTTCACTTGGGATTCAAAATCTCAAACGTCTCTTTGTCTTACTACAGTATAGTGGTATATGCTAATTTTCTCTTTGCACATTCGATCTTTTTCTTTCTCTTTCGTTTCTTATTTCTTTATATATATTTGTGCTCACACTTTTGTTTATGTGCTGTGCAAAGGAGCTAGCCATACATTCCACTTCATGTAGGAGTCCAAAGTTTAACGTTCTTAATTACCAAATTCCAAATATATATGAAGCATCTTTATAACCTTTATATTCTACCTCAACTTGTTCTCACTCTATTTGATACCACTTTTGATTTCTCCTTTGTTCAAGGTTTTTCTTTTTCAACTTAACTAATTAGATAATTTCTCCTTTTTGTAAATCAAATCATTGACCTACAACATATTGATCAAATTATCTTTGTATGTTGTGTTAATACCAATGGTGTGGAAGACTCATATTGCTATCATCAAGTGCAAGTAAGATTATATTCAAGCCGTTCATATATCCAATAAGACAAACTCAAACTTAATAATGCTCCATATATTATAATTAACTCAGAATTTTATAAAAGGGCTCGACTATTCCTAAATGGAATTCTAATGATGCAAACTTTATTTATGATCTCGAACTATTGCAAAACTAGAATAGTAATAAAACTTATAAGGTAGATTACAAGGTCTTAAAGATATCCCCATGCTTGGAATCAAGCCAAGCGGGATCAAATAATCCCTCATGATTATTTGATACCATGATTTATTGTAGGTCACTGTGGCGCCATGGAACGTGGTATCTTCTCTTCACGGGATAGCTTGACACGGAGGGATTGATTGACATCTTCCAGTTCTTTAATACGCATCTTGTAGAAAAGATTATTCCGCTCCAGCACTTTCACTTGTCCTTTACTGAGCTCATTGTTGCTTTGGAGGGTTTGTATCGCCATAAGACTCATAGAAAATCATGCTTCAGTGGTCTGCTTGATATCTTCATCGAGTTTATCATTGAAGATGCCTGGGTGTCCCTAGCGCCTCCTTCTCCATTACTACGATCTTTAACTCTAGAGATTTCAACTCCCTTTTCCGGTGTTCATGGTCGGCGTCAAAAATCTCCATAGAAATGCCCTTGATCTCCTTGTCCTGCTTGCTATTGCTCCCAAACTCCATACGGACTTCTGTCCTTAGCTTCCTAGCCCTCGCCTCATGTGAGAACAAGAGGTGGATTGGTTCCTGGTGATTATGATTAGAGAGGAGCACAATGGAAGTATATAAGAGGGGTCAGAGGTCGGTAAAACTCATGAGAAACACCAAATTAATTCCCAAGAAAAGAATCCTAACAGAATAGGAAAAGAAATCATGATTTTGGAGGAGTCCTGCCGCGTAACACCCAACTATCACTACAACAGGGCAGAGCTTTGGTAACACGGTCTTGTTTTACTACAGGTCCAAAACAGCGTTACTAGGCCACATAGTAACATATTTTCCGATGTGTTCCATTAGGCCATGTTACTAAGTGGTCTCCCCGGTCACACATCATAATTGTTACCATATGTTCAAAACTGTGTTATAGTTTACATTGTTGTAACATGCATATTATGTGTTACTCTGTGTTGGTAACACATTTTCGTAACTACAGTAACACCAGTAGTAACATATTTTCTAGACGTAGAACATTGCTGGTAAGATATTTTTGCAACTATAGTAACATAATTAGTAGCAATTTTTTAATCTTTAGGACATGATTAGTAACACAATATCCAAATCTTGTAACATTACAATTTACATTTGCCAATGACACGAGTAACACATCTCGTAACCGTAGTAACACCAGAAGTAACACTATTATATTATTATTGCATCCATATTAATATTCATTTATTGTTATAAACACAAAATTAGGTAACCAATTTAAAGAACATTTAGTTAATAAAATGTAAAACACATCCACGGTTAGTTTGTTATTTTATTATGATGCACCATTAAAAAGATGGAGAAATAGAAGCACATCACATCCACAAACCAAATATATATCAAGATATTTTATTACCTATAAGTAGTACAAGTGTGTAGAATACATGTGCATTACAATTAATGAATAACAATATTATTGGCGCAACAACACAACATCAATACTGACTACAGTAAACATAATTGTCAAGAAGATTACAGCATATCATTTGCATCAATTCGAGCAAAGAAAATATCATTTGAATGATATTACATTTTTCAACCTAAAAAATATTACATTTTTAACTTAAACTATAATTATTGCTATGGAAAATCTTCAAAAATTATTTTCCTCTTGATCCAACTCAAGGTGCAACTCAAGGTGCAAATTTAATTGTCCTTTATTCTCTTATGCAACTGAATCAACCTTCTTTCAAATATGAAAAAGAAAATGGGAACTTAAGTTAAGAATCATCTGTACAAATATATGATCCTATATGAAGAAATTCTTTAACTTACAAAGGTTGAAGGCCAAGCAATTAAGAATCCTTTAGCAAAAGCATCACCTTCCCTTGCAACCTCCTTATTTTCTAGAATAGGTTCATCTCTGCACAAAAGTGCAAATGCAGCACCTAACTCGATACCACCGACCTTAGTTGCAGGACCATTACTCCGGATAGCAGCATACACAACATTTCGCTAGTTTGGATAGGTTGTAGTCTTACTTTAGAACCAGCCTGTATTATGATCAATATTAGCAATCAATGAGAAGGATGACAACATTTACATGAAGAATATGCTAAAGTACCCACATGGTAATAGTTAAGGAAGTTTGTCATGACCATTCACTTTGTTAGGGATAGACATATGTACACTAAGGATTTTTAAGAGAAAAGACCAACAATGCATAATCCATCGATTAACATGCAACATCACTAGCTTATGCTAAACTCCTGCAGGTATACAGTTTTTTAAGAGAAATCGTGTCTCGCTGGTATTACTTGATGGTTTCAATGTGCAAGTCAGAAATCCAGACTAACAATCTAACAATCGGCTAACTCAATATGAAAGCATGTTCAATATGAAAACATGTTCTAACTACATGCAAAATCTAGGATATCTACTAGACTACTACACCTTCGAAGTTATTAGATTGCACATATTAAAGTATGCATGTATGCAGGTTTGTTTCACTTATATGTTGAATAGTACCAGAATACAACTTGCTAATTTATCAATGAGTGGAGGTAATACCAAGTACTCCCTCGGTTCGAAAATACGTGATTTAGATTTGTTTATATTCTGATGTATCTATACATATTTTAATGCATAGATACATGTGAATCTAAACAAATGAAAGTCACTTATTTCTAGATGAAGGCAGTAATAACAAATAAAATGAAGAGTATGCACATGCTTAGAAGCTTAACAACCAGCTACCAGGTCAGTATACAAAGTTCATTTTTAACACAATACAGATTACTAACTAAAGTTCCCCTTGAGAAAATAAAATGAAATTGCTTACATGATCTCAGGGAGCTACCAACCGGCAAAAAATTGTAACACTAAAGGGCACATCTTGTAATTAACCGCAGAAAAAAATAACTTGGTGATTCTAGATACTGTGAAAACCAACAATTGCTGAAGTTTCTGGAATATTTCTTGATGTCCCTCCATTAATATTGTTGAAAAAATCATCACAGCAGTGAGAAAAAGAAAAAATGAAACTATCTAACTATTACAAAATCAACATTTTCCAAGGTTCTTAGCTTTGCTATAACCCAGGATACTTGCTCTAATACAAGTATTTATCATAGCTTCCTACCAATAATTATGCACTCTATTAAACTTAGACTAATCATGAAACTTGGAATAAAATAGAACTTACTATATCATCAGACTATGAGCTTTAATGCCAACCAAGAATAGATTACCCCAAAGAACTAAATAAACTATAGCAGATATTTACCTTAAGTGTGGAAGTTTGCATTCTTTTTGAGGGAGATGAGTTTGGGCGTTCGCTTCTCTTCCCCTACTAGTCCAGTCTTGCAGAAGATTCACTTCTCTTCTCCTACTGGTCTAGTCTTGCAGAAGATTCATCCGGTTGATCTCTTGTTTCAGTCACTTACAAACACTAATAATGCATGGAATGATAATAATATCCTGGAGATAGAGAAAGTTGTAGCTTCAAAACTCGAAAACACACGAAGAGTACCTTTGGCACAAACTCAATAACAATATCTTGTGTAGATGATGATTTTTTGTTGAATCAGTAATAGAGTGACGTTATTAGGCTCGCTATCCTGGTTCGGTGCCACAAAAATTTCAACAACAATTTAAACTAAGTAGGTGATGCCTTGTGGATCTATTTTTCTATGCCACTATATAGTACACCAGTTTCTAAATTCATACTAGCTAACACCATGACATGTTCTAAATTTTTAGCAGCGGATTTCTATGATACGGTAAAGATCAGCCACTTATCATCCCAAATCTAATTGATCCAATGGATAATCTTTCTTGGATTCGCTATGCGCGAATGCGCGCCAAAACGAGGTCAGTAAGGAACTATCTGGAATGCTCATGGCTCAAGTAATCAACAAATAAAGATGTAGAATATCTGACAACCAAAAACGATACAGCTTTAACTAATCAATCAACACACATGTAGCCATGTGACTTACTTTAATTGAGAAGCAAGAACGTGACAACCATTTCTCAACATTAGACTAGTCTAGATAATAAAGTGCAGTTATCTTACACACAAAAGCATGTTTTACTATTATTTTTTAAATCATATTTTTGTGTGATCAACAGCCACCACGAGCATAACACGTACCTTCTACTAGTTTTTCTCGTAGTATTGAAATCAGTTGCGTAGAAGCCAACATCCTCGATCATCAAAATCAAATCATAGTACTATGATACATCACGCCTTCTCATGGACCATTGTAGAATCACCTCGTCATGATTTCCATCTTCATAATTCAGGTATATGGTGAACATGTCCACGACCATCCTACAAATAAATTCTAAATGACAATAAAACCATGACAAGTCCAAGTCCTAATTGATAGGAAATGACCGAGCTACTATATTCTTCAACGACAAGTTCTATGTCAAAAGAATCATCAACTTGAATATATGATCTGCCTTTTCGTAGTATATGATTACAGAGTGCAAGGAACATTGATAGTGCATCACTTACCCAGCAGGTAGATGGGAAAATGTCAAATTAAGATGGAAGAATTTCAACTAATGAAAACACAGATAATAGAAATTGTAGTATTGCTTCACCTTCATGGACGCAAGACGCACTACGCCGCAAGGCATGACCACCCCATGGAGGTAGAATTGATAGAGGCGACAAGATCACATAACCCAAATATGAAATCTGAAACAAAGGATTAACAGTTTCAGAACAGGAAAAACACAGAGCCACAAATGCATTCACCACATCTCTCTGGCGTCCTCCTTGTTCCATATATCTGACAGGATGTCGATGGCGCAATACTTACCTAACCTGGTAGAACTTGAAAAGACGACGAAGGCACAGTACCCTCTGCTGAGAGTTGCCCACCGGGCTTCTCTCCAAGGAAGCACTTGACAAGAACGACCATGCCTGGCGCCCGGCGCCCTAATCACGACCTAGTCTCGGCATATCCCCTGTGCACGACCATGCCATGGGCATGATCTCCCTTGGCGAGCACTTCCCCGGGAGAAATACTTGGAGAGGTAGATGGAGGAGGCTGTAGGGAGACGGGATTTGTGGGAGAAATCTGAAGGGGCCATCGGTTCTTGTAGATCAGAGCGGCGGCAGGTGAGGCGGCGAGATGACGGGGGCGGCGATTTTGGGGATGAGACTTCGTACTGGAGGGTTCTAGTTAAGGGGTTAGATTTTTATTTTTTTATGAGGGGATTAGATAACGTGTGGAGGCTTGACTGGCCCACCTATCAGTGTCGTTGGCTTTGTCCAACATTGACGATTGCGCGTGCACTAGGTGCAAAATAAAAGTCCGCCCGCACCTAAGTCCAAACTTTAGTTGTTTGATTTTCTGTTCCGCGCGCATTAATAGATTTTTCACATTTTCTTACTCTTTCTTTTCTCACGCTGCCTCATTGCAGCAGTATGGTATGCGACCTTCTTATTAATCTACGAAAATTGTAGAAAATTCAAAGTAAAATTGAAATGTGACAAAAAATATTTGGCAAATCGCATGAGAAATTTACAGTACCATTTATGAATCCATCATATGAACGTGGATAGAAGCTCTCCAACATGAAAAACAACGATCAATGAGAAGTTGAAAACTAGGGTATGAGGGAAAATAGAAATTTATAGAATTGTTTTAAGGTGGCGTGTTGCTGTACAATTGGTAACATCCGTCACATATGTAAAGATATGCTGGATTTTTATTGCAAGAAACAGGCTTATGTTCACATCCAAAACCTTAGTATGTGTCCAACTCGGATGGAGAAATTCGAACCATTCATATGTGGGCCAAATCTAAATTTTGGCTAGACAGTCCTACCTACTTTTGAGGCTGAAAAGGACAAGTTCATAAGAGCATCAACCGTTATCGATAAAGAGAAGCATAGATTAGAAGGAACACCGACCAAATCTAGCAAAATCCGTCGGAAGCATACATCCACATGCCCTACGATGACGCTATACGCACTACGAGAAGAGGGGCTGGAAGGGGAGGACTTTATTCTATCCTCGAGAAGCTGCCACGTCTTCTTAAGTAGGACATAAACCCTAACCAAACAGGAAAAACACATCACAAAACATAACCCTCCTGCCACAAGGGACCGAAATCCACCATGCCACAATGGCCCTAACGCCACGAGAGGTGAGGCAGATCAGCGGCGGCCAACGGGAGGCAGGGTTGCCTCTTGGTTTCTTTCTTGGAGAAGGAGTTAATTGATCGGACTTAATTAATTTGGACCATCCTAGTTGTTTTGTGGTCTTAATTGTTTATCACGTAGTTAAGTGGATCCCACAAGTTTTCAAGTGGTCCCTAATTTTCACACATTTATTAGTAACATTGACATGTGGGTCCAACCTCTCAATAATACACAATGGAGGCATTTTGGGTCACGCTGCTGAATATTACATAAATAAAAGTAATTTAATTTATTTTTTCTTAGAGTTACCTAACAACATGTATGAATACAGGATTGTGTGTGTTACTACACCTGTATTATGTAACATGTATGAAGTAACACAAATTTATATGTTACTAGTACAATGTCCGAGTAACACATTTTTGGATCTGATAAACTCTGCGTTACTGCTTGCCCCGCACCACACATGTTGTGTTACACTAGTTTTACTATGTAACAGAATTCAATATGTGTTACATCATTGTGTTACCAAAGCTCTTTCATGTTGTAGTGTATACGGTCGTGGCCCGTATAGCTCCGGCCATATAGTTGTTTTCGGGCAGGTACTTCCTAAAATCTTGAGTCCAGGTCGGTTAGATTACCAACTAGGAACCAACAATTTATTTTTTAGATGAATAAAACGAGAATGAAAAAGGTCGATGATACAGTAACTTTAACGACCAACTATACAGCGGGAGATTTTTCTCCGGTCGTATAGTTGCGCCCGTATAGTTACTAAACTCCCTCAAAACTTCAGAAAAAAGAGGAATTCAAAGGCAAAAAAAATTAGGAGTAAAACTATGAAGACAAAGAACTTATTAGAGTAAGAAAACTTACCTTTCACTTACTGTTTATTTAGTCGGGAGTGACAAGCTCTTCCAACAACAAGGACTTCTTATTTTTGGGAGGAATTGACCTTACTTCGTCTAATATTTCTTGGAAACGAAATTCACCAAGACTAAAGCTCCTCTCAACAAGATTGGTGTCTTGCTGGGCAAATATAGATGCTAGATCCACTACCTATGCTTCTTGTCTCTGCATAATCTGCAACTCAAATTCTTGAAGTAAAAGGATTCAACGGATTAGTCTTGGCTTATGAATCTTCCTCT
Organism: Avena sativa; assembly: GCA_916181665.1. NCBI lineage: Eukaryota > Viridiplantae > Streptophyta > Magnoliopsida > Poales > Poaceae > Avena > Avena sativa. Next base: position 99,624,012 of record OV702293.1, read on the forward strand.
CAAAGAGTTCTTTTAAACCATCACAATCCATATGAACTTTTACTTTTGCATCAACTATATAAGAACGAAATTTATCGCAAGATAAAAATACAGCAAAGAGTTCTCTTTCTTCCTTAGGATAATTCTTTTGAGCACTATTTAGAGTTCTACTAGCATGATGTATAATATTAAATCTACGACATATGTGTTGTCCCAGAGTTACTCCTACAACATCATCACTAGCTTCACATATTAAATCAAAAGTAATATCCCAAATAGGTGGTCTAATGATAGGGGCATGAAATAAAGCATATTTAAGTTTATCAAAGGCAATAAGGCATTTATCATCAAAATTAAATCTTACTCCCTTTTGCAAAACCTTCTATAAAGCCCACATGACCAAGAAAACTTCTTATACCTTTTATGTCCCTTGGTTGTGGCAGTCTCTCTATTGCTTCAAATTTATCCCTATCTACTTCAATACCCTTACCTAATACCTTATGTCCAAGGACTATGCCTTCTTTGACCATTAAATGACACTTCTCCCAGTTTAGAACAAGATTGATTTCTTTGCAACGCTGCAAAATTCTTTTGAGATTATCCAAACAACTAGTAAAAGAAATTCCATAGAAAGAAAAAATCATCCATAAATACTTCCATTATTAATTCTATAAAATCTGCGAAAATAGTAGTCATGCATCTTTGAAAATTAGCTGGGGCATTACATAAACCAAAAGGCATGCATCGGTAAGCATGTAAACCAGAAGGACTAATGAAACTTGTTTTAATTTGGTCATCGGGATGAATGGCTATTTGGGAAAAACCAGAGTATCCGTCCAAGTAGCAAAAATGAGTGTGGTTTGCTAACCTCTCTAAAGTTTGATCTATCAACGGTAAAGGAAAGTGATCTTTCCTAGTTTCCATATTCAATTTCCTGAAATCTATGCACATCCTATGTCCAACAATAGTTCTAGTAGGTATCAATTCATTGTTTGGATTAGGAACAAAAATAAAGCCGCCTTTCTTAGGAACATAATGAACAGGACTGACCCATTCACTTTCTTTTACAGGATATATTATACCTGCATACAGTAGCCATACTATTTCTTTTCTTACCACTTCCTTCATTTCAGGCTTCAGCCTTCTATTGAATTCTGCAACTGATTTAGCACCTTCCTCCATGAATATTCGATGGACGGTTATCATGGGACTAATGCCCTTCAAATCATCCATTGAGTACCCAAAGGCCTTGTGATTCTCCTTAAGTACTTTCATGAGTTCTTCTTCTTCATCCCCTAAAAGTTTAGTACTAATAATAACAGGGAATTTATTAGTATTTTCCAAAAATATATATTTAAGATTATCTGGTAAAGTTTTTAATTCTGGGGGTGGTAATTATTCATCCCCTCTTTTTTCTGTCTCTTTAAAAGCCTCATCAGTTGGAGGTCCTAAAATCGAAAGTGAATCAAATTCACTTTCTAATTCTCTAGAGACCTGTCCTCCATAATTATTTCTTCACAATTGGAGTCTTCATTTGTTTCTTCTTCTTGATTACTAAAGAAAAGTGTCGCCATCACCTTAATAGTTTTCTCTTTCTCTTCTTTTTATATAAGTAGAGCTTTATCTTAAGAGATACAATCTCCTTTTTGAAGTCGACTGTGGCACCTGCATCACTCAAAAAGTTTCTTCCAAATATAATTAGGCAAAGAGTGTCAGCTGGCATATCAACAACTACAAAATTGATAGGAATTTTTTATTGCCAATTGCATCTTCAACTACTCCCATTGGAATTCTAAGATTTTTATTGCCTAACATGATTGTCATATCAGTATTTTCTATCGTAGCCAGTTCTATATCTTCTTTTATTTCTAAATATAAATCATAAGATATAACATTAACTGCGTGCCAAGATCACATAAACCGTAATGCATGGTTTCTTTAAATATGTAGGTAAGAATAGGCTTACCCTCATCTCTTACCTTAGTTTTACCTTCAACAATATGGAAATCTCTTCATTAAGTTCAACTATATTACAATGTGCATACATAGACATAATTTCTTCCTTGGGTACCTCTTCATCATTGGTTTCATCTATATGTTCTTCAACTTTTGGCACACTTTCCTCTTCTTTCTTCTCCTGTACTGCTTTAACCTGTTCATATTCCAAAATATGCTTCTATGCACTGTTAGGGAAAGGTATCTCATACATTGGTTCTAGGGAGGCCAATGTTGCTTTAAATTCTCTTTTATTTTCAGGTTCGGGTGGTGGATCATACTTGGCCGAACCCTCTTTTAGAGCTTTGATGTGTTCTATAAAAGCTGTAACAACTTGCAACACAAGATTTGAAACTGAATAAAGTTCTTTAGATAATTCATTAACATGACCCTTCTTATTATAGTCGTGAATACAATCATTATCTATTTATGTGCCTCCTTCACTTTCTAGACCAAAATTCCATGAAACTCTATGATCGCGAATTCTATTAAGTAAAGCCCAAGATTTAGGTATGGGTAAATCCATAAAAGCTCCTCTTGCACAATAGTCTAGTTCAATTTTATTAGGTTCAATTAAACCTCCATAAAAGATATGCAATAAATACCATTCGGGAAAATTATAACACCGCGGTTCTGAAAAGACCGAGGCTTCTATGTGACATGCCAATCCCTGGATCGGTTCATTGGCCCACAATAGAAGAAGATAAATAATATAGCAAAATATTCGTGTATCAAGAATAACAATGATCCAGAGTACCATTATTACAATAAAAGCTTAGATCAAAGCTAGCTCAAATTATTCAGGTAGCAACATAAATAAAGTAAATCCTCCATTCTTCAAATTGCCCACAAGTGAACAAGTGCCGAGTGGAGTACCGTGGCCTATATCGATTACTCAGAATCGGAATAACCTGCAACATGAAACGTAGCAGCCCCGAAGGGTCAATACATGGAATGTATGGCAAGTAGAGCTAGTAAAGGAGACAATAGTTCTAACATCTACATGCATATTTGGCAAGTGGAGCTGTATCTGGCTTGCATTTGCAAATACATTTGTCCTACTTTCATAAACAGTTTTTGATTTTCTTTGAAAAGATCCCAATTAAGTTAACCCAACAATATTGAAACAATTAGGAAATTGGAATGAGCGAGAAACATGTCATAGAATCAATATCAAGCAACTCAGTTGTCCATAACCGGTGACACGGCTAATCGATTAGATTATACACCCTGCAGGGGTTAGTACACTTTACCCATGTGACTTGGCCAGCCCATCTCATACCATCACTCTCATTTTGGGTGATGATAGGGAGAAGTCCAAGAAGAGACTGTTCGGGAAGTAGCTCCCCAATCCCGACGCGCACCGGTCCAACCTACCAAAATTCTACATCTCTGGATACGCGGGTTCGGGTCACCACAACCTACTAAGTCCAACCAACCGCCCATTCCATTATTGGCACATGGTTGTACACGTAAGCTACACAATAAAGAAGCCAATCAATTTCTCTCGATACCTGGGTGCCTTTCCGCAATGAAACCACCAAAAATTATCAATACCATCACACCCAGGAGATTCATTGATTAAGTTGTTTTAGTTTTCACAAACCAATACTTTTAGAAACAAGAACCATTGATGTAACCCAGCCCTCGTTCATCATAGCATGGCTAAGCACATCTACCAACGGTGGTTCATCTACAAGGAAAGCCCTACCACATAATAGGACATAGCATAGCGATAGTATCATCCTACACATGCAACTACAAAATACACGACAATGCATTAAAAATAGTAGGACGATATCATGAACAAAGTAGCATCTACTTGCCTTGGTTGTAGCGGTCGGAAGAACAATCCACACACGAGCAAGCGTTGCACTCGTCACAATCTACACGATACAATTGCAATCATAAACAAACAATCCACAAGCATATGCAACAAATATGATGCATGAAGGTATGCAAGGCAAGTGAATTGGTGCTATAGCTGCACCACATAATCCTATTCAATAATACTACTGATTGCATGCATGGAAAATAGTTTTAGCGCAAGGAAAACTATTACGCAAAAAGTAATGCTCAAAACTAGATCTAGAACTCAAATAATTCACTACCGGCGGTATACTGTTTGTAAAATCTTGGGAAAAATCCACCGCATAGGCATCGCTGATTAGAAACAGTACCAACTGGAATTACTCAAAAAGGAATTATAAAACTCCCCGAGTAATTAAAACACTGCAGAAAGCCACTAGACAGTTTCTGCAGAGGTTTTTACTGTAAGCCTATCCTTTTAATTCACGATGAGATTTCCCTCGTTCCACTGAATCCAGGGACATATCATACGCGATTTTTGGAGCTACGGATCTTTTTCTACGAATTAATTACTCCGAAAAGGCCATTAACCTATTTGATTAAACTGTATTAAACCTTGCTGCAAAAGCCTGAACCAAAGGTACAGCGAGATTCTAAACGACTCACAGAATCTACACATATTTTATTTGCAATTTTTGGCCAAGCGGTTTAATTTCTACGCAATTTACAAGTCTCTATCGAAATCTGTCAACCAAAACGATTAACGAAATTAACCAGTCAACTGTGTCTGTTGACTGGTCAATGCGTCTGCTGACTGGGCGCTGACTGGGCGTCTGACTAGTCAACGCCTGAGTCTGACCGGTCAACGGCTGATCTGAACCACTGATCTGAGATCTAACGGTGGCTGCAGGCTTACCGGAGACAAACGGCGAAACGAACTCCGGACGGTGCGGCGATCGGTTCCAGCGACGACGGTTACCTGCGCGGTAGGGGAAACGATCAGCGCGTAGTACGGGACGGTCAAAACGACAGCGACGGTGCGTGCGGCGGCGACGGCGGTGCGGCACGGCACGGGCGAACGGCGCGACGCAAGACGCGTGAGGCGACACGCGTGCAGCGTGTGTGCGCGTGCGTGTGTGGGCGCGCTGCGTGTGTGTGCGCGCGCGCGGCAGCAGCAAGCGGCAGCGGCGCGCGCAGCGCGCGCAGCGCGCGCAGCAGGCGAGGCGGCGCAGCAGCAAGCGGCGTGCGCAAGCGCAGCAGCAAGCGGCGGCGGCAGGCGGCTGCAGCGAGGCGCGCGCGGCGCTGCAGGGCGGGTGCGGGGGCGCTGCGGGGCGGAGGCGGGTGCGGCAGGCGGCGGGGTCGGCGGCTCGGCATCGGGAAGAGGAGGCGACGGCGCGGCGGGGTCGGCGGCTCGGCAGCGGGAAGAGGAGACGGGGCGGGTACGGATCCCGAGGCCGGGGTGGCCTCTTATGTGGGGCCCCCTCGTGGGGTCCTACGCGAATTCGGCGCGCGGAATTGGAAAAGGACTCGGAAATCGGCCCGAAATTCGGACCGTTTTTCCAACTTTTAAAGAAACGGCGATAACTTTTCCGTACGAGCTCCGAATCGAGCGATTCTTGCTCCTACGGTTTTGTAAAATCGAGGGGAACAATCTAGGGTCAAGGTTTAAGCGAAACCACTAGGCTACAAGGCTGGACAACGCTAGTCCTACTAAAGCCTCCCGCAGGAGCCTGGTAGCAGAATAGAATAGGATTTAGAAAATAGCGTTTCGCCGATTCTTTTCAACCGATGGTTTTGCATGGAAAAGTATGATGCGATGATATGAATGATATGCAGAACCAAATCTAAAATTTGGGATGTGACAAAAATCATGATGAGGACATTGATTAAGTAAGTCTTTAAATCTTATATAAGCTCTTACTAGTCCTTCATTAGGAAAGCTCCTCCAAGTCATTATAAGTCGTATGATTCCAAAAGATTTTGATAATGGATAATATTTGGATAGAAATTCACAAGCTAAATTATCCCAAGTTGTAGTGGCTTCTGAGGGTAAAGATCTATACCATGAGAGAGATTTACTTGTCAAAGTTTGACTAAAAATTTTAACCCTTACCTCATTGGAGGTATACCCCGGTAGGTGGAAAGTGCCACATATATCTTTAAAGCATGCAATATGCTCATATGGATCAGGATCTTCTTCATCTCGAGTAAATTGCTTCTTGTGTAGAATACCAAGTAGTAGAGAATTTATTTCAAACCCTCTTGTATGCTCACTGAGTCATCTCTTTTATAAATATCACAGGGCTTCCCAAAGTGGCAGAGTGGGTTAGCACTAGTGTTATGCTCAAACTCCATCATGTTGGTAGAAACCTGTAACTAAGAAAAAACTAAAAGACCTACAGCGCTTAGCTCCCCGGCAACAGTGCCAGAAAATAGCTTGATCACTGCAAGTGCATAGATCGTTTGTAGCTAGTTTTGAAATAAATATATCGATCCCATAGGGAGCAGGAGTCTGGAGTCTAATAACTATTGAAATAAATATTAAAAATAGAAATGCTAAATAAAGTTCTAAGTAACAAGATAAAATGTGAGTGTTGTGTAAAAAGGTGTTTTTGGGTTTTTGGTATAAGAGAACAATGAGTCAAGTAAACAAATCCGAATATAGAAAGTAAGTATCGCGTATGTAAAAGAGATTTGAAACTTCAGTGGGGAAAGCATTCTCAGAGATTAACGGATACACCACTAGCATTTATGAAGGGCTGAGGTAAATATTATTATCATGAACATTCTCAACTATGTATGTGTGGGAGGAACTCCGTATTTGGACAAATAGGCAGCAACCACTGCTCACATCGTCCTCATAACCACAGTAGAAAACAATCAACATCTATTGAATTACTGCGCTATTAAGAAACTTAATCCCGCCGGGCGTATCCATGGCATGGATAGTGTTTTGTGAGTTTACTTGTTCCCAAGTTGATACGTAAGGAGTTCCAATAGCTTTATAGTCATTGCAAGTGCTAACACACCTCTGTCTACCAACAAGTAGTTCCCTCCATCAAGTCCCCTCAAGAGGCAAATATTGAGAGGTCGATTTATCCCAACATCAAGAAGAAGACAATCTAACACATGGTCACAACGATGAATCTCATAATAAACTTTATCTTATTTCAATCTCATGCTAGGGTTTCTCCATCTCCCCAAGAACTAATGATCTACTCAGACATGGAGGCAATCAACATCATAGAAAATACAATGAAATCTATCATAGATGAATAGTACTTGTATAAATCCACAACGAGTACGGAAATTATAACAAGATCTAGACAAGATGTAGATGGGATGGATGGAAATGGTGGTGATGCAGTGGTTGATGATGAAGATCGATGCCTTAGCCTCCTGGATCTGCGTAGGAAGAATATGGATCCCCGGTGGATGAGTTCCCCCTCTAGATGCCTTTTGGAGGTGAGGTTGCGGCGATTTCTAGGTGTTCTGTATGTCGTATCTCCGATCCAGTTACACGAGGTGAAACTAGTTGAGGAGGCGGTGTCGGCGCCAACTATACAGTACGAACTATATGGCCAGAATATTTATTCCCATCGTATAGTTGGTCGTTAAACCCACTGTATCCTCCAACTGTTTCGGGTTATCTTCTGGTGTTATTAATATTTCCCAAATAAGAAATTTACATTGTTTTTGGCTCCATTTCACTCCAATATAACTGGTCCAAGAATTGTGTCCATCGTATCCATCATCTGATCTGATCCTGGTGAAAAAAGGTGCACACGAACGCCTTAAAATACCAAGATCCTACCACTACAATACAGAATAATAAAATAAAACATGATGCAAATATGCCCCGATCCTGGATCGCACTCTTCAGCCACAAAAAGTCATTCTGTCATAGATCTGTTCGGCAGCTGTGTTGACTGCTGACGTCATGCAAACTGCCACGTGGCGAACGCGTTAATGGCCGGTTAACGCCATTAACTGTCATGGAAACCGTGGTAGAAAGCCAGGCTCATCCAAGGCCTGACAATGATTAAGTGGGCTGACCCATTATGAAAGCCCAATAGTAAGTCGACCCGTTACTGTTTAGAGAACACTATTTGAAATGGGCCCACAAGTTGATCTGTCATATAGTTAGGTCTAGTACTATTTCGGCACGCTGTTATTTCGATCTTCCACTGGTCTAGCCTGATATGCATCTGGCCATTTACTATTCCGGCCTGCTGTGCATCCAGCCTTCTACTCTTCTATCCTGTTGCTTATCTGGACTTTTATTATGACCGGCCTGTTGTATATCTGGCCATTTACTGTTCCGGCCTGCTGACAATCTAGCCATCTACTGTTCCGGCATGCTGTGAATCTGGTCTATTACTATTCTGGCCTGCTGTGAATCTAGCCATTTACTATTTTAGCCTTCTAACAATCTAGCCATTTACTATTATAGCCTACTGACAATCTAGCCTTTCACTATTCTGGCTTGCTGTGTATCTAGCCATTTACTGTTCTGGCATGCTGTAAATCTGGCCATTTACTTTTCTGGTCTGCTAGAAATCTAGCCTTTTACTGTTCCGGCCTTCTGAAAATCAAGCCTTTTACTGTTCTGGACTTCTGTGTATTTGGACATCAACTGTTCCGTCCTTCTGTAAATCTGGCCATTTACTGTTTCGGTCTACTAGAAATCTAGCCTGTTACTGTTCTATCCTGTTGTGTTTCTAGCCTTTTACTATTTAGGCCTTCTAAAAATGTAGCCTATTACTGTTTGGTACTATTAGTATTCAGGCTTGTTACTTTTGCAGCCTATTAGGATTTTGGTCCCGTACTGATCAGGTCGGTCACTGCTCCGGCCTTTAATAGTTACAGCCATTACTGTTCATGTTCACGTCCATGCGTTGTTTCATAGATCATTCTGTTCTAGCCTGTTACTGTTTTGGCCTTTTTTTTGGAACCGCCGACTTATTTTACAGAACAACACACGAATGCCAAGACGCCAATTAATACACATGCGAAAATTTAAACTACTTATTACAAAAATAAAAGTTTATTACAACACATCATTAAAAAAGATCTAGATTCTAAAAATTACAGAGTGTTGGTATCCTTAATAAGAGATCGATACATGGCAATTCACTTCAATGTATCATTTGTCCTCTTCTAAGAGCAGCTACACCCTTTATTTCAGCAAGCAACACATACTTCGTAATATATCACTTGCAGAAGTTGTACTAGATGGAGTGGTAAACAAGTTGTTTGCTTCAGAAATACAATGGAAGGATGAATGAGAAGAGGGATCACAACTTTTAGTCCTGCCTTCCGAGGACTCATGCTTCATTTTAACTACAGCATGTACAATAAGGTGAAAAGGGTTAACACAAAGAACAAGGGGAAAAAGTAGTATTATATAAATTAGAGATCATTTATGAGCAAGTATACTGGACGTGGGTAAGAAATTTACTAGGCTCGCGTCTAAGAAAATAAAATCTTCTCCACCATTTACACCAGATAGGAGACCCACTCATTCGAGTAGATAGAAACAATAAATGCATGGATCTCATACTAGACCTAGGGTCCACAAAAACTTGCTAGACTCACCCTCGCCAATGAAAAAGACTCTAGACACCACAAATCTCCAACGCTGCACATGATGAAAATCCACTATGTATGAATAAACCACACCATAAGACAAAAAGTGCAACTTAAGAGATACTATCTATATACATAGTAGACCTTGTCCACAAGACAAAAATCTTAAGGGTGACGCATAAACTTTAAGTAATTATGAACTTACAGTAGCTCGTTCAGGCTGGCAGTTGCTCCTTCTCAAGCGGTTTCGACTCCCGGTCAATCTGCCAGTAGTACCCGAGTCCAACAGGTAGAACTCTGGTACTTGTACTACCATTGTACTTTCTCTGCATTAAGTCATAACATTTAAAACCAAGTTAGCTGGTTTGGAAGGATGAAAGTGTAGGGTTCACAGCATAGAAAACAAAAAATTTCCTACGATGGGAACAACTATGAACCAAGATCTATCTACTAGATACAAGCAATGGGCGGGTATACATCCGTACAGAACATACCCTTGAAGACCAACAAAGCTTAACGAGTCCAAACTCGTGGTTGATGTAGACGATCTCTTGTCGATCTCAAGATAGAGAGGAAGTCCTAGCGCCGCAAAACAGCAGCGCATTCATGCTCGCACACACGTACAAGACACCGAGCAACCTCCGCCTCCTCGCTCCAGCGATGTAGCGGAAGCACAACTCTTTCTTGCCGAATAGCCACCGGGAACATGTATCTTGCTAGTCCGAGACCTTGGGGGATAAATTCTAGAGGGGGAGATCCTTCACGAGGAGGTGTGAGATGAGAGGAGAGAGTGGGGTGCCTTTTATAGGGAGAGGGAGGGCAGCCCCCTCCCATGGTGTGGCAGCCATGTAGGTGCCCTCACCTCTTCCACATTCATGTGGGTGGAGCTCCCACTCACATAAATAGCCACCCACTCAAAATTCCACTCACCTCCATTAAGTTTCCACCAAATTTAATGTAATCTCTCATTAAATAAAACTCTTTTATTTATTTATTCAGAATTATTTAATTACATTAATTAACAAACATTCACATAAAACCCCTTGCTAGTATTCAATTTCACATGCAGAACCAGTTTCAGCAATTTCAACCAAAACAGTTTTGGTGTCTAGTGAAATAAATTCCTGTGCTTGTTATTCTTTCCGGCATGAAACTTTTGCTCCAATTGGATGTCAGTGTCCCTTAAGTGTGCCACCCTACGGTTCGCGAATAATTCATACATGATCGAGACCCTTCTCCAATCAATAATCAGAAGCGGGACCTAGAGATCCATACTGACTCCCACACATTCAACGATGACTTTCCTATGATCGTCGGAACCTTTTATGCTAGTATCTTAATCCCTTTATTTCACGGTATATTACATGTCCGAGATTCGATCATCGGAATCTCCATACCTATTTTGATCTTGTTACCGACATGCACTCTTTTCTTGTTCCCGTGATATAACATTCTAGTGATCAAATAACTTGCTTGCAAGCTAACCAATGTGATATCACCGAGAGGGCCCAGAGTATATCTATCCGTCATCGGGATGAACAAATTCCACTCTCGATCCATGAGTCTCAACATAACACTTTAGTAGTTTTGAAGCCATCTTTATAATCACCTAGTTACGGTGTGACGTTTGATGTCATCAAGAAACTCTTCCAGTGTTAGTGATTGACATGATCTCATGGTCTAAGGATTAGGATCACTTCGTAAGTTGTTATAGCAATATAAACTCAATTACTTTGATCATAATGCTATACTTTGGATGAATGTTCATCACATCATTACACTAATGATTTAACGTCGTTATTAACAACATCCAATGTCCATGATCAGGAAACCTTTGATCATCTTGTTAATCAACGAGCTAGTTTATAAGAGAGGCATAACTAGGAACTTCCTTTTTATTTATTAAACACACATGTATTAACGTTTTCGTATTAATACAATTATAGAATGCAAAATAAACATTTATCATAAACAAGGAATACGATAATAACCACTTTATTATTGCCTCTCGGGCATATTCCCTTCAGTCTCCCACTTGCACTAGAGACAATAATCTAGTTTGAAAACTTTGCGTATTGAACACCTATGGCTTTCCGGTGTTCCATATACGCAACTGCAAGTGGTTAACATAATCTATGGATCTGGCACTTTCAGGTCTGTGTGTATTTGCATGTCTTTGCGTTTTCACGCATCACTCATTCTCCAATTAGATGGCATTGTATAAATTTGGTCTTTCGGTGAGACCTTTAGTTCCTTGGGGTTAAATCATGTCGATACAATTGTCATACAATATATCTTTAGTGTTAGCCCATTGTGAACCACACCTTAGTTTGATAACAAACTAGTTGACACAAATGCCCTCCTTTGCTGCTACTATAGCAGTCATATACTTAGCCTTTTGTTGTAGTATTCGTCACAATGAATTAACTTTGGAACTCTTCCAAATCCATCATGGAAACTTTCTTTCTATTTCATTGTGCCACCCATAGTTTAAATTAAGATAAATTTAAATTTGTATCTTGTGACAAAACTAGTATCAATGTAACGCTTTACAATGAACTATTTGTAATTGTTTGTCACCTTTACACAAATATATTCTTAGTTCTTCCAAAAGATCATAAGAATATCCTCACTATCATCCAATGATCATTTTATGATTCATTCTGGTATATGCTCATAACACTTAGAGCATAGGAGATATCTGTATGTGTACATATCATGGTATGATTGATCAAAACATCCTTGTGATTTCACTCATCAAGTGTCAAAGCACTTGAATCTTGTTTCACTTATCAAGTGTCGATACACTTGAATCTTGATTCAATTCGTTTCATGCGACAAGAACCGTTTCTTGTCGTTTCTATATTGAACTCCTTCAATATCTCATATATGTACGTTTGGCACAACCATATTAGCGTCACAGTCTATTCACTATAGACATTCATGCTAAATATTCAGGTTTTTCTTAAGTCTTTCATTGAAATGAAATTCTTAACCTTTGTCAATAAAACATACATCATTTATGATCAATAAGATTTCCTCCACATAATGTATTAGAAATATGTCTCAGTGCTCCCATTTAATTTCTTGCAAATGCAACTATCTTCATCGTCTGCTGATGAAAACTCCTTTTCATCACGGTGAAGATTCCAACTCAGAGATGCTTACTTAACCCATTGAAGTTTGCATGCCCTTTTAGCATCCTTTGAATTAACAAAACCCTTTGGATCGTGTCATGCACACGTCCTAGGTAACCATTCTTTTAGAAGAATTTTGTTTTGTTTATTCATCTACCATATACCAAATTATATGTAGTGGTTGCTACTTTAGTCTATCCAGACTAAATATCTCTATGAAAGATCAAATCTTGTCATAGTCAACTCCTTGAACATTTGTCGTAAAATACTTTACGACATGTCGACTATTTCAGAGATGTGAAACATCCATGTCTTTTTTTATAGATCCAAATACGACCGATAGGTTTTTACACCTTTTCGAAGGGTCTTCCAAGTTCAAAACTTGATTTCTCGTGTATGGAACTATCACGGATTTTATGGCTTCAAGCCATTTGACGGAGTCAGGGCCCATCATTGCTTCTTTGCATGTAGTCGGTTCATCATTGTCAAACAATAATGATTTACTCTCAAATCTCAACATTTGATTGTTTATCCGACCTACTTGGTTCAATAGGAACTTAGACCTCCGTGACCGAAACCTTTGAGGCACGTGAGCCATGAGCATTCTGGCTACCTCTGGAACATTTTCCGGCGCTACGCAACTCAACACATATAGCTAAGGTCCGTTAACCTTATCAAAGTTCTATTGTCCTCTCACTTAAATTTTTGCGAAAAATTCCTTTTTCAAGAAACTTCACATTTCAAGCGACAAATCCTTTTGTCCTTGGTGTTATGGAGGAATAACCAATTGTTATTCAAAATAACCTACAAAGACATGCTCATCTGACTTTGGTTGTAAACATCTTACTTATGTTTAGCATACCAAAATTTAAGACATGACAACTTGGGTTTTACCCCACAACATAACTCATATGGTGTCATTTCAACGGATCAAGATGGAGCTCTTTTCAGTGTAAAAGCGGTAGTCTCCATAGCTTTAATCTTTTAAAACATAATGGTAGTTTTATAAATAACACCTTTGATCCAACCATGTCAAACAAGGTTTCATTACAAATCTCAAACACTCCATACTCCTATGGTGTTTCGGGAGATGTAAATCTAGGTGTTTTGCTAAACTTGCAACTCAAATAACTCCCTTTATGATAAATCATAATTCATTTATTTTTCTTGTTACACTTGTAACTCAAATAAATCCCTTTATGATAAAATCATAAATCATTTATTTTCTTGTTACAATGATTTTCCACTTCATCTTGAAAGTCTTTGAAACATTTTCAAATATTTCATACTTCTTTCTCATTAAGTGAATATTCACTCAAATTTCCGGAGAAAGCATATGAAGTTGAAGTCCATCTCTTACGACTATACATAATGGACTACATATATCGATATGTATAAATTCCAATAATTTAGTTGTTCGTTCTTCTTTGGCCTTTGAACGAAGTTTTAATTATCCCGAGGAAAGTCTCACAAGCGTCACTTGATAAAATCAAAGACTCCAAAAATCCATGAATATGGAGATTCTTTATGTTTTCTTTCCAATATAATTTAAACAGCGATGTCACTTCATAAGTGATCTTTCAATCATTTGTCTTGCGACATTTTAGCATTAGGTTTTATGGATGTGATTTCTCCAACTAGATTTGTAAATCATCCATCTTATATGGAATACAGTAATTATTTGAACAACCTTTGTTCTCATAATACCTGATTCAAATAACAATTATTAAAACAAATCTTGAAGTCAAGCTTTGATGTCAACGAGAAATACAAACAACGGTTTGTTTGTTTTCAATGAACATCATCACATATTCTCTTGCTAGTTACTTAAGCCATTGTATTTCATGAATAGCGTTGTTCTATATGAAGTTTCATACCAACCAATTTGGTATCCAATACCCAAGAACCACATTGTCTAACAAGCAAAGAATACAACCATAACATGTATATCATATATATACCTAAATTGGATATTTTCAATATTTTCTTTTCTGCCAAATATATTTTATAGATTCTCTTTCAGCATTTCCTTTTCCTTTTAAAAGAATATATCAACATCAAAAGTGGCTTCATATACATGACACATAGTCCAAAGTGTTGGGGATATGCTATATGGGTATCCTCATAGCATGTCTCCTATCCGGATAACCCGGGTGGCCCACAGTTGGTAGCACGGCCCATGGCCTGCTAGGCGGCCCAGTTAGATGGATCCAGAAGGGAGGCCGATGCCGGATAAAGGAAGGCTACGGTTGGAGTCACCGACATACCCGGAGCCTTGAAGTACAAGACACACAAGACTAGTAATAGACAGTGTATAACTCTGTAACCTGTCCGGCTAGGACTTTTCCCTGTAACCCTAGGACCTGGCAACTATATAAGTAGGGCCTATGGGAGCCTTTAGGGCACAACCTAGTATCGATTCATACAACCTCGCACAGCGAACCAATCCTGTAACTCGGCGTATTGCCATTATAGTGATTTATAGCAGGAGTAGGATTCTGCCACCGTCGTGGGATCTGAACCTGGGTAAGCTGTGTCACCTCGTACCCGTCAACTGTCCGCCTTCCCCCACGTCTCTAAACACGCACTGTGAGGACCCCTCCATGGCGTACTCGTCGGCAATACCCCGACAGTTGGCGCCCACCGTGGGGCAAGAGGCGCTTCTGGCTCTTCAGCGGGCGAGGACCAAGATCTTCGCGGGAATCAGCGAAACCGTGGACATCGGTCGCGTTCTCTTCTCCAGCAATGTTTGATCGTCCCCCCGACAAGTTCTGGATCCCGGCAAAGACGAACCCTACGCGGTGTTCAATCGTTCCTATCGGAGATATCCACCTCTTCATTGGCGAAACCGACTCGGGCACTAGTTCCCTGGGAGTCGGAGGAACATCAAGGCCCACAAGGACCGCCTACGGGCAGGATACGTTCGCGGAAGGATCGATGTCGGATCTCTCTTTAGAGTTTGCCGGCAAAGATCGGAAAAATTCAAGGCCCACCCAAACCGCCCCTGTGCAGGATATAAAGGTGGAAGATCACTGCAAGTCCGCCGGCTTCGCCCGTGCATCTGGACAGCAGAGATCCAAGTTCCTCGGCATGGTTACCATCTTTGATCTGGCGCGTTGCGTTCAGAGAGAGGGTGAAAACCCCCGCGATTACCTGGCCAGGTGGCTCCGCATACGAGCCGATCTGGCCCACTACCCCAATGATGATGCTATGTATCACTTTGCGGAAATACTGAACCATGGCACGCTTATCCGGCACTCTCTAAGATGGAAGCAGGCGTCAGGACGCCTTACCTTCGAAGGCATGGTGAACACCGTCAACAACTACGCGGAGGCTGAAGTGGAAGCTCAGACAGCGCTTGCGCTCATTGACGGAGCCCCTCCGATTCAGCCACCGCCACCACCGCCTCCGGCCGCCATCGTCGCAGCCGCGCCGCCACCTCCAGTCATCGTCACTGCTGTTGCACCTCCACCTCCCGTCATCGAGGAAGTCCTGGAACCCTCCAACTTTGTGATTGACACGCTCTATGCCGACTTCAGTGCAGATTCGGAGGAGATAGATTTTAGTCCAGAGGAACTAGACTCCACCATGCAGGAGATGGAGGAGGAGTACACGCGCGACGAGCAAGCCAACAATGCCATCACGTCTCGAGAGGTGTTCGTCACCATTGGGACGGCGATGGATGAATATCAACCCGGACGACCTCCACCTACAGTGTTGGAAAAGGGGAAGGGGCCACTTATTGCTGCTGACGATGATCGCGCAAAGGTCATGCCTCCTCCGCCTAACCCAGTGCAGCAGCCGCAGGAACTCGGCACCGGCCCGAGCGACAACAACACCGCCAACTTGCCGCCTTCGGCATCTACGTCTGCTGCTGCCCAAGTTACTCCAGCTGATAGAGTGATATACGGAAATCTCCTCGTTGAGCCACTAACTGTCGCTCATATCCGGAACGTGACTCATCTTGATGAGAAACACCAGCAGCTGCTGGAGGAAGCGTAAGCCATCGCAGTGCAAGGCGCTAAGCTGGATCGATATCTAGTCAACGCGCAGAAGTCCATAGAGAAAGCTAGAGCAATGGAGGCCGAGTACAAGACTCTGCTGCAGCTGCAGAAGGCCAAGAAAGCTCCGGCTCGCGTCATCAACGATCCTGGTGTACGGCCAAACCTAGGATGGGCTCCCTCGAAGCCGGCATAGGCCAAGCCATACATTGACAGTGAAGGCAAACAGGTGATGCCCACCCCACTCCTTAACCTCGCCGTCGCCAAGACCCTTCTGGAGCAGGATAGATCGCCCGAGGCAGTGGAACAGGTCTATGACCTAGTGGCCAAGGCGGTGAAGCAGCAGGAAAAGGCCACCTCTCAGAGGCTTGAGTTTGACCCAGCGCTTTGTCAGTTTAGCAAGTATAAGCTGCCAAGGGACATATCTCCTCTTGATGTTGGGTCCCAGACGGGTTCATCAGAACGAAGACGGAGGGATGCATGCAACATGAAGGATGCTATATCCCCATATCCTCCGACCATGGAGATAAGGCCCGGCCTCGTCGCCCATCTCCACCGCCACGATCCCCCCGACATCACGAAGATCCCAAGGCTCACCATCGTACGGATATGCCCCCGCCAAAGCAGTGCGGCATCGTCATCCGCGACAACGCGGAGCAGACCCGTCATGAAGGAGAGCACAACCAAGGACACAAGAGCAGGTCACGCCATGACCTTCCGCGTCCGACAAGCAACCATGACAGGCGTGAGGCGCCGCAGTAGGGTAACAGTAAGAAGGTGGAGGAGGCCCGCGTCGTTCACAAAGCCCATCCCCTGTTGACAAGAAGAAGAACCCAGAGCCGTACGATGCATGTTCACGGATCGACAAGGTCCACAAGGCCCGGGAAGGACCATACCTAGGACCACGTTGCTTTGGACCTGCAATACGGTCCGCAACTTACCCCAAAGGTTTCCGGATTGACAAGACCATCAAGCTCTATGACGGCACCGCCAAGCCAGCCACATGGTTGCAGGACTATGGCAACACGGTGATTGCCGGAGGCAACCCCAACGTCGCCGTCAAGTACCTCCCGTTAATGTTAGCGGGCACGGCCCGTCAATGGATCGACGACTTGCCGGAGAAATCCATCTGCAATTGGTTGGATATGAAAGAAGCGTTCACCAAGAACTTTGAGGGTACGTACAAACGTCCCTGCACTATTGGCGATCTATAGTGGTGCGTGCAAGAGAAAGATGAGACATCTCGCGTTTACCTCTCCTGCTGGCTGGACATGAAGAATTCCTGCGCAGGAGTGCACGCTCAGACCGCCATGGCCGCCTTCATCGATGGGTTGGAAAGGGGCACGTTGCTCCGCCAAAGATCCGCCATCTACCAGCAGATGCTACACAGCTACCATAGTCGCCGTGTTCGGCATCGCTCGTTTAAAGAGGGGGATTTGGTGCTCCGGCTTAAGCAGAAGAAGTCACACAAACTATCCCGCCATGGGAAGGATCGTTCATCATAAGCAAGGCGCTGCTCAATGGGTCTTACTACCTCGTTGACAATCGTGAACTGAAGGATAGACCCAACAAGGATCATAAGCATAAGCGATGTGACCCGGATGATGACTACCCAAAGCTTGATCGGCCATGGAACATAGCACAGCTACTTCCTTTTTACACTTAGCATTTTTTATCTAATTTTGTACCTCTTATATTATCAATGAAATAAAGCTCTCTGGTTCACTCATATTTCTGAGTATTTTACCTCCTTTAGTGTTCATTTTTGGATCATGTAAAACCTTTATGCACAAGTTTTGTGATTGCACTTGTGAAAATTCCGCCTATGGGCGTTAGCTTAAGTTTTCTGGTCTACACGTTCTTTGTCGTTTTTTATGTGGATTCTGGAGTAGTGACTTTCGGCACTTATTGTCGGCGATTTTGTGCTTAGGTTATTGACGGTGCCATTGGGAATCATCATCTGAGCGCATGGTTCCGACAACGAGTTTTCCAACTCACGAAAGGTCAAGCATAAGAACCAAAGTAATGGATAAGCCAGCACTTTCTTAAACAATATATACATGTTGGAAACTGGTTCTTAAGTAGAAGGACATACAACATTGTTTTCCGCCTTAAGTTACATACATAAGTTTTTTCCGCATACGCATCAAAGGTGAAACAAATATTACAAGTTGTTTTGCATTCCTTTGGCGCAGGCGACTTGGAAGCAGCGTCATCGGCAGCAGGAGAACCACCCTCGAAATCGGCGATGTGAAGAGACTCAGAGGAGCTTTGGTTGCCGCTATCGATGGTGTTCATCGGCAGAAAGACGTTGACATCGACTAACTCGGCAACTCTGGTGTCATAGCCCGCGAGTGATGACAAGATGGATTTGTGATTAATCTCTTTGCCATCGTCATCTACATCGGGAATGCCAGAGGTCACCGTGTCGATGTCGGCATCTTCGTAGTGTGCCTTCACCATTGACAGCGCCATCCTTGCGCCGGCCCGTGCGCATGAAGCTTTCCAGCTTGTGATACGCTCGGGGGCTCGGCACAGGATCTCCGAGTACTTTGCCATAGAGTTCGATGCCTTGATGTTGATCTGGAGAGGCTTGGCAATCTCTTTTGCTTACACGATGGCGGTGTTGATGAAGTTGCCGGCAAGAACCATGCATTCCTTTGCTGGAGGAGGCGAATGGGTTAAACCCATAGGAGCTGCAAAATCCAACAAGGAGCACATGAGTTCAAAAACTCAGAATATCCAGACTACAGAAATGCAAGACGGAGAATCACTTACTGAAAATGCTGGCCTTAGCCTGCCAGAGTGTATCCGCCAAGGATTCCTTTTCTTGCTAGAGGAGCTTGTATGCCTCATGATGGCATTCGTTCCGCTCATCGGCAGCTTTCTTCTGATCTCTTAAAAAATCGAGATCTCCTCCTTCAAGCGTTTGATCTCCTCGGTGGTGGAGTCCTGCAGGACTTTCATTGACTCCTCATGCATTTTCAGCATGTCCTTCCTCTCCTGCTTCAGGATCTTGTTCTCGCTATCCAGCTCCTGAATATGCTTGGATTGCTCGACAATATTCTTGGCCTTGGCAATGGTTTCTGCAAGTCGGAAAAAGCAAAGTACATAGTGAGTACTTGGAGAATATAGGCACAAAACCAAGTCGGAACGCGAAAAAGAAAACAGACGCTTGCTCTTGGTGATCTGTTCCTTCAAGAAGGCAGTTTTACCCTTTTCAGCTTCCAAGTCTGCGCGCATCTTCTGATACTTGCCGTTGGCCATGCCCCTTCGAGCATTCTCGTTCTGTGGAAAAAAGGAAAAAGTTAAACGTTGTTTAGTCTGCTTGGAGCATCTAGCCGAAAAATTTCCACCTAGACGCTCGGGGGCTACAGTGAGAGTTTTTAACTTAGCAATATGCTTAGTATTTCTTTAAGCATCTAGTCAGAACTAATTCAGTTTCAATTAGAAGCTTGGGGGCTACAGTATAAAGTTTTTAACTCAAATATATGCTTAGCTTTTCTTTAAGCATCTAGTCAGAACTAATTTAGTTACAACTAGAGGCTTGGGGGCTACAGTATTGAAATTTATAGACACTGCGTATGCTACCCTTAAAGCATCTAGTCGGAATAATTCATTCCACCTATATGCTTGGGGGCTACAGTGAGAGGTTTTCTAGCTTAGTCACTCTTAGAGCATCTAGACGCATAGACCTATGGTTTTCCGTCTATATCCTCGGGGGCTACAGTGGGATACTCATATGCAATGCAAAAGGCAAATAAAACTTACAAGTGCAATGATCTTGAGGTTGGTAGCGCTCTCGGCCAGCAGCTTGCCAAAGGATACGCTATTTCCTTGCAAGATCTCTACTTGTCGGAGGAGCTCCTCTAGACCGCACGTCAGAGATGTCGGCGCCGCACCTGGAACCAGAGCAGTGCTACCCGGTGTAAGTACCGGATAGACTATCTTCGGATACTCTATGACTTTCTTGGGTACGGGGGCGCCGCCTACGGCAGAAATACCATCTTCCACCACTGCCTTACCGCCACCGATGGCATCCTTAGCCGGAGCTTCAGCCATTTGGTGGGCGGCACTCTCCTGTGTCGCCTGCTCCCCGACAACAGCGACCTCGGTAGAGGCACCTGAGTCCACTTCCATGGTGGAAGGGCCAGATGCCTCCTTAGCTTGTGAGCTTGTCGGGGCAGACGAAGGCTTGACGGAGGGAGTGACAGGGGCGATGGCGGGAGATGCGTCGTGATGCAGCATGTCCTTAATGGTTCTAGAAGCCCCCAATGTTTTGGAGGTCTTATTCAAGTTGGTCGTGGCTTTCTTCCTGAAACGTGCAAAATGCATAAGTACAGGAGCAAGACAGATAAATAGACAATTTCGGAGGAAAATAAGCTTACACAAGTGGGGGTGCTTTGGCAAAAGGGATCCCGTTAGTCTTTCTTTTCTCCGCTTCCAGGGCGGCGGTAGTCTTTTTGGAGGCTCCACCCTCCGTCTTCTTCTTATTGCCTCCGTCGGCAGCATCAGAGGTGGAGCTCTTCCGCTTTCGCGCCAATGGAGCATCGTCATCGGACACGACGGTGACTTCCTTCATCTTTGGATCATAGATTTGAGGAGCCATGATGTCCTCATCTATGTCGCTAAGCTGTAAGGTGAATAACCACCATGTTAGATGAGATGGAAATGGCTAGACGGAAGAACTGGAGTATATGTCATACACGGAAAATAAACAGTTACCTTTGGGCACTTGTTGTCTACGAACATGGCGTAGGTGATGGTGAAGCCGCGTCTCTTGTCCTTCACCTTGACAATGTACTTAAGACGGAGCTTGATGGAGTCGCTCGAGAAATTGTCCACGGAAATGCGGAGGCTATCCCTTCTATCGCTGGTATACTCGTGCATCAGCTTCACGCGGTGCTATAGAGGTTGGATTCGCCTGATGAACCAACACATGGCTAGGTCCAAGCCGGTCAAATCCATCTCTACGAACCACTAGATCCGCCTGATGGCGCGGGAAGCGTCGATGTCAGAGGGAAGGGAGGCCTGGGATCTCCATGTCGAAGTTTCGGCGGTGGCTCCATCGATGAAGTCCGGATACGTTACTTCTCGGCCGGCCAGAGGGATATCTAGGCCTTAGAAGTAAGTATGCTGCCAGTTCTTGCAGGATTTGTGGCCGACGATGTCGGGGAACCGCCGGCCAGGACGGATCTTGAAGCTTATGGTGCCACAATTCCTAAGTTCGTCCTTACTGGCTCCGGCTTCACGCTTGACGGTGAAGAAATACACGAAGAGATCTAGCCTAAGCTTAATCCCTAGGTAACCCTCGCAGAGCGCCGCGTAATTGCTAAGCGCTAGGATGCTATTGGGAGAGAGGTTTTGGGGCTGGACTTGATAGTGGTTCAAGACGGAAAGGAAGAAGTTAGAGATGGGCAGGGAGACGTCGCATACCAGTTGGGCTTTGAGGTACACCTTTTCTCCGGCTTGGGGAGAAGGTGTCACCTCACCAGCCGGCACCGCCCGCCAGGCGAGCCCCTCCGTCGCAGGGAGGTAGCCCTTGGCGATCAGTTCCTTGATGTCGCGGTCCGTGATGTCCGAACCGCGCCAATCGCCCTTCACCACCGGTGGACTCAACCACCGCCGAGACGGGGATGACCAGACCCTCTGGGGGCACGATGATGGAGATCGCCGGCTTCACCGCGGCTTCAACCGCCGCCGCCATGGAAGGAGTAGAGCTGCTGCTTGCCATTGGGTGAGTTTGAAGGTGACTGGCGAGAATTGGAGCTAGGGTTTTTCGCGAGATTGCGCGAAGAGCTCGAGGGGGCATGCGCTGGAGGAAGAAGACGATGCGAGGAGAGAATGAGGTGAAAAGTAAAAAGTTCCACCGTAGTTACTATTTATGATCTCCAGCATCAAGATTCGTGCAGCTTGATCGGACGGTTTCCGCGTAGACAAAGTGTGTGCGAACGTGCGCGGAAATTTCGCCACGTCTCAACCGGCGCCGCCAACGGTTCGTATCACTCGCGCAGGAAAATCGGACATGATTGCATTCTCTGCATGTGTGAGTTACGAGGCGTCGCTGACATACGCCTACATCACCCTAGCTGACATAGGAAGATGAGCCGTCACATCAGAAGATTCTGGCATGGACGGATCTAGTTCGGCTACGGAAGAGTGCGATGGAAGATTCATCATTTCTCTGACTTACATATTGAAGACGGAGAAAACCTTGCAGGGTTATTTGGGAGGACTACAAGATGTTGCTTGATGATTTGCCGACATCCATCTAGACGGAGCATTCAACGTGAAGAGGCAAGATGGGGCAAGATCTCAGAGTTCTCCGGGGGCTACTGTTGGGGATATGCTATATGGGTATCCTCATAGCATGTCTCCTATCCGGATAACCTGGGTGGCCCATAGTTGGTAGCACGGCCCATGGACTGCTGGGCGGCCCAGTTAGATGGATCCAGAAGGGAGGCCCATGCCGGATAAAGGAAGGCTACGGTTGGAGTCACCGACGTACCTAGAGCCTTGAAGTTCAAGACACACAAGACTAGTAATAGACGGTGTATGACTCTGTAACCTGTCCGGCTAGGACTTTTCCCTGTAACCATAGGACCTGGCGACTATATAAGTCGGGCCTATGGGAGCCTTTAGGGCACAACCTAGTATCGATTCATACAACCTCGCACAGCGAACCAATCCCTGTAACTCGGCATATTACCTTTATAGTGATTTATAGCAGGAGTAGGATTCCGCCACCATTGTGGGATCTGAACCTAGGTAAGCTGTGTTACCTCGTACCCGTCAACCGTCTGCCTTTGCCCACGTCTCTAAACACGCACTGTGAGGACCCCTCCATGGCGTACTCGTCGGCAATACCACGACACAGAGCGTGTATATTCAAATAATAATACCTTTGGACTTGCACTTTGAAGTAGATCACCATCATCAAAATCATCGGTATTCTTTCAAAATCCATTATTTAGTAATCTTTTTAGTGTAGTAAACACTTTATATACATATTCTATTCATCCTTATCATGATGACTTTCATGATCAAGCTAATGTAGCTTATAAGGATGAATCTTGAGTATAATGTTACTTTCCAAAACCCTTTTGGATGATTAGGATGTCTAGCATCTCCAACCTTTGTAAATTCTCATCCAGTATGAGAACATACATTATACTCTATCGTATTTCAACCAAAACATTGTTTCAGATATCGTTATATCTGCCACACATGATGGTTTCTGAAACAATTCTTTCAGCTCCTAGATAATCTCGATATTTAAATCAAGAATCATGGAGGCAAACATGATACTTAAGATACTAACACTAGAATTGTTACTCTTGATTTAATACCAATTATTAAATATCACGGAGTAAATAAAGTTTGCTGAAAGTTTGCAATAGGACTTTAAACATTAGATTGACACTCAACACAATACGATACCAGTTCGTAAAGTAAATATCCAGAATTCTATAGTTCTATTATCTCAATTACAACTATGCATAAGGTGGTGAACGAATGTCAATGACTACAACAAATTATGCAAATTCACTTTGATTTAATTTATGATAAGTTGAGTTCTACTAATCCAAATTAGAAATAAACTCCCACTCAAAAACGACATCCCTCATGTCTTTTTGGTGATTACATGAACCAAATCCACTACACCAAGTCCTATCATCACGTGAGTTGGTATAGCTTCAAAGGCGAGCATCAAATGGGTATCATATCAAAACATATGACTCATGCTTAACCTTTCGGTCCGTGCTCCGAGGGCATGGTTGTACATGCTAGGCTCGCCAAGTAAGAACCTTAGTATTCACGTGTGTAACTTTCTTACACCCGAGATATGCTCGTGGATTCAAGTACACCCGATCATCACGTGATGTCTTGTAGTGACAAAACAATGTCGATGCATACTTAAGGAAGAACACATTTTTATCATGATATCTAAATGAGGGATCATCTTATTATGCTAATAAAACTCCAAACAAGCAATATAAGATGCAATCAAACATCACATGTTTGTAAGTGAAATGATACGGTTCCCGCATATGATCTCCATCATGTGCACCATGGTATGATCTCTACCATACCTCTATGTGTAAGGCCAAGGTCTATGGAACCTACACGTTATGTGTGCTGTAAGAGTATCATATCATACTTCTACTTACAACATCACCATATCATAACACTAGCCCAGCAACAATCTAAACTAGACGCCTCTAATTTATCCATTGCAAGTTTTACGTGGCTTAGGGCTTTCGAAGATAGAATCGTTCTTACCTACGAACATGAACCACAACGAGGATAACCAAATTGTTGACAACTCGTTGCAAATTAGATATTGACTATAGTAGGAGAGACAGACACCCGCTAGCCAGTTATGCAAAACTAGTTGCATGTCAAGCGTGGAACATGTCTCATGTGCGAGGACATGTAAAGTTTGTCCGGGCCGATTCATCCCACTATGCCACCAATAGCCAAAGTACAACTAAGAAGCTATAAAATGATCATCATCGCCAACATACTCATATGTGTACTACATGTGCAAAGCATCTACGCATAGATCCGGCTCTGATACCACTGTAGGGTTCGCAGCATAGAAAACAAAAAATTTCCTACGATGGGAACAACTATATACCAAGATCTATCTACTAGATACAAGCAACGGGAGAATATACATCTGTAGAGAACATACCCTTGAAGACCGACAAATCTTAACGAGTCCAAACTCGTGGTTGATGTAGACGATCTCTTGCCGATCTCAAGATCGAGAGGAAGTCCTAGCGCCGCAAAACAGCAGCGCATCCGTGCTCGCACACAAGTACAAGACACCGAGCAACCTCCGCCTCCTCGCTCCAGCGATGCAGCGGAAGCACAACTCTTTCTTGCCGAATAGCCACTGGGAACATGTATCTCGCTAGTCCGAGACCATGGGGGATAAATTCTAGAGGGGGAGAGAGATCCTTCACGAGGAGGTGTGAGATGAGAGGCGGGACTGGGGTTCCTTTTATAGGGAGAGGGGGGCAGACCCCTCCCATGGCGTGGAAGCTATGGTGGTGCCCCCACCTCTTCCACATTCATGTGGGTGGAGCTCCCACTCACATAAATAGCCCCCACTCAAAATTCCACTCACCTCCATTAAATTTCCACCAAATTTAATGTAATCTCTCATTAAATAAAACTCTTTTTTATTTATTTATTCAGAATTTTGTTAATTACTTTAATTAACAAACATTCACATAAAACCCCTTGCTAGTATTCAATTTCATATGCAGAACCAGTTTCAGCAATTTCAACCGAAACAGTTTCGGTGTCTAGTGAAATAAATTCCTGCGCTTGTTATTCTTTCCGGCATGAAACTTTTGCTCCAATTGGATGTCAGTGTCCCTTAAGTGTGCCACCCTACGGTTCGCGAATAATTCAGACATGATCGAGACCCTTCTCCGTTCAATAATCAGAAGCGGGACCTAGAGATCCATACTGACTCCCACACATTCAACGATGACTTTCCTGTGATCATTGGAACCTTTTACGCTAGTATCTTATTCCCTTTGTTTCACGATATATTACATGTAGGAGATTCGATCATCGGTATCTCCATACCTATTTTGATCTCGTTACCGACATGCACTCTTTTCTCGTTCCCGTGATATAACATTCTAGTGATCAAATTACTTTCTTGCAAGCTAACCAATGTGATATCACCGAGAGGGCCCAGAGTATATCTATCCGTCATCGGGATGAACAAATTCCACTCTTGATCCATGAGTCTCAACATAGCACTTTAGTAGTTTTAAAGCCATCTTTATAATCACCTAGTTACGGTGTGACATTTGATGTCATCAAGAAACTCTTCCGGTGTTAGTGATTGACATGATCTCATGGTCTAAGGATTAGGATCACTTCGTAAGTTGTTATAGCAATATAAACTCAATGACTTTGATCATAATGCTATACTTTGGATGGATGTTAATCACATCATTACATTAATGTTGTGACCTTGTTATTAACAACATCCAATGTCCATGATCAGGAAACCTTTGATCATCTTGTTAATCAACGAGCTAGTTTATAAGAGAGGCATAACTAGGAACTTCATTTTTGTTTATTAAACACACATGTATTAACGTTTCCGTATTAATACAATTATAGCATGCAAAATAAACATTTATCATAAACAAGGAATACGATAATAACCACTTTATTATTGCCTCTCGGTCATATTCCCTTCAGAAAGCACTTGGAAAACACCAAAAAGATAGCATTAAAAATGACTAGATGTGTGATTTAAATTGGGTAGTTGGTTTGGATGGATGAAAGCAGTTGAAAACACCAAAAATTTACTATTAAAAATGACAAGATGGACATTTTATGAATTAAGGATTCGCAGATAGAAACACAACAAAACATGAATGGAAATGTCATGGCAGGTTTTCAGGTAGAGTGACTGATTAACATAATATGCATACATGCAATATAACTTATTATACTGACAAGAAACCGGCCTAAGTAATACATAGAAACCTCGCACTTCAGCCTTGCTTGGCATCAGATTATCAGTGTTGGATCCTTTATGAGATGTTCCCATGACCCATTCGACCGCTTGGAAAGAATAGCATCTACGAGTTAGTGTTGCAGGAATACACCGATAGTGTGAGAATGTAAGAAAGGAAATAATAGCCACAAGCTTATGATGTGTATAAGAACTACTATATGTGGGTGCAAATGAAATGGCAATAGAATCCAGGATATTGAGCAACATTCTAACCCGTATGTTGCTTACAAGTACCAAAGAAATAGCAAATGGGCAAGAGAAATTACCGCCCTGTGGCGAGGGCAGGTGGGACGCGCATGACGTCGACGGGGGCATCAACTGGGAATTTCGAGGTGGATCTGGTGTGTTGGGCGGTGAATATGTTCCCGAGTGGAAGAGAGCGCCGGCGGGGAAGGAGCTCCGATGCGGAAGAGAGCGCCGGCGGTGAAGATGCTCCGATATAGAAGAGAGCGCTAGCAGTGAAGGAGCTCCGGTGTGGAAGAGAGGGCTAGCGGTGAAGGTTCTGGAGGAAGGTGGAGGTCGGAGGGGGTGGGTGGCGAAGAGGCGATGGAGGATATAGGTAGGATAATGCAAATTTACCACTTATACCCCTCTATTATTGCAGTGCTCCTCTGGTCCTTGTCTCCGGGCCAGGGATAGAAGAGGAATTTTGCATCGCGAGAAATGGGGCGGGATTTTTGAATAGATGTGCAGGATGTTTCGACGCTATGCAGAAATTTTGAGGTTGAAGCTTCCGACGTATGCTAATCCAACGAAGCCACTCCTCACGCGATGGCCCTGTCTGGACCCACACGGCAGCGACAACATGCTTACCAGCATTTAAATGAGTTTCCACACATTTTCCAAAATTGATAAGAATTTTATTTTGAAAGTTTTCAAATAATATGGCCAAGGTCATGGCCATATCTCTGCCATAATTTATTATAACGTGTCTATAACTGCACGATACCTTCTTTGTTAGTGTTTAGGGGTTGAGGGTTTAGGGTTTATGGTTCAAACATTTAGGGGTTTAGGGTTTAGGTTTTGACGCATTTTCAATAATGTTTAGGCTTTAGTATTATATTCGAGGAATAGAATGGTGTTATCATAATTTAATGAAAGTATATCTCAAATGTTGATCTACAAGTGGATGATACCCGTGCGTGGTCAGGGTCGTTTAGGGGATTTAGGGTTTAAGGGTTTAGGAAATTTTCAATAATGTCCCAGCTTTATGCTTATGATGGTACCCTTCCTAGTCATGATTTTTTAGGGTTTCGGGTTTTAGGGTTTAGGGGTTTAGTATTTCGGGTTTTAGGGTTTAAGGATTTTAGGTATTTAGGGGTTTAGGGTTTAGGGCTTTAGGATATTTCAATACAGTTCGAGCTTTATTCATATATTCATGGAATAGAATGACTTAACAACAATTTAATAATGAAAGTATCTAAAATTTTAATCTATTAGTGCATGATATGTAGATGGTTAGGGTTTATGGGTTGTCGTGGTGGTGTCATGGCAGATGCCATGGGTAGGCTTATGTTAGGGGCCAAATGGATGCTTGAGGTAACCGGGGTGGGAGTGCACGGTCTAGCCACGCACGATGAACAAGAAGAACTCTCCAGACTTATGATTGTTATTCCTCCAAGATGTTTACAAGTGCTCCTTGAGCTGTTCAAGCATAGCCTTAGGGCATTAGTTCACTACTTGGTCAAACCACCTCAAACCCTAGTTATGGCCCTCCTTATATAGGCGATGGGGTAGCTAGGTTACATCTTTAAGCCCTAGGGTTTACTGTTTGGATCCTTGTCCTTACGATGTGGGCTGGGTCATGGGCTAGCCCTAAGCCCTTGACCCAGTCCATAAAACTGTACTTCCAACGGTCTTCCCATACGTAGACACCAGATCTTCGGCGTCATACGGTGCTTTTGTAAGTCAGCCCTTGATTTTTGCGTCACCTGGCTCCTTTTATGTCACCCGGCAGTGCCCTTCTGTTTTGACCATGCTTTACCATGGTCCCTCCTGGATCTTACTCGGAAATCCGCCACACTTCCTTCTTGACTTGGCCTTCCCTGGTAAGAGCCGGCTTGGCGTTACCTTCAAGACAAACAACTTTGTCCTATGCGGGCCAACATACTCTTATGCCGTCCTTACATAGGCTTCGTATCCCGGCCGTCGTGACCCAGCCGGTGGTTTCTTTGGCTCGGCCTAAGCCAAGTTGGGCAATGTGTAGGGTTCGCAGCATAGAAAACAAAAAATTTCCTACGATGGGAACAACTATGTACCAAGATCTATCTACTAGATACAAACAATGGGTGGATGTATATCCGTAGAGAACATACCCTTGAAGACTGACAAAGCTTAATGAGTTAAACTCGTGGTTGATGTAGACGTTCTCTTGCCGATCTCAAGATCGAGCGGAAGTCCTTAGAACCGCAACTTAGCGGCGCATCCATGCTCGCACACACGTCCGAGGCACCGAGCAACCTCCGCCTCCTCGCTCCAGCGATGCAGCGGAAGCACAACTCTTTCTTGCCGAATAGCCACCGAGAACATGTATCTCGCTAGTCCGAGACCATGGGGGATAAATACTAGAGGGGGAGAGAGATCCTTCACGAGGAGGTGTGAGTGAGAGAGAGGAGAGGGGGCTCCTTTTATAGGAGGATGGGGGCACCCAAGGAGGTGGCCGCCGGCCATGGGGGCTGCCCCCTCCTCTCCTTCATTCATGTGGGTGGACACTCCACTCACTCAAATGCCTTTCAATTCCCTCCACTCAAAAACCCACTCAAATTCCCATTAAATTTCCACCAAATTTAATGCAAACTCTCATTAAATAAAACTCCTTTTATTTATTCAGAATTTTTCAATTACTTTAATGACAAACATTCACATATAACCCCTTTCTACTATTTCATTTCACATGCAAAAACACTTTCTGCAATTTCACCCGAAAACCTGTTTTGGTATCTAGTGAAATAAATTCCTGCCCTTGTTATTCTTTCCGGCATGAAACTTTTGCTCCAAATGGATGTCGGTGTCTCTTAAGTGTGTCACCCTACGGTTCGAGAATAATGCGGACATGATCGAGACCCCTCTTCGATCAATAATCAAAAGCGGGATCTAGAGATCCATACTGACTCCCACACATTCAACGATGACTTTCTTGTGATCGTCAGAACCTTTTACCCTAGTATCTTAATCCTTTTGTTTCGCGATATATTACATGTCCGAGATTCGATCATCGGTATCTCCATACCTAGTTTGATCTCGTTACTGACATGTAATCTTTTCTTGTTCCCGTGATATAACATTCTAGTGATCAAATCACTTTCTTGCAAGATAATCAATGTGATATCACCGAGAGGTCCCAGAGCATATCTATCCGTCATCGGGATGAAAAAGTTCCACTTTCGATCCATGGGCCTCAACATAACACTTTAGTAGTACTAAACCCATCTTTATAATCACCCTGTTACGGTGTGACGTTTGATATTATCAAGATACTCTTCCGGTGTTAGTGATTGACATGATCTCATGGTCTAAGGATTAGGATCACTTCATATGTTGTTATAGCAATATAAACTCAATGGCTTTGATCGTGATGTTATACTTCGGATGAATGTTCATCACACCATTACACTAATGTTGTGACCTCGTTATTAACAACATCCAATGTCCATGATCAGGAAACCTTGATCATCTTGTTAATCAACGAGCTAGTTTATGAGAGAGGCATAACTAGGAAATTTCTATTTGTTTATTTAACACACATGTATTAACGTTTCCTTATTAATACAATTATAGCATGCAAAATAAACATCTATCATATAGTTGGAATATACATAATAAACACTTTATTATTGTCTCTCAGGGCATATTCCCTTCAGTCTCCCACTTGCACTAGAGACAATAATCTAGTTACATACTGATGAATCTAACACCCATGGAATTCTGGTGTTGATCATGTTTTGATCTAGGGAGAGTTTTAGTCAACGGATCTGCTAAATTGAGATCCGTATGTACTTTACAAATCTTTATATCTCCATCCTTGACATGCTCACGGATGGAGTGAAACCGTCTTTTAATATGCTTGGAATTCTTGTGAGACCTTGGTTCTTTAGCATTGACTATGGCAGCATTGTTGTCACAATAGATCACCATATGGTCCAATGCACTTGCAACCACACCTAGTTCGGATATGAACTCCTTCATCCAAACCGCTTCCAGAGCCACTTCCGAAGCAGCAACATATTCGGCCTCCGTTGTTGATCCCGCCACCACAGGTTGTTTGGAACTCCTCCAACTAACCGCTCCGCCATTCATGAGATATACGTATCCGGATTGAGACTTAGAGTCATCCGGATCAGTGTCAAAGCTTGCATCGACATAGCACTTAGTGATGAGCTCTTCTTCACCTTTGTACACAAGAAACATATCCTTAGTTCTTCGCAAGTACTTAAGGGTATTCTTGACCGCTATCCAGTGTTCCGAACCTGGATCCGATTGGTACCTACTAGTCAAACTAATAGCATGTGCCACATCCGGCCTTGTACATAGCATGGCGTACATTATAGAGCCTATGGCTGAAGCATAGGGGACTTTGTCCATTATCTCTCTTTCTTCCGCCGTAGCCGAACTTTGAGTCTTACTCAATGTCTTGCCTTGCAACATAGGTAAGAACCCCTTCTTACTTCCATCCATTTTAAACTTCTTTAAAAACTTATCAAGGTATGTACTTTGTGATAGCCCTATTAGGCGCCTAGATCTATCTCTATAGATCTTTATGCCTAATACATATGACGCTTCACCAAGGTCCTTCATTGAAAATTTGTTGTTTAGATAACTTTTAACACTGTTTAAAAGATCTATATCATTTCTGATCAATAATATGTCATCCACATATAATATCAGAAATGCCACATTGCTCCCACTCACTTTGTTGTAAATATAAGCCTCTCCATAAGTTTGGACAAATCCAAACTCTTTGATCACCTCATCAAAGCGGAGATTCCAACTCCGTAATGCTTGCTGCAGTCCATAGATGGATCGTTGAAGCTTGCACACCTTGTTAGCATCCTTAGGGTCGAAAAAACCCTTTGGTTGTATCATATACAACTCTTCTTTAATATTACCATTGAGGAACGCGGTTTTGACATCCATCTACCATATCTCATAATCGAAATATGCAACAATTGCTAACATACTCCTAACTGACTTTAGCATCGCTACGGGAGAGAATGTCTCATTGTAGTCAACTCCTTGAATTTGTCGAAACCCCTTTGCGACAAGTCGAGCTTTATAGACGGTCACATTACCATCAGCATCAGTTTTTCTTTTGAAAATCCATTTATTCTCCACAGCCTTTTGGTCGTGAGGTAAGTCCACCAAGTTCCAAACTTGGTTTTCGTACATGGATTCCATCTCGGATTTCATGGCTTCTAACCATTTGTTGGAATCCGGTCTCATCATCGCTTCTCCATACGTCGCAGGGTCATAAATTTCATCAACCATGAAATTCATAACAGGGTTTCCATACAGCTCGGGAGCTGCACGCGTCCTGCTAAATCTGTGAGGTTCGGTAGTACTCTCTTTTGGAGTTTCATGATCAATATCATTAGTTACCTCTTCAATCGGTGAAGCCAACTTCATAATGACTTCCAGTGCTGTGCTACTCGCCATACTTTGAAGAGAAGGTTCAACCACCTCTTTGAGTTCTACCTTCTGACTACTCACACCTTTCGCGAGAAACTCTTTCTCCAGAAAGGATCCATTCTTGGCAACAAAAACCTTGCCCTCAGATCTGTGATAGAAGGAATACCCAATAGTTTTCTTAGGGTATCCTATGAAGACGCATTTTTCCGCTTTGGGTTCGAGTTTATCCGGTTGAAGTTTCTTCACATAAACATCGCATCCCCAAGCTTTAAGAAATGACAGCTTAGGTTTGTTTCCAAACCACAATTCATATGGTGTCTTTTCAACGGATTTAGATGGTGCCCGATTTAAAGTGAATGCAGCAGTTTCTAGTGCATAACCCCAAAATTACAGTGGCAAGTCCATCAGAGACATCATAGATCGAACCATATCCAATAAAGTATGATTACGATGTTCTGACACACCATTTCGCTGTGGTGTTCTGGCAGGTGTGAGTTGTGAAACAATTCCACACTCTTTCATATGAGTGCTAAACTCGTAACTTAGATACTCACCTCCATGGTCGGACCGTAGAAATTTGATCTTTCCATTATGATGATTTTCCACTTCACTCTGAAATCCCTTGAACTTTTCAAAGGTTTCAGACTTGTGTTCCATCAAGTAGATATAACCGTATCTACTCAAATCATCCGTGAAAGTAACAAAATAACGATATCGACCTCGCGCCGACACGCTCATTGGACCACATACATCAGAATGTATGATTTCCAATAAATCTGTCGCCCGTTCCATTGAACCGAAAAACGGCGTTCTAGTCATCTTGCCCATAAGGCATGGCTCACATGTATCAAATGATTGAAAATCAAGTGATTCCAAAAGTCCATCCGAATGGAGCTTCTTCATGCGTTTAACGCCAATATGACCTAGACGGCAGTGCCACATATATGCGGATATATCATCATTAAGTTTAATCCTTTTAGCATCAACATTATGAATATGTGTAACACTATTATTGAGATCCAAGCGAAATGAACCATTCATCATCGGTGCATGATCATAAAAGATTTCATTCATATAAATAGAATAACCATTGTTCTCGGATTTAAATGAATAACCACTTCGCATCAAACACGATCTAGATACAATGTTCATGATCAGTGCTGGCACCAGATAACAATTATTCAAGTTTATTACTAATCCCGAAGGTAAGTGTAGAGGTAGCATTCCGATGACGATCACATCAACACTTGATCCATTGCCGACACGCATCTTGACCTTACCCCTTGCTAGCGGTCGCTTGTTCCACAACCCCTGATTTGAGTTAGAAATATTAGCAACTGAACCGGTATCAAATACCCAGGTGCTACTACGAGTACTAGTCAAGTACACATCAATAACACGTATATCATTTATACCTTTATTTGCCTTGCCGGCATTCTTGTCTGCCCTTACAATAATAGCACTCAGTATCAGACTTAGGGCCAATTTGAGGTGTCTTTTCAGGCACGGCAACTGGCTTGCCAACCTTACTTCCCTTCCGTTTTCCCTTCTTGTCTTTCTTGAAACCAGTGGTCTTATTGATCATCAACACTTGATGTTCTTTCTTGATCTCCACTTCTGCAGTTTTAAAGCATTGACAGAAGCTCAGGGAGATACTTCTTCATGCCTTGCATATTATAGTTCATCATGAAGATCTTATAGCTAGGTGGAAGAGAATGCAGAACACGATGGATGCCTAAGTCAATGGGAATCGATATTCCCAAGGACACAAGCTTATCGGCGTAACCCGACATCTTGAGTACATGCTCACTTACGGAGTTGTGCTCTTCCATCATGCAGCTAAAGAACTTTTCTGAAGCATTGTAGCTCCCTACAGCATCATGTGTGTCGAAAATCATTTTCAGCCCACCCTTGTATCAAATTCATTGCCGTTTTCGAAACTCTTTCGAAGTTCTGGCTCTAGCCCATACAATATGCCGCAATGAACTAAGTTGTGGTCCTCCTGGCAAGTCTGGTAGACATTCTTCTCCTCGTTAGGGGCATCATCGAACGGTGGGGGGCCTAGCGGCGCTTCTAGCACATATTGCTTTTGTGCAGCACTGAGGACAAATTCATGGCCCATTCGGTAAAGTTGCTACCGTTCGTTGCAAGTTTCTCTTTCTCCATGAACACATTGAAATTAAAAGCAGGTGGTGCCATCCACAACAGAATTTGTAAAGTTTAGACTAAGTTTATGATAGATTGAGTTCAACTAATCCACATTAAGAATGAACTCCCACTCAAAAACGACATCCCTCGTGCCTTTTTGGTGATTACATGAACCAAATCCACTACACCAAGTCCGATCATCACGTGAGTCGGTGTAGCTTCAAAGGCGAGCATCAAATGGGCATCATATCTACCATATGACTCATTCTTAACCTTTCGGTTCGTGTTCCGAGGCCATGTATGTACATGCTAGTCTCGCCAAGTAAGAACCTTATTATTCGCGTGTGTAACTGTCTTACACCTGAAATATGGTCGTGGATCCAAGAATACCCGATCATCACGTGATGTCTTGGAGTGACGAAATATAATCGGTGCATACTTAAGGAAGAACACATTCTTATCTTGATATTTAAATGAGGGATCATCTTATTATGCTAATAAAACACCAAACAAGTAATATAAGATGCAATCAAACATCACATGTTTATAAGTGAAATGATATGGTTCCCTCAATTGATCTCTATCATGTGCATCGTGGTATGATCACTGTCATACCTCTATGTGTAGCTAAGGTCTATGGAATTTACACGTTATTTGTGTTTTAAGAGTATCATATCATACTTCTACTTACAACATCACCATATCATAACACTATCCTAGCAACAATCTAAACTAGAAGCCTCTAATTTATCCATTGCAAGTTTTACGAGGCTTAGGGATTTCGAAGATAGAACTGTTCTTACCTATGAACATGAACCACAACGATGATAACCAAATTGTTGACAACTCGCTGCAAATTAGATTTTGACTATGGTAGGAGAGACAGACACCCGCTAGCCACTTAGGGCATCACCTATGTATGTAGAAGAACTTGTCCATAAGCTGGGACCCACATACCGCACCACAAGCTTATTGATTACACCACAATGTATCTAGTTGAACTTATCTAGAAGCTGGCCCCATGTGTCAGATAAAGTTGCACACATGCAAGAGAGAGGGGAGAAGCTAAAATAATATTCTATTGCTTATGGACAACCCACAAGCTTGTAGGTCACCCTTAAGGTTTTGAGCTTATGGATAGCTTATTGATAGCCTCCACTATGTATGTGGAACTCCTTTTTGACTACTTTTTTCTTATGGATAGCCTTATTGCCAACATAGTGGATGCCCTTATGCAAACTAGTTGCATGTCAAGCGTGGAACAGGTCTCATGTGCGAGGACATGTAAAGTTTGTCCAGGCCACTTCATCCCACTATGCCACCAATATCCAAAATATAACTAAGAAGCAATAACATGATCATCATCGCCCACATACTCATATGTGTACTACCCGTGTAAAGCATCTACCCATAGATCCGGCTCTGATACCACTATAGGGTTCGCAGCATAGAAAACAAAAAAATTCCTACGATGGGAACAACTATGTACCAAGATCTATCTACTAGATACAAACAACAGGCGGATGTATATCCGTAGAGAACATACCCTTGAAGACCTACAAAGCTTAACGAGTTAAACTCGTGGTTGATGTAGACGATCTCTTGCCGATCTCAAGATCGAGAGGAAGTCCTTAGCACCGCAACTTAGCGGCGCATCCGTGCTCGCACACACGTCTGAGGCACCGATCAACCTCCGCCTCCTTGCTCCATCGATGCAGCAGAAGAACAACTCTTTCTTGCCGAATAGCCACTGAGAACATGTATCTCGCTAGTCCTAGACCATGGGGGATAAATACTAGAGGGGGAGAGAGATCCTTCACGAGGAGGTGCGAGTGAGAGAGAGGAGAGGGGGCTCCTTTTATAGGAGGATGGGTGCACCCAAGGAGGTGGACGCCGGCCATGGGGGCTGCCCCCTCCCCTCCTTCATTCATGTGGGTGGACACTCCACTCACTCAAATGCCTTTCAATTCCCTCCACTCAAAAACCCACTCAAATTCCCATTAAATTTCCACCAAATTTAATGCAAACTCTCATTAAATAAAACTCCTTTTATTTATTCAGAATTTTGTCAATTACTTTAATGACAAACATTCACATATAACCCCTTGCTAGTATTTCATTTCATGCAAAAACACTTTCTGCAATTTCACCCGAAAACCTGTTTTGGTATCTAGTGAAATAAATTACTGCCCTTGTTATTCTTTCCGGCATGAAACTTTTGCTCCAAATGGATGTCGGTGTCTCTTAAGTGTGTCACCCTACGGTTCGAGAATAATATGGACATGATCGAGACCCCTCTTCGATCAATAATCAAAAGTGGGATCTAGAGACCCATACTGACTCCCACACATTTCAACGATGACTTTCTTGTGACCGTCAGAACCTTTTACGCTAGTAACTTAATCCTTTTGTTTCGTGATATATTACATGTCCGAGATTCGATCATCGGTATCTCCATACCTAGTTTGATCTCTTTACTGACATGTACTCTTTTCTCGTTCCTGTGATATAACATTCTAGTGATCAAATCACTTGCTTGCAAGCTAATCAATGTGATATCACTGAGAGGGACCAGAGCATATCTATCTGTCATAGGGATGAACAAATTCCACTTTCGATCCATGGGCCTCAACATAACACTTTAGTAGTACTGAACCCATCTTTATAATCACCCTGTTATGGTGTGACATTTGATGTTATCCAGATACTCTTCCGGTGTTAGTGATTGACATGATCTCATGGTCTAAGGATTAGGATCACTTCGTATGTTGTTATAGCAATATAAACTCAATGACTTTGATCGTAATGCTATACTTCGGATGAATGTTCATCACACTATTACACTAATGTTGTGACATCGTTATTAACAACATCCAATGTCCATGATCAGGAAACCTTGATCATCTTGTTAATCAACGAGCTAGTTTATGAGAGAGGCATAACTAGGAACTTTCTGTTTTTTTATTAAACACACATTATTAACGTTTCCGTATTAATACAATTATAGCATGCAAAAAAATATCTATCATATACTTGGAATATACATAATAAACACTTTATTATTGCCTCTCAGGGCATATTCCCTTCACAATGTTTTTACCCCTTATGACCCTACCGGGGGTTATCCCCCCGACATTAGTCCCCGAAGCTGGTGAGGCCTAACAGTTTTTGCTGTTAGGCGTCTCCAGGTTCCTTTAATTTAATTGGAACTTATCCTTTTCTTCTTCATTTTATATGCAGAATGACCCATTTGGCCTTATCTCGTTCTTTGCCGAGTCTATCCTGATATTTCCGAATCTCATCTTTGATTTAGCGAGGTCCTTTTAACCTTTGTCAAGTCATATCGGGCTTTGCCAGATCATCTTTAGCTTTTTATATTGATTTTAGTCACTGCCAGATTGTAATCATGATTGCTTGCCTCAAATTTTGTCTCAAATCCTGACAGCATAGTGACGGCGCCGCAATTACTCCCGTCACTGTGGCAGTCCCATCATTCAGCGCCTCGTGTCTTGCGCAGCGTGACGTGGTGTGGCTTGACTCGTGTACCACGCACACGTGGAGTCCGCTGATGCGTTTACCCGGCCGCGTACACGGGCACACCACGGCCACATGGCACACAGAGATCCCATTCCTAGGGTTTTCACTCCCTTAAGTAGGGGTGTGGGGGGGAATTAACCGCCCCCACCGCTTCAGTTTTCCCCCAAGCTTTCTTCTTCCTCGCGCCTCCCCAAT
Organism: Avena sativa; assembly: GCA_916181665.1. Classification (NCBI taxonomy): domain Eukaryota; kingdom Viridiplantae; phylum Streptophyta; class Magnoliopsida; order Poales; family Poaceae; genus Avena; species Avena sativa. Next base: position 99,662,585 of record OV702293.1, read on the forward strand.
CTGCAACTGCCCCTTAGTTCTTCTTCCTTCTCGCACCACTGGCCTAGCAATTCCCTCTTCCTTCCTTCGATTCCTCGACGGGTCCTCGGCATTCTAGTCCCCTTCCAACAGAGGAAGGTACCCGAGGTGATGGAGATCATGGACACGCGCGAAAGAGGCAAGGAGGTGGAGGAGCATGAGACCACCGGCGAGCGCGGTGCTCGGGAGGGCTCGGAGGTTACCCACCAGGAGATTGAGTGGCTGCGCTCTACCAGGCGCATCCCTCTTGAGGTTGATTGTGGCCTTCCTCTCAGTGACATTGCTCCTAAGCTCGAGCCCGACGAACAGGTGGTTTTTCTTTCCCACTTCGAGTGTGGCTTTGCTCTTCCTGTTAGCAATTTATTCAAGTCGTTTATGTCTACTTTCCATATGCAAACTCATCATCTTCCTGCCAATGCCATTGGCTCCCTTTCTTGCTTTATCTCTGCTTGTGAGGGCTACCTTGGTCTTTGGCCCACTGTTCTTCTTTGGGCCAAGTACTTTAACTTTCAGATTCAGGTCGTTCCTGATCCCGGTGTTCCTCCTCTAAGAAGAGGCCTACTCGGTGTGATGCTGCTAGCATCACGCCCAGAAGGGATTCCATCTTTCCTCGTGTCACCGGCATTGATTCTTTCAAGAAGTGGCATAGAACCTTTTTCTATGTCAAGAACAGTGGGTCCAACAACTACATCCGTCTTCCCCCTTCAAAGATGAAGTTCCCAGCAAGGACCTTTGGAAGTTTGACCCGCGAGATAAGAATCAGGCGGTGAATGAGGCTCATGGCTTCATCAAGAGGTTGCTCGACCCGAATGAAGAGTTACACTTGACTGAGGAGGACCTCATGTGTACTTTTATCTCCCGCCGAGTCATCCCTATCCAGGATAGATGTCACAAGATATGTTTCATGAGTGGCTCTCATGACCCCACTCGGCACTCCATTCTAGAGCTTTCCAATGATTCTGTGGCCCGCCGAGTCAGCTCCATTTTCAAGCTGAACTTGGCGGAGGACTGGGCTTGGAGATGTCCCCCCTTTAGCCGAGATAGGCTCATTCCATGGGTAAGCCTCCGATTAACCGTGTGTCACCGACATACTTTACCGGCACCTACTTGTCATTTGTTCCTTATATTGATTTCTTTCTCTTTGCCTTTTGCGGAATCTTGTGCACCAGGTTGATGATAGTACCGTCCCTCCTGGACATTATTTCGATGATCGATCAGATGACGACGAGACCGATTTTGACTTGGAGTGCTTCATGCCCATTTCGCACGCTGCTCCGGCTCCGGGTAAGAAACTCACCCGAAATCCTTTGCAGGATTAGTCAGATGATGACGATAATGATTGTGAGATTCTAGAGGTACTGGTCCTTTGCCTCAAACTCCTAGCTTATCCCGTTGAGCCTTGCATTTATTGCTGCAGCTTCTTAGGTACACGAGGATCCTCCCCTCGCTGTTGGCGGTCACGACAAAGTTCCTGTCGCCAAGTCGAGTAAGCGACGTGGGTGTAAGACCTCACCCTTCATGGTAAATGTCCCTGTCATTGCAGTGCTAGTCCATGGGTCAAAATGCTAGCACCCACAGTTTAAGATGAAGTACACATATACAAAGGTCAATATTACATCGAAATTCTAGGAGTACAATAGTTCTTACAACTCATTAGCCCAAGTCTAACACATAGAGTTCTCATTACAAAGTATATAAATAAAGTCTTCATCTTCATGTGCCACTGGAAAGCATGTTGAGTGTAGACTCATGACCCTACTCACCATCAGAGTACTCTGCAACATAATAAGTTACAGCCACAAGGGGTCAATACATTTGGAATTGTATTGGCAAGTGATATCATAGGTATATAGTAGAGACTATCATCTACATGAATTTGGCTAAGTGTGGTTTCGGGCTGGCTTTGCACAAAGTAGTTTTGTCCTACTAGTTGAAAACACTAAGTTTTTCTTTACAAAAACACTAAGGTACCACCAATAGACATTGGTGAACCACTACCCTTGTTCAACCACAAGTTCTAACTTAGAGAAATTGGGATGAGGAGATTCTTGACCATTTCATGTCTTTGATTCTCAAAATATCCGTAACCGGGGACACGTCTAAGTACTTAGGTTTTACCCTCTCGAGAGGTGGTGCACTTTCCCCACAAGATTCGACATGCATCGAGATGAGACTTTTCAGAAGCAATCCCTCAGACCACCATGGACTTGTTCCATCCTATCAACCCTACCACCATCTATCCATCCGGCTGAGTTCTTGCAACCTAGTTGGTCAAGGCAGAGACCATATGCCATGTGGTTGCACTAGAAGCTTCTCAACACTAAACATCTCAAATCCTTTGTTCCTGGGTGGCCATCCACAAGTGTGATACATAGTGTAAACCATAGACATGGGCCCTGTGTAACCACTCAACACAAACAATACTTCCCATTCCACCCAGGTGTTTCATTAACAAGTTGTTTTCTTAGTAAAAAACATATAGGCATAATCTTTCCATGGTATCATAACATGAATTTTTCACCCTTAAATTCTAATAGCTAGGATAAGCATACTAGCACATCATGTATCTTAACATAGGGAAAATACTACCAATATATCATCTATAGGATCTACCATAGCATAGCATATACTTTGAAAATTATCATGCAAATCCTACTCAAAATAATACTAGTGTAATAGGAAAAATATTAGGACAAAAGATGGAGTATCACTTGCCATGGTAGCTAGGGGAATAGACACAATCCTCACAATCCCACTCTCCACAAAATCTACACAACAATTCATACAACAAAATAATCATAAATCAATATACACAACAAAAATAATATGAATGCATGCAAAATGCAAAGGGATGATTTGCCACACTAACTAAATTAAACTCTACAGTACTAAAGACAAAGCATACATTCTAAAGTATAAATAAAACAAAAACCACCTAAAAATAATGTTCTAAATAATTTTTATAGTCAAAATAGGCCTACAAATGTCTCTAAATAATGCAGAAGGAAATTACCAAAGCAAGGCCATATATGCAAAGTTTTCATTTTTGTGAATCCATAGACATCTTATTTGCAATTTTTGGATTTACAGAACAAAATTTATACAATTTACAAGTTTAAACAACTAATAGATAAAAATCTGGATTTTAAATCAAATCTACAGACACGCGGTGTGTTCTGATTGGACGATACCGCTTCGTGCAGATCACGCACACGAGACGCTGGATCTAAGTTGCATCCTGTGGTCCAGATCTGCCCGTACCTGTTCGCTACTAGATCTAATCTAGACCACTGGATCTAGATCCAGTGGATCACGTTGCTCTGACCAAAAGCCAGTGGCGCAAATGGCCATTGCGGCTGTGACGCTACTGACGGCGACGCGCCGACAAAGATAGGGGGAAGGAGAGGGGGTTCTAGGGCTTACCAAGGTCACGGAATCAAGGTGAAGCTCAAGGTGGTCGTGGACGAGGCGGGGGCACGCGGACACGAACAGAATCACTCGCCGGAGTTCGTCTCGTTGTCGGGTGCTCGCAGTTGAAGACGGGGACGAAGACCTAGGGCACAAGGTGACAAGTGGCAGACATTAGCAAGTGCGCAAGTACATGGCGAACACAATCGCGTGAACTAGAGGCTAAGGGGAGCATGGGACTCACCACGATAGCTCGTCGGAGCTCGTCAGTACCGCGGTGGAGCAGCACAAAATTTGGGGAGCCTCGTGGCGCTTAGAGGTGGGTGAGTGGGGGGAAATGCTGTGGGTGCCGAGGGTGTTAAGTAGCGAGAGAGGGGGAGGTAATCATGCACGCCATCAACGGCAATTAACTAATTTCAATTCGGCTTTGAAAGGGGGAAGAAACGGCAGGCGAGCACGGTCTCTGGCGCGAGATTGACGATGCTGAGCTGTCGTGGGTGTGGGGCCCAGCTGTCAGCGAGCGGGTGCACGGCGCGCGGGGTGAGAAATAGAGGGGGTGAGGGGTTTCCCGGGTGGTCTAGGTGGGCTGCGCATTGGGCCTGGGCCAGAATGGCTAGTTGGCTTTATTTTTTTCTCCTTTGCCTTTTCTTTTTCTGTTTTGAATTTCCAATTAAGATTTGAATGGGCAATTCAAATCCAATTCAATTCAAACCTTCACCAAAATTTTGTGATGTGATCCTAGTGTTTAAAAGTGTGTCAAACACAACTGATCACTCCAAAACATTTTGGGGTCATAAAAATAAAAATAAAACTATGCCCCATACATGTAATATAAAAGGGGTATAAAATATGGTTTTACTAGGGCTTTAGCTTTGAATATTTTTGTGTAAAGTAAACTTGCCTTGATGATATGAATGCAAAGATGATGTTTTGGATTTGATGAAATTTGGGATGTTACAAATCTAACCCCCTTATGATGAATCTCTCCCTCGAGATTCGGATTGGCTAGCAAATAGGTGAGGGTGATCTTTCCGAAGTTCATCTTCTCTTTCCCAAGTTGCTTCTTCCTCGGTATGATGTTTCTATTGTACTTTGCAGAACTTGATGGTCTTAGTACGAGTGACTCTTCCTGCTGTCTTGAGAATCTTGATAGGTTTCTCTTCATAGGTGAGCTCATTCTCTAGCTGAACTTCTTCTAGTGGTATAGTGTCTTTTAACGAACTTTCTTCCATCTCTGGACGACATTTTTAACTGGCTTACATGAAACACATTGTGAACTACTGATAGTGATTCTGGTAGTTCTAACTCGTAGGCCACTTCTCCTTTACGGCTTAAAATCTTGAATAGTCCTACATAACGGGGTGCCAATTTTCCTTTGACTCCAAATATCTTCACACCACGAAGTGGTGAGACTCTAAGGTAAGCTCTATCAACTACCTCATAGGTGACCTCTCTATGTTTTGGGTCTGCATAAATCTTTTGTCGGGATTGGGCTATCTTCAATCTATCCTTTACCATTCTAACTTCCTCTTCGGCTTCCTTGATCAGTTCTGGTCCGAAAAAATTTCTTTCTCCTACTCCACTCCATAGTAATGGCGTAGTACACTTCCTTCCATAAAGGCATTCAAACGGAGCCATCTCTATGCTCGATTGATAGCTGTTATTGTAAGAAAATTCTGCGTATGGCAGACTTTCATCCCAACTAGATCCATAGTCTAGCGCACAAGCTGTCAATCTTGTCCATACCAATCTTATCCCACTTCCAATCAGGTATTGGTAGTGGTTGCAATAACCCTGCCGGTTTCTGATGTTCCGCCTTCACTCGACTATACACGTCACACAAAGCAATGTGCTCCACGATATCTTTCTTGAGATTGTTCCACCAAAATCTTTCTTTCACATGCATGTACATTTTGGTGTTACCCGGATGAATAGAATATGGTGAATTGTGTGCTTCTTGCAGAATCAATTTCCGAAGTTTTGGATCTTGTGGAATGCAGATACGCTTACCATACCATAAGGTTCCTTGTTCATCTTCATGGAATCCCTTAGCCTTTCCTTTACCAATTTTACTCTTAATCTCCTCTATTTCCTTGTCCAACTTTTGGGCTTCTTTTATTTTATCCAATAGTGTTGGTTGAACTTCCAATGACATAAGATATCCTTCAGGCACTATCTCCAATCTTAGCTCTTTAAATTGGGCACACAGATCTTCTGCCAATTCTCCTTTGGTGAGGCCATTCACATAAACTTTGCGGCTTAATGCATCGGCTACAAGATACTCTTTACCGGGATGGTATTGCAAACTCAAGTCGTAATCCTTGATAAGTTCTAGCCACCTTCTTTGTCTCATATTGAGTTCTTTCTGGGTGAATATATATTTCAAACTCTTGTGATCCGTGAATACTTCACAACACTTTCCCAAAAGATAGTTTCTCCATGTTTTGAGTGCATGGACAATACAGGCCAACTCTAAGTCATGTGTAGGATAATTTAATTCATGAGTTTTGAGTTGTCTTGAGGCATAAGCCACAACTTTTCCTTCTTGCATCAATACTCCACCCAATCCTTGGTGAGATGCATCACAATAGACTTGGAAGTCTTTCTCTAGATCTGGTAGACATAAAACTAGCGCTGATACTAGTCTTTTCTTCAACTCTTGAAAACCGTTTTCACATCCTTCAGTCCAATCAAACTTCTTCTCTTTCTTAAGAAACTCTATCATTGGCTTAGCTACTTTCGAGAAATTATCGATGAACCTTCTATAGTACCCGGCCAAGCTTAGGAAACTACGAACTTCTTTAACGGATTTGGGTGATTCCCACTCAGTTACAGCTAACACCTTTGCGGGATCGACAGCTATACCATCTCCAGACACAATATGTCCAAGAAATCCAACTTCATTCAACCAAAACTCACACTTACTGAACTTGGCATACAACTTGTGCTCTCTGAGTTTCTCAAGAATCAAATGCAAATTTTCTTCATGCTCTTCATTGCTCTTGGAATAAATCAATATGTCATCGATGAATACCACAACAAACTTGTCAAGAAACTCCATGAACACCTTGTTCATCATGTTCATGAAATAAGCTGGTGCATTTGTTAGTCCAAATGGCATCACTATATACTCATACAATCCATACCTAGTGGTAAAAGCAGTCTTTGGTATATCTTGTTCTCTAATATTTAGCTGAAAGTATGTAAGGTTCCCAGCCTTTAATAAGGTAGAGATCCCTGTGTTTACAATGCTAGTCCCTGGATCAATAGCTAGCATCCACAGTTAAGATGTAATATCAAGAAACAAAGGTCAAATTAAAACTTTATAACCAGGAATAAAATAATTCATTACATCTTACATAGCTCATTTGGCTATCACACTACAATGCAGCAGAATATATAGCATGGAGTCCTTCATCTTCAAAGTGCCACAGGCAATCATGTTGGTTATAGACTTGTAATCCTATTCAACACACTTCACTAACATCAAACAAACCCGCAACATAATAAGTTGCAGCCACAAGGGTCAATACATTTGAATTGTATTGGCAAGTTTCACTACTATGTAGAAATAAGTGGATCCTATCAATACATGCATATTTGGCTAAGTAGGATTTAGGCTCTTTTGCAAAAAGCAATATAGTTTTATCCTATCTTTTCAAAATAGTTTTGATCTTTTATCAAATCTTTCTGAACTCCTTGGAAAACTCCAAGTGCTTCTAATCCCTTGTTGTCACCATCAAGTTTTACTTTGAGAAATTGGAATGTCGAGATCTTCCATAGCTTCAGGCCTTAGTTGCTCAGAGTTGTCCATAACCGGGGACACGACTAAGTACTTAGAATTTGATCTTCTGCAGAAGTTGTACACTTTACCCACATGACACAATCTCGTCTTGATGCCACCATTGTCCGCTGGATAAGTACTCACCAAAATGGAGTACTGGCAGATCGAGAATGTGACAAAGACTTTTCATAGAAGTCCTCCCAATACACAATGCTAGCTTGTCTACCAGGCACCAATGTAGGGATATATTTCCCATACACAATTCTAGTTAACCTGAAGATACCAATGCATGGGTCTTCCACTATGTAGTTGACTAAGACAGAGCCCATTTAGCATGTGGCTATACACGGAAGCCACTGTACGAGAAACATGTTCAATCTCTAAGTCCCTGGGTGGTTTTCTTCTAGTGCACACACAAAAAGGTAGCCATATAAACATGGTTCCCTGTTGCCACCTTGTCCAATCTTGAGTATCCTTGTCCACCCAGGTGGTTCATTGAGTACTTGTTTTATTATATAAAACATATATCTTTCCAACACTTCGTATAATCATATCATGTATCCCATCCCAAAAATATAGTAGGGCTAAGCTTACTACAACTACAGTGTTTTCACTAAGGAAGATATAAGGGTATCCTATTAGGATTTAGCATAGCATAAAATATAGTAATCCTTATCATGCATGTTACAAAAATCCACTAAGTGTAATGAAAATAGTAGGACATGGATGATAGTGTCACTTGCCTTTTTAGTAGAGAATGTTGGTTAACTTCTTGATCTTGCAAATATCACACTCTTCTAACTTCACTACAATTCAATCAAGCAAACACATTTTCAAACCAACATTCAAACAATTTATCACACATAAAATAATAGAAACAAGGCAATGCATGCAAGCATGCAAGAGATAGTTTTATTTAAAAAAGTGGTTTCTATTAGGCTCTAAACATTTTAAAGCTCAATGTGGTCATTTACAAAAGTGGTAAAACCATTTGCAAAAGGTTTCATCTCATAAACCAAATATTATGATAAGGTGGTATTTTATGTAGTTGAAAATATCTTTTAGCAAAGTAATGAATTTATATGGTTCATAAAATATGTTCTTAATCTCAAAACTTGGTGTTTAGGGTCAGAAGATTTGAATCAAATTATTTCCCAAAGGTTTTACTCAAAATTCATTTCTAAACCATAAACAATATTTTTATTTGACTAGAAATGAGCTAACTCAAATATTTATTCCTTAACTTCACAAAATACATTTTTAAATCCATAACTTGGTTCCTATGGTCAGTAGGTTCAAAACAATCCATTTTGCAAAGATTTCACCTTAAAAATATATCTAAAACAATTTTTATATTCAAATTATGCCTACACATGTTTCTGCAATTTCAACCAATTACAGAAGCAAAACATTAAACAAAGTGCATGGTTGCAAATTACTTGTTCTGCTGATTCCATTGATTTAAAATTTGCAAAATTTGGACGTGTAGAATTAAAGTTACGAAATTTTTACAAGTTTGCATATCTAATAGATTCTAATTTCTGTTTTAATTCAAACTCTGTCCAAGTGGCTCGATCCTATTGGACGGTACCGCTTCGGCTGGATCGCGCTCTGTGGTATGTTGGATTTAAAACACATCGCATGGCTCAGATCCAACGTACCCTTTCGATTAAATGAATCTATCCTAGCCAACGGATTGAGATCCAACGGATCAGCAGCCAGACCAGGAACGGGCGGCGCTGGCGCGGCGACGAGCGGCGGAGCGCTCTGTCAGTGTCGTTGCCGATGAACCAGGAAGCAAGAGGGGAAACGGAGGTGCTCACAGGGTTCGCAGGGGTGCAGAGAAGCTCGACGTGGTTTCTGTTCGTCGAGGGGCGCTCGGGTTCGAGAGGGATTGCTCGTCGGAGTTGCTGCGGCGTCGGCACTTCCTGTTGTAGACGGGGGCGAAGCTTGAGAGCGCGCTAAGACAAACGGAGCACGCGGTTAGATGCGTACAGGGATGGGGATCCTGGGAGCATCAACGAGAAGGTTCGGGGCGGTCTGTGCTTACCAGGGGAGCTCGCCGGAGAAACGGCAGACAATGGTGGCGCTCAGGTGTCAAGGTTGCTGAGGCTACGGTGCTCGCGCGGGATAACGAGCGGCACTGGGAGATGCGCCAGGAGATGGGGAGCAAGCCTGCGTGCAGTGGGAGGCGAGGGGCAGTTGGACGGTGCCGGAATCGGTTGGAGAAGATCATCGGAGCAGTGGTGCTCGAGCTC